>CM038669.1:12701570-15101570 GCA_021605145.1 Aegilops bicornis
AGTTCGTTATCAATCTCTTGAGCACAGTGCTTGAACCTGTTTGCAAGCCGTCCATACAAGCTTGGACCAAAGAGAGCTGAAGGAATTGAAGAAAATGCATTTCAATGAAACAAGAGCGTCACGGGTTTGATCGGGAGCCGAGTTGATCTCCGTGGGGTTGTGGTGTTCTTTTTGTCCAAAAGAAGGATGGCATGGACCGACTTTGCGTCGATTACCATCCATTGAACAAGAAGACAATCAAGAACAAGTACCCACTTCCCAACATCAATGAGCTATTCGAGCATCTTAAAGGCGCAAAGTGTTCTCCAAGCTTGACCTCTGTATGGGTTATCATCAGATTCGCATTCATGATCAAGATATCCCCAAGACAGCATTCAGCACAAGCTTTGGTTCTTATGAATATACTATCATGTCTTTCGGCCTTATCAATGCTCCTCCAACGTTTTCTTGTATGATGACCTTCATCTTCAATCCCTACACCAATGAATTCATCCTGGTGTATCTCGATGATATCTTGGTCTTCTCCAAGATAAGAATGATCATGCCAAGCATTTCAGATTGGTGCTCGACAAGCTCAGAGAGTACCAATTCTATGCGAAGTTTTCCAAATGTGAGTTTTGGCTTGATGAAGTTCTTTACCTTGGCCACATCATCTCCACAAGGGCATCAGTGCATTAATCCTGAGAAGGTTTGCAATTGTCGACTAGGAACATCCCGATAATATCAAGCGGCTCTCCATAGTTTCCTTGGGCTTACGTATACTCATGCGAAGATTAGGCCGTTTGAGAATTTCTCTAAAGATTGCAAAAGCCTGCTTTCCAACCTCCTCGAAGCATGTCAAGCTATGTCCGACTCCACGAGTGTGAAGTTGGTTTCAACACTCTCAAAGAGAAGTTGTCTAGTCTCGACTCGGGTCTTGACTCCTTCCGATGAATCCAAGCTTACAGGATAGTTTTTCGTGATGCCTCATTACATGGTCTGGCGTCAGTGTTAATGCAAGAGAAGAAAGTTGTGGCTACTTCTCAAATCGGTTGAAGCCAAGCGTGAACTTACTCCAATTTCACATGATCTTGAGTTGGCTGACGGTTGTCCATGCATTAATAACATGGAGACATCTCTCGTTGGGTAAGGAAAAGTGGACATTTTCTTGATCACAAGAGCCTCAAGTATATCTTCACTCAACCCAACCTCAACCTCCCAGTGCAAACTTCGTTGGTCGTAAATGATTCAAGAGTAAAATCCAAGTATTGAATATACTCTAGGCAAGGCGAATGTGATTGCAGATGCTTTGAGCAAAAAGGCTTATTGTAATAGCTTAATCCTCAAGCCATTCCAACCGGATCTTTATGAAGCTTTCCGCAAGCTCAATCTCCTAGTTGTTCCTCAAGGTTTTCATGCCAACCTTCAAGTCACTTCGACATTGGAAGACCAAATTCGTGAGGCACAACTCCTTGATACCATGGTGAAGAAGGTGAAACACGGTATTGCTAAGGGCCTACCAAGATACAAGTGCTATCGCATTGATGACAAGGACACCTTATTCTTCGAGGACCGGATTGTGGTTCCTAAAGGTGATCTAAGGAAAGAAGGTGTGTAATGAGCAGAAGCGCACAATTCTCTTACATCCATTCATCCAGCAATTCGAAGGCGTACCATGACCTCAAGCGGTCGTATTGGTGGACTTGAATGAAGCGAGAGATTGCTTAATACATGAATGAATGTGATAATACCCCGGCCGGAAGGGTGAAAGCTAAACATCAACGACCAAGTGGTCTCCTCCAACCTCTTGCTATCCCAGAATGGAAGTTTGATCATGTCGAAATGGACTTCGTTACGGGATTTCCTAAGTCCAAGCATGGGTATGATGCTATTTTCATTGTCATCGACAAACTTACAAAAGTGGCTCATTTCCTTCCAATCAAAGAATCTATCACGGCAGCTCAGTTGGCAGAGCTATACACCTCCAGAATTGTCTTGTTCCACGGTATTCCGCAATTGATCTCTTCAGACCGTGGATGCATTTTCACTTCTAAGTTCTGGCACTCCTTCCAGAAGGCCATTGGCACCAACATTCGCTTCAGCAAAGCTTTCCATCGTCAACCAAGTGGCCAAGTCGAGCGAGTCAATCAAATCCTTGAAGACATGCTCAGGGCTTGTGTCATCTCTTTCGGTATGAAGTGGGAAGATTGTCTCCCCATATCTGGTCAGTTCTCCTACAACAATGCCTTCCAAGCAAGTTGAGCAAGCCCCATTTGAAATTCTTTATGGCGAGAAAGTGTCGCAGGTACTCCTTTCAACTGCCCGAGACTAGTGAGCAGCCAACTTCTTGGCAATGACTTAATCACGGAAGCTGAAGAAATGTAGCAAAAAGTCATTAAGTGAAAATCTCAAAAGCTGTGAAATCGCGTCGAGAAAAGTTACTATGATATGCAAGCACCGTGACTTGGCATTGAGATCGGAGACAATGTCTACCTCCGGGTCTCTCAATGAAAGGCACTTTCGACGCCTTCATTATCAAAGGGAAGCTGGCCGAGACACGTGGGGTCATTTCAAGATTATTTGCAAAATAGGCAACCTTGCCTATCAACTCGAAAGCCTGTCAACCCAAATGTGCACGATGTGTTTCACGTGTCACAGCTTGGCAAGTGCTTCAAGACGCCTCAGTGCACTATCAACTTCGGAGAGATTGACCTCCAAGAAGAATTGTCTTATCATGAGCATACCGTTGCCATTCTTGAAGAAACGGAGCGTGGACTTCATAACAAGTCAATAAAATTCACGAAAGTTAAGTGGTCGCACCATTCGACCATGGAAGCCACACAGGGCCATGAGGATCACCTCCGTTAGAATATCCGAGTTCTTTCATTCCTAGATCTCGGGGCCGAGAGATCCTTGTAGTGGAGGAGAGTTGTAACACCCCCGATGTAAAACTTCAATATTTGGCAATATATCCAATCTTGTCATATTCCTTTTTCATAATGTTGTGTGGTGCTTATGTCATCTTGCATTCTCTTCCTCATCATGTGCATTGTGTGTTTCATGCATGTTATATTGTTGCTTGAACTGTGTGTAATCCATGCATGACCACCCCCCTTGCATCACCTCTCCTCTTCTCCTCTTTCTTTTATTGGGCAAGTGCCATTTTCCTAACTCCTTTAATGTTCAAAACTTCCTCACACATCAGTTATCTTGTCCTAAAGCTCTCTGCCAAGTTTCATCAAGTTTAGAGTGGTTTTGGTTAGGTTTTAAAATGCCTCACGTTTGAAGTTAATTCAAACTCGAATTATTTTCAACCTCTAAAATTTCCCAAACCATTTTATTGAATTAGTGAACATCCCCAGGAGCATGAGGATATTCTCATCTCTCCCAAATTCCTCTCCTTTTCCTGTGCTTTTCTCTTTGATTTTACTTTGAAGAAATGAAAAGGAAAAAGAATAACAGCAGAGCCAGCGTGCAAGCGGCATGCCAGCTCCAGGCGAGCAGCCCATCTAGCCAGTCCCATGACCCGCCGCCATCGCGCGCCCGATCCATGTGACCTCCCTCTCTCGTTTTTTCTCACCCGTTCCTGCGCGTACCCCCGCTAGCCACCTGCCACGTCGCCCCTTGGGTCCCGCCTGTCAGCTCCTCCCTGTGGTCTCTAACCCACCTTTTCCCTCTCCTCTCATCGTCTCCATGCGGACCGCGAGCACGAGAGTATGCGAGCTTCGTCTCATCGCCCTGGGCCCCTATAAGCTCTCCCTCCTTGCCCTACCTACCCTCTAGGGTTCCCTCTCCCGTTCCCTGCCGCTAGGCCACCGAACCACAAGATCCGCCGATCTCCACCGTGCCCAAGCGCAGCTGAGAGCGCGGCCTCGTTGCCGGCGTACTCGCCATCGACCTCTGCATCACCAACTGTGTCCTTATTCGTCCCCGTCAACGACTACGTCCACGACGTCGACTACGTGGAGTCGGAGCTCTCCTCAGCGACCTCTTCTTCCCGTGTTGACTCCGCCACGAACCTGTTTGATCCCCTTGGCGTCGCCGTCCACATCTACTTGACGGCGAGCACTACGCCGTGTTCGTGGCGGAGCTAGCATCTCCCCATCCATTTTCCCCTTCGCTAAAGGATTCTCTGTCACCGTTAATTTGCTCGCGCCCGATCTAAATCGTCGTCGTACTTCGCTCGTGAGTGCTCCGTAACTTCGCTTAGATGTGCATGTCTGGTAGGTTCCCCGCGTCACACGCGTTAGATCTGTGCTCTCTACCACCCGCTTAGCCCTCTACTTCGCCGCGCTCGAGCTCACATGCCGCCTCTATCACCTTTGCGTGCTTGGCGTCACTTCCATAAATGCGTCGTCCGTGCGCCACGCTTACTATGTGCACTTGCGGGATCCTCACGTGTTCCTTTTGCGCCCCTCCGCCATGCCAAGGGCCACCGGGAGCCACTCAATGAAGCTCCTCCTTGCTCTGCGCCCGTCGATCGGCTCCTCTGCTTCCTCTATTTTGGAAGCCGCAGCCACTGCCATGTGAGAACCCTGCGGGACCGACCCGTCAGCCTCTCAGGGGATCAGGACCCCACTTGTCATCCCCTCTTCTCTTTTCCCCTTTCTCTTTTATTTTATTCCCGACGAATATTCCTTTTCTGGCCTATGGAATCTATCCATTTCGGGCAAGTCCAATTCTGGACGTTCAAATAATGGAAATTGCCAAATCTGTTCTTTTCCATTTATGGTAGGTTTTCACTTATAGCTTTTGTGGTGATTTTTCTACAGTAACCTATAAATATTATATATGTTTTTGGGGTAGGAAAATCCTTCCAATCCAGTGGTGGAATTAGTTTTTGCATTTGATAAAGTTCATGATCATGTCATTTTACATCAAGTTGCTGTTTTGTCTTTCATATGTATATTTATGCAAACATGCTATGGGGTATTTTGGCACATGTGTAGCTTCCTTTTCATGTCTAATCCATGCTAGATATATTTCATGCCATGATATGCCCTATAGTGAGTTAATCAAGCTTGTAAACAGGCTATCATGTATTTGTTTTTGCCATGCTAGTCATTTTCACAGTCTGCTAGAACTGTTGTCATTTCCATTTTTGCCATGCTGTTTTAGACCTGTTCAAGTGAGCTATAGCAGTAGCTCAGTGCTCATGATTTGTAGAGCTTCACCTGGAATTCACTGCCATGTATTTGGTTTTCATGTTTGGGTGCTGTAGCATAGTTTCATGATGCATTTTAAGTGCTATGTTGATGTTTAGTGCAGTTTTGCATTGTTCTTGTTTTGCTCATCATTTGCAAACCGTGCATCCGTTTCCGGTGATCATCATATCAATTTTGACCAAAATCATCTCATCTTTCCAGCGTCATGCTTGGTTTGCCAAGTTGATGCCTTGATCATCTTTTCCCTTCCAGAGTGTCCATATAAATTGCACATCATACCTTGCATTCCATGCCATCTCTTGCATCATGTTGCTTGTGGATCTCACCGTGATTGATTGTTGTTCCGTTGCTTGTGTTCTTGCTTTGGGTAGAGCCGGGAGACGAGTACGTGAACGAGGATCCCGTTGAGTACGCTAACGAGGAGCAAGCTTTTGACAACTCTGAGAACTTTGCAGGCAAGATGACCACTACCCTCGATATCACTTCTATCTTTGCTTGCGAGTTGTTCGTTCTATCGCTATGTCGCGCTACCTACCACTTGTTTATCATGCCTCCCATATTTCCATGTAAAGCCTCTAACCCACCTTCCTAGCAAACCGTTGTTTGGCTAAGTTACCGTTTTTCTGTTATAGCGTTGCTAGTTGGAGGTGCCTACCAGGTTGTTCCATGTTGGAACATGGATATGTGGGGATATCACAATATCTCTTATTTAGTTAATGCATCTATATACTTGGCAAAGGGTGGAAGGCCTGGCCTTTTGCTCGGTGTCCTGTTCCACTCTTGCTGCCTTAGTTTTCCGTCATACCGGTCTTATGTTCCTTGATTTTGCGTCCCTAACACGGTGAGGGTTTTTGGGCCCCTCTTAATAGTTCGCTTTGAATAAAACTCCTCCAGCAAGGCCCAACCTTGGTTTTACCATTCGCCTTTTTACAACTAAAACTGCATAGGGACTATCCGGACCCCGTGGACTTAACTACCCCTGGGCGGTACTCCTCATGAGTGTTTGTCCAAACACATCAACCGCCAGAGTGATACGCCGAGCTGCAACTCTGGATTGGCCTACGGAAAGTTTGGACAATCCGATCGTGGCCTGAGACGAGATACGCGCGGCTATTATCAGGGTGTCGGCACGTCGGGAGGTCTTGCTGGACTAGTTTTACCATTGTCGAAAAATCTTGTGCACCGGGATTCCGAGTGTGATCGGTGGGTCCCGCGATGGAGGGTTGTCTCCGCGGATCGTGAGCTTGTCATGGGGTCAGTTGGGACACCCCTGCAAGGTTTAAACTTTCGAAAGCCTTTCCTGCGGTTATGTGGAAGATGGGAATTTGTTAATATCCGGTTGTAGAGAACTTGACACTTGACTTAATTAAAATGAATCAACCACATGTGTAGCCGTGATGGTCTCTTTTTGGCGTAATCAAAGTGAACACGGTTGGGTTATGTATGAACGTGAGTAGTTCAGGATCACGTCTTGATCACCTCTAGCTTTACGACTGCTACGTAGTTTCTCACCTTACTCTTGTACTCGTATGTTAGCCACCATATTTGCTTAGCGCTTGCTGCAACTCCACCTCATTACCACATCCTGCCCATAAGTTTAAATAGTCTTGATCTCGCGGGTTTTGAGATTGCTGAGTCCTCGTGACTCACAGATACTACCAAAACAGTTGCAGGTCCCGATGATACCAGTGCAGGTGATGCTACCAAACTCAAGTGGGAGTTTGACGAGGACCTTGGTCGTTACTACGTGTCTTCTCCTGGTGATTAGTAGTGGTGCCAAGTTGGGACGATCGGCGATCTAGCATTTGGGGTTATCTTCTTTTCACTTGTATTTTGACCATAGTCGGTCTATGTGTGTATTTTGGATGATGTATGTTTTACTTAAGTATTGTCTTGAAGTGGCGTTGTAAGCCAATCCTCTATTATCCTTTCGTGTTCATTACATGGGATTGTGTGAAGATGACTGAGGAGTCCCGGACTAGGGGTGTCCGGGACAATGGGACTATCGTCACCGGCCGAGACTCCAAGACTATGAAGATACAAGATTGAAGATTTTGTCCCGTGTCCGGATGGGACTTTCCTTGCGTGGAAGGCAAACTTGGCGATACGGATATGTAGATCTCCTACCATTGTAACCGACTCTGTGTAACCCTAACCTATCCCAATTGTCTATATAAACCGGAGGGTTTTAGTCCGTAGGACAACAACAACAATCATACCATAGGCTAGCTTCTAGGGTTTAGCCTTCTTGATCTCGAGGTAGATCTACTCTCGAACTACCCATATCATCAATATTAATCAAGCAGGAGTAGGGTATTACCTCCATCGAGAGGGCCCGAACTTGGGTAAAAACATTGTGTCCCTTGTCTCCTGTTACCATCCGCCCTAGACATACAGATTCTGGACCCCCTACCGAGATCCGCGGTTTGACACCGACATTGGTGCTTTCACGAGAGTTCCTACTTGTCGTCCGCGATAGGCCCGATGGCTCCTTCGATCATCAACAACAACGCGGTCCAAGGTGAGACTTTTCTCCCGGACAGATCTTAGTCGTGTTCGCGGCTTTATGTACTGGGCCAATTAACCTTGGCCATCTCCGGAGCAGATCGAAAGCTATGCCTGGCCATCGGTCAGATTTGGAAGTTTGAACTATCTGGCCCGATATCGCATGGAGACTTGATCTTCGGACGGATTCGAGCCGCAGCCAAGCGTGCCGCACTATCTCGATGGGCATGATCTGGCTCACAGAGCCAAACAGTGCCACGGAGGCGCACGATATCCGCTCCGACTCTTAATCCGGGCCGGATTCCCCGATCGAGGGCAGAGTGGTTCGACACCGCCTCGAGGGCTACAATCTCTCGGTGATCGAGCGAACTCCATCCCTGTCGCTGCGAGACCTCAACTCCGGGTGCGGACTCCTCTCCCGACGCCGAACCCTCAGCGCCCCTCGCTTAATGGTCCGATTGAGCGCCGGTCATGGAGTTCATCGACATCTTTTCGGCCCTTTCGCCCTTTGGCGACATCCGAATTCACTAAAGTCTCTCTCTTTATCCGGAGAGCCCTTGGCTGGACTATGGACAGGAAGGTTGGGATGCGGACTGACGAAGAAATTCAACGCCCACCACCACCCACTTTGTAGCCAGCCCTTGTCGATGATTTAACCGACATGCTTTCGACTATGACTCGAAGACATCGGCCGGTATGGGCCGGCCAGCGGAGACAGCAAGACCCAGCACCTACGAGGGCCTTTGGAAGGCCACCTCGTCATATGACATATACATGGTGGACATCCCAAAGATAGAACGGCGATGGAACAACGGAGGATGACCCCTCAAGAAACAGCGAAGCGCCCGGCGTCAATGCAAGCGCCGCTCTAAATCCGCCACAATAAAAAGGTGATTCCTGGACGTGAGATGATAGCACTCAGGACAGTGCGAAGAACCCCCTCGGCAGGACTTCGGTAGCGGAGGAGGGAGAAGCAAGTCCACACGACGGTCGGCAGAAGAGAGGTCGAGGGCGATAATTATGCGCCTCCCTCCGAAGATGAGGCAAGCCTCGGCAGCGAATTTGTCGTGCCTTAGGATCCCGCCGAGCAGGAGGCGTTTCAAGCGCAGGCTTATAGCCACGACAAGCAGCCTCAAGAAAAAGCAGCAATAGCTTAGAGCTGATCAAGACCTGCTAGGTGATAGATGGATCAAGTCCTTGCAGCCGAAGAGTATGAACTGAGCAGCCTCAAAAGCTACCCCAAGCATGAGGCCATTGCCTCGACTAGAGGAGGAAGCACCCAAAGTCGCCAGCCCACGACATGGCAGACCGGCCACCAGTGGCCGCGATAGAGAAGCCTCTCGGCCCTCCGCTCAAGCCACACCCGACGCTGCTCCAAAAAGTACCAAGGCAAGGGAAAACGTGCGGACTTGGAGATATATTGGAGGATAAGGCAAAATATACAAGATCGATCTACGGATCGCATGGGCGCCAACAACACGGGATGATTACCGTTAAGCCGGATACATGACAAAACCGGCCGTGTCGAACACGAGACAAAGCTCATATGAGCTACGTCATGATATCGCCTAAATCTGTAGGCGCGCGACACCCACTATGCTTCACGGATGTAGTAATGGATCATCAAATCCCGAGGGCTTCAAGCCCGTAAACATCGAATCATACGATGGTACCACAGATCCTGCATGCGGATCAAGGATTATCTCCTCCATATTCACATGGCCCATGGTGATGATCTACATGCCATCAAATACCTCCCCTGAAGCTTAAAGGACCAGCTCGGCATTGGCTCAACAACGCCTTGCCGAGAATCAATTGGTTGTTGGGAGGACTCGGAAGCCGCATTCCTTGATAACTTCCGGGGCACATATATGCGACCACCCAGGGCAGATGACCTTAGCCACATAATTCAGGAGCCGTAAGAATCGGCGGACAATTTTGGACCTGCTTCCTAACAAAGAAAATCAAATCGTTGATCGTCGGGATGCGAGAGGCCCTTGCAGCCTTCAAACATAACATCCATGACGAGTGGCTTGCCCGGCACCTAGGACAGGAAAAGCCGAAATCTATGGCAGCCCTCACAACCCTCATGACTCGCTTTTGAGCGGAGAGGACAGCTGGCTAGCTCGAAGCAACAACTTGGCCAAACATCCACGATAATCCGGATACCAGGACAACACTGCAGGTCGGCGCGCAACAAGAACAAAGCGTCGCGTGCTAACGGCGATAATACTGAAGATATGCACACAATGCCGGATTCGTGAGGCTCTAAACCGGTCAGCGGAAGAAGCCATTCAAAAGAAATATCGAGGCCCGTCCAACTTGGACCGAATACTGATCGCTTGTGCGGATACATGGCACCCCGAAAACCAATAATCACACCAACAGGACTGTTGGGTGTTCAAACAAGCGAGCAAGTTAAGTGCCGAACTCAATAACAAGGGGCTGCATAGCGATGGCGAGGAAGAGCCCGACCGCCGAACAATAAAGGGCGTAAGGGTTTTCCCTACGCAAGTGCGGACGGTGAACATGATATACGCAACCCACATACCCAAAAGGGAGCCGGAAGCGTGCACTAAAGGGATGTATATGCGATGGAGCTAGTCGCCCCAAAGTTCAACCCATGGTCTTCCTGCCCGATCACCTTCGGATCGGAGGGACCACCCACTAGCATCCGTCACGGCGGCTTCGCGCATTGGTTCTTGACCCAATTATCAACGGATTTCACCTCACGAGTCCTGATGGGGCCAATGGCGGCAACTGAACCTGCTTTTATCGTGATACACAGTCGCAAAATGGGCATTGACCCCTCAAGGATTAAACCTACAAAGACGACCTTTAAAGGCGTCATACCGGTGTAGAGGCCAGTTGTACGAGCTCGTTACACTCGAAGTGGTCTTCGGATCCCGGATAACATCCGGCGAAGAGTTAATCTTCGACATCGCCCCATTCGCAGCGGCTATCATGCACTGCTCGGACAAACCGCATTTGCCAAGTTCAATGCGGTGCCGCACTACGCATACCTCAAGCTCAAGATGCCAGGCCCTCGAGGAGTAATCACGGTCAATGGAAACACCGAACGCTCTCTCCGAACGGAGGAGCATAAGGAGGCCCTCGCGGCGGATGTTCAAAGCAGCCTCTAACGACAATTCTCGAGTCCGTGAACTAAGCGTCTAGACACCGCCAAACGCCGCCGGAGTAACCCGCAACAAGACCACACAGCGCGATTCAAGCACGAGTAGCAATCCGCCCCAACCCCGCCCTCGCGAAATTGCGAAACTAGTATCACGCTGCGTACATAATTACGCTCTGGAGATACCATGGGCATATGGGAGGGGCAAGACAACGGCACGCCAAGAATGCGGCTCGACCGCACCAGAGCTCCCGTTTGTGTCATTTCTTTTCTTTTTCCTTTTCTTTTCTTTTCACTTTCGTGACTCCGTCTTGAGAAGTCCTGTTCGGCACTTGAATCGCCGAACCACGATGCAACAGCCAAGGAAAGGGGAAGTAAAGCCACGCCAAGTGTTCGTGGTCTCTATTACGAGCATTATACCTGTTTTACATACCATGTCAGCGCTTACCCCTTGAGGGGACATGTTAGATAGTCCCATCCCTTGCTTATCGCACCATTTGTATCGCTCTGCTTTCATTGCAGTATCTTTTGAATAAACAATACATAGCTCTTGCTTATTATTGCTTTACTTCCTTTATATATATACATATGTTCATTTCATGACATGTTGCAACCGTACACTTTAGTACGGCCAATACACCAGGCTTAAGTATCCCAAAATAATGGTGTGATAAAGTCCGAACACTTTCACAAGTCGGCACCCTGAACTTATAGCATTATATGAATTGGCTCGAATCATGTCTTGGGTCAATAGTTGGGTTTGCCCGGCTCCGTGTTTTGGTACCTTACGCCCGCTATATCGGCTAAGGTAGCATCAGAGAGAACCATCGCGATTGTGCCCCAGCTTATTCTCGGTCGAAAGCACCTCAAAGGAGAAAGCTAAAACTTACCGTCATGATAAGGCGAGAGCCGGTCAGCTGTTCGAGAGGTTTTTCGGGTCCCTAAAGACTTATGCCGCTTAGAGCGAGGAACCGGAATTATCCGGCCAAAGGCGTGGATAAGCGCTCAACTCGGGTCTTCCGAATATTAGGGGCTTCACGAAATTTAAAATTATAGAATTCTATGGCTAAGTGAGAGTGTTCAAGCATTATAAGTCCGTTGCCTTGTTCATTGTGTTGAGCACCTCCTAGATGGACCCAAGAATGGGAACAAGAGTGCTCAAGTTTATCCCTAACACCCCAAGACTGTGGCATGGGGCTGAAGCCAACGACTTGCCATCTCTCAAATTTGATAAACGGCCGCATTACGTAAGGTAATATTTTAAATTAATAAGCTGCTGCTTAGCGCATATGAACAAGTTTTCAGCGCATGCAATAACAAACGCGAAGTCTATTGAAAAATTACATCCTTGGAGCACTCATCCGCTATTCGGGCGAAAGCACCTTCAGAGGCCCTCATAATACATTTCGGGCGACGATGCTCATGGCCCTTCGGTGGTCTGGTCTGTCACAAGCTTTCTCCGCATCCATTTTGCCCCAGTGCACTTTAGCACGGCAAGGCCGACGACCCCTTCAATGCGGACGGAGCGCTTGATAACTTCAAGCCGCGGATGTGCATCCACCAAACGCATCGCACTGCCGAGGTAGCTCCGGGCATGGCCTCCAATGGCCATGGCCAGCTTTATAAGGTCCCTCATGGCCTGTTCGGCGACCTTAGGAGCTCGACCACCGCTTCACTGGTCGCTTAGGGCACCGGATGTCCGCCTCACATATTGAGACCCGAACACCTTCTCCATGGAGGTCCCTCCTCACAGGCGCCAGAGAATGCGGCCGCATCGACGCACCACGGGCAAATTTATGAATGCTCCCTGGAGAGCTCCGAATCCGGGTAAGTAATTGGTAATTGACTTTTTGATTCTTGCTTTGCATAAAGAATGCCTTACCGTCTGCTATCTTGTTTAGTGCTTCGATTTCTTGGAGGGATTTTTGGGCCTCGGCCTTAGCAGCTTTGGTACTCTCAAGAGCCAAGGCAAGCTCGGACTCTCGGGTCTTCGAGTCACGCTGCAAACCCTCGTGTTTTTTCACGAGAATCTGGAGCTCTTGCCGCTCCTCCGCCAGCTGCGCCTCCCCTTTTTCCCACTCGGTGCGTTCCGCAGCCGCTTTGTTTTCGGCCACGGCCACCGCCTCCCTCAGGGTCTCCACCTCGTTCGTGGCCCCTGCGGTACCCATGTTATTCCTGTTATTTTTTGCAACCAAAACCTTTTCCATAAGGTATTTCTTTAATAAGGTATTTCTTACCTTCCTTGTCCTCGAGCTACTTCTTGGCTTGTCTGAGCTCGTTCTCGGACCGCTCGAGGTTCTGCTTCCATGTATTGACCTTCGCAGTCTGTGCGGCAGAGGTCAAGAACTAGCCAGCCTCAAGATTCCCATATTGACATACTTATGTTAGACTCTCATGCGTATATCTTTTTAGATCCTCGGTCCGGCTTTTCTTTCCGAACACCGAACTAAGCATCAGGGGCTACTTGTCTATCTTGTAATATTTTTATATGTTTTAAAACTTACCTCAAAGCCTATTAGAAGGCTGGTACAGCTTGATCGGCCCGCTTCTTGGCAGATCGAGCTGTCAGGACCACCGCACTCATAATAGTGCGGTGCTCCTCCTCGATGGGCGCCATTGGCGCCTCCAAGAGCTATCCGGTGCCTCCATTGGGACGGAGGACACCGGCGTCTTACCCTTCTTGCGAAGGATCCGCTGTCCGGACTTGGAATCACTGATGGTTCCGGCATGGAGTCCTGGACGAGGGTCGGGCTTAGAGCCCCAGGGTCTTGCCCCCAGCGCTGGAGTCCGGAGGTCGCCTTGTGGCGCCTCTGCGCTACCTCCTCTTGACCAAGCCCCCCTTGGGGCCCCACCTCGGCGTCGTCCACGGCGTGAGGCGAGGAGGCGGCCGGAAGCGAGGTACTCTCCATTTCCGACGAACCCAGGGACCCGCTCAATGAATTAGCGAGCTCGCCCTTGGGCGGGCTGCATGATTGTTCGGCATTAGAGAACACTATGCAATTATGAAAAAACCATGGGTATCCGGACACTTACGATCTCGGCCAGGCTTGGCCCTTGTCAGCCAATCCTCCTCGCTAAATGCTGCCGACAAGCAGGAGAAGTCCGGAGGAAGGGTTCTCCCCTTCTTGGACCCTCCGGCCTCCCCCGTTGGGGCGGCCTTCCTTTTCTTCTCCTCCCCCACTGGGGGAGGAGCTTCTTCTTCTTCCTCCTCGTCCTCAGGAGAAGATTCTGCTTCAGAATCTGACAGCACCTGGCGCCGGGAGCTCCTTCGAGTTCCCGTGGCCTCCTTCTTGGCCTTCTTCTCCCAAGCACCACATGGGCGCCAGAGCCAACAGCCCCGTCAATTGGGCATCCTCCCGGGTCTTCCGCAAAGGAGCCGGACAGTTAATCTGTCCGGCCGCTCTTCACCCAGTCCTGTCAAAATTAGGAGTTTTAGATCCCACATAGAATCAATCTATGAAAAAGAGTCCGGTAAAGGGTAAAATAACTTACCTCGCCGGGCCGGACGCCTTGCGCTGCGTGATCTTTGGTAGCGGATCTTTGGGGCTTCAAAGACCTTGAACAACACCTTCCAGGCATCATCGTGCGTAGTGTCCAAGAGCCGGCTCAAGGTTTGATCTTTGTCTTGGGATCGAACTCCCACAAATTAAAGGCCCGTCGTTGGCATGGGAGAATCCGGCGGATGAGCATCACATGGATTACGTAGACAAGCTTGAGATTCTTGTCCACCAGGTTTTGGACGCATGTCTGGAGTCCGGATAGCTCTTCCGAATCCCGCCACGTCAGGCCCATTTCTTTCCATGATGAGAGCCGTGTGGGGAAGCCAGATATGAATTCGGGGGCCGCCGCCCATTCAGGGTCGCGTGGCTCGGTGATGTAGAACCACCCCGATTGCCACCCCTTTATTGTTCTTCCCCTTCATCACTTTGTTCAATAACAGACAAGCTTTGCCTTCAATGTATGATTGGGCATGTCAATTAGGGGGCACAAGTGTAGAACTAGACAACGATATTAATTTTCTGATGACAGTGGCAAAATACAAGCCAACAGTTGTGAAAAATCATTATCCCTCAATCGAATATTACGGTGCACATACAAATTCAAAGTGTTGTCTCTGTTTGTGCAGTTCACTAAAATCAAGCAACATTACCGTATAAGTAGCACAACATATGAAAGCACGCTGCACAATCATGTGAAAGAAGGCTAGTACTGACCTCTCATGACGCGGAATACAAACAACTCATAAGAAGAAGATCTGGATCAAATTTGCCAACACCGATAGGAAGTCAGATCTCCTCTTGTGCAGTTCCACTAAGATCAAGCAATCAAGCAACGTTGTCTGTGTGATATTTTGGTTGAACTGCACAAATTACTCTTAAAACAAAATTGTTTTGTGCAGTGCAACAAAAGGTCGCAATAGCAACGAGGTGAAGGAGACAACTCTGTTTACACAGAGGTGCAAAGGAAACAACTAGTGACCAATAACGGTGGATGACACAGAAGCCAATAAAAAGAAGCATCTAACTTATCTAAATGGGAAAGAAAGCTAGACAGTAGCATTTCTCAAACAGTGGCATTGATTCATATTAACAAAGAGATTATAATAACAATAAAATTCATTAAACATGTAATTTTCTTTTAACTGTGGCATTGCTTCAATTTTCCAGCGGCATTATTAGAGGTTGTTTGTTTACAGGGACGTTTTGGTGTAGCGACTAAAAAAATTCCCTTTTAGTCCCATCTAAACCAAATAGGAGGGACTTTTAGGGACTAAAAGTGGGTATTTGGGACTAAAGAAAGAAGACCCCGAGGGAGAGTCTTTTTGGGACTTTTTCCAACAGTTGCCCCTACCCCGCATCCCACCTTATCTCTATTAGTTCATTACAAGGAGTAATAGGGCCTTTTAGCATGTTATTTAATAACCTCTAGTCCATGTTTAGTCCCTGGAACTAAACAACTAGGGACTAGGGACTTTATAGTTTGGACTAGAAAAGTCCTAGGACTTTTTAACCAAACAGGGCCTTAGATTAACAATAGCTCGATTTGTACGGGACAGTGGACGCACCAGCACCATGTGCATCTACCGATGTATAAAGGCGTGATGCCCATTCTGTTGCAACAAAGAACAAACAACCAAGAAGCATATTTGTGTTGGTCCTAGTTTTGTTAGCTTTAGACACCTTTCCCTATGTGAGGGCAGCAAATCAAGTCTTGCTCAAACTCTAGAGCCTTGTCCCCCAAAATAGAAAGATCAGGTCGTTACAGATGTGCGTACTGCGTTTTTCATTATTTTCCATTTTCGACCAATGTATGTGCTGGACAGCCAGTCTGTACTACTTGCCCCCCTTCCTTTCCTCTTTGAACCACGTCCTAGATTCATGCTATGCAACTTTCCCCACTACTTTCCTGTTTGATCCAACAACTAGATTCGAGTGCAGAAGAGGAAAAAGCCCACATGCAGCTAGTGCAATGCATGTGGAATAAGTAAATTATACCTTAGGTTCTTAGGGTGTGGCTCAGTGGGTGGCGGGAGGCCGATCTGCCCACACTATGTACGGCAGAGAGGAAGAAGGGGCGAAGGCCCTCTCACGCCGCCGCTAGGAAAGAGAACAGCTGCGTCGGTAGAGGATTCCCTCCCTAGCCGACGGCGACAGCGTTAAGCCTCCTTCCCTTCCCGGGTGACGGATCCTGCCGGCTCTTTGACCAGCAGTGAGGGGAGAGAGAGAGAGAGAGACAGAGAGAGAGAGAGAGAGAGAGAGAGAGAGAAAGGCCAACGAAGTCTTGTTAGATCTGGAAAGGGTGAAAGAGTGTGAAGCGAGCACCTACAGGAGCTGAGGCTCCAGTGTGTGTGTATATAGTGGAGAGAGAGTGTGAAGAGCAAACCCTAGAAAACAAGCGTCGAGGCTCCAGTTTATATAAATGGAGTGGTTTTCTTTTTCTCTCCATAAAAATCATTTTAAATTGTGCACGGAATGGAACTCTTTATTCAACGTAGTGAAGAAAAATACTAGGGGCAATGCTAATACGTGAAGAAAATTTAACGCTTGAAGGAGTCAACTCGCAATTAACGCTTCACACCTCCCGGTCGCGCTTAGTAACGTTCACATGTGGTACACGACCCTCCAAAGTGAACAACAACTGAACCACACACGGTCAAAATATCATAAAGGTGGGGTGCACCATCCTCCAATTTTAAATATTTCGGGCACTTGTATTCGGCCTAAGTCAGTGTGCCACCGTATGTACTAAGGGTTATAGCGGGTGCTAAGAAACTAGGGCGTACTGAGAGTAATTGACATGCCGTTTATTAGTAGGGTCACTTGCAAACTGTGAAACTCTATTCTCCTCTTAATTAATGGATGAGGCAAATCTTAATTTTAATAATTTTAATTATTTAGTTTGTACACTTTGCTCTCTTCTAATAATTTTCGGCACTTGTAGTCGACCTAAGTCAGTGTGCCATCGTATCTTGTACTACTCCCTCCGTCTAGGTGTAAGTCACATTAGAAGGTGCAATGGGACGAAGGTGCAAGCAGATTGGAGGAGAAGGTGAAACTTGACCGGTCCTTCCTCCAATCAAAGCCCTGATTTCTGTCTCTAAACGCAACAATGAATCACAACAATTAAGAAATGCCGTTTTAGCTACCATGCAGGGGCACGTATTAACTCGCATGCAAGCGACTTTGAT
Organism: Aegilops bicornis; assembly: GCA_021605145.1. Classification (NCBI taxonomy): domain Eukaryota; kingdom Viridiplantae; phylum Streptophyta; class Magnoliopsida; order Poales; family Poaceae; genus Aegilops; species Aegilops bicornis. Next base: position 12,719,041 of record CM038669.1, read on the forward strand.
TCCTTGACTGATCAATGCGTAGTTGCGCTCCATGCATTGGGTTTCCGAGGGAGATAACAAGGCAAAGTAAGTAACAGTGCTTGCTAGCAATGAGGCTAGGAGGGGATTGAGATGCGAAGTTAATGGACGACGCCTAAACATTTTGGGAATATCTGATTTTCGTAAGATGACTTAACACCTAGACGGAGGGATTAATACTCCTCAGTCCATGTTTGATGGAATATTCGTCACCTCTTCTCTTATCGTACGTACTCCATTTATATCATTTCGTATGGCTTCCCACTCGCACAATATTCCTATTCTATGAAGTCGTGTGTGTGTGTGTGTGTGTGTGTGTGTGTGTGTGTGTTTTAACAGCGTGTGTGTGTGTTAGAGAGAGCAACACATCGACCTACTCCTACAGAGAGATGGTGTGTAGTGTACGATTTAGCCGTGAGAGTTGGTGCATCCTCTCATTTCCGGGCATCCGGTCGAGACAGCTGCCACGCCCGCTCCTGACCAGCCTGTCCCACCCAAAGCCCCTCCATCGCCATGCAAGGCTTCCTCACTCGAGACGGTCACCAGCTCTAGAGAATCGATGCCGCATTCATGCCCGGGCAGAGCGGACGTGACCTCTCACTAGCGCCTGCGTTGAAGGGAGAAGTGGATTCAAGAGTGATGGTTGCTTCGTCTGTCCAACTTACTGCTGGGTCTACGTGATTTGAAGGTTCATTGGTCATTATTACTGAGGTGGTACGACTGCTAGATGTCCCATGTCTTGGCGAAAGGAAGTACTAGATTACAATTTTCTCCATTCTTACAGCGGAGGAGTGCGAAAGCGGTAAAAACACGCAGGCTCACTGATTACATGGCCCAGCTCACACTATCACCACATTTTCTGGACACCGTGCGACACCTAACTCTTTACATAATATAGTACATAGTACGTACTGTAATTTCTCAGCGAGATAAATTTGTACAATGCTATGAAGCTTCAAGCTTCTATTTCATGTATCTTGCGTCCAAGGTTGCCCCGTGGCAACATTTCACAAAATACAAAGGAGACTAACATGCATGCTATTGCATCTCAATGATTGACAGATCATAGCCAATATGTACTACCTCCGTTCCAAAATAAGTGTCTCAACTTTATGCAAACTTTAGTACAATGTTGTACTACTAGTAAAGTTGACACTTATTTTGGAACAGAGACAACTAAAGAAAAAACGATCCACGCAGCCCCTAGCCCTTGAACCCTAAACCCTAACAAGGCTTTAATTTTATGGCAACGTTGAACCTTCCGAAGAAATGAAGTTTGCAACCCTTTGACCATCAAATCATTTTGTGCAGTTCCACTAAAATCAAGATGAGCATCCCTGTGGCAAAGAAATTGAAGAAGCGTGATTAGAATAACATTACTGGGACTAGTTGATGACACATAAACTCATCCCAAATAAGTAGAAGCCACTAGAGGTATGTGCGGGGCAAAGAAGTAGAGAAATATCCACATGGAGCGATGTGGGCAGCTGGGGCAGTGGTGCATGCCGGCTGTAAGGAAGTTGTACCTGAGGGATGTTGGGATGTAGCTCAACCTAGAGGAGGGTGGCGGGAGGCGGTAACTTCCCACGTCGCGTCAGTGAGCAAGGGATGAAGGCAACCTCACCGGCTTTGTGAGAAAGAACGACGGGGACACCTAATTGGGAAGAGCCGACAGTGGGTTTTCACCGTCGGCGATGGCGACCACATCTACACAAAGCATCCACCCCTTCCCCCGGCGGACGTGATACGCCCGGATGTTAGAGATGTGGCCATAGTTGTTTTGTGTGAGAGAGTGTGAAGAGAGAAACCCCAACAAGCAACCATGTAGGCTCGTCCTGGCTATGTATATAGTGGAGCGGTTTCCTTTTCTCTCCATATGAACCTATTTATATTGTGTACATGCCACTGAAGAAAAAAAAAACTTTATTTATAAATGACGCGGTACCGTTCATGCGTGGTTCCTGACCCTCCATTATTTATAAGTGAGTAACTATCACGTGGGCTGCATCAACTTACAGAAATGAGCTCCACCATGTCACGTGTGTGGTTAGGGAAGACGCAAAAGACGCAGAGAGGGCTACTAGTACTACGTGCGTGCGTGCGCGCACCTCTTCTCTTCGAGCATAGTTAAAAGTATAGCCCACTACTCTGCCACGCGGTTAGTATGGGAAAAGAGTATAGGCAGTAATAATGACTAATACGCCGTCAAATCATGAGGCCCACCTTTCTCTATGTTTGACCGAGGAAGCAGCCATCATTTCACTCCTCGTTGAATATCCATCCGCTGCTACATCTGCAAATGAATAAAAATCCACTTATACCTCCGTACCATGGTTAATAATATAGCCATGTCAATCACGACGTAGAAATATCATTCACTGATACAATAGGGCTGGATCTAAGGCTGGTGATTTTTTTTACTTTTTCTCTTTCTCTTTTTGTCTCATTTACTCATTTTACATAGGAGCACGTGTAGAGGATGGCCATTCCTTTCGATGACTTCTTCATGGGGTTTAAGACTAAGCAACTCTGAATAATTCCCATAGCCCACCGCTCTGAATCGTGCCATCTATGATAGTACTCCCATTGCTACAATGAGGTCCACTAGGTCTAGCACGTCCTGTGAGAATATACTGTCATGCAAAACATACATCTTGGTGCCTTCTTCCACATACAGTACGTACCACTGGTACGTACTACTAGTACTACTACTACTACTACTCGTTCTCCTATAAACCTTACGCTTGGCATGTCCAAAAAATTAACCTTGCGCTTGGCTCTTCGCCTCTTCGGGAAGTTGAGCAATAATGGTATTGCCGTATATATCATTCTGGCTATCTGAGACCGAATGAATTGTTGCACGTCCACCACACGGGAGAGGGTCGAGCGAGGGGTGAGGGAGAGTACATACTAGTAGCCAGCAATGCCAGGGCCTCGACGGGCAGCTAGCCCCCGGCAGGCACCTCGAGTACGCCGCTGGTGGTGGAGTGCAGCCCGGATAGCAGCCCCCGGCGCAGCCCCTAGCGTGCGTTCACCACTCGCTTCCTATCAACGTGTGTTGGGGTACGATCTCTTGGCGGTGACCTTTTCGTGGTTGCAGGAGGAGGACGGCAGCAGGAGGAGCCACTGATGGCCACCCCCAACACGCCGCCCCCATCAACTATGCCACCCCGAGGGGTCCCCGGCAACGCTGCCAAGCATCGAGCCCATGCGCACGGAGGAGTAGGAGGCGAACTCGGGCGTCGGCGGCTCTGTCCCGGCACCGAATGTTGGCAAGGAGGGGGCCACGTCCTCCCAGCCCGGCATGGGTGAGTTATTTGCCTTCTATCCGTGTTCTTGCTTCTTCTTTTTGAACCTTGGTCTTGGCTTGGTTCATCCTCCTTCTTGGCATCTAGACGCTTCCTCGGCGGACCAAGACAACATTGATACTGTCATCCAGGAGGTTGCCAGGGATGCTAAGGCCGAGGCCAACAAGATCGCCGCTGAGGACGCCGCCAAGGGTGCTGGTGAGGATGCCACCACGGAGCCGGCTGGGGAGACCGGCAAGGCCACTGCCGAGGAGGCCGGCAAAGGGTCTGCCGGGGAGGCCGGCAAGGCCGCTGCCAAGGAGGGGCGGTTGACGACCAACCTTCCTCCTCCGCTGCCTCTGGCTCGGGCAATTACCTGAAAGTGAGCGACGACCTGTTCGTCCACCTCCCAGGGACGGTGAGCACCAGGGCGCCCACCGAGGGGGAAGTGTTCGATGACGAGGTGCATGCCGCCGCCGGGCTTGAGGTTGTTGACGAACTGAGCGCCAGTGGCGGCATTTCCCAGGAAGAGCAGATCCTCCAGGCCATGAGTGCCAACTTCCAGAAGCTCCAGGGGCTTCACCGTGCCCGCCTTGACAAGGCCAAGTCCAGGATGGTGGCGGTGGACAAGGCGGATGTCGGTGTCAAAACCGGCGGATCTAGGGTAGGGTGTCCCGAACTGTGCGTCTAGGATCGATGGTTTACAGGTTCGGGCCCTCTTTATGGAGGTAATACCCTACTTCCTGCTTGATTGATCTTGATGAATATGAGTGTTACAAGAGCTGATCTACCACGAGATCGTAATGGCTAAACCCAAGAAGTCTGGCCTATATGACTATGGTAATGAGTATATTCTTTCCGGACTACACCCTCCGGTTTATATAGACACCGGGGGGATCTAGGGTTACATAGAAGTCGGTTACATAGGAAGGAATCTTCATAGTTGATCGCCAAGCTTGCTTTCCATGCCAAGGAGAGTCCAATCCGGACATGGGTAGAGTCTTCGGCCTTCATGTCTTCACAGCCCACCAGTCTGGCCCATGGATAACAGGCCGGACGCCCGAGGACCCCTTAGTCCAGGACTCCTCTCGCAGTTCGTGAACTCTGGCTTCAATGACGAGGAGTCCGGTGCGCAGATTGTCTTCGACATTGCATGGCGGGTTCCCCTTTCCGAACTCCAAGATAGTCTTCAGATGTAATGATTGTATCCGGACATGTATACATAATTGTAGAGGATATAATATTTAACGAGTGCAATCCGCTAACAACTCTTTGGTATATGACAACACGCCTGCTCGGTCATTATTTTCGAACCGTTAGCTAGCCCGTCGCCCCAGGTCTCGAGACGTGGTTTTATTGGCATGTCTTATCCAAGCGGAGATCGTGTCTTCCCTTTTTTAAGGGATTCTTATCAGCCTGGACGTGGGTAACCCAACCGTCCCGTGGTGGTAAGTAAGTTTTGAGGCCCAGGAGGAGACGTTCGATATTCGTGGGCTTTATATAGGGGTACAGACTCATCTTTTTATTTCACGCTTGCTTCCTCCTCAACCCTTGCTACCTCGAGTTCCAACACCCGGGTTTCAATCGCCACAAACTCCAATCATGTCCGGATCCACCCGTCAAGGCCGGTGGGTGGCTTCCTCTGTCACGGAGGGAGACATTGAAAAGCTTCGGGCGGCGAGGTATCTGACCGCGGAAATCCTTCATCGGCTTCCTACGGAGGGACAGGTTATTCCCACCCCCAGATCCGGCGAGAGGGTCGTGTTCGTGTCCCACTTCCTCCGCGGGTTAGGGTTTGCACTTAAGCCCTTTGTCCGAGGGCTCATGTTCTATTACGGGCTAGATTTTCATGATCCGGCCCCGGATTCTATTCTTCTTATCTCGCCGTTTATCGTCACGTGCGAAGCCTTCCTCCGAACTCCTCCGCACTTTGGCTTGTGGCTCAAGACCTTCGATGTGAAGCCGCAAGCGATAGAGGGGGGGGGGCAAGCTGAGTGCACTGGTGCTACAATGAGCAAGCTTGCTGGGTATTTGTTTACTGAAAGGAACCTTCGCCGAATCTTCTGATTTATGGCAGCAGGGGTGGTTCTATATCACCAAGCCCCGCGGCTCCAAGTGGGTAGCTGCGCCTGCATTTCGATCCAGCCCCCCAATTCAGCTTCCATCGTGGATCAAGAAGAGGTTGGACTGGGGATCAACGGACGAGGTGCGAACTCTACAAAGTCGCATCCGAAGCCTCATTGAGAGGGACATCAATATCGTCAACGTTGTTCAAGTAATGCTGGTCCGTCGGACCTCGCCGCTGCCGATGGCCTCTCCACTGTGGGAGTTCAATCCGTAAGGGCCGGACTCTTCAGCACTTCTTCTCAAGACTACACGAAGGAATGTGGAGATTATTCTTCGGGAAACGAAGGCAATGGCCGAACACCACCGAAGATGTCGACCTAGACTGTAATCATCCGGATACCTGGGTAAGTACCCGTTTGCCGAATACCTCATAATCAGATACGCAGTGGAAAAATATTGACCGAATTATCCTTTTTCAGGTATGGATAAAGAAGGTGGAACAAATTAGGTGTCCGCTCGCTTTCCGAAGACTCGCCTAATCCCGTGCTAACAAGGATACGCCCTCGGCACCATATCAAAGCGCCGGCAAGGGAGGGCTAAGAGGAGAGCAAAGACCTGGGATGACCTCTCGCTCCTAAGTAAGTCGGATACTGAGTCCGGAGAAATCGACATTTCCACGCCTGAGGATAGAGGCGAAAGAGGAGCCAGCATCCCTTCTCCGAGTAGGAGGAAAAGGGCCGCCTCCGAAAGTTGGAAGGGGCGATCCCCCAAAAGGGGCAAGATGCCACCATTGAGCGGCTTGGGTTTGGAAAGCGACGCCGTTGAACAGCTCCGACAAGGGGACAAGCCCTCGGCCAAACCGTAAGTGAATCCGGAATACTTTGATAGCATCCCGCTCCCTTGCCATTACTGAAGATATACGTAACGCATCGGTGCATTTTTACAGGTCAACGCACAGTGTTTCTGGGCAATCCTCTTCTTCGGGAGGTTCCCTCCCAGAGATGATGGAGAGCGAGACGCCTCCCCCAAGCTCCTCACCCGATAAGGTGGACGACTCTGGAGTGTCGTCGCGGAGGGTTCTTCTTGAACAACAAGTTATGGAGGGGATAAAAGAGGCCGTACCCGAAGGTGGATCTCCGACCGTCCGAGATTCTGGAGCGGATAATAAAGGCCCCGGACTGTCTGGCTCGCAGCCGACGGTGGTTCTGGAGACGGGTGGAAAGATTCCTTCAAAGGATGGTGGTGCTCCTAGAGCGGCTTCCGGGGACTGGGAGGCTCCGAATATATTGCGGGACATGTTGGGAAAAAGCATTTGTCTCGGAGAGCAGCTGCATCCTTGATGGGTACAAAGTGGTTGAGAAGATTTTGTCCGCCAAGAGCGGATTGAATGATGCTTTCCTGAGCCTGCTAAAAGGCTTCGAGGTTTGTGATATAATATTTTCAGCTATGTTTTATTTGCAAAGATGCACCTGTGTATAGGTAGTAGCCCCTGAGACTCGTGTTGGCTTCCATTGGGAAGCGAATCGGAGGATCAAAAATTTATTCAAGGACTTAATCTGATGAACTTGAACACGTGCTGCTTCCCCTGCGGGCTACTTCCTGCACTACGGATATTGCGAACTCCAAATGGAAGCTTGACGTAGCAGGGATGACCTTGCGTTAATCAACATGCGTCTTGACGAGTCGCAAGGTATGTATTCGGGGCAATCCCCATGCCTTTTTGTGGTATAAGCATGATGCTAAGATTTATATGCTGGAATATGTGTGGCTACAGATGGTGCTACCGCCATTGAAGTACTTCGAGCGGAGCTGGCCCGGGCCAACGAGCAGGCCGGATGTAGCAATGCGGCTGCCGAAAAGGCATCGACTGAGTTAAAAGCCGAACAAGCTGCACGGCGCCAGGACGAGGAGAAGGTATCCACGATGGCGCTTGAACTGGAAAATGCTACTAGCCGTTGTGAATTTCTGGAGAAGGAGAATGAAGACAGAACGGCTGAACTGAACAAGGTCTTACAAGAGGCAAGAGAGGAGCGGTCGGAATCCAGAGCAGCCCGTGAGGAGATTCGGCAAGCTGGGGAGATTGCGTCTGGGAAACCCTTTCTGCTACAGACTAAGTTCGGCGATCCAAACTATGCTCAGCTTGACCAAGTGTGGAGTTCACCCGATGAGTTTTTAGACTTGCCGAAGAGTTCTTTCGATGCGGCGCAGTATTATCAAGCGCGAGAGGGGTACGCAACAGAGAAGCTTTTTTTGTCACAGTTTGGCGCATCAAAGCGCCCTCTGCTGCTGAATGAGCGGATGTCTCAGTGGGCCGAGCTTCATGAGATATCCAGCGCTGCCTTGAAAAACGTCATAATCCGGTTGTGGCCGACCGAGCCTGTTCCGAAGAGCTAATTCGGTTTGGTGCTAAGGCTTGGCGATGCGGTGCCGCGTATCGACGCTGTGAAGCGGTCGACGTGCATTGAGGGTGCACGGATGGCTTTTGCCCGAGTCAAGAATTCTGGGGGAAGATGAAGGCCATCGATGTTTCGGCGAAGAGTTCACCCAAGGGCAAGGACCGTCCTGAACCGGAGCACTATTTTGAAGACGTCCTAGAGGCTGCCCACTTGATAGAGGGTCAGTGCTCGAAAGACATAATGTTCGAGTGAGGTGTATGAGAATTGTAAAAGACAATTTTATAGTTTTGCTCGAAAGCTTGTATTCCTCCTGTGCGGCCGTTATAATATAATCTGAAAGTTTTCAAATACGGCTTCAGCCCCCTCGTAGGAAGTACGGAGGTGTTCGGAAAAGCATTTAATCACTCTTTATCCAACGTCTTGGTCCATGAAGGAGGTGACAATGCGGTGAACCAGGCAATCAGACTATACGGCGTTAACACTTTCACTTAGCCATAGGAGTTTTATGGTGGGGCTATGACATAGCTCCTGGTATGTATGCGGCGTATGGTGCCTTACATATTTGATCTAAAAAAGATCCCTCGTGTGACACGGAGAATCGCTAAAGATTCCAATAAGTCGTCAAGTGTTTGACCAGCTCTCGCCGCATCATGACAGTAAGTTTTTGGCTTTCTCTACTGAGGTGCTCATCCGGTTTAGACCAGGGCACAATCACAGTAGTTCTCCCTTTACTACCCTAGCCGATAGAGCATAACGTAGGGTAGCAAGCGCAGGAGCAGGGCAACCCAACTATTGACCCAAGACAATGATTCGGAGCTGATGCATATAAGGCCAAACTATATAGTTGTTCGGGCTTTTGCTGGCAACTCATTTGTTCCCATACCGAGCCCCTGGCAGGTTATGCCAATATATCTATGAGACAACCGGGGGAGTTGTATTCAGTGGCGAAACAACACGGACGATTAATTCGGATACTGTTTTCTGGGAGCTGAGCGATATGCCAATGATTACTTATTATATATATAAAAGCCATCTACCCGGCTATTTGACATGCTCGGGGTTGGAGGCGGAGGAACAGGCATAGTACATGCTCAAAATAGAGAGTGCGGTCTACAAAAAGTTATTTTGGACCTCATGTCGCACGCCTGCGCTGCCAGTCCTCAGCGGGGGGAATCCTTGATGGAAATAGCCCTTTAGGTGAGTGGACGGTTCCGGAATCCGATAGCGCCAGTTTCACATGTTTGTCCTGTTCGTCACCTGTTTTTAAGGGATAGAATAAAAAGAAAATGGATAAAAAATGTTACGGGGGTGCTCGCAGGCTTGTCCGTAGTGTGCTTCCGCCAATGCCCATGCTATCTTGAGTGCGTAGTGATGCATGCGTGGCACAAAATTTGCAGGTGTACGAGGTGGGCGGCAGAAGCCGGACTGCTATTTTCATTCCGGGAGTAGTTGATCCTCGGCTGGAAATTGCTTCTGGCCACCGGGATTTCGTTGGTGAACCTCTCCATCGTCCCCTGCCGGCGGCCTCTTCCCCTTGTGTTCGGCGTTGAGCTTGCCGGCTGTTTAAAGACCCAGCAGTTTCTGTTGGTATGATTAGCTGGTTTATCGGGATGGCCATGAATTTGGCAGGGTCGGTCCAATATCCTGTCTAGGTTGGATGGTTCGTCTTGATTTGCCTTGAATGGCTTCTTCCGTTGAACGGGCTTGGGGTTGCTGAATCCGGTGTTGACCGCTGTGTCGCGTGATCTTTCATTATCATTGCGACTATTGTGTTTGCTTTGTCGTGGCTTGCCGTTGCCATCTCGAATTTCGGAAGTGCCTGGGTCGCTGGCAATGTTGCTTCTACGAGCGAGCCAGCTATCTTCTCTCGCGCAAAAGCGGGTCATTAGCGAAGTAAGGGCTGTCATGGATTTAGGTCCTTCTTGTCCGAGGTGGCGTGCTAGCCATTCGTCCCGGACGCTGTGTCTGAAGGCCGCAAGAGCTTCCGCGTCCGGATAGTCAACGATTTGGTTCTTTTTGACTAAGAACCGAGTCCAGAGCTTCCTGGCTCACTCTCCGGGCTGCTGGACAATGTGGCTTAGGTCATCGGCGTCTGGTGTCTGGAGATATGTTCCTTGGAAGTTGTCAAGGAAGGCTTCTTCCAAGTCTTCCCAGCTGCCTATGGAATTTTCAGGTAGGCTGTTTAGCCAGTGCCGAGCTGGCCCTTTTAGCTTTAGTGGGCGGTATTTGATGGCGTGGAGGTCGTCTCGATGCGCCATATGGATGTGGAGGATAAAATCTTCTATCCATACCGCGGGATCGGTTGTTCCGTCGTATGATTCAATATTGTGACGGGTTTGAACTGGCCGGGAATTCGTTATCCATTACTTCATCGGTGAAGCAAAGAGGGTGTCTTGGCGCCTCTATGTTGGGCCACATCGGCGTAACTCCGGAGGAGCCCATTTGTGGTTTTCGCCTCAAGCGTGGCTAGGTTTGTCACGTCCGAATAGGTAGCCCTTGTCGCGTGTCGAGGCATGCCCTCGCGATCCATAGATCGATCTTGCGTGTCCCGCTCTACTATCCCAAATCACGCCGGAGGTCATCGGTACATCCATGAGCTGTGTTATTCTTGTCTTTCTATGGCGGTAGAGGCGAGTACCGGGTATTCGCTTGAGTTGCCTCTTTATCCAGCACAGAAGTTGTCGATAACTCCGTCGCATTGTGTGATGATGGTACAGGCCCCAATGCCTCGTCATCGACCGAGGTAGCGATATATGCTTCGGGTAGCTTTTGGTCAGCCACTAAGGCCAGATTCTTCTATGGCGTGACTTCGTCCATCTGCCATTGAGTAGGTCTTGGTCAGCCTTTGAAGCTCGCCGCTTCTTTTCCGTGCTCCTCGCAGTAGCTATTAGCACATGCTTGAAGCGCTTCGCCGAGGGTTCTTCTGCATGATGAAGTTCTTCGCCGAGGCTTACCTCGCCTTCGAGGGCGGAAGGTAGTTGTCGTCCTCCGAATTGTCGCCAAGCGGGGCTCGTTCATCGGGCTGGCTTGCCCATTTTCTTGTTCCTCCTGTTGGATCTTGCTCCAACAGTGGTCTTCATTGTTTTTCGACATCGTCCGTGAGTACTATTTTCTCCTACATGCTAGCGTTCTTTGCTATATGACTTAGAGTGGTGTTTAGGGTGCCGGTACTTAGACTGTGTCTCAGGAGATTTATTCTCGACTGGATCTTCTTTGTCAACATCGCTAGCTTTATTAGGTGTATCAACCATGCACACGTCGTACGAAGAGGCGGACATTCCACGTCCCGTGAATGGCGGTTCTTGGCCTTGATCCTTATCGGCATCATCATCTACACTGTCCATGTTTTTGGAGCCATAATCAAGCGTGTCGGTTAAGTCCTCGACGGTGGCTATGAAGTGGGTGGCGGGTGGGAAGCAAAATTCTCCATTATCAGCCCCTAGCTCGAACCGGACATAGTTCGGCTGTGAGTCCCCTGCCAAGGACAGGTTTTTTAATGAATTTAGAATGTCGCCCAAGGGCGAGTGTTGGAAGATATCTGCGACGCTGAACTTGAACATCGATAACCGATCCAATCCAGCCCGCGACGCAGTGTGGTTCGGAACGTATAGCTGGAGACGAGTCCGGAATTCTGTTGACGCAGATATCCCCAGGAGATGAGTCTGCGTGCGGCTCCAACACCGCGGACTCTGTGGCGTCGGATGGTGCAATCTGCTTCGAATCTAAGGCCGCAGCTGTTACGGGAACCATCTCCTAAATCTTGTCCGATGACAGATTTAAGTCATGTTCATCGGAGTGAGGGGGAGCGATCGTCGTGGTCTCAAATCCTTTGAAGACCAAGTCTCCACGGATATCCGCAACATAGTTGAAGCTTCCAAATCTGACCTGGTGGCTAGGGGCGTAGCTATCGATTCGCTTCCGGATGGCTACAGCGAGTTGGCCCTTGATCGGGTTGCTGAATACAAAAATCTGTCTTGTGAGGAATGTTTCCCATTGTACAACGTCACTATATATGATCGAAGGGGCCATCGAGCCTTTCGTCAACGACACATTGGAACTCTCAACGAAAGCACCAATGTCGGTGTCAAAATCGGTGGATCTCGGGTAGGGGGTCACGAACTGTGCGTCTAGGATCGATGGTTCACAGGAGACAGGGGACATGATGTTTACCCAAGTTCGGGCCCTCTCTATTGAGGTAATACCCTACTTCCTGCTTGATTGATCTTGATGAATATGAGTGTTACCATGAGATCGTAATGGCTAAACCCTAGAAGTCAAGCCTATATGAATATGGTAATGAGTATATCATTTCTGGACTACACCCTCCAATCTATATAGACACCGGGGGATCTAGGGTTACATAGAGTCGGTTACATAGGAAGGAATCTGTCAGCGTTTTGGGAACGAGGGTACCCAGACTTGCTCTGCTCACTGCTCATGGCGTGGCTCAAGGGATGGCCCAAGACGGCCCATCTTCATCAAGACAAGCTCAAGACCTCGCGAGGCTGAGATTGCATGAGGCGGACGACAGAAGCCTCCTCGGGCAAGGCCTCGTCAGCTGGCTCGCGAGGAGGCGGAGAGATCAAGCGGGGTACCTCACGAGGTGCCCATGATGCAAGCCATGATCGACCAAGGGCGCCAGTGGGCGCCAGCCCGCAGTTGTCCCTGCTTCCTCTTTGGTGCAAAGGAGGCAAGCGCAGCTAGAGCAAAGCAAGCAAAGGCAGCCATTTCGGTGCAACAAGACCAAGACCAACACAACGGCAGAAGGAGGTCATCGTGGAGCCCAAGCCAAGGCGTCATCATCAGAGCCTTTGGCGGCCGAGGACTAACTTAGTCAGGATAAGTGTACTAGATGTTCCCCTTCAAAATGGCTAACCTGCTGGCGCCCTTCCCGCTCAATATTTGGGAAGAGGGGCCAGGCCTCCGCCTATAAATAGGACTAGCCACCCATGTAGGGACACGTTGAGGTTGATCTCGAATCCAGAGAGAGAGAGAGAGAGGGCACCGAACTCCCCTAGCAGCTTCGTCAGACTAGCCAAGAATGCACCCTCATGAGGTCGTTTCTTCCTTGTATCTTGTTCATCATCGCCAGGCAATCCACCACACCACACATCGGAGTAGGGTATTACACCACAATGGTGGCCCAACCAAGTATAAATATTGTGTCCCTTGTGTTGCTCTTTGTGTAGTTTAGATCCTTGCGAGGCGACGAGGTGCAGGTTGGTAGGGGGTGAGATCTTCGCGCGCACCCCAGAGTTCGAACCTAGAGGGTCTGCCGGAACCCGAAATCCAACAGAATCTTCGTAGTTGATCGCCAAGCATGCCTTCCACGCCAAGGAGAGTCCAATCCGGACATGGGTAGAGTCTTCGGCCTTCATGTCTTCACAGCCCACTAGTCCGCCCATGGATAACAAATGGACGCTCGAGGACCCCTTAGTCCAGATTCTCCTCGGAGGCGCACCTCAAAGGCGAGCGCATCGCCGAGACGCAGGCTTGGTTCCGCCAGGCCTGTATGAACTGAAGACCGCCCAGATGTGCCTGGCCGAGCGCAAGTCGGAGCTTGTCATGAAGCAGGACGACATCGAGAAGGCCCAGGAGCTGGCGAAGGAGCAGGCCGCCAAAGACGAAGCTGCTCGGCACCAGCACCAAGGTGAGCTAAACTCCCAGGAGGAGGACCTTGCCGCTCGTGAGGAGAAGCTCGCCGCAACACTCCGCGGCAAGGATGAGGAGGTGGAGAAGCTTGTCGTGCAGCAGACCCAGGAGCTGGAGCAGAGGCACGAGGAGTCACTCAATGCTCGTGCCAGTCCAGCCGGCAAGGTGAAAGAGCCGAGGTGGACAAAGGGCGAAGGAACAGCCCTCAAGCCGGGCGAAGGAGATAGACACACTCAACGGTGCTCTGGTTGAGGCACAGGGCGTAGTCCTCGGCAAGGCTGAGAAGCTCTCCAAGGCCAACGACTCCATGAAAGACCTGAAGCTGAAGCTGGAGGGTCTTGAGGGGACGCTTTCGGAGGTCAGAGTCTGGGAGGAGACCCTGACCAAGGATCTGTAGAAGGAAAGGCAGCTGTGGAAGAATATCGCCGCCAACCACGAGGATTACGTGAAGAGCGAAAACCTCTGGATCAGCCGCCTCGCCCGACGTCGCCGGCAGGATCAGCACGAAGCTAGCCACCATGGGGATGCCAAATGTTCTCGGGGCCCTGGAGCAGGTCCGGTCCAACGAGGCGGCCTCTCTGGCCGATGAGGCCCGGAAGCTTTGCCAGGGTGCCATGACCAAGATCCTCACCAAGGTGGTGTACTGGAACCCCGACCTCGACTTCAACACCGCGCTGGAGAGCTTGTCGGATGACATGGACCTCGTGACACAGAGGAGCGTATCAAGCCCGTCATCAGCCGCGTCGACGGAGTTCGAAGGATAGAAGGCACCCCATTTCTCGTTGCCGCTGTAGGTTCGTGACCAAGACAAGTTTTATCTTTAGTTAGAACCGCAGCAACAATTGATGTAATATAACTCTGCAGTACATTGAAACGATGCATGTTATTTTCCCGTTTGATCTCCCCTTGTATGTTCACCCTACGTTAATCGGGTAGGCTTGCCGCAGACGTAAACCCAACCACGGCCGCTTTGAGGACGGATCCCCAATAGCGCCGGTGTGCTTTGCCGCCAGCAAACCACCTTATACGCTCTTAAGCGCGCCGCTCGAACTATCGAGCGGACTCGAGACAGGACGAGAGCATTGCCAATTGCAGAAGGCCACCCTGCCGTTCTTGACGCAGCCGCTCGAACTGTTGAGCGGACTCGAAACAGAGCAAGAGCGTCGCCAATTGTGGTAAGGCCCCATCACGTGCAGGTTTTCCATACACATGGCAAGATCTTTGGGGATGATAACCTTATATGTAAAAAGGAATTGCTCAAAGTTTTGCATGACTTAGCTTTTCTGCCGTTGCGTGAGCGTTCACTGCATCCGCCGTTGATGTCGCTCATTTGGTCGTCTTCTTCCTTGGAGTCACGACCATGATGAAGCCGGGCCGCTCCAATCGGGGATCGATTTTCACAACTGCGCTTCCCCTACTCGGGCGCGCCAAAGATGTCGGTGGTGGAAGCGACACCTATGGAATTACCGGGATCCCTTCTACGGTTGGCGGTCTTAAAAAGGGGTTGTGCAAAGAGCGGGTCAGCTGTCAAGACAGTATCGCTTTACCAGGTTCGGGCCAGCGAGATGCGTAATACCCTAGTCCTCGCTGTGTATATTTGAGTGTTCTTGAGTTCTCGAACTAGCTACGGTGCGTCCGTAGAAGGATCCGAATCCTGCTCCAGTACGCCTCAGGCCTCCTTTTATAGACAAAAGGGGTTGCCATAGTAGCACACAGGAGGTGGAAAGGTATACAGTGTACAAGCTTATCGGCTGTCATTACGGGACAAGGCGCACTAAATGCGCTCCTTAGGTGTCCCGTTGCTTTATTGGGGACGGCAACGAGGCCCGTCACATGCTCGCCGCCGCCCGCCGCCTCGACACGCCGCCCAGACAACGAGTCATGCAGCGCCACGTGGCCTCGGGCGGTGCCGAGATGGCGCGGTGGTAGGGTCTTCACGAAGATTTGCATGCCACCACGCAGTGCTTGCTGAGTTGTCACCGGACGCCGCGACGCTGTTATCGCAGGTGCCTACCCAACCTGGTTTTGGTAGCCGGCAATGTGGAATGGCCGTGGAGTCTTGGCAGACGTGGGTCTGGCTGTGGCCCCGAAGTGTCCTCGGCAAGGGTCTTGCTGAGGCATCGCGGTCGTCCCCAGCAAGGATCTTGCCGTGGGTATCGTGGATTTCCTCAGCAAGGATCTTGTCAAGGATCGTCGTCTTCTGGTCCTCATCTGATCTTGTGTGCTTATGATCTTCACAAAGATCTGCATGCCACCATGGAGGTGCCTCCTGAGCCTTGGTTCCAATGTGGTTGATGGTGTTGGAAACCTTGGGCTCAAGGGTGGCACGCTCTTTTGGCGTTGGGCAAGCTGCCCCGGCAAGCCTCTTGCCAGGGCTGCGGAGGCCGCCCCGGCAAGGGTCCTACCGGGGGAGTCCACCTCACCCTCTCGCTCTTGTGTCTCTGGTCTTGGCGTTGCTTTGCCCATCTTTTTCCTTTGTCTTTCCTCCTCTGCCCTACTTAGTGTGGTCATGAAGCTGCCTGACCGGCTAGTGCACAAGTAAAGGGGTAAAAAAGGAGAGCCCCTACTTTTGTACATCGACAGTCTCTAAATGCATATGTGTTACCCAACTCAAGAAATCAAAGAGAAAGCTGGTTCACCTAGTGAGTAGGCCAACTCTTTTGTGTAAAGACTTCCTTACTTTTGAGCTTTGTTCACCCATGTAACTGTATATTGTGGCAGATGCATCTATAGCTTCTGGAATTCTCCCATATGATGTGACCTTCATGTATTTTTCTGTAGGGAAAGTTAGGACGCTCAAATGATGGCCTTACTGCAGGCCATTTGCCCACCAAGCAACAATTAGAACCAGCCATCAGTCCACTAGCAGTGCAGCAGGAAGAACCAGTAGCACTCAATCACGGTGTGACAAACTAGCATGATGAACTAGATGCTATGAAGAAGGCCCTGGCGTGGCAGCAGCTAGAACTTCAAGCTGTCAAGAAGGCCCTAGAAAATCACCAATAAGAACGAAAAGTTGTGAAGGGTCTCCTACCAGATGCACATCGTCAACTTGAATCTATCAACAATACCATTCTGGAGGAACAAAAAGTACTTGAAAATGTCAAGAATGCCCTGCTAGAGCAACAGGATGACACTAAGGACCTTAAATTAGGGGTGTTTGACCAGTACAACTGTATTCATCTATTAACAGTGGCCTCTAATAGCAGCAAGAAAAACTTGCAGTCATCAAGAATATCAACAAAGAGAAAACTATGTCTATCTAAAAGAGCCTTGATCAACTTGATGCCCTGGTTAGGTACATCATCAGGGTTGCGGTGTCAGGATGCCGTGATACTTAGTCATGAGTCTAATATTATATTGCGGATTTTTATGATGGCTGGTTATTGTAATGTCTGAGAGAGTCTGTTTGACAATTGTCAAGTTTGTGCTTCAATAAAAGCAGTGACATCTCAATTTGCATTGAAATTCAAATTCTACACAAATTCATATCAAAATTTTCAAATATGCCCACCAATTTTTGCAATATAAAACAAATTGACCACGTGTACAAACTGTGGTGGTTATGGACACCATCACCGGTGTATAGTCCCACATGTATGAAACCACATCACCCATGTATGGATCGGCCCACCAAAGATCCACCTCAAAGACAACAATGGCCCACATGTCAGAACCGTTGACTAGTCTAATGACACATGATAGACGAAAAAACGATGTCTAGTCCCACATGTAAGTAGCCACGTCAGCATCTTATGGGCCCATATGTCAGCAATGTTGACCAGTCAAAACTCATGCTAATTTATTACAGATGGGACTGTTGGCGATAAAACCCACGCCGGACCCACATGGAAGAAGCCACCTCCGCAACTTCTGCACCCACCTGTCTGGATCTTTGACATGTCAACCCCCCCGGACCGATCACAAGTGATGGGGGTCGCCAAAAAGATTTTAGGAGACATATTGGGCCACCATAGGTGACATTCTGGAGCTTCACCGAACACGATCACTGGTGACACTTTTTGATCCGTCACCTAATATGCCAACTTGCATGGCGAAAAAAGTGGTACCGTCAAAATTCATTTTCTATGATGGCGCTTCAGTGACGATGGGCGCGACGATCGGAAAATGTTGCCAGTGTATTTTCCATGATAATAACGGCTTGTACATGACACAAGTGAAGCGTCACAAAATAAAGCAAAGTTTGTAGTGGAATCAGTGAGATGATAGCATAATTTAGATTGGAGATGTCAACAGAACCTAGACAAAAACCATGGACAATGGCTTAAACTAGAAACTTCAGAACCGCCGTAACATTTTAAAGAGCAGAATGGAAAATCCAGAACCAAAGCGTAGAGTTAGATTTTGAGGAAGCAACTACATCATCTATTTCGCATACGCATAAGGGAACCGTAAGCTCAAGATTTTCATTAGGGGAAACATCAGTCAGCAAAGCGGTACCAAAGATGAGGAGGGATTAAGAGGCCCGAGGGTGGTTGCTAAGTAATGATGGAGGAAAAGAAGGAGCCACTGTGCTCCAAAATAATGATCGGGTTAGCCACAATCTCTCTGTAAATGACTAGACGCAAGATAGAATAACGTCGATGCCTCATGTTTGTAATAGCAAAAAGGTACACAGTAGTGGTGTCACCCTTAAGAATCCAAGAGAGACAGACACATTGTCGCCAGTAAGTCTCCGCATGTTTGTGAAGCTCCGTCAAGGACACCTCAACCGCATAGTGTTAGGCCCAAACAGAAGCCTATAGATCCATCGAATTAGCCAAGGGCCTTAATTTGGTAAGGGGGGGGGGGGCAGCCTTGTCCCTGCGTGCCTAGACAGCAAGGTTGGCACCCCAACCTTTTAATAACTTCCCATTTTTTCTGAGTAGAAGCGCCAATCATCAAGAGGGCCAAAGGAACAATGAGCCATAGAGAGTAAGTGGGAGATTTTACCCAAGATCAGCTCCGCAAGACCATCATTGAGCAGCCAAGAAGAGTCGAAGTGAAATCTATGCTCAAACCATGCAATAGAATCCCTTAATCTAGGAGAAGGGGATAATGGTCACTCCCAGTATGGGCATCAACCACGAGAGAAGAGCGAGGAAAGAGACAATCCCATTCAGGGAAAACAAGCACACGATCAAGCACAGAGCAAACCGGATCAAGCGGCTTGTTGGACCAAGTGTACCTGCCCCCGTCCTGTTAATCTCCCAAAGCGTTGCATTGTTAGTGAGCTCCCAAAGGATTCTATATGAGATAGATCCAATCTGGACGCCATCACGTAGACTTGGGGTGGGGGGAGATTGTCTCTAGATGTCTATCTGATCCTTCAAGCTCCTTCATGCCCCAAGCTCCTTGTTGGGCCTCCTAGGTCTCGGGGCAGGTTTGTTGCGGGCCTCGCCTTGGAGATGCCACCCCTGGTGTATTACACATCATTGTTCTCAAGGGATATAAAAGGAGATATTCCATGGTATTCTTTAAGGATTATTTGTTGCTAATTGATGAAAGTTAAACGAGGGTTAATAGAAAGTTAGAGTTGTGAACACAGACTTTGGAATCAAAATGTTTAGGCTTATTAGAACTAAAACTGAGGACATGAGGTGCAATTTCAATACTACTAGGCATGAGGTGGAAGAGACTAGCCTTGATGGGTAGGTGGTACCACAGGAGGACACGTTTGGATATTTAGTGCCTGTGCCGCGGAAGGATGGTCATATCAATGAAGATGTGAGTCTTCAAATAAAAGTTAGATGGATGAAGTGGGGCCAAGATTCGCGCATCCTTGATGACAAGAGAGTGCCATAAAGTCAAAAGTAGGTTCTATACGACGACAGTTAGACCTATAATGTTCTATGGCGTTGAATGTTGGCCAACTAAAAGGGTACATGTCCAACCGTTAGGTGTAGCTGATGCATGTGTTGATATGAATATGTTGCCACACAAGAAAGGATCGGGTCCGAAATGATGATATACATGATAGAGTTGGGATAGCACTGATTCAAAAGAAGTTTTTCCAACATCATTTGAGATGGTTTGGGCATATACATCATAGGCCTCCAAAAATGCCAATGCATAGCGGATGGATTAAACTGTGACAATGATGTCAAGAAAGTTCAGGATATTCCAAGCTTGACATTGTAAGAGTCCGTAAAGAAAGATCTGAAGGACTAGAATGCCACCAAAGAACTAGCCATTGATAAGAGTGTGAAAGTTATCTATCCACGTGTTAGAACCATGAGTTGTTTCCAAGACGCTATGGATTCTAACTCTGATTCAACTATGTTTGTTTGAGAATAAACGGTTTTGTTCTTGTTGTTGTTATTATCTAGAGCATTGATATCCCACCTAAATGCCAATTTCATATGATTGGCTATTCGAGTAAAATGAGTGATGACCGACAACCTAGCCAAGCAGAGATGGACAGCCACCAAGTTCCTCCCTATGGCACTCTAGTCATGATTCCGCCCTTCATTTTTGGGGATGTTGAAGCTTTACTGACTAACTGTGGCAACGATGCCTGATGAAATTCAAATTGGGGCAATGCTGGAGCAGTACTTTGCTGTACATACCTCTTGACCGAGGAAGCACTTCTCCTCCATCTTAATGACTATCTGGTGGGGTTTGTGGGAAGAGTAGAATGACAGAACGTTTGACCAGAATGCTACAATGACATAACTGCTGGTGGAAAGATTGTCTCGATGGGATAGCTGAATGGACACTTGCTGGCCCTCGGAGAGTGATGTGGACTGTTAATATTTAACTAGCCCAATACACGTGTATTGCAACGGGGCAACTTTATTCTAGTGTTTGAACGTGGGAAATTTGATTGGGTTGAGATAGGAACGGAATCCATAGGCAAATGTAAGGAGATATATGATGTGATTGAGATTGTGTATGTACAACTACATGATTTCTATCACCATAAATTTGGAGCTGGGGTTTGGTTTGAAAAAAAATAACGGAGATAATCACGTGGTTCGAAGAGCAATCAATGGAAGGGGACATGTGTTATTCGGAGGGGTGGAAACCATGGAAGTGAAAAACTAACAAACTACTAGTAGAATGTAGTGCATTGCTACATGCTACAGTGCATATAAATAAATAAATAATTATAAAGGTCGTCTCTAAGTTGAAGTTCATTTCTTTCTCATACGCCCGGACATCCAATAAGCACCCCAAAATTCAACTGTCTGAATAGTCTTGGCTCCCCCAAATGCAGACCATATGGTTTTCTGGATTACCCATCATGTTATCCCCAACACGCGGGTCTAACACAAAAAACCCATGACATGGTGTTATAGGAAGAATTTCTCATTGGAACCGTCTCCTTCCAAACCGGGTGACTCCCACCTCACCTTCGTCATGGCGCCCTCTCTCCTTCACCAACATTGTTTCCCCACCAACCCCCCCTCTGTCGTTCCTTATCCCCCCCCCCCCCCCCCCCCCCCGGTTCGTGTCGATCCACCACTGTCATCAAGGGGGAGGAGACATGCACTGGTTCTACCACCACAAGTGCAAAGGCTCATGATGCAATGTAAGACTCCCGCCCAAACAATGTTGACACCTTCTCGGTTCACTCTTGCAGCCACCACATCCCTTCACTTTTTTCTCTCTATTCCAAGTGCCTCCTCAGATGCACAAACCGCAAGGCATTGTATTTGTCCTCCATGCATTGCAAGAGGTCCATACATATTTTAGTGGTGAAACATATACTTTTAAAATTCCCATGCACATCGAGCAGCACTGTCAACTCTTTTCTACCACCAAATAACATTTTTTCTTCTTCCTCCACTATGCAAGGAGAATACCACCAACTAAATCTAGGATATTTCATATATGAGAAAAGAAACATTACTGCTTGTAGTAGGAAAACATTGTCATTAGAGCAGTCTGGATTAGCACTAGTCGTTTAACTCTTTTACTTTTCTAACTATCTTAACCTATATGAGTACTTTTCTCCTTTTACATGATAGAGCCCATGCTAATCACGTATAGCATCACATAGACTGTAACTAAAATCATTAGACCTCAAATTCGGCAATTAAACTAAGACTTGAAATGCGTCATGGTCACTGGGTCAGCAGCTAGTGCCCATGGCCTCCCCATAGTAAATCTTTGCAGTAGGGACCTGGAAAATAAAATTTCTATCAAGATCATGCATAAACAACATGGACTAAGATAACATGAATGAGGAAAGAGACAGCCTGAGCAAGGATTCTTGGACCAATGGAAGCAATGAAAGGAACTAATAGTAAAATGGAGCAACAAGCATCTAACCAACAAATTCTAGCTACTGTTTCAACTTTATCCAGTAAGACCGCAGATTCTCTTTTCACATTTTTTCCAGGGGTGTGTTCAGAATTCTTTGGCTTTATATAGTTTTCAAATTACAAATCTCATAAATGTTCACACACTTGTTTGGTGAAACTCGGTGCTCAGTGGCGCTGGAGAGCTAATGAGTTCCTCTCTATGTGGCAGATCGAACTTCAATAAAAGTTCACTCGCTATTTTTAGAAAAAGTTAAAGACAGAAGGCAACCTGAATTCCAAAGACGTCATATAATGTGTGAAAACTCTGTTTTAAAAAACCCAAGCTGTTGACATAAAACAACAAAGCTATAAAAATTTGTGAATCAATAAATACACGCCCCTCCCCCCCCCCCCCCCACACACACACACGTACACAACCAAAATAATAATAAAATTTACATCTAGAAAGGGCGCCCGGTAGTAAATCAGAGCACCAACACAATTTCATAGGAGCAACTTATCTCGGCGGCAATCTATAATGAACGGTTAGTGCTCACCAAGATGAATCTCTGTTTTGTAGATGAATCTTCTTTTTAAGAACTCCTTTGTCCCAATGTCTGTACGAAATGATTGTATGAGTGTACATTGTAATATGTAAATGGTAATGCTGATGCACAGTCCAATAGTTAATCTGCATGTACGTACATGTATATATCCACACCAACTTAAAAGGGAAATAGTTCTGAGATGGTACATAACTTACCATCAAATGCCACTGAATTTGAAATAGTGCTGATATTCGATGACGGTAATGTAGGGAAATCTAATATTTTTTAATGGTCCAGCATGAGATATACATCTTATGTTTCGATGTTAGCTCACAAAGTGTTGATTACAAAAGTCTCATCATCCCCAACACATCAATGATAATATATTGCACAATATTGGTTTGCAGATGTTTGCATACCTCCATCACGGAACCTGAATCAGTGTTTCATGTTCTAGTTTCGTGTTAAGCAAAGGGTCCAACACTACAAGTATGAGAATCAGTATCAAGGAGAACCTACACACTATTGGTTAAACATGCACAGCAAAATCACACGCTTCCTGGAGTTAGCAATTAGTATCTCGTATATATCTTATCTCCCAATAAAATTAAAATGTGCATGTATATCTTGTTTATCATGTCGGCATATGATTTGTCTTAGGGTAGTTCATACAGAATAATTATGATGTGTCTTGAACTATGAGGCTGCTCTTATCACCAATTTACATTAAAAAGTGGATGATCCACCTAAAATTTGAACATGAGATCTTATGTTGAACATGATATCCAGTTTGTAATTTAGAAGTTAGTGATCCAGTCCATAATCAACCAAGGGAAAAGGAATCCCATAACCAAGCAATTGTGACAAATACGATGCATAGTTTTCGGGCGCATGCAAATACGATGGGACACCCTGGTGGCTCTACCACTCGGGCAGTGTGGAATACTCTCTGGAAACTTCAGATTCCACGTAAAGTACATATTTTTTGTTGGCGAGCACTGCGAGGAGTTATCCCACTAAGAGCTATACTTACTAACAGGCACATTGGTTCCAATGGTGCTTGTCCTATCTGTCATCAAGGGGCCGAGGATATCCGTCACTTAATGTTTTTATGCTCGAATGCACGACACTTGTGGACGAAGCTAGGTATCACAAATATCATCGACCAAGCTATCCAGGTTGATAGATCGGGGTCTGCGATCTTGGAATTTATCTTATCATTGCCGGACCAGCAGCTGGAGATGCACCCAATAATTAACTTCAAAAAAGTAATAGCCGTTGGGGGCTAGTACCTTTGGTGGATCCGTAGAAAAGTGACGCACAATGAATCAATTCCTCCCCCTTGGAGGTGGGCACTCTTTGTGTTATCAATCTCAAGCAACCATCAGAGGGCTACATCGCTGGTGAGAATTTCCCCTGAAGCAAAGTGGTGTAAGCCGGACCCTCGGTTCATTAAGTTAAATGTTGATGCGGCGTACTACTCGGACGAAGGGTAGGTGCTATGGCGGCTATCCTGCGTGATGACAAAGATAATTTCTTGGGAGCCCAATGCAAGTTTATACCTGTTATGTGGATGCAATAACAACAGTAAGCGCCATTATGCGAGACGGGCTAATTTTTGCTAACTCCTTTGGGTGAAATCGGGTAGAAGCTCAATCAGATTCTTTCCAAGTAATCAATTATTGTGATGGACAAACCATATGGTGGGACTCGGCGGCGGCAATATTCGCAGAATGTTTGGACACTAGTACTTCAATAAGGAAGGTCGTTTATAAGCATTGTTATAGATCTTGTAATCAAGTGGCTCATATGATAGCTCATTTTAGTTACTGTAATAAGACTTCATTTAGTTGGTTGGATGACCCCCTGACTTTATTGTCAGTAAGCTCGTAGACGATGTAAACATTATTTAAGTTTTAATAAAGCTAGCCATGATGGCCTTCCCTAAAAAAAAAACTATATACAGAGATAGTACTTACTACTAGTAAACTCCTTGTCAGGACAACATGTAGTATTATTATCAATTAGTCTATCCGAATGGAAGCACATCGAAAAACTTTGAGGACAATACTTGGTAGAAAAATTACACCCGATCCATACGTGCTGCCTACCTAATTATCCATGTACGTAGACTGAAGAGCAAAACATGCACGTAATCGTAGAGGGGAAGCAGGGACAACGAGTGCAGTTAACCAAACGTGTGAACCGGCCAGTTGGCTACACGCCGCCGCAGCGGTAGACGATCCGGCACGTCCGCCCCACCCGGACAACGTACTTGTGCTGTGGTTTCACGAGGAACGGCGGCAGCCGCAGGAGCGCCTCGCACACACAGTCCTTCTGCACCTCCTGCAGCCACCGGCAGCAGTCGCGGTACGCCCGAAGCTCCTCGTCGTGGTGGTGCTCGTGGTCGTCGTCATTGTGCTCGTGGTCGTCGTCGTCGTCGTCGTCATCGTCATCATGTTCGTCGTCATGGTCGTCGTCGTGGTCGGGGTCCTCCTCATGGTCATCATCATGGTCAGGGTCCTCCTCGTGGTCGTCGTCATGGTCCGGGTCCTCATCACCGTCGCGTACACGCCCATGCCGGCCGCGTCCAGTACCACGAAGACGCCCGCGCCCGCGTCCGCGCCCGCGCCCGCGGCGGGTGTGGTTGCCGCCATGGTGACCGGTGCCGTTTCTTGCAACGTGAACTTCGCTGCTGTCGTTATTTGCCGCCATCAGGCCAAGGGACGAGATATTGATGACCGCCGCGTGGCCATGGCGTCCACGGAGGCGGCGGTCACCGTCGCCGCCATGGTGCTCGTCGTCGTCGTCGTCGTCATCGTCATCATCATCGTCGTCGTGGTGGTGGTGATGGTCATCCTCCGGGGGGCTGGGCGGCAGGATGGAGCAGGCCTGACTGGCGATGGCGAACTGGCTGATGCAGAAGGCCTTGGCCTTGCCCTGCTGCGCGGCGACAGTGGCGAGGAGGGAAGGGATGAAGAGGAGTATGGCGGCCAGCGCCGCGACGTGGGCCGCCGATGCCGCCATCTACTGAGTCGTGGCTGCTATGTGGAGTGCATGCCGGCCACTTCTTATAAAGATGTGTAGCCAAGTCAGTAATGTGCATTACAGAGGTTATTAAGTAGTTGGGGTCGAGGCCGGGTAGGGAGTGACCAGATCGATGGAGATGCACACAGCATGGTGCATCGTTGTAATTAGTTAGGTGCTTCATAACGATGGCGTGCATCCAGGATTGTTCAGCCATGTCCACCTTGTTTACATGCATGCATGCATGCAGGCGTGCATTGTTGGTGAGAGGCCAATGACAATTTGGTTGTACAAAACTTTCTAAATTATTATCTTCCTCAATCTTTACACAAGTCCGCGTAATTTAGAATGCTTAGAGCTAGTTTGCACTTCTTAAGCCGTGTTACACTGTGTTTCTTCTTTTACCCCCGCTGGTTAAACGACAGAATGATAAGTACATACTACTATACAAAACAAATTATCAAATCTCATCAGAAATACAATTGTCAAATCAGTCACCGGTCAATCTACTAAAATATTTATGCCACCATTGCAGCGCACGACAAAAAAAAATGAGGAAAACGCACGGCACTTACCTAGTAGTCTTAAAATAACATTAACTTGTTAGATATTTAGTCCAAGGTAAATAGTAAAATTCATTTTGCAATTTTACAGGGGGTGCCCCACTAGATCCGCCACTAGCCAGAATGAGTCATCGACATCGCTGCAATCGTCAGCCCCTAACAGAGCCGGACTGATCTTGACAATGACAGCCCGGATGTCTTCGTGCATGTGCCCCTAAGGAGTAAGGACCATCGCCCTTGAGCTGCAATTGTCATCGTTGATCTCTTAAATTGATACGAAACCCTGACACTGGATTTCACTTCCCCGAATGCACAGTGAGAAATCTTAAACCAAAATTATGTTTTATTACTTGATTTTTTCAAAACTATCACGTTTTTATAGCAAATTCGGAAACTATAGCACCCAATGCAAACAAAAAAAATCATAACTATGACCCCGTCGGCCTCGTGTGGACCGAAGAGGGTGTTTTCGGTCGGCGGTTGGCCGAAAAGGACTCTTCGGTCACGCAATGGCCGAAGAGATCCGTAGCTGGGCCGACAAGGACTTTTTGGTCAGCAGTAGGCCGAAAAGTACTCTTTGATCAGGCGGAGGCCGAAAAGTCCATGGGGCCCAACTTTTCGCGTGAACGGGAGGCCGAAGCTGCAAGGCTGTGCTCTTCGGCTTATGTTGGGCTGAAATGGTTTCTTTATTTTGACTTATGAATCTGATCAGGAGACATATATTGTTTTATGTATGCGAGGGACATATTACTATTAATCTGCATTGTTATTCGAGTTACATTTGTAAAGAGACTGTAACCGATAATTAAGATACAAGTACATTTGAAAAACGGTGGGGCTAAACTTAAAAATACAGCTTACATACTACATGAAGGCATCATCGTCATCCTCCATCGATGCAGCACTTTTGCCTTTCGACGATGCGGTACTCTTGCCCTCCTTCGATGCAGCACTCTTGCCCTTCGACGATGCGGTACTCTTGCCCTTTGATGGTGCGGTACTCTTGGCCTTGGTGCTCGGCATGAAGATACCATCTTGATCTTCGCTGTCGGCAGTCCATAAATATGTATGCTCACAGCGGTCCTTATGAAATTCTCACTCTTCATGTGCACGACCTTCTTCCACCTTCCATGCAACCTAAGAAGTTCTTTACGTACCTCCTCATAGGTCCTTTCAGGCCACCCAGACCTACATAATGCGTGAGCCAACTCATTCAGTACGGTGTCACTACCGATGAGTTCGTCCCATAGAACTATCCTATTGTCCATGTTGAATCGGTGGCTAGCCTAAGAAGACATTTGCCCATCCCAGGGTGAAAACTACGATCAAAAGGATAATCAGACATCTCGACTACACTAAACTTGACAGCTTCTCCACCTCCGTGTGAAGGGGGTTTTATAGGTAGAGAGGAGAAAATGGCGGGAAAGAACGACTACAGTATGGAGGGAAAGGGTTGGCGGGAACATATGGCGGGAAGGGGTTGGAGGAAAACGAGTGGCGGGAACATATGGAGGGAAAGAGTTGGCGGAAAAATATTAAGGGAAAAGGTTGCGCGAAAATATATTTTTTCAATGTCTAAGATGGGCAATGGTTGCACAACATTCATAAGTCAAAATAATAAAAAATCATTTCGGCCTAACATAAGCCGAAGAACGCAGCCATACAGCTTCGGCCTCCCGTTCACGCGAAAAGGTGGGCCCCAGGGACTTTTCGCTGGATCCTATTCGGCGCCCTTTGCGCCCAATACAATACAATCCGCAATGGGCTCATACCCCCTGCTCCGCTGGGCCGGTCCATCTAGATTTTCCGCCTGTGTTAGTCACACGGCAAAAACATACGCTAGTACTTGGAGTCGAACCGCGTACCTCCTACTTAGTAGCAAGCTGCAGCAACAACCGCGCGATCCTCGACTAGGTGCTAACTTTCATATTTTTATGTCTTTTGTTCTTTCCTTGTTTCTTCTGTTTCTGTTTTTCTGTATTCGTTTTTCTATTTTCTTTTTCCTCTTTTTCTTTTTCTTTTTCCTAGGCTCCATGAACCTTTTTCAAATTCGTGACCTTCTTATTTAAAATTGATGAATTTTTTTATCAAATTCGATGAACTTTTTTTCAAATTCGGTGAACTATTTTCAAATTAGGTGAACTTTTATTGAACTGGGTGAACTTTTTTTCGATTTTGATGAACTTTTTTAGAATTCGATGAACTTTTCCTGAATTCGATGAACTTTTCCTAAACTTTTTTTGAATTCGATGAACTTTTCCTGAACTTTTTTCGAATTCGGCGAACTTTGTTTTGAATTCAGTGACTTTTTTTAAATTCAATGAACTTTTTTCGAATTCGGTGAATGTTTTTCAAATTCAGTGAACTTTTTTTCAAATTAATTAAATTTTTCATATTCGATGAACTTTAAAAAAAATTCAATTAACTTTTTTTAAAATTGATGGTGAACTTTTTTTCAATTTGACGAACTTTATCAATTTTGTAGATTGCTTTCTAAATCCATGAACGTTTTTTTCAATTTCGACGAAACTTTTCGAAATTGATGAACTTTTTCCAAATTCGATCATTTAAAAAAAACTATGAACTTTTTTGCAAATTTGATGAACACTTTTTGAAAATCGGAACTTTTTTCAAGTTCGTCAATGTTTCTTCAAAAATGATGAACGTTTTCAAAATCCATAAATGTTTTATTATCACGATTTATTTTGCAAAAATATCAGTGGTTATGTGAAACAAATACGACGCGATAGTGTTATTAGGTGTTTCAGGCCGTCCGAAATCACTGATAGCCTGTAGATGAAGTGGTTAGGTAGCACGGTCGTGGAATGAACGTCCTGTGTTCGAATCCTGTAACAGCCATTTTTGGGGGATTTTCCCCCGCGAGTGTGCAGGTCAACACCTTTAGTGGGCCGGCCCAACTAGCAGGCGAGTATGCGCT
The DNA here is from genome assembly GCA_021605145.1 of Aegilops bicornis. Lineage (NCBI taxonomy): Eukaryota > Viridiplantae > Streptophyta > Magnoliopsida > Poales > Poaceae > Aegilops > Aegilops bicornis. The sequence continues at coordinate 12,747,786 of CM038669.1, forward strand.
GGATCTTTCTAGCCGCCGCTTTACGCCGACTAGGAGCTCGGACTTTTCGACCTCATGACCAATTAAAGAGTACTTTTCGCCTATCACGACCAAAAGGCCTTTTCGCCAATTCAGGATCTTCTTCGCCAATGCGTGACCGAAGAGTCCTTTTCGGCCAACCGCCGACCGAAAACACCCTGTTCAGCCCACACGAGGCCAACGGGGTCATAGTTTTGCTTTTTTGCATTAGGTGCTATAGTTTCCGAATTCGTTATAATAAACATGATACTTATGTAAAAAAATCTTATTTCTTATCCTCACTGGCGAAAAGGACTACACAACGTAATGTTACCTAATGATTGCCAATAGTGGTGCAATAAGCCTGGATTTTACTTTACAACTTGATTAGGAGTAGAGCATTTTGGAGACCGAGCTCCATGGAGGCCTTAATTTTTTTTTAAAAAATAAAATTCAAACTATTCAGTTTCAAAAAATTCTAAAAAAATACACATGTATACAAGGATGTAATGTGTGTGTATAAAATTTCAGGATGGAATACCTTGAATTGCTAGCCGCACAAAAAGGCAAGATCATGGACTTTGAGGATTAACAATACATATGTTTAAAACCCACAAATAATCCCTGAACAGTTTTTCTATGTTTCGAGTGAAAGAGAGGCAGCGCACGGGAGATCTCCATCTACAGGGCGTGATCTAAGAGTTCTTGGCCAAGATCCTCGATGCCTCAACCCTTGGCCTCATCCTTGACTCGTTGTTGCACTCGGGGTGATTAAGGGGGGTCATGGCGACCTTTCCCACCCTTAGTGCACACAATAAGGGTAGGTTTTTAGGGCTTTGACAGGAGTGATCCGTGGCAATGGTAACATTGTTTACGATGGGTAAAGAGATGGAAGGCGTCGAGAAGATGATGGAAAGGATGAACCTGACAAAGAGAAAAAGTGCAAAGTTGATTGTGGATGATCAAGAGGGGGCACCAGGTGATCCAATGTGGGATGTGGTAGGGAAAGTTCTGCATAGGAGGACACGTCATGTTGACACAATTGTAGATGCTCTTCGTCCAACATGGGGCAATCAGAGGAGTCACCCATTTTAGCTCCGTGGGTGAAAATATTTTTGTGGCAAAATTGGAGGGAAAGAGGGATGGATACATGATTTTTGAGGGAGGTCCGTGGATGGTAGGAAAACAAGCGGTGGCGCTTGAGATTTTTTATATTCAGTTGTGCCCGTCGGACCTAAAACTCGAGATGCTACAGATCTGGGTGTGAGTGACAAACTTGTCGTTCAATCTCCGGTTGCAAAGGTGTTGGGGAAAGTCATTGATGTAGATGTGGATGCCAATGACTTTGCAGTTGGATAAGCGCCGAGAGCTAGGGTCCGGATCGATGTTAAGGAACCACTGATGACATGGGTGTGCTTGAGATCGGCAAGAACCAAGGAGGATGAATTCTATGGCATTCAGTATGAGTCCTTGCCATATTTTTGTTTCTCCTGCGATATACTGGGCCATGCATAGTTTTATTGTCCAAAGCCGGTGGTTAGAGATGCTCAAGGCCGACTTCTCTATGGTGAGAAGCTGAGGATGTCAATCAAAAAGAGGAATTGTGGGAGTATACCGCAAAGGAGCTATGGAGGTCCAACTATGGCCAGCAAATATTATGAAAAATGTTAGGAAGAGGGAGTTGAGAAGGGAGAGGAAGTAACATCTCAAGAAAAATGGGTACTAGTAGGGTTAGAGCTATGATGTACTAGTTCAATGCCAGGGGTGGTGGTTTAGCAGGTCATGGCATCCCTTTCCAGAGGTGTCTTGATCATGGTAGGAATGTTGTTGACCGTAGGGTGAACATTGGAGGTGATCGAGCTAATGGAAATGATAGGGGAAATAATTAGTTGATGCTTGTTGATTAACAGACCTTGGACAGAAAATGAAACAATGAAACTGAGGGGTCTGAGGACTCAAAGGTGGATAACATGGTTTCAAAGAAGATAAAGGCAGAGGGAGAGTCGAGTTCCACAAATTTTGTGGAGGCTGGACAAGCTGATGTCTACTACACAACTTTAGGGCCTCCAAGCGTAGAGTTTTCTAGGATAGTAGCAATTTTCACTCAAGTGGATGACCTAAGGTTTATCAATCCATGGGAGGCGTATGATGAAGATAGTCTCTCTCAAACATCCCTGCAACCAAATAATAAAAAGTCTCTTGTGTCCCCAACACACCAAATATGATGCTAATTTGTATAGGTGCACTAGTTTAGCAAAGAGATGGTGATAAAAGCGTAGTAATTATTGTAGATATTGAGTTTTGTAACAGGAGCAAAAAACAACAAGGTAGCAATTGAGAAAACGGAGCAAAAAAAAGGTATTGCAATGCTTGAAAATGAGGCCTAGGGTCCGTACTTTCACTAGTGCAACCTCTCAACAATGCTAATATAATTGGATCATATAACCATCCCTCAAAGTGCGATGAAGAATCACTCCAACGTTCCTATCTAGTGGTGAACATAAGAAGAAATTGTTTGTAGGGTACGAAACCACCTCGATGCTATTCTTTCTGATCGATCTATCCAAGAGTTCGTACTAAAATAACACCAAATAATTTAAGATTCATAATACTCAATCCAACACGACGAACCTCAAAGAGTGCCCTAAGATTTCTACCAGAGAAACAAAGGCAAGATTACCCTAGTGTCACCTCAGGAATCCGTGAGTTGAGTGCCAAAACATATATCAAGGGAATCAATACGATACCCCATTGTCACCACGGGTATTCATAGCAAGACATACATAAAGTGTTCTCAAATCCATAAAAGTATTCAATCCGATAAAATGAAATCTCAACGGGAAAACTTAATTCATCACATGATCCAACTATATTAACAAAGCCCGCGATACATCAAGATCATGACATCTCAAGAACTCGAGAGAAAGGGAGATTAAACACATAGCTACTGGTACAAACCCTCAGCCCCGAGGGTGGACTACTCCCTCCTCATTGTGGTGGCCGCCGGGATGATGAAAATGGCCACCGGTGATGATTCCCCCCTCTGACGGAGTGCCATAATGGGGTCTATGTCGTGGTTTTGTCACGGCAGATGTCCTAGAGAAAGGAAATAGTCGTGGAGCCATCGCGACAGGTTAGCTTAAAGGGGTTAAAGCGGACAAGGGACGTAGAGAGTTTATACTGGTTCAGCTCCTTGCGGTGAAGGAAAAAGCCTACGATCCAGATGTTGTGGGATTGCTAAGTTTCGATGACCAGGGAGCGAATACACTTTGCCTGGGTCTCGAGTTGTTGTCTGTTCTCCTCAAACCGCCGCCGGGTCGTCCCCTTATATACACGGGTTGACGCCCGTTGGTTTACAGGATCCCGAGGCCGGCTCATAAATGTGTCCGGCTCGGTCTCTGCTCTTTCTATCTTATAATACAAGTTTACATATCAATGTCGGTGTATCACTACAGGTCTTAGTCCGCCTTTGGGCCTTGGGCTTACTTAAAGCACCATCGTCTTCGTCTTCATGGGCTTCAAGTATAATAATTCATTATGGGGATAATCTGGCCTCTCCTGGCCGGTTTACGCCCAATAGTAATATCCCCAACATTAGGCCCCAGGATGATTTGAACTGGTTCATGTCAATCTCCAATACTTGAAAAAAATTCTTCTTCAGCTCCTTCGCATAGTATTGTAAACCGCCGTGACGTCACTTTCCAGGACCATGATAAATCGCCATGACGTCATCTGTTATTAAAAAATGCATATAACCCACCTTCATTAATGAGCCTCCGACAATCGAGGCAACAGAGCTGTCACATATCCCATTTTTCGGGCTCCTCGATTTTCGCACCTGCCACTTATCCATTCACCTTATAAATAAGGCCGAGGGGTCCTTTTCACATCCGCCCCCGTGCCTCTTCGCATCGTCTTCTTCCTCATGCCGAACAACCTTCGAGCTCTGCCGCCGCCGTCGATCTTCGCATCTACCTCAACAATGGTCACAGCATCAACTTTGACCGCACTGTGAGAACCATGGGGATCCTCCGCCGCTTCCTCGACATCGATGAAGTTCTTCTTCTCCTCACTCTAGATCCACCATTAGGGTTCAATGTTCATCAGAGTTTACTGAAGCTCCGGCACCGTTCTTCCCTGTTCTTCTTATTAGCACCAACGACTAGCTTGGATCTGATGCTTCTTGCGCAGCCGTAGCCATAATCTCTTTTTTCCTTATTGGATCTTCTCCTTTATATAAAACTCATCTGAACTTGCTGAACTGTTCAAGCACTTGAAATTAGGTCTGAATACTTTCTAATTTTCTGTCACACTGCAGATCTGAAATTATCAAGCCTTGCTGTGAAACTTGTTTTTCCTTCACTTATGCATCTCAGATCTGTATCTTCTATATCAGAGTAGACGGTTTAATCTTTATAGAAAAAGTAATGATCCGGTAGGTACCATTAGTCCCCTGTTGAACCGCCAAACTGCTTTTACCTCTGCACATCTCCCATGACTGATTCCGGTTTAACAATGTGTACATATTTCTTTCTTCTTCTGCTTTTGAACCGCTTTATACTTGTTCAATATAAACCTTAAACCGACAATAATCATGTTTCAGCATTCCATTGAAATGGCCAAACAAGTCTATGAGTGCAATTGGGCTCCTTCCCGGGTCACTGAAGATCAATTAGACAGATGTGTCGCAACTAGCGCTTTAGCTAAGAAAGAGGTCATCCACTAGAGGGCCCCCGGTCCAAAAAATCCTCCTGAACCCAAGGACGGAGAAGTTGTTGTTTTCGTTGACCATCTGGGTCGAGGTTTTAGTCCTCACGATTCAAAATTCTTCCGAGATGTGCTTGCCAGTTTTCAGCCTCACCCCCAGGACATCGGTCCAAACTCTGTGTCCAACATCTGCCGTTTCCAAGTCTTTGGTGAGGCTTATCTTCAAGAGGAGCCCACAGTTGAGTTGTTCAAGGACTTCTTCCACTTAAACCATCACACAGAGTTCACAGATGGACCCAATACTGAGCTCGGCGGAATGGCGGTTCAGAAAAGGAAGGAAGTCCACTTCCCTCACACCAAGCTTCACAGTTACCCCAAGGAGTGGAAACAGACTTGGTTTTACTGCAAAGATACATCTCCAATTGAATAAAATCCTTTGCTGGGTTACGGCCCTCACCGTCTTAGCATTACACATGCCTTTCCTCAGAGGTTGACTACAAAGGAAAGGGCCACTTATGCTCCACAATTGTCAAAGCTTAGAGCTTTTATGGCGAACGTTTTAACAGGTGTTGATTTTGCTCGCTGTTGGATAACTTGGACCATATTACCCTTAAGCCGACGCCCCGGTTTAATGTGTGAATATACCGGGAGCTTGAAGGACCCTCAACGACACATTGATATCCATCTTACCGATGCTGAAGTTACTCAGGCTGTGAAGAAGATGCTGAATGAACCGGAGGCTGTCTGTAGCCAGACTGGATTAAATCCTTTCTGTGTTTCCAACAAACCTCCAAAGGTAAGGGTCACATAACTTTTTTTTTGTTTTAACTTACTTCTTTCAAATATTCTCTGAAAATCTTGTCCATCTTTGTCAGGGCGATGATCCGTTCTGGAAGAATAAACCACAAGATAAACCTGCAAAACCGCAAGATAAACCGGCAAAGCCACTTCGCCCGAAGACCAAGGTTGTTAAAAAACCTGCCAAGAAAAGGACCACTGCGTCTTCAGAGCCAAATGCAGACGCCGATGAGGCTAATCCGGACTCAGAGGTAGAACATGACTCTCTTGGTTCATTTTTCATACACCTCATTGATAATGACTATTATCAGGACGACGCTGAAGGCAATCAAGCTGATGACGTTGAGGTAATTATTCTTTCCTCCGATTCAGATCCTCTGCCAACATCAAAAATCCGTCGAGCAAACCGGAAAGTAAAATTTTCTCACCCCCTTGCTCACTTGGACCCAAACTTTCTTTTGAAGACGCAGCAACACGAAGCTCGCCGCACAACCCGGCACAACGGCCAGGTAGTTACCTCCGCCGGTTTACCGAACACTCCGGTTCGGAAACGCCGATCAGAGGTCTCTTATACTCTTGATACTTCTTGCCCCAAGGCGGGTTGTTTCCGGCAGCCTCTTAATCCGTCTGATTCAAATTACCAGGGAACACCTCACTCATCCTCTAGCGAGTCAACAGCCACACAGCTTCCAACCCTCAAGAAAGTTCCTGGGTGAGTCATACCTTTAAACTTACTTTGAATGTTTTTATGCTTTACACAATTTATTGACTTTCATATTTGTTCTTTAGTGCCAAGCCAAGACCCAGCAAGAAGGCTCGGTTAAACAAACCGATCGATTTAAAATGTGGTTGTTGAACCGGAGAAAACCCCAGACCCAGTAGAAACCAATGCTGAATTTCTGCGTGATGATCCGCCGCAACAAGATTATGACTTCGTTGTTGAACGAGTGGAAGTTGACACCACAGGTCATACAGACAAACTGACTAGTCTGACTCGCACAGATGATAAAGCGGCTAGTCCGGCTAAGGCTGCTGATAAGCCGTCCACTCCAGTGAAGGCCACTGATGATAAAGGAGACGACATTATGATTACTGGCGTCAGCCACACTGCTCCTGGCTACCCGGTCGCTTTATCCAAGCATAGCGCCAAGGATGAACTTTCTGCTATGGGCAAGGGTAAATGGAACACTGATTTGTCCAGCTACGCCCAACTCAACGCCCAAGACATTCACTCTGGCCTCTTGAGCCGTCTGTATACTAACCGCGACTATGAAGCCGGTTTAGTAAATCTGATGAAGGAGCGATATGAGGTAACCACACAACTGTTTCTCCTTTAAATTCCAAATATCCACTCCAGTAGCCCCCAAGTGACGGTTTATGATATTAATCCAAACCGGGACTTAGCAATAACTTTGTATTTGCAATACTGTATCTTTTCACTGGTGTAGCCCCCAAGGGCCGGTTTAACTTTATAAATATGAACCGGGACTTAAAAAAAAAGAATTTCCATGTCAGTATTTTGAGCAAACATACATTAGCCCCCAAGTGCCAAGAGTAATATTTGTATTGCGCTTGGGACTTGTAGAAATTTCCGAGAACAAGCAAATATGCATTAGCCCCCAAGTATCAGGTGCATGACTTGTTATGTGCTTGGTACTTCAAATATATACCGTCAACTCATAATACGTCTGTTTCTTTATAGGCTGAGCTGAGCAAAAAGGAACCTCAAACCGCCGATCTGCAAGAAAATATCAAGTCCCAGCAAGCCGAAACTTCCAAGGCAAAGGATGAGCTGACCAGCGCTCACTAGTAGAAAAAGGACCTTATGTGAGACACATTAGTCCTGGTTTGATTTTGGCCCGGTACTAATGGTATCATTAGTACCGGTTCGAATGGCTATGCATTAGTGCCGGTTAGTTTTGAACCTTTAGTACCGGTTCGTGCCACGAACCGGTACTAAAGGGGTGGTGGCAGGCTCACGTGTCGGGGTTCACGAGCCCCTTTAGTCCCGGTTTATGGCACAAACCGGTACTAAAGGGCCAACCTTTAGTACCGGTTCGTGCCACGAACCCGGCACTAAAGGGGTTCTAACCTAAAGTCCGGTTGGAGACACAAACCTGGACTATAGAGCAATTTTCAAACTTGAAAAAATCATAACTAAATCATCCTAATTCAGAAAAATACATATAATATATCAAAATTTGCAGAACAAAAAGATTGATCTGCTGAAGCAACAAGTTTTCCATTTCGACATTTTTTAAAATCACAAAATTACAAAGGAAAATAGAGTTTTTTAGGCGTTTTTAGGCGTTTTAGCGTTTAGTGCTAGGGTTTAGATTTCAGAGTTTAGGGTTAGGTTTTATGGTTTAAACCCTTAGTTTTACTGTTTAGCATAGAGTTTCCGACGTTTTAAGTCCCGGGTTTAGGGTTTAGGACAATTTTTGAAATGACAAAATTGTAAAAGGAAAAAAATATATGCTTTAATTTATGTTTTTTTGAATTTTGGTTAAATCTTGTCAAACCGGTCAAACAACTTATTCAAGAAATATAGAGTGTTACTAAATAATTATGCAATAATATTAGTTTTACTAAATAAGTATCTCATTTTTTTTGAATTTTGGTCAAATCTGGTCAAACTATGGTCAAACTATGGTCAAACTACTTATTCAAGAAATATTAGTGTTACTACATAATTATTGTTTTTTAGAATAATAGTTTCAAACTCAAACAGTGAAACGTGTGACTTCATGCTCAAGCTAAACTCACGAGGGTTAATAGGATTCACATCTTACTATTGCCGAGAAAACAACAAGTGCAGACTTGGAAACGAGGGAGAATAGAACCGGAAGTTAAGCGTGCTCAGTGGAGTAGTGAGAGGGATGGGTGACCGGACGGGAAGTTAGACGATTTGGAATGAGTGATCCACACTCGAGCAGTTAAGATGGGCGATTAGAGACTAAATCGTTAAATAATTCAGAAAATTGAAAATCGAAAAAAATTAAATTTTTTTCCAAAATTTTCAAAAAATAATTTCAAAAAAAATACCTTTAGTACCGGTTGGTAACACCAACCGGTACTAAAGGTCCCCCATACCACGGCGCGAGCTCACGCCACGTGGTGGGCCTTTAGTGGCGGTTCGTGCCGAACCGGTACTAAAGGGGGAGGCCTTTAGTCTCCACTCTTTAGTGCCGGTTGCAGAACCGGCACTAAAGGCCCTTATGAACCGGTATTAAAGCTCCGTTTTCTACTAGTGGATTTAGCCGCTATGGAAAAGCTAAAGGAGACTTTCAACAAGGAGCGGGAGGATTGGAACACAGAAAACTCTGCTTTGTAGAAAAGAGCCGAGGACGCAGAAGCAGCTCTTAAACCGGTGGTAGACGAGCTGACTGGTGTAAAGCGGCGAGTACATGCTATGACTGCTGCTATGTTCGGTAAGCCTCCTATCTTGAAATCCTCATCATATCATCTCATTCATTGCCGATTAACTGATGTTTGGAACGATACAGGAACTCGCATTAGCCACCGGGCTCGATGTGCGTAAGAAGTGAAAGGCTGCCTATACTCTTATAGAGCAGTTATATACTGGCGCGCAATGGATTATCTGCACTGCTTCTCACAACAAACCGCCCCCAACTTTAATCAAGGAGACCTTAGAAAGGCCGTCAATGTTGCCTGCCGGGTGGAAGAGTTAAAGAGATCTGCTGCAAGAGCTGGTTCTCTGACCGCGCTAACCCGGGCAAAAGCATGGGTGCCCGATCTTGATCCGGAAGATGTCAGCAAAGGCTATCCGAGCTTGAAGGAAGACGGATCAGAATTTGGCAATGAGGACCTCTGAGCCATAAACCGGGAAGTACGTCCGCTGGCTTGCCAATTAGCTGAAGAAGCTGATCTTTCACATTATCAGGCACGTTATGACGTTAACAACAAAGGGGTGGCCGCACCAACTCCTGAAGTTCAAAATCACATCCCGCCAATTCGTAAGCACACTTATGCCCCTGACATTGAACCGTCCACCCTTATAAGCAACGAAGCTGTGTTCCAAGCCCTAACTAGGATCATTTGGACAACTATTGACTTCCGGTACTGGGTAGAGAGGAAGAGGATGAACGGTGCAAGATGATCCGCAGCCGTCGAGTCAAGCTGAAACGAATCATGATCCGGAGGCCGGTTTAGTCTTCCACGTGCTGCAATGCTTGTGGGGAAACAATTATCCTTTTGGGCACCGAAACACCTTGTAATAGGCTAGTTAAAACACCTGGTCTGTTATGCCTTCGTGCATACTTATCTATGCCTTACACTTGTTAATCCGCCATGCTTAAGACATATTATGTTCATAATCCGTAGCGATCTATTCCTGCACACAAAAAGTTGATAGTGTCCTGGCGGTTTACCGCCGGACGGGTCATGATGCCCAGATATATAGCCAGGGTTTATAACCAAGGCTGTAAAAAGATAATCAAATATGAAAATAATTGATACCTGTGACCTTGAATCACAACGTTGGCTGACCAACGTTGGTAGTGAGGGTGATAACCCCAATCTTGAGTAATGATAACTCCTTTCATACCGTGCTGGTTTATGATAAAACCAGTTTATTCAATGCTGGGGCGACTTAGAGTCGAAACCAGACCGGGTTAAGAAACTCCGGGTTATAAGTGATTACGTACTGACAACTTGTAGTTGACAGTTTAGCCGGGTTGATGAACAGCGGTTTATCGGAAAACATCATAAGTATTATCAAAAGAGAGAAAAACTTGGCAAAAAGCAAATGAAAACTTGTAGTCGAGGCTTTTCACGGGCTGCCAGGCCCCAAATTCGAGGCTTTTCATGGGCTGCCACCCTTTGAGTTAAACCATTTCACAAAGCCTTTTAAGATGGTCCTCAATCCTTAACCAATCGTCGTTTTAACTTGACAAGTTCAGGGTCTTATCAGAGTAACCTGTCAAAGTTCGACGGGTCATACCAGGTTTACCTGGGCGGAGTGACTTACTTAAGAAGGTAGGCTAACCCGGGGTTTTAGGTGTATACACCAGGCTTCCAAGCCATGGCTTGATAGCCTATTACAAGTGTAGATTCTTTGTTCATTGCGACAGCAAAGAATCCCCAAGTAACATTTTGAGCTGTGCTCAGTGGGTGCCTATGTTTGAGTTGTTGTTTTGCAACACTCTCATTGGCCCCGAAGTAATTTGGCTTTGAGCCGTTCAAGAGGTGTGACTATGGTTCGAATACGACCAAGCCCCCAAGTGATCTTGTGGCATTGCGCTGATCAAGAGGTGTAGCTATGCTTCAAATGCAACCAAGCCCCCAAGTGATTTTTATATAAAGCTTTGATAAGCTGAATCAAGGGGTAAACCGGACACTGCTTTATGAACAGAATCCCCCATGTAACCACACATGATATAAGAAAAACAATAGATACCCCGCTTTAGCCGAGGCTCGGTTTATTATATTAATCATAATATATACATTGTCATAACTATGTACATGAGCGAGCACTGTGGCTCAAGTATAGTAAGGCGAAGATGAGCAATATTCCACGGCCGGTGGGTCTCCTCCTCCGATTTACGCGAGTCTTTGTGCTCTCGAACATCTATAAGGTAGTATGACCCGTTGCGCAGATTCTTGCTGACCACAAAAGGTCCTTCCCAAGGTTGGGATAACTTGTGCATATTCGTCTGATCTTGGATGAGTCGGAGCACTAGATCGCCTTCTTGAAAAGTTCTGGTTCTAACCCGGCGGCTGTGGTAATACCACAGATCTTGCTGATAAATCACCGAACGTGCTGCTACAATGTCTCTTTCCTCATCTAAAAGTTCAAGTGCTTCTTGTCGTTTCCTTCTCATTGTCGCCTTCAACATACGCCGCTTCTACGAGGTGAGTCATGACGGATGTCATCGGGGAGAACCGCCTCGCTCCATAAACCATGAAAAAGGCGTGTAACCCGTCGATCATTGGGTGTGGTATTGATGCTCCATAACACAGAAGGTAACTCCTCTACCCAACAACCCGGCGTCCGTTGCAAAGGAACCATAAGCCGGGGTTTGATGCCTCTCAAGATCTCTTGATTAGCCCTCTCCGCTTGACCATTGGACTAGGGGTGAGCTACTGATGATACATCAAGCCGGATGTGCTCATATTGACAGAACTCCTTCATGGCACCTTTCGACAGATTGGTACCATTATCTGTTATAATGCTGTGTGGAAAGGCAAACCGGAAAATCACCTTCTTGATGAATTGAACCGCCGTGGGTCAAGATCACACTTCTGACCAGCTCTGCCTCCACCCACTTCGTGAACTTATCAACCGCCACCAAAAGGTGGGTCTTCTAATCCGGTTTGGCTTTCCACACAGTCTAGATTGGTTTCTCCTGGCTAGAGAGCCTTGTGGCAGCGGAACTTCTAATCTATTGTTACCCCGAGGGTTTTTGGAATATTTGGGAATTTATAGAGGCGAAGAGGGGTGCAGGAGGCCACCAAGGTGGGCACAACCACACAGGCGCCCCTGCCCCAGGCATGCCACAGTGGGTTGTGCCCCCTCTGGCACCCCAGTGCTTCTACGGCCTCTTGGATGTCTTCTCGTCCATAAAAAATCCGCAAAAAGTTTCACGGTGTTTGGACTCCGTTTGATATTGATTTCGTGCGATGTAAAAAACAAGCAAAAAACAACAACTGGCACTAGGAACAGGGTCAATAGGTTAGTCCCAAAAAATGATATTAAGTTGCTATAAAATGATTGTAAAACATCTAAGAATGATAATATAACAACATGAATACTTCACGTATCAGCATCCCCAAGCTTAATTCCTACTCGTCCTCGAATAGGTAAATGATAAAAAAATATGAAGTGTGAATGCTAGCAAAGTGCATAAGTTTGATAAATGATAATTTTAATCACTTTTCCTAGCATCATAACAACAATTCTTTCTCATAAAACTCATCATGACAAAGTAGCAATCAGTTCACATGTTAAGGTTCAAACACTGAATTCTCTTGAAACTCAACAACCTATATTCTTAGTCACCAAACAATTGCAATTCAACTTATTCACCAGAGTCTAAGTAAGAGCTCCACATGATCAACCATCATATAGTATTCCATGATTGCTAACACTCACCGCATACACATGAGCAAAACATTTCAACCGGACACATATAAAGATAGGGGCTCATAATTTGCCTCCCAACGTATTCACCTCAAAGGTGATGTCAACAATAATAACTCATTCTACCCATATCCAACTGGATATATGTGCCTAGATCTTTCCTCACCACATGATGGTTGCCAAAAGAGAAAAATAAAAAGGAATAGAGAGAAAAACTTTGACTCTTGCATGAAAGTAAATACATAAAATTAAAAGGTAGGCCCTTCGCAGAGGGAAGTAGAGGTTGCCATGTGCTTTTTGTTTATATGCTCAACCCCTTAGTGCAAAAGAACGTCATGTTATATTGCCCCTTATGATAGCAACCTTTATTATGTAGTCTGTCGCTTTTATTCTTTGCCATCACAAGTTTGTACAATGCTCAATTTTCTCTTCCACTAAATGATCTAACACTTTTAGAAGCAAATTTATTGCCTTATTGCACGATGACAACTTATTTGAAGTATATTTCTCAATCCTTAGGTAGGTATGGTGGACTCTTGAAAATAAGATTTGGGTTCAAGGGTTTTTGGATGCACAAGTAGTATCTCTACTTGGTGCGGAATTTTTGGCTAGCAAAGATGGGGGGCAAGCACCACATGTTGAAGGATCTATGACAATATAACTTCTTTTTGAATATGAACAAACATAAATCATTACATTACCTTCCTTGTCCAACGTCAGCAATTTTGGCATGTAATATTTTGATGGGGGCTCACAATCACAAAGATTTCCAAGATCGTGTATTTGCATGTGAAAGTTCTCTTCCGTCTACTAATCATTCATGAATTGCTTGTATGACCAACATTGTGATTGTCAAGCCTCCAAAGATTTCACTTTCTAAACCCAGTGTGAAGCTACCACTAGGCATGATATGAACATATAATTTCAACTTCATGATATTCAATTCACTCAACAATTTACTCATAGGACATAAGTGAAGCACAAGAGTAAATGACAAGCTACTCCAAAAAGATATAAGTGAAGTCAAACGAGTAGTTAAGTAAATGGGTAGCTATTTGAGGACTCTCTCTTATTTTAAAACTTTCATATCTAAGTAATTTATTAAAAAATCAAGAAAAACAAAACAAAATGACATTCCAGGAATAGCACAGCTCATGTGAAGAAGCAAAAACTTAGGCTCAACCAATACTAACCGATAATTGTTAATGAAAAAAAAGTGGGATGCCTGCCGGGGCATCCCCAAGCTTAGATGCTTGAAACTTCTTGAAATATTATCTTGGGATGCGTTGTGCATCCCCAAGCTTGAGCTTTTGTGTCTCCTTAATTCCTTTTATAGCATGGTTTCCCTAAATATCAAAAACTTCATCCAGACAAAACACAACAAGAACTCATGAGATAAGTTAGTGTAAAAACCAATGCAAAAACCATATCATTCTCTACTGTAGCAAATCCAAAAAATTATTATTCAACATTGCGTGCCATGTTTTGGGTCAAATTGAGGCCCATACAAGATCAGGCCCGTTCATAGCCTGCCATGTTTTGGGCCAAATTATGGCCCATATTGGATTAGGCCCGTTAAAAGGCCACTGTTCTTTTGGGCCCATACTAAGACAGGTTTGTATTTCAGCACATCAAATGCCCGCTTACTCGCCTCGCCCGATAAAAGTTTGACCTATTAGCGTACCATGGTGCATCTGGGACGTTGTCGGCCCGGTTTAACTTTAGGCCATTTAACGGCCCATGCAGAAACTGGGCTATTTCTTGTCTGAAGTAAGTTTAGGCCTCTTAATGGCATGTACTCTTCGTGGATAAATTTCAGCCCAACTGGCCTATCGACCTGTTAATGGCCTGTGTAACACTCTGGCCTAATTACAGCCCACGTTGAATCCGGCCTGCTTACAGCCCATCTGATAATGGCCCGTGACACTTTTAGGCCTATGGCCCGCGGAGATACCGGCCTGCTTAAAGCCCATAATTTTATTGGGCCAACAGGCCGAGATATATTTTATTCGTTAATCGCCATTCTATTTGGGCCAAACATGGGCCTTAGGCAATTTTAGCCGGTACTAGCCCGTGATTTTTTCGCCTCAACGCTAGCCCAATCCAGGTTTTAGCCTGTTAAAAGCCCATGGTATTATCTGGCCAACTGGACAGAACTTTACCCGGCCTGTTAAAGGCTGGAAACAACTATAGATTTAGACATGCTAATGGCCCAAGATGATTATATGCCCAGGTTTTGGCCCATATGAGTAACGGGCCAGCCTGAAGACCGACAACACTGAGATACACTGAACCTTCCGGCCTAAATTACAGCATACCGACCAAGAATGAACCTAGACTATACAACTAAGAAATTACAGCATATTACATCTCCTCGGCATCAAAGTTTGGCGCAAGTGATAATAAAGGGCAACAAGACAGCAGATTACATAAACTGGGCAGGTCGCCACCAGTGGAAGTTGACAGGCGGACAAAATAATAGACAGAATCGAAAGCACTTCAACGCAGTTCAAGGAAGGTTAGCCCGGCCCAGGAGCTGCAGCGCAAGCAGCTTAGCAACCTAACGAGACGGCGCTTCTTTGGCGCTCATATACACTAACTTAAGCTGCATAGCATCAAGAAACATCATGTACTTACGGTTAATCTTGCATAGAGATTGGAGTTCCTATCGTATTTGAGCGGAAGCATGTATTTCTGTATGAATTTCAGACTGAAGAAGTCGAACAGATTCAGGCGGCGACTTCATCGATCTTGTGTCACTGAGTAAGTTTGACACTACATCAAGATATGACTTCGTGGTTGTATCCCTACCCTCCATATGTGTTGCCTTCTCCTATGGAATATGTTTTAGAGGGACAAACAATGGGTTAAATCTCACTATCATTGTGGCGCTTCTTCCTAGCAGCAGTTTTGTCAACCTGAAAGAGAAACAAGTAGGTAGATAATAGGTTTTGCACGTATAAGCATCAGCGCTGTCAATTCATCTCATTTCTTTGTCAAAAATAAAGAGACATGGTTTAAAATAGCAATAACATAATAGGCATTGCTCATAGTTAAGACGGCATGAAATGGCATTGTGCAGGAGCGGCCAGCTTCACCAGACCACTATATTACAGATCAAGAATACAACCATAGATGTAGTTCTAAACAATATATAAGCATGAATGGTGAGTGCACTGTCAATTTATACCATTTCAGATTGGTAAATAAAGAGACATGATTTAAATAACATTAATATAATATGGCATTGTTCATAGTTGAGACATAGCAGGATATGACATTGTGCTGTTGTTGGTAGTCTCACCACACCACTGGATTACAGATCAAGGACACAAGCATACACATAGTGCGAAATAAGATAACTTGCTACGTTTAGTTTAATTTAGATGGTACGAATAAGGAACTAGATTGTACAACTAAAGACTGAAATTTAGAAGGACAAACTTATGTTTATGTACTTCTACTTTATAAACTTTGAACAACCAATTTGATGCAGACGACAAAAATAAACAACATTTTTACTCACAGCTATCCAAATATAAACAACAAAGTTTTAAGGCTCGAGGAGGACAAACTTACATTAGTAGTGAAGACAGGCCTTACCGCACACTCTTCTTCAAGAGTATTTCCTTTATTCTACATTTTGTTAACAGTAAATATAGATGTTAAAATATAGTAACAAATGGCGATTATTTAACTTAAGATGCAAAGTACAAATGTAAATGCAACATATAGGCTGAAGGCACTGACAAGAGCAATGTGGAGCTAAACTTCTTCAGTAACATTGGTTTTATTCAATATTTTGGCAAGAGTAAATGTAGATATAATGTGTAGAAAAATGGAGGACAAGGGAAAATAAGCTGCAAAGTGTACATCAAGAACTAGCTGACAAATAGAAGTACAGTGATGAAGGACAACAGATACTTACAAGAACAATGCAGAACTAAATTTCTTCATAGGTGTCGGTGTCAAAACCGACGGATCCTGGGTAGGGGGTCCCGAACTGTGCGTCTAGGCAGATGGTAACAGGAGACAAGGGACATGATGTTTTTACCTGTGTTCGGCCCTCTCTCGATGGAGGTAAAACCCTACTCCTGCTTGATTAATATTGATGATATGGGTAGTACAAGAGTAGATCTACCACGGGATCAAAGAGGCTAAACCCTAGAAGCTAGCCTATGGTATGATTGTTTTTCCTCCTACGGACTAAAAACCCTCCTCGGTTTTATATAGACACCGGATAGGGTTAGGTTACAGTAGTCGGTTACAATGGTAGGAGATCTACATATCCAGATCGCCAAGCTTGCCTTCCACGGCAAGGAAAGTCCCATCCGGGACATGGGACGTAAGTCTTCAATCTTGTATCTTCATAGTCCGTAGTCCGCCAACGGTGATAGTTCGGCTATCCGGACACCCCCTAATCCAGGACTCCCTCAATAGGCATTGAGTTTATTCTACATTAATTTAAGCATTAATATAGATCTGATAATTTGGAGCGAACAGTGGATAAGCAAGCTATAATGCACAATGATGTCACATAATCCACCAGGTATGAATGTAAGGACATGGATAGGACAATAGGTACTCACAAGAGCAAAGCAGCAACCAGCGTAGTTGCGATATCCTAGGTTTTGCGGCGCTAGTTCGATCACCAATATATGTCGGGTGCTATGTGATTTCTCCGGTACCACCACCTTTTTCAAGGACTTTGCTTGTACTCCTTCAGGTTCTTCAATCACCCTCTTCCTTTTGGATGTCTGAAACACAAGAACAACATTTGAATGGAAAAACATGGTATGACGACAAATGGAATAGGTGTTGATAATGGATGGGCATGGCATCTTCACATGTATCATGAGTAAACTAAGCAGATGGTTTAAATCCCGCTGGAAATTCGTGATCCAGCACCTCATCGGTGAAACATAGGGGGTGTGCGGCACCCCTATATTTGGGTGTGCCATGATGTCCGGATATTTGGCGTGTTGCATTGCTTAGAAGAGCTTGCTTTCTTGGCCCGTAGATGGACCTAACTGGGCCATCCTTTTGATCCAATCCTTATGTGGATCACGTGCCGGATTGTGTGTGGCGCCGCTTGCCGCTCTATGCTTGTCATGTGGTCGTCTATCCGACCGGGCGGCCTCTTTGTTCTTTGATTGCGGGGTCTCTAAGGCCTCCTCATCGAATTCGAGCAGTAGTTTGCGCTTCGGGTAGCACTTTGTTTGGCGACTGTCACCGTATTTGTCTGTGGTGTTGAGTACTTTGCTGCATCTGATTCTGAGTGCATCTTCCGCTGTTTTGAGCTTGCACTTCGCTTTTCAGGCTACACGCAGTGGCGAAACCTTTTGTGGAGGTTCTTACTGCTCCAACAACTTGTCCCGGTGTGAGATCGTCCCGATCCGTTATCTTCGCCGGGACGGGTTGTTTATCCAAGTTGTCCTGTTCGGACGGTTGGTCAATGGCATGTTCGTCGTCCACCGGTTCATCCTGCTCTATGGCTGGGTCTGTATGGCCGCCATCTTTGTCGAGGCGGGACTTTGTGCAGCACTTTCGTCGCCGTCTTGACTGCTTTTCGAGGGATTTATCCTTCGTAGCGTCCCGTTGTTCCTCGTCGCTAGTTCCTTTAGGTGTATCCACCATGTATACATCGTGAGATGGGGTGGCTGTCCAGTACCATGTAGGTGTTGGTTCGTGGTTATCTCCTACATCGTTGTCCCTACCGTCGACGTCTTCGGAGTCGAAATTGACCACGTCGTTTAAACTTTCGGCGGTGGCTATGAAGTGGGTGGTGGGTGGGCATTGAATTTCTTCGTCGTAAATCCGCATCCCAACATTCTTGACCATAGTCCGCCAGGGCTCTCCGATAAATAGAGAGACTTTAGTGAATTTAGGATGTCGCCAAAGGGCGAGTGTTGAAAGATGTCCGCGGGCAGTGAACTCCATAACGGCGTCCAATCGGATTCGATTAGCGGGGCGCTGAGAGGTTCGGAGTCCGGAGAGGAGTCCGCACCTCGAGTCACGGGCTTTGCAAAGGACAGGATGGAATTCGCCTCAATCGCCAGAGATCATAGCCTCCGGCAGGTCTGTCAGCCACTCGCCCTCGATCGGGTAAGTCGGCTCGAAGCTAAGGGTCGGGCGGACGCCGGGGCCTTCTGTGACACTGCTCGGCAAGCGGTAGAGCTAGATCATACCCATCGAGACAGCAAGGCGGGCGCTATTGGTTTGCTCGAATCCGCCGGAAGATCAAGTCTCCGCGGATGTCACCGGTGTAGTTCAAACTCCCAAATCTGACTGATGGCCGGGCGTAGCTTTCGATCTGCTCCAGATGGCCAAGTGAATTGGCCCGCAGTGCAAAGCCGCCGAATACGAAGATCTCTTCGGGGAGAAAAGTCTAACCCTGGACCGCGTCGTTGTTGATGATCGAAGGAGCCATCGGGCCTAAAGGTGACGGAATAGAGGAACTCTCAATGAAAGCACCAATGTCGGTGTCAAAACTGGCGGATCTCGGGTAGGCGGTCCCGAACTGTGCGTCTAGGCGGATGGTAACAGGAGACAAGGGACACGATGTTTTTATCCAGGTTCGGGCCCTCTCGATGGAGGTAAAACCCTACTCCTGCTTGATTAATATTGATGATATGGGTAGTACAAGAGTAGATCTACCACGAGATCAAAGAGGCTAAACCCTAGAAGCTAGCCTATGGTATGATTGTTGTTCGTCCTACGGACTAAAACCCTCCGGTTTATATAGACACCGGATAGGGTTAGGGTTACAGTAGTCGGTTACAATGGTAGGAGATCTACATATCCAGACGCTAAGCTTACCTTCCACGCCAAGGAAAGTCCCATCCGGACATGGGACGAAGTCTTCAATCTTGTATCTTCATAGTCCAGGAGTCCGAGCAATGCTGATAGTTCGGCTATCCGGACACCCCCTAATCCAGGACTCCTCGGTAGCCTCGAACCAGGCTTCAATGACGACGAGTCCGGCGCATATTGTCTTCGGCATTGCAAGGCGGGTTCCTCCTCCGAATACTTCATAGAAGATTTTGAACACAAGGACAAAGTGTCCGACTCTGCAAAATAATTTCCACATAACATCGTAGAGAGAATAATATTTACACAAAATCAATCTGGCCGACGCATTCACAAGGCGTGCCATCACGCCACGGCCAAGTCTTCATTCTATACCACCTCGCGTTTAGTGAGGCGGTTTCCTTGGCACGTCTTTGTCAAAGCAGAGATCGTGTCCCCTTATTCCGGATTCTCATCAATACGCACATGGTAATCCTGTCGTGTTCGCTGGCACGCCTCCTCTATCGAAGGCGAGTCCCGAGCGGTCACGGGAGGGCTCTTGGTATTCAACCTCTTTATAACGAGACCAAGGCCGGTCCTTTCTTTCAATCTCAATCGAATCCGCCTCACCTCGAGTTCCAACACCCAAAGCTCTAGATTCAGCGCGGACCTCCGACGATGTCCGGCTCCGACCTACAAGGCGGTGGATGCCTTCCTCCGCCACGGAAGGAGACGTGCTAAAGCCGAGAGATGCCCGGGTACCTAACCGCAAGAATTTCGACAGGCTGCTGCCCAAGGGCAGGTTATTCCCACTCCCAAGCCTCGGTGAGGCGTGGTGTTCGTGTCTCACTTCCTTTGGGGGTTAGGCTTCCCGACGGACCCCTTCATGAGGGGGCTCATGTTTTATTATGGGCTGGAATTTCATGACTTGGATCCGGAGTCCATCCTCCACATCTCATCGTATATTGTCGTATGCGAAGCCTTCCTCCGCATTACCCCTCACTTTGGGTTGTGGCTCAAAACCTTCAAAGTGGAACCCGAAGATGATCAAGGCAGCGGCAGAGTGCGGAGGGGCTGTTATAAGCAAGAATGTTGATGCTCCATGGCCCGAGGGCTCTTTTCAAGAGGAGCTCGATCACTGTTGCAACAAGAGTGGTTTTACATCACAGCTCCCAGGGGCACCAAATGGGTGGTGCCACCTGCCTTTCACTCGGGTCCTCCACCGCGGCTGGCGTCATGGGTCAATAAAGGGCTCGACTGGGGGCCATCCAAGGACGTGCCCTTGTTGCAGGGCCGTATTCGAGACCTCCTAGAGAGAGAGATCAATCTAGTCGTAATAGTGCAGGTCATGCCGATTCGTCGCACCCTGCCCTGCAAACGTCGCCCCCTCCGCCTGTGGGAGTTTAATCCGGAGGGACCACGAGCTCTCCAACATCTTATGGGCATAACGCCCGTGGAGATGTACCAACTGTTCTTCGGATCACAAGCAATGTGTCCGGACTTGACCGAGGACGCAGGTCTAAGCTGCAATCGCCCGGATACTCAAGTAAGTAGTCCTGCATCGGACATGCTATCCGTATATCTATCATAAACTTGCCTTTAAAAGAGTTGTCCCTTGAATAGGAGTGGATAGCGAAAGCAAAACTGATCCGGTGTCCGGCCCCCCTCCCTGAGACCACGCCGGATCCTGTGTTAACCAGGATGTTAGAGGTTGTGCCTTTTGAAGAAGGCGAAGGGGGGAACGAGGGAGCTACTGCCTCCGCGAAGGAGTTTATCAAGAAAGGAGGGATCGAGAATCCCTCCCTCAAATGGGAGAAGAGGACCGCCTCTGAAGATCCGGAGACCAAGGCCTCGAAGCGGGGAAGAAATCTTCGCCAGAGGGTCCTGCGCCGGGAGATGCCCCGGCCGCACTATTTCCCCAAGGAGATCAGCCCTCCAGCAAGCCGTAAGTAAAGAGGGGCGTTTTCTTTAAAATGAGAGACATCCCTGTTTTATTTCTGAAGATAACCGAAATTTTCCTTGTAGTTCGGATCTCAGCCCTTCTCGGCGAGAGGTCGTCTTGAGATCTTAGTGGAGATGATGGAGAGCGAACACCTTCGCTGCGCCGTATCATTATATGCAGGCGGACGACCACGAGGTGTCGTCGCGGAGGGTTTCTCCCGAATCTGAGGGGCCCGAAGGCGCTTGTATGTCCTCAAAGCCCTCCGCGCGTCCGTGGCCTTCGAAGGCCATCAGACGAGTCCGGCACCGGCCCGGTGTATGGTCGGAGGAGCTGAAAGATCTGGTCAGGCGAGCGTCTATCTCGGAAGATCACCGTGCGCTAATGGGTACAGTGATTGAAAGGATTTCATCCGCTGAAAGCGGATTGCAGGAAGCCGTCATAAGTTTACTGACGGGTTTTGAGGTACGCAAAATGATGTACCTTCTGACAATTTTGCATTTAGAATGCATCCTGTATAGATAGTAGCCCCTGAGACTCGGTGCATTGTCAAAAATGACAGCGCGCCAAGGATCATAATCCCAGGTATAATATGCGCTCTTCCTATGTAGGTGGCGAAGCGTCCGGTGGCAAGCCGACTGATGAATTTGCGAACTAAAGCGGCAACTTGACGTGGCGGATGCTGACATCACGCTTGTCAATAAGCGGCTTGACGAGTCACAAGGTATGCAGCTTCTCCGCGGACACCCGGTAAGGTAGCTTAATGTCTGTGCCTTACGACATGTATGCTTGACGCAGATGGTGCCGCTGTCATGGAGAACCTTCGGGAAGAACTCGCACGAACCAAGGAGCAAGCCCGAAAAAGTGATGCAGCTGCCTTAAAAGCGGCCGAAGAGCTGAGAGCCGAACAGACCGCTTCATCGCCGGGCAAAAGAAAGAAATGGCCGAGATGGTCAGAATTTGAAGAATGCTACCGACCGTTGCGAGTTTCTTGAAAAGGAAGGTCGGCGGAACAAGAGGACTGGAAAAGGCCACTCTGAGGCCAGAATGCTCGCTACTGTGATGAGAGCTATGAAAGAGGAGCTACGTCGGGTCAAGATATTGCGGCCGAAAGCCTTTTCTCACGAGGAGGAAATTCACGGATCCTAAGTATGCTCAGTTGGGCCAGCTGTGGGGTGCGGAGGATGCTTATCTGGACTTGGTGGCAAGTGCCGCAGACGCGGCCGAACACTTCCGTGGCCAAAAGGATCACGGAATGGAAGAGCTTTTTTTGTCGCAGTTCCATAGTCCAGAGCGTCCGCTTCCATTGGCCGATCGTTAGGCCGAATGGGCTGAGCTGAATAGGTTGTCCGGACTTGCCATGAAGGATGTCGTGACTCATTTGTTGCCGAACAGGCCCGAGTCGAAGAGTTATTTTGGCTTGGTGCAGCAGTTCCTTGGTGTGGTCCCGCATATTGGTGCAATGAAGCGGTCAGCATTCATAGAGGGTGCGCGGATGGCTCTTGCCCGTGTCAAGACATATCTTTGGCGATGATGAAGGCCACCGACGTTGCATGCCAGATTCTGGACGAAGCCAGTACTGCCGAGCACTATTTTGAGGAAGTCCTGCAGGGCGCTCGTTTAATAGAGATGCAGTGCTCGAAGGACATTATGTTCTAATGACATGTATGATTGGTGAAACAATGTTTCAATATAATATAATAGCTTTTTATACTTGTGCGTTCAAGTATTAAAATACCTCCTGTGCGTCAAGTAATGTATATGTGTATATAACCTGAAAGATGGCAGTCTTCGGCTTCAGCCCCCACGCACATAGTGCAGGGGTGTTTGCAAAAAAGGCGCATTTTCACACTTAATCCAACGTCTTGGTCCTGTGAAGGAGGTGATAGCGTAGAAAACTAGGCAACCGGACTATAATGCTTTATCACTTTCACTTAGCCATAGGAGTTTGATGGTGGGGCTACTATATAGCCCCTAGGGGCACCGCTCTCCCGAATTGGTAGCGTATGTGCTGGACAGGAAAGCGGTCCTTCGTCAATCTTGAGGAATTCTAAACATTCCGGTGGGTCATCAAGTGGTTGACCAGTCTCACGCTACATCATGACAATCCGTTTTGACTTTCTCTACTAAGGTGCTCGCCCGAGGCGAACTGGGCACTGTCGCAGTAGTTCTCCACAGTGCGGCGTTAGGCGATAGAAACAGGCGTAAGGCGGGAAAACACAGGGCAGGCAAACCCAACATTTGACCAAAGACATGATTCGGAGCTGATGCATATAAGGCCCTAACTCGAGGCGCCGAACACTCCCTAAGGTATTCAATCTTTATGAAAAGCAGGCGTAACAATACCCTAAGCCCACTCGTGTCAGTGCGCGCAAAAAATTCCGACGCCGCCCATGCCGAAGCGCCCGACCTCCTCCTCGGTTATAGCGAGAAACCGGGGATGTGTATCAACAAGAGACAGAAAAAAGGTTTATGCGGGGTCTTAATCTGAAAAGAATCCTTGCACCGGGTCCTCTACCCCGCGTCTGCGCCCGTGACTCCGTTGTGCCGTATCACCGACGGGTGTAACACGGTGTTCATCTGTAAAGAGAAGAACTTTGTTGAAGAAAGATCATGCGAAAAATGTACTTTATATTAAATAAACGGAGTACGATTCGAAAAGCGAATAGAATTGAGCCTTATTGTCTCTTGTTGTACATGCATGCAGCCCCTTGTACGGGGGTGTGCGGCTAGTAGGCCTTTATATGTTTACGCCGGACTCGTCTAGCCGTGTCCGGGGTCCAAATGACCTGTTCAGGTGCTTGGTTTATCAGAGCCGGATTAGTGTGTGACTGTCCAGGCAGTCTCACATTCTTCCGTGCTCGAGTAACACTTGATACTTCCCTTTAATGAGATGATGCGGCGTGGACCGGGCATTTTAAGTGTAAGAGATGCATAATGCGGTATTGAGTTAAAGTGGGCGAAAGCTTCACGTCCCAATAGTGCTTGATAGCCACTTTTGAATGGGGCGATATGGAAGGTTAACTTTTCACGGCGGAAGTTGTCGGATGGGCCGAACACAACTTCTAGCAAGAGGGGAGCCCGCATAATGGGCATATAGGCATGGCATTACCCCCTTGAAGGAGGTGCTTGTAAGCGAATTTTGGTTGGGTCTATCCCCATTTTGCGGATTGTGTCCTGATATAGCAGGTTTAGATCACTACCGCCGTCCATTAGGACTTACGTGAATTGGAGTCCGTCGATTATAGGATCAATATCGGGGCAGTCCATCCTGCGTTCGGATACTTCGGAGTAATCCCGATGATCAAAAGATGATTGGTTTTGACAACCAATGTCGGGACTCCATGGGATAGGTCGTGCTGCAGCGTGATTTCTATAGGCGCCACTCTGATTTTCCTTTGTCACTTGAAGTGAGTTTACTGTTTTGACTTCTTGTGGGAAATTCTTTTGTTTTCCGGTGCTATGCGTGTGGGGTTCGTCATCATCGTTGCTTGGTGTGTCGAGCCCCTTGTGTTCGGCATTGATTTTGCCGGACTGCTTGAAGACCCAAGAATCTCTGTGGGTATGGTTTGCGGGCTTCCAGAAGTCTTTATGGATTTGGCATATTTTGTCCAAGATTTTATTTAAGTTGGATAGCTCGTGGCTGTTATCCTTGAGGGGCAGTTTTTATGATTACTGCCAAGAGCTTTTGAATCCCAAGGCGTTATTGCCGTGCTCTTGAATGTTTCCCCTTATAAAGCCTTTGGTCCTTCTTTGCGTCGTGGTTTCCCGTTTCCATCTCGACTTTGGATGTACTTGGGTCATTGGTGCTACATCTTGCCGATAACTATCTTCTCCAGCATAAGCGGGTCATGAGGCTTGTTAGTGCGGCCATTGTTCTTGGCTTTTCCTGGCCAAGGTGCCTGGCGAGCCATTCATCTCGGACGTTGTGTTTGAAAGCTGCTAAGGCTTCGGCGTCCGAAAAGTCGACTATTTGGTTCTTTTTGGTGAGGAACCTGTTCGAATTTCTTGGCTGACTCTCCGGGTTGTTGAGTTATATGACTTAAATCGCGCATCCGGAGGGCGGACATAAAGTCCCTTGAAAATTTTCCCGAAAAGCATCCTCGAGCTCTTCCCAACTTCTAATGGTATTTTAAGGGAGGCTTTTAAGCCAGTGCCGTCTTTGGCCCTTTGAGCTTGAGGGTAAGTATTTTATGGCGTGGAGATCATCTCCTCTCGCCATGTGTATGTGGAGGATGTAATTCTCAATCCAGACTCCGGTCCGTTGTTCCGTCAGATGCCTCTATGTTTACGGGTTTAAATCCCGCTGGAAATTCGTGATCCAGCAGCTCATCGGTGAAACATAGGGGGTGCGCGGCACCCCTATATTTGGGTGTGCCATAATGTCCGGATATTTGGCGTGTTGCATTGCTTAGAAGAGCTTGCTTTCTTGGCCCGTAGATGGACCTAACTGGGCCATCCTTTTGATCCGAATCGTTATGTGGATCGCGTGCAGGATTGTGTGCGGCGCCGCTTGCCGCTCTATGCTTGTCATGTGGTCGTCTATTCGACCGGGCGGCCTCTTTGTTCTTTGATTGCGGGGGCTCTAAGGCCTCCTCATCGAATTCGGGCAGTAGTTTGTGATTCGGGTAGCTCTTTGTTTGGCGACTGTCGCCGTATTTGTCTGTAGTGTTGAGTACTTTGCTCCATCTGATTCTGAGTGCATCTTCCGCTGTTTTGAGCTTCCGCTTCTGCTTTTTCAGGCTACGCGCAGTGGCGACGAGCCTTTTGTGGAGGTTCTTCTGCTCCAACAACTTGTCCGGTGTGAGATCGTCCGGACTGTTATCTTCGCCGGGGACGGGTTGTTTATCCAAGTTGTCCTGTTCGGACGGTTGGTCAATGGCATGTTCGTCGTCCACCGGTTCGTCCTGCTCTATGGCTGGTTCAGCATGGCCGTCGTCTTTGTCGGCGGGACTTTGTCTGCGGCGCTTTTCGCCGCCGTCTTGACTGCTTTTCGAGGATTTATCCTTCGTAGCGTCCTGTTGTTCCTCGTCGCTACTTCCTTTAGGTGTATCCACCATGTATACATCGTGAGATGGGGTGGCTGCCCGGTACCCTGTAGGTGCTGGTTCGTGGTTATCTCCTACATCGTTGTCCATACCGTCGATGTCTTCGGAGTCGAAATTGAGCACGTCGTTTAAACTTTCGACAGTGGCTATGAAGTGGGTGGTGGGTGGGCATTGAATTTCTTCGTCGTCCGCATCCCAACATTCTTGACCATAGTCCGGCCAGGGCTCTCCTGATAAATAGAGAGACTTTAGTGAATTCAGGATGTCGCCAAAGGGCGAGTGCTGAAAGATGTTCGCGGCAGTGAACTCCATAACAGCCCAATCGGATTCGATTGGCGCTGGAGAAGTTCAGAGTCCGGAGAGCAGTCCGGCACCTCGGAGTCACGGGCTTTGCAAATGACAGGGATGGAATTCGGCTCAATCACCGTAGAGATCGTAGCCCCCGAGGCGGTGTCCAGCCACTTGTCCTCGATCGGCGAAGTCGGCTCCGAGCTAAGGGTCGGGCCGGACGCTGATCGCGACCTCCGTGACACTTTATTCGGCGGAGAGCTAGATCATACCCATCGAGACGGTCAAGGCGCGCGATTGGCTGTGGCTCGAATCCGTCGAAGATCACGTCTCCGCGGATTTCAGCCAGTAGTTCAAACTCCCAAATCTGACATGATGGCCAGGGGCGTAGCTTTCAATCTGCTCCAGATGGCCAAGTGAATTGGCCCGCAGTGCAAAGCCGCCGAATACGAAGATCTGTCCGGGGAGAAAAGTCTCACCTTGGACCACGTCGTTGTTGATGATCGAAGGAGCCATCGGGCCTAAAGGTGACGACACAGAGGAACTCTCAATGAAAGCACCAATGTCGGTGTCAAAACCGGCGGATCTCGGGTAGGTGGTCCCGAACTGTGCGTCTAGGCGGATGGTAACAGGAGACAAGGGACACGATGTTTTACCCTAGGTTCGGGCCCTCTCGATGGAGGTAAAACCTACTCCTGCTTGATTAATATTAATGATATGGGTAGTACAAGAGTAGATCTACCAGGAGATCAAAGAGGCTAAACCCTAGAAGCTAGCCTATGGTATGATTGTTGTTAGTCCCTACGGACTAAAACCCTCCGTTTATATAGACACGGATAGGGTTAGGGTTACACGTAGTCGGTTACAATGGTAGGAGATCTACATATCCGTATCGCCAAGCTTGCCTTCCACGCCAAGGAAAGTCCCATCCGGACACGGGACGAAGTCTTCAATCTTGTATCTTCATAGTCCAGGAGTCCGGCCAACGGTGATAGTTCGGCTATCCGAACACCCCCTAATCCAGGACTCCCTCAATAGGCATTGAGTTTATTCTACATTAATTTAAGCATTAATATAGATCTGATAATTTGGAGCGAACAGTGGATAAGCAAGCTATAATGGACAATGATGTCACATAATCCACCAGGTATGAATGTAAGGACATGGATAGGACAATAGGTACTCACAAGAGCAAAGCAGCGACCAGCATAGTTGCAATATCCTAGGTTTTGCGGCGCTAGTTCGATCATCAATATATGTCGGGCTATGTGATTTCTCCGGTACCACCACCTTTTTCAAGGACTTTGCTTGTACTCCTTCAGGTTCTTCAATCACCCTCTTCCTTTTGGATGTCTGAAACACAAGAACAATATTTGAATGGAAAAACATGGTATGACGACAAATGGAATAGGTGTTGATAATGGATGGGCATGGCATCTTCACATGTATCATGAGTAAAATAAGCAGATGGCAGTGCAACGAAGCAAAAGAAATGCAAGACACCTTATGCAAGTTATGTGCAACCAATAAAACCTTGCCAAATTTGAACAGGCACCTTATTGGGTGAACAGAATAGGCCATCTTCCTTTGACTCCTTGAGCTCAGAATAGTCATTAGGATCATATTCTGAATACGAATCTATAGGTCGGGAGCATGTGGGTTTCATTGCATCCACAATGGACTTCAATCCATTGATGCCAAGTTGTTACCCATTGAACTGTTCCGCAATATTCTGCTGATGTGCACATTCTTATATTCATTGTGATTACGTACAATATCTGTAAAGCATGAAAACACAAATAGTAGTGAGATTATCTTTGTAATACAGAGGATATTGTAATATAATAGAGTCTCTCTGTAAACCCTTGTGTGCTATCACTGGATTCTAATGAGAGAGCCCATGTGTGTCAGAATATGGTGAGTATATTAATATAATCCGCACAACTACACAATAAAATAAGCTCCTGTTGGGGCCCCGGATGTAAGGGTAGTTGGCGTATCGATATGTTCAGAATATACTGTATAGAAAGTTTATTGCCAAACCATGATAACAAGAGCGCAGAGCCAGTAGGAAGATCGTAGCGTAGATAATAGGGGTACACCATAACCACCATAAATAAATCCGGAAAGCGGAACTGGCTAGAAAACATAGGGTTTTGCCTCTACTAATATGCAGCCTATCAATCACCTACAGGCCAGCTCTATTCATTTGAAGGCGCACAGCTGTTACTATCAGTTTAGTCTATCAAAGACCATGCGGCTCCCAACATTTCCGAGGTATTATGGCAGAGCAACTCGAAGTGCGAAATCATTTAGTAGAACCGGCCAAATAGAGTTGTCGACTGCAGATGTTGCTGCTCCCCTTCCTGACAGGGAACATACTGTGCTTACCAAAGAAGAACAGAAGAGGAACATGTTAAAGAACAGAAGAGGAAGCATATTCTGCATGTCTGCATGCAAGTCGCGTGACTTTTGTCATTTGGGCCATTCGACCATTTTAGGCGGTTGGATGAAGATCCTACGTCTCCTAACCCTTCTTCTTCCTCGTCCCTGATTCTTCCCATACAGAACACTACACGGGCCGCCGACCAAACCACCGGCCCCCACCGCCTGTGTTCCTCCGCCACCCCCACCCGCATCGAGTTTTCTTCGTTCGCCGAGGCCCCACCACCGCCCCCCACAACCACCATCCCCACCCGAGCCCCTTCCTTCATGACCGCTAACTCCGTGAAGCTCTCAACAATCGAATGACCCACTTTTAAAATTTAGTCTACTGTCATTTAACTAGTGTGGAAAATAAAAGGGGAAAACCATAAGCATTGCGAGTACAGTGTTGAGATTGCCATGGCGGATCTGAAGGTGCAAACAGGACAAAGGCAACCGCAACCAATGTTTGCTTTCAACTCGCATAGTAAGTGATGGACAAGAAATCGAGTAAAGCAAAGGGCGATCTATTTTCTGCTTTGTGATAAATAAGTTGAGCAGATATGAAAGAGTACCGCCTCAGTGCGGCGCCTGTATGCATCTGGCCGAGAATTTGACTGATGCTGCGGTAGCGATATGGTATCGCCGACGGCGTGGAAGCCGATCTAGGAGGGTAGAGGGTGGCGGCCGGGCGCGGTGGACGAGATGGTCATAGGAGCGGCGCCGGCAAGGTGGACGACGGCGGGGATGAAGCGAGAGGACGGGATGCAAGGATCCTGGTCCGAAGCCGTGGATGGGGGAGTTAATTCTCTTGTAATGGCCAACGGCGTTGGGGTATCAGCTCCCGCATGGTGGAGGAGGACGGCGGTGGATGCGGTGGCGGACGAAGGAGGCTGGGGTGGAGAGGGTGTTTTGGCGCCCACGGAGTACGAATGGGGAATTGGAGGGAGAGAGGAAGGGGGGAACCATGTCTTCACGGCGCGCTTGTCTCAAATGCAAGGAAATTTACAAACTTAGCCCACGTTTAAAATTTCCTCCATCACAGCAATATTAGTCGGTTGGGGATAGGACGGTAATCTCGTATACACCGAATATTTGCCGATGAGAGTTTGTTTTTGGCGCCCACGTGTATGTATCAGGGAGGGAGTTGATTTTGGCCGAGGAGACACTGTGTTTTGGCGCCCACCGTGTATGAATCCGGGTGAGAGGCGGTTATGTCAGGTTTGAGTGAAATTACAACCCTACCCCTATCGAAACCTATAGAAATCCAGCTGGTAGGCTTTGCGTGTCAGGGATAGGCAGTAATTTCCATCTCGTAGATTTTGGTTTCGGGCGGTTACTGTGACTTTGCCCGCTTCGTTCAAATTTTTCCAGAGCAAGAGTGCACGTTTACCGTGCCAACTCAATTCGAATCCAGTTTGTATTCTAGTTTTGTTTGGGCAGGATCCATTTGCGATTGGTATAAAATTCTATATACATCATTTTTATATATACTTTCAATAGCACAACACCCTTTATACATAAATATGGTTTACAAATGGCATGATCTCAGATTCATAAGGCTGTATCCATCTTAATTTGGATCTCCAAATATTTGATACCACTTTATGTTGAAATCCAATGTATAGATTCCTCGCTAAATGTCTCTAATTAATGTGTGTTTCATGCGGTTTTTTTACTTCTCAAACATGTATAATGTGTTTCACACACGTAACATATAGTGTAAACCCGTTTAGACAATAATTGCATATAAATCATGCATTGTCTCTAATTAAAGATTCTATGGATCACTAATATTGATAAACTATATAACATTACACGTGTCCCCAAATTCAAATGAATATGCATGTTTCATACAACAATTTGCGTTATGATATTATCGATGTCGTGAACTCCAGTTTAAATATTTGAATTCCCTTTAATCCAGATATTCGTCTCATATAGCTATCACTCATGCTTATATAGGAGTATCTCTCTAGACCTATACGTGTTCATCGTCTCTCAGGTATCTCTCATGCTACCTGTATGTCAACAATGATCTTTTATCTTCGCAACACACTGACGATACTCTCTCACTCGACCTTCATCACTCTATCTCTCTCTAAATATATCTCGCTCCCTGCTATGTGTCTCTAACTATGATTCTCCATGTGAAATCTCCTTCTCTCACACAAACACAAACTTCGTCTCCTGGGGTCTCATTTCTCTCTATTATTCTCCTGTGTGCCACTCGCACACCCCCTCTCACGCAGAGATCTCTTTCTCTCCTTAGATATGAGAAGCTACGACTCTTCCTCTTAAATATCTCTTTCTTACACACAAACACAAACTCTATCTCCCGGGGTCTCATATCTCTCCACCATTCTCTTGTATGTCGCTCACACACACTCTCTCTCCATAGAGATATCTTGCGTATGCTCCTCGTATGTCTCTCTAGCTATCACTCTCGTTGTGAAATATCTTTCTCTCTCGTAGACACAAAACTCCGTCTCTCAGGATCTCATTTCTCTCTGAAATTTGTTTGTATGAGACTCACATGCACACTCTCTCTATCTCTCTCATAGCCACACACTTAACTCAGCCTTCTGATCCACTCGACTCCTATCTCTAACACACACTAGCTAGCTAGCATCTTTATCTTTCTATTTATCTGTTTCTCCAACCTTCTTTCTCGCCCTCACTCTTGATTCCTATCACGCACACTATATATGTTTCTCTCTACATGCAGTCAAGTGTTCTCTTTTTATCTTTCTCTCACACACACATAACTTCAGCCTCTGAACCACCCGGCGGTAATCTCGAACACTAAAACTAGCCGATGTCCCTCTATCTAGCATCTCTATCTCTGTATCTATTTGTAGTTTCTCCGTCAACATTTATTTCTCGCACGCACTCGTGCTTCCTATCACCCACACTATATGTGTCTCTCCATACATGCATTTATAGGTTGATCTCTTTTGCACAACCGTTGAGTCTCGCTCCCTCTGCTCGCCATATATGCATGCTCCAGCCCACGCCACTATCTCTTAAAGACATAAACACATGCTCAATTGTCGAGCCTTCTTCCCTGCACTCTCACATGCATGCATATTGTCATACCGATCTCTCCCATATCGTTGATCTTATGACTTATGTCTTCTTTCTTTT
The DNA here is from genome assembly GCA_021605145.1 of Aegilops bicornis. Classification (NCBI taxonomy): domain Eukaryota; kingdom Viridiplantae; phylum Streptophyta; class Magnoliopsida; order Poales; family Poaceae; genus Aegilops; species Aegilops bicornis. The sequence continues at coordinate 12,780,025 of CM038669.1, forward strand.
ATCTCGATCATGCTCGCGCGCACACCTATACATCCCACGTATACATGTATACCTCTCGCGCATGCACGTTCAAGGTCTCCTATGTCTCCATACATAGTTAATTACCCTCAACCCTAACTCCACATCGAATGTTCTCTTCTTGTGTGCACATAACTTCTGCCTGGATGGGTAAAACACACACTCACACTTAACAATCTCCTTCTAGCTACCCCCCCTCTCTCACTCTTCCCCTATATCCCAGAAACCAATAAGACCCTCCCTTCGTTTAATTCCCGCTTACATGCACCATCGATATGTAGTAGTCTTCCTCGGTGTCTCTCGAACAAACACGTTCTCTCGATGTCGACTCCTCTCATGCGCACACGCCTTCTCTTCCCTCTCTACGGGCCTTTTCTCTCTCGTACCCCCTCGTTGGTGGCCCCTGTCATACACTACGATGAAGCCACGCATCCTTAAATTACATTTTCCACCCAGGACCCCGCGTCACAAACACACACACGCCGCCCCCCCCACAAACACACAAAGACGCCATCTCACACACACATGCTCTAGACGGATCATTTGTTCCTACCACCCTTCGTACAACCTTACCCGTATGATAAGCAGTCACCTTAATTTACGTGTATAACATGGACAAATTCCACTTTACTTTAGTAGTTAGCAAAATTATCATCTCTACTCTTATAAAAAAACAAGTTGGTGATGATGGTGTGCACACTTCATCTTGTAATATAGACCGTCTGATCTATATCCTGACGGATAGAAAGCAAACTATGACAATTTTACAAAAGATAACCGCACCTCTCTCCACATTTACATGACAAGGCCTTGCCTCGCTCATCGCCCTATCTCCCACAACCTCATTGCAGAGAATTAAAAAGGATGGCCATCGCTTGCGCCGACGCCGGCGCCCATCCCCATGCCTCCGCCCAGTCCGACCACTAGTCACCACCACGCTCCACTCCTCCTCACCTTATCTCTCATCTTTCATTTTTTGGATGAAATTGTCGAGATACCAGTTTTCCGATAAAATTCTCGAGATATCATTAGTTTTTACACATGGGATTACTCCTGCATGGGTCAATCACAATAGGTGTTTTGTAAAAAAAAATGCATATTGATGTTCCGTGCATTGCACGAGCATCTTGCTAGTAATTATATAATGCAAATCGCGAGCAGGAAGTGACATCTTTTTTACACAACCATGTTAACATGGCCACGTAAATCACTAGCTAAAGTGTAATACCATTATACTTATATCCCGATGCAAAAGGTTGAGTACATGTCCGAAGAGTAGAGTTGCACACACGCACTGCCTCTCGTAATCTCTCACACACACCAGTTAGGTGACGCCCACTTAAGCGGCACATCGTATAGTTACAATTTGTGCAATTCGCTGGTACACGTGATGGTGCACATTTACTTAAGCCGGACGGCGAACCCAAACAGTAGCTGCATCATTCCCCTCGCGCCGCCTCTTCTCTGGTCGGCATAGCCCAGTAGCCATGGCCCGGCCGAAGGTAACGACATACGCCATACTCCCGCCGGAGCGGCGCTTTAATCCAGAAATTTTAGTGGTCATGCGTGCATCTTTTTGTGCTAGCACTCCTATATAAGGGTTGACCGGTCGCTTCCCGCGGACATGCGCGGGCGGTGGAAGAGGAAGGAGAAGGGAAGCGGGCATGGAGTAACGTTTTTTACCACATTTTCTTAGGAAACTGAGTGCAATAATTGAGTAGTTTTTCAAACTACTAATACTACACCTGAAACGGTTCAAAACCAATACCACCACCATGCCCGCGCATGACTACCCTGGCCGACCCAACCCCCCTCCCGTGCCGGCACGCGCTTCCGCTGCGGAACGGTCAACACCCTAACGCCGCGTCGATTAACGCCCGCCAGAGGAGGCGACCTCTCAATCAAGGCGCTGGCTTTGAAGCAGCACGACGGCCGAGAGAGCCGCTTCCCCGGTGCACGCGATCGCCTCCGCGCCGAGGCTGGCCATAGTTTGGATGAGTCTCCCTAAATGAGCCATATGGACTCCGCTGCCCACGCTATGGATCATTCCATCTATGAAGAACACGTGGGACGGGAACTACGAGACGAACATGTACCTAGGAGTGGACGTACGAACCTGAGTAATTTAGCGCAGTAAGTGAAGTAGAATGCCACAACTAGTATGAACATGCGTGGCATATAGGCATTTGTCTCTTACTACCACTAAATGTTGTACGTGCAATGCCGGGTGATGTTATGGAGTACGTGCCTAAGTACTCTACTACTACTATATTAATTGGAGGCACATATTAGGTTTCATATTTGTTTACGTGTATGCCCCGAGACCTTCCAACTAGACGTGTCTTTCTCTCCGGGTCGCACTTTGTATCGTTCATACCACTAGTACTACTACGTGTGGTCTCCGACCCAGAAGTGGAGACGCTCTACCACGCTGTTCATGTCCCACTCCTTCCGCTGACGTGTGGGACATCCAGCCCATGCCGTGTTTGGCACTCCTTCGTCGTAAGAGTTGAAAGGCTAGCATTCATCAGAAATAAAAAATAAATATAAATCAGCAGTGATACTATACCACGCGGTTTCCTTGCTCCTCAATATCGGAAAGAATACTTCAGTTCGCCGACATGTTGGACGTCGACCATCCTGGTCCACTTGCCATTCCCACAGAAATCCAAGGGAGAGTCACCCCGGTTGTCGCGCCGCATTAATTACTAATGAGCCGTCAAATCACAGGCCCAACCTTTCCCACTGTGAAGTTGCTCGGACGAAGGAACCATCATGACTTCGTTGAATTCCGGTTCTTGAAGAAAACTACTGTACTAGTAGTTACTCCAGTAGAGGCCTCCTTTGGTTCATAGGATAGTAATTTTATAGGAATATGAAAATCGTAGGAAGTGAGATGCCATGCATCTCAATTCCTATAGTGATAGAGATGCCATTTGATGCATAGGATAGGAATTTTTCCATTGAGTCTAGGCTAATGTACGGTGTAATTTGCTCTAAAAACTACATGAGTAACTAGTAGTACTGTACATGCTCGTAATTAATTAAACAAACGTACAGGCGACAGACACACACACTAACTACTAGTACTACTACTTCTCACATGCTGGCCCGACGCTGTCGTTCTCCTTCCCGCTTTGTCGTGCCACACCACTGCGTGCTTAGATCTCCACCGACCTCTCCATGGCCGCGTGTGTCCTATTCTTTCTTGGCGGCCGAGCCTCTCTTTTCTTGAGTGCTTTCTAACTTTTCCGCTCCTCCAGGCGGCTTTGGCACTTTCTTGCTCTACCGCCCATTCTGCCTTGGCAGCTTCAAATTCCGCCCACATAGGTGTGAGGTCGCGAGCGGCAATGAACTCGGCACGGCGGGTTGCCATCGCTTCCCTACCATTCTGTGTGTGGTCGTGGGTGGCGTGGAACTCGACGCGGCGGGATGCCATCGCTTCCTTACCGGTTAGTGTGCGGCGCGGTAGCATGAACGACGCTTGGTGACAGCTCTGGGGTTGAGTGGCCGGACAATCGTAAAGTTCATTGGTTTGTCAAGGGCTCAAGGACAGAAGACGAAGGAAATTTGGATTCCCCTTCAATCCTAGTCATTTATTAACAAGTAAAATGCATTGGCGGTCATCGAACTTGTCTTGATAGCTCACTTTGATCATTGTATATGAGATATGGTGATTATACGGTCCCTCGCTCAGCGTAGAGCTCCGTATTGTCTGGTTGACTAGTCAAATAGTCCGCATGCGCCTCATCAGCTCGTGTTCTTTATCTATCTATCTATGCGGGCCTACCTGTCAGTGGAGAAAGAAATAAAAACCAAAATTATGCGTATGTGACATTACTATTTAGACGCTTCTTTGGAGGCCTCCGCGAACACCGAGCATGTATTCACCGCTCAACACCAGCGGTCGTACTCATGACTTTGGCGCCTTGCTCATGTATATAAATCCATCACAACGACAATCTATAAAACAGCCTAGCTAGAGAGGGTACTATGGTACGGAGTATGTACTATCGTGAGCAACCGATCATAGTGCCACTGACACGAGTGTGTGTCTGATCGATTCGTCAATTATTCATAAGTTATGCATGGTTGTGTGGTGTCTAATGGTGGTTGTCGAAGGCTAGCTGGCGACAAGAGAGGTTGCATGGACGCCTGGTTGTGAATACATGCCGCATACGCTTCAAAGGCTCGTCATCCATGAGTTCACATTTTACCACCACGCCAGTGTCTGACCGCCCTGGCCTACCGAAACCCCTTCCACTGCTAGCGTGTGCTTCCCGCCTGAAACGGTCACCATCTCTCCAGAACGTCAATGCCGCATTCACCGGCCTTAACTGCACGTGCAGTTGTTGTGTCACTGACATGCGGGCCAGATGCCCGTTGGGCCCACAAGTCAATGATCCAACGGACCTGCAGTTAAGTCACCGAAGCAGCGTCTGCATTCACGCCCGACGCGACCTCTCACTGGCGCCGTCATTGCAGCAGCGCGACAGCTGAGAGAGCGCCACTCGCGCGGCATCCCGGTGCAAGCGACTGTTCCGCGTTAATGACACCATGACTATCCTTCCGTCCACCGCCCACATTAATGACACGCAACTGCCGACGAACCTACTCCAAGGCCGCCATCCATTCTATTTACATGCTGCTCATTGCCATTCGCTCGCTATATTAACTTGAGCCCCAGCTCCTAGCCATAGCAATGTACCCACACTCATTCTCCTCCGGTCCCTTCCTTCTTCGCTTACACCACTCCAACCATGGCCTCTTGGTGCTCCAAAGTTCTCTTGGACGTACTATCACAGGAGCAGACGAAGGACATCGGCGGCTCCGCTCCGGGCGCGCTCCAAAGCTCTCTTGGATGTACTGTCACAGGAGCGGACGAAGGAGATCGCCGGCTCCCCCCCCCCACCCCCGGCCGCCCTCCGCCGCCACGACCACGAAGCCGGCAGCGCGGAAGAGTAGTACACGGTAGGTCGCTGCCTCTCTGGTCCCAGGAAGGCCATCGCTCTTTCACTCAGTCGACACCAAGCTTGGTGGGATAAACATCGGCGACCGATTAGCCGCTTGACGGTGACGTGGAGGCGGAAATCTTCAAAACCTTGTGCTCCGGAGTAGGAGGTTATCGAGGCAGATGAGGAGGAGGCAAAGGCAATGGCGGCTTTCTCGGGTTCATGGCCGGACATGGTGGTCAGGCGCCGGCGATCTTTTAGATTAGGTTTACAGTAGGTTTTAGTATGGTTTGTGCGAAATATGTAATGAATTTCATCAAGTTTATAGGAAAAGTTTTCGAAAGGTATGCGGGAAGCATTGGATGGCATCCATTAGTGTCCTCGGACAGATGCCGGTGTAAATTTGAGGGCCAGTGTTGGACATGCCCTAACTATCATGCTATAATCGCTAACAGTGCTCCATTATTTCACAGGGAACAGTTATCCCTCGATAAAAATCAGATCCGCCGTGTTTTGCACTCCTCCCACGTAAGAGTGTAGACTCTTGCATACATAAAAATGGAGCAAGTGGACGGCACTATAGCACTTCATATCACTCAAACTAGCCTGCCTAACGCGCAGAAAAGCACCGCCCTCGTCATTTTGTTCTGGATTTCTATGATCGATCGCACGAATATGTTATGTTTGCAAGTTCAAAAGGAAAAGGCGGCACACTTACGACTCGTACGTGTCGCACCCCCGATAGTCCGGCTCGCACGCCGCTCACCAGAGGGGACATGCGTTGTCTTACATTTTCACTGACATGTGGGACTGCAATTGAATAAACCGTCGATGTCAAATCTAATCACTTTCGGTGGGCGTCGGTGAGAAGAGAGAGACGGGGAGGGAGAAGAGATCGCCTTCACCGCCAAGCATGGACTCCAAGGAATATATATGGTGATAATGTGAGGTGGGCCATGCGGAGTCCCACCGCCTTCAAGCCCGCTTCACCACCTGCCCACCAACCCCCCACCCCACCACCTCCCGCCTTCCCCTCGGTGCCTTGACTGCCCGCATTCATAGCAAGTAGTACCAGTAAAATTCTGGGCTATAAGGGCATGTAGGTTGATAAGATAGTCTTATCATAAATCTTGCATGTAATTTAGAGATGACAAAAAAACATGTGTACAATGGATCATCTCTTAGCCTTATCTTCAATAACTAGTTATTCCTAAAAACATAGTGAAACATATTGTGCTAAGAGATCATCTCTTGTCTTCTCTTAAATAAGAGAAGAGAAGCCTTTTCTTATGATTTCTCTTTCCTCCACCTCATCATTTATCCTATGTGGCATCCCTACAATAGAACCATTGTACATGCCCTAAGCCCGCTTATGTGGAGGAGAGAGAGGCATTGACAAAGTCAAGGAGTGGGATCTGCAGGAGCCCGTATCTACACGTGCTCCTAGGTATAAAAAACTAATTCTATAAAAAAGAGGCACAAAAACAATTGTTTCTAAAAAATAAGAAGGTAAAAAACATTTGAGAGGAAATAGATAGAGAGAAAGTGATAAAAAATTGTAGCCTTATAGCCAACCTTATAGTCAATACTATGGTAGTATTACATGAGGAAGGAGGGAGTGGTGCACATGCCAAGTTCACTGGGCTGCCGTGTTTCACACTCCTCCATCGTAATAGTGGAGACAATAGCCTTCATAGAAAATAAACAATGAATACTCGTTGCTGGTCCACTATATCGGGAAGAATACTTTCATTCGCCGACATGTGGGACGTCGACCATCCTGGTCCACCGCCATGCACAAAATTATCCCGGGTCCACCCGGTCGTGGCCAGGCCCAACCTTTCCAACTCTAAGTTGGTGGGACAAAGGAACCATCATGACTTCGTTGAATTCCGCTTCTTCAAGAAAACTTATCTGTACCAGCAGATCGCTACCACGCATTTAAGACCGGACTAAGACCTGCATCACATCATATCATCAATCCCACCAGGCCAAACTAGCCCGCCTAGGTTTGTACTCCCTCCTTTTCAAAGTTAGTAGTACAAAGTTGAGTCATCTATTTCGAATGGAAGGAGTACGTCTACAGCTTCGCTATGATTTTGTGTTGTACGTCTCTATACTTTTGCTACGATTTTCCTACCCTATGAACCAAATGAGGCCTGAATGTATCCGTGTCGACTGTTGTCTGATCGATCGCTAATCCTACAATTTTAGGAGCTTCGGCTATTGGCCGATCGACGACGGATCAGTATAAGCGTACCACGAGCTCATCAGCCCCATTGTTCCTCTTTGGTGAGTGTTTTGCAAGTAATATAGCTCGCACAGTAGCTAGCCTACTAACACCATGAATCATCAAACAAGCCCTGCTGATATGATAAACAGTTCAAACATACATCTAAGGATGCCATATATTACATCAAAACCTGGTGGGGTTACATCTGTTTCCAAAAATCGGAGAGGGTTCACATTATTCACTATCAAACAAAGGTAGCAAGTACCGCCCACACAAGACAGTGCACTAGCCCTAAGATGGTTTGATAACACGCATCGTTCTGGTAATTAAACACAATGCAAACTACCCTAAAGGATTAGCGCGACCAACTATTTCTTGTCATCGATCTCTGGGGCAATGAGCACAACATGGACAATGGCATGGGAATCGATCTCTGGGGCGATGTCAGCGGCATCGAAATCGATCTACGGGGCGATGTCAACAGGATGGACCGCGACATCGAAAATGATCTCTGGGGCGTTGTCCACAGGACGGGCCGCGGCATCGGAATCATCAAGGACGTCCATCGGCACCTCCACAACCCTAACATATTAGCAAGCACATTGCAAATAATCAAAAACCACAACTATGGTAAGCCATTATTTTTTACCTTGTGCAGTTCACCGGGGGATCCCATCCCTCCGGGGGACATCTCCTCGTCCTCGATGGGGGCCATCACCTTGCCATGGGAATATTTCTTCTCAACGACGACTATCTCCTAAAACTCGGCCTTGAGCCTCGCATAGGTGGCCATTAGAGTTTCTGGCGTAGGCACGGTGGGGCCCTTGCTGTTCTTCCAACTTTCTTTGAGGAGTTTGTCCGCCAACGTCGTCAACTCTTTGACCAGTGCTTGTTTCTTGGAGTTCTTCGTCTCCATGGGTTGGCCCGCCACCATGGTCAACTCGTTGGTCGGTGCTCGCTTCCTGGAGAGCCTTGTCTCCAGTGGGTTGTCCGCTGGCAACTCTTTGACTAGTGTTCCAGGATCCATCAATGAACTGACAAACAAAAAGCAATCGAAAGGAAACCACAATCGCAATGAAAACGGGAAAGGAATAGGCTGTGAGAATCGGTAGGTGCCGCAAAAGAAGATTCTTGGAATGAAAATATAGTAGCATCAGCTGATTAAGTCCACCTTTCCTTCATCTGCATGTAAGAAAAATGGCAGAAGTGAGTAGCATGGAGTGAGGTTTTCTTCAAGAAAGGGGAGAAAGGGCTTCAACGAGTGTTCCAGTGAAATGATGGTTGCTTCATCCAGTCCAACTTCGAGGCCACTTTGAGGCCACTTTACCACTGTTCGTAAAGGTGTGGGTTTTGTGGTATGATGGGTCATGACGGCCACACCGGGGTGACCGGTGAGTCTCGACTATAGCACCTCGCTGTGATTTGGTGGATGGCACGTGGTCCTAGATGCTTTGTGATATTCTTTGATGCTTTGATGTTTGGTAGGGTGTATGAAGGGTGCATGAGTCCACACTAGCTTAACACAAATACACTAGGAGCATGCATGAGAAGAGCATGCATGAAGAGGGGTGCTGGGATGAGCATGCACGAAGAGGGAACAACTATGCTGAGATGAGAATGTAACCAAACCTGCTTTGTGGCGAAAAGTGTTAATCGCCTGAATTCGGGTTGCGCTTGGCTCGTCGCCTCTTCGAGAAAACGAACAATGATGTTACTACTACTTCTATAATATCGAATCCACTGCTGCATGTCCGTCCACCGCGTGCGGGAGGGATAGCTTGTTGTATACTGTATATTTGCTGCAACCTCTAACATTTACCCCACTACAAATTAAAATATATATTCCTGCCTTGACCAGATGAGCGTGCAAACTACAATTACCAGGATGACAGGTAGGGCGAGAAGATTATTTTAATAAAAAAAGCATGGAGCTGACCCCAATGATTTTAAGCTTACAGGCACGGTACACGCTATCCTAGACTACTCTACACATGAAACTGCCACACGAGCGTCCGGGCATTGCTTGGCTCTTCGCCTCTTCGGGAAGTCAAACAATGATGGAGTACTACTGAGGTGTTGGAGTACTACAGCATGCTTCTGGCCATCTGACACTGATTGAACTGTTGCATGTCCATTGCCTGTGGGAGGGAGAGCGTGTAGTGAACGAAAGCTTCTCCTTGTCCTGCCATTCACCACGCTCATGGGCGAGGGAGGGATGCAGCTTCATTGACTTATTGCTCCTGCCTTTGCGTGTATGACAGGTGGGCCCAACAAGTGAGTGGCCCACCTGTCATATAGCTAAAGGCAGGTGCGGTTAAGGCGAGAGGGCGTTGTAGTAATCAAACTTCTCGGTCTTGTACAAGTTGACGCGACACATCACTTCACTCGATATATTTCAATAATTTGCGTTTACCAATGCATTAATTACAACGCATGCATGCATGCCGTGACTCTCCTTTTGATACTTGCATGTGTTGATTTAATGCACCTTGCCAAATTTTGACTATAAATTTAACTAACCAAATGTTCATGCATGTCACAAAAAATTACATAATTGAAAACTATGTTGAAATACGAATCAAACGATATAAATTTTGTTAACATGCACTAACATTTTGTCAGTTAAATCTTTGGTCAAAATTTAGCATCAATTACAAAGGGGCCCAATAAATATTGTACTCTAACATTTTATTTTGAGGATACTCCCACATAGAAAATATAAATAATAATGCATGTTGGGGCAGCCCACGTTTCCGATAATTTTAGCCGTGGGCTTGTTCACAAATTTAATGGAGGGTCTTGTACCAGACTTGAACGACACAAAGTGCGACCTGGCACACCGTAAGACCACTTGGAGTAAGCGGGTAGCTATCTGAAGAAACAATGAAAAAGTCAAAAAAAAAACGGCGACCTGGCACGTACACATAAACGATTGTTTTGGTGGAGTGAAAAAGGAAAACTACCACACTATGTATATATAGGACGAAGCCTCCGCGCTTGCTTGCTCGGGTTGCTCTATTCACACACTCTCATCCTCTCCAGATCTAAACATGATAGCGGTGGTAACACTGTCTTTCTCCCTTCAAAAAACACTCCGCCGGTGAAGGGGAGGAGGGGCAGCGTTTAGGCTGTCATCGATAGCGAGGGAGGAGACCCACTGCCGGCCACACCGTTATCTCTGGCCGAGCGCCGGCATGCGAGGTCCTCCGAACCCTTCATCATTGCCCTAGTGTGGGCGGATCCGGCCTCCCGCTGCCCACACCTATCCGCGTCCGGACGACCTTCAGGTATATCTTCCTTCGAAACCGCCCTAGCTGTACTTCCCCAGCTCGCTACATCGCTGCATGTGCATCATTTTCTACCTCTCAGCCCCTCTTGATCGGATGGTCAAACGACACATATTTTTTTCTTCTATTGTTACATGTAAAGCTACTTCATGGAGTCGAATCTTGTACTTTGTTCAAACAAGAAATAAAGTGGGGGTTTTGGAATTTAGTATGTACATCAGACTTGGTAAAAACAGGAAGGATAGGGGGTGAAAGTAGTACAGACTGGTCATCCAACCGGTCTCTTGGTAGAAAAGGGAAATATAGGGGAAACACAGTGGTATGACCAGGACTAGATTTGCCATCTCAAAAAAAAAAGGACTAGATTTGCTACCCACACATAAGATGGCTGCATGCATCATTATGATGCAGAGGCTGGGGGCACGTCTCCATTTCCAAAAAAACATAGGAGTAGGTGGCTAGAGTGAACAAAAATGGGACAAACCCAGATATGTTTCTTGGATGTTTGTTTCTCGGGGCAACAAACTTTGAATCACCACTTTATGCCCTGGTTTAGGTACATGGTGCTGGATTGCTGGTGCACCCACTGTCCCATGCCCTTATACCAAGTATTTAGCTGTTCTTAATCTAATGCTCCTGGTAAAATGAAGCCATGCCACTGTTATAAGCCATGACAAGTTTAGCCAAATGTTTTTGCCTGTAATTGTTTGAGACTCTGACTGTTTCCTCTGTAGCTATTTGTGCAAACAGGGATATCCATTTCACCTGGTTGCTGTTGTGACCTTTTGGTGCATTGCACAAAACACTTCTTAAAAGAAGTGACTTTTGTGCAGTTTTACTGGAATGTCAGAATGGAACAGTTGCTTCATTTTGGTGTAACTGCACAAAGGGAGATCTGTGTTCCAATCCTCATCATCCATTTTGGCACCATAACCTTCCTTTAGGTAAGAATGATATTTATTGCATGTGCTCATCTCTATTTTGTGATTGCCATGAGAAAATAATGGTATTATTTACTAGTACACTTGTACTCCCTCATTGACAAAACCAATTCTGAAATAGAAGGCCAATGATGTACTTGGTTTCACCAACTAGTGAGGAGAAAGAGAAACAGAGCATGAAGAGGAATAAGAAGAAGAATAAACAGTGCGAAGGTGATATTGCTGAAGACGAGGCCTCAGTCGAGGCCATTCAAGGGCTCCGGCAATGTCTACCTTACATGTGAGACGATCCTCCAGGGAGCCCTTCCACTCATCGCTGTATTGTCCATGATGAATTTGATGCTACTGTTAGAGTAATATGCTAATGTCTTTCTATCCTTTCTCATCGAGCTAATGAAGGTTTCACCTTGTTCCTACTTGTGCAAACAGGGATCATGTTGTGCCAATCATACATTTTAGTGGAACTACACAAGACAATACAATGAACTGTATCCCAGCCAGTGCTTTAACTCGGCTGGAAGTTCTTGATAATGTTTCGATATAATCTCAGCACTGGTAAACAAGAGTGATTTCAACCATACATTTGAAGTGCACAAAAATATATACTATCGAGTGATTCCAGTGAGTGCTTTATCATCTCTTCTGGGACTACATGAATAAGCTTTTTTTCTCAGGTCGGTACCGGCCTAAGGCCTTCATCCATATTAGTGTGTGGGCATCTCTATTTGTATCGTGCTACTGTCATGAGAAACTCCTTTATCTTTGCACGTTAAAGTTTTGCAACCTATGATACATGGCAATGCTTTGAGTGTTGAGCTAATTAGCACTAATTAAATAAAGTAATACCTCTCTTTAAGCAAGACTACTATGTTGCTAACTTTACCAATTAAGATAATTAGGGTGCTTCTATTTGTTAGTGCATGTTTCATCAACTAGTCCCACTATTACAGTAATCTCACTCTCTCAATATATGTGCCAACAGGGATGCTCGATTTTGGTGGAACTGCACAAAAAACTTTGGGTGCTTCATTGCCTCGATTGACTTCCTTCCTTTCTTGTCGGTCGCTAATCTCGGCTTCATTCCTTCCTTTCTTTGTCACCACTTGGCTTATCTAGGTTTCAAATAAAGGAAATAGTAATTGATATGCTACCTCACACAGGTTGGTACTGGTCTTTATCCTGATTATTGTGCTTGTCATATGTATTGGTAATTTGGTATTGTGCTATTTTTTGCCGATTTCATAATGGAGTAACTTGAAGCCTGAACTCGCAAGAAAATCATTACATTGGGTGATTTCAGTAGAACTGCAGAAAAAGATCAGATGGGCAGGTACTTATGCAGCTGCTATGTACTCCAAAGTTCACTCAGACAAGCATTGATGTTGACAAGAAGAAGTGCCTATATTCATTTGAGTATCAACCGGCGTACACCAGTTGTCAAACTCCAAGTATTAGGAGAGTGAACGCCAAAAATATTGCTTGGCGCATAGCTCAGAAAAACGCAGTCCAGTCTTTGGTCCCAACTTGTGCCTTTCGGTTATCGGCACATATGGTAGTGAACTGTATGGCAAGGAGTCTAAAGATTCCAGACAAGTTGGTTGACGCGTATATTCATCTGGAACTTAATCAGTCTGCACGCCAGGGATGCTCCATTTCAGTTGAACTGCACAAAAAATTTGGGTGGTTCATTTTCTCAACCGCCTCCTTTCTTGTCTGCAATGTAGAATTTTGGCGAGCTACAGGACCAAGATGAGCCAATAAACTACTTGGATGAAAGTAGTGGCCAAGTTGCTCAAACCTCCCTCGGCACGAGGACACTATTTGAGGATAAACCTACAAGCAAAGTTCAGATTGTCTGTGTTGTCTCTTATGTACTCGAAAGTTTGCTCGTACAAGCATTAATTTTAGCAAGAAGTACCTCCGACCGAACACCATTTACCAGTCTGTACCCTAGGGAATTAAAGTTCGTCCATGGATAATATTTGTTGTGATGTCAATCATTTGGTTGCATAAACATACTGAACATGTCTATATCTGAATCTTTTTGTGAATTATCTATGACTATTGTCGTGTGATCTATCAATCATTTGGATGCATAGACATGCTGAACTTGTGTATATATGAATCTTTTGAGTTGTTGATTGTGGATGTTGGGTATGAATATGAACGTGTCCTGTGAACCTGAGTTTGATACGAATGTTTACCTGTTTTGTTGTACTTGTGTGTGAACTTGTTAGTATGTCTACTGTGGGATTTGTGACATGTGGGTGTCAACGGCACACCTTCTTCCCGAGAAGAATTGCACCTGCTTTGTTAGGGTAGCACCTGCTTTCTTAGTGTAATGTTTTCGCCCTCAAAACAAGCATAATGGGTTGCGTTGTTTTTGGTGCTTGATGAAAAATCGAGTGCTGATTTCTGTAGGTTGGCCCGCCTAGCAAATGGGCTGCTGGTCCACCACGGACTGGGAGGCTAAAAATACAAGTTGTATGGTGCAGTGGAAAGTAAAAAATGCCATCGAGAGCCATCCACTGAAGAAAAAAAATCGCGTCTGATGTGCTTCTTCAGTTGGTCCGCCGACCCCCTCTTTAATCCAGTTTGCTTGGGGATCTAGGTGGTACTATCATTTTTTTCCAGAGGGCGAACAAGTATCAGCTAGGCCTAGGTATGCGTAGCCAATGACATACGGAGACAATGGTTTCAACTTGTTTTTTGAGGTCCATACCGACCTATGGGCCTCCCAGCGTACGTTTTACTTTTGCTTAAAGATCGGCAACCCAATATATTTTCTTAATAAAACGCAGATCTCTGTTCTATTTATCGATATATAAGAATAATAATGTTGTGTCCAATTTATCTTTTCCCTTCTAAGCACATTATGTATATTTATATTATTACTATTATTGTATATTTTATAGAGACTTATATATACATTATAAAAACATCCCATGTGTTATTAACTTATAAAAGTAAATGTTTAACAGAAGTTGGCAAGGAAAATCCTGGTTGTTTTTGACTCACTGGTAGGAAAATTCTGGTGATTGCGTACAAAAGCTTGCGAAGATTTTAAGGACCAATGTAATAATAACGCGCTCATTTTTATTTTGAGCAATAACTCGCTAATTTGATAATTATATATATATATATATATATATATATATATATATATATATATATATATAATGTGTCGCATAACAATTTATTTCTTGATATTAATTGCTCCTTCTAACCTAACATTATATATAGAACGAGCCCAGCTAATTCATGTATTACAAGAAAGTGCTAATGGGCTGGGTTTTCTTAGAAAATATTAAATGGGCCACATTGACGCGAAATTATTTGTTCAGCCAGCCCAGCAAATGGACTGTACATTCTAGAAAACATGGGTTAAATATATGCCACATTTTTGCAGGCTGACATGTGGTACAATAGGTCGAAGCCTACGCAGGGCGTTGTCAACTTGGTCAACAAATGATTATGACATCCTCAACCATTGGATTTATATCCAAGGGACAGCATGCACCTTCAATCTCTCGTCTTCTTCCTCCAAGTTGTCGCCGGACCGCCCGTCCAGTCTGCCTAGCGGTTTCTACTTAGCACGCATCGCTACGAAGCGCTACCACACCGCCGGCCAGGCTATCCCTCCACCCCTCCACACCTCCTGTTATTCTCCACTGACTGCAGCCCCACGCTGCACCAAAACTAGTTAGAACCCTTGTACTCCTCTCAATCTGTGACTCCACTGCCGCGTCTTCCCATCTCCGGGTCGTTCGCGTCCGGGTACTCGCCGGCATCCAATGCCTCGCTGCGCTCGGCGCGGCGTGGTCAACAAAGGAGAGTTGTCGGAAGAGGACTGGAGAGCCTGATGGCTGGGACCCACGAGGTCCATGGTCGCACACAAGGAAAGCTCCTCCTTATTAAGCTGACAAAAATGTTTCCTCCCCCTCACAGCTGGGACCCACAGGTTGTGTCTTCGCACGAAAGGAATTACCTCCTTGTTATGCGAAAAAAACAATTCCTCTCGTTGACAGCTGGGACCTGTCAGATTTGGTGGCTGACTTGTGGGCCTACTAAGCGGACGTGTACGCAGGGCTTTGTCAACTTAATCAACAAATGATTCTAGCAACTGGACCGTTGCATGTTAATCCAACAGCCGTGCTCCTTCTTCAACCTCTGTTGTTGCTCCTATCTCCCGTGGGCGGCAGTGCTGCCATGCACCCGAACCAGTCAAGTTTCCCACTCCTCTCCATCTGCGACACCACTGGCGCGTCTTCCCCATCTCTGGGTCGTTCCAGTCTAGGGCCTCGCCGTCGTCCACCGGCCTTGGTGCACTCGGCATGGTGTGGTCAACGTCGTCAACAAATGAGAGTCATCGGAAGATGACTGTACGTGAGAGGCTGACAGTGGGGACACACCACACCCATGGACGCATGCATGCAACTGCATCATTTTTACCCTGAAAAATAATGTTTTCTCCCCCTCGCTGCTGGGACCCACCAGCTACATCTTTGCACGCAAGGAAGTGCGTCCTTATTACGCCAAAAAGAATGAATACTACTGCTGATAGCTCAGACCCACCAGCTATATCTTCGCACGCAAGGAAGTGCCTCCTTAATACGCACAAAAAAATGAATACCCCCTGCTAGCTGGGACCCACCATAGTGGGAGGCTGACTTGTGGGCCTACTAATGTGACGTGGACGGAGGGCTTTGTAACCTTAGTCAATATGAACGATTCTAGCTCCAGTGACTGTACGATGTCCATCCAAAAGCCAGATGTGCTTCTTCAACCTCTGTTCTTCTTGCTCTGCCGCCCAAACAAGCGTCGGCCACCGTTACCGCTGCTCCTACCTCCTGTCCGGGTTGTGTTGCCACCGCTGGCCGTGCCATCCCTCTATACTCACCCACACCTCCTGTTATTCTCAGGGAACGGTAGCCTCACACCGCAGTCGAAGCAGTCAACCCACGTTCTCCCCTCCGCGTGGGCATCCACTGCCTTATCTTCCCCGACTGCGCGTCGTCCCCTTCATAGGCCTCTCCGTCGTCCACCGCCCTGGTGCTCTCGGCGCGGCGTGGTCAATGTGGTCAACGAACAACTTCCGTCGTAAGAGTACTGTACGTGGAGAGGTTGACAGCTGGGTCCACAGCCACAGCAAGGAAGTGCCTCCTTATTACGCGCAAAATAATTATTCCTCCACCTGACAGCAGGGACTCACCGGACAGGCCACCGTATTGCATAAAAAAAACGTTTCCCCCCAGACTGCTGGGACCCACCAGCTACATCTTCGCACGCAAGGAAGTGCATCCATATTACGGGCAAAAAATGATTCGCCCCCCTGACTGCTGGGACCCACCAGCAACATCTTCGCACGTAAGGAAGTTGCTGAGAGTCGGGACCCACCTGGTCGAAGCGTACGTAGCGTTGCCATTCTGAACACGAACGTGTACGTACATATGATCGGTCTGTCTGCAGACTGCAGTGATGAACCGTGGCCGTTTAAGGAAGGGCATGTGTCGTAGTAGAGGCGCCGCACGCAGGTCGTAGTAGAGCGGCCGTATGTGTGTCGTAGTAGAGGCGTGCGTGTGTGTCATAGTAGAGGCGCCGACGTAGCATGTACACGCACGTGCAGCGCCGGGGTGCAATAAAGTAAATCTGCCACATACGTACATACGGGCGGGTCTCAACGCCTACTCCGCATCACGATATAGCTGTGGCTCGTGTACATGGCTGTGTCGGAATGGAGAAACTACGTCGTCGTCGTGTTCATGGGGAGGCAACAGAATGCGTCGGGTTCATCGGGAGGCAATAGAACGCATGCTGTTCATCGGGAGCCAACTGGCTTAGACGGAACAGCCGATGGGAACGGAGGAAACGACCTTGTGTTCGACCGGCCACAGTCGAAACGGGATCCTGTTCATCGGGAGGGGTCTGGTGTACCGCTAAATAGTCGAAACAGGGTCCTGTTGATCGGGAGGGGTGTGGCGTACCGCAAAACGGAGGAAACGGACTTGTGTTGGAGTGCTATGTTCGAAAGGGGGTCCTATTCAACGGGAGGGGTGTGGCGTACCGCAAAACGGGACTCCTCGTGGTACTATTCATCTCCACCGTCGACTGCCTCCACGGGCTACTATTCATCCACCGTTGACCTCCTCCAGCCTCCACATGCGACTGTTCATCCACGGGCTCCTGTTCATCCAGCCTCCACCGCTCCACCACCGGCTACTATTCAACCAGCCCTCTCCACGGGGTCCTGTTCAACCACCCCTCCATTGGCTACTGTTCATCCAGCCCTCCACTGGCTACTGTTCAACCAGCCCTCCACTGGCTACTATTCAACCAGCCCTCCATCGGCTACTGTTCAACCAGCCCTCCACCGGCTACTGTTCAACTAGCCCTCCATGGGGTCCTATTCATCCAACCCTCCACGGGGTCCTGTTCATGCACCGGCTCTATCGATCGGGGTCCTGTTCATCCAGCGGCAACGGCCTTTACTACCACGGGGTCCTGTTCATCCTACCCCCCACTCGCCCGCTCGTGTCCAGTTAGAGCCCAACGCCTCGCACACACAAACGTACGTATGAGAGAAACACGCATCGCTCGGCCCCGACCACCCACCGTAAACGGGGACTCCCCGATATTTTCCGCGCCCTTGCTTCTACCATGGTTTTTTCCGTCATGGACGGCCCAAATAATGTCTTGCAGTCATGCCTCCCGCCCGCCTGTGATGCAGAGCCCATTTTCTGTCATGATTTTTTGTCATAGAAGTAGGAGCCCACCGCATCTATGATGATACCGGTTTTTGTCACAATTATCATCATAGAATTGTCATAAGCATGACAGAAAAAAATTTCGTTCGGCCCCAAATGTCAGGGATGTGTCCTTTTTTGTAGTGCAAAACAATACAGTCTGTAAAGAATGCAAGAGTATCAATAATTCTTTAACTACAAAAATTATGAAAATTTACTGTGCGGGAACTTTCAACATTTTATCACATTCTGACTTTTCTCGGTAATTTTTGCAACAGCGATAAACTTTCTCTTTTGAAACAGCAACATGTAGACTTGCAAAATAAGCATGGTAAAGGCTATCCTTGATACTTTTATTGAAATGAAAGATGAAAAACATTATTATAAATAACAGCAAGAAAATACTAATAAAATCAGATGACGCTCCAAGCAAAACTCATATCATGTGACGAATGAAAATATAGCTTCAAGTAAGACTACCGATATTGTCGGAGACGAAAGAGGGGATGCCTTTCAGGGCATCCCCAAGCTTAGTTGCTTGGATCTTCCTTGAATATTACCTTGAGGGTGCCCTGGGCATCCCCAAGCTTAGGGTCTTGTCACTCCTTATTCTCCTCATATCGATATCTCACCCAAAACTTGAAAACTTCAATCACACAAAACTTAACGGAACTTTCGTGAGATGGGTTAGTATGATAAAGAGCGAACCATTTCACTTTGGTACTACAAAGACAAGATTCATAATTGTTTCCACACAATGCCTACTATAGCATAAGGATGCATCAAAAACATAATCTGTCAAAAAGAGAACAATATGTAATGATCTGCAGAATAACCATACTTCTACTACTCCACAAATTCTGAACAAATGGGACAACGTAGAGTATTTGCATATCTATCATCTATAAAAAATTCAGAATTTTATCACGTTCTAGTGAATTTAAACAATTATGTTTCTCGAAGCAAAAGTTTCTGTTTTTGCACAGATTCAAGTCAACTATCATCCACACTATCCCAAAGGCTTTACTTGGCACTTTATTGAAACAAAAGCACTAAAACATCATTACTACACTAGCAAAATCACGTGAACACACAAAATCAGTAGGCAAAAGTGTTGGGTTGTCTCCCAACAAGCGCTTTTCTTTAATGCCTTTTAGCTAGGCATGATGAGTGCAATGATGCTCGCATAAAAGATAAGGATTGAAACATAAAGAGAGCATCATGAATCATAAGTTCCTCTCTCATAATAATTTTCAGTAGCTTCATGAATAGATTCATCAATATAACCATCACTTAAAGCATTTTTTTCATGATCCACAAGCATAGAAATTTTGTTGCTCTCCACATAAGAAAATTTCTTCTTATTCACAATGGTGGGAGTATCATATGAAAATCGAATACTATAAATTGTTTCCACATCAAAAGAGTACTGTTCAGAAAAAGGGTAATCATAACTATGACAATAAATATAATTATCACTAACTTTTATAACATAAGTATCATCGCAATAATCATCATAAGTAGCAACTTTGTTCTCATTATAGATAGGAGGCATGCAATCATCATAGAAAATTTAATCATTCAAAGTAGGGGGACTAAAAAGATCATCTGCAATAAACATAGCATCGCCAAGCTTGTGGCTTGGCATACCATAAGCATAATCACTCTCATCATTAAATGATATAACAATTGCTATCATCGTAATTTCCAAAGTTGGTGCCAAAAAGATTTGCAAGATCATAAGAAGTATCATTATCTTCCCAATCATAATCATCACAACAAGCAATAGGCATAACAAGATAATCATCAATAGTGCTCTCGGACATTGTGCCATAAGACATAGAAGCAATATCATCATCAAGTGAATCATCTTCCACAATTATTTTTGATTCATTTTCATGAGGCACAACAATAATAGGAGCAACATTATTTGAGAGAGATACCTTTTTACCTCTATTCTTTCTTCGTTACTTTTTCTTCTTCACCACCTCAAGTAAGGGTTTAATCAATTTTTTCAAGCTTCTTGTTGAAGATATTAATTGGATAGGAAGCTCCTCCTCGTCACCAATTTCATCATGAGATACAATAGGAGGGGAAGTGGAAGTATTACCATTTCATTAGTATTCCTTTTATATTCTATTGGTTTTCCCATCTTCCTATAGTTGGCAATATAAGCATTCTCATTGCAATTTGCCATGCAAAACATATAGATATTCTTTAGATTAGCTTCAATGTCGTCCGTGAGAATGAATATTTAAAACAAACTATTTTTATGTGTCAATTCTTCACTCCCCAAAAATAGAAAAAGCTCGTTATAAAGTTCAAGGGTGATAAAGTTATTGCATTATTTGGACACGATTCGCTCATGAAAAAGCATGCATTTGAAATTAAGATGACCGACTGTATTGCAAAGTTCACAAGTAATAGGACAAAGAGAGCATAATTTTGTGGAAAATTCATCTATCACTATGAGCAATTAATTGGTTCTACCATCCTTATGCTTATTACAAAATCTCTCTTCCCTATAAGGCACGTCTTCACAAAGTTTTTCCACTCCACAAAAATTGACATGCTTATAAGAAACATTTTTCTCATGACTAGTGCAATAGTCATTAGCATTTTGTATATTCAAAGAATTCATACTAACAACATTGCAATCATGTTCATCATTCAAATATTTTGTGCCAAACATTTTATTGACTTCTTCTTCTAACAATTGAGCACAATTTTCCGATCCATCATTTTCAAGAAAGATATTATAAAGATGATCAATAATATGATGCAACCTCAATTCCATTTTTTGTAGTTTTCTTTTATAAACCAAACTAGTGATAAAACAAGAAACTAAAAGATTCGATTGCAATATCTAAAGATATAACTTCAAGCACTCACCTCCCCGACAACGGCGCCAGAAAAGAGCTTGATGTCTACGACGCAACTTTATTCTTCAGACAAGTGTTGGGCCTCCAAGCGCAGAGTTTTGTAGGACAGTAGCAATTTTCCCTCAAGCGGATGACCTAAGGTTTATCAATCCGTGGGAGGCGTAGGATGAAGATAGTCTCTCTCAGACAACCCTGCAACCAAATAATAAAAAGTCTCTTGTGTCCCCAACAAACCAAATATAATGGTAATTTGTTTAGGTGCACTAGTTCAGCGAAGAGATGGTGATAAAAGCATAGTAATGATTGCAGATATTTATTTTTGTAATAGGTGCAATAGAAAAAGCAAGGTAGAAGTTGATAAAACAGAGCACAAATGCTATTGCAATGCTTTAAAATGAGGCCTAGGGTCCGTACTTTCACTAGTGCAACCTATCAACAATGCTAATATAATTGGATCATATAACCATCCCTCAAAGTGCGATGAAGAATCACTCCAAAGTTCCTATATAGCGGAGAACATAAGAGGAAATTGTTTGTAGGGTACGAAACCACCTCGAAGCTATTCTTTCCGATCGATATATCCAAGAGTTCGTACTAAAATAACACCAACTAATGTTAGATTCATAATACTCAATCCAACACAAAGAACTTCAAAGAGTGCCCCAAGATTTGTACCGGAGAAACAAAGACAAGAATGTGCATCAACCCCTATGCATAGATTACCACAATGTCACTTCGGGAATCCGCGAGTTGAGTGCCATGACATATATCAAGTGAATCGATACAATACCCCATTATCACCATGGGTATTCATAGCAAGACTTACATAAAATGTTCTCAGATCCATATAATTATTCAATCTGATAAAACAAAATCTCAACGGGAAAATTCAATTCATCAAAACAAGATAGAGAGGGGAAAGCACCATATGATCCAACTATATTAACGAAGCCCACGATACATCAAGATCGTGACATCTCGAGAACACGAGAGAGAGAGAGAGAGAGAGAGAGATTAAACACATAGATACTGGTACAAACCCTCAACCCCGAGGTTGGACTACTCCCACCTCATCGTGGTGGCCTTCGGGATGATGAAGATGGCCACCGATGATGATTCCCCCCTCCGGTGGAGTCCCAGAGAGGGGTCTAGATTGGTTTCTCGTGGCTACAGAGCCTTGCGGCGGTGGAACTTCTGATCTAGGGTTACCTCGAGAGTTTTTGGAATATTTGGGAATTTATTGTGCAAAGAGGGGGAGCGGGAGGCCATTGATGTGGGCACAACCCACCTGGGCGCGCTTGGGCCCCCAGGCGCTCCCTGGTAGGTTCTGCCTCTCTCGGGGTACCCCCCATGTGCTTCTCTGGCCCACTGGATGTCTTCTGTCTCACAAAAAATCCACAAAAAGTTTCACGGTGTTTGGACTCCGTTTGATATTGATTTCCCGCGTTGTAAAAAACAAGCAAAAAGCAGCTAGTGGCACTAGCACTGGTCAATAGGTTAGTCCCAAAAAATGATATAAAGTTGCTATAAAATGATTGTAAAACATCCAAGAATGATAATATAACAGAATGAATACTTCATAAATTATAGATACGTTGGAGATGTATCACAAGCCTACCTAGAGTAATGAGTTGCCTAATCTGGAACTATCGTAGGCTTAGGAACCCGAAGACGGTTCATGAGCTTTACAATATAGTGAGGATGGAAGCGGCTACCTTGGACTTTCTTTTTGAGATCAATATTTATGGGAAGAGAGTAGCTAGTCTCACTGCTATGTTAGGTTTGCAGTCTGCCCGTATGCAATGATAGCCTAAGTGGCGTCTTGGCTTTGTTTTGGTCATGAGAGGTGGAAGTTTGAATAATGTTTCAGACCAACACATTGATGTAGAGATTAAGATTGTTGGAGGAGATAAAAGGACTTGGTCCTTTATAGGGTTCTATGCAAAATCCAAATGGAGTGAGAGATATCTCAGTCGGGACATGTGGAAGTGGCATAGAAGACAAAGTGATCTCCCTTGGTTATGTGGTGGGAATTTCAACGAAATTCTCAAAGGCTTAGAGTACTATGTCGGTAATGAAAGAGATAAGTGGCAAATGGAGGGTTTTAGGGGAGAACAGTGGATTACTACAGTTTCCAAGACTTGTGGTATACAGGAGTCCCTTTCACAGGGACAACACACAGGAAGGCATAGCAAACGCGAAGGCCTACTTGGATGTTTCTTGCAGATTCGGCTATGATGCAGTTCAACTCCGTGACTGATAACCAACAAGTATAGGGGATCGCAACAGTTTTCGAGGGTAGAGTATTCAACCCAAATTTATAGATTCGACACAAGGGGAGCCAAAGAAAATTTGAAGGTATTAGCAGCTGAGTTGTCAATTCAACCACACTTGAGATTAATTATCTGCAGCAAAGTGATCAGTAGCATAGTAGTTTGATAGGTTTGATAGTAGTAATAGTAGCAATGGTAACGGTAACAGTGATAGCAGTAATTTGGTAGCAAGTGCAATCACTACAAAAAAATACACTTCCGTGATGATACGTGTTTGTCACAGTAGGTCGCGTTTTTTGTCATGCATGTACATCCATGACAAATTTATGACAGATGCAAGATAGTCATACCTGTGCTGTCGTAGAAGTGTTCCATGACATTACGAAAATTATCATCACGGAAGTGTCCAGTTTCATGACGATAAATCGCGCGTCACAGAAGTGCTTTCGTCAAGGGTGACCGACACATGGCATCCACCATAACGGAACGTCCTTAAGCTATCGGGTCGGGTTTTGGATCCAATAACCCGTTAACAGCCCCGACCAATGGGGATTTTCCACGTGTAAAATCATCATTGGCTGGAGGAAACACGTGTCAGCTCACCGCTGGGACAGATGTCATCCACTCATTGGACAGAAGGCGCCTATGATACGTCGACACGTGGCACGGCCCAATAGAGGCCTATTGCTGTGAGAAGGCCGGCCCGTTTGACTTGGTCAAAAGGTGGCGGGCCGGCCCATGGAAATCCTGTTAACGGCCTGTTCGCACATAGCCCATTTACAGCCCTATTCGAATTAGGCCCAGTAGTGTCATCTGGGCGATCTTCCAGCCCGTTTTCACTTCTGGCCCATGTATGGCCCATGACGCCTTTCGCCCATATGAGGCCCTATGTAACTCTTGGCCTATTAACGGCCCGTGGTGAAATCGCCCGTAATGAACAAAGGTATCACTTTACACCCATTAACGGCCCGTGGTGAAACTGCCCGTATAGAACAGTCTATCACTTTATAACCATTAACGGCTCGTTATTCCGCTTGCTTTCCAGCCCATGTTATCTTTTTGGCCTTCTCAGAGCCCATTTATTCTTGGGCTCATTTCCAAAGATTCGTTTACTAACGGCCCGTTCGCTATTTTCTTCTTGTGGGCCAAATTCAGCCCGTGGTTACTGATCGGCCCGCTTGTGGTCCGTTAATACGCTTGGGCTTTTCATAAGCGTCATCAACACGGCCTATTAACGATGGCCCGTTATGGTCGGCCCATGAACGGACGATTCCAACTCTAGCCCGTTTACGGCCAGAATGCGGTCTGTTTGGCCCATGTTTGGCCAATCGATCATACGGTCCGTATAGGGCCCATTGATGATACGACCCGTAGAAGGCCCATTGTTTCTACGGCCCGTAGAAGGCCCATTGTTTCTACGGCCCGTAGAAGGCCAACTTTTTCTACGACCCGTAGAAGGCCCATCGCTTTCTACCGCCAGAGAAGGCCCATCGCTTCTACTACCCGTGAGCCCAAAGTGTCACTACTGTGGCGTTTATTGTGGCCTAGTTCTAAAAAATAGGTTATTGCAGCCACTAGCAAGCCGTGGAAAAAGAACTGCACTGACTACAAGAAAACAAATAAACAAGACAACAAGGAAATAAATAAGCAAGCAACTTACACTAGGCTATCACGGCTATTACACATATAGGGAACACAGCAGCATGTAAACGCCGCAGCAAAACAAGTCTAGAACTGAAACCACTCCAGAAGAGCTCAAGAAAACATATCCTGGGTACCCATAATGCTGGCAAGATGCTTAGCAAGCTTATTAACTTTCTCTTGTTTGGCGCTTAAGTCCTCCAAATATTGTTGCACCGTAAAGCATGCATCCTGAATTCTATAGGACTTGACTCGGTCCTTCGCTTCCTGTCGCCGATAACATCTCGATGGATGTCTTTCAACTTGAAGTTGAGACTCAAGAAGCCGAACTGATTCAGTAACGAAGTTCAAGAGCTGGTGCCGTATGGTAGCCAAGAACTCGAACACTACATCAAGACAGGACTTTGGGGTTGTCTCGGTGTCTTCAATATAGTTTTTATCAGCTTTCTTGGAGACCAACAGGGATGTCTCACTATCTTGAACCTTATCTGAATTACTTCCTTTACCATTGCATAACAGAGTACTCTACTCCAATATTTTATACGTGTTCTAAAAGAGAAAAAAACAAAAACATCTCAGGTTTACAATGTAGTATATGAAACTCATTTTGGTAAACCAGTTCGAGAGTAAGGTGGACAGGATAACAGCATGAACAAACATATATCTATGTAGTATGGTCATCAGATGGTCTATATCATTCTAGTTTATGTTGCCAAATCAAGATAGATACAGATTCGAATCATATCTATTTAAGACAAAGCAGCATAGATGTAATATAAGTGTGGGAAACTACACAACAATAACAACACTTGTAATGTGCATGGCATGAGAACATAACTGTTTATTCAATTGAAAATGAAATCAACATAGAGCAAGTTACAACAGCAAACAGCCAAACACGTTGAAGAAATAGGTTTTAAACATAATTGCTATGCCCATTGGAGTTTCAATTGCATCCTTCAAATTTGAAATTGGTTGGTATCAAGAATACTGAGGATGCAAGAGCAAAGTAGTATGAACCATAGCTACGGAACCTGACACGAGAACAATTCTTCTTCGCTTTAAGCCTTGACTTCGGGTTCTGGAGTGGTGGTCCTTGTGATTTGGGCACCGCAGCTTGCCTTACTAACTTTTCGTGTTTGGGTGCTCTGTGGTGGAGACGGTGCTGTGTCAACGGGAACTGGGTGTCTATCTGCTTTGGGGTTGGGGTTAGAAGGTGTACCGGTTCTCTGTCCAACTGGGTAGGGGTACAATCTACATGAGTGTGGGTTATGTGTGGTGGGGCTGGTTCTTGGGCAAGTACAACCGTGGTTCTATCTGCATCGACGGGTAGCACGATCTTTTCTAAGACCGCTGCTTTTACTCTCACGTATATCGCCATCACTCCCTCCAATTGAAATGGCTGATAAACAAGAAAAGTAATTGAATGTACAGACATTGTAAGATAGACAGTGCAATGGATAGCGAGGAAGAAAAACAGGGCATGAAATAATTCACATTTATGTTCTCTAAGCAAATGTAATAGCAGGACATAATTTCACATATATGATGGCTAATTAAACAGGATAGCATGACACAATTTTACATGTATGACGGCTAACTAAACAGGAGAAAATGACATACTTCAAAATATGATGACTATGTAAACATGATGACATGATATAACTATACGATGTGTCTATTAAAGTGGTTGGCATGCCATAAATCACAAACATGCCGTCGATGGAAACATGATGGCATGATATAATTCATGGATAGAATGACATAATTTCAAATATGATGACTATGTAAACAGGATGAGATGATATAACTATATTATGTCTTTAGAAAATGGGTTGGCATGCCATAATTCAGATACATATTGTCTATGTAAACATCATGGCATGACATAATTCAAATATATGATTTATATACTAAGGAAGTGAGCAGAGGGCAATCACATATATGATGTGTCAACTAAGGAGATGGCATTCAATATTGTGTATATGATGTAAAAACTAAGCATTGCAATACAATGAATAATATAACCCTGCCAAGTTTGAGCATACACCTCAGGGGGATAATAGGACTGGTCATCTGCCTCTGAATCCTCCTCTGAAGAGCTATCTATAACCAGCAAGATATCTGCTTCACGAGGTAGCATTGTCTGCTCTGAAGACCGTGTTTTCACTCCAGATTTCTCCATCACCAATTCAAATGGCTGATGCACAGGAAGAGTAGTTGAATATACAAACATTGTTGACAAAAGCAATGAGAAAAATACAAAAAAAAGGACGCCATGATATAATTCACATATATGACGCTTGCCTAAACAGCATGGCATTGCATAATTCTCATACGTAATGCCTTGCAAAAAGATAACATTGCATAATTCACATATATAATGTCTTGCAACAAGATAGCATTGCATAATTCACATATATGGTAATTAGACACTAAACAGGTGGCATTCACACAAAGCATGTCTAAACTAAGCAAATGACATAGCAATGCAAGATACCATACGCACGATATGAGCAACATAACTCTGCCAAGTTAGGGCATGCACCTCGGGGGGGAAATATGACTGGTCATCTGTCTCTGAATCCTCCTCTAAGGAGCTATTGGTTACCAGCAAGACATGCGCTTCGTCAGATAGCATTGTCTGCTCTGAAGACCTTGTTTCCACTCCAGATTTTTCCATGACCGTGCCGAATGGCTGATGCACAGGAAGAGTAATTGAATGTACTATAATTGATGACAAATTTAACACGTAATAAATAAATGATGGCATGATATAATTCACATATAAGATGACTGGCTAACCAGGTGGCATTGCAAAATTCACATATATGATGCACAGCTAGACAAGATGGCATTGCATGATTCACATATACGATAAAGAAACTAAACAGATGGCATTGACACAAAGCATGTCTAAACTAAGCAGATGACATCTTTATTGTATACAGTAAGCAATGCAAGGCACCATGTTCATGATATTACCAACATCAGCATGCCAAGTTAGAGCGAAGACCTCATGGGGTAAATAGGAGTGGTCTTCTCCTTCTGAATCCCCCTCAAAACAGTTATCTTCCTCTTGATTACGATCCGAAATGGGTGGAGGGGGGGCTGCCTTTGCGCCCACCATGGAACGACGTCTGCATGAAATTTTATTGCCACGCAAGGCTCGTCTCTTTTGCTCTACATGATCAGTTCCATTGTGTACAATAACCCGGCATGCATAGGAATAAAACATAGTGAGATTATGTAAGGAGTGCATGCACAAATCCAGAGTGATGGTAGCAAACTGTGGATAGACCCAAAACTAATGATAGCAGGCAGATAATAGCTTTAGTTAAAAAATACAGATAATGGCTCCTTTAATGTTGGTTTCCACCCAACAGGAAACTCATAGTAGACACGGAGATTAACCAGGATAGTAGAGATGATAGTACTGATTGCTGCCCCAATATGTACCCCACAACCATTTAAAAACTCAAGTTTCAAAGATTAGTTTGGACCTAACTCGGAGTCTAATAGGTGAACACGACGATAATGTAGCATGTCATCATATTAAGCGGCGATAACGTAGCGGACACGAACGGTCGACCTCTCTTGCGGACTCGTGTAGTCCTCAAGGTCATCTGCTTTCGATTGATGATGGTAATGCACGGTTGTCGTGGGCTGTCGGCGGCGGGAAGAAGATCTCGAGGCGGCGAAAGACAGTCTGGAGAACGGATCCTCGCTGTGGTGAACCCTTCCGTCATTGGAGCAGCGGTGGTGAGGTGGAACACAGACACAGGAGCGGGACAAACCACACAAGGTTTTCTTTGACACATATCTGTAACAGAAGTAATTGAGTAAGGGCTTGTTTGAATTTGAGGATTCTAACAACGCAGGGATAGGAAATAGACAGGAATAGGATAGGAATGCACGTGCAAAACAGAGAATTTAAAAACACAGGATTTCTGCCAATCTGGGTGTTCGATTCACAACTATTGGAAGATCACAGGATGCAAAAAAGCATAGTGAGATTAAGTCAAACCACAAGAAAATGTACGGTTATAATGCTATTATGCTACTATCTCTTAGTCTTGTGCTTGATGAATAGGAATATTAAAACGAGGAGAAGTGGAAATTAGAATTCCTATGGTTTTTCTTTCAAGGAGACACTAAAGGAACAAATCCTACAGTTTTCCTTTGCACCAAATTCATGAAAAGTAGTACCATAGGAAACTTTCCAATTCCTATGTTTTTCATTCACTTTTCCTTTCAAGCACTGGCGATTCTAGTAGGCAGGCTTGAGCAAGGAAAATCCTACACTAAACAAATATTTTTGTGCTACTTCTATTACTTTGGACCCGAGGCCCTTTGCCATACTAGCTCAACTCCCAGGCCCATCGACAAATGCACAGCTCAAACGCGTAGAGATAAATAATGATGGCGTTCAAGAGAGTCCATCACGGATAGCTAAGTTGCCTGGTACCTCATAGATTGTCATATAGTAGGATAAAATAATCGTACTTCCCACGTTACTACGAAAGTGCTCGATGGACAATATATATAACATGTAGAGTAAAAAAGAGATGCAACAAGTGTACAACCTCTTTGGCGAAGCCATATTGATCTCAGCGTGATTGGGTTGGCGGTGAGGATGCTCGGCTGACTTTCTTTGTCGGAGGAGGAAGAAGATCTTAGGCATCCGGAGATGGTGCCCAGGTACTGCTCCGCTATGATGGAGGGTTTCGTCGTTGGAGCAGCTCCAGTGAGTTGGACGATGCCGAGGCTGAAGCAGGACAAGAGAGACAATGAACAACGTTAAACTGAGTGGAATTCTAATAGGGTCTCCAATACATGACATAAAATACATAACCACAAAGTGCTAGATGTAAAATACATCAGCCGCTCATCTCTGAACTTAACTGTCGAAACTGAACTTAACTGTCGAAACTGAACTTAACTGTCGAAACTGAATTTTGTTGTCGAAACTGAATTTTGCTGTCGTAATTGAACGCACCAGCAAGGTGAGGCTACACGTCGTTCGACTGACGTTTTCATCTCTGATCAGTCAATTTTGTAGCCGTTGGATATGAAATCAAGGGCCTGCAGTTCATCTTCAACCTCCACCCCCTGAGCCGCCAGCCACCACCGGCCAAACAGCAGCCCCCCCGCCGCCCGCTACCGGCGGTGCGCCGCCCCGCCCGCCCCGAAAACACTCCCCACCAATGGTCCGCCGCCGCCCCGGCCATCTCTCTAGGCCCCACCGTGCCGAGCTTTTTCTCCGGCGATCCCCACCATTTCCCATAACGCCCGCCACCGCCCGCCACCGCCCCATCCTCGAACCCTAAGATAGATAGTGGGGTACCTTCCACGACGAGCCCCCCCTCCCGCCGTGGCTGGTTCTTCCTTCACCCGACGAGCCCCCCCACCCCATCGATCGACCCAAAAGTCGATTCGGTCGATCAAGTGTAGCTAAATCGAGCAAAGATCGCAAGCAAGATCAAGAGCGAGCAGCAGCCAAGCAAGAGCAAGAGCAAGAGCAGACCAGGCAGGGGACCGAGAGCAAGAGCAGAGCAGCAGCGCGAGCGAGAGCTAAAGCAGCAGTAGCTCCTACTGATGTGGACGTCGCCGCTGAGGGAGGGACACCATGGAGAAGTGGCCGGCGACGCCGCCGTGGATGGAGCCGCACCTTGTCGGCTCAGGACCGAGCGCCAGCAGCACCATGAGATCGAATCAACAAGAAAATGCGGCGATTAGTGTACAACCTCTTTGGTGGCGCCGATTAGGCCGCAGCTTCATCCGAGGAAACGGTGATGATGATGCTCTTTCGGTGGTGCAGGTGAAGACGGCGGTGTGGGAATGGAGGTGGCGCGAAAGATGAGGGGAACATCGAGGCAGCTCCTTGGAGGTGCAGGACGGGGTGGCTGAATCAAGGGACGATGAGATCGACGACGGATCCTCATCCGATGCGGTGGATGAGGGACGTCGAGGTGTTCTTGTGGACGGCGTCGTCGGGGAAGAGGCTCCGGCTGTGTGGCGGACGGAGCAGGGTGTGTGGTTTTGTCGCGGGTTTTCGCGGCCTCGGTGTACGGGTGGGTGGGCGGATGGGATGGCAGTGGGGAACCATGGCTTAGAGACGTGCTTGTCCGAAAGTACCCCCCACCGATTTGAGGCGGTTCTTTCTGTTCAGGGGTACCACGGGCATTTCGTGTGTCGGGATTTCACAGGAGATGCGAGTTTTCGCGCGCGTTGTAATTTCGGAATAGCAAGGTGCGGGTTGAGATGGAGGGAGTTGTCGGAGCACAACGAGACAAAGATATATCTTAAATATTTCGGGCTAACAAGGCGCGGGTTGAAGAGTCGGGAGTTTCGCCACGATGATAGCAGACGCTAGCTTCAATTTTCGGCATAACAAGGCTCGGCTTGAAATTTCGAAAGAACAAGCTTAACGTGTACCCAAAAAAGACAATTTGCACCTCAACACGCACAACACACACACAAACACCATTTAGACTAGAGTAAGGTACATGTGCATTGCACGCATGAGATTTGGCAACCAAATTATGAATAAATACCACATTATAGCATGCAAGCTTTGAGTCATATATGCATGATGTAGATGTTCGCTTAATTCTTATAGTTCATTTCATTCAAAATCATCTAGTTTTTATAAGAAAGCTAATCTATTTTAAGATTCAAGGAATTGTGCGTTGTAAGACATAAAGTAAAAACAAATAATGGCAAATCATGTAGAAAAACATTTCGGAAATAATGAAAAGGAAGATTATATAACAAAAAATAAGTGCTTGTGTTTTGATGTTTGTGCATTATGCTTAAGTTCAACCATGGAGTCTTCTAGATTATACATGTGGCATAATCTGGTGGAATCTAGATGATATCCATCGGCCTATAGTGCTCAAATTTGCCATCTTTGGACCATCGGATTCGCCTCATCCAACGACCATCTTTCAAAGTTAAAGTTACCCGCACACAATATAAAAAAATATAAAATATAATATAATATATATATATATAGGGGTATAGATATAGATATGTGATGCAAAGCCGCCCATCATCTCCAATTAGAATAGTGTGTCCATGCACGGATGCCACGTAGCCAAATGATGTCTGCCATCGGTATCTCAAATTCAAATCAGTCTGACCT
Source organism: Aegilops bicornis (assembly GCA_021605145.1). Taxonomy (NCBI): domain Eukaryota; kingdom Viridiplantae; phylum Streptophyta; class Magnoliopsida; order Poales; family Poaceae; genus Aegilops; species Aegilops bicornis. The sequence continues at coordinate 12,812,142 of CM038669.1, forward strand.
TGTTCAGTGTGTATACATTACAACATGCTCGTTTCCAAACCACACCGCCAGATCTCCGTTATATTCACGCATGCATGGGTTTCAAACATCGGGATCTCTTATTCAAATATTTGAATTCAACTTTACATTGATTATGACCTCACCTATTCTTTTACACCCACACAATAGTGTTCTCTTTATAATTGTACCACTAACTTTCTCTCGTGCATGCATGCACACACACTACCGATCGGCATTATCCATCGCACGCATGCAATCTTTTTCTTCGTGCTCGGTCTCCCATGAAGGCACACACCCACACATCCCCCTCTCCATCATATCGGGCATTCTTTATCTCTCATGCGTGCATGCGCAACGATCGATGTTCCTCTATGTATGTGTGTATATAGCTAGGTCTTTCATAGTTTTCCACACAAACCGATCAATCAATATATCCAGTGAGGTCTCACCCTCTTTCCCACGTCCACATCGATCAATCTATACCTCTCTATATAGGATTAACATATATAGCTAATACACCCACATTAATTATATATTCAACGTCCCCCTCTCATCATCCATGCCTTCCGCTTCATCTCTCAGACGCGTGCACAATGGCGAAGACAGGAGGCAGTAAGGACCCTGCCCCCCCCCCTAACATCACTATATATCGAGGCTAATATGAATGTGATCATTAGACAATTGCTGCTAAAAAAGGTTTAATTTCATTAATTGACCCTCCTCGTAAAGGATTAGCAATGCTTGGCCCCCTAGCTCATTTATTTTTCATGGCTCCGCCAGTGCGTGCAACAGCGCACGTGTTCGCCCCCTCTCTCTAAATATCGATCTCGCAATTGTGCATTCCTTCATAGTCTCTCTCCACTCGGCCCCTCGCACCATCTTATAGCCCCCCCACCGGATTTTGCCACATGTACAATCTAGCAGACTCCATGGTTGAACTTAAGCATAATGCACAAACCTTAAAACAACAGTGGTTCTCTTTTGTTCTAGAATCTTCCGTATCATAAGTGCCCAAACTTTTTTTCTAGTTGAATTGCCATTATTTGTTTTTACTTTATGCTTTACAACACACAATTCCTTGAATCATAAAATAGATTAAGGGATTCTTTGATTCAAAGGATTCTCAAAGGAATTTTGGAGGATTCTAATCATTAGGAATTTTTCCTATCTTGGTTGGTTGATTCGTAGTATTGTAAACCATAGGAATTTTTCCATATGATTCATTTGCACTAGATTTCATAGGAAACATCCCATCCACTCAAACCTCTTTGAAAGAATTATGCGTTTTTTCCATGCACAATCAAACACTCGTACAATCTCAGCAGGATTCAAGACAACATTCCACTATAATCCCATGTTTTTCCTATTCCCGCGTTATTAGCATTTTTTATAAAAACTAAGAGGGTGCTTGGATCCAAGGGACTTATTTTAGTCTGACTAAAACTAGTCTCTTTGAGAGACTAAAGTTCCAATCACCCCTGACTAAAGAGGGGCTAAAACTAGTCTTCAGACTAAAAAATTTAGTCGAAATTACCCTACTAAAATGTGGATTAGTCCTCTCTCTCCTCATTTAACTCCTCTCCTTTAACACGGGCGAGTTCTGGATTGGAGGGTTTGGAGGATAATAAATGCTCATTAACTTGATTTTAGTATCCTTAGTATTTGTATCTAAGCATGGATGAGGCTAGCATGTTTTAGTCTCACTACTTTTAGTCATGGGACTAAAACGTATCCAAGCACCCTCTAATTGATTTTGAATGAGATGAACTATAAGAATTAAACGAAGGGCTACATCAGGCATATATGACTCGAGCTTACATGCTATAGTGTGGTATTTATTCATAATTTGGTTGCAAAATCTGATGCGTGCAATGCACGTGTACCTTACTAATTACTTCGAGTATGTGCAAAACACGTAAATTAGAATACCAATGGCACGCTACACGGTGTCTCTCTTCTGAGTTCATGAAGCCACGTGGCACATGTGGAGGTGTTGTCGCGATCTCCTTGCATGGATTGATCACATTAACATGCTGCTGGTTCCGTAAGAATGTACTCGTCCTCCACGAGCCATCTTGGCGGTACATGCACGGTTTAAGATGTGCACGCACGCCACGCATGCACTCATTCCCTCGCACGCACACGCGGGCACACGGGCGGATGCAATTTGGTACCAAGATCCACCCCATGTGATAATTTGACGCGTGTAAAGTTGTTCACTTCATTGATGGTCAATTAATACAGGGCATGCAAATTGAGTGGACGTGAGGGCGGAAGAAAGACATTATTACTCCACTGCACGCATGCGAGTAGTTAAATTGTGGGTTGCTAAGTAGTACTTCCATTGGTCTCCTTCGTATTTTGTGCCAATTTTTTACAGTAACATAATATTTACGCATTTGAGCAAGCAGTAGTACTTGAAATTTATGTTCCGCTAAACTCATCGGGAGCCGTTTCGCCTCGAAACCAAAACCATCAATTAATCTTTACGTTGTTCCCATCACATTCAAAGCCCTGCTCACACCTACTAGTACGCATTCAAACCTGAACGTGTCCCCACTATGCAGGTATTAGTACTAGTGCTAGTACTTAGGTTATAAATAGGGAACTACCTAACCGAAAATTACTCTACCTTTCCTCCTCATAAGTGCTTCTTCTTCATCCGTCGTTGCCATGGCGGTGAGCGAGCTCTAGGTCGAGAACTACTCGTAACAAGGGAGCGGCAATCAAGGCTGCGGAAAAAAGAGAGGGCTTCGCCGCCACGCAGAGACCTCGAAAGATCTCTCATGGGCGGCGATGGCTCCCGTGAGGCGCCTCTAGCCGCGAGGTGAACATGCCGAGCCAGCGGAGCTAGAGTCGTTATCCCTCGACGGCATGCCCGATCAGCTCAATAAGCACCTCAATAAGCAGAAGGAGTTCATCCAAGGCTTGATGGAGTTGCTGAAGGAGAGCCTCGACGACATGCCTGCTGAGCTCAATCAGGAGGGGGAGTTGACCGCCGGCTTGGTGATGCTGCTAAACAAGAGCATTGCCTCGGAGAAGAAGGCGACTGGCGAAATCCTGCGACTTCAGGAGGACAAGGCGGCTTCTGCCCACGAGATCAACCTGTTGCGGAGAAGAACGCCGGCTGGAAGAAGCTGCATGAGAATAGTAGTTCCTCGATGAAGATGTTGCAGGCCCTCGTCATGGAGCGAAGGAGGAGTTGGTGAGGAGTCCCGGACTAAGGGGTCCGGATAAGCGGAACTATCACCGTTGGCGGACTCTGGACTATGAAGATACAAGATTGAAGACTTTGTCCCGTGTCCGGATGGGACTTTCCTTGGCCAGCGGAAGGCAAGCGTGGCGATACGGATATGTAGATCTCCTACCATTGTAACCGACTCTGTGTAACCCTAACCCTATCCAAAGGTGTCTATATAAACCGGAGGGTTTTAGTCCAAATGGGACGAACAACAATCATACCATAGGCTAGTTTCTAGGGTTTAGCCTCCTTGATCTCGTGGTAGATCTACTCTTGTACTACCCATATCATCAATATTAATCAAGCGAGGAGTAGGGTTTTACCTCCATCGAGAGGGCCGAACACAGGTAAAAACATCGTGTCCCTTGTCTCTTGTTACTATCCGCCTAGACACACGATTCGGGACCCCCCTACCCGAGATCCGCCGGTTTTGACACGAACATTGGTGCTTTCATTGAGAGTTCCTCTATGTCGTCACCTATAGGCCCGATGGCTCCTTCAATCAGCAGGAACGACGCAGTCCAGGGTGAGATTTTTCTCCCCAGACAGATCTTCGTATTCGGCAGCTTTGCACTGCGAGCCAATTCGCTAGGCCATCTGGAGCAGATTGAAAGCTACGCCCCTGGCCATCAGGTCAGATTTGGAAGCTTGAACTATACGGCCGATGTCCACGGAGACTTGATCTTCGACGGATTCGAGCCACGGCCGAGCGTGCCGCACTGTCTCGATGGGTACGATCTAGCTCACGCCAATCGAAAGTGCCACAGGCCGCACCGCGATGCCGCTCCGACCCTTAATCCGGAGCCGGTTTCTCTGATCGAGGACGGTTGGGTGGACACCGCCTCGGGGGCTGAAATCTCTACAGCGATTGAGCCGAACACCATCCCTGTCGCTGCGAAGCTTCGTGACTCCAGTGCCGACTCCTTTCCGACTCGAACCTCCAGCGCCCGCCACCGAATCCGACCTGGCGCCGATTATGGAGTTCACCGCCCGCGGGACGTCTTTCAGCACTCACCCTTTGGCGATATCCTGAACTCAATAAAGTCTCTCTCTTTGTCGAGGAGCCCTGGCGAACTACGGTCGGGAAGGGTAGGATCTTGACGACGAAGAAATTCAACGCCCACCCACCACCCACTTTGTAGCCACTGTCGATGATTTAACCGACATGCTCGACTTCGACTCGAAGACATCGGCCGGTATGGACGACGGTGCTGGAGGCGATCATGAGCCAGCCCACGGGCATTGGAAGGCCACCTCGTCATATGACATATACATGGTGGACATCCCAAAATATGGGAATGGCGATGGAACAGCGGAGGATGACCCTCCAAGAAACAACCCAAGCGCCCGGCGGCAATGGCGCCGCTCTAAATCCGCCCACAGTAAAAACGGTGATTCTGGCACGGGAGACAATAATACCCCGGACAGTGCCGAAGACAAACCCCTCCAGCAGGATTCAGCACAGGAGGAGGGAGAAGCCAGCCCTCATGATAGAGAGGCAGACAGAGAGGTAGAGGACGATAATTATATGCCTCCCTCCGAAGATGAGGCAAGCCTCAACGACGACGAATTTGTCGTGCCTGAGGATCCCGCCGAACAGGAGCATTTCAAACATAGGCTTAGGGCCACGGCAAGCAGCCTCAAGAAAAAGCAGCAGCAGCTTAGAGCTGACCAAGACTTGCTAGCTGACAGATGGACTGAAGTCCTTGCGGCCGAGGAGTACGAACTCGAACGCCCCTCCAAAAGCTACCCAAAACGCAAGCTGCTACCCCAATTAGAGGAGGAAGCACACAACCCTACATCACCAGCGCATGATGCGGCCGACCGGCCACCTCATGGCCGCGATAGAGAGGCCTCTAGGCCCTCCACCAAGGCCGCACTCCGGCGTCGCTCAAAAAGTACAAAGCCACGAGGAAATGCGCCAGACTTGCGAGACATATTGGAGGAGAAGGCAAGGCAAATAAGATCGATCTATGGATCGTGTGGGCGCCCCACGACACATGATGACAACCGTCACGCTGGATACGGCAATTCGGCCGGGCGAATACAATAGACAAAGCTCATTTGAGCTGCGTTGTGATATAGCCCGATGCAGGCGCCAGCACCCACTATGCTTCACAGACGAAGTAATGGATCATCAAATCCCCGAGGGTTTCAAAACCGTAAACATCAAATCATACGCTGGTACCACAGATCCTGCGGTCTGAATCGAGGGCTATCTCCTCCATATCCACATGGCCCGCGGTGATGATCTACATGCCATCAAATACCTCCCACTCAAGCTTAAAGGACCAGCTCGGCATTGGCTCAACAGCTTGCCGGTAGAGTCAATCGGTTGTTGGGAGGACACGGAAGCCGCATTCCTCGATAATTTCCGGGGCACATATATGCGACCACCGGACGCCGATGACCTAAGCCACATAATTCAGCAGCCAGATGAATCGGCCAGACAATTCTGGACACGGTTCTTAACCAAGAAAAATCAAATCGTTGACTGTCCGGATGCAGAGGCCCTCGCAGCCTTCAAACATAACATCCGCGACGGGTGGCTTGCCTGGCACCTAGGACAGGAAAATCCGAAATCCATGGCAGCCCTCACATAACTCATGACCCGCTTCTGCTGCGGAGAGGACAACTGGCTAGCTTCGCAGCAACAACCTAACCAAAAACCACAGTAGTTCGGATACCAAGGATAGCAAAGGCAGGTCGGCGTCGCAACAAGCATAAACGCCGACGTGCGGCGATAATGCTGAAGATACGACGATCAACGCCGGATTCGAGGCTCTAAACCGGTCGGCGGAAAAAGCCGTTCAAAAGAAATACTCAGGGCCCGTCCAATTTGGACCCGAATACTCGATCGCTCATGCCAAATACATGGCACCCCGAAAAAACTAGCCAACCACACCACCAGGGATTGTTGGGTGTTCAAGAAGGCAGGCAAGTTAAATGCCGAACTCAATGACAAGGGGCTGCATAGCGATGACGAGGAGCCCCGGCCGCAGAATAATAGAGGACAGAAGGGCTTCCCCCCACAAGTGCGGACGGTGAACATGATATACGCAACCCACATATCCAAAAGGGAGTGGGCGTGCACTAAAGGGGCGATATGCGATGGAGCCAGTCGCCCCAAAGTTCAACCCGTGTTCCTCCTGCCCGATCACTTTTGATAGACGGGACCACCCCACTAGCATCCGACATGGCGGATTCGCCGCATTGGTTCTTGACCCAATCATTGACGGATTTCACCTTACTAGAGTCCTGATGGACGGTGGCAGCAACTGAACACGCTTTACCGAGGATACAAGGCGCCAAAATGGGCATAGACCCTCAAGGATTAAACCCACAAAGACGACCTTTAAAGGCGTCATACCAGGTGTAGAGGCCAATTATGCGAGCTCGGTTACACTCGAAGTGGTCTTCGGATCCCGGATAACTTCGAGCGAAGAGTTAATCTTCGACATAGTCCCATTCCACAGCGGCTATCACGCACTACTCGGGCGAACCGCATTTGCAAAGTTCAATGCGGTGCCGCTTTCACGATACCTCAAGCTCAAGATGCCAGGCCCTTGAGGAGTAATTACGGTCAATGGAAACACCGAAGCGCTCTCTCCGAGCGGAGGAGCATCTACGGCGTTCTAGCGGCGGAAGTACAAAGCAGCCTTTTACGGCAATTCTCGAGTCCGGCTACTAAACGACGGACACCGTCAAGCGCCTGGAGTAACCTACAGCAAGACCGCTGCACGTTCCGAACGCAGCGTAGCAATGCGGCTAACCCCAACCCTCGCGAAATTGCGAAGCCGATTACTACAGCGTACAAAACTACGCTCTGGAGATACCATGGGCATAGGGGAGGGAGCACGACCACGGCACACCAGAATGCGGCTCAACCGCACTGTGGCTCCGATTGTGTCATTCTTTTCTTCCTTTTTCTCTTACTTTCAGGACTCCGTCTTCCGTAAGCCCTGTCAGACACTAGAATTGCCGAACTAACGATGCAAAAGCCAAGGAAGCGTAGTTACGCCGAAGTTTCCAGGTGGTCTCTACTACGAGCATTATACCTGTTTACGTACCATCCGCAGCTTACCCCTCGAGGGGAACATGTTAAATAGTCCCATCCCTTGCTTATCGCACTATTTGTATCGCTCGCTTTCATTGCGATATCTTTAGAATAAACAATACATAGCTTCTTCTTATTATTGCATTCCTTTTTCCATATATCTTCATCTATGACATGTTGCACCGTACACTTTGGTACGGCCAATACCAGGGGCTTAAGTACCCCAAAATATGGTGTGATAAGTCCGAACAATTCCACAAGTGCGGCACCCCGAACTTATAGCATTATATGCATCGGCTCCGAATCATGTCTTGGGTCAATAGTTGGGTTTGCCCGGCTCCCATGTTTTGGTACCTTACGTTCCGTTATATCGGCTAAGGTCGCGCTGGGAGAACCACTGCGATTGTGCCCCGGTTGAGCTGGGTTGAGCACCTCGATGGAGAAAGCTAAAACTGACCGTCATGATGGGGGCGAGAGCGCTGTTCGAGAGGTTTTTTCGGGTCCCTAAAGACTTATGCCGCTTAGTGCGAGGAGTCGGCATTGTCCGGCCTAGGCGTGGATAGCGCCCCGAACTCAGTCTTCCGAATACAAGGGGCTTCGCCGAAATTTAAAATTATAGAATTATATGGCTAAGTGAGAGTGTTCAAGCACTATAAGTCCGGTTGCCTTGTTCGTTGCGTTGAGCGCCTCCCTCGAAGGACCCAAGAATGGGAACAAGAGCGCTCAAGTTTATCCCGAACACCCAAGACTCGTGGGCATGAAATTTGAAACCAACGACTTGCCATCTGATAAACAGCCGCACAGAAGGTAATATTTTAAATTAAAAAGCGTTGCTTTGCGCATATGAACAAGTTTTCAGCGTACAGGATAACAAATGCGAGTCTATTCAAAAATTATATCTTTGGAGCATTCACCCGCTATAAGGCGGGCACCCTTCAGGACGCCCTCATAATACATTTCGGGCTTGCGATGCTCCTTGCCGTCCTTCACAAGCTTCTCACCCTCCAGCTTGCCCCAGTGCACCTTAGCACGGGCAAGGGCCCTACGGGCACCTTCAATGCAGACGGAGCGCTTGATGACTTCAAGCCTTGGACAGGCATCCACCAGCCGCCTTACCAGCCCGAAGTAACTCCCAGGCATGGCTTCTGTTGGCCACAGCCCAACTATGAGGCCCTTCATGGCCTGTTCGGCGACCTTGTGGAGCTCGACCAGCTGTTTCAGCTAGTCGCTCAGGGGCACCGGATGTCCGGCCTCAGCCTACTGAGACCAGAACACCTTCTCCATCGGCTCGGTAGAAAGCGGCAGCATCGGACACACTGCGGGGCAGATCTGCGAATGCTCCTAGAGAGCTCCGGATTCAGGTAAGTAACAGATAATTCACTTTCACATGATTGCTTTGCATAAAGAATGCCTTACCCACTGCTATCTTCTTCATCGCCTCAATTTCCTGGAGGGCTTTTCAGGCTTCGGCCTTAGCGGCTTTGGCACTCTCAAGAGCCAAGGCGAGCTCGGACTCTCGAGTCTTCGAGTCACGCTCCAAACTCTCGTGTTTTTCCACGAGAGCACAGAGCTCTTGCCGCACCTCCGCCACCGCGCCTCCTGCTCCTCTCGCTTGAGTGCGCTCATGGCCGCTTTGATTTCGGCTGTGGGCGCCGCTTCCTTCCTTGGTCGCCACCTGCGTTAGGGCCCTGCAATACCCACGTTATTCCTGTCAGTTTTTGCAACCAAATCCTTTCTATAAGGTATTACTTTAATAAGGTATTACTTACCTTCCTTGTCCTCGAGCTGCCTCTTGGCATGTCCGAGCTTGTTCTCGGACCGCTCGAGGCTCTGCTTCAATGCATTGACCTCTGCAGTCAGTGCGGCAGAGGTCAACAGCGCAGCCTGCATTCCCATATTGACATATTTATGTTAGACTCCTGCGTATATCTTTTTAGATCCTCAGTCCGACTTTTCTTTCCGAACACCGAACTAAGCATCAAGGGCTACTGTCTATGCGGTAATATTTTTACATATTCGAAACTTACCTCAAAGCCTGTTAGAAGGCTGATGCCGAAGCTTCGGTCAGCCCTGTTGGCGGACTGAACTTTCTGGACCACCGTACTTATGATAGTGCGATGCTCCTTGTCGATGGAGGCGCCCGTTAAGCGCCTCCGGCAGAGTTATCCGGTGCCTCCGGATGGGCCGGAGGTCACCGTGTCATGATCTTGCCCTTCTTACGAAGGGACCACTTGCTGGACTTCGGAACCACTTTGAAGGTTCGATGCGGAGTCGGCACAGGGCGGACTTAGAGCCCTCTGGGGTTTTTTTCCCTTTGCGCCCGGAGTCCGGGTGGTCGCCTTCTTGTGCCTCCGGGACCTCCTCCTCCTGGTTGGGCCCCTTTGGGACTCCACCTCGGTGTTGTCCGCGTCACGAGGAGAGGAGGCGGCGAAGTGAAGTACTATTCATATCCGGCGAATCCGAGGAGCATTTCGGCGAAGCGGCGAGCTCGTCCTTGGGTGGGCTACATGGTTATATTCGGCGTTATAAGACACTGTGCGACAAGTAAAAATCATGAGTTATTCCGGAATCCGGACACTTACGATCTTGCCAGAGGCTTGGCCCTTGATGGCCACTCCTCCTTGTCGTTGTCGACGTTGGTGGAGAAGTCCGGAGGAAGGGTCCTTCCTTTCTTGGACCCTCCGGCCTCCCCAGTCGGGTCGGCCTTCCTTTTCTTCTCTTCCCCCGCTGGGAGAGAGGCGTCATTTTCCTCCTCCTCGTTCTCAGGAGAAGATCAGCCTCTGAGTCTGACAGCACCTGGCGCCGGGAGCTCCTTCGAGTTCCTGTGGCCTCCTTCTTGGCCTTCTTCTCCGGCACCACGTGGGGTGCCGGAACCAGCAGCCCCATCAAGCGGGTGTCCGCTGGGTCTTCTGGCAAGGGAGCCGGACAGTTAATCTGTCCGGACGTCTTCAACCCGATCTGTCGAGAGGATAGGGAGTTTTAGATCCCGCATAGAGTCAAACTATGAAAAAGAGTCCCATAGAGGGTAAAATAAATTACCTCGCTGGCTTGACGCTGGCGAAATCCGCGATCTTCGATGGCGGATCACGAGCCTCGGCACCTTGAACGGCACCTTCCGGGCATCTTCGTGCAGCGATGTCGAAGAGCGGCTCAAGGTCGGTGCTATGCGGATCAAACTCCCACAAATTGAAGGCCCGTTGCTGGCATGGGAGAATCCGGCGGATGAGCATAACCTGGACTACGTTGACAAGCCTTAGGTTCTTGTCCACCAGGTTCCGGACACAGGTTTGGAGTCCGGCCAGCTCTTCCGGATCACCCCACGTCAGGCCCGTCTCTTTCCATGATGTGAGCCATGTGGGGAAGCCAGATCTGAATTCGGGGGCCGCCGCCCATTTGGGGTCGCGCGGCTCGGTGATGTAGAACCGCCCGATTGCCACCTTTATGGTCTCCATGAAGGAGCCCTCAAGCCATGTAACGCCGGGCATCCTACCGCCATGGCGCCTCCGCACTCCGCCCGATCGGCCGCCCACTATCTTCGGCTTGACGCTAAAGGTCTTCAACCATAAACCGAAGTGGGGTTGGATGCAGAGGAAAGCCTACGCACGGCGATAAACGCCGAGATATTGAGGATGAAGTTTGGGGCGGATCGTGGAAATCCAGGCCGTAGTAGAACATGAGCCTGTGGACAAATGGATGAAGTGGAAAACCTAGTCCGCGGAGGAAGTGGGTGAGGAACACCACCCTCTCATGGGGCACAGGGGGTGGGGATGAGCTGCCCCTTGTTGGGGAGTCGACACGCCGATGTCGCAGGACAAGTATCCGCTTCTCGGAGCCTTTCGATGTGCCCTCCGTGACGGAGGAGGCCATCCACTTGCCTCCCGCTCCGGACATGGCTGGAGAAGGTTGAGGAAGGATGTGCGGACTTGGTATTTGGAGGCCTTGAAGTCTTGAGGAGTGGATGAGCAAAGAAGGAAGAAGGCGTAGGTGAAAAGGTGGATCCTTATCCCCTTATATGGGCGGACGCAACTAAGCGCCCCCACCAGCCCAGTAAAACTCGGTTATCTCCCAAGCGCCGTAAATTAATTGCGCGGTTGGGTTACCCAAGTCCGTATTGATGAGAATCCCGGAATAAGGGGAACACGATCTCTGCTTTGACAAGACGTGCCAAGGAAACTGCCTCACTAAAACGCGCTGAGGTGGTATAGTAAAAATGAATGAGGACTTGGCCGTGGCGTGATGATGCGCCGTGGAATACGTCAGCAGATTGATTTTGTGTAAATATTATTCTCTCTACGGTGTTATGTGGAAATTATTTTGTAGAGCCGGACACTGTCCTTGTGTTCAAAATCTTCTATGAAGTATTCAGAGGAGGAACCCGCCTTGCAATGCCGAAGACAATATGCGTGCGGACTCGTCGTCAATGAAGCCTGGTTGAGAGACTCTTGAGGAGTCCCGGACTAGGGGGTCCGGATAGCCGAACTATCACCGTTGGCGGACTCTGGAATATGAAGATACAAGATTGAAGACTTCGTCCCATGTCCGGATGGGACTTTCCTTGGCGTGGAAGGCAAGCTTGGCGATACCGATATGTAGATCTCCTACCATTGTAACCGACTCTGTGTAACCCTAACCCTATCCGGTGTTTATATAAACCGGAGGGTTTTAGTCCGTAGGACGAACAACAATCATACCATGGGCTAGCTTTTAGGGTTTAGCCTCCTTGATCTCGTGGTAGATCTACTCTTGTACTACCCATATCATCAATATTAATCAAGCAGGAGTAGGGTTTTACCTCCATCGAGAGGGCGAACACTGGGTAAAACATCGTGTCCCTTGTCTCGTGTTACCATCCGCCTAGACGCTGATTCGGGACCCGCTACCGAGATCCGCCGGTTTGACACCGACAGTTGGCGAAGCTCGCGCCGAGCACCCGGCTCTTTGTCAAAGGTACGTAATGCGGCCGTGGAACAGATGATGAAGGCTCGCGTCGAGAAATCCGGCGTCATGGACAGAATGAAGAAGATGGCGGAGGAGGCAGCAAGGAGATGGAGGTCGTGGAGGCGATGAAGAAGCGATTCACGACTCAGCGGTGAATTAGATCATTTAGGGTGATAATCTTCCTTCTTCTTTTGCTGCTGTGTTTCATCTTTTGCTTTGGGTGTTTCACCGCACGTGTCATGTTCTCTGCGAGGCATGAATAGTACAATGATTTTTTTGAGGGAATGGATAGAACAATGCTAACAATGAGATGACTAGCAAATTAGATCATTTTTATCGCCATATGGCACTGGGCTGCATTGTTTCGTGCTCCTCCGTCATGATTACTACTCCAAAGGAAAACTTGTGTCTACCGCTTGCGGTTCTTTGCTCCTCCTCGATAAGGTCTTCGGCGCATTTATACGAGCAGTCAAATCACAAGGTCCCGCCTTCCAGCAGTAATGAGCCGTCAAATCACAAAGGCCCTCGCCTCTCGCGAAACAGACCAAGCTAGACTGCCCCGCCCTCTAGCCTTTTAAAAATGTATACTTTTGTACCGCAGTAGTATTGATGGATTGCACCATGGAGCAAAACTTGAAATTAAAAAAAAAGGTGGTACATATAGAGAGTGTTGGTCGGCAAATTATGCATATAGTACTATTAAAACGGCTAGTCACAATAATGGTGTCCAGCACAACCCACCCCTCAAATAAGCCTAAGCACCCTGGAATTCTTTGACAAAACTAAGCACCCTGAAATTCTTTGACAACTAAATCGCTGGCTATATGATGTTGGCCATATATATTGTACGTATATAATGTTAAGAAAGCAGTGGTAGTACTATACCAACTAAAAGATGAAATGTAAGAAATACTAGTATATGCGTCTTTGAAGAGTTAAAGTAACAAGAAGAAACATAACATAGTTACTGCTGAAATTGACACAACACACCCCTCAAATTAAATTAAGCACGCCAGAAATTAAACTTTGCAACTATCCCGGTAGACACTGCATTAGAACCACCAGGAGCAATGACACTGCCACCTTACTCGGAGTCCTCGTCCATGTCCTTGACTTCGTCCTTGTCCCTCTTCCTCTTGGGCGATACTTCTTTGCTTGAACCGCCAACTTGGCTGTTGCTCTTCATCCAACCCTTGTAGATATTGAAACAGAGGTAGCCATCGATTGTAGCGTAGTGGATGTGGTCTATATCTAGTACATTCCGCTGCCATGCATGACGATGAAACGTGTATGGAGGTTTCTCCAGCTTACCGTACGAAGGATGAACCATGGCTCCTGCCAGGGTCAGCATTGAAGGCTGATGAGAGGACACCAGCCGATTCTTTTGGAGGTCGAAGGTGTTGCCTACAATGAGGCCTATCCGACGCAGGACTTCTTTGTCGTTACCAAAGTCTACAGTAACGAATTTGACTAGGTTGCTCTCGAGGAAGTCCTTAAAATCCTGGCACTCAACGTCGGCATGGCATATGTGGTAGACCAAGCATAAGTCATGCACGCAAACCTGGATCACGGCGGGCTTCTTCCTCTCTTTGTCCTTTAGACCCTTCTCTCGTCCCAGATCGTGGTGTACTCAACATCTAGCCCAGTGAGCCACTCATCATCTCGAGTCTTGAACATGCGTCTGAAGCTAGAAAGGCATCCTTTCACCGTCGCGGAAGAACGGGTGTAGATGACGTCGAACTCATCGCCGGTGATGGTTACGACCTTGTACTCACCGCCGATCGGGGAGATTTGGGACGCCATGGATTTGGGAGGAGGGTTAGGATTAGTGGAACTGTCGTAATGTGAATGGACGGGACGAGTAGGAGCGAACTGCCAGCGTGCGAACGGCAGGGTAGTGGCTTTCCATTCTCCCATGATACGGGCTTCCGAGAGCCCTTGGATCTGAGATCGAACAGTTGCATGGCGTGATTCTAGACCTATGGGTGAATATCCTATCCTTGAGGGTTATTCTGCAAATTTTCAGCAACTTAGCATGCGACCGTTTGATCTCAGATCCAAGGGCTGCTAGCAGCCCGTATCATGGTCCCGCCTACCACGACCGTCGCGTCGCTCGAGCGGGCACCCTTGGAGATTTAACACGGTGCGTTAGGCTATATGATGTTGGCATGTCATACATAGTCATCACTTAGTCACTCATACTACAACAAGGTTGGCTATAAGGTTGACTATAAGTGTATTTTTTTTTACTCCTCTCTATCTATTTCTTCGTACTCCCTCCGTCCCATAATATAAGAACGTTTTTGACACTAGTGTAGTGCTTGTCCGTTGCACGGAAGAGTGAAATGCATTGATCGGGGTGTTGTTTATTTTGACAAAGGATGAGGGGGTCATCTCATGTGTAACAGGTATCGATAGGTTTCTTCGGATATTATTTCATCTCTAGAGCTCGAAACATCTGGGTGAAATAGATAAAAAAGTATCTTTTGCAAACAAAAGCGTTCAACTGTTCAACTTTGCATCCAAAACTTGTGAAGAAATAACTCTTATTGTGCTTTGCGGAAATGGTTCATCATAAGTCTTTCACTTTGATACTGTAGTAAAAATTCATACATGGAAGATTCTAGACTAAACCTTAAATGTATACACTTTTATTCATGCTCGATACTACAATAGAGCAAGATCTTGCATGGAAGTCTCCACATGCTTAGACAGCGGATTACATTGAGCGAAGACTAATGATCAACATTTATCTTAGTAATGCATATGTCTAGGTGAACCTCCTTGAGTCCCCATGCACATTGTTGGGGGTCAAATAATACCATCGTCTTCCATGTCCACATCGGCGGAAGGTCCCAGCTCGGCAGAGTCCAAGTCGACAGCGTAGCGATGTCGCCGCCCACGGACCTCCGAGGGGTAGTAATAGTGAGCACGCACCCGTACATCGGCCTCGTGTCAGTGTCAGTGTCAGTGGCGTTGCCCCTGACGCACACTACAGAGATGTGGCGGCGGCTTGGCGGGCCTCGCCGGTGGCCACGATCAAGAGGAAGACGCTGTCCTCCTCCTCCGGGACTAGCAGGAGGCGCTGATCCTCCAGCAACTCCGGCACAGAGAACGGGTAGCACGTCTTGTACTTGATGTTCTTCGCCAAGGGCCGGTAGTGATCGCTGCACGTCTACGTCAGGTGATGCACGATGTCCGCCGGCGAGCCCCAAAACGGCACCGGGCACTCATAGCGATGAGCGAAGGGCTCCTTGGAGGCATCGACCGAGCCATCCATGAAAGCGGGAGTGGCTGTAGGGGCGTTCGCGATTGAATATATGAGCAAGTTACTACGAGATTTACTACAAAATAAATCATGACGGCTATAACAGAGATTAAGCTAATCATGCGGACTAGCATAGTAGATGAACAGATCGAGTCTAGGACACAGAGTAGAAACATGAATTCTACCACGATTTCAAACAGGAAGGACAGAAACATATACGGTGCAACGGGAGAAGCACCATTGGCGTTGAGGTTGTCGCCCATGTCATTGAGGAAGAGGTTGCCGAGGTCGGGGAAGAAGTCGTCGTTGCTGAAGTCGTGGCTGCTAGCAGTCGCAAGAGTGCGCTCCCCAAATGTCAACAGTGCCCGCCGAATGGAGCACAGGAGGGAGTGGCTGTAGGTGACGTTGCGGCTGCCGAATGGAGCGCAGGAGTAGCCCACGAGAATGGAGCGCAGGAGCGCAGCAGTAGATGGTGCTCCTCCCTAGTCTCTATTCTTATCTCTATCTCTACTACTCTTCTTTGTTTTTCATAATATACTAGTTGTAGTTGCCAAATCTGTAACACCCCGAGAATCATGCTACAGTAATCCCCTTCTAATGATGCCTTGTCATCATTTTACTGTTGCTAATCTCACTTTCATTCTAATCCAGCCAAGATCTCAAATTCAAATTAAAGTCAAAATTTCAAACTTCTCAAATATGCAAACTAAAATGTTCATTTTGTGGCAAATTTTTGATTTGTCAATATTGGTGGTGAACCATTTTTTTGCAAAGTGGTTAATTCCCTAATCTAAAGAAAACAAGAAGGGTTAAATAAATAAGTAAATAAAAAAAGAACTCCCCCACTACCCTTGGGCCTCGGCCAACTGGCCGGCCCGGCTGGCCACCGTACCCACCCCCCTGGGCCAACCAAGCCGCCGGCCCACCTCTCCCTCTCCTTATCCCCCCGGACCACGTGACCTAAAATGAGCGACCCGCACTCCCCCACGACCCCCACTCTCTCCCTCGTCCCTCCCCCACTCGTCTGGATCTGGCTTGGGGAGCAGCCCGATTCCGCGCCACCTCGCGTCCCCCCCACCTGCGCCCTTCCCCAGCGTTGCCCGACTCCGTCAACGCCATCACCTCCTCGACCTCGCGCCGGACTGCACCACCGCCGCCCTTCCCTCGGCGCCGCCCCGCCGCCTCCATCACCTGTCGCCCCATCGCCGGACACCCCCTCCTCTACCTGATCCAGCCTGGATCGAGGGGGAAGCAACTCTGAAGTCGCCGCAACCGGAAGCCGTCGCCCAACGCCGCCTCCTTCTTTGTCTTGCCCGTCATCGCCAGCTACTCTCGCCGGCCTCGCCATCCTCCTCTCTCCAATGATGTGAGCGGCCCCCTCTCCTCTCTGCCCCGCTCAGTGCGACCCTCACCGTCATCGCTCCCACATCCACTCACGCCCGCGCTGGCGCTCGTCGCCGCACCCTCGCTCACTCGCCTGGCCGCCCGCCGCTCCTGCGTCTCCGCCCATGATGCAGTCCCCACCGAGCCCAGCCCTTTGCTTCCCGTCGTGGCCCGGCCAACTCCCAGTTCTGCGGGCGATCGAACCCACGAGCCCCAGCTGCGTGGCCTCCCCACTCGCGCCACCCGCTTCCCCGGCCTCCTGCGGCCTGCCGACCCTCGCGGTGCCTCGCCGGGTGCGATCTACGCTCCGTTGGGTTAGCCCCGACGGGCGCCCGCGCCCGATAACCCCCGTCGCCCTGCCGGGCTACGCCCGCACCCCGTTTAGCCCACGTCCGCTAGGCCATGGTCCATAGGCCTATGGGCCCCACGCCCATGTTAAAAAAAAGAGAGTTTAAAAAAAGTTACTTTAAGAAAATATTAATTAATTAATTAATTAACTTAATTAACTCTGTTTAGTACCAATTAACTTGATTAGTTAATTGAAACTATTAATTAGTTGTTAGACTATGAAAGAACGGCCCCACAAGTCAGGTTGACTTTGGTCAACTCTGTTGACTGCTGACGTCATGATGACGTCATGCTGATGCAATAACCCCCATTTTAGATTTAATAATAATTTCAGAATATTGTTTAAACTTCGGAAATTCGTAGGAAATAATCCGTAACTCGGATGAAAATGTTTTCTACATGAAAGTTGCTCAGAATGACGAGGCGAATCCGAATACACCCTCCGTTTGTCTATCACACGTCCCTAGCATAGCAAACATTGAACTTTTTCCCTCCGGTTCATCTTTCTAACAGACGTCCGGAACCGGGAAAACTTTCCCGGATGTTATCCTCCTTCACCAGTGTCGCCTAGCGCTATGTTACAACACCCTTAGCACCGCATATTGCCATGTTATGCTTTGTGATGCTACGTTTGCTCTATATTTACTGTTTCTCCCCCCTCTTCTCTTCGGTAGACCCCGTGGCGGCTGCCGATGCCGCTGTGATCGACTACGTCACCGACGACCCCTCCTTGCCAGAGCAACCAGGCAAGCCCCCCTTTGATCATCCCGATATCGCCCATTCCATTCTCTCATGCTTGCATTAGATTTTGCTACTGTTATTGTTTGCTCCTATTCTGATGCATAGCCTGCTTTTATAACTTTGCTCATTGTTACCTACACCTTATCCTAAAGCGCTTAGTATAGGTTGCTTAGTGACCCGTCGATGACCCCACCTTCTCCTTGTTGCCCTGCTTCATCATTGAAGACCCGATCAACGGATAGAAGACCGGGCCCGTCACCGCACATCACTTTCCCTTAGTTGTTCGACACTCTTTGGGTTACTATCGAGTCTTGAGGGTGAGACCTCTACAAGACTTCTAATGTTAACCACCTGTAGTGTAGCTATTCAGTCATGCTCATCGAGGGTGATTCCGCCTTAACCACTTCCGACACGGCTGCAGCCGTTGCAACCCCTCAAGTGTGAACCTCGGGGGTGGTTCCTCTTACGTTCACCTTGATGATTACATCGAGTGGAATCTGTCAGGGGTGATTCCTCGGGTTTTCCCCTTGATGTTTGGACACACAGTTACTATGGTTACTATGACTTTACACTGAACCCTGTTACTAAAGGCGAATTAACCACGAGGGGTACCCGCGAGCTTAATTGCGAGTGATGTGGAGTCGGGTTGACTGGAGGGTGCCCGCGAGATAATTACGGCGTGGCGGGCATTCCTAGCCCTTGCCGCAAGTCCTCGAGATGGGGCAACGGGTCACATCTTCGTGAGTCTCTGTTTGTTACCGCAGCGTTCCTAATCCACTACGATTTGGATATTTGATCCGAGGGGCCTCTGGCCTGATAGCACTAACCATCACATGGGCATAGTATGGGCGTTCTGCGTCGTATGCATCAACCGAAGCTTAATAGACGTTAGCGACTAAGCGGCGCGCACCGGGTTGGACTGCGTAAGCGCCTGCCTTGTTGAAGGAGGTAGCTAGGTCTGCTCACCGGCAGCGTCACATAGCGTGCGAGGAGTTCGGGGAGATAGCACATGACCCCACAGGGGCATAGGTTTAGTCCGGCGTCTTGGCCTCTCTATTAAGCCTAGGTCGGATTGCGTCGTATTGTTTGGTGAGGCGGGCATGACCAGGAAAGTGTTTCCGCCGAAGTTAATCGAAGCGTGGTGGGTAAGTTGGTGCACCCTGCAAGGAAGAAAACATCTATCGATAGCCTATCCTCTGATAGCGGACAATTGGAGTTGTATCCCGATCGATACAACTAGAACTGGATACTTGTGATGAGATCTGGATGGTGATGAGAAATGGATTGTGATGATAACTGGATAGTATGGCTCTGGGATTGCTTTCTCGCAGGGAGTCGAGAAAGGATCTCTGGCCGAGGTTGATAACACTACTACTACTTTACTTTATGCTACTCTACTCCTCCTGTTGCTGCAAGTTGGTGGTTTCCAGAAGATGCTAGTCTTCGATAGGCTAGGATTTCCCCTTCTCTTCTGGCATTCTGCAGTTCAGTCCACATATACTACCCTTTTCATTGATACCGATGCATATGTAGTGTAGATCCTTGCTTGCGAGTACTTTGGATGAGTACTCACGGTTGCTTTGCTATCCCCTTTTCCCCTTTCTTCTTCTTTCCAGTTGATGCAACAAGATGTCGGAGCCTAGGAGCCAGATGCCACCGTTGATGCCTACTACTACTTGGAGACCGCCGACGACCAGGAGTAGTTAGGAGGATCCCAGGCAGGAGGCCTGCGCCTCTTTCGATCTGTATCCCAATTTGTGCTAGCCTTCTTAAGGAAAACTTGTCTAACTCATGTCTGTACTCAGATATTGTTGCTTCCGCTGACTCTTGTGTATTCGTGCTTTTGTATTCGAGCCCTCGAGGCCCCTGGCTTGTAATATAAAGCTTGTATTATTTTAATTTGTGTCTAGAGTTATGTTGTGATATCTTCCCGTGAGTCCTTGATCTTGATCATACACATTTGCGTGTATGATTAGTGTACGATTGAATCAAGGGTGTCACAAAATCGAATAGTACTACGCCGTCCACTGCACGCCCGGCTGAACACGCCTCCTCGCCTCCATTAAACCCACATGCAAACCGAGAAACCTACTCCGGCCCGCGAGAGGAAATTTGCCGGTTGCCATGGGAGGGTTATTCTGCAAATTTTCAGCAACTTAGCATGCGACCGTTTGATCTCAGATCCAAGGGCTGCCAGCACCCCGTATCATGGTCGCACCTACCACGACCGTCGCGTCGCACGCGCGGTCACGCCCTTTGAGATTAACATGGTGCGTTAGGCTATCTTATGTTGGCATGTCATACATAGTCATCACTTAGTCACTCATACTACAACAAGGTTAGCTATAAGGTTGGCTATAAGTGTATATTTTTTTACTCCTCCCTATCTATTTCTTCATTACTCCCTCCGTCCCATAATATGAGAACGTTTTGACACTAGTGTAGTGCCAAAAACGTTCTTATATTATGGGACACCGAGTACTAGTATTTATTGCATTTGCCAAGGAGTGACCTCTTCCAATGAAATGGTGTTGCTAAGTTTGCTTCATTTAATTAGCTATAGACTCAAAATGTCTTCTCACCTAGGTACACGCGCTTAGCACCGTTTCTTCCTTGGGTCACCAAACTAGTCTCTCTCTTCTTGATTAACTTGCCACATCAGACTTTATGCCTATGTGGCAAGCTTAAGCACCTGTAGGAGCAAGTAAGTACAATAGTGCGCTTTACATGGCATTTTTGCATATGTGGAGGAAAGAGAGGCAAGGAAAAAGTGGAGAAGTGGGCTCTCATGCAACAGCCATCCTCTACTACATGGTGGAGCATTGGGAGAGGCACCTGTATGGAGGTGGTCAGGAATCGGAGACTCACGCCCGGTCGTGGCCCTTGATTAAAATGATAATGGCAAGTCAAATCACGGGGCCCCACCTGTCCAGCAGTAACTTGCTATCAAATTACACAGCCCTACGTTTGCAGCAGCATACTCCCTCGTCTTCTCGCGTCTCTGTCGAGGCGGCTAGGGCGGAACTGCCCGCCGCCTACCGCCAGGAAAAAGCCCGCCCTCGACTTTTAAATAGTATACAGATACTAATTTTGTATCCATGGATTGCACGGTGCCATGGAGCAAAGCGTCTAGAAAACGGGCGGTACACATGTACGAAGTATACACGCTGCGCTCGTCGCGTTCGCGTTGCACCCAGACGGTCGGTCGATGCAGCACGTTGCTCTCCGAATGGAGCAGCGGCGTCATATTGCGTTCGCACACACACATGTGGGGCGACAATTGAGAACCGACCATAGGCACACTCCCGGCGCCATAAGTCGGGTGACTTAATAGAAGAGGGAGGCGAGTGATAGTACTAGAAGTGTTGTAGTACTACGTTGGTGCACGGACGATCCTCGCAAGACACGGAAGATCAGTTCGTCCATGCATGTGACCAGACTCAGCAGACACGCTGGATTGGCTATCGTCTACATATCGTGCAGGCTGTGTTGTACATGGCTGTAGTTGTGGTGAGATATCTAAAAAGGTTTCTTGTCATGTCGCAAAATTAGGTGACATGTGCTTCGGATCACTGCGAGGGTTAAACAGCGACAACTGAGTTGGGCTAGTCATTGGGGCACATGCATGAAGACTACTCGGCTGCCATCTAGGTCAAGTCGGCTATGTTAATTAGGACATCTATCGACGGACTCCTTTTCTACGAGTTTATCTTTAATTTGAGCTTTGTTCCTCGTCTAGTTTGTCCGTCCGGGATTCATGTTGTCTCCTTTGGGCGGTGAGGTTATGATTTCTTGTCATGTGGCATTTTTTCGTGTTATATGTTATAATCCGGTAGCGGATCAAAATGACAAAAACTGCGCCTCCGGGCCACGTGCATGAAGACTACTCGATAGTCATTGACGAGGTCAAGCCGGCTCCGGTAGACAAAAGAAAACTAGTACTACTCCACTATATAGGCAGGAGCCTCCGCGCTTGCTTGCTAGTGTTGCTCTCTTCACACTGTCTCGGCCTTTCCAGATCTAAACACGACAGTGGTGGCCACACACTCTCTCTCTCTCTCTGCTCACCACTAGTCAAAGATCCAGCCGGATCCTCTCCGCCCGGGAAGGTGAGAAGGTGCAACGTTCACGCTGATAGATCCTCGGCGACGGCTCTTACCCCACTGGCGGCGCCCGATTAGCCTGCCTTGCCGTTCTCTCTCAAGCACCCCGGAGAGAGGGCCTCCGACCCCTTCTTCCTCGCTGCCGTAGTGTGGGCAGATCCGGCCTCCCGCCGCCCACCTCCCGGCGACCATCAGGTATAACTTCCTTCAAAACCGGCCTTGCTCTACTTCCCGAGCTCCTGACGTTGCTGCATTTGTATCTTTTACTATTTCTCAGGCCCCCTCATAGATAGGATCGACCGGCTGTTCGAAAACCACCTAACTTTTTACCGTTTAAGAGGTAAAGCAAGTTCATGCACTCGAATCTAGTACTACTTGGTTCAAACAAGGAAGAAAGGGGGGTGGGGTGGGGGAGGATTTGTTACCTGAATCTAGGACTTGGTCGAGAAAGAGGAAATAATGGGGGCGAATAATAGCAGAGACGGCTATCCAATGTGTCTCTAGGTCTCATAGTGAAATAAAGGGAAACGCATTACAAACTCAATATAAACCCGATCTATTGGTTGAAAAAGGAAAGAAAGTGGGGACTGGGGGACAAGTCAACAGAGTAAGTACAGCACTAGATTTGCTAGCCTCACACAGTATAATGTGGCTATACCGAACAAAAATGGGACCAACCCAGATATCACATTACGATGTTTGTTGCCCGAGCCACTCTTATGTAATGCCAGCGATAAAATGTAGCAGTCACCTTGTTAAAAAGTAAGGACACGTTAAACCAATGTCGTTTTCAATGTAATGCCTCCAGTAATATGAATCAATGGCACTTCTTTACATGTCCCGCTAAAATTTCCCATTAAGATAAGTTGGTTCTTTTCCTTAGAAATGCAAGCGTCATCGATCCGCCTACTCTCCGTGCCCAAAGTAATGTCGTATTTAACGGTTGTCATAGTTAATCCTAATGCCCACACTAATATCTAGCAATGCCACCGCTTTAGAAATTGCTACTATCCTTGTAGGATTGCCATTCGGATAAGGAACATGCTTCTTTTCATTTGATGCATGTTTCATCACTTGTTAGTCACCCTCCTTTCCACCTTTTTGTGCAAACAGAGATATACATTTCACGCTCTATCTTAGTTGAACTGCACAAACGATATCCAAATTATAGTTGAGCATTCCAGGAGCTTCACAACCAACCTTGATGTTGCTCAATTTTATTGTAACTAATGAATAAGAAGCTCTGTGGGTTTCGTTTTCTGATGGAAATGGAACCGGGGCTGGAGCCGTTTTCTAAAAAAAAATGAAGAACAAGCTGCTAGCTCACGGAACATTGCTTCATTTTAGGTGAACTGCACCAAAAGGTCCGATGAATTGAATCATCCATGTTGGTGACTGAAAGAGCCAGCTTGACATCCCGATCTAAGCACCACCGCCTCCATCCTTGCGGCCTTACGTTACACCTCGTTTGCCACCTGCTCGACCCTAGTGTCACTGATAAAATGAAGTAATAATACAGTTAAAATAGAGCGAGTGTCATCTCTATCATTTCATTTCCAATGTAGATAAAGAAAGTGCTTCTCTTTGTTAAAGTATGTTTCATCAACTAGTCCCATTGTTAATGTTTAATCGTTTCTGCAAACTGGGGTGCTTAATTTTAGTTGATATGTATAGAGATTTGAATGTCTCAAGGCGCCTCCTTGTACTACCGCTGTACACTGATGTTCATCACTGGCAGAAGGTGTATCTGGGAGACTTGGGACGATGTCCAGTTTGAGGCGTACCGTGTGATGCGTCGGAGGGCCCATCTCGCCCTCGCAGCATGGCATACTATGATACTATCACAATATTTTCTTCTATTTATTTTGTGTGTTTCATCAACTAGTGCCACTATAATGTAATCACGCTTTTTCATTATCTTTGCAAACAGGGTTACTCAGCTGCATTTTGGTGGAACTGCACAAATGTACGTATGGAACCGGCATATATGCAGAGTGCGAGGTGTGCCAAGTAAAAATTACCGACACCAACCATGCTGCATGCACGCATTGGCATCCACCACCACAAGTGGGATGTGTGGCGCTCTCTGTGGGCGGATCTTTCTCGGCAGCAAATCCTCTAACCAAATACTAGTAGCTTATATTGGCAGTTTTCTAGGGAGTACTCTTTTGTGAAAGAAGCACCAATCTATTTTTCTTTATTTGTACACTGTGTCACAACTTTGACCCAAAGGTCCAGAGCTATTTTAGGGTGATTGGCGTAGTACTCGAAGACTGATTGTAAGCATGATATTCATTAGCTGTCACACTGATTGTAAGCATGAGCAGGTGGAAGATTAGGTTAGTGCGAAGCTGACCTTAAACCCTACCGCCCGTTGAAGCGAGGCGGCGTCGAGGAACATTGGAGAACGGCGGGGAAGCGACATCGCGCCATCCGGCCTCCTCTTGCGGTGGGAGAACGAATACTCCTGTGGCTCCGGCTGGCTCTGCACCCTCACGAACGGCACACCATACTCGATTGATCCGTTATCCTCTGGGTGCTCGACCTTCGACCTGTACGCCCACCACCTCCGCCTGGTAGCCGCCTCGGGCAAATCATGCCGCTCCATCGCCCAGAGGAGATACTCGATGAACTCGAGGGGCTGCGGCGTGGCTAACTTGAGGAGTACATGTACATCGCCGCCCTCATCGCCGTCGTCTCGCTCTTTCGCATACATTGCCACATGGCCTGCACCGTCCTCGAAATTTCCCACTCATTGTCAAACCAACTAAGGATCTCCTTCAACCTGGCTAAGTTTGCGGCCGCCCGGCGTCACGCCTAATTATTTCTTGCATGCTCTCCATAGATGTCCTTCTGAGTGGTCCGGTGGTAGCTTTGGAAGATGGGAGGAGAGACGGTGGTCTTGCAATAGAGAAGAGGGAGAGGCGAGACGGTGGTTTTGGAATGGAGATGATGGAGAGGAGATGAGGTGGTTTTGCAATGGAGAAGATCAGAAGAGGGAGAGGCGAGACGGCGGTTTTGGAATGGAGATGATGGAGAGGAGAGGAGGTGGTTTTGCAATGGAGAAGATCAGAAGAGGGAGAGGCGAGACGGTGGTTTTGGAATGGAGATGATGGAGAGGAGAGGAGGTGGTTTTGCAATGGAGAAGAGGGAGAGGAGCGTGCGGCAGCGACTTAGGATTAGGCGAGAGGGCCGACGCGCCGTGACTGGATCAAAATCAAAATCAATTTATCCTTCAATTAAGAAAGCGACCCCACATTAACTAGTCTCCCTTTTATTCTGGGTCATAATTGACCATGATTTTCGCACATAAAATATATATGTTATCGTTGCAAAAATAATATAATTTGAAAGTACATTCAGATCTGAACCAAACGATACAATTTTTGGTGACATGCATTCACATTTTGCTTGTCAAATACGATGCGATGGTCAAACTTTGACCCAAAATAAGGAAAGCAACAAAAAAATACTTCCAAGACCAGCGCCGCTCTTCCGCTCTTCTCCTCTTAAACCACCGCCGCTCCTCTCCTGTTCCAATCTAAATCCAGCGCCGCTCCTCTCCTCGTCCATTTCAAAACCACCGCCCCTCCTCTCCTGTTCCAGTCCAAAACCAGCGTCGCTCCTCTCCCGTTCTAATCCAAAACCAGCGCTGCTCCTATCCTCTTCCATTCAAAACTACCCCATTCGAGTGAAGGTGCTGTGGAGAAGTAGATCGACGGAGGAGTACAACAGATACATGAGGATCATGAGACGGCGACCTGTGAAGCTAGCTAGGATGTTGGAGATACAGTCTTGGTTTGACAACAAGGACCAACTAAGCGGCGACGGCGACATCCATGGCCAAATATCCTGCAACAGGCAAAAAGGCGATACTCCCGAGGAGAGTCGCGCGAGTATACATAGAGGTGCTCCTCTGGGCCATGGAGCAAATAGATTCACCGAATCCGATCGTGAGGGAGCGGTGGTGGGAGTATCGATCCCAGATGGAGCATCCACTAGAGTTTAAAGGATCGAGCATCTACGGGGTGCCGTTTGTGAGGGTGTCCTGCCAGAGCGAGCCGGTGGAGTCTTCGTCGACCTAACCCAACTGCAATAGGAGAAAAGCAGTTGGCCCGATGACGCTTCCCCGCCATCGTCTCCCTCGCCGTTCACATCGTCTCTCGGGGCGGCTGTCTGCCGCCGAGGAGTTGGATTGGGCTACCCCCCCAGCCCAATAGTCGGGCAGGTTGTGAATTGTCAGGAGGAGCTTAGGGTTGTCAGTATTTACAGGATGTGAATTGTGTTTTGTGTTGTGTATTTTGAGAGTACTTTCAGATATGAATGTCTTTTGAATTTCAGATTTGCAAGATTGAGCATATGAAGTATTTTATGAATTCTAGAGATCTATTTTAGCACTTTAAAAATGTAGTTTCATAGGAGTATAAAAGTGCGGAACAATGTGATTCTCAGAGAAGAAAGCGCAAGTTTCGGTTCGGATAAAAACTCCAAGTTCAGTTTCAGATAAGAAACTGCAACTTTCAGAGGCAGAGCATTTATATTAACACGGCCATTTCAAACAGGGTTAACATCATGTTGGAAGTTTTATTCATGGTCGAAAATGGAACTACCAGCCACTTAACATCATGCTGATCAACATTCATGCATAGCACATCTTCATATGATGCACAGTCAAAATGCCCACACAATGTCGAAAAGCGAAACCACGTAGAAAATGAGGGCCGAAGTTTTGGCAAGTGTTGGACGTGGTTTGGGGCTGCCCCGTGTAGGCTTTCATTTTAAACATGTGCAGCCCACGACCTCGAATGGGAGGTCCATAGGCCTGTTTGTATTTTCTTAGGGCCGTCATGTATCGACCGGCCTATGGACCTGCCATCCGAGGTTTTATTTTTGGCAGCTCAATTTTTTTTTGAAGAAAACGCAGAGGTCTGTTCTATGTTTCTATATAAGAATAGGAATGCCAGGTCCAACTTATATTTCCCTTCTAACTATATTATATATATTTAAATTATTTTATATGTTATTATATATTATTTTTATTGTCATCATATATTTAATGAGATACTTACATATGTATGAAAACAATATCCCACATCTTATTAACTTATAAAAATAATTTCTTAACAAATAAAATCCTGGATTGTTTTGGCACGAAAATCCTAGTGATTGTGTACAAAATCTTGGTAAGATTTAAGGATGAATGTAATAATATCACTTATTATTTATATATATTTATAACAAAATGCTCAGCCCTTTTTTATTTTTGATAACATTCTTTGGCCCAACCCAACATTATAATTAGAATCAGCCCAGATATATCATTTATTTAGAGATAGTGCTAATTTCCTGTAATTTTTTAGGAAATAAAATAAATGGGCCGCATGGACGCTACATTATTTGTTCACCCAGCCCAGCTAATGGCTGTAATTCAAAAAAAAAAGATCAAATTGACTGTAAATTCTACCGCGCAAAAAAAGACCGTAAATTATGAAAAAAATGGGTTGAATACGTGCCACATTTTTGGAGGCTGAAATGTGGGCCAATAGGTCGAAGCTAACTCAAGTCATTGTCAATTTAGTCAACAAACGATCCTGACATGTTAGCCGTTGGATTTTCATCCAATGACCGGCATCCATCTTCAATCTCTAAATCTTCTTCCTCCAGTAGCCATGAGACCACCTCCCGCCTCCTGCTGCTAGCAGCTCTGCTATGCAACCGCTATGAAGCGCTACTCCACCGTTGGCCAGGCCATCCCTCCACCCCTCCACACCTCCTATTCTTCTCCACCAACTGCCGAACAACACCGCACTAGAACCAGTTAACCCTCGTACAACTCTCCATCTGCGACTCTACTCCCGCGTCTTCCCATCTCCGGGTCGTTGCTGTCCGGGGCCTCGCGGTCGTCCACCACCTTGGATGCGCTCGGCGCGGCGTGGTCAACGTGGTCAACAAACGACACCATCGAGTAGGCTGTGCGTGGAGAGGCGACAATGGGTCCACGGCCGCACACAAGGAAATGCCTCCTTATTACGCGCCAAAATAATGAATCCTCCACCGACATCTGGGACCCACGGAAGGGCCTCTGTATTTCGCAAAAAACATGCCCCCGGTGACATGTCGGACCCACCAGCTATCTTCGCCGCAAGGAAGTGCCTCCTTATTACGCACAAAAATGAATACTCCCCCTGCCAGCTGGAACCCAGCATAGTGGGAGGCTGACTTGTGGGCCTACCAAGTTGACGGGGACGGAGGGCTTTGTCAACTTAGTCAATATGAACGATTCTAGCTCCTATTCCCATACGATGTTCATCCAACAGCTGTAGTGCTTCTTCAACCTCTCGTCTTCTTGCTCCAGCCGCCCAAACCAGCGCCGGTCGTGCCGCGTGCTCCTACCTCTCGTGGCCGGCTGTGATGCCGTGGAGGCCTCACCGCCCCCTACTACTCCCACCGCTGGCCAGGCCATCCCTCTATGTCGGTGTACTAGAGTAGGGGTATCCTAGTATCCCGAACTCGTGCACGGGCAGTTGCAGCACCCCGCGGCAAGGCTTGCCAGGCGACCGCCAAGATCCTCCGTGGTTCCTTTGGAGCCATTCAAGAACAAAGTGTTTAAGCCTGGGAGACAAGGCCCCGGCAAGAGGAGCTTGCCGGGAAGGCCAACTAAGGCACCTAGGAAACAAGGCCCCGGCAAGAGGAGCTTGCCGGGAAGGCCCGGCGAGCGACAAGCTTCCGGACGCCGACAAAGGCAGCGGCGCGGCAAGGCGGCTTGCAGCGGCAAGGCGCTTCTTGCAGCGACAAGTTACCACTCTTTTCCTCCGCTCTAGCTCATCCACCAGCGTATGCGCCTTGGGACCCTTCCGGTCTGCGTGGCGAGAGCTGTCTTGACCCGGTGCGTGGTGGCAGCGGCTGACAAGATCTCCATCGTGGCGAGCGGTGGCGCCCACAACGGCCTTTTTGCACTGTTTGGGCGACTTAGGCGGGCATTTAATGCTTTGTCCCCTCCCGTCGGGGTTAGGTATGATACACCTTTGCAGGTAGCTGTACCAACCGCAAGTCCTTTTCCCTTTTTGCCCATGCCTCTCGTTGCCACCTGTCGGTGACCCCTTGAGCATATAAAAGGAGGCCCATGCATAGCGTAGAAAGGGGTCGGTTCATTCGAAACCGGAGAACACTCACGCTAGGTCTGGTAGCTCTCAAGCGCTCTCTAGCAAGAACACAATACAATCAGGACAAGCAGCGGTAGGAGTATTATCTCTCTCGGAGAGCTCCGAAGCTGGGTAAACTGCTCGTGTGATTCGCCTCGATCTGCTCTTCGTGCGATCTCCGCCCCCCCACCGAACCGAAAGGGACTCGGTCCGCCGGTCCCATAGGTGTTCGTGGGTCTGATCAGCTTCCCCGACACTCTACTCACCCGCACCCCATGTTATTCTGTGGCGACAGTAGCCTCACACCGCAGCCGAACCAGTGAACCCTCATTCTCCTCTTCGCGGGGGCATCCACTTCTGCGTCTTCCCCGGCTCCGAGTCGTCCCCTTCCTAGGCCTCGCCGTCGTCCACCGCCGTGGTGCTCTTGGTGCGGCGTGGTCAACGTGATCAAGGAACGACTTCCATGGGATGTGGACTGTACATGGAGAGGCTGACAGCTGGGTCCACAGCCGCAGCAAGGAAGTGCCTCCATATTACGCGCAAAATAATGATTCCTCCACCTGACAGCAGGGACCCACCGGACGTGCCACCGTATTTCGCGAAAAAAACATTTCCCCCTGACTGCTGGGACCCACCAGCTACATCTTCGCACGCAAGGAAGTGCGTCCGAGCAAGAAAAACAATTCGCCCCCCTGACTGTTGGGACCCACCAGCTACATCTTCGCATGCAAGGAAGTGCGTCCGGGCAAAAAAATGATTCGCCCCCCTGACTACTGGGACGTACCAGCTACATCTTCGCACGCTAAGGAAGTGTGTCCTGGCAAAAAAAATTACGATTCGCCCCTCTGACTGCTGGGACCCACCAGCTACATTTTTGCACGCAAGGAAGTGCCTGACAATCGGGACCCACCTGGTCGAAGCGTACATAGCGTTGTCATTTTTGTCGCGAACGTGTACGTACATACTGGTCGTTGTAGAGCGGCGCGCGTGTAAGTAGTAAGCGCGCCGCGTAGCATGTACTGCGTCGTCTGGCGGCGAGGGTGCAAGAAAGAAAATCTGACCCGCGTCATACGCATACGGGCAGGGTCTCGAACGCCTACTCACGCATACGTACGGCGAGGGCTCGTGTACATGGCTGGGTCGGAACGGAGAAACAGCGTTGTCGTCATGTTCATGGGGCGGCAACAGAATGCGTCGTGTTCATGGGGAGGCAACTGAATGCATCATGTTCATCGGGAGGCAACGGAACGCATGGGAGCCAACTGGCTTGGACGGAATAGGCAATGGAAAGCAGACACTGGCGTCTGCGAAGCGGAGGAAACAGCCTTGTGTTCGACCGCCACGCGTTAAAGCAGGGTCTGTTGATCGGGAGAAGTCTGGCGTACCACAAAGCGGAGGAAAGCGGACCTCCTACGGTCGAAGCAGGTGTCCCTTTTGATCGGGGGTGTGGCGTCTGTAAAGCGGACGAAAGCGGACCTCCTACGGTGAAAGCAGGGTCCTGTTGATCGGGAGGGTGTGGCGTGCCGCATAAAGCAGACGAAAGCGGACCTCCCTACGGTCGAACAGGGGTCGATTCGCCGGGAGGGTGTGGCGTGCCGCAAAATGGGACTCCACGGGATCTTGTTCATCTCCACCGTCGACCTCCTCCGGCCTCCACGGGCTCCTGTCCATCCGGCCTCCACCGTCGCTTCTCCACCGCTCTTGTTCAACCACCTCCACGGGCACCCCTCCACCGTCTACTGTTCATCCAGCCCTCCACACCATGGGGTCCTGTTCAACCACCCCTCCACGGGCACCCCTCCACCGTCTACTGTTCATCCAGCCCTCCACAACACAGGGTCCTGTTCATCCAGAGGCAAATGCCACCGCGCACTGTTCATCCAAACCCCCCTGCAACACTCACTGTTCATCGCAGAGGTAGCATCGATCGGCTTGATTAGCAGCGATGGCGAAGAATCGCTCGATCGGGTTCGATTAACAGCCATCGATCGATCGTGCGGAGTTCGATGTAGCGTAACTGCGGTGCAATCACTCGGGTTCGATTAGAGCCCAACGCCTCGCTTCGGGTTGATTAGAGCCAACGCCTACCGCACCTGCAGCAGCGTGCGTGTCTGAAGAAAGCGATGCATCGCTCGGCCCCCGACCTCCCACCGTAACCGGCAACTCCCCGAAATTTTCATCCCCCTCGCTTCTAGAACCGTTTTTTCCAACATGGACGGCCCAAAGAATGTCATGCAGCTGCGTCTCCGGCCCGCCCAGGACAAAAAGCCCATTTTCTGTCATGATTTTTTGTCATAGAAGTAGGAGTTCACCACATCTATGATGTTACCGGGTTCTGTCACAATTATCGTCATAGAAGTGTCATATGTATGACAGAAGAAAAAAATTGTTCGGCCCAAAATGTCACGGATGTGTCTTTTTTTTTTGTAGTGAATAGTAAGGATAGCAGGAGCAACTTAGTAAGAACAATATAAGATAAGTTCGTAGGCATTGGATCGGTGACTTGTGGGATGATATTCATCATGAGACAGTTATAACCTAGAGGCGTACTGGTACTTGCTCCGGTTGTTAATATAATGTAGGCATGTATTCCGTAAATAGTCATACATGCTTATGGAAAGAACTTGCATGACATCTTTTGTCCTATCCTCCCGTGGCAGCGGGGTCCATATTGGAAACTACGGGATATTAAGGCCTCCTTTTAATAAAGAACCGAAACAAAGCATTAACACATACTGAATACATGAACTCCTCAAACTATGGTCATCACCGGGAGTGGTCCCGACTATTGTCACTCCGGGGTTGCCGGATCATAACACGTAGTAGACAACTGTAACTTGCAAGATCGGATGTTAAACATGGATGTAATGATGATAACATAAACGGTTCAGATCTGAGTTCATAGCACTTGGGCCTAAAGTGACAAGCATTAAGCGTAGTCGATACTAGTGAGCAAGCCCTAACAAAACTAACTCGATTACATGATGAATCTCATCCATCTCCTCACCGACCAGCGAGCCTACGAAGGAATTACTCACTCCCGGTGGGGAGCATCATGGAATTGGCGATGGAGAGGGGTTGGTGATGATGAAGAACGAAGATCCCCCTCACCGGAGCCCCAAACAGACTCAAATCTGGCCTCCCGATGAAGAATAGGAGGTGATGGCGGCTCTGTCTCGTGGATCGCAATAATTCTTTCTCCCTGATTTTTTTCCGGAAAAATAGGATTTTATAGCATAGGTTTCAGAGTCTATGGGGCCACCAGGTGGGGACAACCCACCTGGGCGTGCCAGGAGAAGCGCCACAGTGGGTTGTGCCCACCAGTGCCTCCCTCTGGCGGGTCTTGGCTCAAGAAATTCTTGTTTATTGTATAAAAATTCCTCGCAAAGTTTCGTTCCATTCCAAGAAATTTATTTCTGCACAAAAACAACACCATGGTAGTTCTGCTAAAAACATTGTCAGTTCAGGGTTAGCTTCATTCAAATCGTGCAAATTAGTGTCCAAAACAGGAGGAAACGCGTTAGGAAAAGTAGATACATTGGAGATGTATCAACTCCCCCAAGCTTAAACCTTTGCTTGTCCTCAAGCAATTCAGTCGATAAACTGAAAGTGAAAAAGAAAAACTTTTACGAACTCTTTTGCTCTTGTTTGCATAAATAAGCTTAAACAACACCTAGGTTTTCAGCCAACATTATCACTAACCATGCCGACAATAACTCTTAAAGATTATCAGCCAACACCTAGGTTTTCAGCCAATGACATAATTAGCTAGCAAGCAATAATAAGATATCTGAAACGGCAATATGTTGTCAAGACAACCATAATATAATATGATAATAGTGGTATCTCGCTAGCCCTTTCTGAGACCGCAAAACATAAATGCAGAGCACCTCCAAAGTTCAAGCAGCGACTAAACATTGTAATTCATGGTAGAACAGATCTAGTCATGATGCACCCAACATTAGCTACACACAATGCATAACCATGACAACAGTGCTCTCAGGTTTTGGCGCTTGTTTTAGAAGGCGATGACACAGTCACTACATAGAGGGAAGCAGTGATTTGTAGAGGTGCCAGAGCTCAAGTTTTTAAAACAGGGGTAAATGATATTTTGAGACATGCACCCTTCTCATTTACTTCACGACCATCAGTTATCAATATCTTCCATGCTAAGCACGCTAGTGGCGGTTCCGAATCAATAAATGTAAAGGTTTTGAATCCATTGGGAGTTTTTGTTTGATTATTTGTGAGCTTTTTCTATTTGCAGTTTGAGACTAGGCATCCCTATTACCGCCATTTTCTCGTGCGATTGCGAGTGAATAAACACTTGACCTGAGAATAACACGACCGAACACCTCCTGTCGTTCCATGAACGATCCAGGCACACAAAAAGGATATTTATTTGAAGTTTTTAGAGCTAGCACATGCAAATTTACTTAGGACGGCAGGGTAATACTGCATATAGGTAGGTATGGTGGACTCATATGGAATAATTTTAGGTTCAAGGTTTTTGCTGTACAAGCAGAATCCCCACTTAGTACAGGCGAAGGCTAGCAATTCGATTCACTGGTGCGCGTCGGTCCTAAACAAACGGTTTTTTACCCCTTTCGGCGACGGCATTTGGAACCGTCGCCAAGAGAGTGTGGGCGATAGGGTGGTCCTTCCCACACGACCCAGAAACCGTTTGGGATATGCCCTCCTAGAACAAACGCTCGGCAAAATGAGGTCATGTGCAACAGGCGAGCACTTAAATATAGAAATACGTACAGTAGTTCTAAAAAAATACAATTATACTCGCAAAATCATTTCTGGTCGTAAGTACATCCCACACAGTCAGTCACCACTAAACGTTTCCGTTCGTATATACATCCCACACAGTCACTACAAGGAAAACGTTTGCGCAAGGTGGCATAACGCAAACAATTTTGAAGAGAATGTCGTGTGTGATTGTTCATTGATCCAACACGGTTTATTTCTAGAAACTGTGTGCGTTGCCTTAGGTCATCGCCCATGGTGTTTTGTCATTAACCGTTTGCAATAGGAAAACCCAATTAGCAAGCTAATGGGCCAATTAGCGGGCTAATTGGCCTATTATTAATAATCCATTTACTAATCTAATTGACATTCATATTAAGCACATAATATATTCCATTTCCATATTAAGGAAGCAGGATTTCATAATTGAAATACATCGAGTACAACATGATATAGCTTGACACTCGGCTACCCCATTACACAAGCGCACAGACAAGTTTCACATGCAACATCTAGAACCTTTCGAAATTAGCATCATAGGCGGTACATAGAGATGCATCTCATACGGAAAAACTCTTTGAAGCGGAATGCGAATATTGAGCCTTCATTCATGTTGACGGTCTTTGCAAGTTTAGGCTATTGCCTGTGGATGATTGACCGTCCATCCTTCGACCTCTTCAGGAACACTTCAATATTGAACCGTGGGTGTTGTATCAGAACTTTCATCACCTCCTGACCACAGAGGTGGTTTGAGAGGTAATCATCATTGAACCCTGAAAACAAGGATGAGCATAAATATCTTCTCTATATTGGAAATGGGACAAAGGAATAAAAAAGGCAAGGTATAATAGTTAGTACCATCTTGTAAACCTCAATGCTTCCCATTGTTTCCTTGCTACACACATAAGGTAGTTAGTCATCAGGTTAAGTAAGGGTTCGCATGCTATAAGTAAAATATGTTGATGAAAAATAAGCACATTGCAGATTCGTCAGATTAATTCAAGCCACATGGAAAACCCATTTATCCAAACCAAGCATGATTAAGAACTAGGAAATATAGAACTTGTATATGTTTCTCATGTATTAAGTGCAGCCAAAGTCTATTTATTCCTCACATGGTACACAATAAGAGAATGCAGCCACATCAATTGAACATCGCATTGCAGAATTGAACCAAGCAGTTAACTAAACACCACAACAAATGAACCAAACTTTAACTGAGCACCACATTGCACAATATAAGATACACCTAATAGAAGATCAGACATTTAACCAAACCAAGCATGCTTAACAACATGGAGATATAGCAATTGTATTTGATTCTCATGTATTTAGTACAACCAAATTCGATATATTCCTCACATGGTATACAATAAGAGAATGCAGCCACAACAATTGAACATCGCATTGCAGAATTGAACCAAGCAGTTAACTAAACACCACAATAAATGAACCAAACATTAACTGAGCACCACATTGCACAATATAACATACTCCTAATAGAAGATCAGACAGTTAACCAAACCAAGCATGCTTAACAACTTGGTAATATAGCAATGATATTTGTTTCTCATGTATTTAGTACAAGCAAATTCGATTTATTCCTCACATGGTATACAATAATAGAATGCAACCACAACAATTGAACATCGCATTGTAGAATTGAACCAAGCAGTTAACTAAACACGACAACAAGTGAACCAAGCCACAACAAATGAACCAATCAGTTAACTAAACACCAATTGAACAATATAACATACTCCTAATAGAATATCAGACCAAGCATGCTTAACAACTTGGAAATATTGCTTAAAAACTTGGAAATATTGCTTAACAACTTGGAAATATTGCTTAACAACTTGGAAATATTGCACCCTGAAGAATTGAACATCACATTTGCAGAATTGAACCAAGTAGTTAATTGAACACCACATTGCACGACATATAGAACATATACACTATAGCAGAAGATTGCATGGTGAAAGTAGATAGCCCAATTCACTAGAATTTGTTAAGGAAAGGCAGTAGCTAGCAAACTGAACATGGGTCCTTATAGTGAGCTAATAAGACAAGCTACTCCTCATTGTCGGAGATATCGATGACGATTGGCTCATTGGACATGGAAGAGGGCGAGGCCTCCGCATCGTGGGTGCCCTCATTGTAGTGGTGATTTGCCTAAGCTGCTCCGGGCACCAACCTGCTGGCCCTCGAGATGAGGTAAGCTCGTGCACGCTGAGAAAACACCTCATAGTCTTCGTGAAAGGCACCGACGGTGGCCTCTAGGAAATGCCACAAACTGTCATTTAAAGCAGCCAACCGCGTCGCGGCATCAGCGCGCGAGGTGTCAATGGTGTCCTCGACGGCGAGGTGCTCCTCCAAGATCTGGGGGCGGCACGAATGGAAGCCATCGCGACCTCATCCGCGCGTGTGGCCGCGATTTTCTTCTCCGCTGCCAAATGCTCCTTGAGGTCCTGGCTATACTCCGTGCACCATGGATTAAGCTGGCGCTTATTTGGTGGAGGTGTCGGTGAGTTGGGTGGAAGGTGTCGTGCTCGCGCCGGCGGTCGGGGCATGTGGGATGTGGATGGAGGAGGAGGATGGGGGTCGGGTGTGGATTACACCTGCACGGATAGGCAAAGGCCGAAAGCAGCGTGAGGCGGCGGCACTACAAGCAAGGAGTGAAGGTTTCAACTTGTAAAGGAAGGCGGAAAAAGGGGAAATGTGGCTTTTGGTAAGGCGGAGGGGCGGGGAGGTAGATATTTCCACGGAAGCCGAAAATTTGGAATCGCTCCAGCCAAAAAACTGGCGCGCAAAGTGTCATCAGACATGGTCCCTTATTCAGACACGGTACGAAGATATTTTGTGCTGCATCTCACACGGTTGGTTATAATAAACTGTGTGGGATCTACTTGATTTTTCGTCTTGATTTGAATTACATAATGGGGTCACACCGGCCATGGACAGTGTTTGAATTGCCTGACCTTTTATCTGCAGTGATCATAAAAAAATTGGAATTATTAAGGGTTTGTTTGGACATTTTTATGCATTAAGTGAGTTTTCAATGCATTTATGTGCATAATCGAATTTTGAAATACATGCACATGCTCCATTGCATATAAATTGGTTGAAAAATCAAATCTTTGTCCTTGGGTGCATGCTTAGGTCCCATGCAAGAAATGGGAATGAATGTCAAACATCCTACCACCGTCACTCGGCCGCAAACATTGGGATACCTGGTCTTTAAATTCTACTAAATCCAAAACTCGTCTGAAATTCATGAAACTTGGCATGCTATCATGGCGCGGCATCAACATGGCGTGGTAAAGTTTTTGTCCCATTAGGGGCAGGTTTGGGTATATGCTTCTCACAAATCAGAGCTTCTCACAACAAGCATGATGGTTTTGGTAGGGAATGCCCCAACCTTGGGGACGAAACAATATCCATTGCCTCTAATTGCTTTCATATTTTTTTTCTCATGTCAATAGTGTTGTGTTATTTTTTGTGATTTTTTGGGGTTCGTTTGGACATTTTTATGCATTAAGTGAGTTTTCAATGCATTTATCAGCATAATTCAAATTTGAACTACATGCACATGGTTCGGTGCATATAAATTGGTTGAAAAATAAAATCTTTTGTCCTTGGGTGCATGCTTAGGTCCCGTGCAAGAAATGGGAATGAATGTTAAGCACCGTGCCACCGTCCTTTCGACGCAAACATTGAGATACCTGGTTTTTAAATTCTAGTAAATCAAAAACTCATCTGAAATTCATGAAACTTGGCATGCTATCATGGAGCGGCATCAACATGGCGTGGTAAAGTTTTTGTCCCATTTAGGACAGGTCTGGGTATATGCTTCTCACAAACCATAGCTTCTCACAACAAGCATGACGGTTTCGGTAGGGAATGCCCAAACTTTGGGGGCGAAACGATATCCATTGCCTCTTATTGCTTTCAATTTTTTTCGTGTCAACATATAACAACAGGAGTGTTGTGCTATTTTTTTTTATTTTTCGGGGTTCGTTTGGACATTTTGATGCATTAAGTGAGTTTTCAATGCATTTATGTGCATAGTTGAAATTTGAACTACATGCACATGCTCCGGTGCATATAAATTTGTTGAAAAATAAAATCTTTGGTTCTTGGGTGCATGCTTAGGTCCCGTGCAAGAAATCGGAATGAATGTCAAGCACCGTGCCACCATCACTCGGCCGCAAACATTGAGATACCTAGTTGTTAAATTATAGTAAATCCAAAACTTGTCTGAAATTCATGAAACTTGGCATGGTATCATGGAGCGGCATTAACATGGCATGGTAAAGTTTTTGTCCCATTTGGGACAATTCTGGCTATACGCTTCTCACAAACCAGGGCTTCTCACAACAAGCATGAAAGTTTCGGTAGGGAACGCCCCAACTTTGGGGGCGAAACTTTATCCATTGCATCTTATTGCTTTCAATTTTTTTCTCATGTCAACATATAACAATAGGAGTTTTGTGCTATTTTTGTGATTTTTCGGGGTTCGTTTGGACATTTTGATGCATTAAGTGAGTTTTCAATGAATTTATTTGCATAATTCAAATTTGACACGCACATGTTCCGGTGCATATAAATTGGTTGAAAAATCAAATCTTTGGTCCTTCGGTTAATCCTTAGGTCCCATGCAAGAAATGGGAATGAATGTCAAACACCGTGCCACCGTCACTCTGCCGCAATTGTTGAGATACCTGGTTTTTGAATTCTAGTAAATCCAAAACTCGTCTGCAATTCATGAAACTTGGCATGCTATCATGGAGCGGCATCAACATGGCATGGTAAAGTTTTTGTCCCATTTGGGGCAGGTTTGGGTATATGCTTCTCTCAAACCAGAGCTTCTCACAACAAGCATGATGGTTTCGGTATGGAACGCCCCAACTTTGGGGGCGAAACCATATCCATTGCCTCTTATTGCTTTCAAATTTTTTCTTGTGTCAACATAGAACAACAGGAGTGTTGTGTTATTTTTTGTGATTTTTCAGGGTTCATTTGGACATTTTTATGCATCATGTGTGTTTTCAAAGCGTTTATGTGCATAATTCAAATTTGAACTATATGCACATGCTCCAATGCATATAAATTGGTTGAAAAATCAAATCTTTGTCCTTGGGTGCATGCTTAGGTCCCATGCAAGAAATGGGAATGAATGTCAAACACCACCTTACACCGTCACTCGACGCAAACATTGAGATACCTGGTTTTAAATTCTAGTAAATCCAAAACTCATTTTAAATTCATGAAAATTGGCATGCTATCATGGAGGGGCATCAACATGTCGTGGTAAAGTTTTTGTCCCATTTGTGGCAGGTTTGGGTATATGCTTCTCACAAACCAGAGCTTCTCACAACAAGCATGATTGTTTCAGATAGAACACCCGTATGCAAAGTGAGAGCAGGATTTGTGCATCTCTTGAACAGAAACGGTTCTTTTGGATGACCCGTGTAAATCACTAGCGGGGCGACGCAGTACTATTCGATTTGATAGCGGGCGGTGCACTTCCCAATACGGGTTTAATGCAGACGAGGGAGAGGGTAGCGGTTCCTGAAATATTGAACGGCCAATGATGCATCCTCCTTCAATTAGCATCGTGTGAATGCATGAGAGAAGTAATGGGAGGACCAGGAAAAGAGGCAGCACGATGTGAATGCAACGCAGTTTGCACTCATACAAAGGCGCCCCTCCATTCCAATGCATCTACCACATCGTACGCACCTAAGCATTTGACTAAGCACCTACACTAATAAGCGCCAAAAGTGCCCTCCTGGACTCCATGGTGGCGTCTTGCGCGAGCAGCCAGCGGCTATGCCAGATGACCACGATGCCGGCCTGCGGCATGGCACCGTGGATCGTCTCCATACAGTGTTGGCGACCGGCTAGTGCATGGTCGCCGTCGACGCCAGCTACGACTCTCAGTTGGACCAAATGATCGTTCGCACCACCAACAGGTTCACCGTCGTCAAGAAGCTCGCGGACGACATCGCCGTACTCCTCCAGCCCACGCGCCCGGGCTCCTCATTGCTAGCCACCCTAATCGGCCTCCATGGTCGGAACCTCTTTGAAGCACTTTGGTGGCCTGCGCCCACCGATGCCACGAAGAATGTCCACACAGGTTCGGCGCTGCGCCCGCGCTCTCGCCACCGCAAGAAACCGTTAACCTACACATCCATGTGTACGAACAGATCGTGTACATAGGTATCTACAAGTCTAGTGAGGACGCTACCACGTTGGCCTTCTTCAGCCGGCTGGAAGCCTTGGATGCCTTAGTTGAGAAGAACCTTGACCTCGCCACACAAGTCGCCGCTCCTTAGCCGCCGGTCGATGGTCCGGCCGGCGCACTAAGTAGAGGAGGAGGAGGTCGTACGTTGATGGATGCATATTTCTTCTTGCCCCCTTTAACCACCACTGCGATCGCATCATCATGGCCTTAGTTCTTATTTTGCTATTGCATTCTCGTTCCACTCAATTCAGACATGTGCGATCCCTTTGCTCAATACAGACATGTCTGTTCCAGTCTTATTTTGATTGGCTTGAATGAAGGTCTATCCTGCCGTTAGGAGCCGCAGCGCGCTCTGCTCGCCGTTAGGCTCCGTGGCGCGCTCTGCTCGTGTCCATTGGTGCGCTCTACTCGCGTCCGTTGGCGCGCCCTGCTCACGTCTGTCGGCGCGCTCGGCTTGTGGACAGCTTTTTCTTGCGTGTTCAACTGCTATATGCATACATATATATATATATATATATATATATATATATATATATATATATATATATGGTTGCTTGCCGTTGAGGCGACTGCGTGGCGATTACGCTTTCGCATCCCACTGCGCGCTCTACCAACGGTTGGGCGTGCGCACTATCACGTCGGGGGCCCCGTATGCATGCGGTTGCGCTGCGCGTGTTGCCACGCGATGCAGTTACGTGCGGCACGATGGAGTTATGCGCTGCAAATTAGAACTGCCATCAGAGCCTGCGATATTCCTGGTCGTCCGGCTTCCCCTTTAATTCCCGCAACCATTATAACCTTAGTCTCTTCAAGCTTTCGATCGCGCCCCACAACACAACAAGCACGCCCACGACGACCCATAGAGAGGGGAAGTCCGGCGGGGCTCCAATGGAGTTCGGCGAGCATAGAGTGGAGACCCACGTGATGGAGACGGATCTCTCGGTGGTGTACACCATCGACCCAGCCATGGTGGACGACTACATCAACAGCATTGAGTAGTTGCTTCCTGGAGACAAGTACAACGTGGTCAGCATCGAGCTCGAGTACACCACCAGTCGTCACGGCATAGATCGTCGAAGGTTGTAAATCGCCCGGTTGTGCGTAAGGCCATCATGTCCTCATCTACCACTACTGCATGGCCACAGAGCCTTGCTACCGTTTCAACAGGTTTGTCAACAGCACTAACTACAAGTTCACCACGGTGGATACTACCAACGATGTAAAAGCGCACAGTGTTACGGGCTTGGCCTGCAAGAACCTTGAGGAAATCCATGACCACTACACGGTCTGGGGTAGCACGAAGAAGGACTCCCTGGTCGAACTCGCCTCGGCCATCATCGACCCCTACTACAAAAAGATGAAGCAGGATGCCCAGAAAACAAGTCCCGTATCCTCGCACGGGGCTTGGATGCGGGAACTGGATGAACCTCACCTCAAGTTTGCGTCCAAGAGCGTGTACACATGCTATGAGATGCACAGGCGGATAGTTGACATGAGGAAGTGCCTCGTTACCCAAATCGACGAGCCCGGATCGAGCGACTAGCAAAGCAAGCGTCACAAGAAGTAGATGATGATCAGATGATCGTTTATGCTAGTTAATCATGCATGTAATATATAATTTACTTTATTGGTGTGTGGAAATGTCATGTGTGTAGTAACCACCTATGTAATTATGCATGTAATAGTTTACTTTGGTGTGTGCAAATGCCATGGTTGTAGTAGCCACCTATGTAAGTGGATGTTTAATTTGGTTATGCAAGCATGTCCTTATAAGTGTGTGTATATATATATGTTGGTGTTCTGTATGCAATCCCATCACACAACGCACATGTCTTGTTAAGTTGAACCGTTTCTGTTCTCTTGTCTCAACGCAAACAGTTCGTCCGAGTGAACCACATGCCGTATATCGCACACACCTTCATCTTTCTGACCGTTTCTTTTGTGTTGCCTAATCACAAACAGTTCATCCGAGTGAAACGTATGCTATACATCGCTGATACGTCTCCAACGTATCTATAATTTATGAAGTATTCATGCTATTATTTTATCCATCTTAGATGTTTTATATGCATTTACATGCTATTTTATATGATTTTTGGGACTAACCTATTAACCTAGAACCCGATTGCGATTCTGTTTTCTCCTTGTTTTTGAGTTTTGCGTAAAAGGAATACCAAAGCAGAGTCCAATTGACGCTACCAATTTTTGATGATTTTTTATGGACCAAAAGAAGACCACGGAGCATCGGAGTTGGGCCAGAAGAGTCCCGAGCTGCCCACGAGGGTGGGGGGGCGCGCCCACCCCCCTGGGCGCGTGGGCCTGCCTCGTGGACAGCTCGGGCACCTCCTTGACGTGAGACCGACGCCAAAAATTCTTATAAATACAAAAACCTCCGAAAATTAACCCTGATCGGAAGTTCCGCCGCCGCAAGCCTCTGTAGCCACGAGAAATCAATCTAGGCCCTCTCTGGCACCCTGCCGGAGGGGGCCATCATCACCGGTGGCCATGGAGGAGTGTCCCGGAGAGGCCATCAGCTCCATGGAGGCTAAGGACCAGAGGGAGAACCTTTCCCCATCTAGGGGGAGGCCATGTAGGAGGAAGCCCAAGGGGGAGAACCTCTCCTCCTCTCTTCTGGTGGCGCC
The DNA here is from genome assembly GCA_021605145.1 of Aegilops bicornis. NCBI lineage: Eukaryota > Viridiplantae > Streptophyta > Magnoliopsida > Poales > Poaceae > Aegilops > Aegilops bicornis. Next base: position 12,855,010 of record CM038669.1, read on the forward strand.
GGAGTGCCATCGGGAGGGGAATCATCGCCACGGTGATCGTCTTCATCAACATCACCATCATCATCACCATCCTCATCTCTTTTACGCGGTCCAGTCTCTCGTACCCCGCTGTAATCCCTACTTGAACATGGTGCTTTATGCCACATATTATGATCCAATGATGTGTTGCCATCCTATGATGTTTTGAGTAGATATCCTTTGTCCTTGGGTTGATTGATGATCTAGATTGGTACGAGTTGTATGTTTTATTTTGGTGCTGTCCTATGGTTCCCTCCGTGTCGCGCAAGCGTGAGGGATTCCCGCTATAGGGTGTTGCAATACGTTCATGATTGACTTATAGTGGGTTGCTAGAGTGACAGAAGCTTAAACCCGAGTAAGGGAGTTGTTGCGCATGGGATAAAAGAGGACTTGATGCTTTAATGCTATGGTTGGGTTTTACCTTAATGATCTTTAGTAGTTGCGGATACTTGCTAGAGTTCCAATCATAAGTGCATATGATCCAAGTAGAGAAAGTATGTTAGCTTATGCCTCTCCCTCATATGAAATTGCAATGACGACTATCGGTCTTGTTAACAATTGCCTAGGACAATTCCGCACACCGACCCATCATTATTCCACACTCGCTATTTATAATATTTAGTAATATATTGTAATTTTATGATAACAGCACCTACTTTTATATTTTAGCTCTCCGATATCATGCAAAGTTATCCTCTTCATACCCACAACGTAGTTTTATTTCTCGTTGCTAGTTGGAAGCAAACATTCGGTGTACGTAGAGTCGTATCAGTGGTAGATAGGGCTTGAGAGAATATTGATCTTACCTTTAGCTCCTTGTGGGTTCGACACTTCATACTTATCACTTCCACCTTTTGCAAATTGCTACGATGATTCCCTGCACTTGGGGATTATCAAGCTCTTTTCTGGCGCCGTTGCCGGGGAGCGAATGCGTGGGGTTGATATTTTCGTGTGTGCTTGTTTTCTTTCTTCCCTAAGTATATTTTGTTTTTCCTTTTTGTTTCTTTTTAGTTGTGGGTGAAACATACAAAAAAAATTAAAAGAAAGAAAATACAAAAAAATTTACTTGCCTCTCATGCCTAAAAAGTTTTTCAAAAAGAGAAGTGATTGGAAAGTTATGCATTGAAGAAGTGGGGGTCGACCTTGAGCACTTGTGTTCATGCTCACGGAAACAATGTAGAATTTTTCATGGAAGTTTCTATGTAAATAATTATCCCCTTGTATATATCCATTGTATTATAAAAATAATGTGCCAAGCTTTGGTTTTAGGATGATTAGATTGCTTGTTTACTATGTGCAGAACAAAAACAGAAACTTCGGCTGTAGTGCATGAATCTACATGTTTTACTGGAAGGTCAAATGGGTCTGAAACTTTTTGCACATTACTTCTGTACAAATGTTTCAAATTTTCAAATTTATTTAATAATTTTAGGAGTTACAGAAGTTTACTAAACTTCCAGATTACTACAGACTGTCCTATTTTTGACAGATTCTGTTTTGCGTGTGTTGTCTGCTTATTCCGATGAATCTATGGCTAGTATCGGGGGGTATGAACCATAGAGAATTTGGAATACAGTAGGGTTAACACCAATATAAATAAATAATGAGTTCATTACAGTACCTAAAAGGTAGTGATTTGCTTTATTACACTAACGGATCTCACAAGTTTTTGTTAAAGTTTTGCGTGGATGAAGTGTCCGAAGGTCGAGGAGCTATCAATATGAGAAGAATAAAGAGAGGCAAGAGTTCAAGCTTGGGGATGCCCAAGGCACCCCAAGTAAATATTTCAAAGGATACTCAAGAATCTAAGCTTGGGGATGCCCCGGTTGGCATCCCATCTTTCTTCTTCAACAAATATCGGTATACCTCGGTTTTTGCTTTGTTCACATGATTTGTGTCTTTTTTGTTTTTGTTTTTCCTTTAAGAACCATTCTAGCATGAGATAGCCCTTCATTGATTTATAGAATACTTCATGTGCTTCACTTAAATCTTTTAAGTATGATCTCATAGAATTGCTCTTTGTGCTTCACTTAAATCTTTTGAGTATGGTTTTATAGAATGCTTCATGTGCTTCACGTATACATTTTGAGCTTGGATATTGGTTAGTCTATATTAATTGTAGAATGCTCCATGAACTTCACTTATATCTTTTGGAGTATGAATAATACTATAATTTAAAGTGGGTTTGGAAGAGTGTCAACTTTAGGAATTAGTGATCCCACTATTTTGGAGGGTGTTGAATCTTAGTGTGATATTTATGAAAGTGGATTTGGAAGAGTGTCAACTTTAGCTAGTAATGATTCCAGTATTTCGGAAGAGGTTCCAATTGAGTATGAGAACAAAGTTGCTATCCATGATGCTGCTGAAAATTATTATGAGGGAGGAATACATGCTTGTAGGAGTTGCAATAATATCAAGTTTCCTCTCTATGTGCTTAAAGTTTTGAAGTTATACTTGTTTTGCCTTCCTATGCTAGTTGATTCTTGTTCCCATAAGTTGTGTTCTCACAAAATCCCTAGGAATAGGAAGTGGGTTAGATTTAAATGTGCTAGTCATATTCTTCAAGATGCTCTCTTTGTGTTTCGATTCTTGTCTATTATGTGAGCATCATTGAAATCATCATGCCTAGCTAAAAGGCATTAAAGAAAAGCGCTTGTTGAGAGACAACCCAATATTTACCCTTACTGTTTTTGTGTGTTTACTTGATTAAGCTACTGTATTAATCATGTTTTATAGCTTTTGTTTCAATAAAGTGCCAAGTAAGACCTTTGGGAAAACTTGGGAGAAAGTCAATGTGATCTTGCTGTAATAAACATAAACTTTGCGCTCACGAGATTAGCTGTAATTTTTTACAGAGGAGTGATTTTTAGTTTATTTTTTTTTGCAGAAGATTAATAGAAAAATTCCTCACGTCCACCAATTTATTTCATAATTTTTGGAGTAGCATAAGTATGGTTTATGTTAAGATCATTACAGACTGTTCTGTTTCTGATAGATTCTGTTTTCATTGCATAGTTTGCTTATTTTCTAGTTTCTATGACTTATATTTCTCAATATAAATTTTAGAAATGATATGGTACAGTAGGCATTGGGTGAGAACAATTATGAAAATTTTCCTTAACAGTACCAAAGTGAATGGTTTACTCTTTATCATACTAACCTATCTCACGAAGTTTGGTTAAGTTTCGTGTGATTGAAGTTTTCAAGCTTTGGGTGAGATATCGATATGAGGAGAATAAGGAGTGGAAAGACCCTAATCTTGGGTATGCCCAAGGCACCCCAAGGTAATATTCAAGGAAGACTCAAGTACCTAAGCTTTGGGATGCCCCGGAAGGCATCCCCTCTTTCCTCTTCAAAACTATCGGTCTACCTTACTCGGAGCTATATTTTTATTCGTCACATGATATGTGTTTTGCTTGGAGTGTATTTTCAATTTTACTTTCTGTTTGAATAAAATCATTGGATCTGAAATATTGAATGAAAAAGAATCCTCCCATGGCTAGTTAATTATTTGACTACGCAGTGTTCTTCACTCATATCTTTTGGAGTACTTTGTCATTTACTCATGTGCTTCACGTATATCCTATGAGTAAACGGTTGGATAAATTGAATGTCATAAATCTGAATTTATATATGTTTCGTATTCTTATAACATGGGGAGTAATGACCTCACACATAATAAGTATAGGTAGTAAACTTATTGAAAGTTAGCAAACGTAGAATTGGTCACTTGGTCACATATAAATATACTATCTTGGACATATTTTGTAATTGTGAGCACTCATTAAAATATGCCATGCTAAAAGGTTGATGTTGGACAAGGAAGACAACGTAATGGGTTATGTTTTCTTATATCTGAAATAAAGTATATTTTCATGGATTGCCCAACACGTTGAGCTTGCCTTTCCCCCTCATGCTAGCCAAATTCTTTGCACTAAGTAGAGATACTACTTGTGCTTCCAAATACCCTTGAACCCGGTTTTGCCATAAGAGTCCACCATACCTACCTATGGATTGAGTAAGATCCTTCCAGTAAGTTGTCATCGGTACAAGCAATAAAAATTGCTCTCTAAATATGTATGATTGATTTGTGTGGAGGAAATAAGCTTTATACGATCTTGTGATGTGGAAGAAATAAAAGCGACAAACTACATAATAAAGGTCCATATCACAAGTGGCAATATAAAGTGACGTTCTTTCGCATTAAGATTTTGTGCATCCAACCCTGAAAGAGCATGGCAACCTCTGCTTCTCTCTGTGAAGGGCCTATATTTTACTTTTATCTCTTACCCTTATGCAAGAGACATGGTGATTTTCACCTTTCCTTTTTTACATTTTATCCTTTGGCAAGCACATTGTGTTGGAAAGATTCTTATATATATATATATATATATATCCAATTGGATGTAAGGCATCATGAACTATTATTGTTGACATTAACCTTGAGGTAAAAGGTTGGGAGGCGAATCTATAAGCCCCTATCTTTCTCTGTGTCTGATTAAAACTTTGAACCCATAAATATCGCGTGAGTGTTAGCAATTGTGAAAGACTAAATGATAGTTGAGTATGTGGAGTTTGCTAAATAAAAGCTCTGGCATAGACTCTTCCTGAAAATAAGATGAATTGTAATTGTTGATAACTGATAACACGGTTTGTTAGTTTTCAAGAAAGTTTATGATCTATACTTTAACATGTGAATAGCTTGTTACTTTATCATGAGAAGTTTTATGAGATGAGCTACTGTTATGACATATAATGATGCTAGAAAAGGTGACTGAAATTATCATTGATCAAACTTGTGCACCTGCTAGCATTCACACTTCATAAATTATTTCTTTTATCATTTACCTACTCGAGGACGAGCAGGAATTAATCGCACACACCTTCATCTAGCCGCCTGTTTCTTTTGTTCCTCCTCATTGAAAATGGTTAATTTAACTGAACCGCATGCCCTGAATCACACACGCAACTAAAATCTGAACCGTGTTTGATGCATCCTCCAACGCAAATGTTTTGCACCTTTTTGACGGTTTTTACACCACCGTTTGTGGTTATGGCATCGCACAAAGTTACGTCGAAGGGTCTCTAATCGTAGTGTCGCGTTAGTAGCATCCTGCAGTAGTGATTGAGAAGCGGCCAGCTAGAGAGCAACAACCGTCATGAACATGCATTGTGCATAAGTAACTTTGTACACTAGCATGCGTAGGATATGAGAACCATGAACATAAATATCATAGAGGCTATGTTGGTTTTGATTCAACTACATGCGTGAACATGTGCCAAGTCAAGCCACTCACACATTCATAGGAGGATACCTTATCATCATACTACATCGCAATCATTTTAACGCAATGTTGATATCCAAGATAAATCATTATCCACTCCTAGCTCATTATGCATGGCATGACAAACTATAATATCTAATTGTCATTGAAAACATTTTTAATCATAATGGGCTGAATCATGGATACTAGGTCAAACATATTTACACAAACAGAACAAGTCGAGTGCATACCAGTTTCTCTCTAACATGGCCAGTTCATCGAATATCGTCATTATTGCCTTTCAATTGCACGACCGAATGATATGAAAATAATAATAGTGCAAGAGTGTCGTGGACTAAGCTGGGATCTGCAAACATTTTATTCGACATGAGCAGACAAGGTAAAATGGGCTCTTTATTAGATCAACAGTTATTCATATGAGAGCCATTCAACATTTTCATTCTGGTCTTCTCCTCGGTAAGACTCGGATAAAAAGAAAAAAATTCAGAGAAACACACTGAAATATTTTTGGAGTTTCTTTTCTTTTCTTGAACAAGCAAATAAAAGGGAAAAGCAAAAACGGGAAAAACTATGTTGGGGAAACTGATCCACGAACACCTATGGGACCGGCGGACCGAGCCCCTTTCGGTTCGGGTAGGCGGAGATCGCACGAAGAGCGGATCGAGACGGCACACGAAAGCAGTTTACCCAGCTTGAGCTCTCCGGAGAGATAAGACTCCCTACTGCTGCATGTCCGAGTGTATTGAGTTCTTGCTCGGGAGCGGCTGAGTGCTACAAGACACACTAGCTGCTAACGAGACCAAGCGTGAGTGTTTTTCGCCTTGAAACCCCTTCTACGTTGCGCATGGGCCTCCTTTATATGTTAAAGGGTCTCCGACAGGTGCAACGTAGACAAGGGTAAAATGGAAAAGGAATTGCGGTTGGTACAACTACACCGCACGATGTATCATACCTAACCACGAAGGCGGGGACAAAGGCATTAAATGCCCGCTCGTCGCCGCCCAAACAAAGGCAAAAAGGGATCGCTGTGGCGCCACCGCTTACCACGATGGCAATCTTGTCGTCGCTTGCCACATCACTTGACCGGGCCGCCTGACGCCTCTTGCCGCAGCGCTCTGAAAGGTCCTGTAGCGACACGTTGGTGGGTGTCTTTGGAAGCCGCTTGGTACAAAGTGGTAGTTTGCTGACAGCGCCTTGCAGCTGTCGTTGTCTTGTCGCGTCCGGGAGCTTGTCGCTCACCGGGCCTTGCCGGGACACGTGGCGCGTCGCGGCAAGTTCCTTGAGATGCCTTGGTTGGCCTTCCCGGCAAGCTCCTCTTGCTGGGGCCTTGTCTCCTTGGCTTGAATACTTTGTTCTTGAATGGCTCCAAAGGAACCACGGAGGAACTTTGGCGGTCACCCGGCAAGCCTTGCCGCGGGGTGCTGCAACTGCCCATGCACAAGTTCGGGATACTAGGGTACCCCTACTCTAGTACACCGACAAACTATTTACGTGGGAAAGCTCCAAACAAGCAAAAGAAGAACAAGGAAATATTTTTGGATTTTCTTTTTAGTATTACAACCAAGCATGCATAGAAAGTAAACTAACAACAACTAATTTTTTGGTGGTTTTTCAAACACACAAGAAGAAAGCAAGAAAATAAATCTAAGCACGGATGATACAATGAAAAAGTGTGAACACCAACAGCTGGAATGAAATGTGTGAGCATGAATGTAATGTCGATGAGAAACACGTACTCCCCCAAGCTTAGGCTTTTGGCCTAACTTGGTAAACAGTCAGTAGCCTGGATGGTTGTTGGGGTACTGAGGAGCGGGCATCCACTCATCCCCTTCGCCGAGTCTCCCTCCACTTGCTGCACCGGTTGTTCCTAAGAGGGCGATGTTATCTGCAGGCATAATCCTATATCCGCCCCTGGCAATAGGATCAAACAAAGAAGGAGCAGGCAATGGAATAATATCACGAGTTTCAATGCTAAAGACCAGGTTATAAGGAATAGGGATGCCAGGAGCATTGGTATCAGCGAAATGGTGGTGATCCATGGTTGTGCGGTCTAGGTAAACCTTGGTCAGGGGGTAGTCATTAGGGCGTATCTCAACATTAAAGTGAGCCGCCAAATGAGTAGCAAAAATCCCACCATGTATTTTACCCTTGGACTTATTAATGTGGAGGCGACAAGCCACAATAGCTCCCAAGGTGTAAGTGTTGTCGCCCTCTAGTGCATGACGTAAAATAGCAAGGTCTCGTGAACTAAGTGCACCCACCTTCTCTCTAGCAAGCAAGCATTTTGCAATGAAAAGAGCAAAGTAATGAACAAAGCAAGAAAATGCAAGCCCGGTGGCGATGATAGTGACACCCTCTCTCATCTCCCATTGTCAAGGTGTGATAAAAGGCCACAAACTCCATGAGGCCTAGGCTCATTAAGCTCCCATCGGAAGGGATCATGCATATGTTACAAATTTCTGAAGTGGTATCCTGATGGGTTTGACATATAAATCAAACCGCACTTGGAGGATTACTCCTAGAAAGGAGAGTAAAACTTTGAACAAAGATGCTTGTGAGGATTTGATCTTTGTTCACACTCATCTGCGATGAAGTCAGTGAGGCCCGCATTAGCAGCATATTGTGTGAACTCCTGAAGGAGTCCAGCCTCTTCGATGAACTGGGTATGCGTCCATTCACACGGCCGCACCTCCGCCAACCTCCGAGGATGAAGGTCATTGTCAGATGACTCCCCAATAACACCCTTGTAGTTCTTCTTAGAAGCAAACTTTATAAAGATATTCATCTTTTTCCTATGAAAAAAACTTCCAAAATTTTTAGTCCACAAATTTTTCTCAACAAAACTTCACAAAATTGATAGCAAGTACTCATATGGATGCATAAAGGCCATAGCAAGCATTCAAACTACTTAGAACTCTAAGAATTCAACATGCAAGCTCATATACAGCAGCACCAAGAGTAGCTAATTATTCAAAATATAAACCACTAGAACAAAAACTAATTGGACAAACGGTGGAGTCACATACCAAGCAACAATACCCCGAAACAATTTCGGAAATGGAGCTTTGAGCAAAGAGATCGAAATCCGCGGGTTTGAGAGCAAGAAAACGAGAGAGAGAGAGAGAGAGAGAGAGAGAGAGAGAGAGAGAGCAATGGAGAATTTTTTCTGGAGGTAAGTGATGATGTGGTGTGAATGGATACGTGAGGGGGCCAACGGGGGGACCACAACCCACCAGGGCGCGCCTCGAGGTCCTGGCGCGCCCAGGTGGGTTCTGCTAACCTGGTGCACCTCCCTCTGATACTATTTGCACCAGAAATTCTTAAAAATTCATAAAACGAACAAAACATGGCATTTTATTTTTAGGTCTTTTTTTATTGCACGGGAAATTCAGAAAATGGACAAAACATGGCATTTTATTTTATTTAAATAATAAAAACAGAAAACAAAAAGTAGAGACAGAAGGTAGTGCTTACTAAATTCATCAACTTCATACCTCTAAAAAATGATTCATTAATAAAGTTGATAAGGTCGTATTAACAACCACTTTCGATTAGCATGAAACCGAAGAACTTCCGTAAATCAATAAGTTACCTCAACGGGGATGTGAATATCCCCAACAATAAGCATTTTATATTTCCTTTTAACAGTAGGTAGAGGTATTTGAAAACTTTCAATAGTGATTGTCGGAGATTTTTCAATAACATTAATACCATTCACTTGAAATTGTTTCTTCGGAAAGTGCACCGTATGCTCATTACCATTGATATGAAAAGTGACATTGCTTTAATTGCAATCAATAACAGCCCCTGCAATATTGAAGAAGGGTCTACCAAGGATAATCGACATGTTGTCGTCCTCAGGCATCTCAAGTATAACAAAGTCAGTCAAAATAGTAACATTAGCAACACAACGGGCACATCCTCACAAATACCGATAGGTATGGCAGTTGATTTGTCAGCCATTTGCAAAGATATTTCAGTAGGTGTGAGTTTATACAAATCAAGTCTTTTATATAAAGAGAAAGGCATAAAGCAGTTTTCACATAATTGTTTTTAATGGAGCAAGGTATAGTTGGTATTCCCGGATCTCCAAGTTTTTTAGGTACTCCATCCTTAAAAGTATAATTAGCAAGCATAGTGGAGATTTCAACTTCCGGTATTTTTCTCTTACTAGTGATGATGTCTTTCATATACTTTGCATAAGGAGGCATTTTCAAGATATCAGTCAAGTGAGTACGCAAAAAGACTGGCCTCGACATTTCAAACAAAGCGTTCAAATACTTCATCATCTTTCTTTTTAGTTGACTTGGGTGGAAAAGGCATAGGTTTTGAACCCACGATTCTCTTTCTTTACTGTGTTTTCTAGCCACAAAGTCACTTTTATCGTATCTTTTGTTCTTAGGTTGTGGGTTTTCAAGATCAACAGGTGGTTCTATCTTAGCATCATTGTCTGGTTCTTCATTATTTGTTTGAGTGTCTTCATGAACCTCATCATTATCTTGTTCATTATCACTAGGTGAATGTTCATTACCAGATTGAGTTTCAGCATCAGAGATAGAAGTTTCATTATCATTATCAGGAGGTTTTTCTATTTCAGGTTCACTAGAAGCATGCAAAGTCCTATAATTTTTCTTCTTCTTTTTCTTTCTGGAAGTACTAGGTGCGTCAGTGTTAATTCTTTGTGAATCTTGTTCTATTCTTTTTGGGTGTCCCTCGGGATAAAGTGGTTCCTGAGTCATTTACCTCCTCTAGTGGCAACTCTAATAGCAAAGTTATGTTTATTATTATTCATTTCATCAAGTAATTCTCTTTGAGATTTAGCAACTTGTTCTAACTGAGTTTGAACCATAGAAGCATGTTTTCCAACACCTATAACATAATTTGAGATTCTAAATAACAAGTCACTAAAGCGAGCAATCATATCAGAATTATATTTCAATTGTTCCTTAACATTTGCATTGAAGTGATCTTGTTTTCTGATGTAGTTTTCAAACTCATAAAGGCATTGGCTAGGATGCGTATTGTGAGGATTGTCATTATCATTGAACTTCATTAAATAATTTACCCCTAGCACCTTAGGCCGTGATTGTTTATTAAGCCCATGTATTTCTTCAATAGGAGGTAAATTTTTAACATCCTCAGCTTTAATACCTTTTTCCTTCATAGATTTATTTGCCTCTTGCATATCTTCAGGACTGAGATATAATATACCCCTCTTCTTCAGAGTGGGTTTAGGCGATCGTTCAGGAAGAGTCCAATCATCATAATTTTTCAATATGTGACTCAATAATTCTTCAGCTTGTCCAACAGTTCGTTGCCTGAAAACACAACCAACACAACTATCTAGGAAGTCCCTAGAAGCATCAATTAGTCCATTATAGAAGATATCAAGTATTTCATTTTTCTTAAGAGGATGATCAGGCAAAGCATTAAGTAACCGGCAAAGCTTCCCCCAAGCTTGTGGGAGACTCTCTTCTTTAGTTTGCAGAAAGTTAAATATTTGCTGTAAAGCAGCTTGTTTCTTATGAACAGGGGAATATTTTCATAGAATTAATAAATCATATCCTCGGGACTACGCACACAACCAGGACAAAGAATATTGTACCAAGCTTCAGCATCACCCTTTAATTAGAATGGAAATAATTTGAGAATAAAGTAATAGCGAGTCTTCTCATCATGAGTAAAAAAGGGTGGCTATGTCACTCAGCATAGTAAGATGTGCTACAACAGTTTCAGTTTCATAACCATGGAAAGGATCAAATTCAACCAAAGTAATTAACTCTGGGTCGATAGAGAATTCATAATCCTTATCATCAATAAAGATAGGTGAGGTAGCAAACTTAGGATAACATTCATTCTTGCATTGAGAGATTTTTCTTTATACTTGCATATTAATTTCTCTAGATCACCTCTATCCTTACAAGCAAGTATATCTCTAGTTGTCTCCTCGTTCATAGCATAACCTTATGGTACCTTAGGCAATTCATATCTAGGAAGGCTAGTTCTAGCAGTTGTTTCAGGAGTTTCAGTTTCAAGCTCATCATCAGATTCAACAACATCATGTTGTATTACTCTAGCAATTTGTTCATCAAGAAAATCACCAAGTGGCACATCATCATTATCAAGCAAGGTACTAGCATCATCATAAGCATTATCCATAGCAGAAGTAGCATCATTAATAACTTGTGATATATCAGAATTGATAGCATGTGGTGGTGTTGCAAGTTTACTTATAATAGAAGGTGAATCTAAAGTAGAACCGGATGGCAGTTCCTTACCTCCCCTCGTCTTAGCATCCCTCAAATTCTTCATAGTGATAAGTTGATAATAATCCCAAGTGACTCAACAAATATAGCTATGCTCCCCGGCAACGGCGCCAGAAAAAGGTCTTGATAAGCCACAAGTATAGGGGATCGTAACAATTTTCGAGGGTAGAGTATTCAACACAAATTTATAGATTCGACAGAAGGGGAGCCAAAGAATATTTGAAGGTATTAGCACCTGAGTTGTCAATTCAACCACACCTGGAGATTAATTATCTGCAGCAAAGTGATCAGTAGCAAAGTAGTTTGATAGTTTTGATAGTAGTAACAGTAGCAACGGTAACGGTAACAGTGATAGCAGTAATTTTGTAGCAAGTGCAATATTAACGATAGCAGTAGTAACTTAGCAAGAACAACGTAAGATAAATTCGTAGGCATTGGATCGGTGACTTGTGGGACGATATTCATCATGAGACAGTTATAACCTGGGGCGATACGGCACTAGCTCCAGTTCATCAATATAATGTAGGCATGTATTCTGTAAATAGTCATACGTGCTTATGGAAAGAACTTGCATGACATCTTTTGTTCTACCCTCCCGTGGCAGCGGGTCCATAATGGAAACTAAGGGATATTAAGGCCTCCTTTTAATAGAGAACAAGAACAAAGCATTAACACATACTGAATACATGAACTCCTCAAACTACGGTCATCACCGGGAGTGGTCTCGACTATTGTCACTTCAGGGTTCCCGGATCATAACACGTAGTAGGTGACTATAACTTGCAAGATCGAATCTAGAACATGGATATGATGGTGATAAGATAAACGGTTCAGATCTGAAATCATGGCACCCGGGCCCAAAGTGACAACCAATAAGCATAGCAAAGTCATAGCAACATCAATCTTATAACAAACTGGATACTAGGGATCAAGCCCTAACAAAACTAACTCGATTACATGATGAATCTCATCCAACTCCTCACCGACCAGCGAGCCTACGAAGGAATTACTCACTCCCGGTGGGGAGGATCATGGAATTGGCGATGGAGAGGGGTTGGTGATGATGAAGAACGAATATTCCCCTTTCCAGAGCCCCAAACAAACTTCAGATCTCGCCTCCCGATGAAGAATAGGAGGTGGCAGTGGCTCCATCTCGTGAATCGTGATAATTCTTTCTCCCTGATTTTTTCTGGAAAAATAGGATTTTATAGCGTAGGTTTTAGGGTCTGCGGGGCCACAAGGTGGGAAAATCCACCTGGGCGTGCCAGGTGGGTGGAGCGCCCTAGTGGGTTGTGCCCACCCAGGTGCCCCCCTCTGGTGGGTCTTGGCTCTAGAAATTCTTGTTTATTGTATAAAAATTCCTCCCAAAGTTTCGTAACATTCCGAGAACTTTTATTTCTGCACAAAAACAACACCATTGTAGTTCTGCTGAAAGCAGCGTCAACCTGAGGTTAGTTTCATTCAAATCATGCAAATTAGAGTCCAAAACAAGAGGAAAAGTGTTAGGAAAAGTAGGTACATTGGAGACGTAGAAGTGACACATGTGAAACATATCCCCTTGCATGTTACACTGGTGCAGAGACGTGCTATACGAATGGTTTTTACCCCCTTTCCGCGACGGAGTTATAAACCGTCGCCTAGTGAGTGTGCGCGATAGGGGGGGTCCTTCCTACACGACCCAGAAACCGTTGGGGATAGGCCCTTCGGCCACATAGGCGGGGGCAAAATGAGCTCTTGTGCGGTCATGCGAGGCATCGAAGCCCAATTGTTTTCGTTCGTATGTACATCCCACACAGTGAATCCCAGAAAAACGTTTCCGCTCGTATGTATATCACACACGGTTTTTTGTGTGGAAAGGTTTGTGCAAGGTGGCCTAACGGAAACAGTTCTCTTCCAGAAGCCGTGTGTGATTGTTAGTTGATCCAACACGCCTACTTTCTAGAAACCGTGTGGGTTGTTTCTGTGTCGGTGTACTAGAGTAGGGGTACCCTAGTATCCCGAACTCATGCACGGGCAGTTGCAGCACCAGCGGCGGGGCTTGCTGGCGACCGCCAAGATCCTCCGTGGTTCCTTTGGAGCCATTCAAGAACAAAGTATTTAAGCCCTAGGAGACAAGGTCCGGCAAGAGGAGCTTGCCGGGAAGGCCAGCCAAGGCACCTAGGAGACAAGGCCCCGGCAAGAGGAGCTTGCCGGGAAGGCCCGGTGAGCGACAAGCTTCCGGACGCGACAAGATGACGGCCGTGGCAAGGCGCTTGCCGCGGCAAGCTACCACTCTTTTCCTCCGCTCCAGCACATCCAACAACATGTCGCCCTAGGACCCTTCCAAGCGCCGCGTGGCGAGAAAGGTCGCAGCCAGGGTGCGTGGTGGCAAGCGGCGCCGACAAGATTTCCATCGTGGCGAACGATGGCGCCCAACGTTCCTTTTTGCAATCGCTTGGGCGACTTAGGCGGGCATTTAATGCTTTTTGTCCCCTGCCGTCGAGGTTAGGTATGATACAACATGTAGGTAGCTGTACCAACCTCAAGTCCGTTTCCATTTTTACCCTTGCCTATGGTGCCACCTGTCGGTGACCCCTTGAGCATATAAAAGGAGGCCCATGTGCAACGTAGAGAGGGGTTCGGTTCATTCGAAAACCAGAGAACACTCATGCTAGTTCTTGTAGCTCTCAGCGCTCCCTAGCAAGAACACAATACAATCAGACAAGCAGTAGTAGGAGTATTATCTCTCCGGAGAGCTCCGGCTGGGTAAACTGCTTCGTGTGCTTAGCCTCGATCTGCTCTTCGTCGACCTCCGCCCCCACCGAACGAAAGGGCTCGGTCCGCCCGGTCCCATAGGTGTTAAATGGGTCCGATCAGCCTCCCGACATCTTTGGCGCGCCCGGTAAGGCGTCGAGGCTGTGTGAACCTGATCCGACGTTCACACGAGCTGCATCTTCATCATCTTCACCGACATGCCACCAAGAAGAAGGCTCGCGGCGGTAATCCGTCCACGTCGAACCCACCACCACCGAGCAAAGCGGATGGTGGGATAGACGCCGGAAGAACGGACGTCGACGAGGGAGCCCTGGCGCTGCCAAGTCCAAGGACAAAGGCTGCGCGGACCTCAGCGTCCAGACATTCACCGCGCCCATCCCAGAGGCGCGGGACCGACAGCGTCATGGTATTCCACCAGTGCCATACGTTACGTTGGGCCAAGATCAAGTTGGTGGATCTCGCGATTGCTCAAGACCAGCATGCACGCCAACATCTTGCTGGCACGAAGCGAGGCACGATCGCCGGACGGGGACTGCTCCTTCTAACATAGATAGAAGTCCGAGCATATCCGCTCCTCGCGCCGTTCGCCACGCCGCCCGCCACTCGGCGAAGCTTTGGCGCCGAGCTCAACTACTCTGGATTACCCTCCGACGTCGGACAAGATCGGCGAATGGAGGGCCACCATTCGTAGTCTCATCGCCGCTTAACGGGCGACACTCCACGGCAGTCGAGTGCATTGCTGCCACGGCGGGATCGCGAGCACGAGCCGATGGCGGCGAAACCCGTGGGGGGTGCGACCACCATGCACTCTCTACCCCGAAGGCCAAGATCGCCGACTCGCCGGATCCACCTCGACAGCGACTCCACCGCATCATCGGATCCACGAGCTCGTCGCGATCAGCATCGAAGAGAAGCGCGACGTCAATCAGACCAGCGCGCTGGGCCCTCTGTCGACATGCATGCGCTAGGGGAACCAGGCGACTTGCCGTACGCGGTAGGTTGCCCTGCGTTCACTCGTGAGCTGCGGCAAGTCCAGTGGCCCAGCAAGAAGAATTTCAAGCATGGCGTGCCGTAGAAATCTGCGACGGCAAGACGCATCCGTCAGAGTTCCTCAGCATCTACACCATTGCGGTGCAAGCTGCCAGGGGATGAGAAGACAAGATCCTGGCCAACTACTTCCCGCTGGTACTCAAACCCAATGTCAGATCCTGGCTCATGCACTTGCCTGACAACTCCATATCCTCGTGGGCAGATCTGTGCCATCAGTTTGTCGGCGCCTTCACAGGCGGCCACAAACCTCATGGCCAAGAGAGCGACCTTCATCTGCTCACCCAGAAGGAAGGAGAGCACCTGCTCAAGTACATTCAGAGATTCAGCCGTGTACACTACAACATCCCAGATGTCCACCCTGCCGCGGTAATCAGCGCGTTCCATCAGAACGTGCGGAACCGCAGGATGAGGGAGGAGATGGCGATGTGCAAAATCAAGGACGTCAGTGAACTATATGCCCTGGCCGACAAGTGTGCACGTGCTGAGGAAGGGAGAAGACTCCCCGGGGAGAATGTAGAAGCAGGAGGATCTGATAGTGAGGAGGCTGCCCCGACAAAGAAAAGTCGGCGGCGAAACAACAGAAAGAAGAAGGGCAAAGATGTGCTAGTTGTCGAGCAGTCCGGCAACGGAGGTGCCGCCAAGAAAGCCAAAGTTGGAAGCTCCGGCAAGGAGGTTGCCGCTGACACCAATTGCCAGGCTAAGGCGGTCAGCCGACAAGCGGGGACGGCTCCAACAAAGCAGATCTTTGCAAGATCCACCGCACCAAGGGTCATGACCTCCAGAGCTGCAAGAAGGTCGAGCAGCTTGTCGAACAGCAGAAGGCTGAATACGAGCGGCGCGACAAGGAGAAGGCCCAGGAAGGTGCTGGAGGAACTAGCAAGAAGCGCCCCGGCGAGGAAGGCGCTTGTGCAAGGCCAAGCAGCGGCAAGGAGACAGAACCTCCCAGCGGCGCGACAAGGACGAAGATGACGACAATGACGAAGACATGGATGATGACGAGGCTGATGAGCAGGAGTTCCAGACAGCCACAGAGGTCTTGTGCGTTGCCGGCGGTGCGTCTCTGCCTACTACCCACCGCCAACTCAAGCGATGGATGCGGAAGTCAATGTGGCGTAACCATCCATCGAGTCACGCAAGCCTCTGAAATGGTCCAAGACGCCTATCATCTTTGATATTGAGGACCACCCTGATCGCATAATCATGCGGTCGGTGCTTGCCGATGTTGGTTTCACCAACTATCCGCAACCTCAAGGTCACTAAGATGTTAGTTGGCCAGCGGGGCCGGCTTGAACCTGATCTCCTCCGCGGTACTCCGGAAACTCCGGATCCACGATAGCGAGCTCAAAGAGACCGGCACATTCAAGGAATCAATCCGGGAAGGAGCAAGCGAAGGGAAGATCACGTTGCGGTAACATTTGGCAGCGAAGTTGAACTTCAGGGTGAGAGGGTCACTTTTGACGTCATTGACTTCCATTGCCCTACAATGGGATACTCGGCAAATCCGGCACTACGCCAAATTCATGGCGGCCTCTCACTATGCATACAACATCTTTGAAGATGCCAGGCCCGATAAGCGTCATCTCTATCCCTGGCGACAAGAGGGATGCTCTTATCTGCGCCGACAAGATCTACCGGGAAGCAGCAGCCGCAGCGGATCACAAGACACTTGCCGCTGAAGCTCCCGGGGCGAAGAAGAAGGCCAAGTCCGGCAAGAGTTCTGATGCCCACTCCGGCAAGCGCACCTCTTCGGAGTGCTGCGCTACCGTTGAGGACGCACCATCGAGCTCCACCGGCAAGTGTAAGAAGACGATGGCGGCTCCACCAGAGACCAAGAAGGTGTCCGCCAAGGAGGACGGCACAGGTGGTACCTTCACCATCGATTGCCACTCTCGACCCTAAATAGGAAAGCGGCCGTTGCTTTCCCTGCGGCGAACGTCGGCGTGTTTGCATGGCAACCGTCGACATCCCCGTGTTCCGGTGAAAGTAATTGAGCACCACCTAGCTATGCGTCCTCCTCATGCGCGGCCCGTCAAGCAGAAAGTCAGAAAACAGGCAGTGGAGCGCCAAGAATTCATCGCAGAGGAGATCAAGAAATTGGAAACAGCAGGCCTTGTCAGAGGAGTGATCCATCCTATGTGGTTGGCCAATCCTGTAGTCGTACGCAAGGCAAACGGGAAATGGAGGCTTTGTATCGACTTTACCGATGTTAATAAAGCTTGTCCCAAAGACCCATTTCCCTTGCCGCGCCCGGACCGGATTGTTGACTCCACGGCGGATGTGATTTGCTTTCATTTCTTGATGCATACTCCGGGTACCATCAGATCTTCATGGCAGAAGAGGATGAGGAGAAAACCGCATTCATCACTCCATGTGGCACATACTGTTTTGTACGGATGCCTTTCGGGTTAAAGAATGCTGGTTCAACATTTGCAAGAGTAGTCCATGACGCTTTTGAGCCACAAATGCACAGAAATGTAGAAGCTTACATGCATGACATAGTGGTCAAGAGCAAGGACAAGGCTACTCTGATTCAAGATTTAGATGAAACCTTTGCAAATCTGCGCCAAGATCAACCTCAAGCTCAACCCGAGAAGTGCGTGTTTGGAGTCCCCTCGGCAAACTTCTCGGGTTCTTCGTGTCTCGTGGAATTGAAGCCAATCCCGACAAGATCAAGGCCATTGAGCAGATTGAAGCACCAAAGCGCGTCAAGGACGTGCGAAGACTTGCCGGTTGCGTGGCAGCTCTCGGCGGAGTTTATCTCTAGGTACTGTGGCGGCGCGCCTGCCATTTTCAAAATTTTGAAAAAGCGGGTCCAATGAAATGGACTCCGCGGAGGGCTGTCAACGAGACTTAAAGAGATACCTGTCCTCCACTCCAACGCTTGTCGCACCTAAGCCACAAGAGAAGTTGCTGCTATATATAGCGGCAACCAATCAAGTGGTTACTGCTGCGTTAGTGGCGGAGAGGGAGGCGGATGATGAGCCGACAACCAAGGCAGATGCATCCAGCGACAAGCAAGGCACTTCACCGACAAGCTCTGGTCCCGACAAATATGGATCTGCGCAGGAGTATGAGAATGCGCCCAGTTTACTTTGTCAGTTCCCTCTTGCAGGGGGCTAGGTCAAGGTACTCTGGTGTGCAGAAATTGCTTTCGGCCTTCTCATGGCCTCGAAAGCTCGCCATTACTTCAAGCACCACGAGATCACGGTCGTCACTCGCTTCCAAGAGATAATCTGCAAAATCCGAAGAAGCAGGCGGGATTGTCGAGTGGGCACTTTGGGCTGTCAAGCTTTGGCCTCAAGTTTGAAAGCACTTCAACTATCCAAAGCGAGCATTGGCGGAGTTCATAGCAGAATGGGCGCCAACACAAGATGAAGAAATTCGAGACGAGCATCCCGTCAAGGAAGCAAGCAAAAGAGTGGCTAATGTACTTTGATGGTGCCTTCTTCGCTGCAAAGGCGCCCGGTCTTGAAGCGTCTTGCTTGTCGCACCCACCGGAGAGCACCTCAAAATCGTAGTCCGGATGCACTTTCCCAAGGAGCAAGCAACAAACAATACTGCAGAGTATGAAGGTTTGCTTGCGGTCTCGAGATCGCGGTAGACCTTGGGATCAAGAAGCTCATTGTCAGGGGTGAGTCACAGCTTGTCATCCGCCAAGTAAACAAGAGTTATCAGAGTCCATTGGTGGAAGCTTATGTTGATGAAGTGAGGAAGCTAGAAGAGCCCTTTGACGGCCTACAGATGGAACATGTTCCAAGAGCTCGAAACGACATTGCCGATGGCTCGTCGAAGTCACGCTGCACTTAAGTTACCTCTGTGGAACCGGGGACCTTTGTGCTCAAGCTGACTCAACCGACTGTACCGCCATCAACTGGACAGAACAAGAAGAGGAAGTTGATTTCTGGCGACTATTTTCCGGCCGAGCTCCCCGAGTCCGCCGCCAAGAAGGTCCCCAAGATCAACGCCAAGAGTGCTGAGGAACAGTCTGCTCCGACAAGCCCTAGGGTTTGTTTCGTTGAAGCAGACGCTCCCGACAAGTTTTGCTCCGGCAAGCTTGCCGGGGAACATCAAGCTCCGGCTGAACCGCAGGTTCTTGCCATAGAAGCGGATGTTCCCGCAGCAGCAGGTGTGCCTTTAGTCCTTGTTGTCGAGCCACAGGCTCCAGCATGGGCGCAGCAGATTGTCCATATCCTTGAGACGAGAGAACTTCCCGAAGAGCAAGAAGAAGCGGAAAGAAGTAGCCCGGCGGTGAAGTATGTACCGGTTTGTCGACAAAGACACCTGCATGTAAGAAGACTCAACGGTGTGAAATTGAAGTGTATTCACGGGAAGATGGGCGAGCTGTTGGCGAAGATACATGGAGGCATATGTGGTCACCACATTGGCGCAAGAAACACTCGCCGCAAGCGTTCGGCAGGGTTTCTTTTGGCCGACAGCCCTCCGGATGCATTGCACAAGTAACCAAGTGTGAAGCGTGCCAAATCCATTCCAAGCGAGATACACCAGCCCGGCTCAAGCTCTCCAGACGATCCCTTTATCACGGCCATTTTCGGTGCTGGGGCTCGACATCCTCGGCCCCTTTCCCGAGCTGTCGGGGCTTTGAGTACTTATGCGTCACCATCGACAAGTTCACAAAGTGGCCGGAAGTGGAAGCGATGAGGAAGGTGACAAAGATCGGCGATCAAGTTCTTGGTCGATTGTTTGCCGCAGGATCCCTAACAGGATCATCACCGACAACGGCACACAATTCACGAGCCGCACCTTCATGCGGTCGTCCAAGATCTTGGCGCCAAGGTCGCTTCGCTTATTGCTCATCCGAGAAGTAGCGTTCAAGCGGAGAGGGCGAATGCTTTGAAGTGCTTCGCGGACTCAAGACCGGGACTTTCGACGGGCTGCACAAGTCGCGTAAGAAGCTGGATTGAGGAGCTGCCGGTGGTTCTTTGGTCGATCAGGACGACGCCAAATCGAGCCACTGGCCAGACACCTTTCGCTCTAGTCTATGGAGCAGAGGCAGTTCTCCCCACGGAACTCGTATACGGGTCACCTCGAGTGCTCGCTTATGATGAGCTCGAGCAAGAGCAGTTGCGACAAGATGGCCATAGCTCCTTGAGGAGGACCGTCTTGAGCTTCTTTGTCTGAGCTGCTCGATATCGGCAAGCTTTCTTGCGCCGCTACCATAGCCGCAAAGTTAATGCCGAAGTCTCGAGGAAAGCGACCTTGTTCTTGGCGCGTTCAGTCCGCCATGAAATTCCAACAAGTTGGCCTTGAAGTGGGAAGGCCCTTACCGGGTGAAAGCAGTCACTAGGCCTGGCGCTGTCCGCCTTGAGACCGAAGATGGCATTCGGTGAGCAACTCTGGAACATTGAGCATCTTCATAAATTTTACCCGTAAAAGCGCGGTTGCGGAACTCTGTTCCGGCAACCACCTTTTGTACAAGTCTTGCCGATGTTGCATGTAATCCTTTGTACAAAGCCGGGCGCAGACCCCGTGCATAAGTAAAGCTCATGTGTTCCGCACATCTTGTCAATTTCATGCTTTCTACATTATATTGCATGTGTTATCTGACACTTTGTGCAGCACCCACCCCCGGTAAGCACTAACGAGCCATGAGGCTCCATATCTTTATTTTCTCTTCTTTCTCTTTCTCAAAGAAAGGAAGGTTCTCTCGCACACAAGTTTGCCGGGGGGGGGGAGGAGAAGATAACGGTGTGGACCAAGCGTCGCTCGAGGAGGTTTAGCCTTACTGGGAAGCAAACGACAGAAAAGCTAAGTTGCCAAAGTTTGAGCAATCATTTTAAAAAAAAATTTAAGTTATTTTCCTCGAACGACCGCCCTTTGTATGGAAAACCTGTGCGCGGAGGAACCAACTCGTAGCTAGTTGCGCCCTTACTTTGTTTCGAGTCAGCTCAACAATTTAAGTGAGCTGCGACTAGTTGCGACAAGGTTGCTTGCCGGAGGCGGCACCGCCAAGGCTCACGACGTCACTTTTCAAGCACTTTCATGACCAAGGTGCCTGCGCCGGTGAGTTCCCTAAAAGCGTAGGGCATAAACATACAAAGGAAGGAATCAAGTAAAGGAAATAACATAGCAATTACTACCCGAAATAGAGTTATATTACACGATAGCTTGTCGCAGCTCTAATAGATTGTTCTCCTAACATGACCAAAGCAGCCGACAAGGAAAAGATAAAATGGGCGGCCTAGTCCACGCGATCGCCCTCAACCCTCTTGATCCCGCTCACCCTATCCCACGATGGAGTGCGACAAGGGTCTTGAGCGCCTTTACATCAAAGCATCCCGGCGGCAAGGACACGAGGGCGTTGGTGAGGTTGAGGCACGGATTGCGGAAGGCCACCTTCATCGGCACCTTCGGAGAGCACCCGCGCAGATCTGGCGCGACTCCTCGGCCAGCTGCTTTGGGATCTCTTCGCGGAGTCGCTGGAGGGCCGTCACCACGCCTTTGAAGAACAAGCTGAGCTTGGCGCTGGGTTGGAGATGCTCGTCGGAGGAATATCCAAGATCCACCATCCCCAGCTCCGCCAGCCTCCACTGTCGATGGCGGCGGCAATATCCACGAGACCCTCGGTCCGGTGCTCCACGTTATCCCCTGAAAAGTAATGCAGAGTAGCGGCGGCGCTTCGCCAGCGCCTCGTCGGCGTTGATCTGCTCCCTGGCGCCGTCCGGTATCTGGAGTCAAGGTGGTCAGCTTCAACTCGAGATCTGTGGTTGCAGTCCTTGGCGGCGCTGAAGCTCCTTGCTCCTCTCGGCGAGACGGCCTTGCAGCTCGCCAAGAGTGTAGGCGTCCTTCTCGCGCTCATGCTTGAGTGCAGCAAGCTCCTCGCCGCTCTTCTTCAGATTGGCCTCCAGCTGCGTCACCTTCGTCCCCAACTCCTTCTTGGCGGCCTCGGCAGCTGCGGCAGCATCCTTTGCTTCCTTGAGAGTCTCACCAAATGTTTGCTCGCGGCAAGCTCCTCCTCGTGGCTCTCAAGATTGACCTTCCGCTGCACCAGCTTCGCCTTCTGCGCAAACAGCTTCTCGGCGGCAAGCCTTTGTTGTTCTTCACTTCAGCCTTCTCGAGGAGAGGAAGGCTTTGCGCTCCTCGGCGAAGTCGCTCCGGCTCCTCTACCAAAGACGGAGAGCTTCACGATTGATGCCGGAGCTTCTCCGCGCGTTTCTCTATGTCCACGCCCGCCTTAGCGACAAAGCGCTTCTCGGAAGGCCAGCTTGGCTTGTTTCCGGGCGGTAGAGTGACGGCGGCTTCTGCGGCGGTGCTCCTCCTCGAGCTCGCCATCGCCTTGCTGCTTTCATGCGTCAACCAGCGTCGGCCGGCGAGGCGAGCAACTCTTCGTCGAAGGTTTCCCCTTCAACCGGCGCCTGGAGCACGAAGCCCGGGGAGTTTGATGAAGACGCCCGTCGCCGGCCTTCAAATAGGCGTAGGGCTGGGGTTCTTCGAACTGGCAGCTGCGGTAGCGGTGGAGGGATCGGCGGTCGGTGTGGCGCTGCCGCTCCTGCGGCCCCAGGGCCGTCGGTCACGATCGCTGCACCCTCGCCCAGCTCCTGCGGCAGCAATGCTTGGCGGCCTCTCCGTCGGCGGATTCATCAGCGCCGGCTCCTTCTCCGGCGACCTCGGTCTCCATCGGCTCCGTGGCAGATGGACCTGAAGACCGGAAAAGGAAGAAAAGTCAAGCAAATATTCAAAAAGAAGATCAGAAGAAGAAGCCAAGGGAAGTTTTCAAACAAGAAGAGTACCTGTGCTAGGATCGACAGTCGCCCTTGCCGGAGGACTATGCGAAGAAAGGGTACCCAGTTGGGGCTAATTCCGAAGCAGCGGCTGGGAGTACCTTCGTCCGCGGATGCGCCCGCGTCTTCATCGACCAGAAGAGGTAGTAGTTCTCCTCAGCTCCCTTGCGGCGAAGTTGGGGAAGATGGCCCGCTCCTTTCAGAAGCGCCCATGAGCGCTGCGCCTCGACCGACTTCACGCCCTTCCCTTGTCGGCTTTCGGAGCCATGGCGGAGGCGGTGGGGGAGACCGACGGCGTTGGTGGTACTGGTGGCGATGGGGGGGCGGCGCGCTGCTCTCTTCTAACTTGGGAAGAAGGGGAGAGCAGCGGTGGTTTTTTTTCGAGATTGGACAGCAACTGGCGAGGTGGGCGGACTGCCCCTGTTTCCTCTGCTTATAAAGAGGGGAGGCGGACGTTTTCGCCCTTCCGAATAAAGAAACCACCCACGATCTCGCCCACGATCTCTCCCACGACGCCGCATTCGGGACGCGTGCTGCCTGTGGAGGGCGTGGTGCGTCCGGGGTGAGTTATGGCGTAAACCAGGCGCGTGTGCCCGTGCCACTGTTTGGGCACTGGCCCAACAGCGCTTCGGCACCGTGTGGCCTGTGCCCGGGGCTCACAGCCGGTGTACTAGAGTAGGGTACCCTAGTATCCCGAACTTCGTGCCTGACGATTCTGACACACCAGCGGCGAGGCTTGCCGGCGACGCCAAGATCCTCCGTGGTTCCTTTGGAGCCATTCACGAATAATGTATTTAAGCCTAGGAGACAAGGTCCCGGCAAGAGGAGCTTGCCGGGAAGGCCAGCCAAGGCACCTAGGAAACAAGGCCCCGGCAAGAGGAGCTTGCCGGGAAGGCCCGGCGAGCGACAAGCTTCCGGGCCAGCGACAAGGCAGCCACGCGGCAAAGGCGCTTGCCGCGACAAGCTACCACTCTTTTCCTCCGCTCCAGCACATCCAACAACGTGTCGCCCTGGGACCCTTCCAGGCGCACGTGGCGAGAGGCTGTGCAGCCAGGGGTGCATGGTGGCAAGCGGCGCTGACAAGATTTCCATCGTGGCGAACGGTGGCGCCCCTGACGGTCCCTTTTTGCACTGTTTGGGCGACTTAGACGGGCATTTAATGCTTTTGTCCCCCCGTCGAGGTTAGGTATGATACACTTTGCATGTGTAGCTGTACCAACCGCAAGTCCGTTTCCATTTTTACCCTTGCCTATGTTGCCACCTGTCGGTGACCCCTTGAGCATATAAAAGGAGGCCCATGCGCAACGTAGAGAGGGGTTCGGTTCATTCGAAAACCAGAGAACACTCACGCTAGGTCTTGTAGCTCTCAGCGCTCCCTAGCAAGAACACAATACAATCAGACAAGCAGCAGTAGGAGTATTATCTCTCCGGAGAGCTCCGAAGCTGGGTAAACTGCTCGTGTAGCCGCCTCGATCCGCTTCTTCGTGCGACCTCCGCCCCCCACCGAACCGAAAGGGGCTCGGTCCGCCGGTCCCATAGGTGTTCGTGGGTCCGATCAGCCTCCCCGACATTGTGTTCATCACCTACGGTGTTGTCTGAGTAACCGTCTGCAATAGAAAACCGCAATAAGTAGGGTAATTAGCCTATTATTCATAATCAATGTAGTAATCAAATTGACATTTCTTATAAGACACACCAAATATTTCATATCCGTATAACGACAACCAAGATTTCATAATCGAGTTACATCAGATAGCATCAGCACTCAGTTACACCAAAGAGGGATATAGCTAGCTACGCCATTACACAACAACACCAAGTTTCACATGCAACATCGGAAACATTTGGAAAAGTAGCAACATACATGGTAAATAGAGGGATGAATCTCATCTGGGTAACTGCAGAAGCGGAAGGCGAATATTGAGCCTTCAGTGATGTTGAACGTCCTTGCAACTTTAGGCCATTGGCTATGGATAATTGCCCGCCCAACCTTCATCCTCTCCAGGAAGACTTCAATATTGTACCGTGGGTGTTGAATGAAAACCTTCCTCGCCTCTGGACCATGCACGTGATTAGAGTGGTAATCATCGGTGAACTGCTTTGAAAAGTAATGAAAACAAAGATATGCATAAATCGCCGTTATATATTTTGAAATGGCGCAAGGGGGAAAAACAAGGTAAAAGAGTTAGTACCATCCTATAGTTGACTGGTGTCTTCTTCATTGTGCAAACAAAAATCTTGTTGTTATTCGTCGCAAGTTTCTTCATCCTTACAATCTTTCTGAGTTTCTTGACTTGACTGATATTCATGGACATCTCATTTCCCCATATGCAAAATGGGTTGAATGGTGGGTCTAAGCCTCTGACAGCAGGACCTACATGTGCAAGAAAAAATTGTAAGAAACCTAAATATTAGAATGATTCCTACGACTGCACAGTAATGTGCTATTAGCGAAAGGACCATGCATGAGCACAACTCGATGGTAAACCGCAGGTCTCCCATTGTTTCCACGCAACACATATAAGGAAGATCTTGATCAAAGTTAACTAAGAGTTGCCATACTATCGATGAGAATATGTATTGAGTACAGCCAAATTCGATTTATTTCTCACATGCATAACAACACAAAATTGTACCCACAACAAATTAAAATCAAATTGCCGAATAGAACCAAACAGTTAAATGGACAGCAGACCAAATGAACCAAAACAACTAATTGAGCACGACATTGCAAAGCAGAAACATGTACTAGAAGATAAGACAGTTAACAAAATGTAGTAATTGTTGGGCCAAACTCTTAACTGAACATTACATTTCAGAATATCATATTGCATATTAACATTACAAAGGACAAAGCACTAGAAGGCACTAGCGGTGGCCTCGAGAAAACAACAAGAAGTGTATTTTTAAAGTAGGCAACCGCGTAGCACTGTCGAGGTGTCCTCGAAGACGAGGTGGTCCTCCATGATCTGGAATTTGGCATGCATGGAAGCCATAGTGACCTCGTGTTGTTTTATCGAGGTGGAGATACGCTAAAGATTCTTACCAATGGTGCCTTCATCAGAGGTGGAGATGAAGGAGCACACTAAGAACTACGCCAAATGGCTGAAGAATCGTTTGGCACAAGTATCCATCAATGACATTGCTACGTGGTTGGCACAAAAGCCATCACCTACGGTGTTGATGTACCAAGCATATGACATAAATGGATACACATTCTACACTAAGGAACATGATAAGAAGACCTCGTATCAGAACAGCTCTGTTCAAATAGAATGCATGACTGGAAATGAAGCTGATAAAAGGGTATACTATGGAACCATCAAAGAGATTTGGAAGCTTGACTATGTGAAAGTTAAGGTGGCATTATCCAGGTGCGCATGGATCCCTCTTGGTCATGTAAGGATTGATGAGTAGAGGAAGACCTGTGTTAACAGAACAACGATGGCATATCACGCGGACCCATTCATTCTTGCCAGCGATGCTACCCAGATTTTCTTTGTGGAAGACCCCTTGCATAAGAACGGCCATTTAGTGATGCATGGGAAGAGAAGGGTGCTGGGTGTCGACGATGCTGCCGATCAGGACGAGTACGATGAATTTGATGTGTTGCCAGCCAAGGGATCACGCACCAGTGCAACGGAGAAGTTTAAAATCATCAAAACCCCCAAGTTCATTCGGGGTCAACTTAATGATCCGAGTTCCCACATGTACATGGGAATTAAGCTGTAAGACTAGTCTTTATGCCTACCCTGTAACTTAATTCGTTCAATTTAGAACCGGGCGCTGTCTTTGAATTTGTGAGTTATGCCCGGTTTTACGATGATGTAAGAACCGTTAATATGTTGACCTTGATATCTTTGTCATTTCGTGCAATGAATATGAACTGTTTTTGTTGTTATTATTATTATTATTATTATTATTATTATTATTATTATTATTTTATATCATAGAGGTAGCACACTCAATCGATCTCACTACAGTATGTGTGAACAAAATTATGCAATCTGGTTTGCAAATAGCACACGGTTCGTTCATGAAAGTCTTGTGCCGACCAAACCCCGCCACCACCCCGCCCACGATCTGAGTCATGCTTTCTAATTGGCCAGAACCCAAACCCCACGGATCATACTTCTACACCCTTGGATGCTCCCAGATCGAACGGCAATCCTCACCCCTTTCGACAGCACATGCAGTTCCGGTTGTAATTTTATTTGTATGCACAAAATGCACGTTAATATCAAAAAATGTCTTAAATAAAGCTAACGATTCCTGAAATGCGCCGGAAAATCAAACCCGTGGTATAATGGTGATTGCGCATCTGGAAATTTTTATGAGGCCAAAGGATGAAGTCACCGGCCACAGAAGTTTGAATTGACGCGTCTCCTTTTGGAAAAGCATGATCCTTCATGTGAGAAGCTCCGGTTTGGAAGGAGCGGTCGTCAAAACTTGTGCCAAACTTTACCAATCTTTTTCCACAGGGTCGTGAGAGCACGCCACAGGCACACACATCGATTTTGATGATGTCCGAACTCCATCTGAATTTTCTGTAATTAAAATACCAACTAGGCCTACGCCAGTGGCCGCACCTTGTGGCCGAAATGTTTGAAACTTCTCCCAGCTTGTCGAACAAGCGGATGAAAACTCACAAAGTGACGCACAAATGATCTGTACACCTTTGCTAGGCTCATAGTAAGGGGGTATCATAGCTAGTATCATGCATGCCAACTATGCAATTTTGATGAGTTGTCATAGAATTAATTAAATGAAGAAAGAGAGGGTTAAGTATCATATCATGAAACCATATCATAATAAATGTTATGCTACTATGTGTCATGCATGACAATATAAATAAAGTACTACATATGATACTAGCTACTCTATGATACTATGCATTATTAGAGCAAGTAAGTACACAATAGAGTGACATAAGACTAGCTAGCCACAATGGGTAGTAACATAGAATGTTACTAGTCTATGTTACTACCTCTATAGTGGGGAGTAACATATGTGTAGTAACTTCAACACTTCATTTAGTAGGCTATAGACTCATCTTGCCTTGAGATGTGTGATGTTACTCAGACTAGGCACAAAGGGTAGTAACATAGACTAGTAACATGCCCATGTGTTACACTAGTCTATGTTACTACCTCTATAGTGGGGAGTAACATATATGTGTGGAACATGCAACACTTCATTTATTAGGCTATAGACACATCTTGCCTTGATATGTACATGTGATGTTACTCATACTACTAGTAACTAGCTATGTTACTACTTTCCTCTCTTTCTTCATTTATTGCTTGCAACATTATCTACTTTATCTAGATATGTGCGATGTTACTACCTATGTTACTCCCATTGTGGGTAGTCTCATACTATAGTAAGACTATATACCATAACCATAGTGGGAGTAACAAAGGTATTATTAACTATGCTCTTAGTGAGGTAGCTAGTATATCATAGACGACTAGCTAGTACCAGACTAGGCATAGTGGGAGTAACTTCAGCAGTAACACCAACTCCAACTCAGCAAACTTGCTTATGTGGCAATAACTTAATGAGGAGAGAGATAGTTTCAGTAACTGATAATTATTGTAGCATCACATGTCCCAATGCAATATGAGTCTATAACCTAAGAAATGAAGCTCTGCATGACACTACACTTATGTTACTACCCACTATGAAGTTAGTAACATATATAGTCTAGGGATATGTGTATCTTACCAGTGTACTACTCTCCATTGTCGCTAGGTAGTCTCATACTCCCTCCTTTCTGGTTTAGCTAGGCTAGTTGTAATGGTATTATCATAAGCGGTATCATGCATGCCAACTAGACTTTCTAGATGATGTGGCACACAAGAGAGGATGTGGTATCATATCATGATACCGGGTCATATTAAATGTTGTACTACTACTTTGTGTGATTAGTAAGGCAACCTAAGATGTTAACTTGTGATACTATGCATTACGGAAGTAGCTAGTATCCTAGCTACACTATCATATATATATGCATGATACTACTAGTGTCGGGGAGGCTGATCGGACCCACGAACACCTATGGGACCGGCGGACCGAGTCCCTTTCGGTTCGGTGGGGGGCGGAGATCGCACGAAGAAGCGGATCGAGGCGGCTAAGCACGAGCAGTTTACCCAGCTTGAGCTCTCCGGAGAGATAATAATCCCATCACCGCTTATGTCCGATTGTATTGTATTTTTGCTAGGGAGCGTTGAGAGCTACAAAACCTAGCGTGAGTGTTCTCTGGTTTCGAATGAACTGAACTACGAACCTCCCTCTATGTTGCACATGGGCCTCCTTTTATATGCTCAAGGGGTCACCGACAGGTGGCAACATAGGCAAGGGTAAAAATGTAAAAGAACTTGCGGTTGGTACAGCTACCATGCAAAGGTATCATACCTAACCCCGACGGCAGGGACAAAGGCATTAAATGCCCGTCTCGCCGCCCCAAACAAGGCATAAAGTGACCGTCCGCACGGTGCCGCCGCTTGCCACGATGGCTATCTTGTCAAGACCTCTTACCACCAGCGACCCCGGTCAGACACTCTCGCCACGCGCACCTGGAAGGGTCCTGTATGCGACACGTTGTTGGATGAGCTGGGCCTTGGTACGAAGTGGATGCACCGCCATGACAAGCGCCTTTGCCGTGATAAATGGTCTTGTCGTGACGGTCGGAAGCTTGTCGTCGCCGGGCCTCCAGGGACGCCTTGGCGCGTCGCTGACAAGTTCCTTGGGGTGCCTTGGTTGGCCTTCCGGCAAGCTCCCTCTTGCCGGGTCTTGGATACTTTGCTCTTGAATGGCTCCAAAGGAGCCACGGAGGATCTTAAGCGGTCACCCGGCAAGCCTTGCCTCATGGTGTCAGAATCGCCTCAGGCACGAAGTTCGGGATACAAGGGTACCCCTACTCTTGTACACCGACAGGTAGTATATATATATATATGATACTCCTCATTACAACCAGCCTGATAGGGCTCAATTCAAAAATCTCACCAACCAAGGTAGATGGTGAGTGGTGGAATACCTTTTGTAGTTTGCAAGAACACCCAATTAATGCTTTTGTTTTCCTCAAAATTTTATGTTTTCTAATGTATTAATTGCAATACATGCATGCATATATAAAGTACATGCATTGGTCAACTTTCTCTTAATACCTGCATGCAATGATTTAATGCACCTTGGAATCTGGACATGTGATGGGGAACAACCAAATTGAGCCTTATAAAATGGAAAAACTAAAATTTTGAGATAAGCCTATAAACCGGAAAGGAGGGAGTATATATGCATGGTACTAGTAAATAATCGGCAATACCTCCGTAATGCGCGCATGCATAGTATCATGAGTTAGTATCTTAGGTTCCTTATTAATTACCATGCATGACACAAAGTAGTACAACGTTTAATATGATACGGTATCATGATATGATACCACACACCCTCTCTTTCATCATTTAACTGTGTGCTACCTCATCCAAAAAGTCTAGTTGGCATGCAACATACCGCTTGATACTCCCATATTACGACCAACCTTATTAGGGTGGCCATAGTGGGGGTATCATAGACGATATCATGCATCCGGGAATAGAAAATATGATGATGTGGCAAAGAAGCAGTAACATAGGTAGATACCGTAACATATATATATATATATATATATATATATATATATATATATAATAATAATAATAATAATAAATGCTATACTACTTTGTGTCATGCATGGCCATAAATACGGTCATCTATGATATATACTCCCTCCGTAAACTAATATAAGAGCGTTTAGGTCACTATTTAGTAATCTAAACGCTCTTATATTAGTTTACAGAGGGAGCTAGTACTACTCTATGATACTATATATGCACTATGAACGTACGTACGTAGTATCATACACTAGTATCATATGCATGATACTACATATATATATAGTACTATATGATACTCCCTATATAAGGCTGGCCATAGTGGTGGTATCATAGCCGGTGATGTCATGCACTTGGAAATAGCAAGTATATGCTGATGTGGCAAAGAATTAAATATATATAAAGAGGGTTAGAGTAATATATAGTAGGTAGATACCGTACATGTTAAATGCGATTCTAATTTGTGTCATGCATGGCAATAAATATGATATATATATATATATATATATATATATATATATATATATATATATATATAGGTGGGTCTATTATGATAACAATTCCTTTAAGACCTTATTCTGCTAACACCTAACCTTAGTCTGATTACACCACCGTCCCACCCCCAGCCACTCGATCGAACAAAACCACCCACCACCCACCTCCCGCATTTAACACAAATTTCACTCCACCTACACCTTCTTCCACGCTCCCGCCCCGGGTCCCAGCCTCCTTCCCCGACCTCCTTCCCTTTCCTTCTTGGCGTCGCCCGCCTGCTGGTGACCACGCGCAGCACCCACCCTACCATTACACCCGCCGCCCACCACCACCTACCGGGATCTGGCAACCACGGGATCGATCCCGACCACCATGGCTCCCCACCACACCACCACCTCCACCTCCCGTCCAAGACACCCAAAAACCCGACCATCGCCCCGCCTCCTCTTCCTGCTGCCCGTGGCTGCCTCCTCCTCCCACTGGCGTCGCCCCACCTCCTCCTCCCCGCCAACATGGCCCCGCCTCATCCTCCGCCCCGCTGTGACCCTCTTTCCACACGGGCGCCGCTTCCTCCTCCCAAGCGCCTCAGGCCCTCAACGCCGCCACAGCGATGGCCCGTCCCCGCTTCCACTCCAGCCACGGCAGCTTATTTCTACTCAGAGAGTGTGCGATCCACCGGCCCCTCCTCTACTTCAGATCCCGTGCAACCTTCGATGCGATTCGTCCACACCAACCCCTGACTCTCTCCTCCCAATCCATGGATCCGCGGATCCGGGTTCTTCCTCGTGCATCGTACTCTTCTACGCACGGATCAAGAGAGTTTGAGGTGTGCCACCCCGCCGTGGTCTGCCTACTTCTCCTCCTTCCCTGCTACACGGCAGGCGTCGATCCTGATCTGCCTCCCCCTATTTGTCGCCTCCTTTGTTTCTTTTTGCAGCTCGCTGAGTATTATTTTGAAGTTCAGTGAGATCCATGTGCGCCGAATAATAGTAGTAATTGATGCATGTGCTCAACCTCAACAATACATCAAGGTCCCAGCGATCCCAATAGCATGTGTTGATGTCCAAAAAGCGATAACTTGTGTTTTTCTGTTGGATTTTGGCTGTGCATCTGATACCTCGTGCGGTCCAGCATTGCAGTTTGCATTTTGATGCCTTTGTGCGGTTCCCTCCAGTCTCTTCATTTTCGCGCCACTGATGAACATGCAAACATGGGTGAGGTGAAGTTTGCCCTTTCCAGTTTGCTCATCTGATTTTGGGCGTTTGCTCTCTTTTTTAAGGGGAGAGGAAAAGTCGCGTCGAAAAGAGCAAGAAAAGTGTTGTTGTCCACCGTCGATGAGAGCCATGAACAACGGCATCGTGGATGCATTCTGTCCACTCCGCGGCAGCGAGATACATAATCTATGGCCTAATTGTGTTTTTCTTTTAAGAAAAGAGTCAAGTGGATCATGGTTGGCTGTTCTCAGTGTCCTATGAAATAGAACCAACCCTTCTACTCTACTTGTGAACAGAAGTTCAATCCGACACTTCCGTGCATGCACTTTCAGCAGGAACGCTGCAAGCGGCGGTTATGATCAGAAGGAGTACACTTCTAATATGTTTGGGTGTTCGCTTTGAACTCTCTTGAAGCTCATTCGGCTCAAGACAACAAACGTATCACTTTGAGGAGTACTGCGGTCCACTTCAGTCCAATGTATTTATTTTTTTTGTAAAAAATAGATGCAGTCCGTTTGGACACTCCTTGCGGTTTGCACGGCTCGTGTGTGAAGTGCACGATGTGCTTGTGTGTTTCAAAACCTAGTCAATTATGCGAAGTGCACAATGTGCTTTGTTTGTTTCAAAACTCAGTTGATTCCGTCAAAACACATGCAAAGGTGCTTGGTCCTCGTCAAAACACATGCGATTGCACTTGGTACTTGGGCGTGGTTCATTTTTGAGAGTGATGATGTTCACTTGCACGCTTCATGGAAGTGTGAAAAAATAGCGAAACAAAAGAAAGTAATGCACGGTTCACTTTGATATATGCGGCGGTTCACTTGCCCTTGTCTCTGCCAATCCACTCTCGTTCATCAAAATGTTGGAAAAAAACAAGAAAAACTCCTTTGAGAAAAATTACGTCGACAAAAGAAATAATGCAGCTCGCTTGCCCATCGGATGTAGTCACGGTTTTCATTACGAAGCGGTCGATTGACGTATGATGTTGTTCATCCCGTAAGTGCAAAAAATTTGTTACGGAAGCGAAAAAAAGTAATGCGGTTCACTTCTTGATAGTGTTGTGTTTCATTTACACCGTATGTGAAGTGCACTCTATTTTCTCGTCCTTCAAAAAATACGTTTGAATAAAAGAAACCATGTAGTTCTCTTACCCGTCCGATGCAGTGCGGTTTTTCGTCCGATGCAGTGCGGTTTTCAGTCGGATGAAGTACCCACGCCGATTTCGGTGTCGCGAAAAACAGAGTGCCCGCATTTCGGTAAATTTCAAATTCCTGTTAAACCGTAGAGAATTAGGGAGAGTGTTCTACATGAAAATGTTGCGCCCGGTTGATATCTTTCCAACGGCATATCGTTTGAATCATTCCGACTAGCGGTTTGCAAAAATTTCGCGAAAAACAGCCGCTGTCACTCATCATCCACCGCACTATTTTCAAAATTAACTTAAAATCGTAAGGAATCTAAAAACTATTTCAACATATGAAAGTTGTGCCTCGTTCTTAGCTTTCCAACGGCGTATCACGCGCCTCGTTTCGACAAATGGTTCAAAAACTGGAGCGAAAACAGTATCGAAAATTTGAAGAAATTTGAAAAACAGAATTCCGCGATTTAGTAAATTTTAAACTGCTCTTAAACCGTAACGAGTTAGAGGTAAATTTATGTACGAAAAAGATGCGCCTCGACGATATCTATCAAACGGCGTGTCATTTGCTTAAACGCGAAAGAACGTTCGCTGTCACTCGTCATCCGCCGCACTGTTTTGAAAACTGCTCTTAAACCGCGAGGAATCTCGAAAAGTGTTCAACATGGCGAAGTTGCGCCTAATCTATAGCTTTCCAACGATATATCATACGCGTCGTTCTGATAAACGGTTAAAAAACTAGAGTGAAAACAGTACCGAAAAAACAACGCGTGCAGTTTTTTCCGACGAGAACTTCACACATGTGAGTACTGCATCACACTTGGTTCAAAGAATGACGTGCACTTGCATTGAGCGTGCAGTGCGAAGTGTTATCAGAATAGTTATTCTGCTAATATTAGCAGAATAGACCGGCTGTACATATATATTTATATATATATATATATATATATATATATATATATACTATACTCTATGTATATGATATACTATACTCTATGTATTATATATTAGCTATGCGCTATAATTAATTGAAGGTAGTATCATATGTACTGTATATTCATGATACTAGTAGATGACACTCATGATTTCTTACCGTGGAAAAATATTGGAGGCGAAATGAAGAAATCATGTTTTCATTCAAACAAAATATGATGTTAGGTAATGTAAATGTTTTAAAGAGCACACGGTTCACTCCATGAAAGCCGTGTGTCCACTAAACTCATGGCCGATGCACCCCCCACCCTCTACCACGCTGGCCTTGATCCGAAGGTCATGCGCATCGATTGGCCGGAACCCAAACCCCATGGATCGTATCGCCGCACCGTTGGATTCTCCTTGATCGAACGACGATCCTCACCCCTTTCGACAACACATGTACATATTTTCTAATAGCTCCTCCAAAAAAATGTTTTCAAATAGCACACGGTTCACACACGAAAGCCGTGTGCCTACCAAACCGTGGCCGATGCCCCCCCCCTCGCTACGTGTGCGATGTGAGTCGTGCGTTCTGATTGGCCAGAACCCAAACCCCATGGATCGTACGTCTGCACCGTTGGATGCTCCCAGATCGAACGGCAATCCTCATTCTTTTCGACAGGAAATGCAGTCTGGCTAGGAATTGATTTATATGCAAACATGCAGGGTAAATGCCAGAAAATGTCTTACATATAGCACATGAGACCTGAAATGCGCCAGCAAATCAAACCCGTGGTAAAATTGTGATTGGTTTACGTGCGAAAAATTTAGATGACAAACGACGAACTCAGGTCTTCATTTCAAAATTTGTACGTCTTCATTTCAAACGAAATTATTCTGTTTGTGCACACGAGTGCTTAGAGGCAACCGTTTGCATAGGCTTTCCGCGCGCGCGTTGACCGAGGATATTTTCACCCTTTTCACCTAGGCCGCCAACACCCCGCCACTGTTCGCCCATATTTCACTCAACTAGTCCACCCAATCTCCTTCACCAGTTCCCCCTCCCCCCTCCCCCAGATCCACAACAGAACCCTCTCCGGCACTGCCGTGCTCACCCCGGCTATGTGCCCGCTCTTTGGCCTCAAGCCTACCTCCACTGCCGTTCCCAACACGCGGCGGCCCGCACCTCGCCGTCTTTGTTTGCTCGCGAGCCACCCTCGAGTATATCGATGCAGTAACCCTTGCCTCTCCTGTGGTCCGGCCGGGTTTGCATTAAGAAGCATGTTAGTTACTGCTCTCCATCGCAGTGAGGCATATTTCCTCGCAATCCTTCTTCCAATTTCGTTCCGTATGATCCCAAATTGGCTATAAAATAACGGAGAGCGTATATATGTTCATTATCTACCTTCCTTACTACATATAAGCTGTATTTGTTCCAATAAGTTATCGCCTATTTACGGATCATGAGCGCCTCGAGTCACACAAACTTAACAAATTAGCCGTACATTTTCTAAATTATTGCATGGCATGTTTAGAAAGCTTGATACCAAGTTGTTAGTTTTATGCTTATCCTCCTTTCACGAGTTTCGCATGTGTTCTCTATAGATGCCGAGTAGCAGCGACAACACTCATTCAGGCCATGTATCTTCATCTGATTCGGACAACCCTATGTCTTCAGCAGATTGTGAGGGATCATGTAGTCTTGAACGGGATAGAGCTGCAGCAATTACCCTTCCGGTCAGGACACGGAGGAACGCTCCAACGAATCCCACACACTAGCCTAAAGGTGTATATCAAGTAACCAAGATTGATTTAAAGTCCTGGGCTCCAACTAAACCAGATAAAGCACGCATGAGGTTTAGGAGTGTGTGTGGATTTTTTGCCAGGCCAAGGCTCAACATTAATCTGTCGGGGTTTCGGAAGGCTGGCATAGAAACACGGCGAAGGATAGTCCGGGAGATCATGGATCACTTGAACGTTACAGAGCAGTGGAGAATGCAGGTGGAACACGCTGCACCGAAGAAGGCTAGGGATGCTTGGAGAAACTGGAAGCACGTGTTGTACAAGAAGTACTTGAATGAAGGCAAGGACCCAATCCCTGCATGGCCCCAAATTACAAAGGCAGATCGAAAGTAGAATTCAAAAGGGTCAGGTCAACTCCAGAGTTTGCTGCGAAGAGTTTCAAGCAATCAGAACTTCAGAAGAAGAACATACACCCCCACCGTATGGGTGTGGCAGGATACTATGGCATGAAACTGATATGGAAACAGGAGGACAAAGAAGCAGTAGCGGCGGGTGGGAGTCCGGCCTTTAGTGAAATCAAGGCGAGCAGCGCCAGAGACTACTTGCGGGCACGTGCAAAGAGGCGTGATGACGAAACTTATTACTTTGAAAACGCACGTGACGCCAAACTGTATGAAGTGATGCTAGAGGCTTCCAAGATCCCTGGAAGGTTCTACAGGAACTCAGGGCCATGTGACATTCTGTCCATTGCTCTGGACACAAAAGAACCCCCTGGTCGTGCAAGGGGTATATGCATTAATGTCCCGCACAAGAGGGCTTTCACACTCAGCAAAGAAGAGAGGCTCAGCATGAAAAAAGCGAGGAGTGAAATGAAGCAGAATGCATTGTTTGAAAAGTTGAAGAAGGAGATTTATCCGGCTGTTCGAAAGGATGTTGAGGAGTCAATGATGATGATGCAGAAGACTCTAACACTGACAGATAGCCAGCAGATGGGAGGGGAGGCGGGCATGGATGATGCTGCTTATTGTGCCACAACACTGCACAAGAGTAGCTGTGCATCAGCTAACCCCAGCGACACTGAGACTGCAGCTGCTCGTGATGATGCTATATCTAATCTATCTGGAATGAAAGACAGACTAAAGGAAGTGCTTACACATTATGAAGGTACATTAAAATGTGCAACAGCCTGGGTTTGCCCACCCTTCTTGGAAGATGGCCTCTTATTGGACAATGTGCCATTCAAGATGGCCTCTTATTGGACAATGTCCTAGGAGACTTCGATGAGCAAAGGACCTTGGGAGAAACACTGTTACATCACATCCAGTGGCCACGAAAGGAAATAGATGTCATGAATGAGATTCCTGAAGCCCCGCCAAGAGCAACCACTATCACCCCTCAACCGGTGACGCTCTCCTTGCCACAGCAGCTCTCGCGGGCTGATGCATCAACATGTGATCAGCCGGCCCGACTTTGTGGCGTACAGGCCATGTCATCCTCCGCCCCAAAGCAGCCAGTGGCAAGGCCTGCAACTGCTGATGATGCACCACCGATTCAGTTGCCGGCCACTGAAGCAGTGGGGGGAGACCCAGCTGCAGCACATGCTTAGCGTATCAACTGGTGGAACAGATCGCTAAGCGATGCGATGCTTCGAACCGCCAAAAGCACTCTATAGGTCCGAACCCATTGCTCATCGATCGTCGGTCCATGGTAGCGTGATCGGCATACCAATGCGTCGGCACTTCCGCTCAAAGAAACCAATGAGTTGGCACGGCCTCCTCAAAGACACCGGTGAAGTTGGCACCACCTGCGCAGAAACCCGACATAGCTTCAACGCATGGTCAGCAGTCCGATGCCTCTGCTCCTACAGCCCAGCAGTCCGTCACTGCAGCACCGCCAGCTCAGCGGTCCGGCATAGATAAACAGTCTGCTAAGAAGTCCGTCCAAGCTTCACCGTCTGCTCGGCAGTCTACCGTGCAGGCAACCAGACGTTCTGCCAGAAATGGCTCAAGTACCAAGAAGGATGTGGCAAAAAAGTCTACACCCACGACCGCGAGGAAGTCCAGCGGGAAAGTGAAGAGGAAAGAGAACGATTGCCTCTTACTTAAAGCACTCATCGCCCAGAACCAAATTAACAGCAGCTTGTTCTAATCGGGGAGTAATATTATTTATGACGCCATGGATGATGAACAAGTAGAATTGTTGCTTGCTAAAAGAAAAGCAGACATACATGAAGCACGCAATTACGTCCATGGTCAGCCATTTCTTGTTGGTGAATACTTTGATAAGTGCAGCTCAAATTGCCGCGAGTTACATGAATATTGCATGGATCAAATGTCAAAAGGTCATCACCATTTGCTAGTCCACTACAACACAGATCATTTCCGACACGATGCTGGTTCCATCGTTGTGAGTTTTGAGGACTTACATCTCTTCTTGAACTTCAACGTGCTCGATGCCACTCTTGTTAGATGCGTGATTTTGTAAGTACTTAACAAACTCTGATCAACTTCTCCATACAAGGTACATAAATGATAAACAGCTAACTGCATTTTATTCCTCTCAGGGGATTGAACGCGCAGAGAAGACAAAGAGAGAGAGTGTATTTCATAGATCCTGCATTAGCAAATGGCACAACATTACATGAAAAGGACCGACAGGACTGGGCCGTTAACACAGTCGTTCGTATCTTCGAAAACACGTCCCATGCAGAATCATTTCTCAGGCCATATCATAAAGGGTAAGTCAAGTAAACAACCACATATACACTGATTGTCTTTCAGATTTCGACATCATTCGTAAGTTCATGGCTTTCTTAATATGTAGCAATCATCGGATATTGGTATTCATTGTTCCAAACAAGAACACAGTTTACTACATCGATTCTCTCGGAGAGTCAACAAGCGCGCGAGGATCGACACATCTTCAGCAATTCTTGGATAGGTATTGAATTCTATGATGTTGAAATTAATTTGGATTCATATCTGGTTCAATAGTTGATGTTGTCAAAATTCATCATCATTTGCAGTGTGCTCTCATTGAGGGAAACTAAAACACGGAACCTGTTCAAGAGGAAACTACCTCTGCAGCACGAGATCATTTCTCCGGTAACACATTGAAATCCATTATTTTCGGGAAATTTATCCAACAGTCTGCAAATACCTTTCCTTACGCTAGTCAAGTGTTCAAGCTTCTAAATAAACCTCTTTCTATTTTATCCAAAGAAAAAATAATACATCTAACGCCGGTTAGGTTGTTCCTAACAGGACAAATACATGACTAATTTTGTACAAAAAATTTCAGTGTCCTCAGCAAGAAGCAGGGACCAACCTTTGTGGATACTATGTTTGCGTACACATGATCTCCATCTGCAAATCTGCTGATAGTTGTGACGATGCTCGCGAATTAGTACCAGTAAGTATATCTTAATTAATATCTTCTACTCCACTCATATGGCACATTCTGATCTTAAAAATACTGCAGCTCATCTTAAAACCGAGTACCCCTGAACCGCTCCCGAGAGGTGAATTGCTGATGGTTCAGAGATTTATCGGTGACTTCTTCCTGGATCATTACATCAATCCCACTGGTGATGATGAAGATTTCAGCATGGTTTCTCCTAAAACATTGAGTAAGAGTTAGCCGCTAAACATATAACGCATGGATACATTATTTTCCATCTGATGAGGTCTTCGTATGTCGTACACTATGATTAATTATGTAATGCATATATGTATGGACAAATTATTGGAATTTAGCTACCATATGCTCAATTGCAATTGTTGCGAAATCTGATGAATGTTCTTCATGTGGACACTATTTGTTCAATTGAATATTGTGGCGAATTTGCTTTTTGCGTGCCGATTCAAAATGGGATATTTTTTTATTTGTTCAATTGAATATTGTGGCAAATTTGCTTTTTGTGTGCCGATTCAAAATGGGATGTTTTTTTTTAACCTGGCAGTTGCTCCGCACACGGTTCAACTAAATGAGTGTGTGCGATCCACATCGGAAAGCATACATCAATCGTATTGGAACCGTCGGTGATACATAGCAGATCGCAAACGGTTCGTAGCGCTACTACGTGTGCGTAGGTTCTCCGGAACCGTTTGTGATGTCGCGTTATCGCATACGAGAACTGGGAGAAAACCATGCCCAATACAAAATACAATCCCAGTCGTATTTTTTTCAGGAAATGTTTGGGATCCCAAACGAAAAGCACACGTCACTCTTGCGACAACCGTCGGTGATACCTAACAAATCACAAACAGTCTGTAGCACTTGTATGTGTGCGAAGGGGCTCCTGAACCATTTGTGATAGATCTAAGTTTCAAAGAATCAACATCAAGAGAAATTCTATCCACGTTCCTAGCCAACTCATCAATCTTAGGCAATTTTTCTTCAAGCAAAGCACTGAAATTCTTCTGCGAAATCGTGAATTCTTTAACACTAGTCTCAAAATCAGAGGGCATCTTATTAAAATTTTCGTAAGAGTTGTTGTAGGAATTACCATAATTATTAGAGGAATTACTAGGGAATGGCGTAGAATTAAAGTTTCCTTTATATCCATTGTTACCAAAATTGTTCCTACCAACAAAATTCACATCCATAGATTCATTATTATTCTCAAAAAAAGTAGGCAAAGGCATATCATTAGGGTCAGAAGAAACACTCTTATTAGCAAACAATTTCATTAGTTCTTCAATCTTTCCACTCAAAACATTAATCTCTTCTATCGCATGAACCTTTTTACTAGTAGATCTTTTGGTGTGCCATTGAGAATAATTAACCATAATATTATCTACGAGTTTAGAAGCTTTTGCTAACGCGATTTCCATAAAAGTGCCACCCACGGCCGAATCTAAAATATTTCTAGAAGCAAAATTCAATCCAACATAAAAAAATTAATTTCATCCTCTCTCAAGATTGTGCAACATGCTCATGATCAAGTTGCTTCAAATTCATAATATCATTTCTAAGAGAGATGATTGTAGCAGGAGGAAAATACTTAGAGATAAAACATTCTTTGCACTTATTCCATGAATCAATACTATTTTTAGGCAAAGAAGAAAACCAAGTTTTAGCACGATCTCTAATCGAAAACGGAAATAGCTTCAATTTAACAATATCATTGTCCACATCTTTCTTCTTTTGCATATCACACAAATCAACAAAGTTGTTTAGATGGGTAGCGGCATCTTCACTCGGAAGGCCAGAAAATTGATCTTTCATGACAAGATTCAACAAAGCAGCATTAATTTCACAAGATTCGGCATCGGTATTAGGAGCAATCAGAGTGCTAATAAAATCAAAGTTGTTGGTATTAGAAAAATCACATAATTTAGTATTGTCTTGAGCCGTCGTGACAAACAATCAATCCAACACACAAGGAAATAAGAAGCAAGCGGAAAGAGGCAGACGGAAAAAGGGCGAATAAAACGGCTAAGGTGAAGTGGGGGAGAGGAAAGCGAGAGGCAAATGGCAAATAATGTAATGTGAGGGAGAAGAGATTGTGATGGGTACTTGGTATGTCTTGACTTGTGCGTAGATCTCCCCGACAGCGGCGCCGTAAATCCTTCTTGCTACCTCTTGAGCATCGTTGGTTTTCCTTGAAGAGGAAAGGGTGATGCAACAAAGTAAGCGTAAGTATTTCCCTCAGTTTTGAGAACCAAGGTATCAATCCAGTAGGAGACTACACGCAAGTCCCTAGTACCTGCACAAACAATCAAGAACCTTGCAACCAACGCAATAAAGGGGTTGTCAATCCCTTCACGGCCACTTGCAAAAGTCAGATCTGATAGAGATAGTAAGATAAATATTTTTGGTATTTTGGTTGTATAGATTGGAAAGTAAAGATTGCAAAATAAACAATGACAAAAATACCTAGTTGACGGGAGATAAATATGATGGAAAATAGACCCGGGGGCCATAGGTTTGACTAGTGGCTTCTCTCCAGATAGCAAATTCTATGGTGGGTGAACAAATTACTGTCGAGCAATTGATAGAAAAGCGCATAGTTATGAGAATATCTAGGCATGATCATGTATACAGGCATCACGTCCGTGACAAGTAGACCGAAACGATTCTGCATCAACTACTATTACTCCACACATCGACCGCTATCCAGCATGCATCTAGAGTATTAAGTTCATAAGAAAAGTGTAACACATTAGGCAAGATGACATAATGTAGAGGGATAAACTCAAGCAATATGGTATAAACCGCATCTTTTTATCCTCGATGACAATAATACAATACGTGCCTTGCTGCCGCTGCTGTCACTGGGAAAGGATACCGCAAGATCGAACCCAAAGCTAAGCACTTCTCCCATTGCAAGAAAGATCAATCTAGTAGGCCAAACCAAACTAATAATTCGAAGAGACTTGCAAAGATATTAAATCATGGATATAAGAATTCAGAGAAGAATCAAATATTGTTCATAGATAATCTCTATCATAAACCCACAATTCATCGGATCT
Source organism: Aegilops bicornis (assembly GCA_021605145.1). NCBI lineage: Eukaryota > Viridiplantae > Streptophyta > Magnoliopsida > Poales > Poaceae > Aegilops > Aegilops bicornis. Next base: position 12,897,758 of record CM038669.1, read on the forward strand.
CGACAAACACACCGCAAAAAGAATGATCGAATAGATCTCCCAGAAGATCAAGGAGAACTTTGTATTGATATCCAAAGAGAGAGAAGAAGCCATCTAGCTAATAACTATGGACCCGAAGGTCTGTGGTAAACTAGTCACACATCATCGGAGAGGCTATGGTGTTGATGTAGAAGCCCTCCGTGATCGATTCCCCCCCTCGTGGGCGCCCGAGAAAAAGGCCCCATGATGGGATCTCAGGGGTACAGAAGGTAGCGGCAGTGCAAATAGGGTTCGTGGTGCTACTGGATGTTTTCAGGGTATATGAGAATATATAGGTGAAAGAAGTAGGTTGGTGGAGCCACGAGGGGCCCACGAGGGGGGGGGGGTGCCCTCCTACCTCATGGTCGCCTCGTTGCTTCCTTGACGTCCACTCCAAGTCTCCTAGATTGCGTTTGTTCCAAAAACGATCCTCGCGAAGGTTTCATTCTGTTTGGATTCCATTTGATATTCCTTTTTTGCGAAACACTGAAATAGGCCAAAAAAAATAACAATTTGCATTGGGCCTTCGGTTAATAGGTTAGTCCCAAAAATAATATAAAAGTGCGTAATAAAGCACATTAAACATCCAAAAGAGATAATATAATAGCATGGAACAATTAAAAATTATAGATACGTTGGAGACGTATCAAGCATCCCCAAGCTTAATTCCTGCTCGTCGTCGAGTAGGTAAATGATAAAACAGAAATTTTTATATGGAATGCTACCTAACATAATTTATTGTGGCATGACTGTTCAGATCCGAAAGATTCAAGACAAAAGTTTAATATTGACATAAAAATAATAATACTTCAAGCATACTAACTAAGCAATTATGTCTTCTCAAAATAACATGGCCAAAGAAAGCTTATCCCAAAAAATTCATGCCTTTTCGTTTTTTAAAAATCATGCCAAAGAAAGCATACTTCAAGCATACTAACTAAGCAGTTAACATGCCTTTTTGTTTTTCAATTGTTGTTTAGCAACATGCATTGTACTGAATGACTAAATATGCAATACTAGGCTACATTGCAACAAGGAAGAGTGTTACCTTAATGTTCTGATGTTGTCTAGATATACATGTAATAAAATCTTATATAATGGGATGGATGGAATGTTGTACTACATCATTTTTCAATTGTTGTTTAGCTTCTAATATTAACTTGGAGCTTTTAGGTACATTTATCATTGCCAAAGATCCACACTTCGACCTTTTCTACGCATGGGGCAATGAGATATTCATGAACTAGCATCAAGTGAGGAAACTGATAAAGATCGTTACTAAAATGGGTCAAAAGATGTCAATCGAACTATTTGTTTACACTTTTATGCAAGACAACAGTGAACTGCAGGATGGTAAGTAAGAACCATGTAGCCTTCTTTTTACTATTCGTAATGAGTTGTGTTGGATGGCAATATCTGAATCTTTTTTCTTTTGCAGTAGATCCTGAAGCAGTTTACTCAAGATTACCTCTCACACTACATGATTGGCGGCTGACCATCACAAGGGGTTGGACTAGAGTCCTGCATGCCTTCTGCATCCAGGAGAGCACAATAGGGTCATTCCGCTTCACCTTGTTCAAAGCTGGAATGTCATCACCTCTTTCTTTACCATCTGTAATAGTACAAGTATAGAACCCTGGTACATCCTTCTTTATTTGGTGCTTCATAATTCTTAAACATATATACCGTGAATCAAATAATGCATTGGTTGTTTGAACCTGATGGATAATAATAAAGCTATAGCCTACTTTCAAGTTTAAATTAGGTACAATTTTAAATAGCAGCAATTAAATTAGGACAAAATTACATCGTGCAGGTCATTACGGCACACACGATTGGTAAAAGACAAACGTTTGCGATATACACCATTATCCGAGACGGTTCACAAAGAGGAAACATGTGCAAGCATGCACCACACGATTCTGATTCGCCATAAGCGTGTGTGATGTCGTACACTATCACATACGATGCAGGAAAACTAAATGTGTGTGATTGTCTACCTATCGTACACAGTTTATAATCATGAACTGTTTGTGATGTGCCAGGCATCGTAAATCAACCGTGCCTGGAATCTGCCTAAAATCTGCCTGGAAAGCCCCCGTGCCTAGAATCCGCCCGGTTTTAGGCAGAACCACGAAACTCCGACTGTGATGGAAATGCAAGCATGAAGCGTTTGGGATATTCAAGATATCGAAAACGGTTATATAGGGACAACTGTATGCATCAAGGCTCCCTATCCCCGACGGTTTCTGGGTCGTGTGGGATGGACCCCCCTGCCGCCCACACTCACTTGGCGAAGGTTCCAAATGCCGTCGTGGAAAGGGGTAAAAAAACCGTTTGTTTAGGACCGATGTGCAACAGTGGTCGCAGGTGAGGAGGCCGCGTAGCAAGAAAAAGGGTTGGTGGCAAGGAGGCGGCGCTTCAAGAAGAAGGGTCACCGGCGAGGAGGCGGCGCTGTAAGAAGAAGGGTCGCTGGCGAGAAGGCGGCGCTGCAAGAAGAAGGGTCGCCGGTGAGGAGGCTAAGCTTCCAGTAAGCAGCAACGAAGGTTTGAACTTGGAATGTATGGACAATAGTCGAAATGTGGCTTTTGGTGGGAGGGAGGGGCGGGGAGATAGATATTTCACGGTGGCAGAAAAATTTTGCTCGTTGTCGCGAGAAACTGGCGCACAAGTGTGGTTCAAGCGCGGCGGCGGACTATGGATGACAAAGATTCCTGCGTAAGCCAGATAAGACGAGGCGCCAAAATATTTTATATCGCATCCCACACGATTCTTACTTGTAAACTATTTGTGGTATACCTGAATTTGTTCATTATGTTTTGAAAGACAAAATGGTGATACGGAGGGAATGGGTGGTGTTTGAATTGCTAGAACATTTATCTACAGTGAACATGCAACTACATGAGTGCCGTGTTAAAATTTGGAATTATTCCAGGTTCGTTTGGCATTTTTATGCATTAATTGAATTTCTAGGCATTTAATGCGCATAATTCAAATTTGAACTACAAGCACATGCTCTAGTGCACCAAAGTTTGTTCAAAAATCGCATGTGTGTCTTTAGGTGAATTTATAGGTCCCATACAAGAATGGAAATGAAATTCAAACATCTGGGCATCGTGGCTCGGCCAGAAACATTGAGAAACTTGGTTTTTAAATTCCTAAAAATCCCAAACTTGCCTGAAAATCATGAAACTTGGCATGCTATCAATTCATGGCACCAGCATGCTGTGGTAAAAAAATTGGCCGAATTGGGACAAGTTTTGGCATAAGCTTCTTGCAAATTGTAGCTTCTGTTCATTAGGCTTGTGTTTTCGATCTGGAACGTGTCACCTTTGTGTTTGAAACTACATATTCTGCCCCCCCCCCCTTAGTATTTTTTTACAGAGCAAACATAGAACTATATGAGTGTCGTGTTTAAATTTGGAATTATTCCAGGTTCGTTTGGCCCTTTTATGCATTAATTGAGTTTCTGGGCATTTAATGTGAATAATTCAAATTTGAACTACAAGCACATGCTCCAGTGCGCCAAGGTTGGTTGAAAAATCACATGTGTGTCCTTGGGTAAATTTCTAGGTCCCATGCAAGAAATGGGAATGAAATTCAAATATCTAGGCACCGTGGCTCGGTCGATAACATTGAGAAACTTCGTTTTTTAATTCGTGTAAATTGAAAACTCGCCTAAAAATCATGAAACTTGGCATGGTGTCATTTCATGGCACCAACATGTTGTGGTAAAAATATTGGCCGAATTTGGACAAGTTTTGGTACAAGCTTCTTGCAAATTGGAGCTTCTCTCAAGAAGACGCATGGTCCCCGAGGGGGAACGTGTCACCTTTGTGTGCGAAATGATATGCGCTGCCTCCCCCCCTTGATTTTTTACAGAGGCAACATAGAACCATATGAGTGCCTTGTTAAAATTTGGAATTACTCCGGGTTGGTTTGGCCTTTTTATACATTAATTGAGTTTTGGGCATTTAATGTGCATAATTCAAATTTGAACTACAAGCAAATGCTCCAGTGCACCAAAGTTGGTTGAAAATCACATGTGTGTCCTTGGGTGAATTTCTAGGTCCCATGCAAGAAATGGGAATGAAATTCAAACATCTGGGCATCGTGGCTTGGCCGGAAATATTGAGAAACTTGGTTTTTTAATTCCTGTAAATCCAAAACACGCTTGAAAATCATGAAACTCCGCATGGTGTCATAACATGGCACCAACATGCTGTGGTAAATTTTTTGGCCGAATTGGGACAATATTTGGTATAAGCTTCTTGCAAACCGGAGCTTCTCCAAGAAGGCTCGTGGTTCTGAGAGGGAACGTGTCACCTCCGTGTGCGAAACAACATACACTGCCTTCTCCCGCTTGATTTTTTACATTGGCAGCTTAGACCGAATAGGAGTTTTGTGCTAAACTTTGGATTTACTCCGGGTTCATTTGGCATTTTTATACATTAATTGAATTTACAGGCATTTAATGCACATAATTCAAATTTGAACTACAAGCGCATGCTCCAGTGCGCCAAAATTAGTTGAAAAATCATTTATGTGTACTTGGACGAATTTCTAGGTCCAATGCAAGAAGTGGGATGAAATTCAAACATCTAGGCATCTTGGCTCGGCCAGAAACATCGATAAACTTGGTTTTAAAATTCCCGCAAATCCAAAACTCGTATGAAAATAATGAAACTTGGCATGATGTCATGACATGGCACCAACATGTTGTGGTAAAATTTTTGTCCGATTTGCGAAGGTGCACACATTAACAATCAACAAAGTCATTTTGGAACAAGTGATGTCACGTTACAAATCAAAAACACAAGTATTATTGAAACGGTGGGCGTTCTACTTACCATTTACGTGCCGCCACACGTCCCCTTTTTTTTGGCTATGAGGTGTCGTGCGGGGTAGCTATTTGAGTACGGGAGGCATGCAATCAGACCCGTGTGCGTGCTCATCGGGAGGAGAGCCCTTTGACCTCTATCCGCCGCCCACCTCCCTCCCAACATCTCCATTAATGGCGGCCGAGCCCCTGTTTCATGGCGTGGCTATGTCTCACTCGACTGAGATTTAAGAGAGAAAAAAGAAAATTTGGAAAGAAAGTTTTGCACGGATCTTGATGTAAGATCCGACGGACCTATATAGCATCGACTGCGGCTTACATATTTAGGAAGATAACTAAAAAAGCCACATGCGGCAACGCCCGAAATACACAAGGGCAAAAGAAGAAGACAATGATCTGGCTCGCTGATCTCTACTTTCTTGATGCGTTGCTCCAGGCCACGGAGACTAGTTTTCGCGGTGAACAGCAATGAGCTCTTTTGTGTCCTCAAGACGCTGCTTGAGAGCATCCACACATGCCTCCACCAGCCTTTGGCGCTCGATGCGGAGCATGGCATTCTCGTCCATAAGTTTCTTAACGATGACGCCGGTCCTCTGCAACAAGGCAGTGGTCTCCTTGTGCTGCTTCATCGTTCCGATCTTCACCCTCAGCAGGTCGCACTCGGTTCGGAGCTTCGCCTTATCCTCCCCTAGTCCTCGGATGACACTAGTATCAATTTTAAATGAAGCATTCATCTCGTCCTGCTACTTCATCCAGTCGGAGATCCGACCCATCAGGTCATCGAGCATAGAGCACATGCGCCTGTGAGAGTCCTCGCCCGCCAGCGAGACATTTTCCCAGACCGCCGCGGCGTGGGAGGACATCTCTGCTGCATTCCCGGTGCGGGGCGACATCTCTGCTGCTTCCCACGGCGCGGCCGGACCAGTCTACAGCATCAACGGCGTGGCGGGGCCTCTGTGCTGCTTTGACGGTGCAGCGGGACCTCTGTGCTGCTATGGCCACGCTGTGGGACATGTCGGCTGCTTTCGCGGTGAGGCGGTACATCTTTCGTGCTTGCGCTTCCATGCTCATCTCTCCCTGGTAGTAATCTCTCGACCCAGAACTCATGCTGGCTCATAACCCACAAGTATACGGGATCGCTACAGTTTTCGAGGGTAGAGTATTCAACCCAAATTTATAGATTCGATGCAAGGGGATCCAAAGAATATTTGCAAGTATTAGCAGATGAGTTGTCAATTCAACCAGACCTGGAGATTAATTATCTGCAGCAAAGTGATCAGTAGCAAAGTAGTATGAAAGTTTTGATAATAGTAGCAACAACAATAGTAACAGTAATAGTGATAGCAGTGATTTTGTAGCAAGTGCAACTGTAATGATAGCAGTAATAACTTGGTAGAAACAATATAAGATAAATTCATAGGCATTGGATCGGTAATTTTTTGGATGATATGCATCATGTGACAGTCATAACCTAGGGCAATACAGCACTATCTCCAGTTCATAAATATAATGTAGCACTACCAGAAATATGTTAACCTATGACCTTCTGTCAGTGACCCTGAAAGAATTTGCCATAAATCTACGACCATTTGAGACCAATTGGTCAAAAGCTGTTCGGGGGGCTCCAAACCCTAAACTATAACGACCATTTTGGTGAGAAAGGTCGTAATTTCTTTACAGGAAATGGTCATAAAGCAGACAGCACTGGTCCGCTGCCTTATATCTAGCTGATCACGACCATTATAGATGGTCATAACCTTGTAAATTGTGGTGGATTGCTATGACTAGGTGCCACCTCATCAGTTTTGCCTATGTGTCATGTCCATGTGTCAATTTTTGCCCTAGGTTGTGAAGCAACCTATATTTCTGTCATTCCCAAAATTCCCAAAAAAAATGGGCATTCCATACTATCCAAATCATTGCCTCATGACAATATTCAACTCCATTTTCCTGGTAAATCTACCTCGGCAAATATCCAAAGTTTTGTTCAGCTCGAACTATTGTGAAGGAAGTACTAGCTAGGAATATCCTAATGAGGTGAATTTTTGCCACACCTTCTATATTCCCAAATCGTAGCTCTCCACAAAATTTTAGCCCCATCTAACAATACATGTGAGCTCAGCATCCAATCTTTGTTTCTGGTGATATTTTTAGTTTGTGAAGCAACTATATTGTATGTTAATTTATAATTGCTAAAAATTTACCACGACATGACCCTGCCCATAAGACCTCCCTCCACCGAATTTTAGCTCATTTATTCTAGCCAATTTCCGCCAGCATGTTTTCCAATTTTCTGTTCAGTGGAGAGCACTGTGAAGGAAGTACCCTTTTTATTTATCCAAATGGTATGAAATTTTTAAAGTGCCTTCATATGCCCAAATTATCATCCTCCACCAAATTTCAGATCAATCCATTAATTCATTTGAGTCTAGCTTCAACATTCATATTTTTGCCCAGTGTGGTACGTTCCAAAGCAAGTGACACCTAGGCTTCTCCATTTGAGGTGAGAATTTGTGAAGAAAAGTTTCTTAGTAGATGATCATCCTCAGCCAAAACTCACACCCATTGGCCATGTACATTTCTCGTACCGCTAATCAAACACTTGGCTACCAATTCTTGTTTGAGCATAGTTCGATCTCCTCGTTAGATTCTTCTGTTGTCATTTTCTTCCTAGCACCTACCCGGGGAGTTCCCAACCCACTAGACATGCCTATGTCGTCCAGAATGCAGGGTAATGCCACAGTCATGCGGTGACCACGCGGCGGTCATGCGAGTTTACTCGCTCTGGAGTTGGGGCCCTCGGCCACCGTCCAAACCTCGACGTATCGCCCAAACCATGTATTTATGATCAAATATATACTTATGTATCTAGTAATGATTTTTGGAAAAAGTAAAGAGCAAACTATAAGGCAGCTGGAGTTCAAATTTTGACCCGCTTCCTGCTGAATCGGTGAAAATTTGTCTTTTTCACAAGAGGTGGATCAAAACTTTTGACACCCAACCATTTTGAAAATTGTGCATTAAATATGGCCTAGTATTTTAAAAATGATTTGGTCCAATGTTGCAACAAATATATGGTAGGTCCTTCACAAAAAAACTCATTTTGGGCACTAGAAAAATGGAAAATTGAGTTTTCATCGAAAGAAAATGAAAACTCCCTTAGGCAACATTGGTTACCATTCCAAGATGCACCCTTGTGAACAATATGAGATCATTTGAACAAACTATGCCATGAATATGGCCATAAGATTGATCATTTGGCTTGATAGCCATGAATCTTCACACATGATAGCTCATTTCTAAGAACACATTTTCAAAAGAATTGCCGTATTAAAGTTTATTATTTTTCCTGGTAACTTGGTCACATCTAATGACACAATGCGAAGGTTTGCCAATTTCTTGATTTTTTTTAATTTTTTATGCCTGTTTCAAAATGCGGTCAAAACGGCGGGTATGACCATTCCTAGCTAGTGGTTAAATATTGGAATTTTTTTGGTGTTTCTCTGATTAAATAGATACTTAAGTACATAGAAATGATTTTTGCAAAAAATAAAGAGCAAACTATGAGGCAGCAGCTGTTGAAATTTGACCGGGTTCCAGCTGAATCAGAAGAAATTCGTCTTTTTCACGAGAGGTGGATCAAAACATTTGACACCCAACCATTTGGTAAATTGTGCATTAAATATGTCCTAGTATTTTATAAAATTTATATGGTACAATTTTACAACAAATATATGGTAGGTCCTTCACAAAAAAAAACTCATTTTGGGCACTTGAAAAATGGAAAATGAATTTTCCGTCCGAAGAAAATGAGAACTTCCTTAGGCAACATTGTTTGCCATTCCAATATGCACCCTTGTGCACAATATTAGATAATTTAAACAAACTATTCCTTGAATGTGGCCATAAGATTGAGCATTTGGGTTGAGAACCATGAATCTTCACACATGATAGCACATTTATGATTACACTTTTCTAAAATAATTGTCATATTACAAGTTTATTATTTTTACCGGTAACTTGGTCAAATATAATGACACAATGCGAATGTTTTCTAATTTTTTTTTGAATTTTTTATGCATGTTTCAAGCTGCGGTCAAAACGGCGGGATTGACCGTTCCTAGCTAGTGGTTAAATATTGGAATTCTTGTGGTGTTTCTCTAATTAAATAGATACTTAAGTACCTAAAAATGATTTTTGCAAAAAATAAAGAGCAAACTATGAGGCAGCTGCAGTTCAAATTTGACCCGGTTCCAACTGAATCGGCAAAAATTTTCTTTTTCACGAGAGTTTGATCAAAACTTTTGACACCCAACCATTTGGTCAATTTTACATTAAATATGACCTATTCTTTTATAAAATTGAATTGATACAAGTTTGCAACAAATATATGGTAGGTCCTTCATAAAAAAACTCATTTTGGGCACTCAAAAAATGGCAAATGATTTTTTGGTCCAAAGAAAATGAAAACTTCCTTATGCAACATTGTTTGACATTCCAATATGCACCCTTGTGCACAATATTAGATCATTTCAACAAACTATGACATGAATGTTGCCATAAGATTGAGCATTTGGGTTCAAAGCCATGAATCTTCACACATGATAGCTCATTTATGAGAACACTTTTCTAAAATAATTGTGATATTACAATTTTATTATATTTACCGATAACTTGGTCACATATAATGACACAATGCAAAGGTTTTCAATTTTTTTGATTTTTATTGAATTTTTTATGCCCGTTTCAAAATGCGGTCAAAACGGCGGGCATGACCGTTCCTAGCTAGTGATTGATTCTTACAATTTGTTTGGTGTTTCTCTGATTAGATAGATACTTATGTGATTTTTGCAAAAAATAAAGAGAAAACTATGAGGCAGCTGGAATTCAAATTTGACCCGGTTCCAACTAAATCGGCGAAATTTTGTTTAAATGACCAAAACTAGCTAGTAGGATTGGAAATGCATACAAATTGGTGATCATCCATAAAATGTGGTTTCAATTAATTGAAAATTTTAGTGATGCCATTTTGCAAAATAATTTTGGTAGCTGCTTCACGAAACCCCCTATTCTTAGCACTAAGAGATAATTTTAATAAATGCCTCATGTTTTTAACCAATCAGGAAGCAGCCCACGGATCACCCCCCACTGTAGTCGATCTGAGCCGTCCACACTCTCCTTTAGTCCCTCGATCCAGCGTCCCTCTCCCACCAACCCGCCCACTCCTCTGGAACTTTCCCCTCTCTCGCTCATCTCACTCTCTCTCCCATGCATTGGGAGCGAACCCTAGCGCTCTCCCCTCTCCTCCCCTCGCCGCCACCCCAACCCACCCGTCCCCCGCCGCCACCCACCCGTCCCCTCGTCACCACCCACCTCCGCCACACCTCCCCTCCCCACCTCAGATCCTCTCCCCTCTCCCCACTCCCGGATCCAACTCCCCACCGCCAGCTCCGGCACCCAATCCTGGCTACCTAAGGCGGGATTCTACGGTGCCCATCACACCTACACCCGTCACCGGCCATGGAGGCAGTGGCCCTCTCCGCCGGCGATGTGCCGACCATGAACGCGGTCCTCGACAATTTGCTCAGCGTCGACAAGGCGACGCGGCACCCTGCGGAGTAGGCCCTTGATATGTCCCCAACGTATCTATAATTTTCTTATTGTTCCATGCTATTATATTATCAATCTAGGATGTTATGTATGCATTTATATGCTATCTTATATGATTTTTGGGACTAACCTATTAACCTAGAGTCCAGTCCCAGTTTCTGTTTTTTTCCTTGTTTTTGAGTTTTACAGAAAAGGAATACCAAACGGAGTCCAAATGATGTGCCAATTTTGGATGATTTGTTATGGACCAAAAGAAGCCCCCAGAGTGAAAGAGTTAGGGCAGAAGAGTCTCGAGCCGTCCACGAGGGTGGGGGCGCGCCGCCCTATCTCGTGGATGACTCGCAGACTTCTGACTTGTTCCCGATGCCAAAAATTCCTATAAATACCCAAACCTCCAGAAGAAAACCTAGATCAGGACTTCCGCCGCTGCAACCCTCTGTAGCCACCAAAAACCAATCGGGGCCCTGTTCCGGCACCCTGCCAGAGGGGGGAACCCTCACCGGTGGCCATCTTCATCATCCCGATGCTCTCCATGACGAGGAGGGAGTAGTTCACCCTCGGGGCTGAGGGTATGTACCAGTAGCTATGTGTTTGATCTCTCTCTCTCTCTCTCTCTCTCTCTCTTGTATTCTTGATTCGGCACAATCTTGATGTATCGCAAGCTTTGCTTTATAGTTGGATCTTATGATGTTTCTCCCCCTCTAATCTCTTGTAATGGATTGAGTTTTCCCTTTGAAGTTATCTTATCGGATTGAGTCTTTGAGGATTTGAGAACACTTGATGTATGTCTTGCATGTGCTTATCTGTGGTGACAATGGGATATCACGTGATCCACTTGATGTATGTTTTGGTGATCAACTTGTGGATTTAGTGACCTTATGAACTTATGCATAGGGGTTAGCACATGTTTTTGTCTTAACTCTCCGATAGAAACTTTGGGGCACTCTTTGAGGTTTTATGTGTTGGTTGAATAGATGAATCTGAGATTGTGTGATGCATATCATATAATCATACCCACGGATACTTGAGGTGACATTGGAGTATCTAGGTGACATTAGGGTTTTGGTTGATTTGTATCTTAAGGGGTTATTCTAGTACGAACTCTATGATAGATCGAACAGCAAGAATAGCTTCATGTTATTTTACTACGGACTCTTGAATAGATCGATCAGAAAGAATAAATTTGAGGTGGTTTCGTACCCTACCATAATCTCTTTGTTTGTTCTCCGCTATTAGTGACATTGGAGTGACTCTTTGTTGCATGTTGAGGGATATTTATATGATCCAATTATGTTATTATTGTTGAGAGAACTTGCGCTAGTGAAAGGATGAACCCTAGGCCTTGTTTCCTAGCATTGCAATACCGTTTACGCTCACTTTTATCATTAGTTACCTTGATGTTTTTAAATTTTCAGATTACAAATACCTATATCTACTATCCATATTGCACTTGTATCACCATCTCTTCGCCGAACTAGTGCGCCTATACAATTTACCATTGTATTGGGTGTGTTGGGACACAAGAGACTTTTTGTTATTTGGTTGCCGGGTTGTTTGAGAGAGACCATCTTCATCCTACGCCTCCCACGGATTGATAAACCTTAGGTCATCCACTTGAGAGAAATTTGCTACTGTCCTACAAACCTCTGCCCTTGGAGGCCCAACAACGTCTACAAGAAGAAGGTAGTGTAGTAGACATCAAGCATTTTCTGGCACTGTTGCCGGGGAGGTGAGTGCTTGAAGTTATATCTTTAGATCTTGCAATCGAATCTTTTAGTTTCTTGTTTTATCACTAGTTTAGTTTATAAAAGAAAACTACAAAAAATGGAATTAAGTGTGCCTGATATGCTTCATCTTTTTAATGTCTTCCGTGAAAATAAGGATTCGGATAATTGTGCTCAATTGCTAGAGGAAGAATGCATTAAAATGTTTGGCACTAAATATTTGAATGATGAGAACGATTGCAATGTTGTGAGTATGAATTCCTTGAATATCCATGATGCTAATGATATGCAAAGCCACAAGCTAGGGTAAGCTATGTTTGATGAAGATGATATTTTTTGTCCCCCAAGTTTTGATGAGCAAATTTATTATGATGAAAGCCTGCCTCCTATTTATGATGATTATTGTGATGACATGTATGCTATAAAGAATAAAGATAACCATGAAACTTGTCATCATGATTTTAATTTTCAATTGGATTATGCTTCACATGATAGTTATTTTGTTGAGTTTGCTCCCACTACTATTAATGAGTAGAATTTTGCTTATGTGGAGAGTAGTAAATTTTCTATGCTTGCAGATCATGAAAAGAATGCTTTATGTGATGGTTATATTGTTGAATTCATTCATGATGGTACTAAAAATTATTATGAGGGAGGAACATATGCTTGTAGGAATTGCAATAATATCAAGTTTCCTCTCTATGTGCTTAAAGTTTTGAAGTTATGCTTGTTTTGCCTTCCTGTGCTAGTTGATTATTGTTCCCATAAGTTGTTTTCTCACAAAATCCCTGTGCATAGGAAGTGGGTTAGACTTAAATGTGCCAGTCATATTCTTCATGATGCCCTCTTTATGTTTCAATTCTTATCTTTTATGTGAGCATCATTTAAATCATCATGCCTAGCTAGGGGCGTTAAACTATAGCCCTTGTTGGGAGGCAACCCGATTTTATTTTTGTTCTTTGCCTTTTGCTCCTGTTTAGTAATAAATAATTCATCTAGCCTCTATTTAGATGTGGTTTTATGTTTTAATTAGTGTTTGTGCTAAGTAGAACCTTTGGGAAGACTTGGGTGAAGTCTTTGCGATCTTGTCAGTAAAAATGTAAACTTTTATACTCACGAGATTAGCTGCCATTTTTTTACTGGAGAGTGCTATTAGGTTGATTATTTTGGCAGATGATTAATAGACAAATTCCTCAGGTCCAAAATTTATTTCAGAATTTTTGGAGTTACAGAAGTATTCGAATGATACAGATTACTACAGACTGTTCTATTTTTGACAGATTCTATTTTCATTGTGTTATTTGCTTATTTTGATGAATCTATGAGTAGTATCGGAGGGTGTGAACCATAGAGAAGCTGGAATACAGTAGATATTACACCAATATGAATTTAGAATGAGTTCACAACAGTACCTAAGAGGTGGTTTTATTTTCTTATACTAACGGAGCTTACGAGTTTTCTATTGAGTTTTGTGTTGTGAAGTTTTCAAGTTTTGGGTCAAGATTTGATGGACTATGGAATAAGGAGTGGCAGGATCCTAAGCTTGGGGATGCCCAAGGCACCCCATGGTAATATTCAAGGACAACCAAGAGCCTAAGCTCGGGGATGCTCCAGAAGGTATCCCCTCTTTCGTCTTCGTTCATCGGTAACTTTACTTGAGGCTATATTTTTATTCACCACATGGTATGTGTTTTGCTTGGAGCGTCATTTTATTTTATTTAGTTTTGCTTGCTGTTTGAATAATATCCCAAGATCTGACATTCTTAAATGTTAGAGAGTCTTCATATAGTTACATAATTATTCGACTACTCATTGATCTTCACTTATATCTTTTAGAGTAGTTTGTCACTTGCTCTAGTGCTTCACTTATATATTTTTTGAGCACGACGGTGGTTTTATTTTGAAGAAATAGATGAACTCTCATGCTTCACTTATATTATTTTGAGAGTCTTAAACAGCATGGTAATTTTCTTTGGTTATGAATTTAGTCCTAATATGATGGGCATCCAAGAGGGATATAATAAAAACTTTCATATAAAGTGCATTGAATACTATGAAAAGTTTGATTCCTTTCTATTGTTTTGAGATATGAAGATGGTGATATTAGAGTCATGCTAGTTGTGTAGTTGTGAATTTGAGATATACTTGTGTTAAAGTTTGTGATTCCCGTAGCATCCACGTATGGTGAAGCGTTATGTGATGAAGTCGAAGCATTATTTATTTATTGATTTTCTTCCTTATGAGTGGAGGTCGGGGACGAGCGATGGTTTTTTCCTACCAATCTATCCCCCTAGGAGCATGCGCGTAGTACTTCGTTTCGATAACTAATAGATTTTTGCAATAAGTATGTGAGTTCTTTATGACTAATGTTGAGTCCATGGATTATGCACACTCTCACCCTTCCACGATTGCTCGCCTCTCTAATACCGCGCACATTTCGCCGCTATCATATACCCACCATATACCTTCCTCAAAACAGCCACCATACCTACCTATCATGGCATTTCCATGGCCATTCCGAGATATATTGCCATGCAACTTTCCACCGTTCCGTTTATTATGACACACTCCATCATTGTCATATTGCTTTGCATGATCATGAAGTAGACATCGTATTTGTGGCAAAGCCACCGTTCATGATTTTCATATGTGTCACTCTTGATTCATTGCACATCCCGGTACACCCCCGGAGGCATTCAATAGAGTCATATTTTTGTTCTAAGTATTGAGTTGTAATTCTTGAGTTGTAAGTAAAGAAAAGTGTGATGATCATCATTATTAGAGCATTGTCCCAAGTGAGGAAAGGATGATGGAGACTATGATTCCCCCACAAGTCGGAATGAGACTCCGGACGAAAAGTTAAATAAAAGAGGCCAAAGAAGCCCAAATTAAAAAAAAGAAAAAAAAAGAGGCCATAAAAAAATAGAAGGCACAAAAAAATGATGAGAGAAAAAGAGAGAAGGGGCAATGCTACTATCCTTTTACCACACTTGTGCTTCAAAGTAGCACCATGATCTTCATGATAGAGAGTCTCCTATGTTGTCACTTTCATATACTAGTGGGAATCTTTCATTATAGAACTTGGCTCGCATATTCCAATGATGGGCTTCCTCAAACTGCCCTAGGTCTTCGTGAGCAAGCAAGTTGGATGCACACCCACTTAGTTTCTTTTTTTTTGAGCTTTCATACACTTATAGCTCTAGTGCATCCATTGCATGGCAATCCCTACTCACTCACATTGATATCTATTGATGGGCATCTCCATAGCCCGTTGATACGCCTAGTTGATGTGAGACTATCGTCTCCTTTTTGTCTTCTCCACAACCACCATTCTATTCCACCTATAGTGCTATGTCCATGGCTCACGCTCATGTATTGTGTGAAAGTTGAAAACATGTGAGAATACTAAAGTATGAAGCAATTGCTTGGCTTGTCATCAGGGTTGTGCATGATTTAAATATTTTGTGTGATGAAGATAGAGCATAGCCAGACTATATGATTTTGTAGGGATAGCTTGCTTTGTCCATGTTATTTTGAGAAGACATGATTGCTTTGTTAGTATGCTTCAAGTATTATTGTTTTCATGTCAATATTAAACTTTTTTTTTGAATCTTATGGATCTGAATATTCTTTCCATAATAAAGAAGATTACATTGATAAATATGTTAGGTAGCATTCCACATCAAAAATTCTGTTTTTATTATTTACCTACTCGAGGACGAGCAGGAATTAAGCTTGGGGATGCTTGATACGTCTCCAACGTATCTATAATTTTTGATTGTTCCATGCTATTATATTATCCATCTAGGATGTTTCATATGCATTTATATGCTATTTTATATGATTTTGGGGACTAACCTATTAACCTAGAGCCCAGTGCCAGTTTATGTTATTTCCTTGTTTTTGAGTTTTATAGAAAAGGAATACCAAATGGAGTCCAATTGACGTGCCAATTTTTGATGATTTTTTATGGACCAAAAGAAGCCACGGGAGTGAAAGAGTTGGACCAGAAGAGTTCCGGGCCGTCCACGAGGGTGGGGGGCGCGCCCTACCCCCATGGGCGCGCCGCCCTATCTCGTGGACGACTCGGAGACCCCCCCTGACTTGTTCCCGATGCCAAAAATCCCTATAAATAACCAAACCTCCAGAACATAACCTAGATCGGGAGTTCCGCCACAGCAAGCCTCTGTATCCACCAAAAACTAATCGGGACCCTGTTCTGGCACCCTGCTGGAGGGGGGATCCGTCACCGGTGGCCATCTTCATCATCCCAGCGCTCTCCATGACGAGGAGGGAGTAGTTCACCCACGGGGCTAAGGGTATGTACCAGTAGCTATGTGTTTGCTCTGTCTCTCTCTCTCGTGTTCTTGATTCGGCACGATCTTGATGTATAGCAAGCTTTGCTATTATAGTTGGAGCTTATGATGTTTCTCCCCCTCTACTCTCTTGTAATGGATTGAGTTTTCCCTTTGAAGTTATCTTATCGGATTGAGTCTTCGAGGATTTGAGAACACTTGATGTATGTCTTGCATGTGCTTATCTGTGGTGACAATGAGATATCACGTGATCCACTTGATGTATGATTTGGTGATCAACTTGCGGATTTAGTGACCTTATGAACTTATGCATAGGGGTTGGCACACGTTTTCGTCTTGACTCTTCGGTAGAAACTTTGGGGCACTCTTTGAGGTTTTATTTGTTGGTTGAATAGATGAATCTAAGACCGTGTGATGCATATCGTATAATCATACCCACGGATACATGAGGCGACATTGGAGTATCTAGGTGACATTAGGGATTTGTTTGATTTGTATCTTAAGGTGTTATTCTAGTGCGAACTCTATGATAGTTCGAATGGAAAGAATAGCTTCATGTTATTTTACTAAGGACTCTTGAATAGATCGATCAGAAAGAATAACTTTGAGGTGGTTTTGTACCCTACCATAATCTCTTCGTTTGTTCTTCGCTATTAGTGACTTTGGAGTGACTCTTTGTTGCATGTTGAGGGATAGTTATATGATCCAATTATGTTATTAGGAGAATTTGCACTAGTGAAAGTATGAACCCTAGGCCCTGTTTCCTAGCATTGCAATACCGTTTACGCTCACTTTTATCATTAGTTACCTTGCTGTTTTTATATTTTTAGATTACAAAAACCTATATCTACTATCCAGATTGCACTTGTATCACCATCTCTTCGCCAAACTAGTGCACCTATACAATTTACCATTGTATTGGGTGTGTTGGGGACACAAGAGACTGTTTGTTATTTGGTTGTAGGGTTGTTTGAGAGAGAGCATCTTCATCCTACGCCTCCAACGGATTGATAAACCTTAGCTCATCCACTTGAGGATAATTTGCTACTATCCTACAAACCTCTACACTTGGAGGCTCAACAACGTCTACAAGAAGAAGGTTGTGTAGTAGACATCAGCCCTTTCCTGTGTTACCGTCCCGTTCTTCTCTTTTCCTCTGTCTCTCTCTCCCTCACGCATCTTCCCTCCCTCTCAGGTACATCTACAACAGCCCCGCCATGCATGGCCTCTTCGGGAGCTCCTGCCGCCGCTGCAGTTCGTCCACGTCGCCGCCCCGCGGACCACCCCTGCGCCTCTGCCACGGCGCCCGCTCGTCCTCTGCTTCGTCCGACGGGACACGTGCCGCCCCTCATTGACCTCCAGTGAGCTCCAAGTCCCACGATCCACGACAGCCAGCCCCACCCCTCCAAGTCCCACGATCCATGACATCCAGCCAGCCACGTTTCACTCGTCGTCGACCTGCCCTACAACTAGCAGGCCCCCATCGTCGTCGTCGTCATGGCCGGGTCGCCTGGTGAGAGGCCCTCAACTTCCTACTCTTTTCCTTTGGCAAGAAACTCATACTTGCACTCGTCTTGAACTTATCTGGATATTTGCACTAGTTTGAAAAACAGTTTACTGAAACTGGTGTCGTCTGAAACTTTTGATAATCTGTTTCAATTAGGATCTATGACTTGGACATAGTCTGAACTGCTATAGTAGGATTATAGAAATCAGTAAAAGTTGTTGAATCGAATCAGTAGGTGCTAAACAGGAACGACATTATGCATGTTGGATTTATGGACCGATGCTAGTGGAAAACCCAAATTAGTATCAGTTCAGTCTGAACCCAAGTCTTTTTCGTAAGTACAAAATCCGCACTGAACCTGGATATTTAGGGGCCGGTCGTACGATATTTGGTTGGGGAATCAACCTGCTGCACTAGGCCATGGTGCAGACCGACAATGATGTTTCTGGTTCTCTGTATGCCCCATGTGTGTGCTTCAAACTGCTTCTTTGGGTTGAACTGATTGACCGTGAGCTCTATAAATAGGTCAAACTTCTTCTTTGTGTGTGCTTCAAACTGCTAGTTCTCTGTATTCCGCATGTGTGTCCTTCATACATATCCCATTCCATTGTTAACAAACACCATGATTCTGCTTGTAGCACCCACCCAAATCCTTTATTTTTCTAATCAATGTACTGTCTCTATACATGCATTCATCCATCCCTGTATCTTTCTGCTTGCCCAAAACATGTTCAACTGCATATGCTTCATTTCCACCTTTTTTACCTGATGAAAAAATAACTAGGCGCATGGCTGTCCAAAACATGTCGAGTCCTAGGTGGTGGCCAGATTGCTTTCCAAAGTTTGATTCTCCGTCCGACTCTATTCGGATGGATCGCGCATGGCATGGGCGCCCATCAATCCGTGTCTCCCATGCTCCGGATTTAGGATGCAGTCGCAGGAGAATGATGATTAGACTATTATAGAGTCAGCATGGATGTAGAATGGGCTCGCCCAATTCGCTGTCTCCCGACTTGTCCACGTCGCGGCTGGCTCAATCGCCCCGTGACTTGTACATGCTCCTTTTCTGGCATGCCACGAGGTCGAGGCCCCTGGTATTTCGTTTTTTGCCATGCACGTGCCGGCATGTATGCATGCTCGCCTGCGTCTGCAGCCACGCCATTGCCGCAGCACCACCGCCTGTTCTACCAGTGTTAATAATAAGTGTGTGTGTGTGTGAGTGTATCCTGCTGAACCTGACAGCAGCCACCATTGTTAGTGCAAGTGATTTTGCATGTTACTTACTCATTTGTCCCACGAGTTTTCATCGGTCTGCATAGGGTTTGATACATGCATTGCATTACTCAGACAGTTGTGTCACTAGCATCCGAGTTAGTTTGGAGTTTACAGTATTCATATTGTTTGATGATGAGTTTGTGTCACTCTGCGTGCATCCCGAGTTCTGCACAAGCATTGCTTTGCTACTCTGCTTCCGTTCCTCGCCGGCCGGTAATCACTCTGGCGGCAAAGACAAGTTTTTCGGTGATACATCGTCAGCAAATAGAAAGTGCCAAGTATTGTAGCATACCCAGATTGTGTGAATGCCTTCATAATGGCAACAGTCTCTCAGACAAGCTAGGTCACCGAGATGGTTTCCTGCATTTGGAAATGAATAATAATCAGGAAACATATATTTGCTAGGGATGAAATTGTAGTCCCAATCTCCGATTCACTGCAAATTGCAGTCCTAATCTCTTCAATTGTTGATAAATGGATGAAATTCTAGTGTATCAGTACAATCATCTCTTAAGGTTCATTACATTTTGGTTCAGAGCACGGCCGACATCTGATGTTCAGACAATAAATTGACTACTGTGTAACATTATTGTCGAAGCCTTTTTCTTTTTTTAATCATCCCTGGTTCCGTTATATCAGAATGAAACCAGAGTAGTACAAAGTCCAGCTAAATAAGTTACTATGAAGCATTATCATATGTTGTTTTTCCCTGCTCTTACCGGTGTCCTTTTAATTTCGTATGTTTTTTTTCTTGTTGAAAGAGTTCATTCTGGGCAGCCGGAGGCGTACGAGTTCAAGATCGGTGACAAGTTTTTTCAGAGGTCCGGAGACCCACCCCTGGACCAAGTTATCTGTAGCGACCCGACCCGAAAGGATCAAGTCTCTGTGCTTAAGTGTCATCCCTGGATCGGTATGCTGACACACACACGGTACTCAAGGATTTATAACAGAGGTAAATCACATGTATAAAGTAACGTAAATACTATTACCTCAATCCAAATAGTGGAAGTAACAGAAAGGTTGTGGGTTCCCATCAACACCAACGGCAAAGTTGAGTGTAGAAATTGTAACCCTAACGTATCACTTACTCGTCGTAAGATTCCGGCAACATGAGACGTTGCAACCATGTAGGTCAGTACAATGAATGTACTGGAAAATTCACACCATAGGATAAAAAATGAGAATGGCTATTTCTATATGCATATTTGGCTGGTGGAGGCTCTAAGTTTAATTTTTGCATAAAGCTAATTTTTCCCTACAACAAAGGAATAAATTTTATTTAACTACAAAGTTTGTTGAAAACATTGGGAAGATAACCACAAGTCAATCCCAAATCATTAATAATCCAACAAATTCATTAAATATGGTGATGAGATCAAATTAATAATTCAAGTACTAGATACTCAAGATGTCCATAATCGGGGACACGGCTAATCATGATTAGTTTGTACACTCTGCAGAGGTTTGTGCACTTTTCCCCACAAGACTCGGTCTCCTCCGTTGAATTTGTCGCACTTCATGATGTTTGAGAAACAGATGACCGAGACACAATCTTTCCGAAGAGGTCCCCTTAACTGATAGATAAGCCGGTACACCTACAATCCCCTACATCTGCTAGCCCATCATGGAATGGATTCCCACAACTTACTCAACTATGCTAGAGCCCGTAATGGCTTGTGGCTGCACATGGAAGTTTCTAGCATGAACAATCTTTTGATCCCTTTGAGCCTGGGTGGCAAACCATAGGATGATCACATGGGTACCCCGGGATTTCCTAGCACACATCGGATTCCCTGTGTCCCGCAATCCATCGGTATCCCTGTGGTGCCCCAACCAATCCACCCAGATGTGTATTAAAGTAGCCACCTTGAGTTAAACCTTAGTTAACAACAGTCTCACAACTTACTTGATTTCCATCAAAATAAATCCACGTCTACGAGCATAGAATAGCAGTATAAGCATATCGTTGTAATCCCAGGGTTGATAAAAGGAAATACGTTCCTACCTCAACAACTACTTCCCAATGCCCACATGTGATAAAAATCCTACTCATGCAATGTTTGATGGTTGAAACTAATGCATAAAAATGGGGTATGAAAAGTATGATCAAAGTGTGAACTTGCATTGTACTATTAATGAAGATGATTCACACTCATAACTCCTGATAGTTCTACTCGTCACACTCTGGTCAATCTATCGTGAGCAAGCAATAGTAACCACACATAAGCAATCAAGCAAAAGAATCGAAGAAAGGATCTCGGAATACTTCAAAAACAAACAATTAACTCTTGCAACAGAAAACAATTTCTAATAGTACCAAAATTGGGGGGATTTGGTCTTATCAGAAATTTTAGGTCAAGAGCTTCAATTAGCAAAAAGAATCAATTAAATCGGAGTTATAAAACTCGAGTTATGAACAAAAGAAATTTGAATTCAAATCTATTTGAAAACAAATTTTAAACTTTCAGAAACATGTTTAAGTTGATTATCTGGATAGAGGACATCATAACGAAGAAGTGAGTGTAGTTTCGTTGGATTTGGATAAATGAGCAAAAAGTTGTGAGGGTTTGAAGATCAGGGGCTAAACTATAAAATTAAACTACGATTAGGTCCCTGGCAGGAAACTAAAATAAAAAGAAAAATCCTATCGAATCTAACGCTCTGAGAACCCAACAGTAATCTAAAACGTTCTCTTCCGTAGCTAACGAGCTTAACGCCGCTAAACAAACGAAACCAAAATAATAGAGGCAAGATCTCAGCCGTCGGATCGAGATCCGGCGGTCGAGATTAGATTGGGGATCTACCGGCGGCGGCGGCATTCGACGGCAGCGGAGAAGACGGCGGCGGCGGCGGCTGCATGCGAGGAGGTGGTGGCGGGGCTCCGGCGATGACGAGGAGAGGCGAGGTGGTGGCGGTTGTGAGATGCGAGGAAGAGTGGGGAGCGAGGGGGCGGCGGTCTTGCCTTTTAAAGGTAGAGGGGGAGGGCGTGGCTTGGAGGAGGCCGGACGGCGTTGGAGTCCTGAGATGGCACTACAAGGCCGGGCGTGCTTTCAAGTGACTCACTCGAGTCCAGAAGCGGCCGAAAGCGCCAGCAAGGGTCGTGGCCTCGGCCGCTTGGCTGGGCCGGCCCAATCCACGGAGGAAGTTCTTTATTTAATAAACACATAGTAAATGAAAAAAAAAGAAAAATCACAAAAACTAAGAATATAATATAGGCATATTATATATCAAAATTTTCAGAAAAAGATTTTCTACAAGATTAACATTTTTCTAGCATCAAATAAAATCCACAAAAATTTACATAAAACAAAGAGTGCTACTCAAGTTGCAATAAAACCCAATAAAAATTATTTTAAAAATACCAAAATAGTTTCAAATTTATTTCTCTCCGATTTTCTGATGTAGGGAATCATTTTACCCTATTTTCCACATATTTTATTTTTAGAGAAAAATAATTTGAATAAAACCCAAATAACTCCAAATTGAAAATATTTCAAAGGGACTCTAAATTTGATTCTTTTAAACTTCCAACTCATATTTCATATGTTCTGAAGAAGTCATTTTATCTTCTCTCATCAAAATCGTTGAGTTGCATAGAGTTTCTGAATTTAAAATATTTCCGAATGGAATTCAAATATTTTCAAAACCCTTTTCATTTGTTTAAATGGAAGAACTATCATCTTCACTCTACGGTTTGTATTTGAAAAGAACTTTAATCGATGGAGATCCGAAATGCAAGGTGAAACTTTGGGGAAGTCATTTTATTCCCTATCATTTAACTTTCAAAAAGTTTCAAATTTCACTCAATTTCACACAAGCAACCACACCACAATCAAACAGACAATCAAAACTATTTATTAAATATAACATTCCAAAATTTAAAATTTTGGGATGTTACAAACCTACCACCCTTAAGATGAATCTCATCCTCGAGTTTCGGAGAGGCTAGCCATAGGTTAGGTTTAGGGGTCTTCTGAAAATCCGTCGGTCATCGTGGAGGGGGGGGGGGGTGTCTAGGGTTCTACAACCCTTAGAAGAATTGTTACGGTTCCATCAAAACTCATATACTCCATCCTTATCGTTGACAGTGTTGATCCTCTCAGATCTTCAGGACAATTCCTTCTCTGGGCTCTTCCTATAGTGGCATAACATTTGTCTCAATTTTTCTGTCCCTTTTTCTGATTACGATTCTCCTGTGAATGGGTCTTCTTATCTGACGGGTCTTGCGCCCATACTAAACAACTATCGATATCTCATGGTGGTCAACAATTTATGGTTTCTCCTGTAGGAAATGGGTCTGGGTTGAACCTCGCAGTATATCCTACGATTGGCAACAGCTGCCTTGTACGAGGGGAAAATTGTTATACAATACTAAGGTTTAAACAAGGTTTTGATCGTCGTCTCTCTACTATAGGTAACTCACTCAGATTTACCATCCCATACTGCAAGGCGAATAATAAGAGTAATTCGGTATTGTGATCAATTCATCCCGCACCCAAATCATTACCTTGTATATGGTTTAGCAAATCTCGCATTCTAACACTCCGTCATTGATAACCCACAAGTATAGGGGGTTAATTGTAGCCTCTTTCGATAAGTAAGAGTGTCGAACCCAACGAGGAGCTAAAGGTAGAGCAAATATTACCTCAAGTTCTATCGACCACCGATACAACTCTACCCACGCTTGACGTTCTCTTTACCTAGAACAAGTATGAAACTAGAAGTACTTTGTAGGTGTTGTTGGATAGGTTTGCAAGATAATAAAGAGAGCGTAAATAAAAACTAGGGGCTGTTTAGATAAAGACACAATAAAGTTAGTATAGGGAGTGTGGAAAAGTGGTGGTAGGAGTTGTGAAATTGTCCCTAAGAAATTGACTAGTTTACTAGACCTATAGCATGTTTTATGTGGGAGAGGCCATCGCTAGCATGTCATCCCCGACATGGAATTCTATGCACTTATGGTTGGAACTATTAGCAAGCGTCCCGCAACTACTAACGCTCATTAAGGTAAAACCCAACCATAGCATTAAGATATATTGGACCCCCATCAATCCCGTATGCATCAATTTCTATGCAAGGTTGAAGCTTCAGTCACTCTTGCCCTCCAAAACATATTCCTATCAACATACAACTAACCCAAATGTGTGATCCACGCGCTACCATATGATGGGCACCAAAGGACAAAGCAACATAACCGTAGCAAATTAAATCAATCATAGAAATTCATCAACCACCGATAGGACAATGAATATCTACTCAGACATCATAGGATGGCAACACATCATTGGATAATAATATGAAGCATAAAGCACCATGTTCAAGTAGAGGGTACAATGGGTTGCAGGAGAGTGGACCACTGTAGGTAGAGGGGGGAAGGTGATGGAGATGTTGGTGAAGATGGCGAAGGTGTTGGTGAAGATCGCGGTGATGATGATGGTGGCCACGGCAGCTGCTCCGCGCCACCAAAGAGAAGGGAGAGGGGCCCTTCTTCTTCTTCTTCCTTGACCTGCTCCATAGATGGGACAAGGGTTTCCCTCCGTCCTTGGCCTCCATGGCATGGGAGGGTGAGAGCCCCTCCGAGATTGGATCTATCCTCTGCTTTCTCTCTGTTTTACGCGTTCCGGTCTTACGCCTCTCACCGCTTTCAGAGTATATATGGAGATCCGTGAATCTCGATTGGATTGAAACCCACGCCCAGATTTTTCTCTGAAAATTAGCTTTCTTGCGGCCAAAGAAGAGCAGCAACCACCTTACGGTGGCCCACGAGGGGCAGGCGCGCCTCTGCCTCGTGGGCCACCTCCGCACTGCCTCGCTGATTCTTCTTCCCATATTTTCCAAATATTCCAAAAATATTCTCCGTCCGTTTTTATCCCGTTTGCATTCTGTTTGATATGGGTTTCTGCGAAACCTAAAACATGCAACAAAGAGGAACTGGCACTAGGCACTGGATCAATATGTTAGTCCCAAAAATAGTATAAAAAGTTGCCAAAAGTATATGAAAGTTGTATAATATTGGCATGGAACAATAAATAATTATAGATACGACGGAGACGTATCAGCATCCCCATGCTTAATTCCTGCTCGTCCTCGAGTAGGTAAATGATAAAAAAGGTAATTTTTGATGGCGAATGCTACCTAACATAATCTTGATCATGTAATCTAATTATGGCATGAATATTAAGACACGAGTGATTCAAGGCAATAGTCTATCATTTGACATAAAAACAACAATACTTCAAGCCTACTAATAAAGCAATCATGTCTTTTCAAAATAACATGGCCAAAGAAAGTTATCCCTACAAAATCATATGGTCCTGCTATGCTCCATCTTCACCACACAAAATATTCAAATCATGCACAACCCCGATGACAAGCCAAGCAATTGTTTCATACTTTTGACGATCTCAAACCTTTTCAACTTTCACGCAATACATGAGCATGAGCCATGGACATAGCACTATAGGTGGAATAGAATATGATGGTGGAGGTTGTGTGGAGAAGACAAAAAGGAGAAAGTCTCACATCGATGCGACTAATCAATGGGCTATCGAGATGCCCATCAATTGATGTCAATGCGAGGAGTAGGGATGGCCATGCAACGGATGCACTAAGAGCTATAAGTGTATGAAAGCTCAAACTGGAAACTAAGTGGGTATGCATCCAACTTGCTTGCTCATGAAGACCTCGGGCATTTGAGGAAGCCCATCATCGGAATATACAAGCCAAGTTCTATAATGAAAATTCCCACTAGTATATGAAAGTGATAACTCAAGAGACTCTCTATATGAAGAACATGGTGCTACTCTGAAGCACAAGTGTGGTAAAGGATAGTAACATTGCCCCTTCTCTCTTTTTCTCTCATTTTTTATGTTCTCCTTTTTTATTTTTTTATTTTTTTGGTGGGCTTCTTTGGCATCTCTTTTTTTATTTGGGCTTCTTTGGCCTCTTCTATTTTGATAACCTCACATGGGACAATGTTCTAATAATGATGATCATCACACTTTTATTTACTTACATCTCAATATTACAACTCGATATCCAGAACAAAGATATGACTCTATATGAATGCCTCCGTGATGTACTGTGATGTGCAATGATCTAGCGTAGCAATGACATCAAAAAATGAACAAGCCATGAAAACATCATGCTAGCTATCTTACGACCATGCAAAGAAATATGACAATAAATGCTCAAGTCATGTATATGATGATGATGGAAGTTGCATGCAATATATCTCGGAATGGCTACGGAAATGCCATGATAGGTAGGTATGGTGGCTGTTTTGAGGAAGATATAATAAGCCTTATGTGTGACAGAGTGTATCATATCACGGGGTTTGGATGCACAGGCGAAGTTTGCACCAACTCTCGAGGTGAGAAAGTGCAATGCACTAAAATCAAGAGGCTAGCAATGATGGAAGGGTGAGAGTCGATAATCGATGGACTCAACATTAGTCATAAAGAACTCACATACATATTGCAAAAAATCTATTAGTCATCGAAACAAAAGTACTACACGCATGCTCCTAGGGGATTGATTGTTAGGAAAAGACCATCGCTCGTCCCCGACCGCCACTCATAAGGAAGACAATCAATAAATAAATCATGCTCCGACTTCATCACATAATCCACAAGTATTTCTACTAATCTCAACACAAGTATTTCTACTAATCCACAACCACCCACTGGCATGACTCTAATATCACCATCTTTATATCGCAAAACTATTGCAAGGAATCAAACATATCATATTCAGTGATCTACAAGTTTTATGTAGGATTTTATGACTAACCATGTGAATGACCAATTCCTGTCATCTCTCTAAATAGATATAAGTGAAGAAAGAGAGTTTAATTCTTTCTACAAAAGATATGCCCACACTCTAACAAATATAAGTGAATCAAAAGAGCATTATACAAATGGCAGTTTTCTATGTAAAGAGAAACAGGCAATCCAAACTTCAAATGATATAAGTGAAGCACATGAAGCATTCTATAAAGCCATACTCAAAGAATATAAGTGAAGTGCAAAGAGCATTCTTTAAATCAACCAAGGACTATCTCATATACCAACATGGTGCATAAAAGAAAAATGAAAATTAATGCAAAAAGACGCTCCAAGATCTGCACATATCACATGAATGAAATGAATCCGAAAACATATCGATATTTTGTTGAAGAAAGAGGGGATGCCTTCCGGGGCATCCCCAAGCTTAGACGCTTGAGTCTCCTTGAATATTTACTTGGGGTGCCTTGGGCATACACAAGATTGAGCTCTTGCCTCTCTTCCTTCTTCTCACATCGAGACCTTCTCGATCATCGAACACTTCATCCACACAAAACTTCAACAGAAAACTCGGTAAGATCTGTTAGTATAATAAAGCAAATTACTACACTAAGTACTGTTGCAAAGAATTCATATTTTTTTTTGCATTTTGTCTACTGTAGTATAACTTTTTCATGGCTTAATCCACTGATAGGAATTGATAGTTTCATCAAAACAAGCAAACTATGCATCAAAAACAGAATCTGTCTAAAACAGAACAGTCTGTAATAATCTAAACATTCACCATACTTTTGATACTTGAAAAATTCTACCAAAATTAGGAAAAATAAATAATTTGTATAGAAAGACAGTACAAAAAGAATCAGAACCATTTGACATTCCAGTAAAAAGTTGAAAATCGCGCACTACAGCCAAAGTTTATGTCCTGCACCGTACAAACCAACAAGCATTGTAAACATCCTAAAGGCAAACCTTGGCACATTATTTTTATAATACAACAGAATTGTACAAGGGGATAATTATTTTTGTTTAAAAGTACACAGTTTCCATGGGCATGAACAAAGTTCAAGGACGTCCCCCATTTTCACAATGCTCGTTTATCTCACTTTCACTTTCTTTTTGAAAAGTTTTGGGTTCCCCTCTTTATTTTTTTTGTTTTTAAACTATGTAAAAGCACTCAACAGAAATAAATGACTCTCTAAAACTTCCGAGTTGTCTCCCTAGCAGCGCTTTCTTTAAAGCCATTAAGCTAGGCATATAGTGCTCAAGTAATGGATCCACCCGGATCCCAAGGTATATCAAAGCCAATTTTAATTAACAATGATTTGTGATTTAGTAGTGAGCACAAGGCAACATATATCAAGCAATGACGAAGTCTAACTCTCTTCCTATGCATCGTCATGTCATAAAAGAACAATTCGTGCACACATAGTAAAGGCCAATGCATAGTATAAGCAGTTTCTTGCAATTTTTTCGTGTTGGAAACATAGAGAGATGGACATGTAGTTCCTCTCTCATAATAATTGCAAGTAGGAGCAGCAAGCACATGCATATTATATCTATCAAAATCATCATGTGTAGAAGTAAGACACAACTCCTCAATATAATCCTTAATAAGTGCAAACTTCTCCGATATAGTATAATCGAGAATTCAAAAAGATAACAGACTATCATGCGTAAGCAATAGCAACAATTTCATGTTCAACATAAGGAACAATAGCAAGTTCATCTCCATAAGCATAATTCATATTGACATCTTGGCCACAAGCATAGCAAGCATCATCAAAAAGGGATATTTCAAGAGAATCAACGGGATCATAACAATCATCATAGCAATCATCCTCCGGTAAGCATGAAGGGAAATTAAACAATGTATGAGTTGGAGGGTTACTCTCATTAGAAGGTGAGCACAGGTAGCTAAGTCGCTCTTCCTCCTTTTGTTCTTCGCTCTCCTCATCATCTTTTTCATCCAATGAGCTCACAGTTTCATCAATTTCTTCATCCATAGACTCCTGCAAAAGATTAATCTCTTCTTGGACACAGGAGGAGACCTCGATATATGGTTTAACATCGGCATTAGAAGCATAATTATCATAACAATATTCAAGTATGGCCAAATTTTCATATTTGTAAAGAGTAGCTCATACGTTTCAATCAAAGAAGCAATTTCATAAGCACCCTTAAAAGCAACAAATTCTTCAATTTGTTGAACATCATAGTAATTATAAACACCCTTAGCATATGAAGATACGATTCCATTATCAATAAACTCACATTGGTAGGGAAGGTGTTTCTTAGGGTTTTCAGAACAACAAGTAACATCATATATTTCACATAAATTCCAAGCATAACATTGCAAATCATGAATTTGATCCAGTAAACATTTCCCTTTTTCAGATATACGGTGTCGCACATAACAAGCATGCTCATCTAAGGATTTGCCCTAAACTAAGCTAGTTGGGGTTTCAGCACAAGCACATAGGGATCGAAGATGATCCAAGTAATAAGCTTCAGGAGTGTGATAGATTTTGAGTGGTTTTTCAACCATTGGTTCAGTAGGTACAACTAATTTTTTTGGTATTTTGTGTTTCCTACCCATAACTAAAGATAGAAAAAAACTAAGAATAGCAAATAACAATTACTTAGTGATAAAGCAAACAAGCACACACGAGAATATTCACCCCACACTATGACTCCCCAGCAACGGCGCCAGAAAAAGGTCTTGATAACCCACAAGTATAGGGGATCAATTGTAGCCTCTTTCGATAAGTAAGAGTGTCGAACCCAACGAGGAGCTAAAGGTAGAGCAAATATTCCCTCAAGTTCTATCAACCACCGATACAACTCCACGCACGCTTGACGTTCTCTTTACCTAGAACAAGTATGAAACTAGAAGTACATTGTAGGTGTTGTTGGATAGGTTTGCGAGATAATAAAGAGCACGTAAATAAAAACTAGGGGCTGTTTAGATAAAAACACAATAAAGTTAGTATAAGGAGTGTGGAAAAGTGGTGGTAGGAGTTGCGAAATTGTCCCTAAGCAATTGACTACTTTACTAGACCGATAGCAAGTTATATGTGGGAGAGGCCACTTTGCTAGCATGTCATCCCCGACTTGGAATTCTACGCACTTCACGATTGGAACTATTAGCAAGCGTGCGCAACTACTAACGCTCATTAAGGTAAAACCCAACCATAGCATTAAGATATATTGGTCCCCTTCAATCCCGTGATGCATCAATTTCTATGCTAGGTTGAAGCTTACGTCACTCTTGCCCTCCAATATGTAGTCCTATCAACATACAACTAACCCTATGGTGTGATCCACGCTCATATGATGGGCACCAAAGGACAACAACATAAACACAAGAAAATTAAATCAATCATAGCAATTCATCAACCACCGATAGGACAATGAAAATCTACTCAGACATCATAGGATGGCAACACATCATTGCATAATAATATGAAGCATAAAGCACCATGTTCAAGTAGAGGGTACAGCGGGTTGCGGGAGAGTGGACCGCTGTAGATAGAGTTGGGAAGGTGATGGAGATGTTGGTGAGGTTGGCGAAGGTGTTGGTGAAGATTGCGGTGATGATGATGGTGGCCACGGCAGCGTTCCGGTGCCACCCGAGGAGAAGGGGAGAGGGGGCCCTTCTTCTTCTTCTTCCTTGACCTCCCCCCTAGATGGGAGAAGGGTTTCCCCTCTGGTCCTTGGCCTCCATGGCATGGGAGGGGCGAGAGCCCATCCAAGATTGGATCTGTCTCTCTGTTTCTCTCTATTTCTGCATTCTGGTGTTCTGCCCTTTCACCATTTCGTATATATATGGAGATCCGTAACTCCGGTTGGATTGAAACCTTCGCCCAGATTTTTCTCCAAAATTTAGCTTTCTTGCGGCCAAAGAAGAGCAGCAACTGCCTTATGGGTGGCCCATGAGGGGGGCAAGCATGCCCCCTGCCTCGTAGCCACCTCGGGCACCGTCTCGCGTTGATTCTTCTTCCCATATTTTCCAAATATTCCAAAAATATTCTCCGTCCGTTTTGATCCCGTTTGGATTCCGTTTGATATGGGGTTTCTACGAAACATAAAACATGCAACAAATAGGAACTGGCACTAGGCACTGGATCAATATGTTAGTCCCAAAAATAGTATTAAAAGTTGCCAAAAGTATATGAAAGTTGTATAATATTGGCACGGAACAATCAAAAATTATAGATACGACGGAGACGTATCAGTCATCCTCACAAGCATTGCATAATTTCTTTTGTCGACGAACTAAGTTCGGATAAATCCATTTATTTTGCAAGCCAAACAAACATCTATCGTTCCTTCACAACTCTTTGGTTTTACATTATTCCTATAAGATCGTCTGTTGATAAAGTCGTAACTTCTTCCAGGGTTTTTCCTTCAGCAAGAGTGTGCTTGCTTCTTGGAAGGTCCTGGAGCCTGTGGGTTATGGCCCATCTCATCACTTGTAAACCTTGAACTCATCATCGGGGCAACTGATCATTATTCCAACATCCAGCTTCCCGGCATTCTTAATTCCATCCAATTGTACTCTATCACTTCCTTCTATTGGTACCAACTAAGACGTGATTACTCAAACTCATCATGGAGTTACAACTACTCCATATTACCAACATTATACCTCCTTTATATCCAATACTACTTCATCCCTTCATACTCTTGGGGTATCCCACATATCGAGATAAAACTCGTACTTACTTTGTCCGAAGTCCACTTTGTGGAATATCATTATCCTTTCCAGGGGTCAAGGGTCCTCACAGGGTACTACCGCCCTTGAAATGCACAAATTCTTCCATAAACCTTATTTCTCATATCCTCGAAAATGGTCAAAATCTTTCTTCATAGAGTAACTACTCATAAAATCCAAATCAGTACCAACGATGCTAACTTTATTGATTCTCAAATTATTACAATCTCCTGTATTTCCATTACATGCCTCAACACCTCAATAATATAAGAAATGTTCCCACTGCTACTACTATATTTCTTATAGACTCCACTATTTAACACTAATATCCTCATTGGGACAATCTCCGGTAGAGTGCCCTGCTTCTTTACAACGGAAACATATTACTTCTGACAATTCTCGAGGTTTCCTTATGATTACAAAGCCTCCTCGGGTCCTCGGCTTCCTTTTTGGGCAACCACTGAAGTAGTGCCCTAAATCATTGCACTTGAAACATGTGATATGACTCAGGTCCTTCTTTGTAGAAATTGGGTCGTTCTTGGAGTCCAATCTATTTCTCTTCCTGGACTTTTCCGTGCCAATCAAGGCTTCTATTTCTTGTGGGTCATACTCTACTTCCTCTGTCGGGAATTCTACTAGATCTCCCTTCAGACAATTCTGGGAAATGTGTCCTTCTTCTTCACATGAGTAGGAAGACTTGGTGCAGGGTTTAATTGGGTCTGCTTCGGGTGTGTCCTCCACCTATTCCTTCGTCACAGGTTCTTCTAAAATTTCCACGAGGGCTCCTTTCATTGATTGTTTCTTCTGTTGGATGGTTCGTTGTACCATGGGCTAAACGTGACACTGGGCAGGGTAGTGGGTAGTCCCTTCACACAAGAAACAAGTAATCTGCCTAGTTGGGCATTCTTCAACTGGGTGACTTTCTTCACAATGAGGGCATTCATCCTTGTGTTCCTTATGGTTGTGTCCTATTTCTCCATAGAGCTTGCATGCACAAGGTTTCTTCAT
Organism: Aegilops bicornis; assembly: GCA_021605145.1. Classification (NCBI taxonomy): domain Eukaryota; kingdom Viridiplantae; phylum Streptophyta; class Magnoliopsida; order Poales; family Poaceae; genus Aegilops; species Aegilops bicornis. The sequence goes on from CM038669.1 coordinate 12,930,557, forward strand.
ATCCTTTCCATAAGGCTTCAACTTCTGGGACACAAGCCGAGACTTTAGCAGAGTCAACTTAAATTCTTCAAAATAGGTTACTCCTTGCCATCCATTGATAGTTTGGTACATCCGCCACGAAGTAGCAACACCTCTTTCAAAGCACTAAAGAGCATGCTGGACCATATCGTTTCCGGCTATTGTGTTATTCTCCATATGATCTTCCATGTTCTAAATCCATCGGTCCGTCTCCAATTGACTTATCGGTCCAGAAAATATGAGCTCATCTCCATTCATCCTCAATTGGGTCCAGGGTTTTGTGGTTCTAGAGAGAGATAGAGGGGGATACACACAATACAAACAAAAGTTTTGAAAAGATAGATTTTATTTGTGGCTGTCAAACATAAAACAAATGACAACTCACAATCGTCGCATCTAACATAGGTGTATAACAGGGGTTTGGTCTTCTAAAGGTCACTAAATCTTCAAAGTCGCCAAACTCTTCAAGTCTTTTTCATGTCTCCGATGGCTTCTTCCGATCGTGCTTGTCCTTCTCAAGTTCTTTTGTCAGATCCTCTCTGTTGACATGAAGTCCCTCATCACGTCCTTTAATATTCTGTTGTTGCATTCCAAACTTCTAGGTTTCAACATCCTTGGCATGAACCATGGTAGTACTTTCCTTCAGTTCCTGACAAATCTCCGGTATCTCGAGGTTTTGCTCCTCGAGCTTGGCTACTATCAGCCTCTGGTCCTGAGTTCTTCATGAAATGCCTCCTTGTCAAATACGACTTCCTAAAGGTCCACCTTAAACTTCTTGATATAATACTACAGATCCTGGTGATACACCATCTAAGATTAAAACTTCGTCTTTTGCTGATAGGTGCTCAATTAGCCTTCTGCCATCCAATCCTTCTGAAGAAAATGCATGCTTAACTCAGCACGGTGACAATAGCATAAGCGGGTGATAACATCATCGATAGCCGTGTTTATGCCCATGTCATTGCCATGAGCTATCATTCCATAGTTGATATCTCCTGCCTTAGGGTTTTCTTGACAAAAACTTTGAGTTTTAACGCTCCATGTTCCGGTCTTTCTCAGACAGGCCTTGATCTCGAGTATTGATAGCTTCAATAGTCTGACAAGTTCCATCAGGGTAGCCTTTCTAGGTCATACCAATCTAGAAATTCTTCAGAACCTTCAAATCTCCTAGTCTTCGGAGTCTTCAACCGTTGTAGTTTCCATTATAGTAATGCACGGTAAAAATCCTCTTTATTCCAAAGTGGTCTTGGTTGTCTGATATCGTGTACTTCTTGGAGTGGTCTCATCAGTTGAAGCTTTGTGTGGTCAAAATGGGAAAGGTGGATAGTCTAACTAAAAGGGAATATTTGATAAAGCTCAGAAAACAAGAGAGGTAAAAGATCTTTTTGAAAATAAAGATTTTAGAGAAAAATCTTTCCTATGGCTTGCCATTTTATAGGCGTCACATCCTACAGTCAACATGTGCTCTGATACCATCTTGTAGCGACCCGACCCAAATGGATCAAGTCTCTGTGCTTAAGTGTCATCCCTGGATCGGTATGCTGACACACACATTACTCGAGGATTTATAACAAAGGTACATCACATGTATAAAGTAACGTAAATACTACTACCTCAATCCAAATAGCGGAAGTAACAACAAGGTTGTGGATTCCCATCAACACCAACAACAATGTTGAGTGTAGAAATCATAACCCTAACATATCACTTACTTGTCGTAAGATTCCTGCAACATGAGGCGTTGCAGCCATGTAGGTCAGTACATTGAATCTACTAGCAAATTCACACCATAGGATAAAAATGAGAATGGCTATCTCTATATGCATATTTGGCTGGTGGAGGCTCTAAGTTTAATTTTTGCATAAAGCTAGTTTTTTCCTACAACAAAGGAATAAATTTTATTTAACTACAAAGTTGGTTGAAAACATTGAGAAGGTAACCCCAAGTCAGTCCCAAATCATTAATAACCCAACAAATTCATTAAATATAGTGATGAGGTCAAATGAATAATTCAAGTACCAGATACTCAAGATGTCCATAACCGGGGACATGATGTCTACGACACAACCTTCTTCTTGTAGACGTTGTTGGGCCTCCAAGTGCAGAGGTTTGTAGGACAGTAGCAACTTTCGCTCAAGTGGATGACCTAAGGTTTATCAATCCGTGGGAGGCGTAGGATGAAGATTGTCTCTCTCAAACAACACTGCAACCAAATAACAAAGAGTCTCTGGTGTCCCAAACACACCCAATACAATGGTAAATTGCATAGGTGCACTAGTTCGGCGAAGAGATGGTGATACAAGTGCAATATGGATGGTAGATATAGGTTTTTGTAATCTGAAAATATAAAAACAGCAAGGTAAAAAGTACTAAAAGTGAGCACAAACGGTATTGATATGCGTTGAAACAAGGCCTAGGGTTCATACTTTCACTAGTACAAGTTCTCTCAACAATAATAACATAATTGGATCATATAACTATCCCTCAACATGCAACAAAGAGTCACTCCAAAGTCACTAATGGGGGTGAACAAACGAAGAGATTATGGTAGGGTTCGAAACCACCTCAAAGTTATCCTTTCTGATCGATCTATTCAAGAGTCTGTAGTAAAATAACACAAAGCTATTCCTTCCGTTCGATCTATCATAGAGTTCGTACTAGAGTAACACCTTAATACACAAATCAACCAAAACCCTAATGTCACCTAGATACTCCAATGTCACCTCAAGTATCCGTGGGTATGATTATACGATATGCATCACACAACCTCAGATTCATCTATTCAAACAACAGAAAGAACTGCCCCAAAGTTTCAACCAGAGAGTCAAGACGAAAACGTGTGCCAACCCCTATGCATAAGTTCACGAGGTCACGGAACCCGCAAGTTGATCACCAAAATATACATCAAGTAGATCACGTGATCTCCCATTGTCACCACAGATAAGCACATGCAAGACATACATCAAGTGTTCTCAAATCCTTAAAGACTCAATCCGATAAGATAACTTCAAAGGGAAAACTCAATCCATTACAAGAGATTAGAGGGGGAGAAACATCATAAGATCCAACTATAATAGCAAAGCTCACGATACATCAAGATCGTATCACCTCAAGAACACGAGAGGGAGAGATCAAACACATAGCTACTGGTACATACCCTCAGCCCCGAGGGTGAAACACTCCCTCCTCGTCATGGAGAGCGCCGGGATGATGAAGATGGCCACCGGTGAGGGTTCCCCCCTCCGTCAGGTGCCGGAACAGGGTCTCGATTGGTGTTTGGTGGCTACAGAGGCTTGCGGCGGCGGAACTCCCGATCTATTCTGTTCCCCGATGTCTTTATGGTATATGGACATATATAGGCGAAAGAAGTCAGTCAGGGGAGCCACGAGGGCCCCACGATGGTGGGGGGCGCGCCCAGGGGGGTAGGGAATGCCTCCCTGCCTCGTGGCTTCCTTGAAGCTTCCCTGACGTCTAATCCAAGTCTCCTGGATTGCTTCCGTTCCAAAAATAACTCTCCCGAATGTTTCATTCCCTTTGGATTCCGTTTGATATTCCTTTTCTTCAAAACACTGAAATAGGCAAGAAAACAACAATTTGGGCTGGGCCTCCGGTTAATAGGTTAGTCCCAAAAATAATATAAAAGTGTATACTAAAGCCCATAAACATCCAAAACAGATACTATAATAGCATGGAACAATCAAAAATTATAGATACATTGGAGACATATCAAGCATCCCCAAGCTTAATTCCTGCTCGTCCTCGAGTAGGTAAATGATAAAAACAGAATTTTTTATGTGGAATGCTACTTAGCATAATTTTCAATGTAATTCTCTTATTTGTGGTATGAATATTCAGATCTCAAAGATTCAAGATAAAAGTTCAATATTGACATAAAAGTAATAATACATCAAGCAAAACTAAGCAATTATGTCTTCTCAAAATAACATGGCAAAAGAAAGTTCATCCCTACAAAATCATATAGTTTGGTCATGCTCCATTTTCGTCACACAAGAATGCTCTCATCATGCACAACCCCGATGACAAGCCAAGCAATTGTGTCATACTTTAGTATTCTCAAACTTTTTCAACTTTCACGCAATATATGAGCGCCAGCCATGGATATAGCACTATGGGTGGAATAGAATATGATGATGGTGGTTATGTGGAGAAGACAAAAAAGGAGAAAGTCTCACATTGATGCGGCTAATCAACGAGCTAGGGAGATGCCCATCAATTGATGTCAATGCAAGGAGTAGGGATTGCCATGCAACGGATGCACTAGAGCAATAAATGTATGAAAGCTCAACAAAAGAAACTAAGTGGATGTGCATCCAACTTGCTTGCTCACGAAGACCTAGGGCATTTGAGGAAGCCCATTGTTGGAGTATACAAGCCAAGTTCTATAATGAAAAATTCCCACTAGTATAAGAAAGTGACAAAACAAGAGACTCTCTATCATAAAAATCATGGTGCTACTTTGAAGCACAAGTGTGGAAAAAGGATAGTAGCATTGCCCCCTCTTTATTTTCTTCTTTTTTGTGGGCCTTCTTTTTTTACTTGGCCTTTCTATTTTTTTATTTTTTGGGACAATGCTCTATGAATGATGATCATCACTTCTATTTATTTACAACTCAATGATTACAACTCGATACTAGAACAAAGTATGACTCTATATGAATGCCTCCGGTGTCTGCAAGGATGGGCAATGAATCAAGAGTGACATGTATGAAATAATATGTATGGTGGCTTTGCCACAAATATGATGTCAACTACATGATCATGCAAGCCAATATGACAATGATGAAGCATGTCATGATAAACGGAACGGTGGAAAGTTGCATGGCAATATATCTCGGAATGGCTATGGAAATGCCATAATAGGTAGGTATGGTCGCTGTTTTGAGGAAGATATAAGGAGGTTTATGTGTGATAGAGCGTATCATATCACGGGATTTCGATGCACTAGCGAAGTTTGCACCAACTCTCAAGGTGAGAAAGGGTAATGCGCGGTACCGAAGAGGCTAGCAATGATGGAAGGGTGAGAGTGCGTATAATCCATGGACTAAACATTAGTCACAAAAGAACTCACATACTTATTGCAAAAATCTACAAGTCATCAAAAACAAAGAACTACGCGCATGATCCAAGGGGGGTAGATTGGTAGGAAAAGATCATCGCTCGTCCTCGACCGCCACTCATAAGGAGGACAATCAAAGAACACCTCATGTTTCAAATTTGTTACACAACGTTTTTCATACGTGGATGCTACGGGACATGCAAACTTCAACACAAGTATTTGTCAAATTCACAACTACTCAACTAGCACAACTTTAATATCACTACCTCCATATCTCAAAACAATCATCAAGAATCAAACTTCTCTTAGTATTCAACGCACTTATAAGAAAGTTTTTACTAATCTTGGATGCCTATCATATTAGGACTAATTTATCAATTTAAGAAAATTACTATGCTATTTTCTAGGACTATCAAAATGATATAAGTGAAGCATGAGAGAACAATAGTTTCTATAAAACAAACCACCGCCGTGCTCTAAGAGGATATAAGTGAAGCACTAGAGCAAAAGACAAACTACTCCGAAAGATATAAGTGAAGATCAATGAGTAGTTGAATAATTATGTAACTATGTGAAGCCTCTCTAACATTTAAGAATTTCAGATCTTGGTATTTTATTCAAACAGCAAGAAAAACAAAATAAAATAAAATGACGCTCCAAGAAAACACATATCATGTGGTGAATAAAAATATAGCTCCAAGTAAAGTTACCGATGAACGAAGACGAAAGAGGGGATGCCATCCGGGGCATCCCCAAGCTTAGGCTCTTGGTTGTTCTTGAATATTTCCTTGGGGTGCCTTGGGCATCCCCAAGCTTAGGCTCTTGCCACTCCTCATTCCATAGTCCATCGAATCTTTACCCAAAACTTGAAAACTTCACAACATAAAACTTAACAGAAAACTCGTAAGTTCCGTTAGTATAAGAAAACAAATCACCACTTAGGTACTGTTTAGAACTCATTATAAATTAGTATTGGTGTAATATCTCATCATATTCCACCCTCTCTATGGTTCATACCCTCCGATACTACTCATAGAGTCATCAAAATAAGCAAACAACACATAGAAAACAGAATCTGTCAAAAACAGAACAGTCTATAGTAATTGTCGGGGAGGAAATCTGCACCACCACGGACACCTACGGGACCGGGGCCCTTTTCGGTTCGGCAGGGGCGGAGATTGCAAGAGCGGATCGAGGCGATCACACAAGGGATTTTACCCAGCTTCGGAGCTCTCCGAGAGATAATACTCCTACCGCTGCTTGTCCGATTGTATTGTGTTCTTGCTAGGGAGCGCCGGAGCTACAAAACCTAGCTTGAGGGTCTGTGGCCTCGCATTTAATCGAACCGAACGAGCCGAACCTCCCCTACGTTGCGCTCGGGCCTCCTTTTATAGGTACAAAGGGGTCACCACAGGTGGCAAGTAGACGGGGGTAGAATAGGAAAAACAGAGGTTGGTACACCGCTTTGTACAGTGTACAGTGGACTATACCTAACTCTGACGGCGAGGGACAAGAGTCATAAATGCCCGTCCCTGTCGCCTGAAAAGTGCAACCTGGACCGTCAGGTGCACCTCCGTTTGCCACGACGACAGCTCGCCAGCGCCGTTTGTCGCCGCTCCCCGCTGGCTGCACAGCCCGCCGACACGTGCGCCTGAGGAAGCCCCATGGCGACACGTTGGTGGATGAGCTGGAGCGGAGAGGAAGAGAGGTTGCCTGCCGCGGCAAGCGCCTTGCCGCGGCAAGGTTCTTGTCGCGCTTGGGAGCTTGTCGCTCACCAAGCCTTCCCGGCAAGCTCCTCTTGCCGAGGCCTTGTTTCCTTCTTGCCTCAAGTGGCCTTCCCGCAAGCTCCTCTTGCCGGGCCTTCTTCGTGCCTAGGGTGGCCCTCCCGCAAGCTCCTCTTGCCGGGTCTTGTCTTCTTGGACCGAGAACACTTTGTTCTTGAATGGTTCCCGCAAGCTCCTCTTGCCGGGTTTTGTCTTCTGAAGGGCTGCGGAGGGTCTTGGTGGACGTCCGGCAAGGCTTTGCCACGGGGCCTTCGACTGCCCGTGCACAAGTTCGGGGTACTAAGGTACCCCTATCTTAGTACACCGACAGGAGCCCCCGGGTCTGGGCCATACACGGTGCCGAGCGCTGTTGGGCCAGGCCCAAAACAGTGCACGGGCGCGCGCGCGGCCTGAATCACACCGTTGCTCACCCCGGACCCACCACGTTCCCCACTAACGGCACGCGTCGAGCGCGGCGTTATGGGAGAAATCGTGGGCGAGATCGTGGGGGAATCTTTTGCTAGGGAGCGCGAAGCGTCCGCCCCCTCCCTCTTTATAAGCGGAGGATATCGGGGCAGAATGCCCATTCTCCATCCCTGTCACATCAGAAACCCCCGCTGCTTCCCCTTTTCTTCTCGAGCCCAAAGAGAGCGGCGCCGTCCCTCCATCGCCACCGCACCGCTAACGCCGCCGACCTGCTCCACCACCTCTCCTCATGGCTCCGAAGGCGGATAAGGGAAGAGGCGCGAAATCGGCCGAGGCGCAGCGGCTCGCCGCGCTGCGCAAGGAACGGGCCCTCTTCGACCCCGAGCTCGACGCAAAGGCGTTGCGGAAGGAGTTCTACCTCTTCTGGGCGACGGAAACGCGGGCACACCCGCGCACAAGGGTGATTTCCGCCGCTACATCCGAGAAGGTCTCCGTCGGGTATCCCTTCTTCGCGCTTTTCTTCTACTGCGGGCTCTGCCCGCCCTTCTCTCAATTCTTTAGTGATATCAAGAACACCTATGGCCTCCACCATCTTGAATACACCCCCAACGCCGTCCACACCATGGCGCTTTTCGCCCAACTTAGAGAGAATATTGTCGGGTCCACCTAAATGTCGCCCTCTTGGTCACTTCTTTATGCCTCATACCGAGAGAGGAGAGCCACTTGCCGGGGGATTAGCTTGGGTCTCCAGGACCGGCAAGAAAGACGCATACTTGGAGGGGGAATTCCGTAGTAAGTGGGATGAGTGGAGAGGCAACTGGTGTTGGATCATCGAGGAGAACCCGCAGCCCTTCACGGCCGTCGCTGCACCCCAATAGTGCGTGGCAATGACCGGAGTAACTTGGCGCCGAGGACGAAGCTGCAGATTGTCAGTGACCCGGATTTTGCGCCTCAGCTTGCCGGACTGACCGTAAGGCGCGGTTGGCGCAGATTTCCTCCGCCGCCGCATCGCACCCTTGCGTGAGAGGGGAGACCTGCTGGGAATTCAAGAACGCCGGCGGAACATCATGAGGTTGCGCCCGGGCCTCAATCGGAACTTCACAGTCTTGGAGCTGACGGCGATGCTGCAGGAGCTGTTCAAGCATGATCCCGAGCACCCCGAGTGGTTCAGGTTGCCGGAAGGAGTCGTCCCCTTGTGCAACAACTCATCGTTGGACCGCATCCGAGCCATGATGCCGGCGTGCGATTCCCATGGAATCGTTCCGACCTGGCAGGAGCCTCCGGCAGACGTCGTGCGGCAGTTCTTCGACGGATTGGAGGAAGTCGTGGTCCGCGACGACGAGAAGAAGTGGCTCACCCGTGACACCACCGACCAGGAGATGGCGCGCATCGCCACAAGGCTGGAGGAGGCGGCAGCAGCCGCTGCCGCCGGTGCCTTCGGGTTTACTGTGGAGGAGGCAGAGGCAGCCGAGGTGGCGAGCCTTGCCGACCGAGAAGAGTTCGCCGTCGAGGGGGAGCAGGTCGAGCCCGAAGCCGAGCCCAGCGAGCCAGCCGAGGATGCTGCTGCCCCGTCATCCAGCACCTTGCCGCAGCCGGAGCCCCCGGCCCCGCCAAGGAGGCGTCTTCGGAGGGCCGGAGACGAGGCGAGACGGCAGGCGCGCCAACAGCCGCGGCGCCGTGCGACAAGCTCTACCGCGGCAAGTATGGTTGCCGCGGGAGCGTCTCACACGGTGCCGGCAACTGAGGCGGAATCTTCCTGGGCCGCCGCTGCTCCCGCCAAGCGCTCGAGGGAGCCCACCCCTCCACCTCTTCGCACTGGAGGCGAGCCGGTCTCTCCGCGCTCAGCTCCGACGAGGAAGAAGAAGAAGAGTGAGTCTCCACTTTTGCGCTTGCATTTCTTTAATTCCATTGCTTCATCTTGAATCTGATTTGCTTCATTTTTCAAGACGCCGCTCAAAGGGCGTCGAAGAGGGCTAAGACTCCATTGGTCGTCGTCAAGACGATTCCCCTGGTGGCTGTGAGGGACGTCTGAGACTCCTTTGCCGGATCCGGCAACCCTTCAACGCAGCAGCCCCCAGCACAGCCCCCAGCGTAAGAGTTTGAATTATTTCTTACGGTTCGTTGTGCTTGGGTGCTCCTTTTACTGATATCTGACTTGTTGATTTGTGTAGGAGTAGAGCAGCCTCATCAGGAGGCCCCGGAGATCACTCCCGAAGCTCAGCCTGCTTCAACTACGCCGCCAAGGGAGAGATCTCCGCCAAGGGAAGGCTCTCCGGCAAGGGAGGGCTCTCCGGCAAGGGAGGCCTCTCCGGCAAGGGAGGCCTCCCTGACAAGGGGAGCTTCTCCGGCAAGGGGCAGCGCCGACGACCCTCCGATGGTGGAAACCGTGGCTACAGACCCCACTGCCGGTAATCTTTTTTCTCGAGGATTTCCCTTGGGTTCTTTTCTTCTGTTCTTCTTCTCGAACACTTGCTTGACTTGTTCTTTTCTTTGGTCTTCAGATCCACTCGCCGGAGAGCCGATGGAGACCGAGGTTGCCGGCGAGGAGGACGCTCGCGGCAACAATGTCGACGCCACCAACATGGAGGAGGAGGCCAGCGGTGACGAGTCCGCCGGCGGAGAGGCCGCCGAGGCTGCCGGCGCAGAGGCTGGGGAGGGGTCCGGTGGTCGTACTGACGGCCCTGAGGCCGCAGGAGCGCCAGGTGCTGCACCGACCGCCGATCCCCCCGCCACCGAGGCCGACCAGACCAAGAGCTCCCAGCCTCGCGCCTATCTGAAGGCCGGCGAAGGCGTCTTCATCAGGCTCCCATGGGCGTCGAGCTCCAGGGCGCCGGTCGAGGGAGAGACCTTCGACGAGGAGCTGCTCGCCTCTGCTGGGTTGTCGCTGGTCGACACGCCAAGCAGCAGTGGCGATTCTGAGGAGGAGCAGCTATTGAAGAAGCTGCTGTCGCTCTATCGCGCCCGCCAAGCTAAGCTGGAGTCGCGGGAAGCTCTTATCGCGAGAGCGGGAGCTGATATGGAGAAGCGCGCAGAAGAGCTCCGTGGCCATCAAGGAAACCCTCCCGACATAGCGGAGGCGGGAGCAGCTTGCTGAGGAGCGCACGGCCTTCATCTTGGAGAAGGCCGAGGTCGACGAGCAGCAAAGGCTTGCTGGCGAGAAACTCTCTGCACAGGAAGGAGAGCTGGCGCAGCGGAAGATCAACCTCGACAGCTATGAGGAGGATCTCGCCGCGCGCGAGCAGTCACTTGGCGGGGCACTCCAGGAGGCAAAGGACGCCGCCGCGGCTGCCGAGGCCGCCAAGGGGGAATTGGAAACGAGGGTGGCGCAGCTGGAGGCCGCCCTCCAGAAGAGCGGCGAGGAGGTCATCATACTGAAGCGCTTGGCCGAGAAGGACGCTTACACTCTCGGCGAAGTTGCAGGGGCCGCCTCACTGAGAGGATCAAGGAGATCGACGCCGCCAAGGATGTCAAGGCGGACTCGAGCTGAAATCACCACCTCGACGGAGACGCTGGGCCAGGCGCCAGGAGCGGAAACGGGCCTGTTGGAGAAGATCAAGGCCAACGAGGAGCTGCTGGCGACCGCCACAAACGCCCATAACACCCTCGTAGAAAGCATGATGCATCGGACGGAGGGTCTTGTGGAGATTGCCGCCAAAGATCGACAAGGAGCCGATGTAAATTGGGATGGAGGATCTCGGATACTCCTCCGACGAAAGCACCTCCAGCCCAGCGCCAAGCTTCAGTTCATTCTTCAATGGCGTCTTGACGGCTCTCCGGCGACTCGGGCGGCGATCCCGGAAGCGATCGGGCCGATGAGTCGCGCCAAATCTGCTCTCGGAAGTTCTCCGGAAGGTCTTGATGAAGGTGGCCTATCGCAACCCAGGCCTCGATCTCACCAACGCCCTCAAATCCTTGCCACCGGATGCCGACGGAGACGCTCAAGGCCTTTGTCGCCTCCATCGTGAACAGGGTCGGCAAGGTCAAGAGGCTTGAGGGCGACCCGTGTAGACTAGGCCGCCAAGTTTATCTTTCCCTTGTCGCTGCAGATCATATTTAGGAAAACATTTTATTAGATCCGCGACAAGTTATCCTGTAATATACACTATCTTAGGCAATCGAATGCAATGTTATTTCCTCTACTCGATTTCTTCCTTTGTATGTTTGCACCCTACGTTCTTAGGGAACTTGTCGGTGTAGGCACCTTTTGTCATGAAAGCGCCGAAAAGTGAACTTCAAAGAAATTGTCGGGCGATGTCGCTCCGACAAGCAACCTTGTCGCAACTAGTTGCAGCTCGCTTAAGTTGTTGAGCGGACTCGAAACAAAGTAAGGGCGCACACTAGCTACGAGTTGGTTCCTCCACGCACAGGTTTTCCATACAAAGTACTTATCGTTCGAGGAAGATAACTTAGAAATTTAAAAACTGATTGCTCAAATTCTGGCAACTTAGCTTTTTCTGTTGTTTGCTTCCCCGGCAAGGCATTATCTCCTCGAAGCGACGCTTGGCGGTCCACGCCTTCATCTTCTCCTCCCCGGTTAATTTGTGGGTGGATGAACCTTCCTCATCTCTTTTGAGAAGAAAGAAGAGAAAAATAAAGTCATGGATCCTAGTGGCTCGTTATTGCTTACCGGGTGTTGATGCTGCACAAAAGTGTTAGGCAATACATGCAAGTAGGTTATGAAAGCATGAGTTTGACGATCTTTGCGCAACACATAGGCTTTACTGATGCGCGGGGTCTGCGCCCGGCTTTGTACAAAGGATTACATGCAGCAGCAAGACTTGTACAAAAGGGTGGTTGAGCGGGTTCCTAAGAATCATATATGGATAAAACTTACGAAGATGCTCTATATTCCAGAGTTGCTCACCGAACGCCATCTTCGGTCACAAGGCGGACAGCCAGGCCTAGTGACTCGTTTCACCCGATAAGGGCCTTCCCACTTCAAGGCCAACTTGTTTGAATTCTTGGCGGATTGAACACGCCAAGAACAAGGTCGCCTTCCTCAAGCTTCTCGCATTAACTTTGCGGCTATGGTAGCGGCGCAAAGCTTGCTGATAACGAGCAGCTCGTACAGCAGCCTGAAGACGATCCTCCTCAAGGAGCAGCGCGTCATCTTGTCGCAGCTGCTCTTGCTCAAGCTCATCATAAGCGAGCACCCGAGGCGACCCGTATACGAGTTCCGTGGGGAGAACTGCCTCTGCTCCATAGACTAGAGCGAAAGGTGTCTGGCCAGTGGCTCGATTTGGTGTCGTTCTGATTGAAAAAAGAACCACCGGCAGCTCCTCGATCCAGTTTCTTCCGCACTTGTGCAGCCTGTCGAAAGTCCTGGTCTTGAGTCCACGCAGTTGCCAAAGATTTGCCCTCTCCGCTTGACCGCTGCTTCTCGGGTGAGCAATGTAAGCGGCGAGCCTTGGCGCGAAGATCTTGGACGTAATGCATGAAGGTGCGGCTCGTGGACTGTGTGCCGTTGTCGGTAATGATCCTGTTAGGGGATCCCGAAACGGCAAACAATTGACCAAGAACTTGATCAGATCGTGTTGTCACCTTTCATCGCTTCTCCACCTCCCGCCACTTTGTGAACTTGTCGATTGCTACGCATAAGTACTCAAAGCCCCGACAGCTCTGGGGAAAGGGCCGAGGATATCGAGCCCCTGCATCAAAGGGCCGGGATAAAGGGATTGTCCGGAGAGCTTGAGCTGGCTGGTGTATCTCGCTTGGAATGGAACCGCACGCTTCACACTTGGTTACTTGTGCGGTTGCATCTGGAGGGCTTCGCCGTAAGAAACCTTGCCGGAAAGCTTTGCCGGGCAAATGCTCCTGCCGCCAATGTGGTGACCACATATGCCTCCGTGTATCTCTCGCCAACAGCTTTCGGCCCATCTTCCGGCAAATGCACTTCAATTTCACACCGTTGAGTCTTCTTCGCATGTGATGTTGTCAACAAACCGGTACATACTTGACTGTCGGGCTACTCTTTCCGCCGCTTCTTGCTCTTCGGAAGTTCTCCGTCTTCAAGGAAATGAACAATCTGCTGCGCCCATCTTTGGAGCCTCGGCTCGACAACAAGGACTAAAGGCACATCTATTGCTGCGGGAACATCAGCTTCTACGGCAAGAACCTAAGTTTCGCTTGAGTTGACATTCCCGGCAAGCTTGCCGGAGCAAAACTTGTCGGGAGCGCTTTGCTTCAACGAAACAAACCCTAGGGCTTGTCGGAACAGACTGCTTCCTCAAGACTCTCGGTGTTGACCTTGAGACCTTCTTGGCGGCGGCTTCGGAAGCTTTGCGGAAAGTAGTCGCCAGAAATCAACTTCCTCTTCTTATTCTGTCCTGTTGATGGTGTTACAGTCGGTTGAGTCAGCTTGAGCACAAAGATCCCTGGTTCCACAGGTAGCTTGAGTGCGGCGCACTTTGACAGGCCATCAGCAACATCATTCTGAGCTCTTGGAACATGTTCCATCTGCAGGCCTTCAAAGTGCTCTTCCAGCTTCCTCACTTCATCGACGTAGGCTTCCATCAACGGACTCTGATAATCTTTATTTACTTGGCGGACGACAAGTTGCGAGTCACCCCGACAATGAGCTTCTTGATCCCAAGGTCCACCACGATCTCGAGACCGGCAAGCAAACCTTCATACTCTGCAGATTGTTTGTTGCTTGTTCCTTGGGAAAGTGCATCCGACTATGTACTTGAGGTGCTCTCCGGTGGGTGCGATAAGCAGCACGCCGGCACCGGCGCCTTGCAGCGAGAAGGCACCATCAAAGTACATCAGCCACTCTTTACTTGCTTCCTTGACGGGGATGCTCGTCTCTGGAATCTCTTCGTCTGGCGTCGGCGTCCATTCTGCTATGAACTCCGCCAATGCTCTGCTTTGGATGGTTGAAGTGCTTTCAAACTTGAGACCAAAGCTTGACAGTTCCAGCGCCCACTCGACTATCCTGCCGGTCGCTTCTGGATTTTGCAATATTCTCTTCAGCGGAAAGCGAGTGACAACTGTTATCTCATGCGCTTGGAAGTAATGGCGCAGCTTTCTCGAGGCCATGAGGAGGCCGAAAAGCAGCTTCTGCACACCAGAGTACCTTGATCTAGCTCCTTGTAAAAGGGAACTAAGAAAGTAGACTCGGCTGCACCATCCTTTTCTCGAATCTTGCCGGAATCCTGCGCAGATCTATCCTTGTCGGGACCGTAGCTTGTCGGAGAAGCCCCTGCTTGTCGCTGGACGTACTTGCCGTGGTTGTTAGCTCATCATCCGCCTCCCTCTCCGCTACTAACGCAGCACTAACCACTTGATTGGTTGCTGCTAAATATAACAACAACTTCTCTTGTGGTTTAGGTGCGACAAGTGTTGGGGGGGAGGACAGGTATCTCTTCAAGTCTTGCAGCGCAGCCTCCGCTTCCGGAGTCCATTTCATTGGACCCGCCTTTTTCAAGATTTTGAAAATGGCGGTATGCCGCCACCGACGTGAGATAAACCTCTTTGAGAGCGACTCACATGCGAACCGCAAGTCTTCGCACGTCCTTGACACGCTTTGGTGCTTCGATCCGCTCAATGGCCTTGATCTTGTCGGGATTGGCTTCGATTCCCCCGAGACACAAAGAACCCGAGAAGCTTGCCTAAGGGACTCCAAACACACACTTCTCGGGTTAAGCTTGAGGTTGACCTTGCAGATTTGCAAAGGTCTCGTCAAATCTTGGATCAGAAGTTGCTTTATCTTTGCTTTTGACCACTATGTCATCCATGTAGGCTTCTACATTTCGTGCATCATGCGGCTCAAAAGCGCCGTGGACTGCCCTTGCAAATGTTGAACCAAAGCATTCTTTAATCCGAAGGCATCCGTATGAAACAGAATGTGCCACATGGAGTTATGAATGCGGTTTTCTCTTCATCCTCTTCCGCCATGAAGATCTGATGATATCCCGAGTATGCGTCAAGAAACGAAAGCAGGTCACATCCGGCCGTGGAGTCAACAATCTGGTAGATGCGCGGCAAGGGAAATGGGTCTTTGGGACAAGCTTTATTTACATCAGTGAAGTCTATACAAAGCCTCCATTTCCCATTTTCTTTGCGCACTACTACAGGATTGGCCAACCACGTGGGATGGAGCACTCCTCTGACAAGGCCTGCTGCTTCTAGTTTCTTGATCTCTTCTGCTATGAATTCTTGGCGCTCCACCGCTTGCTTCCCCCACCTTTTGCTTCGACGGTCAGCGTGCGAGGACCCACGGCAAGGTGGTGCTCAATTACTTTCCGGGAACACCGGGATGTCGAGGGTGGTTGCCATGCAAACACATCGACATTCGCCCGCAGGAAAGCAACGAGCGCGCTTCCTATTTAGGGTCAAGCGTGGCACTAATGGTGAAGGTACCACTAGTGCCGCCCCTCCTTGGCGGACACCTTTTTGGTTGTCGCGGAGCTGCCATTGTCTTCTTCTTGCACTTGCCGGTGGAGCTCGATGAAAGGCCCTCGACGGTAGCGCAGCACTCGAAGAAGTGCGCTGCCGGAGTGGGCATCGAGCTCTTGCCGGACTTGGTCTTCTTCTTCCCCGTGAGCTTCAGCGGCAAGTGTCTTGTCGCTCGCCACGGTTGTCGCTTCCCCGGTAGATCTTGTCGGCACGTATAAGTGCGTCCTTCTTGTCGCCAGGGACAGAGATGACACTTATCGGGCCTGGCATCTTGAGCACATTGTAGGCGTAGTGAGAGGCTGCCATGAACTTGGCGGCTACCGGACGGCCAAGTATCCCATTATAAGGCAACGGAAATCAGCAACGTCGAACGTAACCCTCTCGGCCCCGAAGTTTAGCTCACGCCAAATGTCACCGGCAGCGTTATCTTCCCTTCGCTTGCTCCTTCCCGGTTGATCCCTTTGAATGTTCCTGTCTCTTCGAGCTCGCTGTCAGGGATTTGTAGCTTTTTGAGCACTACGGAGGAGATCAGATTCAAGCCGTCCCCGCCGTCAACTAACATCTTTGTGACCTTTAGGTTGCGGATAGTTGGTGAGACCAACATCGGCAAGCATCCGACCGCAGCTATGCGATCGTGATGGTCCTCAATATCAAAGATGATAGGCGTCTTGGACCACTTCGCAGGCTTGCGTGACTCTATGGATGGTTCTGCTACATTTACTTCCCGGCGTCCACTTTGTTTGAGTTGGCGGTGCGAAGTATGCGCAGAAGCACCACCGCCAACGCAAAGCGACCTCTGTGGCTTTCTGAAACTCCCTGGTCGCCGGCTTCATCGTCATCTATGTCCTCGTCAGCCGCCTTCGTCTTCATTCTTATGTCGCGCCACGGGAGGTCATCTCCTTGCCGCCGCTTGGCCTTGTCGCGCGCCCTCCCCGGCTAGGCGCTTCTTGCCGCCTCCTCCAAAGACCTTCCCTGGGCTTTCTCCGTGTCTCGCCGCTCGTATTCAGCTCTGTGCTGTTCTACAAGCTGCTCGACTTTCTTACAGCTCTGGAGGTCATGGCCCTTGGTGCGGTGGATCTTGCAATACTGTTTGTTGGAGCTATCCTGCTTGTCGGCGACCGCCACGGCTTGGTCGTTGGCGCCTCCGGCAACCTCCTTGCCGGAGCCGACAACCTTGGCGGCACCTCCGTTGCCGGATCGCTTCGACAACCAGCACATCTTTGCCTTTCTTTTTTCATATTCCGCCCGCCCTTCCTTGCCGGAGCGGTCTCCTCACCGACTCTGCTCCGACATCCTCTCCGGGAGTCTCCTTCCTTCTTCGGCCACAGGCACACTTGTCGGCCAGTATGTGAGAGCTCGCCGACGTCCTTTACCTTGCACATCGCCATCTCCTCCCTCATCCTGCGGTTTCGCACATTCTCGATGGAATGCACCGCGATCCTGCTGGCGAAATTGGGTGGGCGCCGGGATGTTGTAGTGCACTCGATCGAATCTCTGGATGAACTTGCGCGCAGGACTCTCCTCCTTCCGGGCAAGCAGGTGGAGATCACTCTCCCTGGCCATGAGGCTTGTGGCCGCCCGTGAAGGCGCCAACAAACCGGGTGGCACAAATCTGCCCAAGAAGAAATAGAGCTATCCGGCAAGTGCATGAGCCAAGATCTGACGTTTGGCTTGAGCACCAAGGGGATGTAGTTGGCGAGGATCATGTCATCTCGTCCCCCCGCAGCTTGCACCGCGATGGTGTAGATGCTGAGGAACTCCGATGGGTGTGTCCTGCCATCATACTTCTCTGGCACATCTAGTTTGAAGTTTTTCTTGTCGGGCCACCGGACTTGCCGCAGCTCTCGAGTGAACGCAGGACAACCTATCACAGACGGCAAGTCGCTCGGTTCCTTCTGGCGCATGCATATCGACGATGGGCCCGGCGCGTTGGTCCGATTGACGACGCGCTTCAAGCGCCGACACGGGTTCGAAGCGTCTTCTTCTTGCCGTTCGGAGAACTTGGCGCTGGTCGCGCGAGCTCATGGATCCGACGACGATGTGGAGTCGGCTGTCGAGGTGGATCCGCGAGTCGGCGATCTTGGTCTTCGGAAGGGAGTGCACGGTGGCTGCACCCCGCAAGTCTCGTCACCATCAGCTCGCGCCTTGCCGCCCTTGCCGCTGCGAGGCATTCGGTTGCCATGGACTTCGCCACGTTAAGCGAAGCCGATGAGATTCTGAATTGTGGCCTCCATTCGTCGACCTTATCAGCCGCTGGAGGGTAATCTAGAAGTAATTGAGCTCTAGCCAAAGCTTCCGCTGGTGTGGTTGGCGGCAACGGCGTACGGAGCGAAGAACGGGATGTGCTCGGACTCCTAACCAAGTTAGGAGGAGCAGCATCCCGCCCAAGCGACCGTACCTCGCTCGTACCAGCATGCTGGGGTGCATGCGGGTCTCGAGGGCCTCGGGATCCTCCAGCTTGGCCTTGATCCAGCAAGCGTATGGTGCCGCGAGTATCATGGCGATTGCCGGTCCCGCGCCTCCTGCGAAGGACGCAGCGGACCCGGACGCCGACGCCACGCTGCGGCCTTGTCTTTGGATTTGGCGGCGCTAGGGCTCCTCGACGACGCCCGGTTCCTCCGCCCAAGTTTCCCCCACCACCGACAGCTCCGGTGGCGGTGGGTTCGACGCGGACGGCTCTGCTGCTGCCGAAGGCTTCTTCTTCGGAGCCATGTTGACGAAGATGTTGATGAAGTTGCTCGTGTGACCTCCGGATCGAGTTCACGCAACCTCGATGCGCGCCTGCATTCGGGCGCGCCAAAGATGTCGGGAGGAAATCTGCACCACCACGGACACCCACGGGACCGGGCCCTTTTCGTTCGGCAGGGGCGGAGATTGCGCAAAGAGCGGATCGAGGCGATCACACGAGGGATTTTACCCAGCTTCGAGCTCTCCGGAGAGATAATACTCCTACCGCTGCTTGTCCGATTGTATTGTGTTCTTGCTAGGGGCGTCGGAGCTACAAAACCTAGCTTGAGGGTCTGCGGGCCTCGCATTTAGCTGAACCGAACGAGGCCGAACCTCCCCACGTTGCGCTCGGGCCTCCTTTTATAGGTACAAAGGGGTCACCACAGGTGGCAAGTTGACGGGGTAGAATAGGAAAACAGAGGTTGGTACACCGCTTTATACGGTACAGTGGACTATACCTAACTCGACGGCGAGGGACAAGAGTCATAAATGCCCGTCCTCGTCAGCCTTTGAAAAAGTGCAACCTGGACCGTCAGTGAACCTCCGTTTGCCACGACGACAGCTCGCCAGCCGTTGTCGCCGCTCCTCACCGGCTGCACAGCCGACACGCATACTGGGAAGCCCCATGGCGACACGTTGGTGGATGAGCTGGAGCGAGAGGAAGAGAGGTTACTGCCGCTGCAAGCGCCTTGCCGCTGCAAGGTTCTTGTCGCGCTTTGGGAGCTTTTCGCTCACCAAGCCTTCCCGCAAGCTCCTCTTGCCGGGCCTTGTTTCCTTCATGCCTCAGTGGCCTTCTCGGCAAGCTCCTCTTGCCGGGCCTTCTTCGTGCCTAGGGGTGGCCCTCCCGCAAGCTCCTCTTGCCGGGTCTTGTCTTCTTGACCGAGAACACTTTGTTCTTGAATGGCTCCCCGGCAAGCTCCTCTTGCCGGGGTTTTGTCTTTCTCAAGGGCTGCGGAGGGTCTTGGCGGACGTCCGGTAAGGCTTGCCACCGCAGGGGAACGCCTGATCGCCGTGCAGACAAGTTCGGGGTACTAAGGTACCCCTATCTTAGTACACCGACAGTAATCTATATCAAACGTATACTTCTGGAACTCCAAAAATCCTAAAATAAATTGGTGGACCTGAGGAATCTGTCTATTAATCATGTTCAAAAAGAATCAACTAAATAGGACTCTCCAATAAAAAGTTGTAGCTAATCTCGTGAGCGCTAAAGTTTGTGTTTTCTACAACAAGATCAAAAAGACTTCACCCAAGTCTTCCCGAAGGTTCTACTTGGCACAAACACTAATTAAAACAAAAAACCACATATAACCAGAGGCTACATAGATTATTTATTACTAAACAGGAGCAAAAAAGCAAATAACAAAAATAAGATTGGGTTGTCTCCCAACAAACGGTAACGTTTAATGCCCCTAGCTAGGCATGATGATTTCAATGATGCTCACATAAACGATAAGAATTCAAACATAAAGAGAGCATCATGAAGCATATGACTAGCACATTTATGTCTAACCCACTTACTATGCATAGGGATTTTGTGAGCAAACAACTTATGGGAACAATAATCAACTAGCATAGGAAGGCAAAACAAGCATAACTTAAAAAATTTAAGCACATAGAGAGGAAACTTGATATTATTGCAATTCCTACAAGCATAAATTCCTCCCTCATAATAATTTTCAGTAGCATCATGAATGAATTCAACAATATAACCAGCACCAAAAGCATTCTTTTCATGAACTACAAGAACAGAAATTTTATTACTCTCCACATAAGCAAAATCCTTCTCATTCGGAATAGTGGGAGTATCATAAGAGACTCGAATACTATAAATTCTTTCCACATTAAAAGAGTAATGTTCAGAAAAGGGGTAATAGTAATCATGAAAAGTTTTATAAATATAATCATCACTACTTTTTATAACGTAAGTATCATCACAATAATCATCATAAGTAGCAACTTTGTTCTCATCATAATCAATTGAAACCTCTTCCAAGATAGTGGAATCATTACTAAATAAAGTCATGACCTCTCCAAATCCACTTTCATAATTATCACAATAAGATTCTACATCCTCCCAAATAGTGGGATCATTACTTCCTAAAGTTGACACTCTTTCAAACCCACTTTGATCAACATAATCAACATAAGTAGGAGGCATGCTATCATCATAACAAATTTTCTCATCAAAACATGGGAGGCTAAAAATATCATATTCATTAAACATAGCATCCCCAAGCTTGGGACAAACATTAATTGCAGTAAACATATTCTCAAACTTGTCATTCTCATCAAACATAGCATCCCCAAGCTTGGGCCTTTTCATATCATAAGCATAATCACTCTCATTGTTAATAGTATGAATAGAACGAATAGTATAGCAATTATCATCATCACAATGAGTAATAGGAGCAACATTATTTGGGAGGGATACCTTTTTACCTTTGTTTCTCCATCTTTTATTTTTCTTCTTCACATCATGTGTGGGTTTAACCCTCTTTTTTTAGCCCCTTATTGATGAGATTGGTTGGATAGAAGGCTCCTCCTCGTTACCTGATTCATCATAAGAAATAATAGGAGGATATTGGGAAGCCCCTTCCCTTTCAGTAGTATTCTCTTCATCCTCTATTTGTTTTATTTTCTTTATGTAATTGGCAATATAAGGATTTTCAATGCAATTCACCACACAATACATAAAAATTTCTTCTAGATCAATATTGAGGAATTTCTCAAGGTTATATTCTTGAATATGCTTAGTTCTACGTTTCATTTCTTCATAACCCAAAAGCAAACTAAGTTCATTATGATGTGCAAGGGAAATCAAATCATCACAATTGTTGGACATGATACGATCATGAAACAATTTGCATTGGCAATTTAAATGACCATGTTCATTGCAAAGTTCACAAGTATGGTGAAGAAATTTTAAATTTTCAGCACAAACATCTAGCCTCTCTTGCAACCATTTAGTTTCCAAATACTTATGCCTCTTGCAAAATCTATTTTCCCTAATTGGTGTGTACTTGCAAACTCTATGCACAGACATTTTCATCATGACTAGTGCAATCGTTATTAGTACTATGGATATTCAAGGAGTTCATACTAACAACATTGCAATCATGCTCATCATTCAAAGATTTAGTGCCAAACATTTTAATGCATTCTTCTTTTAACACTTTGGCACAATTTTCCTTTCCATCATACTCACGAAAGATATTCAAAAGATGAAGCGTATGAGGCAAACTCAATTCCATTTTTTGTAGTTTTCTTTTATAGACTAAACTAGTGATGAAACAAGAAACTAAAAGATTTGATTGCAATATCTAAAGATATACCTTCAAGCACTCACCTCCCCAGCAATGGTGCCAGAAAAGAGCTTGATGTCTACTACACAACCTTCTTCTTGTAGACGATGTTGGGCCTCCTAGTGCAGAGGTTTGTAGGACAATAGCAAATTTCCCTCAAGTGGATGATCTATGGTTTATCAATCCGCGGGACGCGTAGGATGAAGATGGTCTCTCTCAAACAACCCTGGAACCAAATAACAAAGAGTCTCTTGTGTCCCCAACACACCCAATACAATGGTAAATTGTATAGGTGCACTAGTTTGGCGAAGAGATGGTGATACAAGTGCAATATGGATGGTAGATATAGGTTTGTGTAATCTGAAAATATAAAAACAGCAAGGTAACAAGTAATAAAAGTGCGCACAAATGGTATTGCAATGCGTTGAAACAAGGCCTAGGTTTCATACTTTCAGTAGTACAAGTTCTCTCAACAATAATAGCATAATTGGATCATATAACTATCCCTCAACATGCAACAAAGAGTCACTCCAAAGTCACTAAAAGCGGAGAACAAACGAACAGATTATGGTAGGGTATGAAACCACCTCAAAGTTATCCTTTCTGATCGATCTATTCAAGAGTCCGTAGTAAAATAACATGAAGCTATTCTTTCCATTCGATCTATCATAGAGTTCATACTAGAATAACACCTTAAGACACAAATCAACCAAAACTCTAATGCCACCTAGATACTCCAATGTCACCACAAGTATCCGTGGGTATGATTATACGATATGCATCACACAATCTCAGATTCATCTATTAAACGAACACAAAGAACTTCAAAGAGTGCCCCAAAGTTTCTACCGGAGAGTCAAGATTTAAAACGCAAAGCAACCCCTATGCATAAGTTCACGAGGTCACGGAACCCGCAAGTTGATCACCAAAACATAAATCAAGTAGATCACGTGATATCCCATTGTCACCACAGATAAGCACATACATCAAGTGTTCTCAAATCCACAAAGTCTCAATCCGATAAGATAACTTCAAAGGGAAAACTCAATCCATTACAAGAGAGTAGATTGGAAGAAACATCATAAGATCCAACTATAATAGCAAAGCTTGCGATACATCAAGATCGTATCAAGTCAAGAACACGAGAGAGAGAGAGAGAGAGAGAGAGAGATCAAACACATAGCTACTGGTACATACCCTCATCCCCGAGGGTGAACTACTCCCTCCTCGTCATGGAGAGCGCCGGATGATAAAGATGGCCACCGGTGAGGGTTGGACATATATAGGCGAAATAAGTCGGTCAGGGGAGCCACGAGGGGCCCACGAGGGTGGGGGCGCGCCCAGGCGGGTATGGCACGCCTCCCTGCCTCGTGGCTTCCTCGAAGCTTCCCTGACGTCTACTCCAATTCTCCTGGATTGCTTCCGTTCCACAAATAACTCTCCCGAAGTTTTCATTTCGTTGGACTCCGTTTGATATTCCTTTTCTTCAACACACTGAAATAGGCAAGAAAACAACAATTTGGGCTGGGCCTCCGGTTAATAGGTTAGTCCCAAAAATAATATAAAAGTGTATAATAAAGCCCAGAAACATCCAAAATAGATAATATAATAGCATGGAACAATAAAAAATTATAGATACATTGGAGACGTATCCGGACATGGCTAATCATGATTAGTTTGTACGCTTTGCAGAGGTTTGCGCACTTTTCCACACAAGAATCGATCTCCTCCATTGAATTTCTCGCACTGAATGATGTTTGAGAAAGGGATGACCGAGACACTGTCTTTCTGAAGAGGTCCCCTTAACCGATAGATAGGCCGGTACACCTACAATCCCCTACATCTGATAGCCCATCATGGAAAGTATTCCCACAACTTACTCAACTATGCGAGAGCCCATAACGGCTTGTGGCCGCACATGGAAGTTTTTAGCATGAATAATCTTTTGATCCCTTTGAGCCTGGGTGGCAAACCATAGGATGGTCACATGAGTACCCCGGGATCTCCTCGGACACACTAGATTCCCGAGGTGTCCGGGCAATCCACTGGTATCCCCAGGGTGCCCCAACCAATCCACCCAGATGTGTATTAAAGTAGCCACCTTGAGTTAAACCTTAGTTAAAAATAGTCTCTCACAACTTCCATGAATTCTCTCAAAACCAATCCACGTCTACAAGCATAGCATAGCAGTATAAGCATAACGTAGTAATCCCAGGGTTGATAAAATATAATAGGTTCCTACCTCAACAACTACTTCCCAATACCCACATGTGATGAAAATCCTACTCATGCAATGTTTGAGGGTTGAAACTAATGCATAAAAACTGGTATGATAAGTATGATCAAAGTGTGAACTTGCCTTGTACTGTTGATGAACATGATCCGTGACTTCATAACTCCCTTATAGTTCTACTCGTCACACTCCGGCCAATCTATCATGAGCTAGCAATAGTAACCACACATAAGCAATCAAGCAAAAGAATTGAAGAAAAGATCTCGGAAAACTTTGAAAACAAACATTAATTCTTGCAACAGAAAACAATTTCTAATAGGTTTTCTAACAGAAAACATTGAACCAGTGAACCCTCGTGCTCGGACGGGGAGCCGGGGAAGAAGCGGCAGTGGAAGCCCGCGCGGAGAGGAGTACGAGGGTTCACTGGTTCGGCTGCGGTGTGAGGCTGCCGTCGCCGCAGGGCATGGCCAGAGGTGGGAATAGTAGGGGGCGGCGAGGCCTCCGCGGCAGCACAGCCGGCCACGGGAGGCAGGAGCATGCGGCACGACCGGCACTGCTTTGGGCGGCTGGAGCAAGAACACCAGAGGTTGAAGAAGCACTACGCCGTTGGATGGCGATCGTACGGTCACTGGAGCTAGAATCGTTCATATTGACTAAAGTTGACAAAGGCCCCCGTCCCAGTCAACTTAGTAGGCCCACAAGTCAACCTGCCACCATGGTAGGTCCCAGCTAGCGAGGGTATTCATTTTTGTATGCGTAATAAGGAAGGCACTTCCAGGTCCAAGCCGACAGCGGGGAATGTTTCTTCATGAAATCGTCTGGCCCGTCCGTGGTCCCAGCGATTAGGGGGAAACGTTTTTCGCGAAATAAGGTGGCCCGTCCGTTGGGTCCCTATTTGTCGTGTGGAGGAATAATTATTTTGCGCTGTAATAAGGAGGCACTTCCTTGCGCCGCGCTGGACCCAGGTATCGCCCACTCCATCGACAAGATTTCTTCCGATGGAAGTCGGTCGCCGTTGATTGATGTTGACCACGCCACACGAGAGCACTGTAGGCGGTGGTCTTGACGATGGCGGCGTGGCCTAGGAGGGGACGACGCGGAGCCGGGAAGCCGTGAAAGGTAGCCCAGCGGAGAGGAGTACAAGGGTTCACTGGTTCGGCTGCCGTCGCCGCGGAATAACAGGGGGTGTGGGTGAGTAGAGGGATGGCCTGGCCAGCGGTGGGAGTAGTACGAGGCGGTGAGGCCTCCGCGGCATCACAGCCGACCACGGGAGGCAGGAATACGCGACACGACCGGCGCTGCTTTGGGCGGCTGGAGCAAGAAGACCAGAGGTTAAAGAAGCACTACTACCCGTTGGATGGACATCGACGATCATCGCAGCTAGAATCGTTTATATTGACTAAGTTGACAAAGCCCTTGGTACGCGTCAACTTAGTAGGCCCATAGCTCGGATTTGGCAGAGAACATATAGCCCATTTGCAATTTGTAAGAATGTACAGCCCATTTTTCAATTCTAATGGAATTTACTACAGCCCATTTACGGGTTTGTTAAAAGTACAGCCCAACTTCTAGGTAGGACAACGATTAATAATTTCAAACAACCGCTCAAAACAGAATTCAAAAAAAAATTCTCACATTTTGATGGGATCCGAAATATTTTTATCCAAAATTTCTTGTCAGGTGAAATATAATTTCAAAATAAAGTTGTATCACGTTAAAATCCAACGAAATATTGCGCGCGCAACAAGTAATGAAATTAAAAATTTTAAATTCCAAAAATAATATATTTTTCAAACTAATTACGTGTTTGGTGTATAGTAATTGCCCAGTTATTATAATTACATCCCATTTATTATTTCTTAAAGTCTATTTTCTTGTTAAGCCTAATGCATACCTCCTAGGAAACTTTGTAGCCAATGGGGCGGATAACAAGTTGACCGGATATTGTGTACAACTGTCGGCCCAATTGCATTGTCGATGTTGAAAAAAGCACATGTAGTACAAAGACAACCTAACATGGTTACTCAGCCCACATTCGTGGACGCCTTGAAAGGCCCAAACAAGGCTTCAGACAACTTTCAAGTCATCGAGCTCAATTAATAACTTAAGAAAAAGTTAGATTACAAAGTGGAACCTAATTAAAAGTCATCACGAGGAAATAAATAATTCAACGGTCCCACTTGTGCGTGTAGCGTGTGTAAAGTGTGTGTGTGTGTGTGAGAGAGAGAGAGATAGAGAGAGACCCATCGGTCGATGCTCAGAATACATCTTTCAGCCATATGCATTGTTGATGCTCAAGAAAAGCTTATATAGTTGACACAATCATATAGAACATCATAGCACAATCGAACTTGCATACAAAAATTTCACGCAGCGGCATACCAGATGGAAGCAGTGGATCGCTACGGGAAGGGCTATGTTGAAACCAACGAAGTCGTATATAACGGTTCATCATCTTTATAAATGAAGGGAAAATGTTGTGCAAAGAAAATGCATGCAGACAACACAATAAGTTACGCTAGCACATTGTTGACGTACATCCCTTTCTAAAAGAAGTTCAGGTACAAAATTAGAACAGGTCACAATCAAATGTACCGCATATCGCTGCTTCGCACTCCATAGCTCGGATTTAACTAGTACTATCTGACAAAATTCAGTTGTTACCTCAAATTAGAGCACATCCAGGCAGCCAGCCCTACCTCTTCTCCCAAAGAAGCAGTGGCCTCCGCTGTGCAATGGAGTAGGCCATGTGCCATCCATCGTTCCGAGCAACACGGGGAAAGTCTGACGTTGACTCCTGTAATGGACGTCGTCGACGGACCCTGGCACCAGCGGGGGCGGCAGGACTTCGATTGATGGATTGACCACTTCTTCGACATGCACGAACACTCGATACAGGTACATCCCTAACGTGGTCCGCGACGGCCTTGGTGGCGACGAATAGTACAACCCCGGTTCCTTCTCAACACCAATCACCTTCCGTATGGTGGACGGCTTCTTCATCCATGCCATAACCGCCGAGCCCACCGTTCGGAGGAACAAACATACTTACGAGCTCACCTCCAAGGTCGTTGATAAGCTCGTTCATGGACTTGCTGTTCCAAGCACGTCGAGGTATGCCGTGGAAGGTAAGCTTTGTTAAAAACTCAAGCTCAGAGGGCACCGAACCCCATCCCGGTGCCACCGATCAAAGCTCAACAAAGACGCCATCGCAGAACAAACACCGGGAAGATTCGAACACACGACTGCAGTTGAAAGTTGTTCGGAATCTGACGAAGAAATCAGCCGGTGGCGGACAGACTTCGACGAGCAAGTCACTTATTTGGATGCAGTGCGCAATGCCAAGAGCTTCGACAAGGTCGTCGGGCGAGACGGGAGGCCGGTCGCTGTTGATGGTTACGATCAGCACTTGGTCGGCAAACTGGTCGTCAAGCGCCGCCATGCCACTAGTGAGCGACAAAGACGCAGCGATCAAGGCAGGCCGGACCTCGTGATCTCCGGCTCGAGATCCGCATTGACCGTGACATGATAGTGCGCTTGAGTACAGGGAGTACAGGAGGGGATTTGGGGAACTGGAGTAGGAATCGAGATTCCAGAGGTGGGAGGGGCGGAGATTGGGGATGAAAAGGTAGCATGAATTTGAGCACGCCGCTTAATATGCTCTCGGCGCATAAGCGCAAAAACACCGGTGGCGCCCTATATGTCGGCCTAAGAGTCCTTATTCTTTCTTTTTGGAGAGCCCGGCCTTTTTTTCGGGATCTTTTGAGAGCCCGCCCGAGAGTCATAATTGACCTGTTTGGCATTATGCTACTACTCGCCCATATTCAACTTTACACCTCACTGCCCAAACAAGTGTACATCATCGAAAAGACAAGGAGCTCAAATTATATAACTTCAAAAAGGAGATATACTCTCAACATCGGAGAATGGTGATGCCCTCATTTAGCCCACCAAAGAGTTCGAGACAATAAATAGTTCAAACAACGATATATACAACATTCAAACACCGACTAGTGACTACTACCGACATAAGCAAGCAAGACATGATAGTTCATAAGAAGTCTTGCTACACCACCATAACGCACTCCATCTGCAGTAGCTCAGACTCTCGTGATCCGTATTTAGAATGACATTCTAAATGTATAGCAACTATTACATAGAAAGAGTGACATAGACGAGGATCACCAAATGACAAGGAATATGCATAACAAAAGAAAGAACTACCCATCCGTAACTCCGCAGCAAAGACAACAATGTCATTCAAGAGATGATCCAACACCATCATAATTTGCAGCCCCGCTTCAAATGACCAAAGGATCTGGAGACACCAAGATTCCACCCTTTCGATGCAACAGCCCAATTACCTATCAACCTCAAGGCTTGAACCACATCATCGCTTATCGTAATTGAGACATCCAAGGATCAAAGTTAATCCGGATGCCTTTGTCATTCTCACCTTCTTTTGGCTGCAGGTGTATCGTTGACAATCGTGGGTGTATGCTCCCGAACTCCTAGGGCTCATCGTAGACACAGCTTTCCATAGCAAACAAAGCCTCTCGCCATCAAGGTCCGTGCCAACGGTGATCTCCTCAAGTTAATCGGATAATTGATTCCGGAAACAGAGAGTGTGAACCAAGGCTGTTTACCCGCCTCCAACTAAAAAATTCTAAAGGCCCCAACAAGTCGGGTATCCCGCTCATAGACGTAATAGCCATCGTCAGGATACTCACGTATTACACGGTGCTTGTATACAAGTGGGGCTTTTGCAATATAACTTTTCGCTCATGTGTCCGAATGATCATCGATCCTTTTGCCATCGTCTGATCGAAAGCGAGGAACTAGTTGTGCTTCCCTGTTTTTTCGCAAAGGTGGTGTAATTACAAAGGGCAAGAACTATAGGGACACCGTGATCATATCAAAAAGGATAGGCATTGTTAATGTAAGATCAGCATTGTTCAGAGTATGAGTAGGATAATGCAAGAAATAGCATTGATATGTCCCTGTTGGAACTGGGAGGAAAATACAGGGAAATGTATACAGGGAAATGTATACTGGGTTCAAAAATATAGAAGTGCCATGCATGGTTATACAAATGTTATCTCGCAATCGATTCTTCACAGGAAACTACCATGTCATGCATGTTATGTAATCATGTTCTCATCCTCACAAACAAATTCTTCAAGTTAACAAACAGACCATGCATTGTTATATACTCGTGTTCTGTGGGCAAAAAATTTGTGAGGATATTATTCCAGTCATTGATTGCTGAAGGGCGAATATAGGTATGTACAAAAGGTAAGCATTGCAGGGTTTCACTACTTCCAAATATAGAGTTCTCCATATACACATTTACTTCCCTAATGTATGGTTAGATGAAACCAACAGTGTGGTGCAAGTTTCTACATCAGGAAAATTAGGAAACTAACATGGCCATTGATACACACTCATATTTAGTAGTAGTATATAGATTACTGTAAAATAAGGATAATATCCATATATTCCTAACCGCTTGATTATTCAGTAGGTACAAATTGGCTGTAATGACATGGTCACAATCGCATGAATTAACTCATTCCAAATATAGCTGATTTACGACGCCTCTAATATATTGCCATAGTTCTACTCAAATTCTGCTCAAACAGGATATGCCAAT
The DNA here is from genome assembly GCA_021605145.1 of Aegilops bicornis. Taxonomy (NCBI): domain Eukaryota; kingdom Viridiplantae; phylum Streptophyta; class Magnoliopsida; order Poales; family Poaceae; genus Aegilops; species Aegilops bicornis. The sequence continues at coordinate 12,960,156 of CM038669.1, forward strand.
CATCAAAAAAGTTCAAACAAAGGTCATGGCGTCATCATTAACATGAGAAGGAAACAACTTACACGCCGTCCCAAAGAATACGTGGTGCCATCTGCTTTGTCGATCGCGTAGATGATGCCATTGTGTTCAATAGCATCATAGAAGTGTGTATCAGCTTTGACGATGATCCACTTCAAGCCGACTTGTCTCTAGCTAAAAAAGGCACCGGCGTGAAGATAGGCGAGTCCGCGGTCGAACAAGGCAATTAGCTTGAAGTCTGCGTAATTCGCATGTCGTGTGGGTACTTGGCAGATTACAATCTTCTGCAAAACAATGCCCGTCCAACTGACGTAGTAATCTAGATGACTTGGACCGCGATGGTAATACTCTATATAATCCAACAGAGGCAGGATAATCTCATGGGAGGTCTGGAAGTTCACGAGCACCAACTTTTTACCGTCTTCTCTGAAGGCAGCCATCCAGTGGGAGTTCATGCCGACCCAATACATACCTGCCAAGAAGTTTCGGGCGATGGTGATCGGATCGATGTCGAGGGAAATGATGTACGGCGACACACTACATACCTCCAAAGAAGTTTCGGCTAATGGAGATCGGATTGAAGTCGAGGGGCATCATGCACGCCTCCGTATCATGGTGAGCCAATCTCGCAAGACCAGATAGCAGCAAGGTGGTGTCTTGAAAAGCTTAGGCCTCGCTTTGACGATGGCCATGTGCATGTCCTCGAGCATGCAGCCAGTACCAGTAGGCCGTCAACATATCCATACCACGAACAACAAAGGTCGAGGATGTCATCGGGGAGATTGCTCCAATCGCAGCTCATATGGATGTCTTGTGTTCGCGTTCTACCATGGTGGAGTTTGGAAGGGGCTTGATTTACGGGGAGAAGGATGTGGTGCTGGAGCGGCTAGCGAGGGAATAGTGGTACGGGGAGGCGAGTGAGGCGACGGTACACGGGGCACAGTGAGATGGAGATGGAGACGGAGATGGAGAAGGAGATGGAGATGGAGTGGTCCTATGGGAGCGGAGAGGGGGACGAGGCGAGGCGCCAATGTGCTGTACGGTGGCGGTGACAGACTGCACAGTGCACAGGGTGAGGCTGACTTTGGTAACCCGAACACAGTGCACAGGGTCAGGCGCAGTGTGTTGTCACTTCACTGTGAGGACCGGATGAATAGTATTTTGACCATCAAGTGTACCACAGTTGTACTACTACTACTACTAGTAGGAACATGAGTACTCCAGTATTGTATAGTGGAAATAGGTGTCCCGTGCTAGCATGCATGTTCACTTCATCGTTCAGGTATCATCCATATTGCGAAAGCGTAACTAAATTCTCATGCATGCCCAATCAACGCCTCGCCGCCGATGCATGCAAGTGGTCGTCGCTCGCATCAAGGACGGCATGCATCGCTCCACACTTGAGAAGAGGAAAATGGAAAGGTAGAACGCGATGCCAGAGGTAGAGAATGCTGGCTAACGAGGCCGGGAGGGATCGAAAGGTGAAGTTTATGCTCCACGCCTAAAGGTTTTGGGAAAACCTGATTTTCATAAGGTTACTTATACTCACCTAAGCGGAGGGAGTATTCCTTAACCAGAGAATGTTGTGTCTCCCACTCACGGGCTCAAAAAAAAAGCTATGATACATTTTTTTATCTGTTTGAATAGGTCCCAGCTATCGTGAAGGATGGGCACGTGATACGAACAGTACGACTCCTCGCCTACTCCGCATAGCCTTTTTCGCAGCCTACCTAGCCGTCTAATCAACTGCACCTGCGCCACTTCTCCTATTTACTTCTCCATCGGGAACCGATTCGCCTCGGCTTATTCACCTCCCCTTCGTCTTCATTTGCATCCAAACCCCACTGCGTTCACATTGTTTTAACCTCTTTAAATAATCATCTACTACTTCAGTTAGACTAGCCATGTAATCCTAATTCTCCAAACCATAGCCCTCCGTTCCAGCCGGGTTCCAAATGGCGAAAGAGATCGAGATGCAGGTTTTAGCGTCCAACATGTCCTCGTCAAGGCTCGATGCGCATAGTTGCCACCGCCACCGCCCACCCAAGGGTTGTTAGGCAAGGGATCAACAATGTATCCAACTCCCGCAAAAGGTAGAGACGAGGGTCATCGGTCTCGACGCAGAGTACGCGAGCGTGCCTGCAGGAAGATCCAAATACATCACCGCCGTTCTTCGGGCCTTGTGCCTCGAAGATGATGTTTTGGTGTACCACATCATACACTCGCCCTCCATACCAGGTGAGCTTCACAATTTCTTGTCTCAAGAAGACGTATACTTCTGTGGGGCAGCCATCGAAGGGGACAAACAGAAGCTGGAGCCGTACAACCTTGATTTGAAAAGCATCGCTGACCTACAAACCAGAATCAAAATTCCTGTAGAAGATTGTGCTAATGCACACCATCCCTATTCGACGTGAGCAAATTTTGTGCTCGGTACAAATCTTCAGAAGGGTGACGAGACGGTGGCATTCAGGTCGTTAGGATGGGAGAATTATCCCTTGACGTACGAGGGGATAAAATATGCTGCCCTCGATGCCCGTGTGAGTTTCGAGATAGCTGCATGGTCCAAAGAGCTTGTTGCGAAGCCGTCTCCCACAGAGAATGAGAACAAGGTAAGAAGAAGAAGAAGAAGAAGAAGAAGAAGAAGAAGAAACGCTGCACCAAAGATGAGGGCATTATGGATGGATGAACTATTTCCTCTCTTGTAAAAAATTATTCCTCTCGGTGTATATTGATATAGATGGACTATTTCGATGCTGTGCATGTCTTTGGAACAGAGTAGTAGCGTGGGTCCGCTTTGACTATAAGGAACTATTTATCCGCATATATAGCTTTCTCTGCTACTCCTTCCAAAGGATCGGTATACAAAGGCATGTGTCCGTAGACATGACAGCTTGTCCATGGAAGTTCAACTACGGTGACCATCATGTTTCATCTCGCGATTCTCACGACGCCTCTCCAACCCACGGCACCACGCCCCCGACGTGCACCTCACCCCTCTCGGCCGCACCGCCCCTCTACCTTTGTGTGCATGACATGTGGGCCACCTAAAATGCGGTGAGCATCAAGTTTCTACCACAGCCACCCGCGATTCCCACGACGCCGCTCGAATCCATGAAACCACACGTCCCCAGACCTGCGGCTCACCCCTCTTGGCCCCACCGCCTTCCGCCGGGAGCATTACATGTGGACTAGTCACCCATCGGGTCCACATGTTATTGACTCAAAGGTAGGTGTAATAACATATCAAGCTCAGTCCCGACGGCCCCGAGAGGGAAATGTAACTCCTGCGCCAGGCTTGTGGTGCCTCAAGAAGACCTAACTCGTACAAACTCGAGATTTGTTTCTTTACTATACATGCACGCAACGCATTTAATGGACATTGTAATCTCAACATGTGATGGGGAGCTCTAAATTTGAATTTGAAACTTATAAAACGAAAAGATTCAAAACAAATAAATCTGGGAGAGAGGAGTATATTGTAGGATGTGTCCCATACAAAATAAGTCCCCTGGTTTGTCACCGCTGAAGATGCGGTTAGAAAGGAGCATGGCGTCTTCCTACTCGTAGACGGCAACAAATCGGCCGCAGACAAAGATGGTCCGCCTTTGACCGCCATGTGCAAGGTTCGTGCTATCTTTTATTCAATCTCACCGTGGTTCCATCGTACAAATTCATGCGGTGGCCCGTTGCATGGCTAATCCCAATGTTGGACAAAGGTTCTACGGAACGGTGTCACCGTTGTAAATGTTGTGCAAATTGATGTTGGTACCCTCTCGTACATATGCAAGCAAATCTCCACTCGCACCGAGCCTAGCCTGTGAAACAGTGGGCAGGGTTAGAATTAGGAAATGGACACGGAAGTCGTCTTTAGAATGCATTTACTACGTGATCAAACTCATCTTACCTGCTCATCGGAGGAAATCCGAGTGCCCCTCGATGTCGGCATCTCAAGGGGCGTCAACTTGCAACTACGGCCACGTCGCGCTGGAGAGACCCCCAAGGAAACATCCTCATGCGTTCCACTGAACATCAAGATGCATTTGTATGAGTAGTTTACCTTGTGAGAGAAAAGGATGAACGAGGGAAGGCCTCTAGAGATAGAGATGGACACTACTACTACCAATGTGCTGGCCCGTGCATTGCAATGGATCCAAACTAGTAGAATTATACTTGTTCACGTGTTTGAAATATAAACACTCTAGTTTTGATATACATGTGTCGCCAGACACGACAGCTTGTCCATGGAAGTTGAACCACGGCGACCATCACGTTTCTTGTTTCTACCACTGCCACACCCACACGCGATTCCCACGATGCCACTCCAACCCACGGCACGATGTCCCCTGACGTGGACATGGATCCTCTGACGTGGCTATCACTGCCTTGCCCTGCCTTTCGTTCGCTGATAGGTGGGACCCACGCTTATGGGTCCCACATGTCAGTGATAGAATGGTAGGATTGTTCGTGCCCCTCATCCCTCTCGGCCCCACCGCCCTCCGCCTTTGTGTGCATGACATGCGTGCCAAATTTGAGCTACGCGCGACCATCAACTTTCTACCACAGACACACCCGATTGGACGCGGTTTGGCTGCTCATTCTTGTGCTCCGATCCGTACTCCGCACCATCAAATTTTCATCCAATGGTGTGACACATTTCGTCCCGGCATCAATCCTCACCGAGGACTTATGTACTACAGGTAGTACCCACGGTGTGGCCATCTACGCCTCAGAACGCCTCGACGCCCAATTTGTGGTACCCTCGCCACGGCCACGCCACCACCGGCCAGTTCATCTCGAACGAGTGAGTCGCGAACCACGCCACCACCATGAGAATGACATGTGGGCCAGCCGCATTTAAGGCCCACATGTCATTGACTCATAGACCGGGCATTAAGCTACTAAAGTTCGGTCCCGTGGGCCCTGAGAGCAAAATGTACCTCCTGCGGCAGGCCTTGTGGTGCTCCCGTAGTACGAGCTCGTGCCAAAACTGGAATTTGTTTCTTACTACTACTAGTACTAGTAGGAAGGTACACGTGCATTGCACGCATGAGATTCTGGTGGTTTGTGTATGATGCTTCTACATGTGGAGTTTTCTGGATTCTAACATGTGGCAAAATTTGGTGGAATGTAAGGTTAGGCAAGTTTGATTAACTTAGGTGAGTGTTTGGTTCAAGCCACACTGGCCCCACATGACATACACACAAAAAATGTGGCAAGATTCCCTTAGGCTTGCCAACTTGTGGCAAAATTTGGTGGAATGTAAGGTTAGGCAAGTTTGATTAACTTAGGTGAGTGTTTGGTTCAAGCCACACCTTAGGCAAGCCACACTGGCCCCACATGACATACACACAAAAATGTGGCAAGATTCCCTTAGGCTTGCCAACTTGTGGCAAAATTTGGTGGAATGTAAGGTTAGGCAAGTTTGATTAACTTAGGTGACTGTTTGGTTCAAGCCACACCTTAGGCAAGCCACACTGGCCCCACATGACATACACACAAATAATGTGGCAAGATTCCCTTAGGCTTGCCAACTTTTGGCTCTCATTTTGAAGAACTTATTAATAACTTTGCCTGAGCTTAGTTATGGCAAATTTAGATGTGCCGGTCCGTTGCAATGGATCCAAAGTATATCTATTTAGTGGAGTGCACTCTAAACACATTATCTATTTATTTTTCTCTAACCTTCCGTAGCCATGCAACCAAGCCACATAAGCTTCATGGGTGCCCCCACATCATATTATTCATACTACGTTGATTGAAAAAAAGATAAATCACCCAAAACAAGATCTTCCCTTTTTTTTTCCTACGATGTTGTGCCGTGCACGTATCTACTAGTTGTATAGTGGTAGTACTAGTAATATAATAGTATTAGGAGTACAAACTTGGTAGGAGTGGTACTAATACGGAATGCTCCTACTCTATCAACGAGCCCCGTCTGACACAAAATTTCTTGGCTTCCGTACTACAGCTAGATCTTCCGCTTGTTTCGCTTTTCCAACCCGGGCGCGGGCGGGTGTCGGTTTTCTCAACGGGCGGTCCCACATGAAAGTGAAAATGCTAGGCACATGGGCGGAGCTACGTGAGGGCCAACACGCGTTCTCGCCCGCCCAACCTAGCAGGTTTTTCGTAGTTGTACATCCAGCTTTTGAGGCATGGAACGCCAACGCAAGGGTAATTTCTATAGCTCGCTAGATCGGGCACGGCTAACGCTTTTGCTTCAAGCTCCGCCATCGCTAGGCAACACGCCTTCCTAAGCTATGTGTCGTACGACGGGCCATGTTGTACCCCGATTCCCAAGCGTGTGGGGGTGCGACGCTAACGTGGCGTGCCTTTTCCTTTTACTAGCAATGTGCCGCTATGCGCTATGACGGATCCAAAGTAGTAGAATAGTAGTATTTGTTCACAAACTTGAAAGAAATCACTATTGTTTTGATATACTCCTAATATATTACTCCCTCCGTACCTAAATATTTGTCTTTTTTGAGATTTCAAATGGACTATCACATACAGATTATATAGACATATTCTAGTGTTTCTAGCAAGATGCTCGCGAGTTGCACAAAGTTGATGGAAAAGGTAAGCACAACTTATAAATTGACGGATGGAGTACTAGTTACAGTGATGCCAAATTTTGGTCCCCATTGTATTTCATGCCAAATTTTGACCATAGATTAAACTAAGAAAATGTTCATGCATGTCACCAAACATTATATTTTTCAAAACTATGTACAAAGACGAATCCAATGAGATAATTTTCCTTGACATGCATTAACATTTTGTTAGTTAAATCTTTAGTTAAAATTTGGCACAAACTATAAAAGGGACCTATAAACCAGGACGGAGGTAGTACCCACTATGAAGGTAATAACATAGTCTAGGGATATGTGTATGTTACTAGTGTATGTTACTCACCATTGTGGCTAGTCTAACACATAGGCGTGGTGCATTAACTCTCACGTTGTTTCTTATTTTTTGACATAAATAGAGGAATCAACCAAGAAGAGATGTGGGGCTTGTATGCTTTAATGACTTGAGACTATCAAACATGACATGCAAGGGTCAGTTTGTTGCACAAGAACAAATACAACCCACGCCAAGACACACGCATATTATAGCATCACATCCAATGGCTATAAAAGATGAATGAGACCAAATTATATCTCATCTAGATGAGTTCTAGCAAAACTGTATTAATAATACTTAGTACTCCTGCGCCATGTATCATATAAGTATCATGTAGTACTTTATTTATTGCCATGTATGACACATAGTTCACGAGCGCTCTCTATATGTACCACCTTTTTTTTTAATTTCAAGTTTTGCTCCATGGCGCAATCCATCGATACTACTACTGCATAAAAGTGGAGTATATACATTTTTAAAAGTCTAGAGGGCGGGCAGTCTAGCTCGGTTGGTTTCACGAGAGGCGAGGGCCTTTGTGATTTGACGGCTCATTAATGCCGTCAAATTGAATAGCATCACACGCCACCGTGCATCGCCTCGACGCCTCCATTAAACCCTCCGTTAAACATGCATGCAAACCGAGAATCCTACTCCGCCACACGTCTGCTCATGAGCGGCCGGAATTAAACGCAACACCGGCCGAAGCTCCTCCCGTCCGCCTCGGTTTAAACGAGGCCGATGCCGGGCTAAGCTCCTACCGTCGCCTGTATTTACATCGAGGCCGAGATAGACAATGAGCAAGAATCGCACCCTCCGCCGCTCCCCATCTCCTCCTTCACCATTTTCTCCACCCTTCCGATGGCTTCCGGCGAGCCGTTCTCCGCATATTACCCGTGGGTGGCCCGCCGAGCCCTCCGGATACGGGCGAGGCCGCCGGTGCTTCACCAACCTCGCTTGGCCCGACGGAGCCACTTGCCACCCCAAGCAAAGCGCGTGGTTCAAAGAACTTCGCCGCCCAGCTCAGCTCGATGAGGAGTGGCGAAGTTGCTCCACGCCGCACGACGGCGAAAGCACGCCGCACGGATGGGCGCTGCCGCTGCCGCATCGCACCACGCCACCCGATGTTCGCGGTGGCCGCGCCTCCCGTGTTCTGGGCGCGCCTCGCGTGCTGACAGCGCCATGCGTGCGAAGATAGAAGCCGGTGCATGGACAGCGACTACCGGTGGCGGCTTCTCTCTCCGCCGCCATCATCGAGGAGAAGTAGAACACGGAGGCCGCCGCCACTTGGGACCCATGAAGGCCACCGCCGAGGCGACGACCGCGGATTCAGGTGGTTTCTTTGCTGGTTCGTCTCTTCTGAGGACCTTCGTCGACCCCACAAGTGTCTGACGGACATGTGGAAGACAAAGGGATCCGCGGGCGGCCATTTAGAACTAAAATAAGTCTAGATATATCCATTTCTAGGACAAGTATTTCCAGACGGATGGAGTATTAATTATACAAGAGAACCGGATTGGCACCTCTTACTTCATGTAAATGTAATGAAATCCATCATGTTTTTATGAAGATCCGGCTTTTTTATACGAATCCTTCATGCTTATATGAAATCAGTCCATGTTTGCACGAATTTCATCTGGTTGGTTAGAGTTGTAAAATGTATGCCATCGGGCGTTTGATGTCGCCCTTCGCGGAAGGAAGCGGGAGAAATTTGCCGGCCGCCGTTGGAGATGCTCTTTATGTCGAAATAATAGAGTGACATCCAATCCATTTGAGTTAATTGCATGTATGATTGTCCCTCTATAAAAAGTTAATTGCATGTACAAAGGTACACGTGACTTGCAGGGGTGGCTCTGACTTCGTCACAGAAAGTTAAAAAGAAACAAGTCCATCCTTAATATTCTAAGTACTCTCTGGTTCCACTTTCAAAGACAAGAGTAAAGAAGTATATATTAAATAAGTAGAGTAATATATAATATACAAATCTAAAGTTAAAAGACAGAATTGAACTCATGTTATCGCGTTGCGACATCCGGCGCTAACTAGCCCAAAGACATTTTTGTTGTAGACCATGCCGGAGATATATCTCCATGTCTACTCTTCTATATACTCCATTCGTTCCTAAATATTTGTCTTTTCATATTTCAAATGGACTACCACATACGGATGTGTATGTAGACATATTTTAGAGTGTAGATTCACTCATTTTGCTATGTATGTCTTTTCAGGAAGGGTCAGATTTGTCCTTGATTTATTTATGAGGTATCCAGATGGCACTGCACCGCCAAGAAAAGCGGGTAACATCAAAATTATGGACTACTTTTTTGAGTATGTTGGTAAGGTCCGATCATAGTCACTTGTTGAAATCTCTAAAGATAATATTCTCCATCCGGAAATACTTGTCATCAAAATGGATAAAAGGGAATGTATCTAGACGTATTTTAGTTTTAGATACATCTATTTTTATCCATTTTGATGACAAGTATTTTCGAACGGAGGGAGTAGAAAACAGAGTTGGTGATGATGGTGTGCGTGCCATCCTGCAATATAGGCCGTCGGATTTATATCTAATAGATAGGAAAGATAATATGACAATTTTGCAAAAATATACCCACACGTCTCTCCACGTTCGCAAATAAGGCCTTCCCTCGTTCAGCCTTTTCTCTCACAAGATAAACTACTCATACAAATGCATCTTGATGTTCTCGGTAAACGCCGGGCAGCTAGCTAATTTCTTTTAAAGTAGTTGCTGCGATAATTGGGTTGAAGTGATATGTTTTATGTCTGCCCCGAATGATTTCAGATTCACTAGTACTCCCTCCGTTCCAAAATAGAGACCCAACTTTATACTGAAGTTAGTACAAAGTTGAGTCATCTATTTTGGAACGGAGGAGAATAGTAACAAAAGAAAAGGTTGCCTTGTTAATTAATGTAAAACAGGGTGAAAACTATCACATGAGGCCGGTAAAAACAAGGCACGCTGGGTTCAACGCCATCGCTACTACAGGTTGTGCGTCGAGAAGTCTACATATCGAGGGGCTACCGAGCGAGGCACCGAGACACAATGTTTGAGAGAGAAACCAATTGATGATTATGATCGGATCGAGTTGTCACCCTTCTGCTGTCATTGTTGGGGGGTGGGTGGTAGAGAAAGACGTATCGAGAGTGTGCGTGGTAGGCACAGAGGCACAACTAGCGAGTGTGTGTGTGTGTGTGTGTGTTTGAAAGAGGAGTCGATAGATTATTATCAAGATAGATGTGCCACCCTACTCCTTCAAGGTCGTGTAGTGTGTGTGTGTGTGTATGTTTGAGAGAGAATCCAAATGATAGATTAGTATCAAGATCGAGGTGTCACCCTACTCCTTTGGTGCAGAGTAGTGTGTGTGTGGGTATGTGTGATAGAGAAGGCAGTCGATAGATTAGTATCAAGATCGATGTGTCACCCTACTACTTCGGTGTTGTGAAGTGATAGTGTGTGGTGGGGGGAGGGGGCAGTGACACTCACATATCTCTACTCTTATCAAAAAACAGAGTTGGTGATGATGGTGTTCCTGCCATCCTGCAATGTAGGCCATCCGATTTATATCCGACGGACATGAAGGAAAATATGGCAATTCTGCAAAAAGATACCCACACGCCTCTCCGCATTTGCAAATAAGGCATTCCCTCGTTCATCCTTTTCCCCCACAAGATAAACTTCTCATACAAATGCATCTTGATGTTCCGTGCAACGCACATGGGCATCTTGCTAGTAGGGAGAAGGAGTTTGTGTGACACATATCTAGCTATATTAAGGGATAGGTAGATAGCATATGTGTGAGAGACATTATTATACTTTGAGACATTAGTGGCTGTGGGTGGGTGGAATTAAAGGGGTGGGCGTCTTAGACATAGAGAGCATGTGTGTTTTTGTGTGAGAGACTTGTAGGACGGGGTAGAAAGACGAATTTAACCCTGACGGAGGGAGAGAAATACACGAAGTGCGTGTATGTGATTCCGATGCCCACAGGGAAATGAGATATGTATGCGTGTGAGAGAGATTGCACAATTCATTCACGTATCACTATCTAGCGACCGTGGACGTGCATCGCTTCAACATAAGTCAATATCTTCTTCGTATCGTGGCCAAAGTTACAATATCGATTCAACGCTATAAAGATTGGACACTCGCCAAAGTTACAGTGATGTTTCTTCAAACAACCAATGTAGCTATCATGCACATGCACCATTGTTACTCTTGCATTCAAATTCATTAGTCTTGGATGATTTAAGTTTATATTTTGAAGTAATATATATGTAATATTCATATATGAATTCAATAGTTACACAATTTATGAAATGGAGGCTATGTAATCATATGAGGTAACACTTTTAAGTAGCTAACTACAATATCCATTTCTTTTTGTGCGCCTCTACACTAACACGTCAATGCATTATGTTTAAAGCAAATAACCAATGACACTAAATTATCTATTTACACGAGAAATACATAAGCTGAGCGTTTGATCCCTTTTTTCTGAATGCGCCACTACACCCGTACGATTGGCCGCGCCTGTGTGAACGACCAAGTTATCGGCGCATCATCCCGAGTTATTGTCTTTTTTTCTAGGGTGGACTTCATACCAGTTATTAATTGCTGACGTGTGCCCCGTGTACACAGTCTAGCATGACCTTCCCGCTAGCACGGTCCAAAATTAGTTGAAACTGGATACGAACGATCCCTGCATGCAAAATCTCCCGCCTCCTTCTAAAATTTCCGCCACCTTAGTCTTTAGCATGCGAAATCCCCCTTTTGTCCTTGGTGCACGGAGACCAACAACAATACCACCCTCATCTGCATGATAGGTCTTTGGTAACTTCTGGTTCCCCCCACTACACGCCACCCCCATTTCCTCTCCCCTCCTCCTGCAAAACCGACTAACTCCGCAGCACCAGGGGATCTTACATCACGCCGTCTGCATTTCATCGGCCTTTCTCCCTCCCTCTCAAACCCTAGATCGCTCATCCACCGCGTACCATAGCCCATTCATCGCCGTGTGTCTACCTCGGCTGGATCTCGCTCATGGCTGCATCTACCCTCCCACCTCCCCTAGGAACAAGTAGATCGCTCATCCACCACTGCATTCACAGCCCATTCAAGGCCGGCCTTGTCCACGGCGCCGGATCTGCCTCGCCCGGTACTCGTCAACCGCTGCATCTGCAGCTGGCTCATTCAGATTTCCCCACCGTAGACGCTTCATTCCACACCCCCGGAGCCGCCCCACCGGGGCCCCCGTCGACGGCCTCCGATCCTCTTCGCTGACACCTTCCTCAACCCTACCGGAGGCGCTTCGCCGACACCTTCCTCAATCCTACCGGAGCCGCTTCGCCGACACCAGCGTCAACCCTACCGGAATAGCTTCGCCTATACCATTCTCAACCCTACCGGGGCCGCTTTGCCAACTCACAAGTCCACGGACTCAGATCCGCTTCCTCGCACCCTCATCCAACCTATCGGAGCAGCTTCTGACACCCCGTCCATGGCCGCAGATCCACATCGTCGACACCACCCTTAACCCAAACACCGGAGTAGCTTCTGACGCCCCGTCCACGGCCGCAGATCCGCATCGTCGACACCATCCTTAACCCAACCACCGGAGTAGCTTCTGACGCCCCGTCCACGGCCGCAGATCCGCGTCGTCGACACCATCCTTAACCCAACCACCGTAGCAGCTTCACCTACGCCCTCGTCCACGGCCACAGATCCGCTTCGCCCACACCGTAGTCCACCCTACCGGAGCCGCTCCACAAACACCCTACTCGACGGTTCTAGATCTCCTTACCGGACCCCGATAGCCAGCGCAGCATCATCACCCTCGACATTTCTAACCTGATTCCCACCGTCTGGAGAGATGCTAAGCACCCGCCACAGCCTAGGTACTTGTCACCTTTATACCCGTCCAGCATCACCTGCCCAATGTACTTCAAATATACTAACCGGTCGCTGTTACCTACTATGCAGCTGGCAAAAACTGCAAGGACGATGTTTCTTCTGGATCTAATAGCTTGGCCAACCAAGATCCTGGACTGAGGCAGTGCTATGATCTTGTAAGCGTCTCTCTCTCTTGTATTGTTCTGTGCCCGCCAGTGCTTTGCTAGGATTTTCGACCAGTAATCCCTTTGTGCAGACAATGATTTCTACTACTAGGTGCTAAGTTAGATATGTAGATGTCATACATGATACTACCTCGTACCTCCGTTCCTAAATACAAGTCTTTCTAGAGATTCCACTATAGGCTACATACGGAGAAAAATGAGTGAATCTACACTCGAAAATGCATCTATATACATCTGTATGTGGTCCATACTGGAATCTCTACAAAGACATATATCTAGGAACAAAGGCGATACATTACACAAAATCGTAGGTGGCATGTAGGAATTCCAGTGCACTACATTAGGCTCCTTTACAAAGGCTCTGCCACCAAAGCATACAGAGTCATGGCTAGTTTATGGTACGCACACAATCGTTAATTGGTGGTTTAAATATGCGCAAGGGATATGCAATGTCGTATCATGTAGAGATGTCTGAAATTACCCGTGTCAACTTGCAGATAGGGTTACACAATGAAAAAGTACAAGATGTATGTGGAAATTTCATGGAACATCGCAAAAAAAGGAGACACAGCGGTGAGCCTATACAGTGTGCTATGGTACGTCACTCCTCCATTGCAATCATCGTGACATGTTATTTGTATGCCAGTTCTATTAGCCAAGTTTCTTAGGGACAGTTATTACGAGTTATCCTAAGAAAATAAGCACCTGTGAATATAAGCTCCATGAAATACACCAACTAGTTCTTTTCATTGCATTTTCAGCTTATCTTTGGTATGATAAGTGGAAAGTCTAGATTGCATTATATATATTTTTCATTTTGCTGCACATATGGAAATTAATTTGACTTTCAAACATCACAAATTGAACCCAAAGGTCAGAATTAATATGATAGGAAAACAGACCATCACTATTTGCTCAAAATGCAAATACAAAGATACCATCTATCGGGCACAATCCACTTTGGTCAATGTTTTCCATAGAGATCCCATTGCCTAATTTAAGCGAAGAACGATGACCCACATTTAAATGAAGAACAATTATTTGTTGAAATTCGATGGTCCAAGTGGCTGGTTATTATCATATAGCAGCACCACCTGAAAGCATCATATAGCAGCAGCAGCTCATAGCAACTCATCATACAGCAGAAGCAGTCTGCAATTCATCATATACCAGCAGCATCTCATAGCAATTCATCGTTCAACAGCACCTCAAGGCCATGGCCTGGGAGGAGGGGAGGGGGAGCAAGGTGCCTTCTGCCGAAGTGTGGCATCAGCCGTAGTTGTGCAGCGCCCGCTGGAGTTGTGCGTTGGACGAACCACAGTGGAGCAGCTGCAGTAGACCATGAGAATGAGGGGCGGCGCCAGAGGAGGAGCAGCCAGGAGGTTTGCCTCCCTACCCGCCGCCATGTAGCCTAGCTGGACATAGCATCGTCGAGACCGGGCCAGATGGGACCCGATGTGACGGCTCATTGGAGGAACCCTAGTGCCGCAGTGTGGGGATTGAGGTAGAGAGAAAGGGAGAGGAGATGCAAGCGGGCAGGGCAATGAATGCTTGCGTGTTTGTTTTACTTGAGGGTCAGTGTGACACAAAGCGTCCATGATTGCATTTTGAGTGTAATATAGGCAGACAATAGAGTCATTTCACTATTCCCCTTCCCTTCAATTTTTAGTGAGGTTCTACGCCAAACACCCCCTCCAAAGCAAAATTAGTTAAGCCCAAGCCCATAACTCAAAAATGACTTCTTTACATCTTTTATGGCTTATTTTGGCAATATACCCTGAAAAGGCGGAATCGAATCGCCCTCAACCCGCAATTCAATTGTGCGTGCAATGATGAATCACTCTGCTCGCTATCTATACATTTAGGCATCATCATACATGGCATAACCTAATACATGTGCATTCCATTGTAGAATCTGGAATATGCAATGTTTATGTTAGTTCATACGTTGCACATGATGTTTAAATGCCCTTAAATCTGGTCATCAAGTGATGGTCTTTAAGCCTCCTTCTTTGCTTCTTTTCATGATATGTAAGATTTTCTCACACATCTGTTCAATTGCTTGTTTGCATCAGCCAGCCATACTAGGACTGTTTGCTTTGATTACTTGCTGTTCTTGACCTAACACTCTGAGCTTGTCAACAATTTAAACACTAAGGGCTGCTGTAGTGGGGCCTTGTCTAACTCATAGGTGAATAAAGGTTTGGTACAGACACTCAAGAGGCTCTCCAAGAGTACCGGAGATCCAGTTCAAAGGTATGACTAGTTTTTACATAGTGCGTACATAGTAAATTCTCATTTCATTGTGTGCAAGTGCAAGAGATGCGCATGTTTCATTATGTGGTGTTGTTTTGTTATAATCTCATCCTTTTGTGTTCACAGACCGAAAGTATGCATATTTATCTTCCAAGGAGACGAGTAACTAGTTTGTGTCACCTTGCAGAGGGGGTGCAATGAAGATAAGATTGAGGATTTCCAAGTACAAGATGTCGAAGGAGCCTTGCAAGGAAGTAGGAGCTATAATGAGCCTCTTCAACCTGCTAAGGTAAGTCACTGTATGCAACTCAAAAGTTCAATTCCTTGTTTGTTTCAGCATAGTTAATTTTCTCTTTTCAATTGCTTTATTTGTCCTCACTTAATGAGATGCCCAAATAATTATGCCTGATGTTCGGTACTTGCATCACTATTAGTTGACATAATTAAAGGCCTTACAATTTAATTACTCTGCCGAAGTGTGCTCAAGCTTTGAAGTCTATTAACCAACTATTATTGCATGAGGCTCACAATCTAGTTTACACTATGCTAATGATTGCATAGTTTTGCCTGCTGTAGTATGTTTGTATGAAACCCTCTGCTGTTCATTATGCTCCCTAAGACTTTATGTAGGATCCGGAGAAGAGGTGTCTAGAGGGGGGGTGATTAGACACTAAGTACCAAAGTTGAAGTTTTTAACTTCTTTAGGTTTAAGTGGAGTTTAGGCACACGTTTAACATTCACGATACATAACAAGCAAGCATGCAAAGAGTATGTGAGCAGCGGAAAGTAAAGCTTGCAACTTGCAAGAATGTAAAGGGAAGGGTTTGGAGAATTCAAACGCAATTGGAGACACGGATAGTTTGTCGTGGTTCCGATAGGTGGTGCTATCGTACATCCACGTTGATGGAGACTTCAACCCACGAATGGTAACGGTTGCGCGAGTCCATGGAGGGCTCCACCCACGAAGGGTCCACGAAGAAGCAACCTTGTCTATCCCACCATGGCCGTCGCCCATGAAGGACTTGCCTCACTAGCGGTAGATCTTCACGAAGTAGGCGATCTCCTTGCCCTTACAAACTCCTTGGTTCAACTCCACAATCTTGTCGGAGGCTCCCAAGTGACACCTAGACAATCTAGGAGACACCACTCTCCAAGAAGTAACAAATGGTGTGTTGATGATGAACTCCTTGCTCTGGTGCTTCAAATGATAGTCTCCCCAACACTCAACTCTCTCTCACAGGATTTGGATTTGGTGGAAAGAAGATTTGAGTGAAAAGCAACTTGGGGAAGGCTAGAGATCAAGTTTCATATTGTTGGAATGGAATATCTTGGCCTCAACACATGAGTAGGTGGTTCTCTCTCAGAAATAGGATGTTGGAAGTGTAGGCTTGTTCTGATGGCTCTCTCCACGAATGAAGAGGAGGTGGAGGGGTATATATAGCCTCCACAGAAAATCTAACCGTTACACACAATTTACCAAACTCGGTGGGACCGAATCATCAAACTTCGGCTTGACCGATTTAGTAAACCTAGTGAGCTTTAGGGTTTTCGGTGGGACTGACATGCAACTCGGTAGGACGGATATGATTAGGGTTAGGGCATAACGTAATATCGGTGAGACCGATTACACAAACTCGGTGAAACCAAATTTGGTAATTAGCTAACCAGAGAGTTGGTCAGGTAAACTCGGTAGGACCGATTCTCTCGTTCGGTGAGACCGAAAAGTTACGAAAGGGAAACAGAGAGTTTACATTGCAATCTCGGTGGGACCGATCGTTCACTTCGGTTAGACCGAAATGTTACGAAGGGAAACTGAGAGATTACAATCCCATCTCGGTGAGACCGAGATCCTTATCGGTGAGACTGATTTGCCTAGGGTTTGTGGCAGTGGCTATGACATCTGAACTCGGTGGCGCCGGATAGAAAGAATCGGTAGGGCCGAGTTTGACTTTAGCTTTAGGTCATATGTGGATGTGAGAAAGTAGTGGAGGGTTTTGGAGCATATCACTAAGCACATGAAGCAAGAGGCTCATTAAGCAACACCTCATCCCTCCTTGATAGTATTGACTTTTCCTATAGAGTCAATGTGATCTTGGATCACTAAAATGTAAAATGAAGAGTCTTGAGCTTGAAGCTTGAGCCAATCCTTTGTCCTTAGCACCTTGAAGGAGTTCCCACATCCTTTAGTCCATGCCACTCCATTGTTGAACTTGTGTGAAACATACTAGATTAAAGTGTTAGTCCAACAAGAGATATGTTGACATTAATTACCAAAACCACCTAGGGAGCACTTGTGCTTTCAATCTCCCCCATTTTGGTAATTGATGTCAACATACATCAAAGCTTTAGATAAAGATATAAAGAATAGCAAGTAAAGCTTTTAAAAGACATGTAACAAGCATAGGCTCCCCCTACATGTATGCAATCATGTGAATATGGAATATAGAAGCATGTGAGAGCATAACCATGATAGAGTAGGCAATGTGTTACATGTATCTTGGCCATATGCATCAGAGCAAAGAATATTAAAGAAAATACCTCCATGCTTATGAGTCCTTCTTGCAAACAGTATGTACATCAGCAAGAATTCCTCATACACATGAGTGTGATGCATATACTTACCTTGTAGTCTTGAGTTGGCTTAGGGTGGAATGAACCTGCACAAACAAGGTTAGATAACACATGTACATCTACTAGCCAGAGCAAACAAAAGAAACCACAAGAATACCAAGACTGGATGACATGTAGAGAGTGAGTACTAAGTACCACATTGGATTAGACATGTCCCCAAGAGTAAAGATATGCAATGAATTTGAATGATTCCTTTCCCTTAGATGTCTTACTCCCCCTGAATCTAGCATGGGATACTGGGAGAAGATAGGGAGCCGAAAATCAGAGCTGAAAGATATAAAAGAACAGAGCTTAATGCAAATAAGCACATATGTACATGTCTTTCCCCCAAAAAGACATGTGGCATCTCTCCTCTTGAACACCAAGCATCTGGGATCCTTGAGAAATACTTTCTACTTGAGTATTCTCTCCCCACGGAGATCTCTTTTCTCCCCTTAATACTCTCTCCCTTTTGGAAGTGATAAGCTTTGATGTGATCTCTCTCTCCCCCTTTGACATCAATTTCCAAAAAGGGTCTTATGGAATTTGTTGTGAATGGGTTTGGTCCTTGAGTCACAACACAAGGCACTGGATAAAATTTTGATGCTTGTAGAGGACAAGATTCATTGAGTGGAGCTAGATCAGAAGAAACACAAAATAAGTGGCAAACTGTTTTTCCTGTTGTGAAATCGGTGGCACAGAGTGGTATGCTTCAGTTGTACCGAAAGGATTCGGTTGTACCGAAAACAACAAATCGGTGAAACCGAGTTCATCACAGAGAAAACACTTGTCACCTCAGCTCACTAGACTAGTAAGATCTCACAAAGATTTGTAAGGAATTAACTAAATGATATGCAGTGAATTGGATGCAGGAAATGGAGAGCAAACAGAAAAGAAAAGAAAGAAATCTAGATGAAGTTTTTTTTTAAATGGGAAACAAATATGCATAAGACAAATGCAAAATCTCAGAAAAGAACACGAGAGAACTTCATCTAGAGATGGTCGGCGACAAAGTCACCTATGTTAGAGTATATTGACTTCGGAGTCAAGTGAGATCACTTGATCATAGGTCATACTCATCGCTTAAGCTCAAAATGGGGTTGCCATTTTCGCTTAAGCATCTTGATGTATTCACATCTTGTCGAGTTGCTTTAGCTCATGACTCGGAGTAAAGCTTCTCTAAGATGGAATAACATACCTTGGTTGGTGGTGTTGACCATGTAGTTGAACTTGTGTGGGTTGCTCAAGGTTGATGTAGCTCATCATGAGTTAGGAGCACCACTTGGAATGTGAGTCCATCTACCTACATGGGTTAGTTCTTGCAAGGAAGAGCACTTGTGTATCGACAAATGACAATCATGAAGCTCAACATAGAATTTGTCAAAGGATATGTTTGAATGATTCCGTGCTTCCTTTTCTTCAACCACCATAGTGTAGAGACTTGGTGATGTCGAGATTGCTCAAGATGTGAGTAGGTTACAATCTCATGGAGTTTGTTTCAACCAAGTACCTACATGGGTTAGATAACGTGCAAGATGCAAATATACCCAAGATATAATATTTTCATCATAAGAGAGATAACGTGGATTAGTCATAAGCTCATGTCTTGCATGTATCCAATAGAGTTTCTACTCCAAGTTTGAAGCATCAATGATGTTCAATTCTCCTCTCAACCTTCAAAACACTTTCTCATCAAGAGGTTTAGTAAATATATCCGCTAATTGCTTTTCGGTGCGAACGTGCTTAAGATTAATGTCACCCTTAGCAACATGATCTCGAATGAAATGATGACGAACTTCAATATGCTTAGTTCGAGAATGTTGTACGGGGTTATGACCAATTTTGATAGCACTTTCATTGTCACAAAGCAATGGAACATGTTTCACATATATCCCATAATCTTTAAGAGTTTGGGTCATCCAAAGTAATTGAGCACAACATGAACCAATGACAATGTACTCCGCTTCGGTAGATAAGGATATCACGTTTTGTTTCTTGGAGGACCAAGACACAAGAGATCTACCAAGAAATTGACAAGCACCAAGTGTACTTTCTATCAACCTTGTCTCCGCCATAGTCCTAGTCGAAGTAGCCAACAAGATCGAAAGAGGCCCTCTTAGGATACCAAATGCCAAAATTTGGTGTATGAATTAAGTATCTCACTATCCTTTTTACGGCCTTAAGATGACATTCTTTAGGAGCAGCTTGATATCTTGCACACATGCACACACTTAGCATAATATCGGACGTGAAGCACATAGGTATAACAATGACCCAACCATAGAGCGATAAACCTTTTGATCAACCGTTTACCATCTTTGGTCAAATCAAGATGTCCACTAGTAGGCATGGGTGTAGACATACCTTTGCACTCTTGCATATTGAACTTCTTGAATAAGTCCTTAGTATACTTTGTTTGAGAGACAAAAGTACCTTCCTTAGTTTTCTTGATTTGCAACCCAAGAAAGAATTTGAGTTCACTCATCATTGACATCTCAAACTTCTCCGACATTAGCTTTCCAAACTTTTCACTAAAGTGAGGGTTAGTTGATCCAAATATGATATCATCAACATAAATTTGGCAAACAAATAATTCTCCATTAACCCTTTTAGTAAAAAGTGTGGAATCAATTTTCCCAATTTCAAAGCCTTTTTTAGGAAGAAACTTGGTCAAGCATTTATACCAAGCTCTAGGAGCTTGTTTAAGACCATAAAGGGCTTTGTGAAGTTTGTAAACATGATTTGGTTTCTTAGGATTGACAAAGCCGGGAGGTTGTTTAAATAAACTTCCTCCTCTATTTCACCATTTAGAAAAGCACTTTTAATGTCCATTTGGTACAAGGTGATATCATGGTGATTAGCATAGGCAAGTAGGATGCAAATGGACTCGTGTCTAGCAACAGGAGCATATGTCTCACCATAGTCCATACCTTCGACTTGTCTGTAGCCTTGGGCGACGAGACGTGCTTTGTTGCGAACTACTTGTCCATCTTCATCTTGCTTGTTGCGAAACACCCATTTTGTACCGATGATGTTGTGGTTGTTGTCGGGCTTCTCAACCAATGTCCAAACTTGGTTCCTCTCAAAGTTGTGTAGCTCTTCATGCATAGAATTTATCCAATCCGGATCTTCCAATGCTTCTTCAACCTTCATAGGTTCAATGCTAGAGATGAAAGAATAGTTTTCACAAAAGTTAGCTAAACGAGTTTTAGAGCGAGTGATTCTCCCAGTTTGAATATCATTGTAGATTTGCTCGACGGGATTGTCTTTAGCAATCCTTGCTCAAACTCGTGAAAGCTTTTGCTTGTGTCTCGATTGAACATCTTCTTCATCTTGTTCTTCTTCTTCTTCTTGATCTTCTTCATTGTTGGCGTTGTCGTTCTCTTGTCGTGGTGGAGAAGGAGGTTGTTGACGTTCGTGATGTTCTTCCTCGTTTTCTTCATCTTGGTGTGTTCCACTCATGGATGGTTCTGTATCAACTCTTGGTTCACCTTGTCGTGAAGTAGGAGCTTCCACTTGGACAGACGAGGTACTCTCCTTCACCTCTGTTGGACGGACCTTGCCAATAGACAAGTCTTGGATTGCTTCCGAAGGGTCTTTGTCTCCTACATCAATTGGCAATTGCTCTACTTACAGCCGTTAGATTCATCAAACTTCACATCTACCATCTCTTCAACCTTTCGGGTGAAATTGTTGTAGACACGGTAAGTGTGAGAGTTTGAGCCATAACCTAGTAGGAAACCTTCATGAGACTTAGGAGCAAATTTTTAATGACGATGCTTATCAAGAATGTAGCACTTTGAGCCGAATACTCGAAAGTATCCAACTTGGGGTTTGTTACCGGTGAGGAGCTCGTATGCCGTCTTCCCGAGTAGCTTGTGAAGATACAAGCGATTTGTTGCATGACAAGCTGTCTCAACCGCTTCTGCCCAAAAGTGCTTTGGCGTCTTGTACTCATCTAGCATCGTTCTTGCCATTTCGATGAGCGTCCGGTTCTTCCTCTCAACAACTCCATTTTGTTGAGGTGTGTACGTAGCCGAGAACTCGTGTGATATCCCTTCTTCGTCAAGAAAGGTGTCCACATTTGCGTTCTTGAACTCCATTCCGTTGTCGCTGCGAACCTTCTTGATCTTCATTTCAAACTGATTTTGGGCCTTCCTAGCGAAGTTTTTGAAGATCTTTTGGACCTGCGATTTATCATCGAGAAAGAACACCCACGTAAATCTTAAAAAATCATCAACTATAACTAGACCAAAAGAATTTCCACCGAGGCTTTTGTAAGCGTTGGGACTAAAAAGATCCATATGAAGAAGCTCGAGTGGCCTCCTTGTGGTCACGATATTCTTCACGGGATGCCTTCCTCCAACCTATTTACCTGCCTCACAAGCACTGCAAAGTCTATCCTTATCAAATATGACATCGTTAACTCCAAGGATATGATTTCCTTTAATAAGCTTGTCAAGATTTCTCATGCCAACGTGACCTAGTCGCTCATGCCATAACGAACCTTTTGAGGATTTAGCAATGAAGCAAGTTTTAGGTTGTGCCTTTTAGAGAAATCAACAATGTAAAGATCACCTCTACGATACCAAGAAAGACCATTTTATGATTGTCTCGATGGAACATTTGGCAATCTACTTCAGTAAATAGGACATTGAAACCAAAATCAGCAAGTCTAGATACTGAAAGTAAGTTGTAGCCAAGAGACTCAATGAGCATAACATTCTGAATGGAGCTATCATGTGAGATGGCCACCTTACCGAGGCCAACCACCTTACCCTTTGAGTTGTCACCGAAAGTGGCATACTTTCGAGGACTATCATTTCCAGCAAGCTCACGAAACATGTCTTTATCTCCGGTCATGTGATCGGTACATCCACTCTCAAGAACCCATTCCTTTCCTCCTGACACATATCCCCGAAGATTTGCCATAAGACCAAAATGTCTCATTGCATCATCAAGATTGAAGTCACTATCATCATCATCATCATAGTATCCATGTTCAACATCGTCATGTGGTGGATCAAGTCCTAGAGAGGGTAATTCGTTAGAGTGAGTTTGACAATGATCTTGCTTATGTATTCTTATAGCTTCGGAAATAATATCACCAATAATTCCAACATCTCCTTTGGCACGCATAAGGTCTGTAAGTTAAAATAGACGATCTCCAAACATAGGATTACTAGTATTCATCTTACTCAAGGCAATAGACTTATAGAGAATTTCATCTAGATTTTTCAAGGAATAATTTGGAAAGCGTTCCTCAAGAAATTTCCATATAGTGTAGGCACACTCAAGAGTAGGCAAGATTATAATTAAGTTTCTAGGCAAGCCTCTAGTGATAAGATTAACAGTTCTAAGGTTCCTAATCATGTCAATAGATTCATCAAGGGTAGGATGCATAGGATCAACATGAGGTGCACAAGGGCTAGCAATGTACTTGTTCAAATGACATCGATTGAAAATTACAAGCATCTCATTTTTCCACTCATGAAAATACTCTCCATCAAGAATAGGCACTCTATGTCTAAGACTCCCCAAAGTAGACTCATCCATCTTCCTCCAAAGGTGATTAAACCAAGGCAATGGAGACCAATGCTCACGATACCACTTGTAGGATCTTGAGAAGAGGTGTCTAGAGGGGGGTGATTAGACACTAAGTACCAAAGTTGCAGTTTTTAAATTCTTTAGCTTTAAGTGGAGTTTAGGCACACGTTTAACATTCCCGATACATAACAAGCAAGCATGCAAAGAGTATGTGAGCAGCGGAAAGTAAACCATGCAACTTGCAAGAATGTAAAGAGAAGGGTTTGGAGAATTCAAACGCAATTGGAGACACGGATTTTTTTGTCGTGGTTCCGATAGGTGGTGCTATCGTACATCCACGTTGATGGAGACTTCAACCCACGAAGGGTAACGGTTGCGCTGAGTCCACGGAGGGCTCCACCCACGAAGGGTCCACGAAGAAGCAACCTTGTCTATCCCACCATGGCCGCCGCCCACGAAGGACTTGCCACACTAGCGGTAGATCTTCACGAAGTAGGCGATCTCCTTGCCCTTACAAACTCCTTGGTTCAACTCCAAAATCTTGTCGGAGGCTCCCAAGTGACACCTAGCCAATCTAGGAGACACCACTCTTCAACAAGTAACAAATGGTGTGTTGATGATGAACTCCTTGCTCGTGTGTTTCAAATGATAGTCTCCCCAACACTCAACTCTCTCTCACAGGATTTCGATTTGGTGGAAAGAAGATTTGAGTGGAAAGCAACTTGGGGAAGCCTAGAGATCAAGTTTCATATGGTTGGAATGGAATATCTTGGCCTCAACACATGAGTAGGTGGTTCTCTCTCAGAAATAGGATGTTGGAAGTGTAGGCTTGTTCTGATGGCTCTCTCCACGAATGAAGAGGAGGTGGAGGGGTATATATAGCCTCCACACAACATCTAACCGTTACACACAATTTACCAAACTCGGTGGGACCGAATCATCAAACTCGGTCGGACCGATTTAGTAAACCTAGTGACCGTTAGGGTTTTCGGTGGGACTGACATGCAACTCGGTAGGACCTATATGATTAGGGTTAGGGCATAATGTAATCTCGGTGAGACCGATTACACAAACTCGGTGAGACCTAATTTGGTAATTAGCTAACCAGAGAGTTGGTCAGGTAAACTCGGTGGGACCGATTCTCTCTTTCGGTGAGACCGAAAAGTTACGAAAGGGAAACAGAGAGTTTACATTGCAATCTCGGTGGGACCAATCGTTCACTTCGGTTAGAACGAAATGTTACGAAGGGAAACAGAGTGATTACATTCCCATCTCGGTGAGACCGAGATCCCTATCGGTGAGACCGATTTGCCTAGGGTTTGTGGCAGTGGCTATGACATCTGAACTCGGTGGCGCCGGATAGAAAGAATCGGTAGGGCCGAGTTTGACTTTAGGTTTAGGTCATATGTGGATGTGAGAATGTAGTGGAGGGTTTTGGAGCATATCACTAAGCACATGAAGCAAGAGGCTCATTAAGCAACACCTCATCCCTCCTTGATAGTATTGGCTTTTCCTATACACTCAATGTGATCTTGGATCACTAAAATGTAAAATGAAGAGTCTTGAGCTTGAAGCTTGAGCCAATCCTTTGTCCTTAGCACCTTGAAGGAGTTCCCACATCCTTTAGTCCATGCCACTCCATTATTGAACTTGTCTGAAACATACTAGATTAAAGTGTTAGTCCAACAAGAGATATGTTGACATTAATTACCAAAACCACCTAGGGAGCACTTGTGCTTTCACTTTAATTGAGGTACACAATGGCTAACTGCTTGCTTACTCATATGCAACGTGCTGTCTAAATTTGTAACTTGTCTGTGTTTTCGATTGGGCCCCAACATCATGCTCCTCTGGTGAGCTAAGAGGGATTTCTGTATGCAGGCTGCCGCATGTACTATCTTTTATAATTTTAAAATATCACCGCTTATACTTCCCGACGTGTAACATTTTTTTGTGAAAGTGACGTGTAACATTATTGTTAGTCCTGTTTTGCCATGTAGTACAAAATAGTGTCTTGTTCGCTTCAATCGTTGTAACTATATTTTGCCCTAGTCATGTGTACTTACGTAAACATTTCAGGATGAAGTGACATCAACACAAAAATCTGCAAGTAGCAAAGGCGGCATGGTCATACCGAATGATTATGGATTGGAATTGGAATGTGCTGATGTTGTCGAGCATCAACTAGAGGTGGCAAGACAACGTGTACATGATTGTCAACGTATAATCAACAAGTTGAAACCGACATGCGTGTATTAGATGCAGGAGTCAAAAAATGAAACAAGACACCGAGGTAACCATGAAGGAATTGGAGATTTTGCAGACTGAAAATTGTGCTATCTGAATCCGCCAATCCTATTTTCTCAAGAGATTATAGTTCAAATGGAGTTAAGTTGATGCGTCCATGATGTATGAGCCGATTTGCCCAAAGGTATGTAATTTGCTGTTTGTGTATGCTTTATTATCACCGTGCTGCACCATAATGCCCAAAGGTATAATCGGCTGTAATTTCTTTATTGTATAGTGTAGGATTATTCTACCTTTCTATGCCTTGATCTCTTTGTTGTATAGTGTATGCTTTTTAGAGGTGATAGTATTGAGTAGGATAATTCTTTGAATATGCTATATCGTTCAAACGGGGGCCAACTCGCCCGACCATGGGCCTTCTACGTCTCGTAGCATCCATGGGCCTTCTACGTCTCGTAGGATCCATGGGCCTTCTACGTCTCGCAGGATCCATGGGCCTTCTACGTCTCGTAGTGTCCACGGGCCTTCTATGTTTCGCAGGATCCATGGGCCTTCTACGTCACGTAGGATCCATGGGCCGCCGACTCATTTATGGGTCCTTTACTAGGCCTTTAATGGGCCGTAGACGAGCCTATAATGGAAATCGTATGTTTTATTGGCTGACCATAACGGGCCGTTAACAGGCCGTATTTGGTGATGCTATGAAAATGGCCCAATGCACTAACGGACCACAAACGGGCCGATCAGAACGACGGGCTGAATTTGGCCCACAAGCGTAAAAATGACAAGAACGGGCCGTAAGTAACCGAATGCTGCAAATAAGCCTAAGAATAAATGGGCTCGAGAAGGCCGAAGATAACATAATGGGCTGTAAATGGCCCAACCGAATAACGGGCCCTTAATTGGTATAAAGTCAGACACATCGCTCATTACGGGCCGGGCCACCACGGCCGTTAATGGGTCTAAAGTAATACACTGTTCATCGCGGGCCAGCCACCATGGGCCGTTAATAGGCCAAGAATTACGTAGGGCCTCATATGGGCCGAAAAGACGCCATGGGCCATACATGGGCCGTGGCGAAAACGGGTCGAATCATATTGGATGGCCCAAATGACGCTACTGGGCCTAATTCGGATAGGGCGTAAAGGGCCTTGGGTTAGCGGGCTGTAAATGGGCTATATGCGAACAGGCCGTTAAGAGGCTTTCCATGGGCCGGCCCGTCACCTTTTGACCAAGTCAAACGGGTCGGCCTTTTCACAGGAATGGGCCTCTGTTGCCGCAAGCACGTGTCGACGTATCATAGGCGCCTTCAGGCAATGAGTGGATGACATCTGTCCCAATAATAAGCCGACACGCAGTTTTCCTCCAGCCAATGATGATTTTACACGTGGAAAATCCCCATTGGTCGGGGCGATTAACGGGTTATCGCATCAAATACCCGACCCGATAGCTTAACGGCGTTCCGCTACGGTGGATGCCACGTGTCGGTCACCCTTGACGAAAGCACTTCTGTGACCTGCGATTTATCGTCATGTAAGTGGACACTTCCGTGATGATAATTTTTGTAATGTCATCGAACACTTCTACGACAGTCTGTCATAAATTTGTAATGGATGTGCATGCATGACAAAAAACGCGACCTACTGTGACAAACACGTATCATCACGGAAGTGTATTTTTTTTGTAGTGCCACCACTGGCAATAGGATCAAACAAAGTAGGTGCCGGCATTGGAATAATATCACGAGTTCTCACACTAAAAAACTGGTGTTATACGGAATAGGAAATGTTAGGATAATCGGCAGTAGTAAACTGGTGGTAATCCATGGCCGCGCGATCTTGGTAAACCTTGGGCAAAGGATAATCATGCAGGCATATCTAAACATTAAAGCGAGCCGCTAAACGAGTGGCGTAAATACCTCTACGTATTTTACGCTTGGACTTATTAATGTGGAGGCGATGTGCCACAATAGCTCCTAAGCTATAAGTGTTGCCGCCCTCTAGTGCACGGCGTACAACAGCAAGGTCTGGGGAACTAAGTGCACCAACCTTCTCTCTAGCAAGCAAGCATTTTGCAATGAAAAGAGCAAAATAGTGAGCAATAGGAAAATGCAAGCAAGCAGTGGTGATACTCGACACCTCTCTCTCATCACCCACTATTAGAGTACGATAAAGCCTAGGCTCTACCAAACTACCATCGGAAGGAAGCAAGCATATTTCATAAAATTCAGTAAGTGGTATCTGATGGGGTTGAGCATATAAATTAAACTGCACTTCAGGTGGATTATTCCTAGGAAGAAAATTAAAACTTTGCACAAAGGTGTTTGTGAGGAGATGATATTGTTCGCATTCAGCTGCGATGAAGTTGGTGAGGCCGGCTGTCACGCCCAATATGCGACCCTATCCAAAAGGAACTCGACGGTCCCACCAAGGATAGACCCGCATATTGAAACGCTTTTGCAAGTTGGATATCATTACATCAACATTACATAATAGATGTGGATACAAACATAAGGCACAAATGCCACAAGAATACAACAACATCTCATATACAAGATCAACATCCGACTACGGATGAAACATAAACAGAAACTCAAACGACATCCACCTCTAGCCCAGGCTGCCGACCGAACCTATCCCCGATCGAAGAAGAGGCGTAAGAAGAACTCTAATACAATCAAACATCGCTCTCGCGTCATGATCATCGCAAACCTGCACCTGCAATCGATGGTGTAGTAACTGTGAGCCACGAGGACTCAAAGAATCCCATTACCATGGGTATCAAGACTAGCAAAGCTTAATGGGAAAGGAAGGGTAAAGTGGTGAGGTTGCAGAATGGCTAAGCATATATGGTGGCTAACATACGCAAATGAGAGCGAGAAGAGAAACAAAGGAACGGTCGTCAACTAGTAATGATCAAGAAGTGATCCTGAACTCCTACTTACGCCGACATAACCCGTAAACCGTGTTCTCCTCTCGATCAACCCCAAAAGAGACACTCACGTTACGCACACGGTTGGTGTATTTTAGAAGAGTTTACTTCAAGTTAACTACAACCAGATATTAACAAATTCCCATCTCGCCACATAACCGCGGGCACGGCTTTCGAAAGTTCAAACCTCGCAGGGTGTCCTAACTTAGCCCATGATAAGCTCTCGCGATCAACGAAGGATATTCCTTCTCCCGGAAGACCCGATCGGTCTCTAATCCGGCTACAAGACATTTCGACAAGAATAAAACAAGACCCAAGAAGTCACCTTAATGTGCCGACAAATCCTGATAGGAGCTGCACATATCTCGTTCTCGTGGCACACCGGATTGTCCAAACTTCCGATAGGCGAACCCGTAGTTGCCCCGGTACACCGGCGGTCGATAGCTTGGACCAGCACTCACGACGAGCACCGCCCGGGTTAAAATAAGATGACCCTTGGGCTCCGGAAACCCAAGGGAAAAAAAGGGCTAGGTGAGGCAAATGGTAAAACCAATGTTGGGCCTTGCTGGAGGAGTCTTATTCAAAGCGAACTGTCAAGGGGGTCCCATAAATCACCCAACCGCGTTAGGGACGCAAAATCCGGGAACATAACACCGATATGACGGAAACTAGGTGGCAAGAGTGGAACAAAACACCAGGCATAAGGCCGAGCCTTCCACCCTTTACCAAGTATATAGATGCATTAATAATATAAGATATATTGTGATATCCCAACAAGTAAACATGTTCCAACAAGGAACAAAATCTCCATGTTCCAACAAGGAACAAACTTCATCTTCACCTGCAACTAACAACGCTATAAGAGGGCCTGAGCAAAGCGGTAACATAGCCAAACAACGGTTTGCTAGGAAGGGTGCAAAAGGTTAGAGGCTGACATGGCAATTTGGGAGGCTTGAGGAACAAGTGATAGGTAGCGCATCATAGCGATAGAACGAAACAACTAGCATATCAATGATATTAGTGAGATCCAGGGTGACGGTCATCTTGCCTGAAATCCCGCAAGGAAGAAGAACGAGTCCATGAAGAAGACGAACGGATGAAGCCGAACCAAGCGTAGACGAACGAATCCTCACGATCGCAACGAAACAGGAACTAACAAGAAGAAGCACACAACATGGTAAACACACCACACATAGACAAGACATGATGCACAACAAGCATGATGCATGACAAAGCTACATGAAGCTACTCATGGCAAGAGATGATGCAAACAAGAGCAACACATCAAAGCAAGTTTAAATGAGGCCGGAAACAACATAGAACAATTCCGGTAAGCCCTTATATGCAAATTTCGAAATTGGTCCAGATCTGAATAACTTTATGTTCAAGTTGTTAAAAAGCAATTTAAAATGCACCAAGATGATCTACACGAAATTCTAGTCAAGTTACATATAAAGTTCATTAGATTCGGAGCTACGGTCTAGAAGATATGAGCAAAACAAGTTAACCATGGCACTGATGCAAAATGCATACAAACATCAAGCAAACATCTCAAAACAAGGATGCAACATGATAATATGAAACTACATGCAAAATCAAGCAAGTTTCATATAGAGCACACTCAAAACGGACCAACGGTTCAACACATACTCTATACAAGTTATAGCAACAATCATTCAAAACAAGAACTAGGCATATTAAGTAGCATCAAAACAGCAAGCTACATGACCTCAACAAGAAAACAAAAGGCATGGCCATGATGTAAAGGTAAAGCATTACAAAACATGAACACTGAGCTATCTCCAGAAACAACTAGAACATGCTCAAAAAGACATGGCAGAAATAACATCAGGTTAACATGTTTAGAACTATGAAACAACATGTTACAGCAAGCTATCAAGTCAAACTAGAGCATGGCATGAATCTACTCAAAGCATATAACAAAAGTCCCTTAGTGACCATAAGCCAAAAGGGATCATAAAATACAGTTGCAAGCATGTGAACATGGCAAAAGATATGACAGATTCATACATGGCAGGAACAACAATAAGTAGACATGTTGGTGAGCCTGAAACACTCACCACAGAGCAATACATGGCATGGCAAGGCAACCAACAGCAAGAAGACATGTCATAAAAGCTATACATGGCAATAACAACATCATAGCATACACGGATCAACTACAACAACCTTGACAAAATTGAATAACATGTAAACAACCTGCCCGGAAACATTTTATAGCAAAAGTAGAGCTCGATTGACTCAAGCTATGGCACTCCATAATTGCAAAGAAAGGCATGGATTGATAGAGGAAAACCATATGTTCAAAACAACCTTACTGAAGCATCTCAAAATAAGCATGGATCTCTCTGCAGCATCAAGTTTACATGGCATAAAAATATCAGCAAAACATGGGCTGAAATCAGCAACATCATGAAGCCTAGTTTGCATGCTTGTGCTAGTCACCACAGAGATCACAAAAATACATAGAACACACCCCTGTAAAGATGGCATGGCCTATTATGAAACACATGTAGGACTCAAGATCATAGGGTGCACACATCAATCATGGAAAAAATGACAAAAGTGCATGTACTGATAAGAATCTCAAGCTAACATCACATAGCCCTCTTGTAACAGCATTTCGGGCACCAAGATGAGCTCAAATGTAAATAATGAAATCAGAAGAAATGATTTACTCGTCGAGGCGAAGAATTTGACATATTATACGCACAAAACGGAGCTACGGATGCAGAGTTATTATGCGATGAAAATGCAACAAAATATCTGCAGAAATATGACTTAGAGGAAATCCGGGGCTCGGGGAAAGTCAACCTTCGGGCACGGACGACGAGGACGCCGGAATTGCCGCCGGAGACGAGGAGGAAGAGGCCGGGAGGTTTCGGGAGGTGGCCCCTGCATCGATCCGCCGGATCCGGCGGCGGCGGGCGCGAAGGCGGCGGACGGGCGACGCTGGCCGGCCCGGAGCGGCAGGCCGGGCGAGGCGAGGTCGCCGAGCACGGCGTTTCGGGCTGGCGAGGCCGGGTCGGCGGAGGCGGCGCGGCACGAGCCTCTGGCTCGGGCGCTGGAGGAGGCGGCGGGTCTGGGAGGCGATCGGGCGGCGGAGATCATGGCGGGCGGCGGCCGGGCGGCGGGACGCAGCAGTTGCTGGCGAAGGCGCGGCTGGAGGCGCGAGGCGAAGCGGCGGGCGAGCGGGCCCGAGCGCCTGGTTCGGGCCTCGGCGCTGGATCTGGGCCCTCAGCGGCGGCGGCGGCGCGGGCGCCGGTGAGGTGACGGGCGGCGCCCCATTGGGCGCGAGGCGGCGTGGGTGACGTGGGATCTGATTGGTCGGGCGACGTGGAGGCGCGGCGGACGCGTCCCTGGCGGCGGGTGGACACGTCCGTGGCGCAATGGGGGGTTTCGGGTTTGGACTGCGGGATTTCGGGGAGGAAGACATATATATAGGTAGAGGGAGCTAGGAGAGTCCAAATGGAGCACGGTTTTCGGCCACGCGATCGTGATCGAACGACCGAGAGCATGGAGGGGAGTTTGCTGGGTTTTGGGCCACTTTGAAAGGGGTGTTGGGCTGCAAAGAGAAGGAGGCTTTTGCGGTTACCCGGTTAACCGTTGGAGTATGAAACGACCTCCAAATGGCACAAAATCTTGACAGCGGTTCACCGTGGTGGTACACCAAGGCCGCTGACAAACCTCGGTCCATTCCGAGACCGCTTAACACCCGCATATGAAAAGAGGCAAAAGGGGGCGCCGGAGACATAGGAGTGCCGGATTGCAAACGGACAACGGGAAAATGCTGGATGCATGAGACGAACATGTATGCAAATGCGATGCACATAACGACATGATATAAAATGCGTATGATGACATGACAAAGAGAGACACGCAAGCACATGACAAGGCAACAACGACGAATAACTGGAAGACACCTGGCGCATCGAATCCGGGGCGTTACAACACTCCTCCACTAACAAGAGATCTCGTCCCGAGATCTTAGGGCTGAGACGGAAGGGAAAAGGAAGAGGTGAAACAAGAACTCAATAGAAGAAGCAAAGAATCGAGAGCACTCGAGAAGAAGAGAGGAACGACGAGAATGACGAGAATCAAAGCTCACGGAATCAAATAGACTATGAAACCACCTGCTCTAACCGGAGTGGTTAGAATGAGAAAAGAAATGGATAAGACCGAAAGGATTTAGGCAGCACACCGGTTGAACAAGGAAAGAATAGAACATGAGCTTCAGAAGATGGAATGACACTTGACGACATAAGCAACGCAATACCACCGGAAGAATTGGAAAAATTGAATGAAAAGAACTTAGAAGGAAAGATTGACTGGAGTTGTTGAGAAAATCAACAACGAAAGAATAAGATTGTTGTGGACTTATGGAAAACATCTCAAAATTATAAGGTGATAACCGACCACAAGCGGAAAAGATTGAATAGCTGAGAAGAACGAAGAGATGCAAACTCCACTTCGTAAGAATACGGAGAATTAATTACACTTAGAGATGCAAGAAGAAAAGATATTTGAATTCCACCAAAATATTGATGAAACTCTTGAAGAAAGAATTAAATCATGAAGAACCACCATGAATAACTCCGGTAAAGAAAGGATGATGAGATAGAATGAAGGACGAAAGAATAAGATGAGCATTGCGATGATTCCGATGGAGGTTCCGACGAAATGGCAGAGGAAACTGAACTCCGGGTAAGAAAAGATGAAAACACTTGGAACTAGAATTTATTTCTCACGAACAAACTCCGAAGAAAAAGATTAATCACTTTGAGGAAATAAGAATAAGATTTATTGTATGCTTATCCTTCATCAAAATAAATTGATGACAAGCAATGGATTTTGCATAGTACTTATTCTTCTTGAAAAGGATTGAGAAGTGACATATCGCAAACTTGAGAAGGACTTCATGAACCACCCAGTAGGATTGAAAGAACGAATGGATTAGTGTGATAATCAAAGAAAAGAATCTTGAACGAACCACCGTTAGAAATGAAAATGAACGAAGAGAAGAGAACGAATCACGGAAAGAATTAGAAGAACCAATATGCTAGAGGGGATTTAGATTCAAAAGAACAAAGAGATCATGAGCTGATTAAAGAACACTTGAGCGAAGCAGCGGAAGATTATTGAGACGAATGAAGGGGCACGGATATAGAATAATTGGAGAACGACTTTGAAAAACATAGAATGGAGATTTATTCCGAAAAGATGGCCTCCGGATGATCGGAACAGAAAAGCAACTCCTGAAATACACCGGATGGGTAAGGAAAGAATATCTGACAAATGGAATAATTCAAAACTGATAACATGAAGCTAGCACCGCGAATCTTCGAGAGAACGGGCAAGATTTAGAGGAAAAACTCTTCTTCGATCTTCAAATATCGACGGGAAACTCCACAAAAATTACTGAGATACTCCGGAAGAATGAAAAGCGAAGAGGTTGAGCCAACAATGAAAATGATTTGAAATCGATCTTGGAAAGGCATCTGACTGATGAAATTCATACTTACGTCAAACTCCGAAAAGAATTTGAGAATAACTCCGGGGAAATTAGAAGAGTCAGGTAAGATCCTGGGAAAAAAAACCTGTGGGTTAGGGCCCACTGAAATAGAACACCTTTGGAAAAGATTGTTGAATGAGAAATGATGCACTGGAACGATTGAAAGATTTAAATGAGGAGACAACCCCGAATTAATTCAAACATAGACGAATCTCCTGAGATGTGTTGAAGACTCCGGAAGGATAAATTGGCTAGAGGTGAACGAGCAGGGAAAACACTTGAACCAAGGAAAGAATATGATCAACACCGAAAAACTTGAATTGAATCCACCGGAAAAGAAAGGGATGAAGAATGACGAACGAGACGAGAATTCACCGGTTGAAATGATTGAGGGAAGACTGAAGAGGCTCCACACGAATGAAATTGATGGTCGAAAGAGAGTCAAACTCCGGGAAGAAGAGGGTGGGAGGGCGGGAAAAACAAAGGCAACTTGGAAGGGGAAACTGACGAATATCTTGAAGAGAAAACACCGGTTGAAAGAATGCAAAGACTTCTCGCAGTAGGATGGATACTCGATTACGGACTTCCGGTTCTGAGAGGAAGAAGGGAGGGAGGGTGGGAAAAGAAAACAACTTAGGATTGGACTTGACAACGATGAAGAGGCTCGAGTCAACTTGACGAGAAATGCACCGGATAAAAAGAGTTGAGGAACAACGATCGAAAAACTAACCACAAGATCCTAAAGAAAAAAATTTGAAGGGGAAGAGGAGTAGTTCAAAACACCTACGTCAAGATTCCTCACCGTGAGCGATTTAAGGGCGCGAGGAGTAAAAGAATTCCTACTCCGATATAACTAGACCTCGTAAAACAGTTTTCTTCTAGACTCAACAACGGCCAAACTACAGATCAATCAAGGGGCTCCTTAGGTCGGTCGAGGCTCTGATACCAACGTGTCACGCCCAATATGCGACCCTATCCTAAAGGAACTCGACGGTCCCACCAAGGATAGACCCGCATATTGAAACGCTTTTGCAAGGTGGATATCATTACATCAACATTACATAATAGATGGGGATACAAACATAAGGCACAAATGCCACAAGAATACAACAACATCTCATATACAAGATCAACATCCGACTACGGATGAAACATAAACAGAAACTCAAACGACATCCACCCTGCTAGCCTGTGTCAGCCGACCGAACCTATCCCCGATCGAAGAAGAGGCGTAAGAAGAACTCCAATACAATCAAACATCGCTCTCGCTCATGATCATCGCAAACCTGCACCTGCAACTCGATGGTATAGTAATCATGAGCCACGAGGACTCAGCAATCCCATTACCATGGGTATCAAGACTAGCAAAGCTTAATGGGAAAGGAAGGGTAAAGTGGTGAGGTTGCGCAAAGAATGGCTAAGCATATATGGTGGCTAACATACGCAAATGAGAGCGAGAAGAGAAACAAAGGAACGGGTCGTCAACTAGTAATGATCAAGAAGTGATCCCGAACTCCTACTTACGCCGACATAACCCGTAAAACCGTGTTCTCCTCTCGATCAACCCCGAAAAGAGACACTCACCACGTTACGCACACGGTTGGTGTATTTTAGAAGAGTTTACTTCAAGTTAACTACAACCGATATTAACAAATTCCCATCTGCCACATAACCGCGGGCACGGCTTTCGAAAGTTCAAACCCTGCAGGGTGTCCCAACTTAGCCCATGATAAGCTCTCGCGATCAACGAAGCGATATTCCTTCTCCCGGGAAGACCCGACCGCCTCGGAATCCCTACCGCAAGACATTTCGACAAGAATAAAACAAGACCCAAGAAGCCGCCTCGAATGTGCCGACAAATCCTGATAGGAGCTGCACATATCTCGTTCTCGGGGCACACCGGATTGTCCAAACTTCCGATAGGCGAACCCGTAGTTGCCTCGGTACACCGGGCGGTCGACGCTTTGGACCAGCACTAACGACGAGCACCGCCCGGGGTAATAAGATGACCCTTGGGCTCCTGAAACCCAAGGGAAAAAGGGCTAGGTGAGGCAAATGGTAAAACCAATGTTGGGCCTTGCTGGAGGAGTCTTATTCAAAGCGAACTGTCAAGGGGGTCCCATAAATCACCCAACCGCGTTAGGGACGCAAAAATCCGGGAACATAATACCGATATGACGGAAACTAGGGCGGCAAGAGTGGAACAAAACACTGCATAAGGCCGAGCCTTCCACCCTTTACCAAGTATATAGATGCATTAATAATATAATATATATTGTGATATCCCAACAAGTAAACATGTTCCAACAAGGAACAAAATCTCCATGTTCCAACAAGGAACAAACTTCATCTTCACCTGCAACTAACAACGCTATAAGAGGGGCTGAGCAAAGCGGTAACATAGCCAAACAACGGTTTGCTAGGAAGGGTGCAAAAGGTTAGAGGCTGACATGACAATTTGGGAGGCTTGAGGAACAAGTGATAGGTAGCGCATCATAGCGATAGAACGAAACAACTAGCATAGCAATGATAGTAGTGAGATCCAGGGTGACGGTCATCTTGCCTGAAATCCCGCAAGGAAGAAGAACGAGTCCATGAAGAAGACGAACGGATGAAGCCGAACCAAGCGTAGACGAACGAATCCTCACGATCGCAACGATCGCAACGAAACAGGAACTAACAAGAAGAAGCACACAACATGGTAAACACACCACACATAGACAAGACATGATGCACAACAAGCATGATGCATGACAAAGCTACATGAAGCTACTCATGGCAAGAGATGATGCAAACAAGAGCAACACATCAAAGCAAGTTTAAATGAGGCCGGAAACAACATAGAACAATTCCGGTAAGCCCTTATATGCAAATTTCGAAATTGGTCCAGATTTGAATAACTTTATGTTCAAGTTGTTAAACAGCAATTTAAAATGCACCAAGATGATCTACACGAAATTCTAGTCAAGTTACATATAAAGTTCATTAGATTCGGAGCTACGGTCTAGAAGATATGAGCAAAACAAGTTAACCATGGCATTGATGCAAAATGCATACAAACATCAAGCAAACATCTCAAAACAAGGATGCAACATGATAATATGAAACTACATGCAAAATCAAGCAAGTTTCATATAGAGCATACTCAAAACGGAGCAACGGTTCAACACATACACTCTATACAAGTTATAGCAACAATCTGTCCAAAACAGCAACTAGGCATATTGCGAGCTCAAAACAGCGTGCTACAGGACCTCAACAAGAAAACAAAAGGCATGGGAATGATGTAAAGGTAAATCATTACAAAACATGAACACTGAGCTATCTCCAGAAACAAATAGAATATGCTCAAAAAGACATGGCAAGATTGCATATAATATCAGGTTCACAGATTTACGGGACATGGCAGAAATAACATCAGGTTAACATGTTTAGAGCTATGAAACATGTTACAGCAAGCTATCAAGTCAAACTAGAGCAAGGCATGAATCTACTCAAAGCATATAACAAAAGTCCCTTAGTGACCATAAGCCAAAAGGGATCATAAAATACAGTTGCAAGCATGTGAACATGGCAAAAGATATGACAGATTCATACATGGCAGGAACAACAATAAGTAGACATGTTGGTGAGCCTGAAACACTCACCACAGAGCAATACATGGCATGGCAAGGCAACCAACAGCAAGAAGACATGTCATAGAAGCTATACATGGCAAGAACAACATCATAGCATACACGGATCAACTACAACAACCTTGGCAAAATTGAATAACATGTAAACAACCTGCCAGGAAACATTTTATAGCCAACGTAGAGCTCGATTGACTCAAGCTATGGCACTCCATAATTGCAAAAAAAGGCACGGACTGATAAAGAAAAACCATATATTCAAAACATCCTTACTGAAGTATCTCAAAATAAGCATGGATCTCTCTGCAGCATCAAGTTTACATGGCAAAAAATATCAGCAAAACAGGGGCTGAAATCAGCAACATCATGAAGCCTAGTTTGCATGCTTGTGCTAGTCACCACAGAGATTACAAAAATACATGGCATACACCCGTGTAAAGATGGCATGGCCTATTACAAAAGACATGTAGGACTCAAGATCATAGGGTGCACACATCAATCATGGCAAAAATGACAAAAGTGCATGTACTGATAAGAATCTGAAACTAACATCACGTAGCCCTCTTCTAACAGCATTTCGGGCACAAAGATGAGCTCAAATGTAAATAATGCAATCAGAATAAACGGTGCACTCGTCGAGGCGAAGAATTTGACATATTATACGCACAAAACGGAGCTACGGATGCGGAGCTATTATGCGATGAAAATGCAACAAAATATCTGCAGAAATATGACTTGGAGGAAATCCGGGGCTCGGGGAAAGTCAACCTTCCGGCACGGACGACGAGGACGGCCGGGATTCGTCGCCGGAGACGAGGAGGAAGAGGCTGGGGAGGCTCGGGGAGGTGGCCTCGTGACCGGATCCGCCGGATCGAGGCCGGGCGGGGCGCGGAAGGCGGGCGGATCGGGGCGACGCTGGCCGGCTCAAGCGGGCAAGGCGCCGGCGAGGCGAGGTCGCCGAGCACGGCGTCTCAGCGGCGAGGCCGGGTCGGGCGGAGGCGGCGCGGCACGAGCCTCCCGGCTCGGGCGCAGGAGGAGGCGGCGGGCTCATGGGCGAGGCGATCAAGGCTTGCCGGCTGGGCGGCGGAGATCCAGCGGGCGGGCGGCGGACGCGGCAGCCGAAAGCGGCGGCGCGAGGTGCGGAGGCGCGGAGGCGAAGCGGGCGGCGGAGCGGCCCGGAGCGTTCGCCTCGGGCGGCCGGATCTGGCCCCGGCGGCGGCGATGTGGCCGCGGTGGAGGGGACGTGGCGGCGTCCCATTGGGCGCGGATGCGGCGCTGGGTGACGTGGCCGGATCTGATTGGCAGGGGCGACGTGGAGGCGGCGGCGGAAGCGTCCGGCTGCGGGGTGGACACGTCCGGTGGCGTCTTGGGGATTTTAGGGTTTGACCGCGGATTTCGGGAGGAAGACATATATATAGGTAGAGGGAGCTAGGAGAGTCCAAATGGAGCACGGTTTTTCGGCCACGCGATCGTGATCGAACGACCGAGAGCATGGAGGGAGTTTGCTGGTTTTGGGCCACTTTGAAAGGGGTGTTGGGCTGCAAAGAGAAGGAGGCTTTAAGGTTACCCTTGCTAACTGCTGGAGTATCAAACGACCTCCAAATGGCACAAAATCCTTGACAAAGCGGTTCACCGGTGGTATACCAAGGCCGCTTTGACAAACCTCGTCCATTGTGAGACCGCTAACACCGCACACGAAAAAGAGGCACAAAGGCGCCGGAGACATAGGGAGTGCCGGATTGCAAAAGCAGACAACGGGGAAAATGCTCGGATGCATGAGACGAACATGTATGCAAATGCGATGCACATAACGACATGATATAAAATGCGTATGATGACATGACAAAGAGAGACACGCAAGCACATGACAAGGCAACAACGACGAATAACTGGAAGACACCTGGCGCATCGAATCCGGGGCGTTACACCGGCATTAGCAGCATTTGTGCAAACTCCTGAAGGATTCTGGCCACTTCCACGAATGGGGTATGCGGCCATTCGCACAACCATAGCTCCGCCAATCTCCGGGTGTGGAGATCACTATCAGATGACTCCCCAATCACTCCCTTGGAGTTCTTATTGCAAGCAAACTTCCTAAAGATACTCATTTTTTCCTATGAACAAAAATTCTGAAATTTTTAGTCCACCAATTTTTCTTAACAAAACTCTACAAAATTTATAGCAACTACTCATAGTGATACATAGAGGCCATAGCAAGCTTTCTAACTTCTTAGAACTCTAAGAATTCAACATGCAAGCTCATCTACAGTAGCACCAAGAGTATCTAATTATTCAAAATATAAACCATTAAAGCAAAAACTAATTGAACAAATGGAGGAGTCACATACCAAGAAACAATCCCCCAAATCAGTTTCGAAAATGGAACTTTGAGCAAAGAGATCAAAATCCGCGGGTTTGAGAGCAAGAACACGAGAGAGAGAGAGAGAGAGAGAGAGAGCAATGGTGATTTTTTCTGGAGGTAGGGGATGAAGTGGGATGAAGAGATAAGTGAGGGGGCCCACGTGAGGACCACAACCCACCAGGTCATTCCTGGGGGTCCTGGCGCGCCCAGGTGGGTTGTGCCCGCCTGGTGCACCTCCATCTGATGTTATTTGCACCAAAAATTCTTACATATTCAGAAAAAAATTGTGTTAAATTTTCAAAGCATTCTGAGAACTTTTATTTTTGGGTCATATTTTTATTGTACGGGAAATTCAGAAATTAGACAAAACATGGCATTTTATTTTATTTAACTAATAAAAACAGAAAACAAAAGGTAGGGATAGAAGGTAGTGCTCACTAAATTCATCAACTTCATACCTCTCAAAAATGATCAATTAATAAGGTTGATCAAGTCTTATTAACAACCAGTTTCGATTAGCATGAAACCAAACAACTTTCGTAAATCACTAAGTTACCTCAACAGGGATATGAATGTCCCCAACAATAAGCATTTCATATTTCTTTTCGACAGTAGGTAGAAGTAGTTGAAAACTTCCAATAGTGATTGTCGGAGATTTTTCAATAACAATAATACTATTCACTTGGAATTCTTTCTTTGGAAAGTGCACCTTATGCTCACTAGAATTGATATGAAAAGTGACCTTGCTTTTATTGCAATCTATAAAATCCCCTGCGGTATTCAAGAATGGTCTACCAAGGATAATCGACATGTTGTCGTCCTCGGGCATCTCAAGTATAACAAAGTCAGTCAAAATAGTAACATTAGCAACAACAAGGGGCACATCCTCACAGATACCGATATGTATGGCAGTTGATTTGTCAGCCATTTGCAAAGATATTTCAGTGGGCGTGAGTTCATTCAAATCAAGTTTTTTTTATGAAGGGAAAGGCATAACACTAACACCAGCTCCTAAGTCACATAAAGAATTTTTCACATAGTTTCTTTTTATGGAGCAAGGTATAGTTGGTAATCCCGGATCTCCAAATTTTTTAGGTAATCCATCTTTAAAAGTGTAATTAGCAAGCATGGTGGAGATTTCAGCTTCCGATATTTTTCTCTTATTAGTGATGATGTCTTTCATGTACTTTGCATAAGGAGGCATTTTAAGGATATCAGTCAAGCAAGTACGCATAAAAGATCGGGCCTCAGATTTCAACAAAGCCGTTCAATTCTTCATCATCTTTCTTTTTAGTTGACTTAGGTGGAAAGGGCATAGGTTTTGAACCCACGGTTCTCTTTATTTAC
Organism: Aegilops bicornis; assembly: GCA_021605145.1. Taxonomy (NCBI): domain Eukaryota; kingdom Viridiplantae; phylum Streptophyta; class Magnoliopsida; order Poales; family Poaceae; genus Aegilops; species Aegilops bicornis. The sequence goes on from CM038669.1 coordinate 13,001,638, forward strand.
TGTGTTTTCTGGCAATAAAGTCTCTTTTATCATAACGTGTATTCTTGGGTTGTGGGTTATCAAGCTCAACTGTTGGTTCTATCTCAACATCATTATCTGGTTCTTTATTATTTGTTTCAGTGTCTTCATGAACCTCATCATTATCTTTTTCATTATCAGAAGGTGAGTGCTCACTACCAGGTTGAATTCCAGCATCTGAGATAGAAACTTGATTATCATTATAAGGAGGTATTTCTCCTTCAGGTTCACAAGAGGCATGCATAGTACTATCATTTTTCTTCTTCTTTTTTACTTTTTAGAAGGACTGCGTGCATCAGTGTTAACTCTTTGAGAGTCTTGTTCAATTATTTTTGGGTGCCCCTCAGGATAAAGTGGTTCCCGAGTCATCCTACCTCCTCTAGTCATTACTCTAACAGCATGATCATTGATATTATTATTCATTTCATCAAGCAATTCTCGTTGAGTTTAGCAACTTGTTCTAACTGAGTTTGAACCATAGAAGCATGCTTTCCCACACCTCTAACATCATTTGAGATTCTAAATAACAAGTCACTCAAGCGAGCAATCATATCATAATTGTATTTCTATTGTTTCATAACATTTGCATTGAGGTGATCTTGTTTTCTAATATAATTCTCAAACTCTTGCATATTGTGAGGATTGTCGTTATCATTGAATTTCATTAGAGAATTTACCTCTACCACCTTAGGCCGTGGTGGTGTATCAAGCCCATGTATTTCTTCAATAGGAGGTAAACTTTTAACATCCTCAGCTTTAATACCTTTTTTCTTCATAGATTTCTTTGCCTCTTGCATATCTTGAGGACTGAGATATAAGATACCCCTCTTCTTCGGAAAGGGTTTAGGCGGTGGTTCAGGAAGAGTCCAATCATCATAATTTTTCAATATGTTATTCAATAATTCTTCAGCTTGCCCAATAGTTCGCTCCCTCGAAACACAACCAGCACAACTATCTAGGAAATCCCTAGAAGCATCGGTTAGTCCATTATAGAAAATATCAAGTATTTCATTTTTCTTAAGAGGATGATCAGGCAAAGTATTAAGCAATTGGATAAGCCTCCCCCAAGCTTGTGGGAGACTCTCTTCTTCAATTCGCACAAAATTAAATATTTCCTGTAAGGCAGCTTGTTTCTTATGAGCAAGAAAATATTTTTCAGAGAAGTAATAAATCATATCCTGGGGACAACGCACACAACCAAGAGCAAGAGTATTGTACCAAGCTTTAGCATCACCCTTTTATGAGAACGGAAGGGAATTAGTGAGTTTTCTCGTCATGAGTGAAAAGGGTGGCTATGTCATTCAACTTAGTAAGATGTGCAACAACATTTTTAGTTTCATAAACATGGAAAGGATCAGATTCAACTGAAGTGATTAACTCTGGGTCGACAGATAATTCACAATCCTTATCATCAATAAAGATAGGTGAGGTAGCAAACTTAGGATCATATTGCATTCTAGCATTCAGAGATTTTTCTTTATACTTGCATAAGAATTTCTCTAGATCATCTCTATCCTCACAAGCAAGAATATCTCTAGTTGTCTCCTCATTCATAACATAACCTACTGGTACATTAGGCATTTCATATCTAGGAGGGCTAGTTCTAGTAGGTGTTTCAAGATTTTCAGTTTCAAGCTCATCATCAGTTTCAACAATATCATGCTGTGTTACTCTAGCAATTTGCTCATCAAGAAATTCACCTAGCTAGTGGCACATTATCATCAAGCAAGGTACTAGCATGATCATAAGCATCATTCTAGCAGAAGTAGCATCATCAATAATTTGCGACATATCAGGATTAATAGCATGTGGTGTTGTTGCAAGTTTACTTATAACAAAAGGTGAATCTAAAGCGGAGCTGGATGGCAGTTCCTTACCTCCCCTCGTATTAGAGGGAAAAATCTTAGTCTTAGCATCCTTCAAATTATTCGTAGTGACTAAACAAATATAGCAATGCTCCCCGGCAACGGCGCCAAAAAAAGGTCTTGATAACCCACAAATATAGGCGCCATGAAAGAGCCTGAAAGAGCCCCCGAGCCCCGCCTGAGGAGGGCGCCGGGCGCGCCTTCCTATGCGACAGAGGGTGGCGCCCCTTGAACGGGCGTGGGTCCTGTTGCGACACCTCCGGCTGCGCCTTCCCCGCGAGGGCTTGGACCAGGCGAAGCCTTCTTCTTCTTAGGGATCACCTCGGGAAGTCTCCCGCTCCTGTGATCTGGGTCTTCGATTGCTGCGGCTTGGAAGGCGCGCTCAAGAGAGCACACAGCATCCCTTTCCTCACAAGGAACTGTGATGACTCCTCCGCTTCCTGGCATCTTGAGGACATTGTAGCCATGGTGAGTCACCGCCATGAACTTGGCCAAAGCTGGGTACCCGAGGATGGCTTTGTATGGCAAGCGAATGTGGGCAACGTCGAAGTCGATGAGCTCGGTGCGGTAGTTGTTGCGCTGTCCGAAGGTGACGGGAAGGCGAACTTGTCCTATCGGGACGATGTAGCCATCGGTGATTCCTGAGAAAGTCTTGGTCGGCTGAAGCTGATTGTATGGCACTTGGAGATCGTTGAATGTCTCGACCAGTAGGACGTTGAGTCCTGCTCCGCCGTCGATGAGGGTCTAGGTGAATTGCACGCTGATGGTGACCGTGAGAGAAAAGCATGGGAGGACTCCGCCATCGCCACAAGACTTGAGCTGATCCGCTGAGCTGAACTTGATAGCGCGCGACGACCACCTGAGAGGGCGTGTGGCCTTGGGCTTGGGGAGGACTGCATTAACCTCGCGAGCAAACTGCTTGAAGATGCGCTCAGAGGCTGGGGCCTGAGCGCCACCGAGGATGCAAGTGATCGCGCGCGGCTCCTGATAGCCCCCAGCCCCCTCGTCCTGATGATGGTCTTCGTACCTCCTTGGCGGCTGCAGCAGAGGTGGGAGCCCTGCGTTGCCTTGAGGGCGGTCCTCACGAGGCTGGTCCTTCCAACCTCCCCCGCGATGCTGGTCCTGCCAGCGGTCCTCGCGAGGTCTGTCACGCCATCCTTGGCGAGGGCCACAGTCTTCCCAGCGTCCTGCGCCTCTTCCTCCTCCTCGGCCGTAGCCCCGATCATTGCGCTCGGGGCATCGGCCGATACGCCTTCTCGCACGGCACCGAGCTCCCGACATCTGCGTTGGTGTTGTGGGTGTGGAGGTCGTGGTATACGCAGTACCGGGCTGCCTTTGGATGACTCGGGCTGATCCTGCCTCGCTTAGTGTCCGGTTCTCGCCGCGAAGCACGGCAGCCCACTTGGCGCTCACGCCCTGACCTTAGGTTTCTTCTCTTCCGGATCGGCAGCCGGAAGCTCGAGGAGAGAGAGAGGCGCCTTCCTCAGCCCGGGCGCATTTGGTCGCCAAGTTGAACAGCTCGAGGATGTACACACAGTCTTCATGCATTGCTAGCTCCTCCTTCATCTTGACGTCACGCACGCCATCGGAGAAGGCTGAGATGATGGCTTCCTCAGTCACCGTGAGGATCTTGAGGCGGGCGTTGTTGAAGCGCTGGATGTACTTCTGCAGGGTCTCTCCTGGCTGCTGCTTGATGCGGCGCAAGTCGCTCACGGCTGGAGGCCGACCGCGAGTGCCTTGGAAGTTGGCGATGAAGCGGGTGCGCATCTCGTCCTAGGAGGAGATCGTGCCCGGAGCCAGGTTCAGGAGCAAGGTTCGGGCTCCGTCCTTGAGTGGCATGGGGAACCAATTCGCCATGACCTTTTCGTCCCCGTTGGCGGCTTCGATGCCCAGCTCGTAGAGCTGAAGGAACTTCGGGGGGTCGGTGGTGCCGTCGTAGCGAGGCAGGTCTGGCTTGAACTTGCCGGGCCATGCGACGCTACGTAGCTCGGCGGTGAAGGCGCGGCAGCCTGCAGTGGCCACCGGGGCTCTCTGCTGATGCGGAGCTTGCTCTTGTGGATTCCCGCGCACCGCTGCCTGGAGCAGCGCGGGGTCTTGACGCGGTGGCGCTGGAGCGCGATCGCGGCGCTCCGGTGCTGGGAGCACGCGAGCACCTTCTTGGGGACGCAGGGATCTCCTGCAGCTCCTTTCTTGTTGCGCTGGCGCCGGACGCAGAGGGTCTCGGCCGGGGCCACGCCTTGGAGCTGTGGCGCCTTCTTGGGGAGGAGGTGGCGGGGGCACCTCCGGCTCCCTGCCTCCCGCGCGGGGTGAAGGGCGAGGCATCAAGAGGGACGGCACGGGGGAGCCCCCTGCGGCGCGGACGAGCTTGGCGACGCGGTCAAGCCACTCCTCGTAGACGTTGTCGATAGGGCAGTAGCGCAGGAGCTCGTTCGCCGCGATGAGTGCGGCTCGAGCCTCCATGGGAGCGTGGTGCGGCGGGGACGAAGAACCAGCAGGGCGAAGCGAAGGAGTAGCGGTGCGGCCTTCTCGCCACCGATGGATGCAGGACGAAGGCCCTGTTGCTCGTTCCGCCGGGCCGGTGGCGGCGTTAGCGGCGGCGACGGGAACGACGGGGTGTCCGCCGACGGAGCCGTCTGGGCGACTCGAAGGGCGAGAGCAGCCTGAGGCCGGGCGCTGGTTTCGCGAAGGCCGCCTATGGACACGACGGAAGATCACACGCGACGAGCGGAAGAAAGATTCCAGCGCACTCCTACCTCGCGCGCCAAATGTCGAATTTCGGGTTCCGGCAGACCCTTGAGGTTCGAACTCTGGGGTGCGCACGGAGATCTTTCCCCTACCAGCTCACGCGTTAATGGTTCGCAAGGGATCTAAGCTAGGAACGATGAACAACACGAGAGACACAAGATTTATACTGGTTCGGGCCACCATTGTGGTGTAATACCCTACTCCAGTGTGTGGTCTGGTGGATTACCTCTGGGGCTGATGAAGATTAGTACAAAGGAAGAACAGCCTCGCGAGGGGCTGTTCTTGAGCTTGTGCGATGGACTGCTTGGGTGAGTCCAGTCGCTTCTCTCTCTCTCTCTCTGGTAGGTTCGACCCCCTGTCTCTGGTAGGTTCGAGCCCCTCTCTCTGGTAGGTTCGACCCGTCCCCCTCTCTGTGGTGGCTAGTCCTACTTACAGAGGGAGGCCCTGGGCCTCCTCCCAAATAATGAGCGGGAAGGGCGCCAACAATTGGCCATTTTGAAGGGGAACATCTAGTACACTTATGCTGACTAAAGTTGGTCTTCGGCTGCCAAAGGCTCTGACGGTGACGCCGTCCTGGGCTCCACGATGACCTCCGTCCTGCCATTCTGCTGGTCTTGGTCTTGTTGCACCGAAGCGTTAACCTTTGCGTGATGCCTTGGCCTGTACTTGCCTCCTTTGCACCAAAGGGGAAACGAGAACATCAGGCAGGCCGGCGCTCACTCGGGCGCCTCGCCTCGATCTCGATCGTCAAGGCTTATGCGCCATGGGGCACCCTCGTGAGGTACCACCTGCCATGATCTCTCTGCCTCCTCGTGAGCCCCGCCTGGACGAGGCTGCCCCCGAGGAAGGTTCCTGCTGTCCGCCTCATGAGGCTTGGCCCCTCGCGAGGGTCTTGAGCTTGAGCTGATGAAGCTGGGCTGCGCTGGGCCCCCACTTGAGGCACGCCGTAGGCCGCAGGCAGGCAAGTCTTGGGACCCCCGTTCCTAGAACACCGAGACAGTCGATGAGGAAGTCGGTCAGCGCTTGTGACTTGATGGCGGTGCGAGGCTGGTAGTAGATGGTGTAGGGGGCCAAATCGATGGCCCATTTGGCCACTCGGCCTGAAGCATCCCGGCCTCCAATGATCTCGGCAAGCGGAGCAGTGCTGACAACAGTGATTGGGTGCTAGCACTTCACTTAGTGGGGGTAGTTTTGCTTGGAGGTTGACAGCACTTCACTTAGGTAATACACTGGTCTCTGGATTGGTAGTGCCTTTCCTTCCTCTTTGCGTTCTACCACTATGACTGTGCTGACCACTCGGCTGGTGGCGGCGATGTAGAGGAGCATGGGCTCCTTTGGAGTCGGAGCCACCAGGACAGGTGGAATAGTCAACATCTTCTTGAGCTGGAGAAAAGCTTCATCCGCCTTGTCGTTCCACTCGAAAAAAGTGGTCTTCTTCATGAGCTGGTACAGGGGAAGAGCCTTCTCTCCCAGCTGACTAATGAAACGGCTGATGGACGCCAAACATCCGGTGAACTTCTGCACATCCAGTAGTCGGGTGGGCACTTCCATCCTCTCGATGGCCTTGATCTTCACAGGAGGTTCCACTCTATGCCGCGCTCTAAGACCAGGAATCCAAGAAGCTAGCCGGCTGGTACTCCAAAGACGCATTTCTCCGGGTTGAGCTTGATTTCAAATCGGCGCAAGTTCTCAAAATCTCCTTGAGGTCTTCCAGCAGCGTTCCACGCTTCTCCGTCTTCACCACAACATCGTCCACATAAACGTGGGAGTTTCTGCCGAGTTGTTTGATAAGGCACTTCTGCATGCAATGTTGAAACGTGGCGCCGGCATTCCTCAAGCCAAACGTCATGGTCAAGCAGCAGAAGGCTCCAAATGGTGTGATGAAGGCGGTCTTCAGTCTGTCGGTCGGGTTCAGCTTGATCTGGTGATACCCTGAATATGCATCCAACAAAACTCAACAGCTCGCATCCGGTTGTGGAGTCTATCACTTGGTACGGGTCCTTGGGGCAGGCTTTGTTGAGGCTGGTGTATTCAATACACATGCGCCACTGCTTGTTTTTCTTCAACACAAGGACTGGGTTGGCCAGCCACTCTGGAAAGAACACTTCCATGATGAAGCCGGCTGCCAGCAGCCGGGCTATCTCTTTTCCAATGACTCTTCTCTTCTCTTCTAACAGGCGGCGCAAGGGCTGCCTGACTGGCTTGACATCAGACCGGACATGTAACTTGTGCTCGGCAAAATTCGTCGGAATACCCGGCATGTCTTTGGGTGACCATGCAAAGATGTCCCGATTCTCCCGGAGGAAATCGACGAGCTCGCCTTCCTATTTGCTGTCGAGGTTCGCACCTATGATAGCGTACCTCTCCGGGTGCTCTGGGTCCAAGGGTTATCTTCTTTGTCTCTTTGGCCGGCTTGAATGAGCCCTCTGCTTCCGACTCCTTGGGGTTGGGTGACATCTCCGGCTGCTTGCCTGCCATCGCCACAACTCGGCCAAGGAGCCGCTTCTCGGCCGCGATCACGAGGGACTCGGCCAGTCGACTGCTCTCTACCGCACAAGCGGACGACTTCTTGTAGTCCCCGGCTATGGCTAGAACTCCCCTAGAACTTGGCATCTTCATCTTGAGGTAAGCATAGCGGGGGACCGCCATGAACATGGCCAGAGCAGGCCGACCAAGTAGTGCATGGTATGGGCTCTCGAGGTCCACTACCTCAAACCAGACTGGCTCTCGGCGGAAGTGATCCTTGTCTACAAAAAGGACGTCTATCTGGATCTTCCGATTGGTGAGCAGGAAAGGCCAGGAACTATGCCATGGAATACAGTCCGATTGAGCTGAAGCTGCCTTTGCTTGATTCCTAACTTCTCCATGGTATCTTTGTACAGGATGTTGATGCTGTTGCCGCCATCTATCGTAACTCGGAGAAACGAGTAGCTTGCCTATCCGCGGGCAAAGGTGGCATCCGTAACTGTGGCATAGGAGCCGGATTGGGCATCACTTCCGGTGGTCGGCTCTGCCCGGATGATGGGCTTCTCGGACCAATGCATGAACTCGGGGTCTCTGATGCTACTGCATTTACTTCTTGATGTCGCTGCCGTCTGCTGTGCTTATCATCGGCCACGCTGGTGAACACGACATAAGCCCCGTGCTCTTCGGGATACTCGTCTTGTATGGCTCCGACTAGTCGAACTGCCGGCAGCTGGGGCGGAGGAGGAGGCGGCTGCCCATCAGGCGGAGAAGGCAGAAGGCCGTCACCCATGGCGATCCTGGTGAGCCAATGGCATTTCCGAGTGGTGTGGTTGGACGGCTTCGCGCCGCTGTGAAATTTGGAGGGAGCGCCAAGAGTCTGCTCATACGAGAAAGCCGGCAGCCAATTGGGCTTGCCGCCCTTCTGGCGCTTGGACGGAGGCTGCCCTTCCGGCTGCTGGTCTTCAACTGTCGCCACCTGCCGGCTTGTGGAAGCCGGCTGCATGGCCTTGCGCTTGTTGTCGCTTGGTTGCTTGCGCCGACTGGTGTCGCCAGCTGGGGTTCGACGAGCTTGAGGGGCCACTTTGCCAGACGCATCAATGTTGATCTCTGCCTTCATGGAGGAGTCGGCCGTGGCGTGTTTGTCTGCTATGATCAGTAGCTCTTAAAGGGTCGTCGGCTCGTCGCAGAGAAGTCGGTGCTTGAGGAGGGTGCCCTCTCGGCACCCAGCGGTGAAGCACTCGATGGCCTGCACCTCGTGCACGCCTTTGCAAGAGTTGCGGAGCTCGACCCAACGCGTGAGATAGTCGCGAGTCGACTCGTTGGGGCCTTGTACGCACAAGGAGAGCTGGCGGGGCTTGGGCGGCTGCTTGTAAGTGCTGGTGAAGTTCCGGACGAAGGCTTCGGTGAAGTCAACCCAGCTGTTGATGCTGCGGGGCTTCAGGCTGTTCAGCCATGTGCAGGTCGTGCCACGAGCATGAGCGAACGTACTTCACAAAGAACGCCGCTTTGTTGTCGCTTTGCTATGCCGACGGTTGTGGCGTAGTCAACCAACCAGTCCTCCCTTCCACCGGGCAGGTGTATTTGGGCGTATCTCGGGGCGTGAACCCTTTGGGGAAGGGCTCATCTTGAATCTGAGGGCGAAACAAGGCGGACCCAACTCATCTTCCTCTTATAGCGCCAGGGATCGGTGGAGACGGTCGATCCGGTGGCGGGCATCGTTCTCTCCGACTCCTTCTCGGCGGCCAAGGCGGTCGCCGAGTGGCGTTTGTTCAACAGGCGGCGGGGTGACGCGCCTTTCCCGGCGAGGGGGAGGAGGCGGACAGTCATCCCGTCGTTCCACTGCTCTCGGGAGGCCGTCTTGGTCGCGCTCAATGGTGATGCGAGTCCGGCTGCGGCTAGTAGTCGGCTCCTTGTCTCTTCTTCCGCGGACGCCGCCAGTCGGCGTCCGGGATGTTGTGCCTTGATCTTGGCGAGGAGGCAAATCGTCGTTTTACCGGTGTGGCGCCTCAGTGCGGCAGCCGGCCTCGTGATGCTCGGTAGCCGCGACGAGGAGCCACTGGACGCGCTCCACCATCTAGCAACGTTCTTCCCCCTTGAACTTGTCCAGCTCTTCTGCTGTCGCCTGGGCAGCCCGGATATTTTCCGCGGGCGTGGCGTAGACGGGGCGATCTTCCCAGAACAGGTTGGCGATGGCCACGCCGTGCTGCTGAACCGTGCCAAGGCGGCTGGGCCCACCGGGAGCTGGCGTGCCACCCACAGCGCGGTCCATCTCGCGCTGGTAGGCCTCCGACAGGCGTCTCATGCTGGCCAGCTTCTTGGCGCCCTCGACGAGCTAGATGCGGCGTGCTTCCAGCATCTCGGCATCGGCGTCTTCTGGGATGGGCGCCGTCAGGTCTTGCAGTGCTGCGCCGAACGGGTCATGAGCACCTCCACCGGAGTGCTTGCTGTGGCCGATGACAAGCACCTCCGTGACGGCGCTTTTGCAGCTCTCCGCGCAAGGAGGCGGCTCGTCGTAGACCACCATGTTGGTGGGGAACGCGTCAAGCGACACAGTGTCGGAGTCGACAAGCATTGGGTCGGTGGAGCCAACGGATTCCAAGTCCACAGCAGGCTCGCTAGTGACGTGCAGCTGATCGAGGAGGCTGACGAGGCGGCTCTCAGGGCCGTCGGTGCCCGCAACAGATGCAGGCTCGTCGAAGAGGCGAACCTCGTCGACAAGGTCGGCGAGGCAGCTCACCACGCAGGCGATCTCCGCGCCATGTAGTGCGTCGGCGCAGACTCCGCCTGGCGTGCCGGGCTAGCTGTGCTCGCCAGGGAGGAAAAGGGTTCCCGTCCAGAACAGGGCTTTGGACGACGATGCACCACGCCCCACGGTGGGTGCCAAATGTTGGGGGTTGGGTGCGACATATGCCAATGTATGGCTTATCATGGTGGGAGCGAGTAGAACGTCACCGGTGCCTGGTAGCGGGATAAGGCGTAGACACGAACGCCGGCGCACTTTACCCGTGTTCGGGCTCTCCTAGGAGATAACACCCTAGTCCTGCTCTGCGGGGTCTCCGCATGATCACTAAGGCACAAGTGAATACAATGGTGCTCCTCGTGCTGTATGCTAGTGGTAGGAGAAGGCAAGGCTAGCTCTCTCCTTTCTCTATGGGCTGGTCTAGTTCTAACAGGTTGGGAAACCTTTGCATGGGTGCCCTGGGGGTTTATATAGGCGTACCACCCAGGGGTACAATAGTAATCTGGACGGGTGTAGGTCCCGGCTATGAGTCTCTCTGGTCGCCAAGCTTCTCCGCCATTACTTTGGGGCCCGCTGCACAGTGGGCCCCCGGCCGATCGGTCTCAGACGGGCCGACAGGCCGTCTCCGCCGCTCTCGGGTCTTGTCGGCTGCTGATCACTGTGGCCGTGATACTAATGACGCAGGCTTGGTCAGGGGATCGTGGCTACAGCTCCGCCGCCTGGCGGGCGATTACTGTAGCCACACCGTGTCTCGTCTGGTTAATGGCGAGTGGGCCCCGAGGAAGGGGCGGCTGGCTGCTGAGGCCGACCTCGCTCGAGTCCGACTGGTGGGGCTCTAGCCATCTTCCGGGCTCTCGCTGATCGGTGGGGCCCGTAGTCCTTGGGCCGTACCGCTAGCCATCGTGGGAGCAGGGCTCTGCCTGCTTGTGGTGATGTGAGGGATGGAGTGGCAACAGTGCCATGCCGGGCGGAGATCCCCGCCTGTACGGTGCACTATGGCCACGCCCATCCCTGGAATTGGGAGGGATGGGCTATCCTGTAGCCACTCCTGTCTTGTCTTTCTTGATGAGGGCGCGAGGCTTCATTGGGCGCCCGGGCAGACCGCTAGGGGTCAGCTTCTCTAGAAGCCACCAACTAGGAGTCAGCTTGTCTTGAAGTTGGTCTCTGGGACTCAGCCCTCTACAGGCAGCCGGCTATTCCTCCAGCCGGCCACCAGAAGGCGGCGCTTCATCTTGGTTCCTTGAGGGGCGCAGCCAGCCCCGATGTCTTGAAAGGTTCTGGGCCTCGGGTTAGCCTACCCGTGGCTCATTACTCCGACAACCATGGAGGCAGATTAGGGTGGCAGGCAATGAGGAGCCCGGGTGCGCAGGCTGGAGGAGTACGGCGATGTCGTCGGCGAGCTTCTTGACGACGGTGATCCTGTTGGTGCTGCAAATGATCATCTGGTCCAACTAAAAGTCGTAGCTGGCGTCAACAGCGGCCATCCACCAGCTGGTTGCCAACACTGTATGGAGACGATCCACGGTGCCATGCCGTAGGCCGATGTCGTGGACCATCTGGCACAGCCGCTGGCTGCTCGCCCGCATCGCCACCATGGGTCTGGAGTGGGCACTTTTGTGCTTATTAGTGTAGGTGCTTAGGCAAATGTTTAGGTGCATACGATGTGGTAGATGCATTGGAATGGAGGGGCGCCTTTATATGAGTGCAAACTGCGTTGCATTCACATAGTGCTTGTCGTATGTGGGGTTCCGGCAGACCCTTAAGGTTCGAACTCTGGGGTGGCACGAAGATCTCTCCCCTACCGATCTATGTCTGATCGCCTCGTGAGATCTAAGCTAAAAACGTTGAACAACATAAGGGACGCAAGATTTATACTGGTTCAGGCCACCGTTGTGGTGTAATACCCTACTCTAGTGTGTGGTGTGGTGGATTGCCTCAGGGGTTGGTGATGAAGAGTACAGAGGAAGAATAGCCTCGCGAGAGGTGTTCTTGAGCTGGTGCGATGAACTGCTTGGGTGAGTTCGATCGCCTCTCTCTTCTAGCTAGGGCTCTCTCTGATACTCCTCTTCTACGGTGGTGGCTAGCTCTATTTATAGGGGCCCTGGTCCTCTTCCCAAATATTGAGCGGGAAGGGCGCCAACAACGGCCATTTTGAAGGGGAACATCTAGTACAAGTTATCCCGACTAAAATTGTTCTTCGGCTGCCAAAAGCGCTGGCGATGACGCCATCTTGAGCTCCACGGTGACCTCCATCCTGCCCCTCCACTGGTCTTGGTCTCGTTGCACTGAAATGGCAACCTTTAACTGATGCCTCGGTAATCCACGTCTGTGCTTGCCCCCTTTGCACCAAAGAGGAAACAAGGACATCATGCGCGAGGCCGGGCGCTCTACCGGTGTCGATCGTCATGGCTTGCATCATGAGCACCTCGCGAGGTACCCTGCCTTGATCTCTCCGCCTCCTCGCGAGCCTGCCTGGCGAGGCTGCTCTGAGGAAGTCTTGTGTCGTCCGCCCCGCGAGGCTTCGCCCCTCGCGAGGGTCTTGGGTCTTGTGCTGATGAAGATGGGCCGCACTGGGCCACCACTTGAGCCACGCTGCAGGCCGCAGGCAGGCATGTCTGGGGACCCCGGTCCCAAAACGCTGACAGTAGCCCCCGGGCCCAAGGCGCGCTCGGACTTGGCTTAACGGAGAAGCGAAGGGGCAAGTGCGGAACACTGCGGGCCCCATTAGCCTACGGCCTTGGGCGCCGCGTGGCGGTTGATTGGACTTGGGCATCTCCGCTTCCCCACGCTGCCTCGGCAACCGCTCGACTTGACAAGTCCCTGCATGCTGAAATGGGTCATGATTACCTGTGATCGTGGAGGCCGACGGTTGGCCTCCTCCGGACTATAATTACGGACGGGCGAGAGCCCCCGCAGTCCATCTCCTCCCGCTTCTCTCGTTCTACTTCTTCCTCACACTTGCTGCACCTTACGCCAATGGTGCCGATCCGCCGATTTTCTGCGGAAGAGAAGGGGAAGGCCCCCCGAGAGGGTCCCAATCCTCTCCTTGAAGAAGCGCCTCGCCTCCGGGTGCCGCGTGCAATCCTTGCAATTTGGAGACGCCGCGTTGACCCTGGTACGAGCGGCCGCCGCCTAGGTTTCCGCTGCCCTTGTACGCCCGAATCGAGGGCTCTAGAGGAGAAAATCCCGAGCAACACCGACGACACCGACGGCGATGCCGGCGAGTCACGGTGGTGCGCATCGTCACCCCTGGCGTCCACGCCGAGGGTTCTTCCTGCGAGTTTGTGCTTCACGCCGCTATGCCTCCGCGCTCTTGGATTCGCCTTCCTCCCTCCTTCGCCTTTGATATGCCGCCGACTGGGTCTCTGGAGCTCTGGCTGCAGCACGTTGACTGCTGCACCCTTGCGACCGGAGCGGAGGTTGCGGTCGTTGCTCCGGGTAAGGTCTTGATGACCCGGGGCTGGGGCGAGATTGCCCGGTTCTGCCGATAGGGGGTGCCCTCGTAATTCATCTGGAATATGATGGCGCCTCCTTGATGTTCTTAAAGGTCTTCGACGCGGAAGGATGCCGACTGGAGTGCTGCCCCAAGGAAAGCGGCCGGGGTACTAGCATGGCGAGGGCTAGGCCTGCCAATCGCCTCCCCAGCAGCTCCTCAGGCAGCAGCGGAGGAACCGGAGGATCCAGCGACTCACCCGAGCTTCATGCGACTCCGGAGACGAGCGACGACAGCTACGAGCCCCCAAGCTCGCGTCGCGCTCGGAGCAGGGCAGCTACATCAGGCCGTCGGTGCCGCTGATCTGGATGGGGTTGGCGCCGACACCTAACGGCCCACTGTTAATGATGGCGTCTCCTGCGGAGGCGCGCGTGGTTAACGCTCCTTAGGATTAACACCTTTTGTTCCCTGCTAGGAATCATAGTAGCACCCTGCGGGGGTATGTAAGGCACGTGCCACGCCTTTTGCGAATTATATATCCTTATTACGAATGAATGCGAGATGCGTGCCCTGTCCCGGCTCGGCTCCCCCTTTCTTTCCTCACAAGGGCTTGGTGCTCACGTCGACAGTGTCCCGGCTCTGTGCGGCTTCAGCCGTTCTGTCGGTACGCCAGTCGCTGGCGCGTGGTCAAGGCCAAGAGATGAGTGGCCCAAGGTCCAGTAAGAGCCCCTGAGTCGCGATGCTCAGGAGGTCCCCTTTAGCGCTCAAGAAGCCTCCGCTGGGCGAGAAAGGTAGGCAACGTCGCCGGGACAGAGCTGCACTAGGCGAGGGTTTGGCGTTAAGTTGATTTAGCTTTTACACGACTTATCTCATAAGTTTGGAGTAGTTCTTCGGCGAGGTGCCAGGCCTACGTGCCGGCAGCCGGGGTGTTGCGGGGTCAGGCCCTCGTGAGTTTCTCCCCTCTTCCCCGCACTTTCCTTCGTGCTCTACGTCCTCAGGTCCCGGCCCTCGAGCGAGCTCAGCCATCGCTGGTATGACAGGTCACAATGCCATGGGTCAAGGCCAGGGGGTGAGGGCCGAGATCGATATGAGCCCATGAGTCGCGATGCTCAGCGCCCCTTTTAACGTCTTGGCCGGATGCGTGCGAGGAGAGAGGAGAGGGGCTCATGACGCCCCCACGCTATTCCTTACGCGGATCCTGCACACCAATCACGAGGGAAAAAGGTCTCAACGTTACGGTCCACAGCTCACCGTTGGTTGCTCGAGGGAGTGATTGAGGCACCGAGGGCTGGCGAGGTGGCGCTATGCGGGCTGCCGCGGCAGAGCTCGACCACTCAGATTTGTCGGTGTTGCAGGGCGGACCCATGCGCCAGCGCTCGCCAGAGCGAAAGCGGCTCCAAAGGTAGGTGTCAATCGAAAGCAAAGCGATTATCTCAAGCAGGTTAGCAACTTAGATAGGTGCAGAGAAAGCAAACGCCACTGGGTCAGGCCCGAGCGGCTTGGGGATGATGCAGCCCGAGGGGCGCCCCTAACAAGGGAAGTAGAAGACATAAGCAAAACGGATACATGCCGTAGGGACGGACCGACGCGACCTGGGAATGATGCGGCCCTGGGGGCGCTCCCAGCTGAAACGGGTCGTGCATGAGGACAGAAAACAAGATGGTGCTCAATCACCTCCCTGGGAACGCCGGGGATGTCCGATGCTTGCGATGCAAACACATCGACATTCGCCCGCATGAAGGTGACGAGCGCGCCTTCCTATTTGCTATCGAGGGTGGAGCTTATGGTGAAAGCCCCTCCCGTGCCATCCTCCTTGACGGACACCTTCTTGGTCTCTGGCGGTGCAGCTCTGGATTTCTTGCTCTTGGCGGTGGAGTTCTCTGGCACGTCCTCGACGGTAGCACAACACTCCAAAGAGGTGCACTTGCCGGAGCGGGTGCGAGAGGTTTTGCCGGTCTTCTTCTTCCCTCCCGGAGCTTCAGCGACATGAGCAAGTGTCTTGGCGGCAGTCGCTGCAACTGCTTCTCGGTAGAGTTGGTCGGTGCAGATCAGCGCAACCTTCTAGTCGAAGGGGATGGTGATGATGGTCATCGGCCCAGGCATCTTCAGTGTGTTGTAGGCGTAGTGTGACGCCGCCATGAACTTGGCTAGTGCCGGGCGGCCGAGGATCCTGTTGTAGGGCAAGCGGATCTCGGCTACATCAAAGACAGTCCTCTCCGTCCTATAGTTCAACTCACCTCCGAACGTCACGGGTAGCGTGACTTTTCCCAGGTTGACCCGTTGAAACGTGCCCTTCTCCTTGAGGTCTCCATCAGGGATCTGCAGCCTTGCGATCACAACGGGCGAGATCAAGTTCAGACCGGCCCCACTGTCAACTAGTATCTTTCTCACCTTGAGGTTGCGTATCATTGGTGAAACCAACAACGGCAAACACCCGACCGCAGTTGTGCAATCAGGGTGGTCCTCGGCGTCAAAGATGATAGGCATGCTGGACCACTTCAGTGTCCTTTGAGCATCTAGCGATGGTTCCGCTGCCGGGACCTTGCGCGCCTTATGGCTGGCGGTGAAGTATGCAGCGAGGCACCACCATCGACGCACAGCATGCCCTCCGTTTTCTTCGAAACTCATGCTTTCGTCGACTAAATCGTCGTCCTCGTCATGATCATCCTCTTCACCTTTTTGTCATGGACCCGGCGAGGCCTCTCTTCTTGGTTATCACTTGCCGCGGCCTCCTTGCGCCACGCTTCTTCTTTATGGAATCCTTGGCACCATCCTGACCCTTCTCCTTGTCCCGCCTCTCATACTCGGCTTTTTGCTTTTCAGCAAGTAGCTCGACTTGTCGGCAGTTCTGGAGGTCGTGGCCCTTGGTGCGGTGGATTTTGCAATACTGCTTGTTGGAGCCCCCTGGCTTGTCGGCAGCCACCAAGGCCCGAAAAGTGGCGCACCCGGCAATCTCCTTGTTGGGGTTGTCTGCCTTGGCCTTCTTGGCGGCGCCAGTGTCGTCAGATCCCTCGACGGCAAGCACGGCCTTGCCCTTGCGCTTCCTGTTGCGGCGCCGACCATTTTTCATCAGGGCGGCGGTGTCTTCGTTCGTAGAGTCGGTTTCCGTGCCGGCGTCCTCGCTGGGGTACTTACTTCCCTCTTCAGCCCGGGCGCATCTATCGGCCAGAACATAAAGTTCGGCCACATCTTTAACCTTGTTCATCGCTAGCTCTTCACGCATCTTGCGGTTGCGCACATTTTGATGGAACGCGCTGATCACTGCGGCGGGATGAACATCCGGGATGTTCTATTGCACCTGGCTGAACCTCTGTACGTACTTGCGCAGGGTTTCACCTTCCTTCTGGGGAATGATATGCAAATCACTGGCCTGGCCATGAGCTTGGTAGTCTCTAGTGAAGGCACCAACGAACTCATGAAACAGATCCGACCAAGAAGAAATGAAATCCTCCGGCAAGTGCATCAACCAAGACATGACATTGGGTTTCGGTGCCAACAGGATGTAATTGGCAAGCACCTCGTCGTCGCGAGCTCCAGCGGCCTGCATCGCGATGGTATAGATGCTGAGGAACTCCGACGGGTGGGTCTTGTCGTTGTACTTCTCACCGACGTCGGGCTTGAACGTGCGGTGGGACGGCCATTGGAACTGCCACAGCTCACGGGTAAAGGCCGGGCAACCCACCTCGTAGGGTAGGCCACTGGAGCCTCCCAGCGCCGGGTGGTCCATAGTGTGCCCTGGCCGCCTATCTGACTGGTGGCACGCATCGCGCCAGCGCTCGATGGTGGTTCGAGCATCTTCATGGGCTCGCACCCGAAGAACTTGGCGATGGGTCCGTGGGTCGGACGATGCTATGGAAATGTTATCACAAGCATCATCATGACAGACCGGCACCCGTGGCAACTGGCAGGGAGGAGGAGAGTGCACCATGGCCGCAGCATCCGTGGTCCTTCCACCACTGGCGGGCGGTGGTTTGACGGAGCGCCGGCCTGAGGGCCCCGCTGGTCGTGGCTCATCTTTGTTGGCGACGATGACGAGGCTTCAGATGGTGGCGCTCCACTCGTCGAGCTTTTCCGCAGCAGAAGGAAAATTGAGGAGCAGTTGCGCGCGTGCCAAAGCTTCCGCTGGCGTGGGCGGCAGTGAAAGCTGCGGCGACCGTGACGTGCTGCAACTTCGAACCACGTTAGAAGGAGCTCTATCACGGCCTTGCGGCTGTGCGCCCTTTTCGCCAGCACATCGGCGCGCGGGCTAGCCTTCTTCGTTCCACGAATGATGCACGGGACTCTTCCCACGGCGACGCCCAGGGTCACCAGCGTGGCGACGCTGCTCGTCGCGCACAATCTGGGAAGAGCGCGTCATGGGCGCTGGCGTAGGCGTCTTGGAGGTTGCTTTGGCGCCCGTAGGCGGCACGGTGCCGTCCCTGGAGGGCCCCATGCCGCCCGTGGGGGGCCCAGCTCCGTCTTTGGAGTTGGCGACGTGCAGCCCGTCATCTCGCGCACGAACGATGCCGCTCACTAGGATTTGACTGCCAGAGCGATGTTGGTGTTCACGGGCCGCGCCTCGGGTTCTGTCCGCGACCGCCCCACTTCTCGCCCGCACCGGTACGGGTCGTCTGGCTCCGGATGAACCGATCACCGTGCTCGTCTTCTTCTTGGGAGCCATGGCGACGAGGAACTGCTAGGCTAACCGCTGGGACGAATTTTCTCACAACTCGCCCCTACGGCGGCGCCAAGATGTCGGTGGAAACGACACCTATGGGATCAGGTTCGGGCCATGAGGATGCGTAAAACCCTAGTCCTGCTTTGGTGTATGTATTCGAGTGTTCTTGAGTTCGTGAGCTAGCTACGGGGTATGACTGGCCCAAAGGATCTGAATCCCTCTCCTGGTTGCCTCGGGCCTCCTTTTATAGGAAAAGGGGTTGCCACAGTGCCACACAGGAGGTGGAAAGGTTTCTAGTGGATGAGTCTATCCTCTGGCACCGTCGGACAAACACATTTAATGCGCTGCCGACATGCCCCTCTCGCTTTATCGGGGATGGAAAGGAAGCTCGTCCCAGCTGTCGTCGCTAAATCGCCTGCAGCTTCGTGACACGGCGTCTGGTAACCGACGAGAAGGCCGTGGTGCCATGTTGTTCGGCTGCTTTGGGCTGGCGCGATGGTGGAGCCTTCACGAAGATCTACATGTCACCACGCAGGTGCTTGCTGAGTCGGTCGTGGAGGCCGCTTCGCTAAAGCATGTGTACCTGCTTGACTAGTTGAGCTGGCTGCATGGGGAGACGGCCAGTAGAGCCTTGGCGAGCCAGGCCCCGGGCCTGCCTGCTGCCCCATAGGTGTCTCCTGCAAGGGCCTTGTCGGGGCTCCGGCAAGGGTCTTGCCGCGGCATCGTGGTCTTCCCCGGCAAGCTTCTCGCCGGGGGTCTCGTGGATTTCCTCGGCTAGGATCCCGCCAAGGATCGTCGTCTTCTGGTTCTCATCTGATCTCGTATGTTTATGATCTTGACAGAGATCTACATGCCACCATGGAGGTGCCTCCCGAGCCTTGGTTCCAATGTGGTTGTTGGCGGCGTTGGAACCCTCAGGCTCAAGGGTGGCCCGCTCTGCTGGTATTGGACAAGCTGCCCTGGCAAGGGTCTTGCCAGGGCCGCAAAGGCCGCCCTGGCAAGGGTCTTGCCGGGGGAGTCCACCTTGCCTCTTTGCTCTTTTGTGTCTCATGGTCTTGGCGTTGCCTTGGCTGTCTTGTGCTCCGGCTTCCCTCCTCTGCCCTACCATGTGTGGCCGGGGGCGCGGCTCTGACTGCCCGTGCACAAGTAAAGGGGTCAAAAGGAGAGCCCCTACTTTCATACACCGACAAGGTCCATCACCCGCATAGCGTCCTGTTGCGCCTCATCGAACGCCAGGACCCGCGCGGAATGATGCTTGACCTCTTGAGGGAGAACCGCTTATGCTCTGTAGACGAGGAAGAACGGGGTCTCGCCTGTTGGCTTGGTGGCGGTGGTGCGGATGGACCACAACACAGATTGGAGCTCATCGTGCCAGCCCCTGTGGCAGGCCTCGAGCTTCTTGTTGAAGGTCCTGGTATTGAGGCCTCTTCGGACCTCCGCGGTGGCGCGTTCGGCCTGACCATTGCTCCTGGGATGTGCCACCGAAGCATAGCAGATCAGCGTTCCAAGGTTAGCACAATATGTCCTGAAAAGATTGCTAGTGAATTGCGAGCCGTTGTCGGTGATGATGCCGTTGGGGACCCCAAACAGGCTCACGAGACCCTTGATGAACTTGACCGCAGATCCGGCCGGATGGTGCGAATGGCTTCTACCTCCGCCCACTTGGTGAACTTGTCGATGGTGACGTAGAGGTAGTGGTAGCCCCCAGGCACTCGAGGGAACGGGCCCAACATATTCAGCCCCCAGGCTGCGAATGGCCACGAGAGCGGAATGGTTTGGAGGCCCTAAGCTGGCTGATGGACCTGTTTAGCGTGGAATTGACAGGCCTCACAGGATTTCATGAGCTTAGTCGCATCATTGAGCATCGTAGGCCAGTAGAACCCGCTGCGGAACGCCTTGCCGACGAGGTTCGTGATGACAAGTGGTGCCCGCAGTCTCCGCCGTGTATGTCAGCTAGCATCTCCTTCCCCTGTTCCCTGGAGATACAACATAGGGAAACGTCATTCGGCCACTTCCTCTATAACTCACCGTCCTAGATGCGATGCGTCGTGGCTGTCCAGACCCAGCTCCCGATCCTCCTCTTTCGGCAAGTAACGCCCCTTGTGTCGGTATTCCTTGAACTCCTTGGTCCAGCACCCCTCCTAAGGCTCGAGCGCCAAGAGTAGGCACGCTCCCGAGGTTGGGCCGCACGTTGGGGCTCCCGAGGCAGGTGGTTGGGGGAGCTCCTCCCGAAGCGGCGCCGGCCTTAGAAGTAGTGGTTTGGCCGACGGCTTGAAGAGCCGCTCCTGGAAGACGCCAGGCTCTTGGGTTAGTCGCTTGGATGCTCTCTTGGCGATGTCGTCGGCCTCCTTGTTGGTGCCCACAGGGGCACGTATGCAATTCTAGGCCCAAGAACTGATTTTCCATTTTGCGTACCTCCGCGAGGTATGCCTCCATGTGCTCGTCCCTCGGCTCATATACCTTGTTGGTGTTGGAGATATGCCCTAGAGGCAATCATGTATGATGATATTTCCTATGTGTTTATGAATAAAGATAGTCCTTGGACATTATCAATGATGTGTATTAGCAAGTACATGACTTGTTTGTGGGACTATGCATTGTATGATGACTGTCCTAAAGGTCCCTAGTCGAAAAGGGCTGTGTGGACGCCTTGCAGCCGACTAGACTAGCATATGACACGGTCGATGGCTTGGTCTCACTAGCCATGGAGCATTGGATGCTAACCGGATAATATGGACTTGGAAAGGTCTGGTCGGATTCGACATAGTCGGATCCGAGTCGAGATAAGGTCCGAGTCGGACAGACCCAACTATGAGACGCAGCGATATCTCATCTGTGAGTCTCTAGTACAACATACGTTCTATGTCCTAAGACCTGAGCTGACGCATGTACTCGAGATGGTGATAGACTTGCTTTGGGCCGACTCAAACGCTACTCCGTGGCTGGTAGTTACAAAAGGTAGGTTTCGGGTTTGTCCAATCCCATGCTGCGAGACATGGTCGTGCAAGATGGGATTTGCCCTCCGATCGAGAGATATACTCTGGGCCCCTCGTGGTGATCTCGACTAGGGAAAGCATGGCCATGCGACAAGGATTATGAGATAATCCGGATTGTGAGTCAGTATCCTTTGGAGCGAGAAAGAGGTCGGGCTAGCACAAGGATGACAGTCTAGCCTTGAGCCCGACAACATATATCGTCTTGACAAAGGGACGAAGTGTGACACGTTATGCTGAGTGTTCGCCTAACCAGCTTCATAGTCAGCTACGGTGGTCGGCACACCTTGCTAGAGGCCGCTACCAACCGTGCTGGTCGGAGGTGATCGAGCTGCTGACCAAGCCGACTTGAACCTAAGGGTCAGCAAGGCTAAGGGAAGGAACCTCTGAGGTCGATTCGTAGGACAATGGTCGGATGTGATGCTGAATCTGGACTAGGAGCGTGACCGAGTAGACTTTGAGCTTTAGGGTCCGTGGTGAGGCCCAAGTGTTGAGGCCGCTGCGCACGCCTATATAAAGTGGAGGTGCGACACACTCATTAGTTCGATAAACCCTTGGCGCTACGACTAGGGTTTGGCATGTGTTGCGAATAGCCACCTCCACTCGCCGCCCAGCTTGTGTGATCGGACCTAGCAGTCCGCCGCTGCAGCGTTCCTCCCGCACGCCTTGAATACCGTTAGAGGCGGTGCACTTGCGCCGCTCAGCGGCGAACTCGTGCGTGGGATCGGACGACCGGCCGCTCGAGGAGATCGAGCGAGGAGGAGGCGATCCACGCAGACGCCGCTGCCCCAACTCTTCTTCCGCTGCGGCCTTTGCTGGCGTCTAGTGGTATGACGAAACTGTGATCCATCTCCCGTAGCATGTTCCTGGATGTTCTCCGCGTAGGAATTTTTAATTTGCAGTCGACACACCCCTACCGTAGAAAGCCAACAAAGGGTATCGTAGCCTGCTGCTATAGGATTTGGATTCAGATCGTATGCATATTAGATATGTGGAGGCGGCGGATGAGATCTGTTGTCCTTGAAAAGATCGGCTATGTACACGGTTGATGTGGTCAACCACATATGGGGATCGATGAGGCTATGTTTTACGTAAATCGGGACCGCGTGTGTAAATGGCGCCCGTGTATTCAGACCGACACACAAACGGTAGAATCACGATTCTATGCATAACTTTGTTTTGCGAGGTTTGATGTGAATAGTATGGCTCATGTGTATGTGATGCATGTGTGTAATTTATACGTGGCCTGCGTGTCATGTTTGTCAGCGGCGGCGAGCCAAAGTGCTGTCATTATAATGTATAACGACCTCATTAATGTCGACTTGTG
This sequence comes from Aegilops bicornis, assembly GCA_021605145.1. Classification (NCBI taxonomy): domain Eukaryota; kingdom Viridiplantae; phylum Streptophyta; class Magnoliopsida; order Poales; family Poaceae; genus Aegilops; species Aegilops bicornis. The sequence goes on from CM038669.1 coordinate 13,023,882, forward strand.
ACTCTATGTAAATTCATTACTAGTTGTAGTAGTTGGATAATAGAGATCAGGTTGGTGGCTTGGCGTCTCGGCATGACAAACAAGATGGAGTTCGTAGATGGTCATCGGAGTCGGAGCCGACCTAGAACAACGTCCATGAACGAGCCATACTATTTCACAATATGCTGTTATATTTGTGATTGTTATGCTTCTTTGTTTCTATGCATGTTAAAATGATAGAATGATCCCTCATGAATATCAAGCGGCCATCCCGATGTTGCACCTTCGCCGCGTCAAGAAATGCGTCTAGTAGTGGGCTCATAAAATTGGGGTGCTGCCGGGTGTCCTTGAGCTGAAGGGTTAAATGTCGGACACGGACATATCGCATCGGATCAGTTAACTTGACAAGGCTATCAAAAGCGGTTTTGGGCCTTGTGGCAAGAAAGGTTGGGAGCCGGGTATGAGATACCTTCCCGACCGATGTGAGTCGAGTAGAGAATACGATTAGCAAGGAGTTGCTTACCGTATAGGTATGTTGGCTAGCGGTGATGCTAAAGCTCACTAGTCGCATGCGCTAGTCGGATCCTGAATCACCGAGAGTTTGCGGAGGGATGCCAACCCGATTGGGAGTATTTCTGTTTAGGCTAGAATTACTCTACATGAACACATTGCTTAGTGATTGCATATTTTCTCGTTGTAGATCAATGGCACCACCTTCTCAACCCAACTTTGCATTGAAATCAATTACAGAAAAGGATAAACTGAATGGAACAAACTTTACCACCTGGTATAGAAATTTGAGAATTGCTTCTCAAGCACGATAAAAGGAACATGTTCTAGAGGATCCACTTACAGAGGAACCAGACGATAATTCTAATGCCACAACTAAGAATGCCAACCAGAAACTCGTTGATTAATCAACGGAGCTCAGCTGTCTGATGCTTGCAAGTATTGAGCCCGATTTGCAACAGCATTTCGAAAATGTTGAGGCTTACGATATGATCAAGAGTCTCAAGAGCATGTTTGAGACCTGAGCTAGGACCGAAAGGTTCAACGTCTGGCAATCCTTGTTGGATTGCAAGCTGAAGGAAGGTGATCCATCGAGCCCACATGTGATCAAGATGATCGGATATGTGCAAGCTTTGGATCGTTTGGGCTTCCCGCTCTTGGATGAAGCTGACTACAGTGATGATGTTCTCGGTTCTCTTCCGTGACTATGGGGACGTTCATCTCGAACTACCATATGCATGGCATGGATAAGAAGCTCACTGAATTGCATGGGATGCTCAAAGTGGCAGAGCGGTGATATTAAGAGAGGCATGCATCAAGTGTTGATGGTGCGAGAAAATCGGCTAAGTTCAAGAAGAGTTGGTCCAAGAAAAGGCTAAGGCAAAGGGCACGGAGACGGTAACCTCTGCTTCGCCATACCAAGTCTGGACTGACTCAAGACCGCTTTGCTTTCACCGCAAGGAGACCGGTCCTTTGGAAGAGAAAGCTGTAGCAAGTGGCTTGCGAGAGGATGGCAAGAAGGCCGAAATGCTTCTTCAGCAAAGGTACACTTGTTGCATATGTTATAGACATTTACCTTGGCGACATACCTAGTAGCTCTTGGGTATTTGATACCGGATCGGGTTGTTCATATTTGCAACCTCGATGCAGGGGCTGGTAAGAACTAGGCGTGTGGCACAAGGGAGATTGACATCAGGGTCGGCAATAAAGCAAGAGTTGCTGCATTGGAGGTCGGCACGATGCAGCTCCACTTCCTTCAGTTCATAATGGAATTGAATAATTGTTATTACATTCCTGCACTTAGTCGGAACATTATTTCTGCCTCATGTTTGATGAGTCAAGATTATGAATTCAATTTAAAGGACAATGGTTGTTCGATATTTTTGAATGGTATGTTCCACGGCTATGCACCCATTGTTGATGGGCTATTCATATTGAATCTAGAACAGGAACCGGTCTATAACGTGAATGTCAAGAGGCATAAGCCAAATGAGATAAATCCGACATACTTCTGGCATCGCCGGCTTGGACACATTAGTCCCGAAGCGCATGAAGAAGCTCCATGATGATGGGCTCCTAACTTCGTCCCCGACTTGGTCGCTCGAGACATGTGAATCATGCTTGCTCGGCAAGATGACTAAGTCTCCTTTCGCAAAGAGTTGCGAGAGGGCGTCCGAAAGCTGTTGGAGCTTATACGCTGATGTGTGTGGTCCAATGAGCACAACTGCCGAGGTGGCTATCAAGATTGCTCATTGACTTTTTACCGGCGACTTGAGTAGATATGGATATATCTATTTGAGGAGAGCACAAGTCGGAGACTTTTGAAAAGTTCAAAGAGTTTCGTAACAAGGTTGAGAATCAGCCTCGGTAAGACTATAAAGCTTCTGCGATCTCGATCGTGGAGGTGAGTACATGAGCCAGGAGTTCGATGATCATCTGAAAAGTCGGTATAGTACCTCAGCTCACACCTCCGCACGCCACGAGAGAAAGGCGTGTCGAGCGGAGGAATAGGACCTTGTTGGACATGGTCCGGTCTATGATGAGCAAATCGGATTTACCCTTGTCATTTTGGGGATACGCTCTAGAAACTGCAGTTTTCACACTTAATAGGGTACCATCAAAATCTGTGAGACAAGACACCGCATGAGATGTGGGTAGGAAGAGTCCCGGTTGTCTTTTTCTAAAGATTTGGGGTTGTGGAAGCATTTGTCAAGCGACTTATGTCGGACAAGCTTACACCCAAGTCGGATAAATGCATATTCGTGGATACCCGAGGGAAACCTTGGATATAGCTTCTAGAACCGGGAAGAGAACAAAGTGTTTGTTGCTCAGAACAGGGTTTTCCTTGATAAATAGTTTCTCAGACAGGAAGCCAGTGGGAGATCAGTTCGACTCGAAGAATTCGAGGACCACTCGAGGGCGGCTCGGCTGGTGATGAAATCATACCGAGGTACGGTCGGGGAACCCGTGAGTGGAAGCGGCACCGAACCACGGAGGTCGGAAAAGATTGCGCAGAAAGTCTGCTGATGTATTGTTGCTAGAAAGCGGCAGCCGGCCACGTGTCTGAAGCGATGGTGAGCCCAGATTCCGAGGCATGGCTAGAGGCCATGAAATCCGAAAGTTAAAGTCCATGGATGAGAATCAAGTCTGGACTTGGTTGATCCGCCACCGGGCGTAATCGCCATTGGTTGCAAATGGGTCTTTAAGAAGAAAACCGATGTGGATGGAAATGTTCAGATCTACAAAGCTCGGCTTGTCGCTAAAGGATATGGACAAGTTCAAAAAGGAATTGACTACGGCAGAGACTTACTACTGCGGTAGCAATGCTTTGAAGTCGGTGAGGATCATACTAGCTATAGCTGCATATTTCGATTACGAGATATGGCAGATGGATGTCAAAACGCTTTCCTTCACGGAAATTTAACCGAGGGCGTGTATATGATACAGCCCGAGGGTTTTGGTCGATCCGACTAGCACGCAGTAAGGTATGCAAGCTCAAGAGATCCATTTATGGGTTGAAGCAAGCATCTCGGAGTTGGAACATTCGTTTTGATGAGTTCGTATCTGGTCTCGGTTTAATCAAAAGCGAAGAGGACTCTTTTTTATACCAGAAGTTAAGTGGGAGCTCGATAGTGTTTTTGATCTTGTATGTGGACGACATACTACTGATCGGGAACGATGTTTCGATGTTAAACTTCGGTCAAGGGATCATTGAATGGCAAGTTTTCGATGAAGGACCTTGGTGAGGCGGTCTATATTTTAGGCATTAAGATCTATAGAGATAGATCGAGGAGGCTGCTCGGCTTAAGCGAACGCACGTACATAGATAAAGTGTTGAAGCGGTTCAACATGAGTGAGGCGAAGAAAGGGTTCTTGCCGCTCTCACATGGTATAAGGCTAAGCGAGACTCGTAGTCCTTCGACATCGATGGCGAAGCGGGATGAGTAGGATTCCGCATGCCTCGGCAATCGGATCCATCATGTATGCCATGATATGTACAAGGCCTGATGTTGCTTTGCAAGAAGCCTAACAAGTAGATACCAGGCCAACCCGTGTGAGAGAGTCACCGGGCAGCGGTAAAGACTATTTTGAAGTACACGAAAAGGACTAAAGAGATGTTCCTAGTTTATGGAGGTGAGGAAGAGCCTGCCGTAAGGGGTTACGTCGATGCTAGTTTCCAAACCGGCAGAGATGATTGTCGATCACGGTCCGGATTCGTGTACGCGTCTGAGCGGAGGAAGCGATTACCTTGGATGAGTTCCAAGGAGGATCGGTGGCCGATTCTACCACGAAGTTTAATACATTGCGGCTTGTGAAGCTGCAAAGGAAGGTGTTTGGATCCGCATTTTCTGGATGATCTTGGTATTTTCCCAGCCTCGGTGAAACCGTTGGACCTTTATTGTGATAATTACGGTGCCATCGCACAAGCCAAGGAGCCGAGGAATCACCACAAGGTCGGACACATAGACCGGAAATATCACACGATACAAAAAGATCGTAAAGAATGGTGATGTAGAGTTATGCAAGATTCACACGGATGCAAATGTTGCAGATCCGCTGACTAAGCCTCTTCCACAACCCAAGCATGAGGGGCACGTTAGAGCCATGGGCATTCGATGTCTATTTGATTGACTCTAGTGCAAGTGGGAGATCATTGGAGATATGCCCTAGAGGCAATCATGTATGATGATATTTCCTATGTGTTTATGAATAAAGATAGTCCTTGGACATTATCAATGATGTGTATCAGCAAGTACGTGACTTGTTTGTGGGACTATGCATTGTATGATGACTGTCCTAAAGGTCCCTAGTCGAAAGGGCTGTGTGGACGCGCAGCCGACTAGACTAGCATATGACACGGTCGATGGCTTGGTCTCACTAGCCATGGAGCATTGGATGCTAACCGGATAATATGGACTTGGAAAGGTGCAGTCGGATTCGACATAGTCGGATCCGAGTCGAGATAAGGTCCAGTCGGACGGACCCAACTATGAGACGCAGCGATATGTCATCTGTGAGTCTCTAGTACAACATACGTTCTATGTCCTAAGACCTGAGCCGACGCATGTACTCGAGATGGTGATAGACTTGCTTTGGGCCGACCAAACGCTACTCCGTGGATAGGTAGTTACAAAGGTAGGTTTCGGGTTTGTCCAATCCCATGCTGCGAGACATGGTGCAAGATGGGATTTGCCCCTCCGATCGAGAGATATACTCTGGGCCCCTCGTGTGATCTCGGACTAGGGAAAGCATGGCTATGCGACTGGATTATGAGATAATCCGGATTGTGGTCGGTATCACTGGAACGAGAAAGAGGTCGGGCTAGCACAAGGATAGCCAGTCTACCGCCTTGAGCCCGTCAACATATATCGTGCGGCAAAGGGAACAAGTGTGACACGTTATGCGAGGTTAGCCTAACCAGCTTCATAGTCAGCTTGGTGGTCGGCACGCCTTGCTAGAGGCCGCTACCAACCGTGCAGGTCGGAGGTGATCCGAACTGTGACCAAGCCGACTTGAACCTAAGGGGCCGCTGGCTTAAGGGAAGGAACCTCTGAGGTCAGTTCGTGGGACACTGGTCGGATGTGATCTGAAGCTGGACTAGGAACGTGACCGAGTAGACTTTGGGCTTTAGGGTCCGTGGCGAGGCCCAAGTGTTGAGGCCTTGGCCGGGCGACGCCTATATAAAGTGGAGGTGCGGCACACTCATTGATTCGATCGCTTGGCCTGCGACTAGGGTTTGCATGTGTTGCGAATAGCCACCTCCACTCGCCGCCGGTAATAATGATCGGACCTAGCAGTCCGCCATACGACGCTTCCTCCCATTACGCCGGATATCATAGAGGCGGTGCACTTGCGCCGCTCCGCTGAACTCGTCGTGGGATCGGACGACCGCCGCCGAGGGAGATCGAACGAGGAGGAGACGATCCACGCAGACGCGCTGCCCCAACTCTTCTTCGCTGCCGCGGCACTACGCGTCTAGTGGTAACGAACTGTGATCCATCTCCGTAGCATGTTCTGGATGTTAGCGTAGGAATTTTAATTTGCAGTCGACGCACCCTACCGTAGAACCCAACAGTTGGAGAAGTTGACGTGAAGCCGCGAATCACCCCTGATGATGAGGCGCTTCACTCCCAGGGCCACCGCAGCTTTGAGGCCAGCTATGAGGCCTTCGTACTCCGCTATGTTGTTGGAGACCTTCTCGCTCTGCTGGAAGGAGAGCTGAATGGCATAGTAGAGCTTGTCCTGAGTGGATGAGATGAGCACTGCTCCAGCCCCCTCAAGACTCAAGCGCCGCCGGAATGCGCCCATCGAATACATAACCCAGCCGTCTGGGCGCTTGACTTCCCAAATGAGAGGGATCAATCCTCGCTGCCTCAAGCTCAAGGCGTCCATCCATTCTACCACGAAGTCGGCGAGCACGGCTCCTTGATGACCCTGGTTGTGCTTGAACTCAGTGGAATGCTCGCATTTCGATATTCCACTCGGCGACTCTTCCAGCAGCGCTGGGGCTCCTGAGTACCCTCTCCAGTGGGTAGGCCAAGACGACCTTGAATGGGTGACCTTGAAAGTAGTGTCATAGCTTACACGAGGCCACCAAAAGTGCGAGCAAGAGCTTCTGAGGCATGGGGTACCGTGCCTTGCATCCCCTTGATCTGCCGTCTTGTGAAATATACCTTGGGTGCTCGTGATGGTTGGCGGCTTCGGCCAGAAGCCTGCGTCGCGTGAGGTTGAGGCACCTCCTGAGGCGATAAATCTTCCGGAGCCTGGTCGCCAATTGGGGCCTCAACAGGCCCAAGGGCGCCATCTTGCTGAGCCTGGTCATCCGTTGGCGTTGCTGCAGCCCCTGCGGTGCACTTCGGGTCTTGCGTCGTGCCGGTCGGGGTTGTGGCTCGGCGCGACGTATCCTTGGCCTTGCCCTCTTCCTGAACCGCCACCAGAGCCGCACTAGCTGAGTAAGGAGTGGCGGCGAGGTAGAGCACCAGGGGATCGAGAGGGCGGGGCGCCACCATCACCGGAGGGCTGGTAGGGTATCTCTTGAGGTTTTGAAACGCTTGGTCAGCCTCCGGGGTCCACTCGAACGGGCCCTTCTTCTTCATCAGCTTGAAGAACGGTAGGGCGCGCTCTCCCAGCTTGGAGATGAAGCGTCCAGCCCGAAGTCACGAGCCGGCAAGCTTACGCATCTCCTTGAGGATTTGTGGTGGGCTCATGTCTTCAATAGCCTTGACCTTCTGGGTTGGCCTCGATCCCACAGGTGGGACACGAGGAAGCCCAAGCAATTTTGCTTGCGAGGGACACCAAATCACGCAATTTTTCTGGGTTGAGCCACAAGTCCACTGGCGCAGGCTCGCGAAGGTCTTCTCCGGTGTCCTGAATCAAAGTTCTCGCCTCCGAGACTTCACCACAATGTTGCCGTCGGCAAACCCGAGCGTTCCTCCCGAGCTGCTGGCCCAGGGCGATGTGCATCAGCCGTTGGAAGGTCGCACCGGCGTTGTGCAGACCGAATGGCATGCAAGTGTAGCAGTACACCCGACAAGGGGTCAGAAAGGTCGTCTTCTCCACATACTATACTGCCATGTTGATCTGGTGATAGCTTGAGAATGCATCCAGTAAGCATAGCAGGTCGCACTCGGCGGTGGAGTCAACGATCTGGTCGATGCGTGGAAGCCGGAACGGGTCTTGAGGACAAGCTTTGTTGAGGTTGGTGATGTTGACACACATGTGCTCCTTCCCGCCTTTCTTAGGCACAACGATGGGGTTCGCCAGCCACTCGGGGTACTGAACCTCGCGAATGACACCTGCTGCCTCTAGCTTGCGGGTTTCCTAGACAATGAAGGACTACTTCCCCGTGGACTATCGCCGCGCCTTCTGCTTCATAGGGCACACATTGGGGCACACCCTTATGTGATGCTCGATCAGCCTTCTTGGGACCCCTACTAGCTGTTTGGGCTCCCACGCGAATACTTCCTTGTTTGCACGCAAGAACTTTACCAATGCCTCCTCTTGATCTGGGTCGAGGTTGCCACCTATGGTGAAGGTGGCTCCAAAGCACCCATCTTCCTCGACCGGCACCTGCTTGGTTTTTGCCCGATCTTGAGTGAACAACTACATCTTTTTGGCCGACGCGGCCTACTTAACTCCAGAGGTGGCCTCGTCGGCCGGTCGCACCGTCGTGGCGGCCTTCAGGGCAAGCTTAAGCGCCACCAGAGCATCCTTGGTATCTCCAACTACGGTGAGTACGACCTTGCTCCCGGGCATCTTCATGAGGTTGTAGGCTGGATGGGTCGCCGCCATAAACTGTGCCAGAGCAGGGTACCTGAGGATGGTGTTGTACGAAAGGCCAATGCGGGCGATGTCGAAGTCGATTAGCTTCGTGCGGTACTGGTCGCGGGTGCCAAAGGTCACGGGAAGACGGATCTACCCCAGGGGACTAGAGGAGCCGCCGCCGACCCCGCAGAAGGGCTTGCTACGGCGTAGCCGCTCGAGCGGTACGTGAACGAGGCTAAAAGCCTCCACAGAGAGCACGTTGAGGCCGGCGCCGCCGTCGATGAGGGTCTTGGTGACGGCTACGCTGCAGATGGTGGGCATGCAAAGCATTGGGAGCATGCCCGAGCCCACGGTGGTGACAGGGTGATCCCCCGCATCGAAGGTCAGGTCGGCCTTGGGCGCCGCCCAACTCGTGGGAGCCCCCTGACGCGCGGAGGCGGCACCGATCTAGCGAAAGAACGGCTTGGTGTGATGGTCCAAGGGCGGCGCTTGCGAGCCGCCGACGAGGGCCACAACAGCGAGGGGCGCCAGTGCCGAGGAGCGCATGGCGAAGAGGCCGCGTAGCTCCTCCCAAGATGCCACCGTGGATTCTGGGAGGTTGAGCAACCAGGCACACGGTGCACCAGCGGGAGACATGGGGAGATAGTTGGCCATGACCTTGTCATCGCCCCCAGCCTTCAGAACGGCCTCTTCATACGCCAGCAGGAAGGCCGACGGGTCCGCAGCGCCGTCGTAACACGGCAGCATCTCCGACTTGAACTTGGGCGGCCACCGCACCCGCCGCAAGGCAGGGGCAAAGGCTCTGAGACCCCTGGCTCCGCCATGGGCATCCTCCATCGTAGCCAAAAGAGAAACGTCGGCCATGGGAGCAAGGCACTGTGGTGGTGGAGCATGGATCGACGGAAGGAAAGCTTGGGCGCACCCCTGCCTGGCGCGCCAAATGTCGGATTTCGGGTTCCGGCAAACCCTTGAGGTTCGAACACTGGGGAGCGCACGAAGATCTCTCTCTCCCTAGATCACTCTCACAACAATCGCAAGGCCTAGCTCGACAAACCCAAAGAACGAGTGAAACAAGAGTTTATACTGGTTCGGGCCACCGATGTGGTGTAATACCCTACTGCAGTGTGGTGCGGTGGATTGCCTCTTGGGCTGAGGATGAACAGTTAAAAGGGAAGAACAACCTCCTGTGGAGAGGTGCTCTTGTTCTTGGTGAACTTGTGTGTGGCTATGGATGGAATGGCTCCGATCCAAGATGAGATGCCTCCTATGGTGGTGGCTAATCCTATTTATAGAGGCTCTGGTCCTCTCCACAAATATTGAGCGGGAAGGGATCCAACAACGGACAAATTCGAAGGGAGACAACTAGTACAAGTTATCCTGACTAAAGGTGGTCTTCGCCTGCCAAAGGCTCTGGTGGTGATGTCGTCTTGGGCTCCACGGTGACCTCCATCCTGTAGTCCTGCAGGGCTTGGTCTCGTAGCACTGATATGGAAACCTTTGCCTGATGCCTCGGGACTCCTAGCCTGCGCCTGCCTATTTACCACCAAAGAGGAAACGAGGACATTGCCACTGCCCCGCCTCGCTCCGGGGCCATGGCTTACAACAGAAACTCGCGAGGTGCTCCTGGCCTTGATCTCTCTGCCCCTCGTGAGCCGGCCTGGCGAGGCCACCCCCGAGGAGGTCTTGTGTTGCCCGCCTCACGAGGCTTGGCCCCTCGCGAGGGTCTTGAGTGTTTGCTGGTGAAGACGGGCCGTACAGGGCTCCTGGTGGAGGCACGCCATGGGTCGCAGGCAGGCAAGTCTGGGGATCCCCATTCCCAGGACATCGACAATGTTGATGCCGCTCCATGATAGCATGCCAAGTTTCATGAATTTCAGGCGAGTTTTGGATTTACTAGAATTTAAAAACAAGGTATCTCAATGTTTGTGGCCGAGTGACGGTGGCATGGTGTTTGACATTCATTCCCATTTCTTGCGTGGGACCTAAGCATGCACCCAAGGACAAATATTTGATTTTTCAACCAATTTATATGCATTGGAGCATGTGCATGTAGTTCAAATTTGAATTATGCACATAAATGCATTGAAAACTCACTTAATGCATAAAGATGTCCAAACGAACCCTGAATAATTCCAATTCTTTTATGATCACTGCAGAATAAAAGGTCTAGCAATTCAAACACCGTCCATGGCCGCTATGACCCCATTATGTAATTCAAATCAAGATGAAAAATCAAGTAGATCCCACACAGTTTATTATAACCAACCGTGTGAGATGCAGCACGAAATATCTTTGGACCATGTGTGAATAAGGGACCGTCTCTGATGACACTTTGCGCGCTAGTTTTTTGGCTGAAGCAATTCTGTCGGATTTAGGTTTACGGCAAAACCCTCAAGGTTCGAACACTGGGTGCGCACGAAGATCTCTCCCTCCCTCTAGCTCGCTCACTCACCATGATCTCAAAGCTCAGCACGTCAAACCCGAAGAACAAGGGACACAAGAGTTTATACTGGTTCGGGCCACCGATGTGGTGTCATACCCTACTCCAGTGTGGTGTGGAGGATTGCCTTGTAGGCTGAGGATGAACAAGTACAAGGGAAGAACAGCCTCGTGAGGAGAGGTGTTCTTGAGCTCGGTGAGCTTGTGTGCTTAGGGATGATCTGAATGATCCCTCCCTTGCTAATGTGGTGGCTAGTCCTACTTGTAGAGGCCCAGGTCCTCTCCCTAAATATTAGGCGGGAAGGGATCCCACAACGACCAATTTGAAGGGGGACAGCTAGTACAAGCTATCCTGACAAAAGGCGGTCTTCGCCTGCCAAAGGCTCTCGTGGTGACGCCGTCGTGGGCTCCGCGATGACCTCCGTCCTTCCGTCCTGTTGGTCTTGGTCTTGTTGCACCAATATGGAAACCTTTGTCTGATGCCTCAGGACTCCTCGCCCGCGCTCGCCCCTTTAGCACCAAAGAGGCAGGTACTTCCGCCACCGGGCGCCTACCGCCTTTGGTCGTCCCGGCTCACGTCACGGGAACCTCACGAGGTGCCCCTCGCCTTGATCTCTCCGCTCCTCATGAGGTCTTGTGTCATCCGCCTAGCGAGGCTTGGCCCCTTGCGAGGGTCTTGAGTGTTTGCTGGTGAATGTGGGCCGTACCAGGCCGCAGCAGGAGCCATGCCGTGGGCCGCACGCAGGCAAGTCTGGGGACCCCCTTTCCCAGAACGCCGACAGTAGCCCCCGGGCCCATGGTGCACTCGGACATGGCTTCGCGGCGAAGCCAAAGGGCAACTGCGGAGCTCCGCGGGCCCCAACCGCATGCGGCCTTTATTGACACGTGGCGACCGATGGGACGTGGGCGTCTCCGCTTCCCCATGCTGCAGTGGTAACTACCCGACTTGATGAGTCCCTGGTGCATGTAGAGAAAACCATCATTACCTGCGATCGTGCGGGTCGCCGATTGGCCTTCTCCTTCTATAAATGGGAAGGGGGCGGAGCCCCGTTGCCCATCTCATCCTATTCCGCTTGCTTCTTCTTCCTCGCTTCAGTGCTAGCAGCGACATCCATGGCGCCGGTGAAGAGGTTCTCGGCCGCAGAGAAAGGGAAGGCCCGCCAGGAGGGGCCCGGCTCGCCACCGCCCAAGAGGGGACACTGCCGCCACGCAGCACATCTTGAGCGTGGCCACTCGCTTACCCATGTCAAGCGGGCGCCTCTCCGCGCGGTGGGAGCCGCCCAGGTCGTGGCTGTCCTGTCGATCGAGGGAGGCGTGCGATGGTTACGCGGCCTCCCCGGCCACGCTTCCACTCGGCGGAGGTGCTGCCGGAGTTCGTTTTGTAGTCGGAGAACCCGACTGGCACCTGACTTCAGCTCTCGCGCTCCTTCGCCGGCGAACTGCCGACCACGGGTCCAGGCGGTCTCTGGCTACAGGCGGACGGCTGCTGCAGCAAGGCTTCGTGGGCCGCGGTGGAGGTCTCCGTCGCGGGCAATGCAGCCCTGGCCCACGGTTGGCAGATGTTTGCCCGCGAGCGCGGCCTGGGCAGGCGGTGTACTCTTCACTTCAAGTATGACGGTGACGCGACCCTGTATGTGAGGGTGTTCAGGGAAGATGGTCGCCACGTCGGATGCTGCCCTGAGGAAAACGACGGTGGCGAGGTGCTCGGCCTTGGCGACGGCCGTGACAAGGGTGAAGGTGAACTCTCCCTCGGCGCCGACCCTGGCTAATCCATCTACGGCAGCTCCTCCTCAGGCGACAGCTCTAGCAGCGGCGGCTATGATCAGCCGCCACCCCGCCGCGCCCGCTTCGAGGGCGGTAGCGGGTCGTCTCATTGTTGCGCCCCAGTGAAGCGCGAGGAGGGGTCTGGCTGAGACCAGGAGGGTGCCGAGGGTCTACCCTCGCGAACCGCTGCGGGGGCACGTGCTGCTTTTATTTTGCTCTTTCCTTTCTTCCTGGATTTCAAAAAGAAACAAGTATGGGGGCCTGCAAGGGCGTGTAACAAACCGTGATTTCCAATTCGCTGTGTTATGTTTATTGTGCATGTGTCGTGTTGTGGCATTCGTGCTTCATGTAGGTGCACGGGGATAACTTAGCTTGGTGAGCCCGGGGTAGTTTCACGTCTCGTGGTGCGCCTTCTGGGGCCTGCCGACACCTCCCAGCCGTTGGCTAAAGAGCTGTTGACCTTGGGAGTCGTCGTAAAGCTGCAAAATTTTGCTAGGTCATCCGTTGGGTGCTTATCCTACTCTGTGCGAGGCCCCAACCATGGGCTAGCCATGGCTTGGTGCGCGCCACATCACGGTACCCGTGGGGCACGGACATAGGAGGAAGCGCCAAGCACGAGCTCAACCGAGGGCGCCTCAATAAGGTTAGGAGAGCCGGAGCTCTCGAGCGACAGAGCTTTGGCGAGGTGCGCACACACACCTGCCGAGTGTAGCCCCCACGCGAGGGAGAGCTGCTTGCAATCGCCGCCTCCCAGCGTAAAACAAGGAACGAGCGAATAGGCAGCAAAAGGAAAGGGCAATCCAGCCGAGCAATCGATAGAGAACACCAGAACTATAAATTCCATAAAAAAGGCAAAACCAACTTCATGTAGCAAATGAACATCGCCAGTCGCACCTAGTCTAGTCTTCTCACCAGCGCGGAGCTAAGTGCTGCCACTAGGACGTGGGAGGGAGCCCCCGAGTCCTGAGGGCGGCACTCCTGAGACTCCGGAGTGTGTACAACCCCACTCATTATTACGTGAGAGTGTCACGGGCGGAGACCTTCACAGGCACTGGGCCTTGCTTCACAGGCGCTAGGCCTTGCTTCATGGGTAGAACTTCCGGAGGTGCAGGATGTTCCAGGCGTTCTGGATGGGGACCCTGTCCCATGTCTCTGTGTGCACGCGCCAGCTCGGAGACATGGGAAACTCCGAAATGGGCCCCTCCCACATGGGCGAGAGCTTATGCAGCCCTTCCCCCGAGAGAGCACCCGCCTTTAGGACGCAGGTCGCCACCTCGAAGGCCCCGGAGCAGACGCTACGGCAAAGTGATACCGCCGCAGCCGCCGCCGGGTATCTTGCCACTTTCGGAGCGTGGCTTCATGGCGGCGTTCCTCGCCCAGCACAAGATCCATCCCCCGCATGGCATCCTGCTATGTCTCATTAAACGCTAGGACCCGCGCGGAGCGATGCTTGACCTCGTGAGGGAGAACCGCTTTTGCTCCGTAGACGAGGAAGAACGGGGTCTCGCCTGTTGGCCTGGTGGCGGTGGTGGGGATGGACCACATCACAAACTGGAGCTCGTCGTGCCTGCCCCTGCCGCAGGCCTCGAGCTTCTTCTTGAAGGTCCTGGTCTTGAGGCCTCTCAGGACTTCCGCGTTGCCTCATTCGGCTTGCCCATGGCTCCTGGGGTGTGCCACCGAAGCATAGCAGATCTATGTTCCAAGGTTAGCACAATATGTCTTGAAGAAATTGCTAGTGAACTGCGAGCCGTTGTCGGTCATGATGCGGTTGGGGACCTCGAACCGGCTCACGAGACCCTTGATGAACTTGACCGCCGATCCGACCGGGATGGTGCGGACATCTTCCACCTCCGCCCACTTGGTGAACTTGTCGATGGCGATGTAGAGGTAGCGGTAGCCCCCAAGCGCTCGAGGGAACGGGCCTAGGATATCCAGCCCTAATACCGCGAATGGCCACGAGAGCAGGATGGTCTGGATGCCCTGATTTGGCTGATGGATTTGCTTGGTGTGGAATTGGCAGGCCTCGCAGGACTTCAGCACCTCGGTTGCACAGTTGGGTCAGAGGTCGGTAGAACCCGGCTATGGAATGCCCACCGACTGTGGTTCGTGGATTTGCGGGAGTGGTCCCGCAGTCTCCACCGTGTATGTCAGCTAGCAACTCGTTCCCCTGCTCCCTTGGGATGCATCACAAGGAAAAATCATTTGGCCGCTTCCTGTATAGCTCACCATCCTGGATGCAGTATGTCAGAGTAACTTTGCCGGGCAACGCGCCTGCGCCCCTCCTCTTTATCCGCAGCGCCCCTTGTGTCGTGTATTCCTTGAACTCTGGTCCAAATACTTCCCTCCCGAGGCTCGAGCGCCGAGCAAAGCGTGCTCCCGAGGTTGGGCCGCAGGCAGGGGCTCCCAAGGTGGGTGGGTGGGGGAGTTCCTCCCAAATCGGCGCCGGCCCCGAAGGCGGAGGTGCTGCCGAAGGCTTGAAGAGTCGTTCCGCGAAGACGCCAGGCTCTTGGGGTTGGCGCTTGGATGCCCTTTTGGCAATGTCGTCGGCCTCCTTGTTGGTGCCACGAGGCACGTGCTGCAACTCTAGGCCCAAAAACTGCTTTTCCATTTTGCGTACCTCCGTGAGGTATGCCTCCATGTGCTTGTCCCTCGGCTCATATACCTTGTTGGAGAAGTTGACGAGAAGCTACGAGTCGCCCCTTATGATGACGCGCTTCACCCCCAGGGCCACCGCAGCCTTAATGCTAGTGATGAGGCCTTCGTAGTCCGCGATGTTGTTGGAGACCTTCTCGCCCTGCTGGAAGCAGAGTTGCATGGCGTAGTAGAGCTTATCCTGAGTGGGCGAGATGAGCACTGCTCCTGCCCCCGTGCCCTGGCGAGAGGGATCGGTCCTCGCCTGCTTCAAGCCCCGGGGTGTCAGTCCATTCTGCCACAAAGTCGGCGAGCACGGCTCCCTTCATGACCCTGGTTGAGCTAAACTCCAACTAGAATGCTTGCAACTTGATGTTCCATTCAGCGACTCTTCCGGTGGCGTTGGGGCTCCGGAGTATCCACTCCGGCATTGGGTGACCTTGGAAGTAGTGATGCAGTTTATGCGAGGCCACCAAGAGCGCCAGCAAGAGCTTCTGATGCATGGGGTACCATGCCCTCGCATCCCGCACTACCGTGTTGACGAAGTACACTGGGTGCTCGATGAAGGCGGGAGCTTTGACGGAGCTCGCGCCTCCCGAAGGTTGGGGCGTCTCCTGAGGTGATGGGACCCTAGGATCCTGGTCGCCCACTGGGGCCCCTGCAGGCCCAAGAACGTCGCCTTGCTGGGCCTGCTCACTCGTTGGCATTGCTGCAGCCCTTGTGGCGTCCTCTTGGTGTCAGACGCTTCGGCTGGAGGTGCGGCATTTGCAGCGACCGACTTCTTGGCCCGGTGCTCTTCCCGGACCGCCACCAGCGCCGTGCTAGCAGAGTAGGAAGTTGCGGCAAGGTAAAGCACCAGGGGCTCGAGGGGACGAGGCGCCACCATCACCAGAGGGCTGGTCAGGTATCTCTTGAGGTCTTGAAACGTCTGGTCGGCCTCCGGGGTCCACTCGAACGGGCCCTTCTTCTTCATCAGCTTGAAGAATGGTAGGGCACGCTCCCCCAGCTTGGAGATGAAGCACCCTAGCGAGGTCACGCGGCCCGCAAGCTTCTGCATTTCCTTTAGAGTTTGTGGTGGGCTCATGTCTTCTATCGCCTTGACCTTCTCCGGGTTAGCCTCGATCCCCCTGTTAGTCACGAGGAAGCCCAGTAGCTTGCCGGAGGGAACACCGAACACACACTTCTCTGGGTTGAGCCGCAGGTCCACCTAGGGCAGGCTTGCGAAGGTCTCCTCCAGGTCCTAAATCAAGGTTCTCGCCTCCCGAGATTTTACCACGATCTCATCGATGTAGGCTTCAAATGCTTTCACCCGAGTTCCGACCCAGTATGATGTGCATCACCGCTGGAAGGTCGCGACCTGTGTTGCGCAGCCCGAACGGCATGCATGTGTAGCAGTACACCCCACACGGGGTCAGGAAGGCCGTCTTCTCCACATCCTCCACTGCCATCTTGATCTAGTGGTAGCCCAAGAACGCGTCCAGGAAGCATAGCAGGTCGCACTCGGTGGTGGAGTCGACAATCTGATCGATGCGCAGAAGCGGGAACGGGTCTTGGGGGCAGGCCTTGTTGAGGTTGGTGAAGTCGACGCAAATGCGCTCCTTCCCACCTTTCTTTGGCACGACGACGGGGTTCGCCAGCCACTCCGGGTACCGAACCTCACGAATGACACCTGCTGCCTCCAGCTTGCGGGTTTGCTAGATGATGAAGGACTGCTTCTCCATGGACTGTCGCCGTGCCTTCTGGTTCACAGGGCACACATTGGGGCACACCCTTAAGTGATGCTCGATCAGCCCCCTCAGGACCACTACCAGCTGCTTGGGTTCCCAGGCGAATACATCCTTGTTCGCCATCGGGAACCTCACCAATGCCTCATCTTGATCTGGGTCGAGGTTGGTGTCGATGGTGACGGTGGCTCCTGAGGGTTCACCTTCCTCGACCGGTACTTGCTTGGTTTCGGCCCGGTCTTGAGTGAACATCTTCTTCTTCTTCGCCAGTGCGGCCTCCTTAGCTCCGGGGGTGGCCTTGTCAGCCGGTCGGGCCGCCGCCGCGGCTTTGGGGGCAAGCTTGAGCGCCGCCATAGCCTCCTTATTGTCTCCAGCTACGGTGAGGACGCCCTTGCTACCCGGCATCTTCATGAGATTGTAGGCCGGATGAGTCGCCGCCATAAACTGAGCCAAAGCCGGGTACCCGAGGATGGCGTTGTACGAGAGGCCAATGCGGGCGATGTCGAAGTCGATCAGCTCGGTGTGGTACTTGTCGCGTGTGCCGAAGGTCACAGGAAGGCGGATCTGCCCCAGGGGGCTGGCGGAGCCGCCGCCGACCCTGGAGAAGGGCTTGGTGGGATGATGCCGTTCGTGTGGCACATGGAGCAAGCCGAAAGCTTCCACGGAGAGCATATTAAGGCCAACCCCGCCATCGATGAGGGTCTTTGTGACGGCTACGTTGCAGATGGTGGGCGCGCAAAGCATTGGGAGCACGCCCGAGCTGGTGGTGGTGTAGGGGTGATCCCCTGAGTCGAAGCTGAGGTCGGCCTTGGGTGCCGCCAACCAGGGAGCTCCTTGCTGCATGGAAACGGCGCCAATCTGGCGGAAGAACTGCTTGGTGTGACGGTCTGAGGGCAGTGCTTGCGAGCCGCCGAGGAGGGCTGCGACGGCGATGGGCACCGGCGCTGCGAAGCGCGCGACAAAGAGGCCACGCAGCTCCTCCCAAGATGCCACTGAGGATCCCGGGAGGGTGAACAGCCAGGCGCGCGGTGCGCCAGCGAGGGCCATGGGAAACCAGCTGGCCATGACCTTGCCGTCGCCCCGGCCTTCAGGACGACCGCCTCGTATGCCTGCAGGAAGGCCTACGGGTCCGCTGCACCGTCGTAACGCGGCGGCATCTCCGGCTTGAACTTGGGCGGCCACTGTACCCGCTGCAAAGGTGGGGGTAAAAGCTCTGAGCCCCCTGGCACCGTCATGGGCGTCCGCCGTCCCAGCTGGAGGAGCAACGCCGGTGATGGGGACGAAGCATGGAGGTGGTGGAGCGTGGATCGATGAAAGGAATGCTTCAGCGCACCCCTACCTGGCGCGCCAAATGTCGGATTTCGGGTTCCGGCAAAACCCTCAAGGTTCGAACACTGGGGTGCGCACGAAGTTCTCTCCCTCCCTCTAGCGCGCTCACTCAGCATGGTCTCAAAGCTCAAAACGTCAAACCCGAAGAACAAGGGACACAAGAGTTTATACTGGTACGGGGCACCGATGTGGTGTAATACCCTACTCCAGTGTGGTGTGGTGGATTGCCTTGTAGGCTGAGGATGAACAATTACAAGGGAAGAACAGCCTCCTGAGGAGAGGTGTTCTTGAGCTCGGTGAGCTTGTGTGGTTGAGGATGATCTGAATGATCCCTCCCTTGCTAAGGTGGTGGCTACTCCTATTTATAGAAGCCCGGGTCCTCTCCCCAAATATTAGGCGGGAAGCGATCCCACAACTGCCAATTTGAAGGGGGACAACTAGTAAAAGCTATCGTAACAAAAGGTGGTCTTCGCCTACTAAAGGCTCTGGTGGTGACGCCGTTGTGGGCTCCGCGATGACCTCCGTCCTGCTGGTCTTGGTCTTTTGTTGCACCAATATGGAAACCTTTGCCTGATGCCTCGGCACTCCTCGTCTGCGCTTGCCACTTTAGCAACAAAGAGGCAACGGGTACTCTGCGCCCGCTGGCGCCCGCCTGGCGCGTGCCTGGCCTTGGTCGTCACGCCTCACGTCACGGGACCCTCATGAGGTGCCCCTTGCCTTGTTTCTCATCGCTCCTCGCGAGCCAGCCTAGTGAGGCTGCCCCGAGGAGGTCTTGTCGTCTGGCCTCATGAGGCTTGTCCCTTACGAGGGTCTTGAGTGCTTGCTGGTGAAGGTGGGCCATACCAGGGTCAAGTAGAGCCACGCTGCGTGGTCCACAGCAGTGCAAGTCTCTGGGACCCCTGCTCTAGAACGCCGACAGATTCCAAATTTCGCTTCCAAGGAAATATCTACCTCCCCCCTCCCTTACCAAAAGCCACATTTCCCTTTCCGCATTCCTTTCCAAGTTGAAACCTTCACTCCTTGCTTGCGTAAGAACCTCCTCGCCCGTGCACCCTCCTTCATGTTGCTCGGCCTCGCCTATCCAGGCAGGTAATCCACACCCGACCCCCATCCTCCTGCTCCTTCCACATCCAACATTCCCCGACCACCGGCGCAAGCGCGCCACCTTCCACCCAAATCACTAACCCCTCCACCAAATAAGCGCCAGCCTAAGCCATGGTGCATGCAGTATAGCCAGGACCTCAAGGAGCATTTGGCAGTGGAGAAGAAAATTGCGGCCGCACGCGTGGATGAGGTTGCGATGGCTGCAATTCGTGCCGACCGCCAGATCTTGGAGGAGCACCTCGCCATCGAGGCCACCGTTGATGCCTCGCGCACCGACGCCCCGACGCGGTTGGCTGCTTTAAA
Source organism: Aegilops bicornis (assembly GCA_021605145.1). Classification (NCBI taxonomy): domain Eukaryota; kingdom Viridiplantae; phylum Streptophyta; class Magnoliopsida; order Poales; family Poaceae; genus Aegilops; species Aegilops bicornis. The sequence continues at coordinate 13,043,429 of CM038669.1, forward strand.
CGACAGTTCATGGCCTTTTCTCGAGGCCACCGTTGGTGCCTTCGACGAAGACTACGAAGTGTTTTATCAGCGTGCACGTGCTTACCTCATCTCAAGAGCCAGCAAGTTGGTGCCCGGAGCGGCTCATGCAACTCACCACTCACCACTACAACTCACCACTCTCAAGAGCCTCGCCCTCTTCCATGTCCAAGGAGCCAATCGTCATCGATATCTCTGACAATGAGGAGTTGCTTGTCTTATTAGCTCACTATAAGGACCCATGTTCAGTTTGCTAGCTACCGCTTTTCCTTAACAAATTCTAGTGAATTGTGCTATCTACTTTCACCATGGAATCTTTTGCTATAGTGTATATGTTCTGTATGTCTTGCAATGTGGTGTTCAATTAACTTCTTGGTTCAATTATGCAATTGTGATGTTCAATTCTTCAGGCTGCAATATTTCCAAGTTGTTAAGCATGCTTGGTTTGGTTAACTGTCTGATCTTCTATTAGGAGTATGTTATATTGTTCAATTGGTGTTTAGTTAACTGCTTGGTTCATTTTTTGTGGCTTGTTTAACTAGTTGTGGTGTTTAGTTAATCGCTTGGTTCAATTCTCGCAATGTGATGTTCAATTGCTGTGGCTGCATTCTCTTATTGTATACCATGTGAGTAATAAATAGAATTTGGCTGTACTAAATACATGAGAAACAAATACAATTGCTATATTCCAAGTTGTTAAGCATGCTTGGTTTGGTTAAAAGTATGATCTTCTATTAGGAGTATCTTATATTGTGCAACGTGGTGCTCAGCTAACGTTTGGTTCATTTGTTGTGGTGTTTAGTTAACTGCTTGGTTCAATTCTGCAATGCGATGTTCAATTTTTTGGATGCATTCTCTTATTTGTATACCATGTGAGGAATAAATCGAATTTGGCTGCACTTAATACATGAGAAACATATACAATTGCTATATTTCCTAGTTCTTAATCATGCTTGGTTTGGATAAATGGGTTTTCCATGTGGCTTGAATTAAACTAATGAATCTGCAATGTGCTTATTTTTCATCAACATATTTTACTAATAGCATGCGAACCCTTATTTAACCTGATGACTAACTACCTTATATGTGTTGCAAGGAAACAATGGGAAGCACTAAGGTTTACAAGATGGTACTAACTATTATACCTTGCCTTTTTTTATTCCTTTGCCCCGTTTCGAATATAGAGAAGATATTTTTGAGCATCCTTTTTTTCAGGGTTCACTGATGATTACCTCTCAAACCACCTCTGTGGTCAGGATGCGATGAAATTTTTCTTACAACACCCTTGGTTCAATATTGAAGTGTTCCTGAAGAGGTCGAAAGATGGACAGTCAATCATCCACAGGCCCTGGCCTAAAGTTGCAAAGACCTTCAACATGAATGAAGGCTCAATATTCGCCTTCCACTTCATAAGTTTTCCAGATGAGATGCATCTCTCTATGTACCATCAATGATCCTAATTTCGAAAGGTTCTAGATGTTGCATCTGAAACTTGCTGCTGGTGCAGTTGTGTAATGGGGTAGATGAGTGCTGAAGGTATATCATGTTGTACTCCGATGTATTTGAATTATCATGCTTCCTTAATATGGAAATGGAATATATTATGTGCTTAATATGAATGTCGATTAGATCAGTAAATGGATTAATAATAATAGGGGAATTAGCCTGCTAATTGGGTTTTCTTATTGCAAACGGCTAATGAGAGAACACCGTGGGCGATGACCTAAGGCAACGCACATAGTTTCTAGGAATAAACCGTGTTGGATCAATGAACAATCACACGCGACATTCTCTTCAAAACGGTTTCCGTTATGCCACCTTGCGCAAACGTCTTCCTTGTAGTGACTGTGTGGGTTGTATATACGAACGGAAACGTTCAATGGTGACTGACTGTGTGGGTTGTATATACGAACGGAAACGTTCAATGGTGACTGACTGTGTGGGATGTACTTACGACCAGAAATGATTTTGCCTCTATAATTGTATTTTTTTAGCACTATTGTATGTATTTTTGAATTTGAGTGCTCGTCGGTCGCACACGACCTCATTTTGCCGAAGGCAGTGTTCCAGAGGGCATATCCCCAATGGTTTCGGTGCGTGGGAAGGACCCCCCTATCGCCCACACTCACTTGGTGACGGTTCCAAATACCGTCGCGGAAAGGGGTAAAAAATCGTTTGTTTAGGACCAACACGCACCAGTGAGTGCTACCAATATACGAGTCTCATACGATGCCATTTCAACGATTGTACCACAAAAGCTCGAAATATTACAAGGTTCAAATTCCAGAGTTATATGGCTCAAATTCGAAGATTACAAGGTTCTAACTGATATTAGAAACGAAATTCAGCTCATCACCGTGAACGCCATACGGATCCAATGAACATGGATATCCGAGAGGACAAACTAATATTACCACTTCTAAGTCTTGTTTCGAAACCTCGCAATTTTTGCAAAGGGGACAGCCACTGAGAAGTCATGTATGGGGTGGACACGATGACTTCCGGTTACTCTGTCATCTGAAGTTACAAAATGAAATTCAACATTTTTGGAGCCTATTCCATTCTGCCACAGGCGACGGCGCTGATCAACAAACCATTCATATTTGCGAAATAAATGTAGGCCAAACCTCATTTCCTTAAGCACCCTTCCTATGGGAACAAAGAACCTAGCGAATATAATATCCGGTAAAGTCCCTCGGTAGGAGTTCAAAGTAATTTCTAAGAGATGCTGATCTAGGCATTTGATGTGATTGTTATACTGTATCACATTATCCACCAGTGGGCCTAATCTTATGTGCAAAAGAAGAAAATGTGTTAGTGCCTACAAGTAGTTTTGAACATTACTACAGTCCTATTTGGTTTGCAGGATTTGTAAAATGCACTAACATGCCATATTTTATCTGATATAATAAACATGGACATTTTATTACATTCTAGAAAAATGTAGCCTTCTCCACAAGAGGTTGGAGTTGGTGAAAAGTTCCCTAAGAAAACAAGTACAGATGAATCCACAGGAAAAATGCTTATTAATTGTAACCATATGGATCAAGCAACCAATATGGGGGGTGTGTGGAACATGTATGTACTGAAATCCTCCAAAGAATCCTTTAGAAATTGTACTACATTATCATTGTAAACTTGGAAAAAGGTGTCACAAATTGAACTCCCTTATGGTTAACATTTAACAGGAAAGGAACATCACCTCGACATATAGCTTCTCCAGGCACGGAAAGCATCTCGGGAAACCCATACTTGCTCCTGTGTTGGGGCCGATAGATTCTAGTGCCAAGACCTTCATCGTCAAGGCAGTTTGGGGTCAACCTTGTCGTAATCATTTTTCCAATGACACACTCTAACAAACATCGTCAAAATTAGAAATAATGTTAATTTGTTGGAGATGTAGAAGGAGGTTGTTGTACCTGAATGGGTGTGGATCCAATAACAAGTTCGGAGTATTTGTCAGATGAGTAGCCCACCACTGTCAATTTCGGCGCAAAAAAGACATTGATCTTGTTGGACCATCTTGATCAACTGTCCTCAATGACCACACCGTGGTACACATCTTGTGATGTCTTCCTGCCGCACCAGCAACACACATAAATAGTCCGGAGAGTCATGCAGGTGATGTGGAAGGTACTAAGCCCATTGATCGCCTGAAAACAAAGGTACTCGAGTGTAGTACAGCAAGGGAGCAGGCCCTCCATGTCACCGTTTGAGAGGCAGACGGCGACGAGCTCGAGGTGCTTCAGTCGTGGTAGAATAAGAGCGGGTGCGTCATTAAGGGGGGATGGCGGTTCCTGAACTTGCTACGCTGGCAGCGCATGCGTGAGGTGGAAGTGCGGACGTTGCGATGACCGCATATGCCCATCATCAAAAGTGAGCTCCTCTAGCTGATCTAGGGCGGGGGACCGGAACTAGTCGTCAAGCTTGGCTCGGTCCTTTCCATTGGAACGGAACTTGCCCATTCTAAGGCCTCTGGTTGGACTAAGGTGACTGCCGAGGATCTTGGAGAACGCATCCAAGCTTTTCAGATAACCATGGCAGAGCTCGTGGGTGTCGATGAGGTCAAGAGGGCTGGGCTTCCATTGGGGGCGCCACCGCCGGGAAAGGATGGTTGTAGTTGTCCGTGACCCATATTTGATTGGGAGGAGGGAGATGATGACTGTTAACATATCATCAGGGAGGCTGCTAATGAAGTCTAGGCCTGCTGGAGTCACTTGCGGTTCTATCTCGCCCCGTCTCCGCTTGTTGGCAGCCTCGTTCTCCACCTCCGAGTCTCCTTGTCAGCGGCGCTTTCTGATAGAAATGGGACTATAGGGAATATTTAGCTAAAACAGGGCAATAGAAAAGTGTATTGGTAACTAGACGTTATTAGGTAGGAATATAGTAAGAAAAGGGAATAATAATTGGTTGCTTAAATACTGCACAATTCAGTTGACATTGCTGGGTAAGTCAACATGCAGATAGTTGAAAATGAAACTTACTTCAAACAAAGTTTGGATGGATGATTTTGTCGGGGACGTTAGCATATATCTCATGACCAGGCCCTTTTATGTGTAGTGCAATATTAGTGCCAGCTTTCAGTACATAAAACTTACAAACTTCTTTCCTAAAGCTAGTGCCAAAATAGGAGTCACCACATTCACCAAGTCTTACATTAGCAACGATTGTAAATACATGGTTTGTGTGTAGTATGACATCTGTGCAGTCTTGATCTATGTAAAGGGAAAGATTGGGCACTACATAATCTGTTGCATAGCAAGGGATGCGCTGCAGAAAGTGGTAGGATTGTTAAAGAAAATATGGTAACATGCAAATATGGGCCCAAATGGAAAGAACTACACAGCAGATGAAATCGAAGGACAAAAATCTATAATTAAACAGATAGGGTAAAAATGATGTCATGGAAATATGAGAGTAATCGAAAGAACAATACATCATTAATTTGCCTAATATAGAAAGAAGAAGGGAAAAATCCCCTTTGACGTATATGGTGCATGTGGCACCTTTTATTCAAATGTAGCAATATTTAGAATACGTTCAGGAAAGTAAGCCATGCCAACCGATTTAGGGTGAGACTGAACATACTGCGCGCGTCCTCAAGTGATCTAGTATGGTGAGATGGAATCTCTGGCGGAGGTCGCAAAGTCCTGATGTGTCGGTGCACTGTACATTCTATGAATGAAAGATAACCCTCAAATCGGCTCGAATAAAAATGAATTCACGACGATTTCCGCCGGGTGATTAAAGGAGGCACATGAACTGCGATAAGAGATGAGGCAATATCTCATTAAATTAGTTATTGTGTCGTCCATGAGAAAGAACCCTCAGTACGGCATATTTCCCAACCGAGCGCAGCTGGGTCGACCGCGAGCAGCATCGAGAAAGTCGATGGCGATAGGCGGTGGCAAGCGGAAGTGGCGAAATGTGGTGGGCTTTGCCGGCAGCCTATCGGCGACGGCAGGCGTCCAACTAATTGTTTACTGCCACGATAGGCGATGCCATGGCATAGACGCGGAGGAGCTTGTGCAGGTTCGAATGGGGACCAGAGGATGTGGCAGGCGGGGTGATGGTTTTTGTGACGTGGGGATGGTGAGGGTTTTCTTTTTCATTTTTTGAATTGGGTGGTAATGGTTTCCTGTCCCACAAAGAATTTTGGAGGCGACAATTTGCTAGAGTGAACCGTGTGTGATTGACGCAACAAGCAAAATGAAAGTCAATGCACATAGTTCCAATTTTGGGAACCATGTGTGATTGACGTACTACCTCCGTCCTGGTTTATTGGTCCCCATTGTAATTTTTTTCCAAATTTTAACCAAATATTTAACATACTTAGACATAGATAATAAGTGTACACGTACATCAGCATAGTTCAACCGTCATTAAGCATAATCAAGCGTACATAGTTCGATCTATCCCACATCTCATCTCACATGCCGGCACAATCATGAATCTTCTCCAGTATCATGGGCGTGCGTGCTGTGCCACCCTCGCGAGAATACTTCCGCTTGAAGGAGCTAACGGCCGTCTTGCTTGGCGCCAGAACACTTAGATACGCCTGGCCATGAAGCTTGTGGTTGCAAAATGGGCATGGATAGTCATTGCTCTGTGTCTTAGTACGCCTGTTATGCATTCTCGAATAAAGCTTCCTCAGGATTGTCCTCTTGTACCTCCTCTGGCCATCTTCATCCTCGCTGTCCACATCGTCAGACAGCACCTATACAAATATTAATGCAAATTTGGCATCAAACAAATTATTACATGCCGTGATGTAGGATTAGGAATTTATGGCTATTTATTTATAAATATCCAGAGATTATGGTTCGATTTTTAAGCCAAGTCGTCTATGTACAGACCAATCTTGAAGAAAATAATGGCACAAACATATGTAGGTCATTCAAAATCAATTGTCAAGTCCTTGCTAGGAATTATTAGCACGAACACTAAACCTAGTCGGATTACTAGCAAAAATCATTTGCACAGATGAAACAACTAATAACTTATCACTTGTACCATTCAAACAATCAATACAATACATGGATCTAACGAAACTTACTCAGATTTCATGGATTAAGAGAACATAACCATAGGATTTCTATTACAAAAGGGGGGAGGCACGAGTAACCAGATTAACCCTATGATCTATTTGACACATAAATGGGTATAGATGACTAACCAGCTGTCCGTTATCGTTGGAGTCGTCGCCGGAGTGGTCGTCGGAGTCGTCGCCGGGGTCGTCACCAGAGTCGGTGTGGAACTCGGCCTCCGGCTGTGGAAGCTCGATGCCGTCGACGATGTCAGGGTGCAGCAATAACTCTCCGGCGGTGATGGCAACCTCTGTCTCCGTCTCCACGCCGTGCTCCGATGTTTTAGCAGCCCCGGCATTGCCACTCCCTTCGATGGGGTGCTTCGACGGCATCCTCATACACTGATGGCTTTTGAGGAATGAGAGCGGTGTTGAGGATGCAAACGCAGAGAGAGGATTGTGTGTGTGTGTGGCGAGAATGGGGGGTGCGGCCGCTCGGGCGCACCATTAATATGGAGTAGTGGGAGTTGTGGGAGAGAGGCGGGCAGCGGTCAAACCGATGGCTCGCCTCTCGTGAGCTCGCGACACCGACTGTTGGCATGCCTACCAAAGTTTCACATAGCTACTCAGACGCCTCCCGATGACACTCACGTAGCGAGCATGCCTCCGTTAATTCACTGCGCTGCACATGCCTCCCTATGCACTGCTTGCGGATCGCTTCGCATGCATCCCATCAACTCACGCCACCGTGACGACACACGGGTCGCACGGCGGCACATATATTGTTTTTCTATTTGGATGATTAATGCTGCCACTTTGTTGCTTAACCGAAGCATGGCACGTATCCGTTGTCGGTCTAAAGCTCACAGTTCGAATAAATAATCCGTTTGGGATATTTGTTCCCAATTATTAATAATCTCCCATTTGTAATTAGATAAAGATTACATCAAAACTGGTCTCAAAGTTGAAAAAAAAATACAATGCCACTTTGTATTGGTGTCCATATGACAACACGATAAGTTTCATGAGCTTCAAATAAGTTTTGGATGTACTAGAATTTAAAAATCAAGATTCTCAATGTTTGAAATTTGTTGCACGGGGAGTAAACATGCACCCAGTGAGACACATCTGTTTTTTTAATCCATTTAGGTGCACTGTCTCGTGTGCATGTAGCTCAAATTTGACTTTTGCACATTATACCAGTAGAAAATCAATCAATTACTCAGTAAAACGCCTTAATGATCTCTCGTGATTTTTTTCAAAATTAAAACGCCCCTCCTTTGGTAAAATATGTTCACCGTGGGATAGTTAATTTAACATGCATCGTAGTTGCGGTGGATTCGTGGTGTGTGTGCGTGTGTGTGTGTGTGTGTGTGTGGGTATGTGCTTCCGGGGGTGGCGGGTGGCTCGCAGTACACTACGAGTTGGGAGCCACCGTGTGGGTTGGCCGTTTTGTTAGGCAGGCCGGTACCACATCAGAGTCGTGAAATCGTTATTTAAAACATTACACAACCGTTTCATACATACATGTTTTGGCCACATGCAGTCGATGGTTGTCCTACACGACACTCGATACTTGCGTGTGACGCTTCAGGCCCGCGAGGTCGCCGCCCATCACTTTGACGGAATATCCGCAATGAGGTTAATTTGACCAAGAAGGTAGAATCTTTTTTGTTTGTGTTATGGTGGTATATAGTACGGCGTCGAAGAGGTGGGAGGGGACTAGCATATGTACTATACGTATGCGTCCGTGAACAAGTACACCTCACTCAGTGTCGGGACATTTTTGTTTCCGAGGCACGTGCCACATCAAAATTGTGAAATTGGCTATTCAAACAGCACACAACACCTTTTTGGGACACATGCATGCACGCGATGGTTATCCTAGCTAGGACACTCACGTGTGACGCTTCCATCTATGGGCCCACGAGGGCATCGTCGATGCATGCATGCATCACTTTGACCTACATCGGGAGAGGTTAATTAATTTCACCATCGATGAGGATTCTTTTGGGTTGTACATATTACGGCAGGAGCATATAGTATGTGCTGAAGAGGGGGGAAGGGGACCATCATATGTAGTACGCCCATGAACCTCGCCTGTGTGGGTGCATGGTTTACGGTTTTTGAGGCATGTGGCACATCAAAGTTGTGCATTTTGGGTATTCAACATATATATGTTTGGCCCACATGCAAAGCGGTGGTGGTTGTCCACTCGCACCCACTTAAGCGGTTATCAGCAATATTGATGCTTTCCATCTGTGGGCCCGCTTGGTCCATCACTACTTTTTGCCTGACAACAACAGAGGTTAATTTGACTTAGGAGGGGATTATTCACTAGTACGCGTAGGTGCTATACAAACGGTTTAAAACCCCTTTTTGTGACAGCATTTGGAATCATTGCCTAGTGAGTGACGGCAATAGGGGGATCCTTCCCGCACGACCCAGAAACCATCGGGGATATGCCAGCCTGGCACACACGCTCGGCAAAATGAGGTCGTGTGCAACCGGCGAGCGCTTAAATACGGAAATACGTACAGTAGAGCTAAAAAATACAATTATATAGGCGGAATTTTTTCCGGTCGCAAGTACATCCCACATAGTCAGTCCCCGCTAAATGTTTCCGTTCGTATGTACATCCCACAGAGACGCTCCAAGGAAAACGTTTCCGTTCACAGGTACATCACACACAATTTTTCTCGTTAAATCGTTTGTGATAGCACATTGCACACGATATTAACAATTTTATCGTTCGTGTTATTGAATTCATCACACACGGTGCGCAGAAGAAATTGTGTGGCAAAGGTTGTCCATCACACACAGTTTTTGTGTGGTAAACGTTTGCACAAGGTGGCCTAACGCAAACAATTTTCAAGAGGATGTCGTGTGTGCAGTGGAGATTGATCGCACATGTAGTGGATTCTGGAAACGTTTCTGATTTCCACGTCTATCGCGGACGTTTCGCTTTCGCAAACCATGTGCAGTGCCTAATTAAGCCCAAATTGAAAAATCACATCTTTTGAATTTGAAAGTAGGTAATCACTTATTTCATATCCAACCATGTTTATTACAAATATACGTTCAACCACGAATGCATAATTCGATGCACAGGTACATATACGGAAGAACTACAGAAGCACCAAGTAAAGAATGATGAACCATAGTTGTACTAAAGACTGCGAAGATAGAGGCGAAAGACAATCAGGTTGCTTGAGAAGGTAAAGCGGAATGCCCATATTGTCCCCTCCTCCATGTGTAATGCGCACACTACTCTAGGCAAACCCCTTGTGATGGTAGCCAGTCCATCCTTCACTGTCTTCATTACGAGTTCTCGATGCTCATTATAGTCTAGATATAATACTTTAACCTTCATTGCTATCCACCCATCATGTACTTTGCGAGGTAATCTTGAGTGAACTGCTTTGGGAACCACTGGGATTGAAAAAGATTCGTAGACATTGTCAGTTCTAACAACTCATTATGGGCAGTAAAAAGAGAAGGCCGCAGAGTTTGTAGTTACCATCCTACAGCTCACTGTTGTGTTGGATAGAGCATAAACAAATAATTTGCTTGCCACCATTCGTATCTTTTTGCTAATACTCCTTATCAGTTTCCTCACTTGATGCTTGTTCATGAATATCGTGACGTTGCCCCATACACAAAAACGGTCGATGTGTGGATCCTTGCCAAGGGCATATGTACCTACAAGCAACAAGTCAATATTAGTAGCTAACAAGTGTCCAGACCTGGATCTATATGCACTACATTATGGAAAGATGGGGGGAGTACAAGCCGAGGGATGAAGCTAACCTTGGCGGAAAATGGTGGCCACTCCCGTTGTTGTCCTGCGTAAGTAGTGGAAACGCATGATAAGTACAGCACCCTTAACATCAAAAAAATATAGCAAAGGTAGACAACATCATCTCCAAACAATAGCTTTAATGTGTTGGTTTCAGCATGCTGTTAAAGCAGATATAAAATGGAAAGCAATGTTACCGACAGCAGGCTTAATAGCCATCAAATATTGCAATTCAAACTGGTATTGTTGAAAATGAATAGAACATAGGTAATGCTTAAACATCACACTAGATAATTGTGTAAAACTTAAATAAAGGGCATGTGTTAACTACACCAGGAATAACTGGAACCAATTATAGCCGTTCAAACTTGTATTGATGTAGTCGAGCGGCACAGTTCCGACTTACACATAATGAACAACACATTGTGAATGACTGAAACAAACAAGGCGTAAATGACCAGTATAACAACCAAATACAGCCATTGAAAACTGGACAGAGTCTCACTACAACCAACCTAACAAGCAAATACAAATACACAGGGCGTATGCTTGAAAACTGGACAAATGCTCACTGCAACCAACCTAACAAGCAGATAAAGATAACCAAGGCGTCTGCTTGATAACTGGACAAATGCTAAAAAAAAGCAACCTAACAACCAAATACAGATAAACAAGGCATCTGCTCGATAACTGGACAAATGCTAAAAAAGCAACCTAACAACCAAATACAGATAAACAAGGCACCTGCTTGATAACTGGACAAATGCTCACTGCAACCAAACTAAGAACCAAATACATATAAACAAGGCATCTGCTTCATAACTAGAAAAATGCTCATTCCAACCAACCTAACAACCAAATACAGATAAACAAGGCATCTACTGACTATAAACAACCAAATATAGCCATTCGTGAAACTGAAGTGGACAATTCATACTTAAACATCACATAGCCCTATTGTACAATACTTTTTTGCATAACTGAAATAATTAAACACAGCACTGTTAAAGCACCGCACGGCAAATGCTACTACAACAAAGGGTACGGGTTGGCAAGTTAGAAAAGGTAAGATTTGCTGATAGAATGTTGCCTCACATTTCATGGATGGGATCCTTCCAGTTGGAAGAGAACAGACCAATGGTGTGCTCTCTGATGTCACAAATGGGCTGTGTCACCTTGGAAGAACCTTCGTGGGTGCTCTCCTCGTGGTCGTGGTTGTGGTCAATGAGATCTGACTTGGCAATTGAGGATCCCAAGCCGCCGCTGTAGAATGTGTCCTTCAGAAATGACAAAATGGGCTCGATGGCGTATAAAGCTCGCAAATCCTTGACCACTTGGCGGAGGAGATCAGCGGCAGGGTCGTCGAAGAGATCGATGGCGGTTGAACCAGAGGGGATTGGGATGAGCCACTTAACCTGTGACATGGCCCGCGTGAAGCCATTGTTGTGGACGAGCTTGATGTCGTAGCCAGCTTTCCCAAGATACTGTAATACGCTAACCTGAGGCATGAAGCCTTGGGCATGGCAACATACTCAACATCTTCGCCGGCTTCCACGACAACGTGTTGCTCAGGATCGACAGGTCGGGGCGAACGGCGGCACCTCGCCAACGTCCGCCGAAGAGGCCATGATAAACCTCTTCTTCGCCGAACGCTCGTTGGGCTCCCCGGGATACGTGGTCGAGCTTAGGTTGCGACATTCTGGAGTAGGGGATGTGGATCTGGCGGGGAGGGACACCACAGGCCTCATCTAAAAATTCAAGGGAGTGGGCGACGGTGTGGGAATCGCTGGGTAACCTGAACTTTATTATCTAAGTTAGGAGGAACGGGCAGAGCGGCAGGGATTGGCGGTGGCGCCGGCGGCGGCCGCGAGCTAGGGTTCGAGGGGTCGAGGGGGGCAGGTGGGGGAATGTGGAGGGGGGTTGGTGTTTGAGGATACGCCGCGGCTACTGAAAATTTTAGTAATGGTGGGTGGGGATGGTGGTGGACGAGGGAGGGCGACAGTTCAAATGCCTCGGCTACTGCAATTTTACTATAAGGTCGGTGCTGGAGGAGTGTGGGTGACAATTGAAGTACGGTGGCTACTAAAAATTTGGTAAAGGAATTGATGCAGGGCAGGAGTGCCCAAGATCGCGCACAATCCAATAACAATATGCATGTATGATAATAAGGAAAAGTGGCGTGGAACCACTGATTTTTGCAATGCTCAAGGCGGGTAGTTTGTTTTTATATTTCTAGCTAGCTGGTCTATTACACACGGTTCATCCTAACTTCCAAATAAACATACCCGCCTTTAGCTTGCACAAGTGGTGGTTTTACAGTGCACTTGCATCGCACACGGTTAAGCCAGTACCTCCACCTTTGCTCGCGCTTGCGCATGGGTGATTCAGAGCTCACATGTATCGCACACGGTTAAGATATTATACCCATGTCCATTGAGCGTCATCAGAGTCTTTGCAGCAAAAAATGATGTTAGAGATGGTTAGAAGACAGCCACACCAGCATGTGGCCCAAATATATATGAGTGAAAAAGGTGGTCTGTGATGTTCAAAATTCCAATGCAGAACTTTGACCGCGCGGGCCCACGGTTGGGCGCGTCATCGAAGATCGATGAGAGGGACTAGAAGTCAAGAACCACCTGGTAGTGGCCAAATATATGTAGGAATATTGGGGATGTTTAAAACTTTAAATACACAATGCATAACTTTGGTGGTACCTGCCTCGCAAACCCGAAATGACATAATGTCGTATCTAGCTTGGATGCTTGGTCCACCACCTCCCACTTCGTGTCAGCGGGGTGGATGCATGTAATGATCGATACTTTGGTCAAACATGCATGTCGCCATGACCTACCATATATAAGACGGACCAATTAATCTATCGTTTCGTCAAACGACATTTGTTGTTGTCGATAAACTGCTTGGGCCAATAGATTGAACTATCTTAAAAATGACACTAGAGGGACCACAAAACCAGCACCTCTTGCATGTGGCCCAAAGTGATGTACGTTGGGAAGGTGTGATGTGTGTTTTCAATATAGAATAATGTGCAATTTACATGTGGTGCCTACCTCTCGTCTGCATAACAACTATGAAGGCAAAGGTAGTTAAGGACCGAGATACTGCAGGGTTTGATGTAGGTCGAACCCAAAGAATCCGAGCATGTGGGTGGGAATCCTAACAACGCATGAGCTCGAAGCTTTGGTTGAGCGACATGTGACGGTGACCGCCATAACACGGCGTAGGAGGAATCCATTCATGGCCACATCTGGCCGGCGTTATGGTGACCCGGCCGGAACGTACAACAGAGGATGTAGATGGAAGTTGGCCATTGGAACAGAGCACTCCCGCTCCGCCGACGGTGAATGCAACAGCGGCGGTGCCGTTGCAGGTGGAGGAGTCGAAGGTGTCTTGGGGCTGGGGCTGTCGACTAAAATTTTTATTGGTGGAAGATTCCATGATATCTGCTCCAGCTTCGTCTTCATAATCATCATCACTACTATCGAGGTCGGAGTGGGTGACGTCGATGATGATGTAGTCTTCAGGTTGGTTGTCCAATCGAGGTGCAGGATCTCCCATGAATATTCCTAGCTTCCTCTTCAGGTCTTCACTCTTCTCCAGTAACACTAAAAATTCCTCCTCATATCCATCATGTGTTGACTTGAGTTCCTCTTCAAGCTCCATGTTCCTGGTCATCACCTTCTTCAGGTCTATCATGTTGGCGCACATCTGGTTCTCCTATCGACAAATGTGCTAGTTTAACTCCTGGATGTAGGTTGCAATGGACTTTTCCCTCCTGGTGCTGATCATCTCCCATTGCTCATCTCGGCGCCCACATATCTGGTAGATGGTATCCTTAAGATCCTTGTGGTAAACTTCACCGATACGTCCCATGGCGATGTGAGCTGGCATGCTCCTTCCTAGACTCCAGGTTGGTGCATCAAAGGAAAACTCTATGGGCTGAGTAATTGGTGTGATTGTCCTTCCTGGAACATGAAATCGAATCATCCAATGCTCCTCTTCTGGTAAAGTGGTGGTGTACGTCCCGGTGAAGCTTGGTATTCCTATGTTCAGGTACCGAGTGACTTCCTTCAAGTGTCGTCCAAAAGGTGTGTATTCATCCGGTTGAGCAAACTTGTTCCTTGGGTCCGCCATCTATAGAGTGGAAAATGGAGAGGAGTCAGATATGAGTAGATAAGAGTGAGCTATTGCTTATCTTAGTGGTCGCGGCCCCATACGGTCAGGTGCTCTCGATATCATCTTGTAGCGATCCGACCTCAAACGGTCAAATCTTCAGGCATAAGTGTCATCCCTAGATCGGGTAATGCTTTGACACACAATACTTGAAGGATTTATAACAGAGTTCAATCACACAATTATTACATCGAATGTCTCAAAAGAGAACTTATTACAATAATATGGCTTAAGGCCAACTAAATACGATAACAGCGGAAGCTTCGCAGGTAAATGAGTCCATCAACTCCAACGGCATAGCTGAGTGCACGACAACGACCTAGCGCATCTTACTATTTGTCTGAAAAGTCTGCAACATAACACGTTGCAGCCCGAAACGGGTCAGCACATGGAATATGCTGGTAAATAACACTATAGAGCAATTAACATGTAACAGCTATAACTATGTGCATATTTGGCTGGTGGAGGCTCTATGGTTATCATTTTTCCGTAAAGCCAATTTTTCCCTACTGCAAAGGAATATATTTTATTTAACTACAAAGTTTGTTGAAAACATTGAGACTGGATTTCCCATCTCACACCCAATATTAATAATCAATAACCCAACAAATTAATTAAGTAAAGTGATGAGATCATCATAATAATCCAAGCACCAGATACTCAAGGTGTCCATAACCGGGGACATGGCTAATCATGATTAGTTTGTACAGTCTGCAGAGGTTTGTGCACTTCTCCCCACAAGACTCGATCTCCTTCGTTGAATTTTTCGCACAAAATGGTGTTTGAGAAACGGATGACCGAGACACAGTCTTTCAGGAGCATTACCTCTTTCGACGGGTAAACCGTACCACCTACACCCCCTACATCTGGTAGTTTACCACTGAAAGAGGTCACACAACATACTCAACTATGCCAGAGCACATAATGGCTTGTGGCTGGACACCGAAGTTTCTAGCATGAATAATCTTATGATTCCTTTGAGCCTATGTGGCGAACCATAGGATGATCACACGGATTCCCCGGGATATCCTTGGACAACACTGGATTCCCCAGGTGCCCACAAACAATCCACCCAGATGTGTGTTAAAGTAGCCACCTTAAATAAACCCTTAGTTCAATGAACTCTCACATCTATCATTGATCACTCAAACCAAAATACGTCTACGAGCATAGCATAGCAGTATAAGCATAACGCAGAAGTAATTCCCAGGGTTTGCAATAAAGGACAATAGGTTCTACCTCATCATCTACTTCCCAAAACCCACATGTTAATAAATCCTAACCATGCAATGTTTGAGGGTTGAATCTAATGCATAAAAACTGGGTAATAAAGAGGTATGATCAAAGTGTTACTTGCCTTGCTGACGATATAAAACCCTAGTGACTCGTAGTAGCACGCTTCGCACTCCGGAAACTATATCGCAAACAAACAATAGCATACATAAGCACTCAAGCATAAGATGCGAGGGTAAAACTCAGATGAGAAGAACCAAATCGAAATCACAACTGAAGAGCTTCAATTTGCAAAAAGAATCAATCAAATTGGAGCTACGATACTCAAACTACGATCAAAAGAAGTCTGAAATCAAATCTTCTTGCCACCAAATTTTAAACTGTCAAAATATTGTTCAAGTTGCTTAATTGGAAAGAGGGGTTCGAGACGAAGATTTTGGCGTTGGTTTCACGGGATTTGGGTAAACGAGCAAAAATTTGCGAGGGTTTGAAGATCAGAGGCTAATCTGCGATAAAAATAATCGCGAATAGGTCCCTGGCCGAAAATAAATAAAAAGAAAAACACTAATGAACAAACGTTCACTATCAGGGACAAACAGGCAAATACGTTCGCTAACAGTGATGTTCGAGTGAACGTTCGCTAATTAGCGAACTCGAAAAAAAACCGATCTAAACCGAAAACCGAAAAAAACGTAAACCTAAAAAAAATGAATGGTTTTATACCGTTTAGCCGGGGTTGACCGGACGGGCGCGAGATCCGCGTCGGGCGGAAGGACTCGGCGAAGTGACATGCGGCGCGACATGCGGCTGCGAGGTGGAGTGGCGGCGGCAGGCTGCAGCAGCGGCGGCGGCAGTGAAGCTTCAATGGCCGGCATTTACTGCAGGTTGCGGCGGCTCGGACGGGTGGAGAGGGCGGCTGGCGGCTCAGGCCGGCACCCGACTTGGGAGGGAGTCGGCGGCCGTGGCGCTTCGGACTCTCCCGAGTCCAAGCGATATGGCACGGTCATGGGCGCCGGGAGGCGGTGATGGCTGGGCGGGCTGCCCGGTCCAAGGGAAGAAGTTTTTTTTAATTCCACCCGAATAAAATCCTAATAAAATACAAAAAAACTCTAAAATGCCAAAAACAAATTTCACCGTTTAAATCTAATATTTAGGACAAAGGGAACATTTTCCTGGCCTAAAAATGCAATTTCCAAAAATGCATACTTTTCTAATTCAAATAAAATCAGAAATAAAATTCAAATAAAATATTTATTTGATTTTAAAATTTCTCCTCCAATATTCCTCTTTTTTTGAAGAAGTCATATTATCTTCCCTCATTTTATTTTTAATATTGGAAATAATTGGAAAGAAAAATATTAAAACCAAATTGATCCTCTTTTCAAATTTAAGAAAATTCAAATATGAAATTAAATGAAATCCCCAACTCTCTCCTTGGGTCCTTGAGTTGCTTAAGATTTCTTGGATCACAACCAAAATGCAAATAAAATATGATATGCATATGATGACCTATGTATAACATCCAAATTGAAAATTGGGATGTTACAAACCTACCCCTTATAAGATGAATCTAGCCCTCGAGATTCGGGTTGGCTAGAAAATAGGTGCGGTGGTCTTTCAGTAGATCTTCTTCTCTTTCTTGGTGGCTTCATCCTCGGTATGGTGGCTCCAATTGAACTTTGCAAAACTTGATAACCTTATTTGCGTAACTTCAATTTGGCAAACTCGAGAATCTTGACGGGTTTCACCTTGTAGGTTAGATCATTATCTAATTTGAATTGCTTCCGAAACCTTTGTATCTCTCAGAGGAATATCGGCCATCTCTGCATGGCACTTCTTCAACTGGGAAACGTGAAACACATCATGAACTCCCGACAAAGCTTCGGGTAACTCAAACTTGTAGGCCACCTCTCCCATACGCTCCAAAACGCGGTATGGTCCTACAAATGTCGGGGCTAACTTTCCTTTCACTCCAAATCATTTAACTCCTCGCAGAGGTGACACACGAAGATATGCTCTATCTCCGATTTCGTAGACTACGCCCTTGCGTTTAGTGTCTGCATAACTCTTCTGCCTGGACTGAGCTACCTTCAGTCTATCTCGAATCAACTTGACCTTCTCTTCAGACTCCTTAATTAGATCCAGTCCAAACAACTGACGGTCTCCGACTTCATCCCACATCAACGGTCTCCTGCACCTTCTTCCATACAAAGCTTCGAAAGGTGCCATCTTCAAACTAGCCTGATAACTATTGTTGTATGAAAACTCCGCATAAGGTAATTATCATCCCAACTGGATCCATAATCTAGTGCACAGGCTCTCAGCATGTCCTCCAGAATCTGATTGACCCTTTTAGTCTGTCCATCTGTCTGCGGGTGAAAGGCTGTACTAAACTCTAGCCTAGTACCCAAAGTCTCGTGCAGCTGATTCCAAAACTTCAAAGTAAACTGTGTTCCTCTATCTGATATGATGGTCCTCGGAACTCCGTGCAGACATACAATCCTGGTCATATATATCTTGGCCAACTTCGCACTTGTATAGGTGGTTTTCATCGATAAAGTGAGCCACTTTGGTCAAAACGATCAACTACTACCCGTGATAGAATCATATCCCGATCGAGTCCTGGGTAATCCGTAATGAAATCCATGCCAAGTTTATCCCACTTCCATTCGGTATCGACATAGGTCAGTAATAATCCCGCAGTGCTTCTAATGTTACGCCTTCACTCGACATACATCACATACGGCTACATACTGCAATATCCTTCTTCATACCGGCCCACCGTAAACGCCTCCTTCAAATCCAAATACATCTTGGTGTTTCCGGGGTGTATTGAGTATGGCGAGTCATGGGCCTCCTGAAGTATTAACTTCCTGATCTCTGCATTATTGGGTACATATATAAGATCCTCAAGCCATAAAGTTTCGTGCTCATCCACATGAAAACCCTTGGCTTTTCCTTTGCTCATCCTCTCTTTTATCTCAGCAATTTCCTTGTCATCGTTCTGGGTTTCTCGAATCTTTCCCAATAATGTAGACTGAACCTCCATTGCTGCAACAAAACCTCTTGGAACTATCTCCAAACGAAGTTCCTTGAGATCGTCGACTAACTCCTGCGGTAATCCTCCACTTATGATGGTATTGACATAACTCTTCCGGCTCAAAGCGTCTGCTACGACAGTGGCCTTTCCTGGATGATAATGCAAGTTCATATCATAATCTTTTATGAGCTCCAACCATCTTCTTTGCCTGAGATTCACCTCCTTCTGAGTGAAATGTAGATCAAACTCTTGTGATCCGTGTACATATCACAACGGTTTCCAATAAGAAAATGTCTCTAGGTCTTGAGCGCATGTACTATGGCTGCTAACTCCAAATCATGCGTGGCATAATTCAGCTCATGAGGTCGAAGCTGACGTGAAGTATATGAGACAACTCTTCCATCCTGCATCAGTACACCTCCAAGTCCTAAGCGAGAATCGTCGCAATACACTTGGAAATCCTTGCATATGTCCGGAAGAATCAGCACTGGGGCTGTAACCAAACATTTCTTCAACTCCTGAAACTGGCCTCACAATCTTCGGTCCACTTAAACTTGGTGTCCTTCTTCAATAACTTCGTCATGGGCTTCGCAATCTTGGAAAAATTCTCAATGAATCTCCGGTAATATCCTGCGAGTCCAAGAAAACTGTGGATCTCTCCAACTGAGGTGGGTGCCAACCACTCAGTGATGGATTTAACGTTGGTAGGGTCTACTGCTATACCTTCTCCTGATATAACATGTCCAAGAAATCCCACTTCTTTCAACCAAAACTCACATTTGATGAACTTCGCATATAGCTGATGCTCCCTGAGCTTCTCAAGAACTAAATGCAAATGCTCCTTGTGCTCCTCTTCATCCTTCGAGTATACCAATATATCGTCAATGAACACTGATACGTCTCCAACGTATCTATAATTTTTGATTGCTCCATGCTATATTATCTATTGTTTTGGAAAATATTGGGCTTTATTATCCACTTTTATATTATTTTTGGGACTAACCTATTAACCGGAGGCTCTAGCCTGCACTGTCGCTGTTTTTGCCTATTTCAAAGAGTTTCAAGAAAAGGAATATCAAAACGGACTTGAAACGGAACGAAATCAACTGGAGAAGTTATTTTTGGAAGGAAAGCTACCGGAAAAGCTTGGAGTGCACGTCAGGAAAGAAGGGAGGTTCCCACGAGGGTGGGGGGCGCGCCCACCCCCAAGGGCGCGCCCCCTGCCTCGTGGCCCCCCCTTCGGTCCATCGTCGTACTTCTTTCACCCATATATACCTACGTACCCTAAAACTTCTAGAACAGAGAATAGATCGGGAGTTCCACTGCCGCAAGCCTCTATAGCCACCAAAAACCAATCGAGATCTGTTTCAAGACTGCCGAGGGGGGAACCTTCACCTGGCCATCTTCATCATCCCGGCGCTTCCATGATGAGGAGGGAGGTAGTTCACCCTCGGGCCGAGGGTATGTACCAAGAGCTATGTGTTTGATCTCTCTCTCTCGTGTTCTTGATTTGGCACGATCTTTGATTTATCGCGAGCTTTGCTATTATAGTTGGATCTTATGTTTCTTCTTCCCTCTACTCTCTTGTAGTGGATTGAGTTTTCCTTTGAGAGTTATCTTATCAGATTGAGTCTTTAAAGATTTGAGAACACTTGATGTATGTCTTGCCGTGCGTATCTATGGTGACAATGGGATATCACGTGATTCACTTGATGTATGTTTTGGTGATCAACTTGCGGGGTTCCGCCCATGAACCTATGCATAGGGGTTAGGTACATTTCGCCATGATTCTCCCGGTAGAAACTTTGGGGCACTCTTTGAGGTTCTATGTGTTGGTTGAATAGATGAATTTGAGATTGTGTGATGCATATCGACAATCATGCCCACGGATACTTGAGGTGACATTGGAGTATCTAGGTGACATTAGGGTTTTGGTTGATTTGTGTCTTAAGGTGTTATTCTAGTAAAGAACTCATGGGCTGTTTGTGACACTTATAGGAATAGCCTAATGGATTGATTGGAAAGAATAACTTTGAGGTGGTTTCAGACTCCTACCATAATCTCTTCGCTTGTTCTCCGCTATTAGTGACTTTGGAGTGACTCTTTGTTGCATGTTGAGGGATAGTTATAAGATCCAATTATGTTATTATTGTTGAGAGAACTTGCACTAGTGAAAGTATGAACCCTAGGCCTTGTTTCCTACCATTGCAATACCGTTTACGCTCACTTTTACCATATGTTACCTTGCTGTTTTTGTATTTTCAGATTACAAAAACCTATATCTACCATCCATATTGCACTTGTATCACCATCTCTTCACCGAACTAGTGCACCTATACAATTTACCATTGTATTGGGTGTGTTGGGGACACAAGAGACTCTTTGTTATTTGGTTGCCGGGTTGCTTGAGAGAGACCATCTTCATCCCACGCCTCCCGGATTGGATAAACCTTAGGTCATCCACTTGAGGGAAATTTGCTACTGTCCTACAAACCTGTGCACTTGCAGGCCCAACAACGTCTACAAGGAGAAGGATGCGTAGTAGACATCAAACACCACAACAAACTTATCCAGGAACTCCATGAACACCTTATTCATCATACTCATGAAATAGGCAGGGGCATTAGTCAATCCAAATGACATAACCGTGTACTCATATGGCCCGTACCTTGTGGTAAAAGCTGTCTTAGGTATATCCCGTTCTCGGATCTTGGTGATGGTATCCTTATCACGGATCGATCTTGGAGAATGCTTTAGCTTGGCAGGTGGTCAGACAAATCATTGATCATCGGCCGGGTGGGTACTTATTTTTTGATGATACGTCAGCCTCATTCAATGCCACGATAATCAACAACCATTCTCAAAGATCCATCCTTCTTCTCAACTAGCACCTGGGCTCCCTCCCCTGGTGATGAACTTGGTCGGACATAACCTTTCTCCAAGAACTCCTTAATGTGCTTCTTAATTTCCTCCAGATCATTTGCGGGCATCCGATATGGCCTCTTTGATATGGTCCGGTGCCTATTAACAACTCTATCAAAAACTCTATGTCTCGATCCGGTGGCATGCCTGGTAATTCCTCTAGAAATACATCTGGGTAAACCTTCACAACAGGCACTTCCTCCTGAACAACTCCTGAGAGGGAATTCACTTGGGTCCTCCTTGGCGCATGCCTCGATACATACTTAATCCTTTTTCCCTCAGGGGTGGTGAGAAGTATCGACTTATTAGCACCGTCAATGTTTCCTCCAAAATTATTAGGTCCGAGGGAAAAACATGGCTACCAATGGTTAAGGGTGATCGCATCATCGGTGGCGGCTATATCGCTCCGCTCTGGAGAGCTTACTAACATGGGTGACCTAAGGGCTAGGGTTGGCAACTTAAACTTGTCCACAAATCCCCTTGATATGTATGAATGCGATGCACCAGTATCAAACAGAACAAGAGCAGTAAATGACTTAACCAAAAATTTACCAATCACTACGTCAGGCTGATCTTCAACCTCCTCCACGTTGATGTGATTCATGTGACCTCTGGCGAAGGGATTGGGCTTCTTCCCAGAGCTTCCATTTCCATTGCCATTCTTCAACTCAAAACAATCGTTGGCGTAGTGCCCAGTCTTCCCACACTTGTATCAGGTGACATGACCTGTCGGATATTCTTAGCGGGTGTTCATTGGGTTTGGAACGGTTCTGGTCGTTTGCTTGCTCCATTCCCATTTCCATTCTTGGGGCCACCTTTGTGGTTATATGGACTTCCTCCATTGTGAGTGTGGCCTCCATGGTTA
Source organism: Aegilops bicornis (assembly GCA_021605145.1). Classification (NCBI taxonomy): domain Eukaryota; kingdom Viridiplantae; phylum Streptophyta; class Magnoliopsida; order Poales; family Poaceae; genus Aegilops; species Aegilops bicornis. The sequence goes on from CM038669.1 coordinate 13,066,023, forward strand.
TGATGGGTGTGTCCTCCTCCGAAGTTCGGGGTAAAAGGAGGCTTCTGTGAGCTCCCTGAATTGTACTTCCCTTGTCCATACTTCCTTTTGTGGCTCTCTATCTGCTGCTGCTTCCCGTTAATCATAAGAGCCACTGTCTACCAACTCCTGGTAGTTAGCAAATATTGCAACCATCAACTCTAGATACTCAGCTTATCATTCAGCCCCTTCCATAAACTTCTCCCCGCTTGGCATCTGTGGCCACATCATCTGGGGCATAGCGAGCTAACTTACTGAACTCATCCACGTACTTCCCCATAGTACGATTTCCCTGGCGTAAGGTGCGAAACTCATGCTTCATCATTATCATAGATCCAGTGGAGACATGTGCGGTACGGAAAGCTTGCTGAAACTGATCCCAAGTGACATTTGCTATAGGGAAAGTGGTTGTGTAATTTTCCCACCATGAGGCTGTGGGTGCATCTAGTTGGTGTGCGGCGAAGCGCACCTTCTCAGCATCTGTGCAACCTGCGGTTGTCAGCCTCCTTCCAATCTTGTGGAGCCAGTTATCAGCAACAATCTTCTCGGTGCTATTGGAAAACACCAGCGGATTCAACCTAAGAAAACGGGCTAAGTTATCAACTGGAGGTGGTGGCGGTGGGTTGTTGTTGTTGTTGTTGTTGCCTTGGTTCTGGACTAGTAGCTGCATCAAGGCATTCTGCTGTTGGATCAACTGAGTGAGCTTCGGTAGGAAGATAAATCCGGGGTCACGTCTCGGAGGCATGTGATGGGTTTAGAGGGAAGAGATTATAATAGAATGAGGTCTGAGGAGAAAATTACTACCCATATGCACATGAGACAAACAAATTCATAACACACCACTCAATTCAAACAAGGGCATACAATTGATCTAAACTACCGTTACAAAATACTCGGACTACTACTATATACATGGGGGAAATTCTACTGATAATATGGTGGTCGACTAGAATTTTTTTTGACTATGAACTGTGGGGCAACCCCCCCACAGCATGGCAAAAACTTTATTAATAAAGAAAATTATAAGTTACAACAAGCTGATTACAAGAGGTAATCTAGGGTAGAAGCTAAAAAAGAGGAAAAAAGGGAGACCTTACAATACTAAGCCTTAAGGGGGTAGGTAAGAGATCCACTTGAGCAGGTCATCCTTGAAGGCAGATTTAATCCTATACTGCAAAAGAGTAATGTCATGCCTAAAAGTAGCTCTCCACTTATTAAAGCTGGCCCTCTCATTCCTGAAGACTTTTGCATTTCTAATGATCGAGATATTCCAACATGCAGTCAACACCACTTCCGTGAAAAAAGGCTTATCAAAACTTCTCCTAGCCTGTAAAACCAGATCAGACATTGAGTCTCCAGATGCCCAATCAATCTGCAGGTAATTCAAAACTCTTACACTGAAGTTGCAGTTGAAGAAAAGATGACCCCAGGTTTCTCTAGCCTGCAATGGACATACCCTAAAGTGAACTCCATCGTCCATGTGCCAATGCCTTCTTTCCACCATATCCTTTGTATTCAATCTGTCCATGAGAAGAATCCAGGCAAAAACCTTAATCTTCATAGAGCAAGAAGACTTCCAAATCCAGCAGGTGAGAGGATTAAAGGATTCAGACACAAAAGTGTGGGAGTAAAACATCTTTTGCCTATACTGCTTGGAAGAGGCTTGCCAGAACCACACATCTTTAGTGCCAGTTGTTCTGTTGTGAGAACCCATCCAAGATTGAACCAAGCTCAACTCCTCAAATGCCTGTGCAGACAGGGGAAGGTGAAAATGCTGCAGGATGTCCTGAGAACTAAAAATATCCTTGACTGAAATCCATGGGTCCTTAGCATATGAGAATAGCCTAGGAAATCTTGTTTGTAGAGAAGAAAGCTCATGACCAAGATTCCAGTTGTCAGACTAGAAGAGTGCAGTGTCACCCTCATTTGTCTGTCTTGATGATTGCTTGAGCAATCTTGACCGAGTTTTGCAGAGATGTGAAGAAACTAATCTTGTCTTGAATTGGGAAAAGTGCCACTTTATGGTTAATGAAGGTATTGTCTTGGGGCATAAAGTTTCAAAGAGGTATTGAAGTTGATAAAGCCAAGGTTGATGCTATTGAAAAGATGCCATGTCCCAAGGACATCAAAGGTATAAGAAGTTTCCTTGGTCACGCCGGTTTTTTATAGGAGGTTCATTAAGGACTTCTCAAAATTTCTCGGCCTCTGACTAATTTATTACAAAAAGATATACCATTTGTCTTTGATGATGATTGTGTAGAAGCATTCGAAATACTTAAGAAAGCATTGATATCTCGCACTCTATTGTTCAGCTAATTCGATTGGAATTCTACCCTTTGAAATTATGTGTGATGCTACTGATTATGCCGTAGGTGCTGTTCTCGGGCAAAGAGTTGATAAGAAATTAAATGTTATCCATTATGCTAGTAAGACTCTAGACAATGCTCAAAGAAATTATGCTACTAACGAAAAGGAATTCTTAGCGATTGTATTTGCTTGTGATAAGTTCAGACCTTATATTGTTGATTCTAAAGTAACTATTCACACACTGATCATGCTGCTATTAAATATCTTATGGAAAAGAAAGATGCTAAACCTAGACTTATTAGATGGGTTCTCTTGCTACAAGAATTTGATTTGCATATTGTTGTTAGAAAGGGAGGCTGAGAACCCCGCTGCGCATAACTTGTCTAGGTTAGAAAATGTTCTTGATGACCCACTACCTATGGATGATAGCTTTCTTGATGAGCAATTAAATGTCATAAATACTTCTCATAGTACTCCATGGTATGCTGATTATGCTAATTACATTCTTGCTAAATTTATACCACCTAGTTTCACATACCAGCAAAAGAAAAAAAATACTATGATTTGAGACATTACTTTTGGGATGACCCACATCTTTATAAAGAAGGAGTAGATGGTGTTATTAGACGTTGTGTACCTGAGCATCAACAGGAATAGATCCTACGCAAGTGTCAATTCAAGCTTATGGAGGACACCATTTGGAGATAGAACTGCACATAAGGTATTGCAATCCGGTTTTTATTATTGGCCTACTCTCTTCAAGGATGCCCATAAGTTTGTCTTATCTTGTGATGAATGTCAAAGAATTGGTAATATTAGTAGACATCAAGAAATGCCTATGAATTATTCACTTGTTATTGAACCATTTGATGTTTGGGGGTTTGATTATATGGGACCTTTTCCTGCCTCTAATGGATAAACACATATTTTAGTTGTCTTTGTTGATTACGTTACTAAGTGGGTAGAAGCTATTCCAACTAGTAGTGCTGATCATAACACCTCTATTAAAATGCTTAAAGAAGTTATTTTTCTGAGGTTTGGAGTTCCTAGATATTTAATGACTGATGGTGGTTCACATTTTATTCAAGGTGCTTTCCGTAAAATGCTTGCTAAATATGATGTTAATCATACAATTGCATCTCCTTATCATCCACAGTCTAGTGGTCAAGTAGAATTGAGTAATAGAGAGCTCAAATTAATTTTGCAAAAGACTGTCAATAGGTCTAGAAAGAATTTGTCCAAGAAACTTGATAATGCATTATGGGCCTATAGAACTGCATATAGAAATCCTATGGGTATGTCTCCGTATCAAATGGTTTATGGAAAAGCATGTCACTTACCTCTCGAACTAGACCATAAGGCATACTGGGCTATTAAAGAGCTCATTTATGATTTCAAACTTGCCGGAGAGAAGAGGTTATTTGATATTAGCTCACTTGATGAATGGAGAACCCAAGCCTATGAAAATGCCAAGTTGTTCAAAGAAAAAGTTAAAAGATGGCATGATAAAGGGATACAAAAGCGTGAGTTCAATGTAGGTGATTATGTATTGCTATACAACTCTCGTTAAGATTTTTGCAGGAAAACTTCTCTCTAAATGGGAAGGCCCCTCACGTTATCAAGGGCGCCTATCGTTCGGTGCCATAAAAATCAACAACTTCAAGGCACAAATCCGAAGGTGGTAAACGGTCAAAGAATCAAACATTATATCTCAGGTAATCCCATAAATGTTGAAACCAATGTTATTGAAACCGTAACCGGAGGAATACATAGGACACTTTCACAGAACGTTTGAGACCGAAAAGGAGTAGGTATGTGGTACGGTAAGTAAACCGACTAAAACAATTTTTAAGGCAATATTTCTCCGTTTTGGAATATTTAGAAAATTAGAAAAATAAGTAGTAGTCCGGGAAGGACACAAGGGCTCCACGAGGGTGGAGGGCGGACCCTACCCCACGGGCGCCCCCTACCTCGTGGGCACCTCGTGTGCCTTCCGGACTCCGTTTTCTTGCACGATCGTATTTTGGTGGTAAGAAATTCATTATATATTCTCCCGAGGGTTTTGACTCCCGTATCACGCAAATCTCTCATGTTCTTGTTTCGAGCTGTTTTTCTGACAGATCTAGATTATCTTGACGTCCCCAAGTGGTTCCAAGGACAAGTTCTTCGAGAAGGTCATCAACCCTTACCTCGCGGAGGTGCTGCAACATCCTCAAACCATTGAGTTGCGTGATGGGTTGCTGCACATCCGCGATGAAGAGGGACCAAAAGGAACCGGAAGCGTGGAGACGAGGCTCGAAGTAGTGGAGCAACAAGTTTTCAAGTGTCAAGGATGGTGGAACGTGGACTCAACTCCAACCACATGATGATCGCGAGTTTACTAGCAACCACAAGTTGGAGCCCGAGCAATGTCGGGAGGCCATCTTCAAGCTTCATGAGAAGATCGAGCACCTTCAAGCCCAAATCTATGACCCGCAAAATCAAAGCGTGAGTATGAATACAGATTTAAAAGGATGAGTTTGGGCGATTTGAGGATTCTGGAGACTCGATCATCCTTCTATGATGGTGAGCCCATGCCTTGGAAGAGGGACGACAAGCCCGCGTCATCAACAACACCTCCACCTTCTTCACCAATAAAGGAGACATAATCACATGGGTATGGGCACTCCCCTTGGAAACTGCCAAGCTTGGGGGAGGTGCCCCGGTATCGTATCACAACCACATTGCCTATCTTTATTGTTTTTCTTAGTTCGTTCTTATTAGTAGTATCTTGATCTAGTATAATAAAGTTTATGGCATGACCTAGTTTTGAGTTTTGCTTTATGATCTCTCTATGTAATCGAGTCTGTGAGTTGGTTAATAAAGATTAGTGTTGAGTCAAGGGCTTAACTATTTTGCCATGGTCCTGAGTGAATAAAAGAATAGAGAAAAAGAATAAAAAGAAACAAAGAGTTCATATTGATCTTATTGAGAGTAATGACTTCACATAGAAGAGTGTGATGATTGAAAGTTGTTGGGAGTTGGCAAACATAGTTTTGGTAAATGCGTTGCAATTAATAGGAAGTAATAAGGAAAGAGAGGTTTCACATATAGATATACTATTATTGACATCTTTTATGATTGTGAGCACTCATTAAAATATGACATGCTAAAGAGTTGATGTTGGAAAAGGAAGACAACGTAATGGGTTATGTTTTATTATATCTGAGATAAAGTATATTGTCATGGATCTTCCAACATGTTGAGCTTGCCTTTCCCCCTCGTGCTAGCCAAATTCTCAGCACCAAGTAGAGATACTACTTGTGCTTCCAAAACTCCTTAAACCAGTTTTGCCATGAGAGTCCAGCTTCTGTACCTATTGATTGAGTAAGATCCTTCTAGTAAGTTGTCATCGGTGCAAAGCAATAACAATTGATCTCTAATTATGTATGATTGATTGGTGTGGGTAAAATAAGCTTTATAATGATCTTGTGATGTGGGAGAAATAAAAGCGACGGACTGCATAATAAAGGTTCATATCACAAGTGGCAATATAAAGTGACGCTTCTTTCGCATTAAGATTTTGTGCATCCAACCATAAAAGCGCATGGCAACCTCTTCCCTCTGAAGGGCCTATCTTTTATTTATTATCTCCTACCTTATGCAAGAGTCATGGTGATCTTCACCATTCCTTTTTCATTTTATCCTTTGGCAAGCACAGCGTGTTGGAAAGATCCTGATTGATATATCTAATTAGATGTAGGTGACATGAGTTATTATTGTTGACATTACCCTTTAGGTAAAAGTTCGGGAGGCGAAACTACAAGCCCCTATCTTTCTCTGTGTCCGATTAAAACTCCGTTACCACAAGTATCGCGTGAGTGTTAGCAATTATGAAGGACTAAATGATAGTTGAGTATGTGGACATGCTATTAAGCTCTGACATAGACTCTTTCTGATGTTATGATAAATTGCAATTGCTACAATGACTGAGACGATAGTTTGTTGGTTATCAATAAAGTTTATGATTCGTACTCTCTGTATTGTGAATGGATTATTACTTGAACATAAGAAATCATATGACAATATCTATATATGTTGCTATTATGAGAATAATCATGATGCCTTCATGTCCCAGATTTTATTTTATCGACACCTCTACCTCTAAACATGGGACATATTTATCGTTATCGGCTTTCGCTTGAGGACAAGCAAGGTCTAAGCTTGGGGGAGTTGATACGTCCATTCTGCATCATGCTTTTATATCGATATTTATTGCACTATGGGCCGTTATTACACGTTATGTCACAATACTTATGCCTATTCTCTCTTATTTATAAGGTTTACATAAGGAGGGAGAATGCCGGCAGCTGGAATTCTGGGCTGGAAAAGGAGCAAATATTAGAGACCTATTCTGCACCACTCCAAAAGTCCTGAAACTCCACGGAATATCAATAAATAATAAAAAATCCTCGCCAAAGATGAAGGCCAGAGGGCCCACACCCTATCCACGAGGGTGGGGGGGCGCGACCGACCCCCCTGGGCGCGCCCCCTACCTCGTGGGCCCCCTGGTGGCTCTCTGATGCCCATCTTCTACTATATGAGGTCTTTCGTCGAGAAAAAAATAAGAAGCAACCTTTCGGGACGAAACTCCGCCGTCACGAGGCGGAACCTTGACGGAACCAATCTAGGGCTCCGGCAGAGCTGTTACTGGGAAACTTCCTCTCCGAGGGGGAAATCATCGCCATCGTCATCACCAATGCCCTCTCATCGGGAGAGGGGGCAATCTCCATCAACATCTTCACCAGCACCATCTCCTCTCAAAACCCTAGTTCATCTCTTGTATCCAATTCTTGTCTTCAAGTCCGGGATTGGTACTAGTAGGTTGCTAGTAGTGTTGATTACTCCTTGTGGTTGATGCTAGTTGGTTTATTCGGTGGAAGATCATATGTTCGGATCCTTTATGAATATTAATACCCCTCTGATTATGAACATGAATATGCTTTGTGAGTAGTTACGTTTGTTCCTGAGGACATGGGAGAAGTCTTGCTATTAGTAGTCATGTGAATTTGGTATTCATTCGATATTTTGATGAGATGTATGTTGTCTATCCTCTAGTGGTGTTATGTGAACGTCGACTACATAACACTTCACCATTATTTGGGCCTAGAGGAAGGCATTGGGAAGTAATATGTAGATGATGGGTTGGTAGAGTAATGTGTTTAAACCCTAGTTTATGCGTTGTTTCGTAAGGGGCTGATTTGGATCCATATGTTTCATGCTATGGTTAGGTTTACCTGAATACTTTTGTTGTAGTTGCGGATGCTTGCAATAGAGGTTAATCATAAGTGGGATGTTTGTTCAAGTAAGAACAGCACCCAAGCACCGGTCCACCCAGATATCAAATTATCAAAGTACCGAACGCGAATCATATGAACTTGATGAAAACTAGCTTGACGATATTCCCATGTGTCCTCGGGAGCGCTTTTCCTATTATAAGAGGTTGTCCATGCTTGTCCTTTGCTACAAAAAGGATTGGGCCACCTTGCTGCACTTTATTACTTTTGTTACTTGTTGCTCGTTACAAATTATCCTATCACACAACTATCTGTTACCACTTGTTTCAGTACTTGCAGAGAATACCTTGCTGAAAATCGCTTATCATTTCCTTCTGCTCCTCGTTGGGTTCGACACTCTTACTTATCGAAAGGACTATGATAGATCTCCTATACTTGTGGGTCATCATATTCCTCCACCTCCTGCTCGCGCTCGATCCGAAGCTTCCTCAAGCCACTCGTCAGTTCCTCGACGACCGCTTTCAGCTCATCTCTGAGGCATTGCTCTGCTCATGCAGCATCTTCCAGCCGGCGGCCTCCTCCTCCTTCTCGGCGACCAACTTGAGGATCTTCGTATTGTCACCCATGAGTTGCTCGACGAGGCCGGTCGCCTTGTGAACCGAGGCATCACTGATCTTGAGCAGCTTCATCAAGTCGTTGACCAGCTCCTGCTCCTTCGTGACACCGAGAATGTCGTCGTCGCCAGCGAAGGACTTAGGAACACCGGCTCGTCATGATGGCCGACACCGTGAATGTGCTTGTGAGAGCCCTCACAAGCCCGTGAGAGCTCGTTCGAGGGCTCCGTGGCCACGGACATCTCTGTGCAGCCATGGCGGGACCTCTAGTGCTTCAAATGACCTTGGTCTTTGCTGCCTGGTTATATGTCCACCCTAAACAGCTCCTATCGGTCATGGCGGAACGACTTGACAGGAATGACCATATTTGTGGGTGATGAGGAGAGGAACTGTGAAGTAATTTTCGAGTGGGTAGTTTTTATAGCCCATTGCTAAGTGTGAACACATATTAGTTTGATGGGTGTGAACAGATTTACAATTACTTATTGCATTGTAATCTGCAATGTGACAAGAAACAAGGTCAACATTTATTGATGGCAGAAGGTTGACCACGTGGTTGCTCGCTGTTGAGTCCTCTCTTTGCCATGTATCACCCACATCTTGTTAAGTTGAACTGTTTCTGTTGTGTTCGCTAATGAAAAATCGTTCATCAGAGCGAACTGTATGCCATATATCGCACACACATTGATATGGCTGCCTGTTTCTGTTGTTCTACCTCATCGCAAACAGTTCGAACGAGTTAATCATGTGCCTAGAATCGCACACGCAACTAAAATCTGAACCGTGTTTGATGGCTCCGCCGTCGCAAATGTTTTGCACCTTTTTGACGGTTTTTTTACATCCTCGTTTGTGATTAATGCATCACACACAGTTTCGTCAAAGGGTCTCTGATCATAGTGTCGCATTAGCAGCATCATGCAGTAGTGATTATTTTTGCTTGTAATACGGTATATATATAGGTCATGCTCTATGATGACATGCATGATACAGTTTGAGCACACACACATGCATGTGTACGCATGAATCCCTCCCATCGAGTCAAAGTGGCTAGTACAACGACACGTCATGAACCGATCTCACTCTGTGTGGGGAGCTAGTGTATGATTTTTGACGCACGCGCCACATCAATGTTGTGAAATGGTATTCAAACATGCATGCATGTATCACCTCACTACATATGCATGTAGTGGTTGCCTTCGAACGATACACTCCCTCGCTTGGTTATTCGCGACAAGCCTATATATTCGTGGGCCCGCGTGGACATCCATGATCACCTTGACAAACAACAAGATAGGTTACCATGACGGATTCTTCATTTGGTTCGTGTTATCACAGTATAGGTCTTGGTGAGATTCAGACCTTAAGTTCGAGCGCATATACTATGCACGCATGCATGCATGAATCCTCGTCATTGGCTTGAAGTGTGGTGTAACATAAATATGCATCGTCAACCTAACCCTCACTCAGTGTGGGGATTTTTCTAGTTCGAAATAACGGTGCCACATCAAAGTTGTTCCATTGTTACACAAAAACACACCTATCCATACATATGTTTGGGCCACACGCATGCAGTGGTTGTCTTCGGGGACTAGCTACTTGCATGATTATTGACGAGCTAGCCCATCTCCGAGGTTGCATGGACGGCCATCACTTTGACCAACAACAAGAGAGGGGTTGTACGACCAAGGTGGATTATTCTTATTCCGTTTTACGCTCCATCTTGGTGAGATATGCCTCTCTGGCCCGCCGACTGAAATTGTGTGTGTGTGGGGGGGGGGTTGCTACTTCGCACTTTGCTAGGTGAACCTCTGTTGGGGGGGGGGGGGAGGGGGCACGCATTCATAGCTTTGGATTCCCTTCGTGGTGACACGAGGGGGTGGGGGGCTGCTAGCTACTTTCAAGCACTTTGCTAGGTGAACCTCGGTTAGGGGGGCATTCATTAATAGCTTAGGATTCCCTTCGTGCCGACACGAGGGAGATGGGATGCTAGCTACTTTGCACTTTCCTAGGTGAACCTCGGTTGGGGGGCATCCATTCATAGCTTTGGATTCCCTTCGTCCCGGCACGAGGGAGGGGGGCTACTAGCTACTTTGCATGTTGCTAGGTGAACCGTGGTTGGGGGGGGGCATGCATTCATAGCTTAGGATTCCCTTCGATGAGCACGAGGGGGCTTGTACCTACTTTGCACTTTGCTAGGTGAACCTCGGTTGGGGGGGGGGCATGCATTCATAGCTTAGGATTCCAGCGGCATGGCCGGCGCTGGTTTGGGCGGCTGGAGCAAGAAGACCAGAGGTTGAAGAATCACAATGGTCGTTTGATGGCCATTGTACGATCACTGCAGTTAGAATCATTTATATTCACTAAGTCGACAAAGCCCTTGGTACGCGTCAACTTAGTAGGCCCACAGTTCAGCCTCCGAAATAGAGTGCCCCATATGTCAGGGGGAGGAATCATTTTTTTGTGTGGCTGAAGCAAGAATATCCGAGATTGAAGAAGAAGCACGCATCCATTTTTTTGTGTTGACTATGAGTTGACAAAGCCTTGCATATGTGTCAACTTAGTTTTTTTCTTGAGGGGACGCATCAACTTAGTAGGCCCACAAGTGTGGCAGAGAACATATAGCCCATTTGCAATTTGTAAGAATGTACAACCCATTTTGAATTCTAACGAAATTTACTACAGCCTATTTACAGTTTGTTGAAAGTACATCCCATTTTCTACCTAGACAACGATTATTAATTTCAACCAACCGCTCAAAACAGAATTCAATAAAATTTCCCACATTTTGATGGGATCCGAAATATTTTTATCCCGAAATTTCTAGTCAGATTAATTATAATTTCAAAATAAATTTGTATTACGTAAAATTCCAATGAAATATTGCGCACGCAACAATAAATGAAATTAAAATTTATAAAATCCAAAAATAATATGTTTTAAAACTAATTACGTGTTTGGTGCATTTTTTATAGTTACTGCCCAGTTTTTATAATTACATCCCATTTATTATTTCTTAAAGCGCATTTTCTTGTTATGTCTAATGCATCCCTCCTTGGAAAGTTTTGCAGCCCTGCGGGGCAGAGAATAACAAGTTGACCTTGCCTGGGTATTCCTCAAAAAAAGTATAGTTGGGCTAGCCATTTTCAGCTTAAAAAAATTAATATCTGGGTTGGATATCTGGCCTGGGCTAGACGGGCCACAGACCGCATAGTTAATACACTCCTCTCCTCTGGATGACAACAAAAACATCGCTCAACAAAAACTTCGAAGTGCTCACACCTCAAAAACACAAATACTGCTCGAGCTGCTTGGTCCCAGCTGTTGGCCGCTCCTTGTGCAATTCTGTCGTTTATTGACTACATTGGTTGACAATGGTGTGGGACCGTGATGTCAGGAAACCAGGAGGAAGCAAAAATAATTATAGTTGTATATAATGAGGCACATGCACACGTGCGACTATGGCCCTGGTGGGTCCCCACTGTCGTCATCTCCAAGTAAAGTCATCTCCTCATTCCTCATGTCCGTTGACCATGATGACAACGCGAGACGGTGGCGCCACGGCGAGCGCAACAACTTGAAGAACGACCGAGAGAGCCCCACGGGTCTAATACAATGCCCCCTGCTCATTCAGGAAGCCAGGATCATAGGGCCACGTGTCTGCGGCGGCATTGTCGTTTGCTTGTTTACCGGTGCTCATTGAGGAGACAGAGGTTGCAGCACAGGTCCTCCTGTGCTGGTAGCTCTTCCGCCATTATGGCGTCGAAGTGTGGCCGCACCTACTCTATGTTGAACACGGCATGAACCGGCTTGGACAGTGGCGCCGGCTCCTGGCCAAAAGCTACCTCCATCGTTCGATTATGCGTCGCTCGCTCGGCGAGAGCCGGTGAGCCAAAGATGTCCGGCTCGCAGGGACCGACCCAGCTGCCAAAGCACGAGTCGCCTGCCACACCCCACCAGACCGCATCCTCGCCCAGCCGCTCTTTCCGCTCGAAAGCAGTTAGCACCGCGCGCCCGCTTCCGGTGCGATTGCTCCGTGTTCAAACGACACAAGTGTCATCCGTCTGTCTGTTGCCCACATTATCGCGATATGCAGTTGCCGGCGATCTTTGCGGCGCCACCCGTCCGTCCATTCGTCGCCCAGCATTGATACATAAACTGTTGCGCCGGCCATAGCCGCAGTCATCCGCCTCCGTTCCCTTTCTCCTGTCCACACCACTACTGCCCACCATGGCTTCCTCGCGCTCCAGCGCTCTTCGGGACGGGCGGATGACGGACCATAAGGAGATGGCAGCCATTGCTGCGGACTGGCTGGCTGGCAGGCAGCCGGAGGACAACGACGTCCCAATGGAGAACATGGTAGTCGACGATCCGGCACGAACCCTCTTCTCCGCGCCATCCTTGCTGGTAAATTGCACCATGACCATCGGCGAGGCCCGTGCCCAATACATGGACACGGTGAGGCAGAAGCGTCAGGAGCAGTTCCGGGAGGTGCAGGACAACGCCGCCTACAACCACCATCTCCTCCAGAAGCACCTACAGGCGGAGGAGCAGATCAACACGGAGTGGGCGGAGCATGAGGCGCTGCTCGACTCGTACCTCTCCGCCTGCGAGAGCCGCCTCGCGCGCTGGCAGTACTGCATGCGGCGGTGGAGGTTGTGGCCGCTGACAAAGAGGGCGATGAAGCGGGCGAGGCGCTGTTTGGCGAGACCGAGGACGAGGCGGAGGACAATGCCGGCTCCGCCGAGTCCCTGCTCCGCCGAGGCCCTGCCGCGCCAACAAGGCAGAGGACACCGCCGGCTCCGCCGATGCCCCACCCCGCCGGGACCGTGGGGTGGGATTTCCTCCGCTCCGCCGAGGCGCTGCCCCGCCAGCAACAAGACAGAGGACATTGTCGGCTCCGTCGAGGCCCCACCCCGCTGCCAATGAGGCCGCGCCACACAGAAAAGGAGGAAGAGTAAAACACGGTAGGTCGCTGCCGCTCGGGTCCAAGTAAGGCCACCGCTGCTACCCTATAGTTGAAGCCAAGCTAGGCGGGCTGACCATTGACGGCCGGTTAGCTTCTTGGCGACAAAATGGAGTCGGAGAGCTGTGTTGGAGAAGGACGCTGCTTCAGTTACTTAACTGCAGGTGCAGTTGGGTCACTGCACATGGGCCCAACGAGCATCCGGGCGGGTTGTCGATTCATAACTGCACCTACGATTAAGTCATCAAGCTTCGATTGCTAGAGAAGAAGCTTACATTGGCTCAAATTTTGGAACGGGTGGATAGCATTAGTTAATTAATTATACCTCCCGCGCACCCCTTTTTAGTTGAAGAATGTATGAAATGTAATGAAATCTGGCAAATTTATATGAAATCTAACCGTGTATGAATGAATTTAGTTCGATTAGTTCAAATTCTTGTATCACGGGCATTGGATGAACATGCAAAACAAGACGTACTAGCATTATTCCCAGGGCGATCACCTCGTTTGCAGCAGTTTCACATGTATTCCCTCTGGTCCTTTTTAGTCTGCATAGAGGTTTTGTATGAAGTCAAAGTATCTCTACTTTGACCAATCTTATAGAAAAAAGTATGAACATTCACAATGTGAAATCAACTGACTTGAAAGAAATCCAATATGCGAAGTAAAAAGGAACAGAGGGAGTACAAAGAGTTTGAGCGGCTTTTTAGCGTTCTTGTACATTGCAATCAAACACACAGGCCTGGCAATTCATAGAGAACATTCAAAACAATTGATGATTATGCATCTCAGCGATTCACATGTCAGAGCCAATATTTACTTCACAACTAAAGACTAAAGAAAAATCGATCGATGCTGCTGAAAGCAAAGGGCGTCCATTTCGAAAATATCAAACCAAATGTCTTCTTGCCTCAATGAGCAAAATTTGACAAGGTTACCCCATTCCAAAATGTCAAATGTGTGTTGTTTTGCATACATCAATGAGCAAACTTTGACAAGGTTTTCCCACTCCAAAATATCAATGCCTACGATTGTGGAACGGGCACGGTTTGCCATCAGTTCGGACATTGACATGGCACCTCGTGCTAAATAAACCAGATGTTCTTTTTGTGCAGTTCCACCAAAATCAACCAAATTCGCGCGTAGCTTGTATGATTTCGCCTTTATATGTTGCAACTCCTTGAACATATTGGCACCTCCTTTCTTGTGGTGGAAATGAATGATTCCCATTGAAATCAAGATGAGCACCCCTACTTGCATAAAACAAAAAAATGATCAGTAAACAAACTATATTATGAGTTTATAGTTTAAACAGGCACCTACATGGTCCATGTAGAGCATACTTTTCAAAAAATGGAACTCACCGGAAAGAATCCCTGAACAACATTGTACTTGCCCATCACACGGCCAAAAAGATGGAAATCTGCGGAGTCCCTCTGAGCTGAAGTTAGTTTGGTCTTGTGGGGAGTAATGTAACCATCCTTCAGCTGCTCCTTCCGATGAGAAGATAGACTGGGCTTCATCATCCTGGCAAATCAGAACTAGTCACTTCACGTACTCCATATTCTTCTTCAGAGGAGGATGATCCCGTTGTGCAAATACAAGAGAACAACTGATGCTAGCATCTGTTTGCTCAAAAAACCGGAAAGGAAACACTTAAAACAACCACTACATCAACAAAGGGAGTAACTGATGAAATGTGTAGTCACAAAGAGATGCATTTCCTAATTAGCCTCATTGGAAATGATATGATACCAAACACAGCAACTCAACTTGAACTGTATTATTACTTAATTTTATCAGTGGCTATAACGGTGGTAAACTAGTGGATCAATTTATTAGCAGCCTTAGATTAACATGCGAAACAATACCACTTTCTCATGAGAGTAGCTAAACAGTAGCTCAACACCAATAGAGATGACAAAGCTCAATCATATGGATGAAATCCGTTGGCCGGTACCAACCTTTGTCAGGAGGCATATTGTGTAGAGCTAGCAGATGAACTGAGGAAGCACTTCTCTGAAATAGTGGCATTGATTCATATTAACAGAGAGATTATATTAACAATAAAATTCGTTAAAAATGTAATTTGCTTTTAACTGTGGAATTGCTTCAATTGTCCCGCGGCATTATTAGAGGGTGTTTGTTTACAGGGACTTTTTGGTGTAGGGACCCTTTTGGTCCCATCTAAACCAAGCAGAAGGGACTTTTAGGGACTAAAAGTGGGAATTTGGGACTAAAGAAAGAAGTCCCTGAGGGAGAGTCTGTTCGTGACTTTTTCCAACAGTTGCCCCTCCCCCGCAACACACCTTATATCTATTAGTTCATTAATAGGGGTAACATCGTCTTTTAGCATGTCATTTAATAACCTCTAGTCCATGTTTAGTCCCTGGAACCAAGCAGGTAGAGACTAGGGGCTTTTTAGTTGGGACTAAAAAAAGTCCTAGGACTTTTTAACCAAACAGGGCCTTAGATTAACAACAACTAAAGAGTTGCATGGGACAGTGGACACACCAGCACCAAGTGCATCTACCGATGTAAAAAGGGGTTATGTACAGTCTGTTGCAATAAAGAACAAACAACCAAGGAGCATATTTGTGTTGGTCCCAATTTTGTTATCTTTAGACACCTTTCCCTATGTGAGGGCAACAAATCGAGTCTTGCTCAAACTCTACAGCCTTGTCCCCCAAAACAAAAAGATCAGTTTGTTACAGATGTGCGTACTGCGTCTGTCATTGTTTTCCCTTTTCGACCAACGTAGGTGCTGGACAGCCAGTCTGTACTACTTTCCCCCCTTCCTTTCCTCTTTAAACCATGTCCTAGATTCATGCTAGTAAACTTTCTCCACTACTTTCCCCCTTCCTTTCCTCTTTGAATCACGTCCTAGATTCATGCTATACAACTTTCCCCACTACTTTCCTGTTTGATCCAACACCTAGATTCAAGTGCAGAAGCGGAAGAAGCCCACATGCAGCTAGAGCAAATGCATGTGGAATAAGTAAATTATACCTTAAGGTTCTTGGGGTGTGGCTGAGTGGGCGGCCGGAGGCCGATCTGCCCAGCAAGTAAGAAAGGGTCGGAGGCCTTCCTGCACTGATGCTCGGTGAAAGAGAACAGTTGCACCGGTTGTGGATTCCCTCCCTCGCCGACGACGACAGTGTTAAGCCTCCTTCCCTTCCCGGCGGACAGATCCTTCCGGCTCTTTGACCAGCAGTGAGGGGAGAGGGAGAGAGAGTGAGAGAGAGAGAGAGGCCAACTAAGTCTTGTTTAGATCTGGAGAGGGTGAGAGAGTGTGAAGAGAACAACTACAAGCGTTGAGGCTCCATCGTGTATATATATATTGGAGAGAGAGTGTGAAGGGTGCAAACCCTAGAAAACAAGCGCCAAGGCTGCAACATATATAGATGGAGTGGTTTTATTTTTCTCTCTATTAAAATCATTTTAAATTGTGCATGAAATGGAACTCTTTATTTAACGTAGTGAAAAAAAATAGTAGGGGCAATGCTAATATGTGAAGAAAATTTAACGCTCGAAGGAGTCAACTGCATAATTAATGCTTGCCGCCTCCCGGTCGCACTTATTAACGTTCACGTGTGGTACACGACCCTCCAAAGTGAACAACAACTGAACCACACACGGTCAAAATATCGGAAAGGTGGGCTGCACCGTCCTCCAATTCTAAATATTTTGGGCACTTGCATTCGGCCTAAGTCAGTGTGCCACCGTATGTACTAAGGGTTATAGCGGGTGCTAAGAAACTAGGGCGTATTGAGAGTAATTGCCATGGTGTTTATTTGTATAGTCACTTGCAAATTGTGAAACTCCATTCTCCTCTTATTTAGTGGATGAGGCAACTCTTTTGCCTGCGTCTCAGAAAAATGAGAAATTCAATTTTAATTATATAGTTTGTACACTTTGCTCTCTTCCAATAATTTTGGGCACTTGTATTCGACCTAAGTCAGTGTGCCACCGTTTGTCATACTACTCCCTCCGTCTAGGTGTAAGTCACATTAGAAGGTACAACAGGACCAAGGTCCAAGCAGATTGGAGGACAAGGAGAAACTTGACCGGTCCTTCCTCCAATCAAAGCCCTGATTTATGTCTCTAAACGCAACAATTAATCACAACAATTAAGAGATGTCGTTTTAGCTACCATGCAGGGCCATGTATTAACTCGCATGCAAGCCAACTTTGATTTCTTGACTGATCAACGCGTAGTTGCGCTCCATGCATTGAGTTTCCGGGGGAGATAACAAGGCACGCTCTATGCATTGTGTTTCCGGGGGAGATAACAAGGTAGAGTAAGTAATAACACTCGCTAGCAACGAGGCTAGGAGGGGATTGAGATGCGAAGTTAATGGACGAAGCCTAAGCATTTTGGGAATATCTGATTTTTGTAAGATGACTTAACACCTAGATGGAGGGAGTACTACTCCTCAGTACAGGTTTGATGGAACATTCTTCACCTCTTCTCTTCTTGTACGTACTCCATTTGTATCTCACTTCCTATGGCTTCGCACTCGCAGGATATTCCTACTCTATGAACCTGTGTGTGTGTGTGTGTGTGTGTGTGTGTATGTGTGCGTGTTTAACAGCGTGTGTGTGTTAGAGAGAGTGACACATCGACATACTCCTACCAAGAGATGGTGTGTAGTGTACGATTTACCCGCGAGAGTCGGTGCATCCTCTCGTTTTCGGGCGTCCGGTCGGGGCATCTGCCACGCCCGCTCCTGACTAGCCTGGCCCACCCAAAGCCCCTCCATCCTCCGCGCGCACTTCCCACCTGAAATGGTCAGTGCCACTCCAGAGAATCGGTGCCACATTCATGCCCGGGGAGATCGGAAGCGACGTCTCACTGGCGCCTGCGTTGAAGGGAGAAGCGGATTCTAGATTGATGGTTGCTTCGTCCGTCCAACATACTGTTGGGTCTATGTGATTTGACGGCTCATTGGTCATTATTACTGAGGTGGTACGACTGCTGGATGTCCCACGTCTCGGACAAATGCAGTCTAGATTACAATTTTCTCCATTCTTACAATGGAGGAGTTCTAAAGCAGTGAAAACACGCAGGCTCACTGATTACATATGGCCCTCCTCACACTATCACCATATTTTCTGGACACCGTGCGACACCTAACTCTTTACATAGTAGTATAGTACGTACTGTAATTTCTCAGTGAGATAAATTTGTACAATGCTATGATGCTTCCAGCTTCTGTTTCATGTATCTTGCGTCCAAGGTTGCCCTGTTGCAACATTTCATCAAATACAAAGGAGACTAACATGCACGCTATTGCATCTGAATGATTGACAAATCATAGCCAATATGTACTCCCTCCGTTCCAAAATAAGTGTCTCAACTTTATGCAAACTTTAGTACAAAGTTGTACTACTTCTAAATTTGACACTTATTTTGGAACAGAGACAACTAAAGAAAAAAACGATCCATGCAGTCCCTAGCCCTTGAACCCTAAATCCTAACCAGGCTTTAATTTGCTGGCAACGTTGAAGCTTTCGAAGAAATGAAGTTTGCAACCCTTTGACCATCGGATCATTTTGTGCTGCTCCACTAAAATCGAGATGAGCATCCCTGTGGCAAAGAAATTGAAGAAGCATGATTAGAATAAGATTACTGGGACTAGTTGATGAGACATAAACTCATCAAAAAATACAGTAGAAGCCGATGAGAGGTATGTGCGGGGCAAAGAAGTAGAGAAATATCCACATGGAGCGATGTGGGAAGCTGGGGCAGTGGTGCAAGCCGGCTATAAGGAAGTTTTACCTGAGGGATGTCGGGACATAGCTCAACCTAGAGGAGTGCGGCGGGAGGCGGCAACTACCAACATCATGGCAGTGAGCAAGGGACGAAGGCAACCACACCGGCTTTCTGAGAGAGAATGGCGGGGACCCCTGATCGGGACGTGCCGACAGTGGGTTTTGGCGACGGCGACCGCATCTACACAAAGCATCCACCCCTTCCCCCGACGGATGTGATCCGCCCGGATGATAGAGATGTGGCCGTAGTTGTTTTATGCGAGAGAGTGTGAAGAGAGCAACCCCGGCAAGCAACCATGTAGGCTCGTCCTGGCTATGTATATAGTGGAGCGGTTTCCTTTTCTCTCCATATGAACCTATTTATATTGCGTATGTGCCACTGAAGAAAAAAACTTTATTTATAAATGACGCGACACTATTCATGCGTGGTTCCCGACCCTCCATTATTTATAAGTGAGTAACTAATACTAGACGCGTCCAATTATCACGTGGGCTGCATCATCTTACAGAAATGAACTCCACCGTGTCACGTGTGTGGTTGGGGAAGACGCAAAGAGGGCTACTAGTACTACTGGTGTGTTTGGTAGGGTGTATGAAGGGTGCATGAGAGCAAAAGTTCCCTTCTCGGCCCACTTTTGGGTATTTGGTAGAGTGTATGAAGGGCGCATGAGTCAACACTAGCTCAACACAAATACACTAGGAGCATGCATGAGGAGAGCATGCATGAAGATGGGTGGTGAGATGAGCATGCATGAAGAGGGAACAACTATGCTAGGACAAGAATGCAACCATGGGTGCGTGCACCTCTTCTCTTCGAGCATGGTTATTAAAAGTATAGCCCACTACTATACCACGCGGTTATTATATATGGGCAAAGAGTATAGGCAGTAATAATGACTAATAAGCCTTCAAATCACGAGGCCCAACTTTCTCTATGTTTGACAGAGGAAGAAGCCATCATTTCACTCCTCGCTGAATATCCATCCGCTGCTACTTCCGCAAATAAATAAAATCCTCTTCTACCTCTGTAGCATGGTTAATAATATCAGCCATGTCAATCACGACGTAGAAATATCATTCACTGCTACAATAGGGCTGGATCTAAGGCTGGTGATTGTTTTACTTTGTCTCTTTCTCTTTTTGTCTCATTTCCTCATTTTACATAGGAGCACGTGTAGAGGATATCTATTCCTTTTGACGGTAATTCTTCATGGGGTTTAAGACTAAGCAGCTCGAAATTATGCCCGCTGCCCACCACTCTGAATCGTGCCATCTATGA
The DNA here is from genome assembly GCA_021605145.1 of Aegilops bicornis. Taxonomy (NCBI): domain Eukaryota; kingdom Viridiplantae; phylum Streptophyta; class Magnoliopsida; order Poales; family Poaceae; genus Aegilops; species Aegilops bicornis. The sequence goes on from CM038669.1 coordinate 13,086,255, forward strand.
TAGGGAGTACTCCCCTTGCAACAATGAGGTCCACTAGGTCTAGCACGTCCTGTATGAAGAGACTATCACGCAAAACATACATCTTGTTGCCTTCTTCCTCATACAGTACGTACCACTAGGACTACTACTCGTTCTCCTATAAACCTTGCGCTTGGCATCTCCAAAATATTAAGCTTGCACATGGCTCTTCGCCTCTTCGGGAAGTCGAGCAATAATGGTACTGCAGTATATATGTCGAGCGAGGGGCGAGGGGATAGGGACAGTGTGTACTATTGCGTCCGTTTCAATATGGACTACATACGGAGCAAAATGAGTGAATCTACACTCTAAAATATGTCTATATACATTAGTGGTTGGAGTATGTACTAGTAGTTCATATTGAAATCTACTAAAAGACATATATTTCAAACAATATGATAATCTCTAACCAGGGTAGGGATGAGGAGTAAACGGAGGGAGTAGTAAAATTTTCTCCTCGTCCTACGAGCCACCGTGCGTGGGCGAGGGAGCGGGCGAAAGGCGTAGTAAGCAAGCTTCATCTCGTTCTGCGAGCCACCGCGCCCGTGGGCGGGGGAGACAGTGTACTAAGCAAGCTTCTCCTCATTCTGTGAGTTGACGGGACACATCAAAAGTAATACATACAGAGCATCTCTAGTGTATAGAGCCTTGCCTCTAAGGTTGGCCCCACATGGTCTGCCTCTTTTTTAACATAACGGGTCAAGTCGCAATTTGTTTCTTCACCCGTGGTACATGATCCTCCATCAAGTGGATAACCAGTACACATGTCAAATTACCACGTGGGCTGCCTTTTCATACAGAAATGAGCTCCACCCGTGTGCAGCGTGGGTGTGGTTGGGAAAGAGTCGAAAGTACATGCATTTGTCGTGCACCTCTTCTCTTCGTGCACGTCCCCCACCTACTTGGGTGTGTGTGAGAGAGATACAAACCTAGATATTGATAGAGTCAAAGAGAGGATCAAGTGGGTGGGTGCGAGATCGATGAAGAGAGCTGAAATTGTGTGTGTGCAAGTCAAAGATATAGGGCGACTGACCTACCGGAACATCAGAGGGCACAAGGCAATTTTATGTGTGGAAGGGAGACATGACTAGAGTGCTCAATGTATCGGTGTGTGTGGGGGGGGGGGGAGGGGGGAGGCAGAGACCTAACTAGAGGGGTAGATCGACTCGTATATGTGTTGAGAAGGAGAAACCCAACTATGTCTTGAGGGAGATCGGTCGACATCCATACATAAGTGAAGGATGGGAAATAGGTTGGGACAGAGAGAGAGAGAGAGAGCAGGGGAGGGAGAGGGGTAGAGTGCTGGATGGGTGATGGAGTTGCTTCTCGAAGATGGCGGGAGAGACCTACTAGACAAACTGAGGGTAGAACTTCAATATTACCAATAAGAGTGGGGATGTGTTTCTGTGTGTGCGTGTGCATGATAGATGTGTTGGGACACATGCATGGATGATGAAGGGGGGCCATGTGTTTGGTAAGCATACACGACTAGATCAGTAGATCAATTGTTGTTTGTCAGAGGAAGGGAGAGACATAACTAATGAGGTAGATCGATCGACTCATGGGGAAAATGAGTTATAACGACCTAGCTAGCTATATGTATAGTGGGATATCGGTCCGTGTACATCAATTTGTTAGAGGCAAATAAGGCGACGGATGAGCGGAGAATAGAGCTAGGAGGTGGTTCGAGAGGCCTACTTGCTAGATAGGAGGAGGAGTGTGAGATCGATGAAAAGAGGGGCGAGAGTTTACACTTGTGTGGGACCGTATGAGAGACACGAGACATGGACACGTAAAGGAGTATATGGAAGGTGCGTGTGTGTATGTTGTAGGCGCATATCGGCTGGAGAGGTTTATCGGTAGTGCGTGTCGGAAAGGAGTTGTGGAGACTGTGGGAGAACGACCTAAAGAAAAAAAAATGAATGTGCGCGATGGATAGAATGCTAAGGGAGGGGGAGAACGAGGAGGGCATCTGCATGCACGAGAGAAAGTTAATGCTAGCTACAAAGGTTAGAGGATTGTGTGGGTGTAAGAGACTAACAAAGATCATAATTCAATATGAAAGTGGATTCATATGTTTGAATAGGAGATCATAGTGTTATAAACATATGCATTCATGAATATAGAGGTGATACCCGTGGTGTGGTTTTGGACGTGCTATAGCATAATGTGATAATGTGTGGTGTTTGCAACTCACAGCTAAATATCGAACAATAATCATATTATACATCAAACAATCTCACATTTTATTTGAATTTGTGATAATGTGTGGCGTTTGCAGCTCACACTAAATATCGAACAACCTAAACCATACTATATATTGAACAATCTCACATTTTATTCGAATTTGTGGTAATGTGTGGCGTTTGCAACTCACATCTAAATACTTATAGGCATAGGGGGCGGGGCACCATACATTATGTGATAAACACATTATACATATGAGACATGGTTTAGATTATGAAGATCTAGCTAGAGCTTGAAATGTACTATGATTTCAAATCAACATAAAGTGGATTCAAAAAATCGAGTTCGAGTTCATGTAGTACACATAGTTCATACCTAACTCCCCAGTAATTATGTGGTGTGCTGTGAAGACAATACACAAATGATGGTTTAACTTGACAATAATGATGATTGTAGGTCTTATTAAAATATAGAAACAAATTCAAATTTAGTTCATATTAAAGCGGTAGTATATACATTTGGAATGCACTAAAACATTCATTTGAGTAGCAGGTTGCGTGCATTATACAGGTAGCGAAATATTTTAATTGAACATAACATGAATTCAAAGTTTTGAATGGCATTTGTAGTGGGAATCTATTTGGTACAGTACACGGGACTAGACTCTCTTGTGTGGTGTGAATTGATTTCTTTTTTTTCATCGACGAAAGTGCGAATTGATTTGGTACAGTACACGTTAGGCTTGTCCGGAAATTTCAACCCGTGCCTTGTTACCCCAAAATATTTAATATATATATATTTATCACGTTGTGCTTAGAAAACTCCCTCCATCTCAACCCGAGCCTTGCAATCCCAATATTACAACTGTCACAGCCCCAGTTCAGGCCTTGCTTGCCTTTGCATTAGCATCCAGGCATCATGGTTAAATTTCATGAAACTTGAAATGGGGATTGATCAAACCCTAGCAACAGATCAAATCAAATTGGTCCAACATAAAAACATTTTCAATGAACCTGAAATGGCCTTCTAAAATGTTCATCACTTCTGCCTTGGTCTTAAACCACTGCCAAAAGTGATGCACAAATTTCTAGGTCACTCTAAGGTCACTGGATTAAATTTCTAGGTCACTCTAATTTCACTGGTTTGACCCGGGTTACAACTCTTCTTTTTCAGACATGTGAGTCTGAAGTATCCTGTTGCTAACCAGATCTGAATCTCAGGCAGATATGATGGTTGGAACATTCCCAACAGTTGCATTTTGTTCCCAGCTTGCACCGCCATTGTGCCAATTTCCATGGGCTGCCCTCTCAGTAATTGCTGTTTAGGATCATCTTCAAAAGTGGTCCTACCATGGGTCCCATCCATTTCTGATGATAAGCAAATCATCCATTGCGTTGTCTTCAACAAGATAGTCCACATCATCCATTCTAGTCCGAGTATGCCATTTCTTGAGCTCTTTCAATCAATCAATCGTAAATTGCCTTAAGCTGGTATGAAGAGTTCCAATGATCTATGGATCAAAAGTAATTCTTTTTGCCACTTAAGGGAACATTCCAACGAGTCACCTTTCTCGGGGTGCCCCGTTACGGGATCTTGGCACCGTCCACCATCTTTCTAAGCGTGGAATTGTTGCCCACCAATCAAACCCCATCGTTTGTTCTTCCATCCCTCTCGATGTGTTTTATGTCTCAACTCGAGATGTTTCAACATCTCATTCCACGAGTTGATCTTGAGTGCTCGATCTTCGAGGAGATCGTTTCCTATAGAGTTTCTTTCTGTCGCCATCGTGTTGCATGAAGATCTCGAAAGCAAGGACGTCAAGTTCAATTGGCGCAATGAACCAACATCCTCGAGAAAGACATCTGGATCATGAAGATTGTGTTGGTCTTGTGCCCCCTCTGTCTTCTTACCTCACGTCTTGAATCTCGGGACGAGATTCTTGTTAGTGGGGGTGAGTTGTCACAGCCCCAGTTTAGGCCTTGCTTGCCTTTGCATTAGCATCCATGCATCATGTTTAAATTTCATAGAAACTTGAAATGGGGATTGATCAAACCCTAGCACCGCATCAAATCAAATAGGTCCAACATAAAAACATTTTCAATGAACCTGAAATGGCCTTCTAAAATGTTCATCACTTCGCCTTGGTCTTAAACCACCGCCAAAAGTGATGCACAAATTTCTAGGTCACTCTAAGGTCCTTTGGATTAAATCTTTAGTTATTTGACTTTGGGCATTTAAACGCTATAAATAATTTAAATGCTCAAATAAGGTTGGAATTATTTGTTGGACACTGAAATAATTCAGAAAGTGCTCATGAATATTTTCAGGATTTATAAAATTGTTTTGGTTTTTAAAACTAGATCAAAACAAACTACAAAAATAGAAAACAAAAACAAAAAAAACAGAAGAGAGAGAGGAAGCTCACAGGCCACTTACAGCGGCCCGGTGGCAGCCCAGCCCACTAGGGGCAGCACTGTCTTCTTCCTCCTGCCAGGAGGAGAAGCAGCTGCGTGCCCGGCCGCCAGCGCCACCTCCCCTGCACACTGCTTGCCTCCCGACGCCGCTACGGATGCCACGCACCCCCTCAGGCCTCTCTCGACTCCTTCCCCGTGCTTCTCCCCTCCCCTGTTTCTCTCGCGCACCGCTTCCCGAACGCACCGTCGCCGCCGCTCGTCGTTGCCGCGACCACCGGCCCTCTCTCGCTTCCCCGACTGGTCCACGAGCTCCGCGACGTCGTCCTCGACCCCCCTCACCGAACCACGCCCTGCCGAAAGTCCTGCAGCGTCGCCTTCGAGTTCTTCTTCAACCTTCGGCCGCCGGCGACCTCGCCTTCGATATGCCGCCGTCCGTGCTTCCCCGGCCTCAACCTCGACTCCGTTCGACCCCTCTGTGAGCCTCCGTCGTTTCCCCCTTGTTTCCCCTCTCCAACCCTTCCTCTAGCCGTGCTTTTCGCCGGAGACCGAATCGCGCCGCCGCCTGAGCTCCTCACCGCCGTGGCCACGGTCACCGTAGCCTCCAACCGAGCTCACCCACGTGCTCGCCGTGCCGTGTAGGTGCCGTGGGAGCCAAGCACGCAACTCCACGGCCACCAGCCCTCGTCCCGAGCTCGGCGAACTCCGGCCGCGCTGCCGTTGCCACCGCCCGTCGTCTTAGGACGACCCGGCCCAAGCTAACCCAACTACGGTCGATGTCGTGAGCCCCTGACTCCTCGTAGATGGGCTCAGCCGTCGATTTGGTCGCCGGAGGAGTAAACCCGCACCTCTCCGCCGTCCCTGGCCTTGCCGGCGACGAGCCGCGGGTCAACTCCGGCGAGTTGACCCGGGTTTGACCCCGGTTTGACCTCCCCTGCATCGCTGACAAGTGGGCCCAGGGCCCCAGCTAATCCTAGTTAGCTTTTAATTAAGTCTAATTACTTCACTGACATTTTTAGTTAGTAGTAGTTTAACACTAATTAATTTAGATTAGTTAGTTAGTCACTGACGTGTGGACCCCACACGTCAGGTTTGACCTGGACCGGGTCCGTTGACCTGCTGAGGTCAGCATGACGCTAGGATGACGCAGTTAATCATTTTCTGGATTTAATATAATTCAGGAAATTCCAGAAAATAGCCAAAACTTCTAAAATTCATAGAAAATCAACCGTAGCTCCAAATCAAACAAGTTATATATGAAAAATGATCAGAAAAATATGAAGAATCTGTTTATGCCATGACCATGCATGTTTGAGCAAGTTAACCTCAGTGAATAGAACAAATGATGATTAGGGCAACTTATGAAATAACATTTGGAGTTGAGACTTGATCTTGTTGAGTTCCACTTCAATTAACTTGGCTAGATATTGCATTAGGTGAATTCAGTACCTTAACATGACATGTCATTCATGTGAATGTGCATTGCATTGATTGTGTTCCTTCTTTGCTAGTCGGTGGTTGTTCCCCTCTCGATGAGCGTGTCTAAAGCGATGTGATCGATGACACCGATGAAGGGATATACTACCTTCAGGAGTGCCAGGCAAGCAAAACCCCCTTGTTCATTCCGATATAATCCCACTCTCTCGCTCCTGCCCTCTTTTACTGCATTAGGACAACAACGATTCATCTGTTACTTGCTGCGGTAGCTGAACCCTTTATCCTCTGCATGACCTGTCATTCCACAGTAAATAGATGAAACCCACTAGCATTTGTAGGAGTTGTTTGAGCCCTATTGTGCCTACTCATTCATGCTTGTTTGTCATGCACTGCTACTGCTTAGAGTTGAGTCGTGTCCGATTCATCGGGATGAATCGAGGTGTGTGAACATGTCCCACTGTGTGTGAGCTAAGTGTGTGAACACGATTTGGTAAAGGTAGCGGTGAGAGGCCATGTAGGAGTACATGGTGGGTTGTCTCATTGAAAAGCCGCCCTCGTGCCCCGAGTTACGTGTTTGTGATCCATGAACAGCTACTACCACACATTGGGATCCTTAATTGACTCTCTCGACTTATTAATCGCCCTTGTCCTCTCCGGCTCCAGGAGTTGCAACTAGTTTCTGGTGTTTGTAGGATATGTGTTGGAGGCCGTGCGTAGCGCTGACCCTAGGGGTGGGCTATGATGCGGTAGATACACCATGGCATGGTGTACCGGGCGCCCGTTTGGTGTCTCGGGAACCCTGCACACATCGTTTGGGGCTGTGAGCGAAACTCCGGCCGGATCTCCTCGCGGATGGAACCCGAATAGGCGATAAACCTAGACTAGAGACTTGTGTGGTTAGTCGCCAGGTTGTGGCCGACTCCTCGCCAAAGCTTCCGCTTGAAGGTTGCCGAGATACACGACGTGTACATGGTGGTAAGTGGCGAGAGCGTGTGTGAAGAAGTACACCCCTGCAGGATTAATATTATCTATTCGAATAGCCGTGTCCGCGGTAAAGGACATCTGGGTTGCCTGTACAGTTCATAGACAAGTTAAAGTGGATACTCTAAAATACGCAAGATAAGCGTGAGTGCTATTGATGGCGTTCTCGTAGGGAGACGGGACCGGATCCATAGTGGTGTATTGATATGGTGAATATGTGGACTCGTGTGCGCCACCTCAAAGAGTTACTTGCGATGTAGTTTAGGATAGCCACCGAGTCAAAGTCGCTTGCTCGGTCAAACTCCACCACCCCCTTTGTTGACTATGATGCATATGTAGTTAGTTCTGATGTAAGTCTTGCTGAGTACATTTGTACTCACGTTTGCTTATTTTATGTTTTGCAGAGAGACGTCAGTCTCGCTAATAGTTCCGCGTGGACTTCGACGTTTAGCTTGTTACCTCAGCTACGATCTTGTGCCCTCGGCAGGATCTGGTAGATAGTCGAGGATTCTCACCTTTTCCATTTATAGTTGTTCTGCACTCGGACATGTTAAGCTTCCACATGTGTTTGACTTGTATGCTTTCACGAATGCTGGGTCGAGAGACCCATGTTTGTAATATCTCGCTCCTCGGAGCCCTAACGAATAAATACTTTGAGTCGTAGAGTCTTGTTGTGATGCCATGTTGTATTTGCACATATTGAGCATATTGTGTGTATGATTGAAATGCTTGGTATGTGTGGGATCCGACAATCTAGTTGTTTATTCTTGGCAGCCTCTCTTATGGGGAAATGTAGTCTAGTGCTTCCTGAGCGATAGTAGTCCGCTTCTGACCCGTTTACGGAGTCCTGCTAGCTCAAAGCACTATCGCTACGGACACTTGACCGGCTGGCATGTGACTCACTTCGCTCCTCGTGGTTCCGCCCTTTCGCGGAAATGTCACGCCGGTGACATCCGGAGACCTGCCTAGCTCGCTACAGCCCGGGTTCCCGTGAGTCCTCGTTAGCCAGTGCTACAGCCCGGATTCACACGCCTGGCCGACCGGCTACATGCTCGATGTGATTCATGTATGCCTGTCCCCATGGGTTAGTGCCGCTTTGGGTTCACGACTAGCCATGTCGGCCCGGTTCTCTGTCGAGATGGATGCTAGCGACACTATCATATACATGAGCCAAAAAGGCGCATAAGCGGTCCCGGGCCATGGTAAGGCGACACCTGGGAATACCGTGCGTGAGGCCGCAAAGTGATATGAGGTGTTACCGGCTAGGTCGATGTGACTTGGAATCGGGGTCCTAACAACAACGCGCGCGAAAACTGTCACCTCCTGCGAAATCTCGACACGCAAAATGCCCGTGATACCCCTGAACCGATAGAACCGCCTAGCTCAAATCGGTGGGGGTACTTTCATAACTTACCCCACATTTTAGACAAGCGTGTGCCTAAGCCATGGTTCCCCCCTCCCATCCCATCCGCCCAACCATTGATACACCGAGGCCGCGAAAACCCGCGATGCCCCACACCCTCGTCTATCCGCCACCTAGCCGGAGCCTCTTCCCCGACGACATCGTCAACAACAACACCTCGACGTCCCTCATCCACCGCAGCGGATGAGGATCCGTCGTTGATCTCGTTGTCCTGCAGGTTCAGCCACCACGTCCTCCACCTCCATGGAGTTGCCCCGACGTTCCCCTCGTGTTTCACATTACCTCCATTCCCACACCGTCGTTTTCACCTGCACTACTGGAAGAGCACCATCATCATCGTTTCCTCGGACGAAGCTGAAGCCTAATCGGTGCCACCAAAGAGGTTCTACACAAATCGCCGCATTTTCTTCTTGATTCGATCTCGTGGTGCTGCCGGCGCTCGGTCCCGAGCCGACATGGCGCGTGTCCATCCACGACGGCGTTGCCGGCCACTTCACCATGGTGTTGCTCCCTCAGCGGCGACGTCCACATCAGTAGAACCTACTGGTGCTTTGGCTCTCGCTCACGCTGCTGCTCGGCTCTTGCTCTCGGTCCCCTACCTGGTCTGCTCTTGCTCTTGCTTGCACTCTTACTTGCTCTTGCTTGCGCTGCTGCTCTACTCTTACGCGCGTTGCTGCTGCTCTACTCTTGCGCGCGCTGCTGCTGCACAAGCAACAGATCCTGCTCTCCCTTGAGCCCCTGCAGCTGCTACCCGAGATGCTGCGACACGACCAGCTTCCCGGCTCTCAAGACGCCGCTGTTCCGGTGTCGTTGTTGCTATCGCTTTTCTGCTACTAGTGCGTTCAGTTTCGATAGTAAAATTTAGTTTCGAGAGCAACAGTTTTGACAGTTAAATTCAGTTTCAGCAGTTAAATTCAGTTTCGACAGTTAAGTTCAGAGATGATCGGATGATGTATTTTACATCTAGCACTTTGTGGTTATGTATTTTATGTCATCTATTGGACGTGCTATTACAATTCCACTCAGGTTAATGTTGTCTCTATTGTCCTGCTTCAGCCTCGCCGTTGTACAACTCACCGGAGCTGCTCTAACAACGAAACCCTCCATCAGAGCGGAGTAGTACCCCGGGCTCCATCTCCAGATGCCTAAGATCTTCTTCCCCTCCTCTGAGAGCCAAAGCAGACGGAGCATCCTCACCGACCAACCCTATCACGCTGAGATCGACATGGCTTCGCCAAAGAGGTTATACACTTGTTGTGTCGCTTTTTTACTCTACATGTTATATATATATTGTCCATTGAGCACACGTAGTAACGTGAAATATGATTAGTTTCTCCTACTATATGACAAGCAGTGAGTTACCAGGCAACTTAGCTATCCGTGATGGACTTTCTTGAATGCCATCATTATTTGTCTCTCGCTGCTGTTGAGCTGTGTGCATTTGTAGATGGGCACCGGAGTTGAGCTAGTAGGGTAGTATCACTGGTCCAAAGTAGTATGTCGGTGTACAAAAATAGGGGCACGCTTTTGTACCCCTTTACCTGTGCATCGGGCAATGGAGTCGCTACCTACCACTACATCAAGCGTAATGTGGAGGTGAGCCAAGGTAAGACCGAAGCCCAAGACAATCAAAGCAACGCCAAGACCAAAGACCACAAAGAGCAGAGGGACGAAGCAGGTTCCCCTGGCTAGACCCTTGCCGGGCGGCCTCAGCGGCCCCGGCAAGACCCTTGCCATGATAGCTCGCCCCACAACAACAGAGAGAGCCACCCTTGAGCCCACGGCCCCCAACGCCGTCATCAACATGGGGCCATGGCTCGGGAAGGCACCTCTGTGGTGGCATGCGGATCTTTGTTAAGACATATTGAAGATCAGATGAGGATTAGAAGACGCCGATCCTCGGCAAGATCCTTGCCGAGGAAGGCTACCAGACCCCCGGCAAGACCCTTGTCGGGGACGACAATGGGCCACGGCAAGACCCTTGCCGGGCCACCCGGCAGGGCCCTCTGCAAGGATGCCACGGAGGCCACCGCCAGGCCCGCGCCAACCAAGCTTCCACCATTCACATGCAGCTGCTAGCCCAACCAGATGGGCGGGCACCTGCCTGGCAAGATGCAGCTCCTGTGCCAACTCATCGAAGCGCTGCGTGGCAAAGATGCGTATCTTCGTGAAGGCTCGCCACCGCGCCACCTCGGGCTTGCTCGCTGCCTACATGGCACCACGCACCTCACCGGCCGTGGCACGCTTAAGGCGAGGAGGAGCGGCGACCGACGGACGGGCCTCGCCCCGCCCCTCAATAAAGCAAGGGGACACCTAAGCCATGCATTAAATGCGTCTTGTCTCAGAATACGAGCGATAAGCTCAGAAAGCATCAGACGCCTTTTCACCTCCTGTGTGTCACTGTGGCAGCCCCTTCCAAATATAAAAGGAGGCCCATGGCATACTGGAGAAGGATACGACTGTTCCGAACCACGCACTAACCAGAGCTAGTTCGAGAGCACAAGAACAGGACTAGGGTCTTCCGCATCCTCGCGGCCCGAACCTGGGTAAACGATCCTCAGTCAAGCTACTAGCCTTCGCTTCTCTCGCAACCCTCGCGCCAAGAACTGTAGTAGGGATTCTTGTGATCCCATAGGTGTCGCTTTCACACCGACATCTTTGGCACGCCAGTAGGGGGCGAATTGTGAGAATCTAGTCTGGTAGTTAGCTAAGTAGTTCTTCGTCGCCATGGCTCCTAAGAAGAAGACGACCACGGTGATCGGCTCGTTGGGAGCCGAACGGCCCATGCCGGTGCGGACGAGCAGCGGACCGGTCGCAGACAGGACCCGGGCCGCAGCCCGCGAGCACCAAAATCGCCCAGGCAGTCGGAGCCTGGCGAGCGGCATCGTTCGAGCGCCAGATGACCAGCTACACGTCGCCGGATCCAAAGACGGGGTTGGCCCCCCCGCAGGCGGTGCGGGGACCTCCAGGAGTGTTGCTGTGCCACCCCTGGGCGGCGCAGCGACCTCCAGGATGCCCACACCGGCGACCACCGCGCGCTCTTCCCATGGTGTGCGCGCCGAGCAGCGTCACCACGTCGGTGACCCTAGGCACCGCCGTGGGAAGAGCCCTGTGCATCATCCACAAGATGAACGGGTTCAAGACGCCGCCGGTTACCGGCAAAATGGCATGCAGCCGGGCTGGTCAGAACGGAGCTCCTTCTAACGTAGTTAGAAGTCGGCGCCGCCGCGATCCACACAAATTGCCATCGCCGACCACGCCACGGAAGCTTTGCACGCCACGCAGCTGCTCTCGACTTCCCTCTTGTCACGGAGACGCTCGACGCGTGGACGGCCACCATCCGAAGCATCGTCGCTGTCGCAAACAAAGACGATCCACGACCGGTGGGGCCCTCGGGTCGGCGCTCCACCGAGCCACCACATGCTGGCGCTGGGAGGGCCGGGGGAGCTGCGGCCACGGTGCACTCTCCTCCCCCTCGCCAGCCGCCGCGGGCGTCGGCTCGTCGTGACGACGCTTTTGATAACATCTCCATAGCGTCGTCCGACCGACGGACCCTCCGCAACCAGTGCAAGGTCCTTCGGGAACGAGCTCACGAATACGCTCGAACCAAGTCGGCGCCCGGCAGCCAACGCCGCCGCCAGCTTGGACAATCAAGGACTCGCTATGGACCGCCCGGCCCCGGGGGGCTCCGGCGACCGACCTTATGAGGTGGGCTCCTCGGCCTTTACCCGTGAGCTGCGGCAGTTCCAGTGGCTGTCCCACCGCACGTTCAAACCCGACGTCGGCGAGAAGTACACCGGCAAGACCCATCCGTCCAAGTTCTCAAAGATCTACACCATCGCGATGCGAGGCTGGAGCTCATGACGACAAGGTGCTTGCCAACTATTTCGCTACCGGGCGCTGAAGCCCAATGTGATGTCTTGGTTGATGCACTTGCCGGAGGATTCCATTTCTTCCTGGTCGGATCTGCCATGAGTTCGCTGGCGCCTTCACGGACGCCACCAAGCTCATGGCCGTGCCGCTGATCTCGCATATCATTCCCGGAAGGAAGGGAGACCTCGCCAAGTACATCCGGAGATTCAGCCGGGTGCGTGACAACATCCCCGATGTTCATCCCGCCGCTGTGACTAGCGCGTTCCACCAGAACGTGCGCAATCGCAAGATGCGTGAAGAGCTGGCAATGACCAAAGTTAAGGATGTGGCCGAGCTCTACGTTCTAGCCGATAGGTGTGCCCGGGCCGAATTGGGAAGGAAGTACCCCGGCGAAGACACTGGCGCGGAAACTGACTCTACCAAATGAAGACGCCGCTACCCCGACGAAGAAGGGCCGGCGTCGCAACAGGAAACGCAAATGCAAAGGCAAACGCAAAGGAAACGCAAACGCAAAGGTAACACCAGTGCCGACAAGAAGGTGAAAGCGCATTTAATTCTCCCGCAAGGAGAGAGATTGCCGGGCGCCGCTACCGCCGAGCCTTGGCGGCTACCGGCTGCCGTGAAGCTCCGCAAGCACATCTGCAAGATCCACCGCACCAAGGGCTACGACCTCCGTAACTGCCGGCAAGTCGAGCTGCTTGTCGAGAAGCCAAAAGGCTGAGTACGAGAGGCGGGACCAGGAGAAGGACCAGACGGTGCGAGGGGTCCAAGAAGAAGCATGGCGGCCAAGGAGGCCGCCCGGCAAGGACAACCAAGAAGAGAGGCCCGCCAGTACGCCGACAAGAAACAAGAAAACGATGATCACGACGAGGACGACGAGTCTGGTGAGCAAGGGTTCCACAAGGCTACGGAGGCCATGTGCATCGATGGCGGTGCCTCGCTGCACACCTCTCATCGCCAGCTCAAGTAGTGGGCGCGTGAGATCACAGCAGCAGATTCGTTGTTCGACGCCGTAAGCCGGCGGTGGTCCAAAGACGCCCTCATCTTTGACGCCGCGGACCACCCCGACCGCACTACCGCGATCGGTGTTTGCCATTGTTGGTCTCACCAATGATACACAACCTCGTGAGTGAACAAGGTGTTGGTTGGCGGCGGTAATGGCCTGAACTGATACCGCTGTCAGGATCAAAAGTTGCAAATCCTCGATGGAGACCTCGAGGAAACGGCCACGTTTCAAGGGGTCAATCCGGGGAGGAGCCAGTCGAAGGGAAAGGTCACACTGCCCGTGACGTTTGGTGGAGAGTTGAACTACAGACAGAGAGGATCGTCTTTGATGTAGCCGAGATCCCCTTGCCCTACAACGGGATCCTCGACCGCCCGGCACTAGCCAAGTTCATGGCGGCGTCACACTATGCCTACAACATGCTAAAGATGCCCGGGCCGTTGACCATCATCTCCGTACCCTCCGAGAAGAAGGACGTGTTGATCTGCGCCGACCAGCTTCTACGGGAAGCAAAGGCCAGCGCTGCCTCCAAGGCACCTCGCTTCCCGCCACCGAAGCCCCGGGAGGGAAGAAGAAGCCCTAAGAAGACCTCTTGCACCCACTCCGCAAGTGCACCTCCTCGGAGTGTTGTGCTACCACGACGACGCGCTGTGAGAGCTCTACCGACAAGAGCAAGAGCCCCAGGCCGAGCCGCCCTGCATCAAGAAGGTGCCCGTCAGGGAGGATAGCACGGGAGGGGCCTTCACCATAGGCTCCACCCTCGACAACAAATAGGAAGGCGCGCTCGTCACCTTCCTGCGGGCGAATGTCGACTTGTTTGCATGGCAAGCATCCGACATCCCTGATGTTCCCAGGGAGGTGATTGAGCACCACCTAGCTGTCTGCCCTCACGCGTGGCCCGTCAAGCAGAAGGTCAGAAAGCAGGCTCTGGAGAGGCAGGAGTTAATCACAGAGGAGATCAGGAAGTTGGAAGCAGCAGGTTTGGTGAGAGGAATGCTCCACCTGACGTGGTTGGCCAATCCGGTAGTGGTGTGCAAGGCGAATGGGAAGTGGACACTGTGTATTGATTACACAGATATCAATAAGGCTTGCCCTAAGGACCCCTTCCCGTTGCCGATGTATAAAGGGGTTATGCACAGTCTGTTGCAATAAAGAACAAACAACCAAGGAGCATATTTGTGTTGGTCCCAGTTTTGTTATCTTTAGACACCATTCCCTATGTGAGGGCAACAAATCGAGTCTTGCTCAAACTCTACAGCCTTGTCCCCCAAAACAAAAAGATCAGTTTGTTACAGATGTGCATCAAGGTCGTCATTGTTTTCCCTTTTCGACCAACGAGGTGCCGGACAGCCGATCTGCACTACTTTCCCCTTCCTTTCCTCTTTAAACCATGTCCTAGATTCATGCTAGTAAACTTTCTCCACTACTTTCCCCCCTTCCTTTCCTCTTTGAATCACGTCCTAGATTCATGCTATACAACTTTCCCCACTACTTTCCTGTTTGATCCAACACCTAGATTCAAGTGCAGAAGCGGAAAAAGCCCACATGCAGCTAGAGCAATGCATGTGGAATAAGTAAATTATACCTTAAGGTTCTTGGGGTGTGGCTGAGTGGGCGGCTGGAGGCCGATCTGCCCAGCAAGTAAGAAAGGGTCGGAGGCCTTCCTGCACTGATGCTCGGTGAAAGAGAACAGTTGCACCGGGTTAGGATTCTCCTCGCCCGACGGACAAGAAAGAGCCTCCTTCCCTTCCCGGCGGACAGATCCTTCCGGCTCTTTGACCAGCAGTGAGGGGAGAGGGAGAGAGAGTGAGAGAGAGAGAGGCCAATGAAGTCTTGTTTCGATCTGGAGAGGGTGAGAGAGTGTGAAGAGAACAACTACAAGCGTTGAGGCTCCATCGTGTATATATATAGTGGAGAGAGAGTGTGAAGGGTGCAAACCCTAGAAAACAAGGGCCGAGGCTGCAGCATATATAGATGGAGTGGTTTTATTTTTCTCTCTATTAAAATCATTTTAAATTGTGCATGAAATGGAACTCTTTATTTAACGTAGTGAAAAAAAATAGTAGGGGCAATGCTAATATGTGAAGAAAATTTAACGCTCGAAGGAGTCAACTCGCAATTAATGCTGCACGCCTCCCGGTCGCACTTATTAACGTTCACGTGTGGTACACGACCCTCCAAAGTGAACAACAACAGAACCACACACGGTCAAAATATCGGAAAGGTGGGCTGCACCGTCCTCCAATTTTAAATATTTTGGGCACTTGCATTCGGCCTAAGTCAGTGTGCCACCGTATGTACTAAGGGTTATAGCGGGTGCTAAGAAACTAGGGCGATTGAGAGTAATTGCCATGGTGTTTATTTGTATAGTCACTTGCAAATTGTGAAACTCCATTCTCCTCTTATTTAGTGGATGAGGCAACTCTTTGCTGCGCCTCTAAAAATGAGAAATTCAATTTTAATTATATAGTTTGTACACTTTGCTCTCTTCCAATAATTTTGGGCACTTGTATTCGACCTAAGTCAGTGTGCCACCGTTTCTCATACTACTGCCTCCGTCTAGGTGTAAGTCACATTAGAAGGTACAACAGGACCAAGTTGCAAGCAGATTGGAGGACAAGGAGAAACTTGACCGGTCCTTCCTCCAATCAAAGCCCTGATTTATATCTCTATACGCAACAATTAATCACAACAATTAAGAGATGTCGTTTTAGCTACCATGCAGGACCACATATTAACTCGCATGCAAACCGACTTTGATTTCTTGATTGATCAACGCGTAGTTGTGCTCCATGCATTGGGTTTCCGGGGGAGATAACAAGGCACGCTCCATGCATTGTGTTTCCTGGGGAGATAACAAGGTAGAGTAAGTAATAACGCTCGCTAGCAACGAGGCTACGAGGGGATTGAGATGCGAAGTTAATGGACGAAGCCTAAGCATTTTGGGAATATCTGATTTTTGTAAGATGACTTAACACCTAGACGGAGGGAGTACTACTCCTCAGTACAGGTTTGATGGAACATTCTTCACCTCTTCTCTTCTTGTACATACTCCATTTGTATCTCACTTCCTGTGGCTTCGCACTCGCAGGATATTCCTACTCTATGAACCTGTGTGTGTGTGTGTGTGTGTGTGTGTATGTGTGCGTGTTAAACAGCGTGTGTGTGTTAGAGAGAGCGACACATCGACATACTCCTACCGAGAGATGGTGTGTAGTGTACGATTTAACCGCGAGAGTCGGTGCATCCTCTCGTTTTCGGGCGTCCGGTCGGGGCATCTGCCACGCCCGCTCCTGACTAGCTTGGCCCACCCAAAGCCCCTCCATCGTCCGCGCGCACTTCCCACCTGAAATGGTCAGTGCCACTCCAGAGAATCGGTGCCACATTCATGCCCGGGGAGAGCGGAAGCGACGTCTCACTGGCGCCTGCGTTGAAGGGAGAAGAGGATTCTAGATTGATGGTTGCTTCGTCCGTCCAACATACTGCTGGGTCTATGTGATTTGACGGCTCATTGGTCATTATTACTGAGGTGGTATGACTGCTGGATGTCCCACGTCTCGGACAAAGGAGGTCTAGATTACAATTTTCTCCATTCTTACAACGGAGGAGTTCTAAAGCAGTGAAAACACGCAGGCTCACTGATTACATATGGCCCTCCTCACACTATCACCATATTTTCTCGGACACCGACACCTAACTCTTTACATAGTAGTATAGTACGACTGTAATTTCTCAAAGGAGATAAATTTGTACAATGCTATGATGCTTCCAAATTGCTTCATGTATCTTTATGGCCCAAGGTTGCCCTTTCGTCATAACATTTCATCAAATACAAAGGAGACTAACATGCATGCTATTGCATCCGAATGATTGATGATCATAGCCAATATAGAGTTCCTCCGCTCCAAAATAAGTGTCACAACTTTATGCAAACTTTAGTACAAAGTTGTACTACTTCTAAAGTTGACACTTATTTTGGAACAGAGACAACTAAAGAAAAAAACGATCCATGCAGTCCCTAGCCCTTGAACCCTAAATCCTAACCAGGCTTTAATTTGCTGGCAACGTTGAAGCTTTCGAAGAAATGAAGTTTGCAACCCTTTGACCATCGGATCATTTTGTGCAGCTCCACTAAAATCGAGATGAGCATCCCTGTGGCAAAGAAATTGAACAAGCATGATTAGAATAAGATTACTGGGACTAGTTGATGAGACATAAACTCATCAGAAATATAGTAGAAGCCAGTAGAGGTATTTGCGGGGCAAAGAAGTAGAGAAATATCCACATGGAGCGATGTGGGAAGCTGGGGTAGTGGTGCAAGCCGGCTGTAAGGAAGTTTTACCTGAGGGATGTCGGGACATAGCTCAACCTAGAGGAGTGCGGCGGGAGGCGGCAACTACCAATGTCATGGCAGTGAGCAAGGGACGAAGGCAACCACACCGGCTTTCTGAGAGAGAATGGCGGGGACCCCTGATCGGGACGTGCCGACAGTGGGTTTTATGACGGCGATCAAGATCTACACAAAGCATCCACCCCTTCCCCGACGGATGTGATCCATGGGATGATAGAGATGTGGCCAGAAGTTGTTTTATGCGAGAGAGTGTGAAGAGAGCAACCCCGCAAGCAACCATGTAGGCTCGTCCCTGCTATGTATATAGTGGAGCGGTTTCCTTTTCTCTCCATATGAACCTATTTATATTATGACAAAGCATCAAGAAAAAAACTTAACTTATAAATGACGCGACACTATTCATGCGTGGTTCCCGACCCTCCATTATTTATAAGTGAGTAACTAATACTAGACGCGTCCAATTATCACGTGGGCTGCATCATCTTACAGAAATGAACTCCACCGTGTCACGTGTGTGGTTGGGGAAGACGCAAAGAGGGCTACTAGTACTACTGGTGTGTTTGGTAGGGTGTATGAAGGGTGCATGAGAGCAAAAGTTCCCTTCTCGGCCCACTTTTGGGTATTTGGTAGAGTGTATGAAGGGCGCATGAGTCAACACTAGCTCAACACAAATACATAATATTAGCCATGTAGCATGGTTAATAATATTAGCCATGTCAATCATGACGTAGAAATATCATTCACTGCTACAATAGGGCTGGATCTAAGGCTGGTGATTGTTTTACTTTGTCTCTTTCTCTTTTTGTCTCATTTGCTCATTTTACATAGGAGCACGTGTAGAGGATATCTATTCCTTTCGACGGGAATTCTTCATGGGGTTTAAGACTAAGCAGCTCGAAATTATGCCCGCTGCCCACCACTCTGAATCGTGCCATCTATGATAGGGAGTACTCCCCTTGCAACAATGAGGTCCACTAGGTCTAGCACGTCCTGTATGAAGAGACTATCACGCAAAACATACATCTTGTTGCCTTCTTCCTCATACAAGATGCACGTACCACTAGGACTACTACTCGTTCTCCTATAAACCTTGGCGCTTGGCATCTCCAAAATATTGCTTGCACATGGCTCTTCGCTTCTTCTTAGAAGTCGAGCAATAATGGTACTGCAAAGATATATGTTTGTTTAGGGGCTTAGGATAGGGACAGTGTGTACTATTGCGTCCGCTTCAATATGGACTACATACGAGCAAAATGAGTGAATCTACACTCTAAAATATGTCTATATACATTAGTGGTTGGAGTATGTACTAGTAGTTCATATTGAAATCTACTAAAAGACATATATTTCAAACAATATGATAATATCTAACCAAGGTAGTGTTGGGGAACGTAGTAATTTCAAAAAATTTCCTACGCACATGCAAGATCATGGTGATGGCATAGCAACGAGAGGGGAGAGTATTGTCCACGTACCCTCATAGACCGTAAGCGGAAGTGTTATGACAATGCGGTTGATGTAGTCGTGCGCCTTCACGATCCGACCGATCCAAGTACCGAACGTACGGCACCTCCGAGTTCAAGCACACGCTCAGCTCGATGGCGATCCCCGGACTCGATCCAAAGCAAAGTGTCGGGATGAGTTCCACAAGACGACGGGCGTGGTGACGATGATGATACTCTACGGCGCCAGGCTTCGCCTAAACTCCGCTGACGATATGACCGAGGTGGAATATGGTGGAGGGGGCACCATTACCGCGGCTAAGGAACGATCCGTAGATCAACTTATGTGTCATAGTGCCTCCCGCCTCAGATATAAAGGAGCAGGGGGAGGAGGCCGCCCTAGGAGGGGCGCGCCATGGGTGGAGTCCTACTAGACTCCCTAGTCCTAGTAGGATTCCACCTCCTTGTTGGAGTAGGAGAAGGGGAAAGAGGGGAGAGGAATAAGAAAAGGGGCTGCGCCTTGTCCAATTCGGACCAGAGGGGGCGCAGGCCTCCTTCCTTTGTCCTCTTTCCTCTATTCCCGTATGGCCCAATAAGGCCCATATACTCCCGGCGAATTCCCGTAACTCTCCAAGATTACTCGAAAAATACCGAATCGCTTCTGGAACCTTTCCGAACTCCGAATATAGTCGTCCAATATATCGATCTTTACGCCTCGACCATTTCGAGACTCCTCGTCATGTCCCTGATCTCATCCGGGACTCCGAACTCCTTCGGTACATCAAAACTCATAAACTCATAATATAACCGCTATCGAAACCTTGTTGCACGGACCCTCACGGGTTCGAGAACTATGTAGACATGACCTAGAACTATTCTTGGTCAATAACCAATAGCGGAACCTGGATGCTCATATTGGCTCCTACATATTCTATGAAGATCTTTATCGGTCAAACCGCATAACAACATACGCTGTTCCCTTTGTCATCGGTATGTTACTTGTCCGAGATTTGATCGTCAGTATCCAATACCTAGTTCAATCTCTTTACTGGCAAGTCTCTTTACACGTTACGTAATGCATCATTCCGTAACTAACTCATTAGCTACATTGCTTGCAAGGCTTATAGTGATGTGCATTACCGAGAGGGCCCGAGAGATACCTCTCCGACAAATGGAGTGACAAAATCTAATCTCGAATACGCCAACCCAACATGTACCTTTGGAGACACCTGTAGTACTCCTTTATAATCACCCGATTACGTTGTGACGTTTGGTAGCACCCAAAGTGTTCCTCCCGTAAACGGGAGTTGTATAATCTCATAGTTACAGTGAACATGTATAAGTCATGAAGAAAGCAATAGCAATATACTAAAACGATCAAGTGCTAGGCTAACGGAATGGGTCATGTCAATCACATCATTCTCCTAATGATGCGATCCCATTAATCAAATAACAACACATGTCTATGGTTAGGAAACATAACCATCTTTGATTAATGAGCTAGGCAAGTAGAGGCATACTAGTGACTATATGTTTGTCTATGTATTCACACATGTATCATGTTTCCGGTTAATACAATTCTAGCATGAATAATAAACATTTATCATGAAATAAGGAAATAAATAATAACTTTATTATTGCCTCTAGGGCATATTTCCTTCAGTCTCCCACTTGCACTAGAGTCAATAATCTAGTTCACATCATCATGTGATTCAACACTAATATTCACATCTGTATGTGATTAACACCCATAGTTCACATCGTCATGTGACCAACACCCAAAGGGTTTACTAGAGTCAATAATCTAGTTCACATCGCTATGTGATTAACACCCAAAGAGTACTAAGGTATGATCATGTTTTGCTCGTGAGAGAAGCTTAGTCAACGGGTCTGTCACATTCGTGAGCCATATGTATTTTGCAAATATTCTATGTCTACAATCCTCTCGTGACGGAGCTACTCTAGCTAATTGCTCCCCACTTTCAATATGTATCCAGATTGAGACTTAGAGTCATCCGGATCGCAGTAAAAAGCTTGCATCGATGTAACTCTTTACGACGGGCTCTTTTATCACCTCCATAATCGAGAAATATTTCCTTAGTCCTCACTAAGGATGTTCTTGACCAATGTCCAAAGTGATCTACTCCTAGATCACTAATGTACCCCTTGCCAAATTCAGAGCAAGGTATACAATAGGTCCGGTACATAGCATAGCATACTTTATAGAACCTATGACCGAGGCATAGGGAATGACTTTCATTCTCTTTTCTATTTTCTCGCCGTGGTCGGGATTTGAGTCTTACTCAATTTCACACCTTTGCAACATAGGCAAGAACTTTTCTTTGATCGCTCCATTTTGAACTACTTCAAAATCTTGACAAGGTATGTACTTATTGAAAAACTTATCAAGCCGTCTTGATCTATCTCAATGATCTTGATGCTCAATATATAAGTAGCTTTACTGAGGTCTTTCTTTTAAAAATTCCTTTCAAATACTCCTTTATGCTTTGCTTGAGAATAATTCTACATTATTTCCGATCAACAATATGTCATTCCACATATACTTATCGAAATGCCGTAGTGCTCCCACTCACTTTCTTGTAAATATAGGCTTCTCCAAAAGTTCAGTATAAAACCATATGCTTTGATCAAATCATCAAGCATATATTCCAACTCTGAGATGTTTGCACCAGTCCATAGATGGATCGCTGGAGCATGCACATTTTGTTAGCTCCTTTAGGATTGAAAAAAACCTTCTGGTTGCATCATATACAACTTTTCTTTAATAAATCCATTAAAGAATGTTGTTTTGACATCCATTTGCCAGATTTCATAAAATGTGGCAATTGCTAACATGATTCGGACAGACTTAAGCAACGCTAGAGTTGAGAAAATCTCATTGTAGTCAACACCATGAACTTGTCGAAAACCTTTTGCAACAAGTCAAGCTTTGTAGATAGTAACACTACTATCAGTGTCCGTCTTCCTCTTGAAGATCCATTTATTTAACTTGACTTGCTGATCATCGAGCAGGTCAACCAAAGTCCCCACTTTGTTCTTATATATGGATCCTATCTCAGATTTTATGGCCTCAAGCCATTTCATGAATCTGGGCTCATCATCGCTTCCTCATAGTTCGTAGGTTCATCATGGTCTAGTAACATGACTTCTAGAATAGGATTACCGTACCACATTGGTGCGGATCTTATTTTGGAAGACCTACGAGGTTCGGTAGTAACTTGATCTAAAGCTTCATGATCATCATCATTAGCTTCCTCACTGATCGGTGTAGGAACCACAGGAACTGATTTACGTGATGAACTACTTTCCAATAAGGGAGAAGGTACAATTACCTCATCAAGTTCTACTTTCCTCCCACTCACTTCTTTCAGAGAAACTTCTTCTCTAGAAAGGATCCATCTTAGCAACGAATAACTTGCCTTGAATCACAGATAGAAGGTGTACCCAATAGTTACCTTTGGGTATTCTATGAAGACGCACTTTTCCGATTTGGGTTCGAGCTTATCGGGGATGAAACTTTTTCACATAAGCATCGTAGCCCCAAACTTTAAGAAACGACAACTTGGGTTTCTTGCTAAACCACAGTTCATATAGTGTCGTCTCAACGGATTTAGATGGTGCCCTTTTTAACGTGAATGCAGCCGTCTCTAATGCATAACCCCAAAACGATAATGGTAAATCAATAAGAGACATCATAGATCGCACCATATCCAATAAAGTGCTTGGTTCTGACGTTCGGACACACCATAACGTTGTGGTGTTCCGTGGCCTCGAGCTGTGAAACTATTCCACATTGTTTTAATTGAAGACCAAACTCAGAATCTCAAATATTCGTCTCGTGATCAGATCGCGAAACTTTATTTTCTTGTTACGAAGATTATCCACTTCACTCTGAAATTCATTTAACCTTACAATTATTACAGACTTATTATTCATAAATTAGATATACAAATATCTGCTAAATTAATCTAGTGAAGGTCAGAAAATAACTATACTTTGCCACGAGCATCAACACTCATTGGATCGCATACATCGGTATGTATTATTTCCAATAAGTCAAGAGCTTGTTCCATTGTTCCGGAGAAGCGGAGTTTTAGTCATCTTGCCCAAAAGGCACGTTTCACAAGCATCAAATGATTCATAACCAACCGATTCCGAAAATCCATCTTTACGGAGTTTCTTCATGCGTTTTACAATCGATATGACCCAAACGGCGATTGCCACAAATAAGTTTTCACTATCATTATTAACTTTGCATCTTTTGGCATCAATATTATGAATATGTGTATCACTACGATCGAGATCCAACAAACTATTTTCATTGGGTGTATAACCATGAAGGTTTTATTCATGTAAACTGAACAACAATTATTCTTTTGACTTTAAATGAATAAATCCGTAGATAATAAACATGATCAAATCATATTCATGTTCAATGCAAACGCTAAATAACATTTATTTAGGTTTAACACTAATCCCGAAAGTATAGGGAGTGTGCGATGATGATCATATCAATCTTGGAACCACTTCCAATATGCATCGTCACTTCACCCTTCAACTAGTCTCTGTTTATTTGTTAACTCCTGTTTTGAGAGTTACTAATATTTAGCAACCGAACAAGTATCAAAATACTCAGGGCTACTATAAACACTAGTAAAGCACGATCCATAACATGTATATCAAATATACCCTTGTTCACTTTTCCATCCTTCTTATCCACCAAATATTGAGGGCATTTCCGCTTCGGTGACCATTTCGCTTTGCAGTGTAAGCACTCGGTTTCGTGCTTTGGTTCAGCTTTGGGCTTCTTCGTGGGAGTGACAACTTGCTTGTCATTCTACTTGAAGTTCCCTTTCTTTCCTTTGCCCTTCTCTTGAAAACTAGTGGTCTTGTCAATCATCAACGCTTGATGCTCTTTCTTGATTTCTACCTTCGTCGATTTCAACATCACGAAGAGCTCGGGAATCGTTTTTCGTCATCCCTTGCATCATAGTTCATCACGAAGTTCTAATAACTTAGTGATGGTGACTAGAGAATTCTGTCAATCACTATCTTATCCTGGAAGATTAACTCCCACTTGATTCAAGCGATTAAAGTACCAGACATAACTGAGCACATGCTCACTAGTTGACGATTCTCCTCCATCTTTTAGCTACGTAACTTGTTGGAGACTTCATATCTCTCAACTCGGGTATTTGCTTGAAATATTAACTTCAACTCCTGGAACATCTCATATGGTCCATGACGTTCAAAACGTCTTTGAAGTCCCGATTCTAAGCCGTTAAGTATGGTGCACTAAACTATCAAGTAGTCACCATATTGAGCTAGCCAAACGTTCATAACGTCTGTATTTGCTCCTGCAATAGGTCTGTGACCTAGCGGTGCATTAAGGACATAATTCTTACAGGCAGCAATGAGGATAAACCTCAGATCCACGGATCCAATCCGCATCATTGCTACTAACATTTTCAATACAATTTTCTCTAGGAACACATATAAAAACATATGGAAGCAACAACGCGAGCTTATTGATCTACAACATAATTTGCAAAATACTACCAGGACTAAGTTCATGATAAATTAAAGTTCAATTAATCATATTACTTAAGAACTCCCGCTTAGACTGACATCTCTCTAGTCATCTAAGTGATTACGTGATCCAAATCAACTAAACCATGTCCGATCATCATCACGTGAGATGGAGTAGTTTCAATGGTGAACATCACTATGTTGATCATATCTACTATATGATTCACGTTCGATCTTCGGTCTCCGTGTTCCGAGGCCATATCTATATATGCTAGGCTGCCAAGTTTAACCTGAGTATTCGCGTGTGCAACTGTTTTGCACCCGTTGTATTTTGAACGTAGAGCCTATCACACCCGATCATCACGTGGTGTCTCATACGAAGAACTTTCGCAGCGGTGCATACTCGGGAGAACACTTCTTGATATTTAATGAGAGATCATCTTATAATGCTACCGTCAACCAAAGCAAGATAAGATGCATAAAGGATAAACATCACATGCAATCAATATAAGTGATATGATATGGCCATCATCATCTTGTGCTTGTGATCTCCATCTCGAAGCACCGTCGTGATCACCATCGCCACCGGCGCGACACCTTGATCTCCATCGTAGCATTGTTGTCGCCTCGCCAACTATTGCTTCTCGACTATCGCTACCGCTTAGTGATAAAGTAAAAGCAATTACATAGCGCTTGCATTTCATACAATAAAGCGACAACCATATGGCTCCTGCCGAGCTTGTCGATAACTCGGTTACAAAACATGATCATCTCTACAATAAAATATAGCATCACGTCTTGACCATATCACATCACAACATGCCCTGCAAAAACAAGTTAGACGTCCTCTACTTTGTTGTTGCAAGTTTTACGTGGCTGCTACGGGCTGAGCAAGAACCGTTCTTACCTACGCATCAAAACCACAACGATAGTTTGTCAAGTTGGTGCTGTTTTAACCTTCGCATAAGCGACCGGGCGTAGCCACACTCAGTTCAACTAAAGTGAGAGAGACAGACACCCGCCAAATCACCTTTAAGCAACGAGTGCTCGCGCGGTGAAACCGGTCTCGCGTAAGCGTCTGGCTGTAATGTCGGTCCGCCGCTTCATCTCACAATACCGCCCGAACCAAAGTATGACATGCTGGTAAGCAAGATGACTTGTATCGCCCACAACTCACTTGTGTTCTACTCGTGCATATAACATCAACGCATAAAACCAGGCTCGGATGCCACTCGCTGGGGAGCGTAGTAATTTCAAAAATTTCCTACGCACACGCAAGATCATGGTGATGGCATAGCAAACGAGAGGGGAGAGTATTGTCCACGCATCTCACCCTACGTGGGCCGTAAGCGGAAGCGTTATGACAACCTTGGTTGATGTAGCTCATACGTCTTCACGATCCGACCGGGATCCAAGTACCGAACGTGCGGCACCTCCAGTTCAGCACATCGCTTATTTCGATGGCGATCCCGGACTCCGATCCAGCAAAGTGTCGAGGATGAGTTCCACAAGACGGCGGCAGGTGACGATGATGATGCTCTACGGCGCGGGCTTCGCCTAAACTCATGACGATATGACCGAGGTGGAATATGGTGGAGGGGGGCACCAGCACATGGCTAAGGAACGATCCATAGATCAACTTATGTGTCATGGGGTGCCCTGCCCCCGTAGATATAAAGGAGCAAGGGGAGGAGGCCCGGCCCTAGGAGGGGCGCCAAGTGTGGAGTCCCTACTAGGACTCCTAGTCCTAGTAGGATTCCACCTGCCTTGTTGTAGTAGTAGTTGGGTTAAGAGGGGGAGTGGTATAAGGAAAAGGGGGCTGCGCCCCTTGTCCAATTCGGACCAGAGGGGGGCGCAGAGCCTCCTTCCTTTGTCCTCTTTCCTCTATTCCCGTGATGGCCCAATAAGGCCCATATACTCCCGCCGAATTCCGTAACTCTCGGTACTCCGAAAAATAATTCGAATCACTCGGAACCTTTCCGAACTCCGAATATAGTCGTCTAATATATCGATCTTTACATCTCGACCATTTCGAGACTCTCGTCATGTCCCCGATCACATCCGGACTCGATCTCCTTCGGTACATCAAAACTCATAAACTCATAATATAACCGGTCACCGAAACCTTAAGCGTGCGGACCCTACGGGTTCGAGAACTATGTAGACATGACCTAGAACTATTCTTGGTCAATAACCAATAGCGGAACACGGATGCTCATATTGGCTCCTACATATTCTACTGAAGATCTTTATCGGTCAAACCGCATAACAACATACTGTTGTTCCCTTTGTCATCGGTATGTTACTTGTCCGAGATTTGATCGTCAAGATTCTATACCTAGTTCAATCTCAAGTTCTTGGCAAGTCTCTTTACTAGCTACGTAATGCATCATTCCGTAACTAACTCATTAGCTACATTGCTTGCAAGGCTTATAGTGATGTGCATTACCGAGAGGGCCCAGAGATACCTCTCCGACGATGCGGAGTGACAAAATCTAATCTCAAAATCGCCAACCCAACATGTACCTTTGGAGACACCTGTAGTACTCCTTTATAATCACCCGATTCACGTTGTGGACGTTTGGTAGCACCCAAAGTGTTCCTCCGGTAAACGGGAGTTGCATAATCTCATAGTTACCGGAAAATGTATAAGTCATGAAGAAAGCAATAGCAATATACTAAACGATCAAGTGCTAGGCTAACGGAATGGGTCATGTCAATCACATCATTCTCCTAATGATGCGATCCCATTAATCAAATAACAACACATGTCTATGGTTAGGAAACATAACCATCTTTTGATTAATGAGCTAGTCAAGTAGAGGCATACTAGTGACTATATGTTTGTCTATGTATTCACACATGTATCATGTTTCCGGTTAATACAATTCTAGCATGAATAATCAACATTTATCATGAAATAAGGAAATAAATAATAACTTTATTATTGCCTCTAGGGCATATTTCCTTCAGGTAGGGATGAGGAGTAAACGGAGGGAGTAGTAAAATTTTCTCCTCGTCCTACGAGCCACCGTGCGTGGGCGAGGGAGCGGGTGAAAGGCGTAGTAAGCAAGCTTCATGTCTTGTTCATGAGCCACCAAGGCGCCGTGGGCGGGGGAGATAGTGTACTAAGCAAGCTTCTCCTCATTACAGGAGTTGTGGGACACATCAAAAGTAATACATACTGAGCATCTCTAGTGTATAGAGCCTTGCCTCTAAGGTTGGCCCCACATGGTCTGCCTCTTTTTAACATAACGGGTCAAGTCATGAATTTGTTTGTTCACCCGTGGTACATGATCCTCCATCAAGTGGATAACCAGTACACATGTCAAATTACCACGTGGGCTGCCTTTTCATACAGAAATGAGCTCCACCGTGTACCCGCGTGGGTGTGTTTGGGAAAGAGTCGAAAGTACATGCGCTGTGCGTGCACCTCTTCTCTTCGTGCACGTCCCCCACCTACTTGGGTGTGTGTGAGAGAGATACAAACCTAGACAGATGGCATGTGCATTTGTGAGTATTTTTTGTGGGGGGGGGGGGTGTGATTTCGTGAATGTATTTGTGGGAATATGTGTCGATGGTATCTCAAACAAAAATTTGACACATGCAAGGTGTGTGAAATAGAGGCCTATCTATATCATATATAGAGTGGGCGATCCATGAGAATAGAGGGAGGGGTCATAGATATTGATAGAGTCAAAGAGAGGATCAAGTGGGTGGGTGCGAGATCGATGAAGAGAGCTGAAATTGTGTGTGCGCAAGTCAAAGATATAGGGCGACTGACCTACCGGAACATCAGAGGGCACAGGGCAATTTTATGTGGAAGGGAGACATGACTAGAGCGCTCAATGTATGGGTGTGTGTGGGGGGGGGGGAGGGGGGAGGCAGAGACCTAACTAGAGGGGTAGATCGACTCGTATATGTGTTGAGAAGGAGAAACCCAACTATGTCTTGAGGGAGATCGGTCGACATCTATACATAAGTGAAGGATGGGAAATAGGTTGGGACAGAGAGAGAGAGAGAGAGAGAGAGAGAGAGAGCGGGGGAGGGAGAGGGGTAGAGTGCTGGTTGGGTGATGGAGTTGCGTCTCGAAGATGGCGGAGAGACCTACTAGACAAGCGAGGGTAGAACTTCAATATTACCAATAAGAGTGGGGATGTGTTTCTGTGTGTGCGTGTGCATGATAGATGTGTTGGGACACAAGCATGGATGATGAAGGGGGGCCATGTGTTTGGTAAGCATACCTGACTAGATCAGTAGATCAATTGTTGTTTGTCGGAGGAAGGGAGAGACATAACTAATGAGGTAGATCGATCGACTCATGGGGAAAATGAGTTATAACGACCTAGCTAGCTATATGTATAGCGGGAGATCGGTCCGTGTACATCAATTTGTTAGAGGCAAATAAGGCGACGGATAGACAGAGAGAATAGAGCTAGGAGGTGGTTCAAGAGGCCTACTTGCTAGATAGGAGGAGGAGTGTGCGATTGTGAGATCGATGAAAAGAGGGGCAAGAGTTTACACTTGTGTGGGACCGTATGAGAGACACGAGACATGGACACAGAAAGGAGTATATGGAAGGTGCGTGTGTATGTTATAGGAAGACATCGCTGGAGAGGTTTATCGACCGGTGCGTGTCGAAAAGGAGTTGTGGAGACCGTGGGAGAACGACCTAAAGAAAAAAAATGAATGTGCGCGATGGATAGAATGCTAAGGGAGGGGGAGAACGAGGAGGGCATCTGCATGCACGAGAGAAAGTTAATGCTAGCTACAAAGGTTAGAGGATTGTGTGGGTGTAAGAGACTAACAAAGATCGTAATTCGATATGAAAGTGGATTCATATGTTTCAATAGGAGATCATAGTGTTATAAACATATGCATTCATGAATATAGAGGTGATACCCGTGGTGTGGTTTTGGACGTGCTATAGCATAATGTGATAATGTGTGGTGTTTGCAACTCACAGCTAAATATCGAACAATCTAAATCATATTATACATCGAACAATCTCACATTTTATTTGAATTTGTGATAATGTGTGGCGTTTGCAGCTCACAACTAAATATCGAACAACCTAAACCATACTATATATTGAACAATCTCACATTTTATTGAATTGTGGTAATGTGTGGCGTTGCAACTCACATCTAAATACTTATAGGCATAGGGGGCGGGGCACCATACATTATGTGATAAACACATTATACATATGAGACATGGCTTAGATTATGAAGATCTAGCTAGAGCTTGAAATTTACTATGATTTCAAATCAACATAAAGTGGATTCAAAAAATCGAGTTCGAGTTCATGTAGTACACATAGTTCATACCTAACTCCCCAGTAATTATGTGGTGTGCTGTGAAGATAATACACAAACGATGGTTTAACTTGACATTAATGATGATTGTAGGTCTTATTAAAATAGAGAAACAAATTCAAATTTAGTTCATATTAAAGTGGTAGTATATACATTTGGAATGCACTAAAACATTCATTTGAGTAGCAGGTTATGCGTGCATTATACACGTGGCGAAATATTTTAATTGAACATAACATGAATTCAAAGTTTTGAATGGCATTTGTAGTGCGAATTGATTTGGTACAGTACACGGGACTAGACTCTCTTGTGTGGTGTGAATTGATTTCTTTTTTTTTCATCGAAGAAAGTGCGAATTGATTTGGTACAGTACACGTTAGGCTTGTCCCGAAATTTCAACCCGTGCCTTGTTACCCCAAAATATTTAAGATATATATTTGTTTTACAGTGCTCCAGAAAACTCCTCCATCTCAACCCGCCGCCTTGCAATCCCAACATTACAATGCGCGTAAAAAACTGCCACCTCTGCAGCTAAATCCCGACACGCAAAATGCCCTAGTGATACCCACTGAACCGATAGAACCGCCTAGCTCAAATCGGTGGGGGTACTTTCATAAATTACCCCACATTTTAGACAAGCGTGTGCCTAAGCCATGGTTCCCCCCTCCCATCCCATCCGCCCAACCATTGATACACCGAGGCCGCGAAAACCCGCGAAGCCCCACACCCTCCTCTATTCGCCACCTAGCCGGAGCCTCTTCCCCGACGACATCGTCAACAACAACACCTCGACGTCCCTCATCCACCGCACCGGATGACGATCGTCGTCGATCTCGTTGCCCCGCAGGTTCAGCCACCATGTCCTCCACCTCCAAGGAGTTGCCCCGACGTTGCCCTCGTGTTTCACATTACCTCCATTCCCACACCGCCGTTTTCACCTGCACTACCGGAAGAGCAGCATCATCATCATTTCCTCGGACGAAGCTGAAGCATAATCGGTGCCACCAAAGAGGTTCTATACTAATCGCCGCATTTTCTTCTTGATTCGATCTTGTGGTGCTGCCGGCGCTCGGTCCTTAGCCGACATGGCGCGGCTCCATCCACGACGGCGTCGCCGGCCACTTCCTCCACGGTGTTGCTCCCTCAGCGGCGACGTCCACATCAGTAGAACCTACTGGTGCTTTTGCTCTCGCTCACGCTGCTGCTCGGCTCTTGCTCTCGGTCCCCTACCTGGTCTGGTCTTGCTCTTGCTTGCACTGCTACTTGCTCTTGCTTGCCGCTGTTTTGCTCTCTACGCTGCCGTTGTCTGTTTGCTGCTCTACTCTTGCGCTGGCTAACTGCTGCACAAGCAGATCCTCGCTTCTCCCTTGAGCCCTGCGGCTGCTACCCGAGATGCTTGCTGACACGACCAATTGCCCTGCTCTGGCACGCTACCGCCTGCTCCGGTGCTGTTGTTGCCATCTTGCTTCTCGCTTTACTAGTGCGTTCAGTTTGAGTAGTAAAATTTAGTTTTGACAAAGTTAACAGCTTTTGTGATTAAATTCAGTTTCAGTGCTTAAATTCAGTTTTACGTGATTAAGTTCGAAGATGATCGGATGATGTATTTTACATCTAGCACTTTGTGGTTATGTATTTTATGTCATCTATTGGACGTAAGCTATTACAATTCCACTCGAGTTAATGTTGTCTCTATTGTCCGCTTGACCTACGCCAGTTGTACAACTCAATCGGAGCTGCTCTAACAACTTGAAACCCTCCATCGAAGCGGAGTAGTACCCGGGCTCCATCTCCGGATGCCTAAGATCTTCTTCCCTCCTCACGAGAGCCAAAGACGGCAGAGCATCCTCACCGACCAACCCTATCACGCTGAGATCGACATGGCTTCGCTTAAAGAGGTTATACACTTGTTGTGTCGCTTTTTTACTCTACATGTTATATATATATTGTCCATTGAGCACACGTAGTAACGTGAAATACGATTAGTTTCTCCTACTATATGACAAGCAGTGAGGTACCAGGCAACTTAGCTATCCGTGATGGACTTTCTTGAATGCCATCATTATTTATCTCTGCGCGTTTGAGCTGTGCATTTGTAGATGGGCCTGGGAGTTGAGCTAGTAGGGTAGTAACCTGGGTCCAATGTAGTATGTCGGTGTACAAAAATAGGGGCACGCTTTTGTACCCCTTTACCTGTGCAGGCGGTGGAGTCGGCGCCCGCGACCACCATGCAGAACAGGGGAGGTGAGCCAGGGTAAGACCGAAGCCCAAG
This sequence comes from Aegilops bicornis, assembly GCA_021605145.1. Taxonomy (NCBI): domain Eukaryota; kingdom Viridiplantae; phylum Streptophyta; class Magnoliopsida; order Poales; family Poaceae; genus Aegilops; species Aegilops bicornis. The sequence continues at coordinate 13,118,518 of CM038669.1, forward strand.
ACAATCAAAGCAACGCCAAGACCAAAGACCACAAAGAGCAGAGGGACGAAGCAGGTTCCCCTGGCAAGACCCTTGCCGGGCGGCCTCAGCAGCCCCGGCAAGACCCTTGCCATGATAGCTCGCCCCACACCAACAGAGCGAGCCACCCTTGAGCCCACGGCCCCCAACGCCGTCATCAACATGGGGCCATGGCTCGGGAAGGCACCTGTGTGGTGGCATGCAGATCTTTGTTAAGACATATTGAAGATCAGATGAGGATTAGAAGACGCCGATCCTCGGCAAGATCCTTGCCGAGGAAGGTTATTGCATTCCCCGAAGACCCTTGCCGGGGCGACAATGCGCCACTGCAAGACCCTTGCCGGGCCACCCGCAAGGCCCTCGGCAAGAGATGCCACCGGGCCACCGCCAGTAGCGCCAACCAAGCTTCCATCGTTCACATCAGAAATTTGCCAGCCCAACCAGATGGGCGGGCACTGCGTGTCGGCAAGATGCAGCTCCTGTGCCAACTCATCGAAGCGCTTGCGTGGCGGCATGCGGAATCTTCGTGAAGGCTCGCCACGCGCCACCCTGGGCCACAGTACTGGCTGCCTACATGCCACCACGCACCTCGCCGCCAGGCACGTGTTAAGGCGAGGAGGAGCGGCCGGGACGGGACGGGCCTCGCCCGTCCTCAATAAAACAAGGGGACACCTAAGCTATGCATTAAATGCTGTCTTGTCTGTAATCTGAGCCGATAAGCTCAGAGCACTGTACGCCTTTTCACCTCCTGTGTGTCACTGTGGCAGCCCCTTCCAACTAAAAAAGGAGGCCCATGGCATACTGGAGAAGGATACGACTGTTTCGAACCACGCACTAACCAGAGCTAGTTCGAGAGCACAAGAACTCTCAGAAATACACCCACCAAAGCAGGACTAGGGTCTTACGCATCCTCGCGGCCCGAACCTGGGTAAACGATCCTTGTGCTGTCTACTAGCCCTGCTCTCCCTCGCAACCCTGCGCCCGGCAACCGTGGTAGGGATTCTTGTGATCCCATAGGTGTCAAGTTCACCGAAACATCTTTGGCACGCCCGGTAGGGGGGCGAATTGTGAGAATCTGGTCTGGTAGTTAGCCAGTAGTTCTTCGTCGCCATGGCTCCCTAAGAAGAAGACGGCCCACGGCGATCGGCTCGTTGGGAGCTGAACGACTTCCGTCGTGCCGGTGCGGACGAGCAGCAGACCGGTCGCAGACAGGACCCGGGCCGCAGCCCATGAAGCACCAGAATCGCCAGCAATGAACTGGCGAAGCGTCGTCGAGCGGCTTTAGAATGACCAGCTACAAATCGCCGGATCCAAAAACGGGGTTGGCCCCCCCGCAGGCGGTGCGGGGACCTCCAGGAGTGTTGCTGTGCCACCCCTGGGCGGCGCAGCGACCTCCAGGATGCCCACACCGGCGACCACCGCGCGCTCTTCCCATGGTGTGCGTGCCGAGCAGCGTCACGACGTCGGTGACCCTGGGCACCACCGTGGGAAGAGCCCTGTGCGTCATCCACAAGATGAACGGGTTCAGCACGCTCGCCGAAGCGCTGGCAAAAATGGCATGCAGCCGCTGGGTCGTAACGGAGCTCCTTCTAACATAGTTAGAAAGTCGGCCTTATCCACGCGATCCACGCATAGCGTCATCGCCGAGCCATGCAGCCGAAGCTTTGTGCGCCTGCTCCTCGACTTCCCTCTTGCTGCGAGAAGCTTCGAACAGTGGGCGGCCACCATCCGAAGCATTGTCGTCATTGCCGCAAAACAAAGACGATCCACGCACCGTGGGGCCCTGGTCGGCGCTCCACCGAGCCACCACATGCCGGGCCCAGGAGGGCACGGGAGCTGCGCCACGGTGCACTCTCCTCCTCGCCCGGCCGCCTTGAGCGTCGGCTCGCCGTGGCGACGCTTTTGATAACATCTCCATAGCGTCGTCCGAGCCGACGGACCCTCCGCAAATCAAAGGTAAGGTCGCTTCGGGAACGAGCTCACGAATACGCTCGAACCACCGTGGAGCGCCGGCGTGAAACGCGCCGCCAGTTGGACAAGCGGGCGGGACCCGCTATGGACCACCCGGCCCCGGGGGGCTCCGGCGACCGACCTTATGAGGTGGGCTTCTCGGCCTTTACCCGTGAGCTGCGGCAGTTCCAGTGGCCGTACCACCACACGTTCAATCCCGACGTCGGCGAGAAGAACACCGGCAAGACCCATCCGTCCAAGTTCCTCAGCATCTACACCATCGCGATGCAGGCTGCTGGAGCTCGTGACGACAAGGTGCTTGCCAACTATTTCCCGCTGGCGCTGAAGCCCAATGTGATGTCTTGGTTGATGCACTTGCCGGCGGATTCCATTTCTTCCTGGTCGGATCTGTGCCATGAGATCGTTGGTGCCTTCACGGGACGCTACCAAGCTCATGGCCAGGCCAGTGATCTACATATCATTCCCCAGAAGGACGGGGAGACCTGCGCAGAAAGTATCCAGAGATTCAGCCGGTCGCGTTACAACATCCCGATGTTCATCCAGTAGTGACTAGCGCGTTCCACCGTAGCGTGTGCAATCGCAAGATGCGTGAAGAGCCGGGCATTTGACCAAAGTTAAGGATGTGGCCGAGCTCTACGTTCTAGCCGATAGGTGTGCCCGGGCCGAATTGGGAAGGAATTACCCCGGCGAAGACACCGGCGCGGAAACCGACTCTACCGATGAAGACGCCGCTACCCCGACGAAGAACGGCCGGCGTCGCAACAGGAAACGCAAATGCAAAGGCAAACACAAAGGAAACGAAAACGCAAAGGCAACACCGGTGCCGACAAGAAGGTGAAAGCAGACGCCCCCGGCAAGGAGATTGCCGGGTGCGCCGCCTGCCGAGCCTTGGCGGCTACCAACAAGCCAGCAAGCTCCGGCAAGCAATACTGCAAGATCCACCGCACCAAGGGCTACGACCTCCAGAACTGCCGGCAAGTCGAGCTGCTTGCTGAGAAGCAAAAGGCTGAGTACGAGGCGGGACAAGGAGAAGGACCAGGACGGTGAGAGGGTCCGGCAAGAAGCGTGGCGGCCAAGGAGGTCACGCCCGCAAGGACAGCCAAGAAGAGAGGCCGCCTGGGCCGCGACAAGAAACAAGAAAACGATGATCACGACGAGGACGACGAGTCTGGTGAGCAAGGGTTCCAGAAGGCTACGGAGGCCTTGTGCATCGATGGCGGTGCCTCTCTGCATACCTCTCATCGCCAGCTCAAGGAGTGGGCACGTGAGATTACAAGACAGGCATTCGTCGTTAAGCCTTGTGAAGCGGCCAAGTGGTTCAAAGACGCCCCTCATCTTTGACGCCGAGGACCACCACACCACACTACCGCGGTCGGGTGTTTGCCTTTGTTGGTCTCACCAATGATAAACAACCTCAGAGTGAACAAGATGTTGGTTGACGGCAGGGCCAGACTGAACCTGATATCGGCTGTCGTGATCAAAAAGTTGCAAATCCCTGATGGAGACCTCGAGGAAGCGGGCACGCTTCAAAGGGGTCGATCCCGGAGGAGCCGGTCGAAGGGAAAGGTCACACTGCCACGTGGCGTTTGGAGGAGAGTTGAACTGAGGCCGAGAGAGGATGCGTCTTCGACGTGGCAAGATCCCCTTGCCCTACAACGGGATCCTCGGCCGCCGGACACTAGCCAAGTTCATGGCGGCGTCACACTACGCCTACAACATGCTAAAGATGCCTGTGCCGTTGACCATCATCTCCGTCCCCTCGAGAAGAAGGGCGTGCTGATCTGCGCCGACCAGCTCTCTGAGGGAAAGCGATTCTGCGCTGCCTCCAAGGCACTGCTCCTGCCCTGAAGCCCCGGGAGGGAAGAAGAAGCCTGGCAAGACCTTCTTGCACCCACTCCGCAAGCGCACCTCCTGGAGTGTTGTGCTACCCATTAAACGACGACGCGAGAGAGCTCTCTGACAAGAGCAAGAGCCCCAGGGCGAGCCCCCAGCACCAAGAAGGTGCCCGTGGAGGATGTACCGGAGGGGCCTTCACCATAGGCTCCAGCCTCGACAAAAATAGGAAGTAGCGCTTCGTCACCTTCCTGCGGCATTCGGCGTCTTTGCATGGCAAGCATCCGACATCCCCGATGTTCCCGGGGGTGATTGAGCACCACCTGGCTGTCTGCCCCTCACGCGGCGTGGCCCGTCAAGCGGGAAGGTCGGAAGCAGGCTCACGGAGAAAGGCGGAGTTAATCGAGAGGAGATCGGGAAGTTGGAAGCAAGAGGTTTGGTGAGAGGAGTGCTCCACCCGGCGTGGTTGGCCAATCCGGTAGTGGTGTGCAAAGGCGAATGGGAAGTGGACACTTTGTGTATTGATTACGAGGATATCAATAAGGCTTGCCCTAAGGACCTTCCGGTTGCAGCGCATCAACCAGGTTGTTGACTCCACGGTAAGATGCGATCTATTATTCTCGGACGCCTACCTGTGGGGACCACCAGATCTTCATGACGAAAGAGGATGAAGAGAAGAGAGCATTCATCACCCCATGTGGTACGTGATTCTTTTTACGGATGCCTTTCGGGTTGAAGAGTGCTGGCTCGGCATTAGCAAGAGCGAGCCAAATTGGTTTGAACCTCAGCTCCATAGAAATATGGAGGCCTACATGGATGACATAGTGGTCGAAAACCAAGGACGGGCCAACTCTTGTGAAAGATCTGGAAGAGACATTTGCTAACTGCGCCAAAATCAACCTCAAGTTGAACCACGAGAAGTGTGTCTTGACGTTCAGTCCCAGGCAAGCTCTCCAGATTCTTTGTGTCACAGTGCGGGATCGAGGCAAACCCGGACAAGATCAAGGCTATTGAGCAGATTGAGGCGCCCAAGCGGATCAAGGATGTGTGTCGGCTCACCGGCTGCGTTCCCGCCATGAGCCGATTCATCTCCAAGAATCCGCCGGCGCCTCTTCCCTTCTTCAAAATCTTGAAGAAGGTAGGTCCAATAAGTGGACCCAGCCGAGGCAGACCTGCCGAGATCTGAAGAAATACCTTTCCTCCCACCAATACTGGTTGCGCCAAGACCACAAGAGCCGTTGCTGCTTTGTATCTCGGCGGCGTGACGAATCAAGTGGTCACCGCACCAATAATTGGCACAGGAGGAGAAGTCGACGAGGGAGGCAACAATGGCAGCGAGGTAATCAGCGGATGGCAAGCCAAAGACTCCCCGAATGAGGGCCTCGGTGTCGCAAACTAAAGGCCCCCTGATGAAGTCTCTGATGCCACCAAAGGCGAAGTGTTGCCTAATCGAGTGAAGGTGGTGCCGAAGAAGAAGATGATGCAAAGTCGACACCAGTTGAATTGAATCTGGCTGACTGCCTCTTTAAAAATTGCTCTTGACCTCCTTATGGCCTTTGAGGAAGCTGCGTCACTACTTCCAAGCCGGAGAATCCAGCTTTGTCAGTCATCCGCCTCCCATTTGCAATGGATATCTTGCACAACCCGAGACATAGCCGGAAGGATTGTGGAGTGGGCCCCTTGGAAGCTGTCAAGCTTTGGTTTAAAGTTTGAAAGATACCTCACCGACAATTCAGAGCAGAAGTCTTGCGCGGAGGTTCATCGAGAATGAGACCTCAGCGATGCCCCATTGAACAGCAATTTTCGTCAGAGACCACTCTCCCAGCAAGAGAAGCCGGACCTGGCCAGGATCGGATCATGTACTTTGATGGGGCTTTCGTCGCTGCAAAGGCGCCGGTGCTTAGATGTGCTGCTCATCGCACTCCACCGGAGAACACCTCCAAGTCAATGCGTGATACAGATTGCACTTCCCGAGGGAGATGTACACCAACCAGCACACTGCTGAGTATGAGGGATTGCACTTTGCCAGCCTACGGGATCGCTGGGCAGAACCTCGGAGTTAAGAAGCTCATCGCCATGAGGTGGTGACTTCGCAGCTCGTTGTCGAGACGAATTGACAAGGATTATCAGAGCTCATTGATGGAAGCTTCACGTAGATGAGGTGACGGAAGCTTGGAGTGAATAGCTTTAGCCGGTATCGAGTGGAGCACGTCCCCGGCTTATAGGACGACATTTGCCGACATTACTGTCAAAGCGTGCCGCTATTCAAGCTTACCTATGGAACCTGTACCTTTTTGTTGGAAATATGCCCTAGAGGCAATAATAAATTAGTTATTATTATATTTCCTTGTTCATGATAATCATTTATTATCCATGCTATAATTGTATTGATAGGAAACTGAGATACATGTGTGGATACATAGACAACACCATATCCCTAGTTAGCCTCTAGTTGACTAGCTCGTTGATCAATAGATGGTTACGGTTTCCTGACCATGGACATTGGATGTCATTGATAACGGGATCACATCATTTGGAGAATGATGTGATGGACAAGACCCAATCCTAAGCCTAGCACAAAGATCGTAGTTCAGATGCTAAAAGCTTTTCTAATGTCAAGTATCATTCCCTTAGACCATTAGATTGTGCAACTCCGGATACCATAGGAATGCTTTGGTGTACCAAACGCCACAACGTGAATCGGGTGGCTATAAAGGTGCACTACGGTATCTCCGAAAGTGTCACATTGGGTTGGTACGAATCGAGATCGATTTGTCACTCCGTAAACCGAGAGGTATCTCTCTGGGCCCACTCGGTAGGACATCATCATAATGTGCACGATGTGACCAAGGGGTTGATCACGGGATGATGTGTTACGGAACGAGTAAAGAGACTTGCCGGTAACGAGATTGAACAAGGTATCGGGATACCGACGATCGAATCTCGCAAGTACAATACCGCTAGACAAAGGGAATTGAATACGGGATTGATTGAATCCTCGACATCGTGGTTCATCGGATGAGATCATCGTGGAACATGTAGGGAGCCAATATGGGTATCCAGATCCCGCCGTTGGTTATTAACCGGAGAACGCCTCGGTCATGTCTCAGATGGTTCCCGAACCCGTAGGGTCTACACACTAAGGTTAGATGACGCTAGAGTTGTTATAAAGGAAATAGTATGTGGTTACCGAAGGTTGTTCGAGTCCCGGATGTGATCCCTGACGTCACGAGGAGTTCCTAATGGTCCGGAGGTGAAGATCGATATATTGACGAAGGGTATTGAGTCACATGAAAAGTTTCCGGGGTACCGATGTGCTATGGACCAAACCGATGACCCAAAGGTGTTTCCGGAGCCCCAAGAAGTGTTGGAGGGCCTCATGGGCCAAGGGGAAGGGCAAACCAGCCCACTAAGGTGGGCTGGTGCGCCCTCCCCAGCCCTCTCACGTAACCTGGAGAGGTGGGGCGCCTCCCCTAGGGCAGCCCCCTTCCCGCTTGGGAGGCAAGTTTCTAGGGGGTGAGGCGCACCCAAACCCATCTAGGTTTCCCACCATGGTCAGCCGCCTCCCTAGGGTGGAACCCTAGGGCGCCTCCTCCACCCCTCTTCCCTATATATAGTGAGGGAGAGGGCAGCCCAACACACGCAGTTCTTCTCATGTTGGCGCAGCCCTCCCTCCTCCAACACTTCCTCCTCCTCCGTAGTGCTTAGCGGCTTCTGCCGGGAGAACCATGAGCTCCATCACCACCACGCCATTGTGCTGCTTGGACGGAGTTCTCCTCAACTTCTCCTCTCTCCTTGCTGGATCAAGAAGGAGGAGACGTCCCCGGCTGCCTGCACGTGTGTTGAACACGGAGGTGCCCGTCTGCTCGGCACTAGGATCATCGGTGATTTGGATCACGACGCAGTACGACTCCATCAACCCCGTTCACTTGAACGCTTCCGCTTAGCGATCTACAAGGGGTATGTAGATGCACTCTCCTTCCCTCGCTGCTGGTTTCTCTATAGATAGATCTTGGTGACACGAGGAAAATTTTGAATTTCTGCCACGCTCCCCAACAAAGTGGCATCATGAGCTAGGTCTATTGCGTGAGATTCTTTGCACGAGTAGAACACAAAAGTAGTTGTGGGCGCGTTGATGTTGTTCAATATGCTTACCGTTACTAGTCCAATCTTGTTTCGACGGTATTGTGGGATGAAGCGCCCGGACCGACCTTACACGCATTTCACGTGAGACAAGGTTCCACCGACTCGACATGCACTTGGTGCATAAGGTGGCTAGCGGGTGCCGATCTCTCCCACTTTAGTCGGAACGGATTCGATGAAAAGGGTCCTTATGAAGGGTAAATAGCAATTGGCATATCACGTTGTGGTTTTTGCGTGAGGTAAGAAACGTTCTTGCTAGAAAACCCATAGCAGCCCACGTAAAACATGCAAACAACAATTAGAGGACGCCTAACTTGTTTTTGCGGGGTATGCTATGTGATGATATGGCCAAGAAGAATGTGATGAATGATATATGATGTATGAGATTGATCATGTTCTTGTAATAGGAATCACGACTTGCATGTCGATGAGTATGACAACCGGCGGGAGCCATAGGAGTTGTCTTAATTTATTGTATGACCTGCGTGTCATTAAACAACGCCATGTAATTACTTTACTTTATTGCTAACCGGTAGCCATAGTAGTAGAAGTAATAGTTGGCGTAGACAACTTCATGAAGACACGATGATGGAGATCATGATGATGGAGATCATGGTGTCATGCCGTGGACGCATGATGATGATCATGGAGCCCGAAGATGGAGATCAATTGAGCTATATGATATTGGCCATATCATGTCACTACTATATAATTGCATGTGATGTTTATTATGTTTATGCATCTTGTTTACTTAGAACGACGGTAGTAAATAAGATGATCCCTCATTACAATTTCAACAAAGTGTTCTCCCTAACTGTGCACCGCTACAAAGTTCGTTGCTTCTAAGCACCACGTGATGATCGGGTGTGATGGATTCTTACGTTCACATACAACGGGTGTAAGCCAGATTTACACACGCCAAACACTTAGGGTTAACTTGACGAGCCTAGCATGTGTACGCATATGGCCTCGAACACAGAGACCGAAAGGTCGAGCATGAGTCGTATAGTAGATACGATCAACATGAAGATGTTCACCGATGATGACTAGTCCGTCTCACGTGATGATCGGACACGGCCTAGTTGACTCGGATCATGTAATCACTTAGATGACCAGAGGGATGTCTATCTGAGTGGGAGTTCATAAGATGAACTTAATTATCTTGAACATAGTCAAAAGACCTTTTGCAAATTATGTCGCATAGCTCGCGCTTTAGTTCCACTGCTTAGATATGTTCCTAGAGAAAATATAGTTGAAAGTTGAAAGTAGCGATTATGCGGACAAGAGAAAGCTTATGTCCTTAATGCACCGCCGATGTGTCTGAACCCCAAACGTCGTTTGTGGATGTTGCGAACATCGGACATACACGCTTTGATAACTACGTGATAGTTCAATTAAACGGTTTAGAGTTGAGGCACGAAGACGTTTTTGAGAAATGTCGTGGAACATATGAGATGTTTTGAAGGCTGAAATTAGGATTTCAAAGCTCGTGCCCACGCCAAGAGGTATGAGACCTCCGACGATTTTCTTAGCCTACAAACTAAGGGAGAAAAGCTCAATCGTTGAGCTTGTGCTCGATTGTCTGAGTACAACAATCACTTGAATCGAGTGGGAGTTGATCTTCCAGATGAGATAGTGATGTTTCTCCAAAGTCATTGCCACCAAGCTGCTAGAGCTTCGTGATGAACTATTACATATCAAGGATAGAGATGACGATCCTTGAGGTATTCGCGTTGTTTGACATCGCGAAAGTAAAAATCAAGAAGGAGCATCAATTTTTGATGGTTGGTGAAACCACTAGTTTCAAGAAGGGCAAGGGCAAGAAGGGACACTTCATGAAACGGCAAATCAGCTGTCGATCCAGTTGAAGAAACCCAAGGTTGAACCCAAACCCGAGACTAAGTGCTTACCTGCAATAAGGGGAACAGCCACCGGAGCGTAATTACCCTAGATACTTGGTAGATAAGAAGGTCGGCAAGGTCGATAGAAGTATATTGGATATACATTAAGTTATTGTGTATTTTACTAGTACTCCTAGTAGCACCAGGTATTAGATAACGGTTCGGTTGCTAAGTGTTAGTAACTCAAATAAAAGGCTACGGAATAAACGGAGACTAGCTAAAGGAGAGTCGATTTATATGTGTTGGAAGTGTTTCCAATTTTGATGTGATCAAACATCGCACGCGCTCCCTCTACCATCAAGATTAATATTAAACCAGAATAATTATCATTTGGTGTTTGCGTTGAGCATAGACATGATTGGATTATGTCTATCGCAATACGGTTATTCATTTAAGGAGAATAATGGTTACTCTATTTATTTGAATAATACCTTCGATGGTCTTGCACCTAAATAAATGGTTTATTGAATCTCGATCGTAGTGATACACATTTTCATGCCAAAAGTATAAGATAGTAATGATAGTACCACTTACTTGTGGCAATCGCCATGTAAGTCATATTGGTGTAAACGCATGAAGAAGCTCCATGTTGATGGATCTTTGGACTCACTCATTTTGAAAAAAAAATTTGAGACATGCTTAACCATGTCTATTGGTGTATATGTATGAAGAAACTCCATGCAGATGGATCGTTTGGACTCACTTGATTTTGAATCACTTGAGATATGCAAAACATACCACATGGGCAAGATGACCGAAAAGCCTCGGTTTCAAAGAAGATGGAACAAGATAGCAACTTGTTGGAAGTAACACATTTTGATATGTGCAGTCCAATGAGTGCCGAGGCATGCAAAGGAATATCGTTATGTTCTTACTTCACGTATGATTCGAGTAGATGTTGAGTATATTTACTTGATGAAACACAAGTCTGAATTATTGAATGGTTCAAGTAATTTCAGAGTGAAGTTTAAGATCTTCGTGACAAGAGGATAGAATGTCTATGATATGATCATAGAGATGAATATCTGAAAGTTACGAAGTTTTGGCACACAATTAAGACATTGTGCAAATTGTTTCACAATTAATACCGCCTCGAACACCATAGTGTGATGGTGTGTCCGAACATCATAGTTGCACTCTATTGGATATGGTGCGTACCATGATATCTCTTATCGAATTACCACTATCGCTCATGGGTTAGGCATTAGAGACAACCGCACTCACTTTAATGGGGCACCACGTAATTCCGTTGAGACGACACCGCTTGGAGAAACCTAAGTTGTCGTTTCTTAAAAGTTTGGGGCTCGACGCTTATGTGGAAAAAGTTTCAAAGTTGATAAGCTCGAACCCAAAACGGATAAATACATCTTCATAGGACACCCAAAACAGTTGGGTATACCTCCTATCTCAAGATCCGGAAGCAAAAGTAATTGTTTCTAGAAGCGGGTCCTTTCTCGAGGAAAAGTTTCTCTCGAGAAAGAATTGGAGTGGGAGGATGGTGGAGACTTGATGAGGTATTGAACCGTCACTTCAACTAGTGTGCAGCAGGGCACAGGAAGTTGTTCCTGTGGCGCCAACACCAATTGAAGTAGAAGCTTATGATAGTGATCATGAAGTTTCGGATCAAGTCACTACCGTACCTCGTAGGGTGACAAGGATGCATACTACTTCAGAATGGTACGCAATCCTGTCTTAGAGGTCATGTTGCTAGACAACAATGAACCTACGAGCTATGGAGAAGCGATGGTGGGCCCGGATTCCAACGTAATGGCTCGAGGCCATAAAATCCGAGAAAGGATCCATGACTTTGGTGGACTTGCCCGATGATCGGCAAGCCATTGAGATAAATGGATCTTTAAGAAGAAGACGGACGTGGACGGTAATGTCACCGCCTATGAAGCTCGACTTGTGGCGAAGAGTTTTTCACAAGTTCAAAGAGTTGACTACGATGAGATTTTCTCATCCGTAACGATGCTTAAGTCCGCTCGGAATCATGTTAGCATTAGCTGCATTTATGAAATTCTGGCGTATAGGATGTCAAAACATTGTTTCCTCGACGATATCCTTGAGGAAAGGTTGTATGTGATACAACCGTAAGGTTTTGTCAATCACGGAAGACGCTAACAGTATGCAAAGCTCCAAAGAACCCTTCTAAGGACTGGAGTAAGCATCTCGGGAGATGGAATATACGCTTTGATGAGATGATCAAAGATTTTGGGTTTATACAAAGTTTATGAGAAACTTGTATTTCCAAAGAAGTGAGTGGGAGCACTATAGAATTTCTCGATGAGTATATGTTGTTGACATATTGTTGATCGTAAATGATGTAGAATTTCTGGAAAGCATATAGGGTTATTTGAAAAGTGTTTTCAATAGAAAACCTGGAATAAGCTGCTTAAACATTGAGCATCAATATCTATGAGGATAGATCGAAAATGCTAAATGATACTTTCAAATGAGCACATACCTTGACATGATCTTGAAGGTGTTCAAGATGGATCAGTTAAAGAAGGAGTTCTTGCCTGAGTTGTAAGGTATGAAGTTAAGAGTTAAAGCTCGACCACGGCAGAAGAGAGAGAAAGGATTTAAGGTCGCCCCTATGCCTTAGACATAGGCTCTCATAAAGATGCTAAGGCCGTGTACCGCACTGATGTGTGCCTTGCTACATATCTAGCAAGAGGGTACAAAGGTGATCAAGGAGTGGATCACCAGATAGCGGTCAAAATTATCCTTAGAGGAATAAGGATATGTTTCTGCTATGGAGGTGATAAAGAGTTCGACGTAAAGAGTTGCGTCGATGCAAGCAACACCTATCCGGATAGCTCGAGTAGAGATACCGGATACATATAATGGAGCAACAATTTGGAATAGCTCCAAGTGGAACGTGGTAGCAACATCTATGATATGACATAAAGTTTTTCTGCGAAATACATAGGATCTGAATATTGCACCCGTTGACTACAACCTCTCTCACAAGCATAAACATGATCAAACCCAGAACTCATTGAGTGTTAATCACATAATGATGTGAACTAGATTATTGATTCTAGTAAACTCTTTGGATGTTGGTCACATGGCGATGTGACCTGTGAGTGTTAATCACATGGCGATGTGAACTAGATTATTGACTCTAGTGCAAGTGGGAGACTGTTGGAAATATGCCCTAGAGGCAATAATAAATTAGTTATTATTATATTTCCTTGTTCATGATAATCGTTTATTATCCATGCTATAATTGTATTGATAGGAAACTAAGATACATGTGTGGGTACATAGACAACACCATGTCCCTAGTAAGCCTCTAGTTGACTAGCTCGTTGATCAACAGATGGTTATGGTTTGCTGACCATGGACATTGGATGTCGTTGATAACGGGATGACATCATTTGGAGAATGATGTGATGGACAAGACCCAATCCTAAGCCTAGCACAAAGATCGTAGTTCGTATGCTAAAGCTTTTCTAATGTCAAGTATCATATCCTTAGACCATGAGATTGTGCAACTCCCGGATACCGTGAGGAATGCTTTAGGTGTACCAAACGTCACAACGAATCGGGTGGCTATAAAGGTGCACTACGGTATCTCCGAAAGTGTCTCAAGGTTGGCAATTTAATCGAGGCTGGATTTGTCACTCCGTAAACCGAGAGGTATCTCCGCCCACTCGGTGGGACATCATCATAATGTGCACAATGTGACCAAGGGGTTGATCACGGGATGATGTGTTACGGAACGAGTAAAGAGACTTGCCGGTAACGAGATTGAACAAGGTATCGGGATACCGACGATCGAATCTCGGGCAAGTACAATACCGCTAGACAAAGGGAATTGAATACGGGATTGATTGAATCCTCGACATCGTGGTTCATCCGATGAGATCATCGTGGAACATGTAGGAGCCAACATGGGTATCCAGATCCTGCTGTTGGTTATTGACCGGAGAACGTCTCGGTCATGTCTGCATGGTTCCCGAACCCGTAGGGTCTACACACTTAAGGTTCGATGACGCTAGAGTTGTTATGGGAAATAGTATGTGGTTACCGAAGGTTGTTCGGAGTCCCGGATGTGATCCCGGACGTCACGAGGAGTTCCGGAATGGTCCGGCGGTGAAGATCGATATATTGGACGAAGGGTATTGGAGTCCGGAAGTGTTCCGGGGGTACCAGGCTATGGCCAGCATGACCGAAAGGTGTTTCGGGAGCGCCAAGAAGTGTTGGAGGGCCTCATGGGACACAGGGGAAGGGGCACACCAGCCCACTAAGGGGTGGTACGCCCCTCCCAGCCCCTCTCACGTAACCCGGAGAGGTGGGGGCGCCTCCCCTAGGGCAGCCCCCCTTCCTGGCTTGGGGGGCAAGTTTCCTAGGGGTGGGCGCCCAAACCCATCTAGGGTTTCCCCCAGCGTGGCCGCCGCCTCCCCTAGGGAACCCTAGGCGCCTCCTCCACCCCCTTACCCCTATATATAGTGAGGGAGAGAGACGGCAGCCGCACCTTCCTCCGCGCAGCCCTCCCTCCTCCAACACTTCCTCCTCCTCCGTGAGTGCTTAGCGGCTCACGGAGAACCATGAGCTCCATCACCACCACGCCATCGTCTTTGTCGGAGTTCTCCCTCAACTTCTCCTCTCTCCTTGCTGGATCAAGAAGGAGGAGACGTCCCCGGCTGTACGTGTGTTGAACACGGAGGTGCCGTCTGCTCGGCGCTAGGATCATCGGTGATTTGGATCACGACAGTGGACTCCATCAACCCCGTTCACTTGAACGCTTCCGCTTAGCGATCTACAAGGGTATGTAGATGCACTCTCCTTCCCCTCGTTGATGGTTTCTCCATAGATAGATCTTGGTGACACGTAGGAAAATTTTGAATTTCTGCTACGTTCCCCAACACTCAGGTCCTAATATCTCTTCGTCATCACCCCGAGGTCTAAAAGGATCTTTATTCATATCAAGGGATCTGACAACCATGGGTGTTTTGGTTGGATATGATTTATTCATATTGAATTTTTCCAAAACCTTTTGAATATAAGCAGGTTGGTATACTAAAATTCCCGAGGGAAGATGCTCAAGCTGTATGCCTAAGCAAAATTTGGTCTTTCCCAAATCTTTCATCTCAAATTCCGTCATTAAATGATTGCGTGCTTCTTCTATATCATGTGTACTCCCAATGATATTGAGATCATCAACATACACTGAGATGATGCAAAATCCATTTGAGAATTTCTTTATAAATACACAAGGGCAATCATCATTATTTGAGTATCCTTTCTGAATAATAAACTCACTTAGTCGGTTATACCACATTCTATCCGACTGTTTTAAGCCATAGAGCGACTTTCGTAACTTTACACAATATGCGTTGCGATTTGCTTTTGGATTCGGCATTTTAAGTCCTTCTGGAACTTTCATATATATGTCCGATTTGAGTGACCCATACAAGTATGTTGTCACTACGTCCATTAACTACATAGATAAATTCATTTGTACTGCCAAAGATATTAAATATCGAAACGTTATTCCACTCATGACAGGAGAGTATGTATCATCATAATCGATGCCAGGTCTCTGCGTGAACCCTTGTGCTACAAGCCTCGCTTTGTATCTCACCACCTCATTGTTTTCATTCCTTTTTCGAACAAAAACCCATTTTGCTCCCACAGGGAAGACATTCGAGGAGTAGGTATTATCGAGGAAAATACCTCTCTTTTGTTGAGCGGCGCAGTTCTGCCTCAATTGCTTCCTTCCATTTAGGCCACTCAGGACGCTTGAGGCAATCCCCACGGGTCTTTGGTTCTCGATCCAGTTGAAGGGTTTCCAGCAATTTCAGAGGCAAAATATATGTCGACAATTGTAGTCTCTGTTGTATGATTCTCCGATTCTATATAGTTTATGGAAATTTCTTTTATACCTTCGCACTCTATGTGATTTCCCACAACAATAGAGTCATGGTGTTCCAATGTCCCAGCTATTATATTTGTATGCATTTATGCCGGGTTCTAGATGTTGAGCATCTGATTGGTGTCCTTCAACTTGAGGTTGAATTGCATTTCTTGGTAGAGGATTTGATTTCCTCTGCTTCATGAGGAGGCTTTTGAGAAGATATATTCCGGCTAACCAGATTTCTCCCTCTTACTCTCATTTGGGGTTTGAGTGGGTTTACTTGGTACCTCCACTGCTTCCGGTGCATTAACAAAGCGGGAATATGTGATTTAGTGACACCTTTATGGTCAAGAATGCATCTGGCAGATTATTTGCAATGTGTTGCAAATCTATAATCCTCTCGAACTTCAGCTTCAGATTCTTTAGTACGTGGATCTAAGGACTGGATGCCTGTTACATTCCAATCTATTTCCCGGCATTCTTTGTGGTTTGATTCTCCCCTAATGCCGGGAAATGGTCCTCATCAAAATAGAATCAGCGACGAGCAAAGAAAAGGTCCCCTATAAGAGGTTCAAGATATTTTATAATTGACGGAGAATTATAACCCACATAGATCCCAAGTTTTCTATGGGAGCCCATGGTTATACGCTGGGGTGGTGATATCGGTACGTATACTGCGCAACCGAAATTTCGCAGATGGGAAATACTTGGCTGAGTGCCACGAACTAGTTGCAGCGGGGAGGTTGTGTGATATGTAGTTGGTCTGATTTGTATCAGATCTGCGGCGTGTAATACTGCATGTGCCCAACAAGATGTTGGCAAATTACAATTCTGTAATAATGGTCGAGCAATTAATTTTACTCTTTTGATGAGAGATTCAGACAATCCATTTAGGGTATGAACATAAGGCACATAATGTTCTAAATTAATGCCCATAGCCATGCAATAGTCATTAAATGCGCGTGAAGAAAATTCAGCAGCATTATCCATTCGAATTGTTTTTATCTTATTTTCGGGATGGTTTGCTCTTAATTTGATAATCTGAGCAATTAACTTGGCAAAGGCATGATTACGTGTGGATAATAAACACACGTGCGACCATCTAGTAGATGCATCTATGAGTACCATGAAATACCTAAAGGGTCCTGATAGTGGTTGAATTGGACCACATATATCTCCTTGAATGCGTTCAAGGAAATTTAATGACTCGTTTTTTACTTTAAGATAAGATGGTTTTATAATTAATTTCCCAGTTGCACATGCGGTGCACACGAAATCTGATGATTTGAGGAATCTTTTAGTTGGAAGGCTGTGACCAATAGAATTGTCAATAATTTTTCTCATCATCCCTATGCCAGGATGACCAAGGCGATCATGCCAAGTCTTGAATTTATCAAGGTCTTGAAAAATTATTTTGTACGCAACATGTGGTACGGGTTTTATATAACTGTAATATAATCCAGATGAAAGTGAGGGGAATTTCTCAAGAATTTGTTTCTCACACCCATTGCTCTTTGTTAAAAGCAAATATTCAGTATTATTTTCAGAGATAGTTTCCACATGGAAATTATTTGATCGAATGTCTTTAAAACTTAGAAGGGTGCGAGTAGATTCAGGATACAAGAGTGCATCCTCAATTACAATGGTAGTACCCATAGGCAGAACGAGTGTGGCTCGTCCTGAACCAATAATTGATGCATCGCGACCAGCAATGGTCATAATATTCCCTTGTATCTTAGTTAGAGTTTGGAAATATTTTATTTCCCTTAATATTGTGTTAGTGGTACAACTGTCCACCAAACATAGTTCTTCTTCCATTGGATTATCTTCCAGTAAAATCTTTTCTGATGGCTCTCTGTCGCTCTCGGCAGAGCAAGTGCTGATAACGTGTAAAGTGAAAAAGTGATTTGCCAGAAGTAATCGATTCTCATTGATTGCGCACTATATATACAAGGAGCAGTTACAATTTTGTGAGAGTGTTTCTAATCGCAATATGCGGTTGCCAATGCGTGAGACAAAACAATAACTGCAATGAGCAGTTGCTCAGATGAGAGAGGAAGTACAACTGCTCCTAGGAGTTAGAGAGTACATAGTCGGTTCCTAAGTCGGTTCCTTAATTAGCATTTTATATTAGTAAATTAATAAGTCCTCTAATTCTATTCCTAACACCTTCATCCGAGAGAACCCACAGGCAAACCCAACAAGTACGCCGCATTGAGAAATCTACAGAGAACAAAGATACCAGGAGCAGGTACCCATTGCGGCATGGCTGCGCGTCACGGCGTCTGGCAATTACGCCCGCCAGAGCCACGCCTTACTCAAGGGCGGTCCTCGCCGTCATTGCCGCTGGGCCGTCGCCGCCGCAGGCTCCGTTTGAAGGATCCTGGCCGAGGAGGGCAGCCGCGGCCGATTGCCGAAGGGAGCCGGACAATCGATGGTCTGACGGACGCCATCATCGTCGGAGCGATCGGCCATCCCTCGCGCTTCACCTTCTCCTCTTCCTCATGCCTTCTTTCTCTCTCTCTCCCCCTTTCCTCTCGTTCTCCCAAATTAGGGTTGCCACCGCATGACCAAGAATCTGGATCAACGAAGGTGGTCGGGGCCCTAAGGTCGATGGCATCGATGAGGAGGCAGAGCGTACTATTGTCTTTGGGTTGAGCTACCGGCCGAGTAGGTTGGCCATGGAGATGGCCGTCTGCGTCATTGCCCTCAAAGTGGAAGGGAGAGGAAGATGAAGAGATGATGGAGAGGGAGATGACAAGCCCATGGAGAAGCGC
Organism: Aegilops bicornis; assembly: GCA_021605145.1. Taxonomy (NCBI): domain Eukaryota; kingdom Viridiplantae; phylum Streptophyta; class Magnoliopsida; order Poales; family Poaceae; genus Aegilops; species Aegilops bicornis. The sequence goes on from CM038669.1 coordinate 13,137,030, forward strand.
AGCCTGGAGCAGATCTATCCGTCGGTGGTAAGGCCCTCCACTATGTAGGCCAAAAGTGATGCCAAATACACTTTTGCTTTATTTGGCACCGGTGCTCTCCATTGCCAAGCCGGTGCCATAAAAAAGATTCTAGGGAACCGAAGTAAGAATGCCTCACGCCAAATCCACAAGCAAAGAAACAATTAGCTCCCCTCGCCCAAGGGCGAAGTGAAGCAGACTGAAGACACTCACGTAAAGCAAGTAGTTGATGGCTGGTTGAGTATTTTATTGGCCTCTTGGGTCCCGCTTTTTTCAAGGCTGCGAACACCACATTGTGAGACGGGTGCCAAATAATGTCTCCAAGGCATCGCTGCTCAGCCGGCTATATTTTAATAGACGGGGCATCGACTACATAGTGGAAGGCCTAAGAAGGCGACACCCCCGCCACCTCCGTGCGGCCACCCAGGTATGTAGCGCATTGCTCTGTCGGAAAATGCGAACAGAGGCCGTGTTGCAGGCAGCCGGAATCTCGGCCGCTGCACTGCCATGGGGATCCGCGCTGCAGGAGTATAAGCCATGTATTGGATTTACTTTTGCCCCGTATTGAACCAGGCAGGCCCCACGCACATGCAAAAGCATCTAGGCCTCCGACGTTCACCTGACATGTACATCCTTCCTCGTGCAGACCTGTATGTTGTGTGCATGCCGTTGAGCAACGTTGGCCAGCGTAGACCACCAGTTTGTCAAGTGCGAACGTGGATCATTTGCGGCCAGCGAACACGCAAGTTCGTTCACATTAGCTATCATGTTCACTAAGCAAGTTTAATCTGTCTCATGTAAATTTGTCTGTCCGTTTGGACCAGCTAATGCAACACGGGTAAGCTGTCTTTGTGTTTAAAAACCATTACCACTAACCTGGCACCTCAGTTTTATCTGTTCCACATGCTAGAAAATCGGAACAGATTAGCCACATGCGCTTTGTCTAACATGGAAAAAAAAGTTTAGTCCTCCCTAATCTTAGTTAGAATTAGCGAGTTCACTTACGTCTTGTGCATCAGCTTTGCGTCGCGCAGTGTGGTTCACTGTCCACCGTCTCCTGTTGCATTAAATTCGACTGTTCCTGTCCATGGCAGACTACCTGTCCTCATTTACTGCGGCGCCTGCCCCAAGCATGCTAAGTGCAGTGTTGTCAACTCACTAGCTGTAGCTACAGCGTGCACTGCTAGGCATGGGCACTCACACTTCTCTCCATCATGAACCAATTTTCTAATCGAAGACCAACCCAAAACCTTGGCAGGATGACAACCCGCAAAGAACCACGTACGATGTCTGGTAGACAGACTGATGAACGGTACGGCACGAGCACCCCTCTCCCACAAAGGAATGCAGTATTAACATCACAATTCGGTTCATGAACAAATGCAGAGCCAAAATACAAAAAAAAAAAAAAATGCAACCGGTAAATTCAATTAAAACATAACAATCCGCCTCACAACAATGACACTCAGCAAACACAATTTTTCACCCAACTAGCAGTCTTCAACAAAATGGTCCATGTCCAATAGTAAAGTCGCATTACACAGTTCACGATTACATGAAACGGCACATAAATAAGGATTTCCTGAGTTGGAAACTCTTTGGCTAACAACAACAACAATTCAAAGAATGTTAGCTTCAAATGGTCCAGTGTCCTTACCACACACAATTCGGAACACCACATTCAAACATTTTTGGCAATTTCCTTGGCTCCTTCCGAAAATCTCCTCTATCAAGACATGTTGTGCTTTTGCACTCCACAAATCTTGCAAACGCGGACCTCTTCAAATGTTGCTCATAAGGCAGTTTATCCTAACCCTGTATCGTTTTTTGAACAAACAGGCAAACGAATCAAAGGTGGGGCCAAAACTTGTTGCCAACTGAACAAAATGACAGCCTAATCATAAAAAGAGACTCGGTCTACATCAGGTTTAGTATTCAGGCCACATCATTTCTAGTCTGATAATCAACAGAACAAAAATAAATGGCATGAATCCTAAACCCTAATGTATGTTCATGGGTGTTCCAATCATCATCATCTACTGAGAACATGAAAAAAAAATACTATGGCTAATCATAAAAACATAACTAGGACAGAAGATACCCGCCAAAAAAAAAACTAGAACACAAGATAAAAATGAGGCGACTAAAAACAGACTACAGCTAAAAGAAAGCTTCATTTTTTTTACTCTGATGATGTGCCGAACAAAAAGAAACGGCCTGCACACTAAACTCTATTGTGCGTTCATTTATTTTCCATTCATCGTAGGCTAGCGATGAAGGAAAAACGGTTCATCCTAAACACTGCCTTTTTCGATTAAGATAAATCTAACATTTTTTAGTTCCAAATACACAACCAACAATGAGAGGGTGGACGGAACAATAGATCAAACTTCTCTAGATATACTACACATGACCGGTGAATCCAAGTCCGTCGGATCTAAGGCATAAGAAAGTGTTTCTAAGACAACCACAATGCATCATGCCTAATGACAACTAGCTTGAGATCCACTTCAGGTGTTCAAGACCACTCTAAAATCAGTGCGCCACCGACCATTTCATCATACATCATGTACAAAATAAAACAAAATCTAGCATGCAATACCTCTCATAAAACATATGACCTAGATAAGGATCTCCTTTTCCCATGAACAATAAATAATAGCTACAAGGGGAAAAATAAAAACAGAACAACACTGATCCGGTGATCCCAAAATAGTGCTATGTCACAAATATCCTTCCATATCACAAGTGGGTACACAAAATTCCATCAAAAACAACAGAGCATGGAGCAGCGCTAAGACAATGGTAACCAATATGAATGATTAGCCCCTGAATTTTACTGAAGCATGCCACGCTGTTATGACTATGGAGTTATCTATATCATGCTACACCGACCGTACCCGATGAGATCATGAGAAGTAATAGCATTGCAGTTTTCGGCAAAAAAACAACAGTTGTATTCCGGAATTTACTATGAACGGTGCCTAGGGTCGATGAAATTGTAGTAGCTCGTTCAAAATCCAGGATTGGGGGGTAAATAGCAGAACGGTACAGGATGAGAGCAATCGATCTGACCAAGACACGACAAGACTATAAATTCTGCATTTTTTTTCTGCAGACATGCCAAAAACTGAATCGCGTGGTAAAGCAAGAATCAACCCACCAAGAATAAGAAAATCCGCAATTATTGGTTTTGGCCAAGAAACGTTTGTGTCTCAGAAACAGGAACGTCTAGCATTATCCGGGAAAGAAAACTACATCATATTTTTTTTCGATGATCAAACTACATCATATGTACATGTGAGAGTTTTAGATTCGCAATTACCTGATGGTCCAACCGCTGGTGGCCTCTGAGCAAACGTCAAAGCCGACGTCTCCGCACAGCTGTGTGCCCTCGCCCCCGCGGCCCAACGGGCAATCGGCGATGATGATGGAATCCCGCGACAGAAGACATCAGAAATCGGCTTTGCCATCCCAACATGGATCCTGTTGAAAAGGGGTGGTGAGGCAAAAAAAAAAACTCAAATCAATAGAATGGGACGCAGATCTAAGCCCGGCGGGCGGTCAATAAGAAGACGCACGCATGGCACTCAACAGGAATGGAGCACATCTCGCTGGTGATGAACAATAACTAGAAGAAAAGCAAAGTACAGGATGTGATCCAGCCTCACCGACGGAGACAATGGAGAAAATGATTTCCCTCGGCCAGATCCATGGACGAGGACAGCGTCCTCTGCAGATCCGGTGTTGCGCAGGCTCGAGGTGATCTGGCCGCCGGAGTGGAAGATGACCCGGGATCCGGGTGGTTTGGCCGCCGGAATGGAAGAGGACGAGTACTCCGGCCGTCGCTTCGGTCGCACGCGCATTGTTGGAGCTGAGGTAGGGTGTGCCGGAGCCATGAGCAGACGAGAGGTAGCTGGCGACGGGAATAATGGAAGAGAGAGAGGAGAGCGCGTACACAGGATGGAGCAGCCTTCATGTGTGCGATGCCGCAGCGAAGACTAGAAGAGGTACAGGAGCAGGCCATGGGCCAAACATGTTCGCTACTAGGTGTATCCCGGACCGTGTATATTCGTGACTAGCCTGACAGTGGCTTGCCAGCAGCCTGACGGATTTTAGATCCCAACGCACATTTCAATGGCCCAGATTCCGGCCTGCCTGATGCTCGGCCTCTGAAAGCCCGCACTCATTGCTCTGTTCCTTAGTGTGTGCCCGTCTAATTTGATATTGTGTGTGCGTGCGTCTAATTTGCTGTTGTGTGTGATTTGGTCAGTCACTGCGTGTTCCTACTATCCTAAGGATTGCTGCCAAAAAATTTGTTGTTCGTTCAGGTTCTTTTAATACTGCACCTGCTTCCTCTTCCTCTGCTTCGAATCGATCTTTAGTAGGTACGAACCATGATCTTTAAGCTCACTGTTTTCTGCAGAATGCGCAGATAATTAAAACCTATATGGCAGATCAGACATTTTGCTTCCACTTCTCTACGTAATGCTGCCCACTGGGCGTGGATATTCACCTCCACCAATTTGATTGATCCTATGTGCTACTTCAGTTTATCAGCTAAGTTTATAAACTGTTCCTAAAGACCTATGCCCAAATCGCATGTTAGTTCCCTGGGCAATTTTTGCTCTTCTACACCGTGGCAAAAATTTATCACCCAGGATCGAACTCACAGTACTTCACTTTATACCTTTAATGCTTTTGAGTGGATGTATGATTCTTTTGTTACTGAATAAGATTAGTTTCTTTCTATGCATCAGTTGTTTGTTTGCTAATTTATTCGACATATATATTTTCAATTAGAAGACACAAAGGAGGTGGCGTAGTGGGCATGGAGATCCTGGTGTTGAGTGTCTTGTTTGTCTACCTATTGTTCGGGGATGGTACGTAACACTAATTCTTGGGGCTAAATGATACTGTTATATCACTTATTTAGTAAAAATGTATGTTCCACATCCTATTAATATGTGTGCATCTTGTCAATTTATTCCCATTGGTGCAATGTCTATTTGATTTTATTATTATTAGGTATTATGGGAAAGTTAGTACTAAGTACCGCCCTGAGCAAGATCTTACTATTTATGTGATTCAGTTAACGACATGTTCTTTTCTTGCTTCCCCGTCCTTGTGTTCCGCTGGTTAGGCAGGGAGTTCCTGTTTCTTTTAGACTGGAAACTTGTGGTTCTTCTTTGTTTTAAGAACAAAGACTGAATTAGTATTCAAAGGAGAACGTGACATTGAATTGGTATTCGACAGCGCATGGATCAAAATTTCCATCATGAATGATGGCAGGCAGATTGATGTGGGACGTGACGGTAGCGACGGTGGCCTCAAGCAGGGATGTGAGAAGCAAGGAAGATGGTCGTAGATCCACGAGAAGCACGAGGTGGAGAGTCGGAATAGATCGGCGCTGGGGCGTGAAGACCACCTTTTCATCACAACGAGCAAGCCGTCATCCTATTCGTCTTCGGGACGCGGTTCAAAGATCAACATCATGGCGTAAGCAGACGAAGGCCTTCTACGACTCCAGCCGGGCCGCAACCAAAACATCGACGACATCCAAATCAAGCTAGCCTCCTCCGACATCCGGATGGGCCGCTCTTTGCCTCGCCGACTCACGCATAACGGGCTCATCGATATGACGCGCTAGAGCAATGACATCACCGACTCTAGGTTGTTCTCTTTTCTGTTGTCTATCCCTCCTAAGGGCCTCACATGCTTGGTTTCTCTCAACAAACCTCATTGAATCACTGTGATCTGCTGATGATAAATAGTTGTGTGTGTGTGTGTATTTGGTTTCTTTGCTTTCGATATCCATGGGTTTTCATAGTGATTTGTGTGTTTCTCTTTACATTTCATGTTCTCGACACATGTATTCATTTATTTGGCTGCAGGTCATTGCTACTACCTCGCCGAAGTCACTCGTGAGTACGTGCCGCTACCAAGGAAAATGTGATTTTCATCAATTTTGCAGCCTGCATTAGAAAGTTCAAAGTTTATATCCTCGAATAAATATCTTTGTGAGTAAGTGGTGGCTCTTGGTTCATCTACTTTGTAGTTATGACGCGCTAGAGCACTGACATCACCGTCTCTAGGCTGCTCTCTATTTTAGATTGTGGATTAGTCACATGATCTGTCAAAAAAATATTGGCTTGACAGAAATGCATCAGGGTGACCATCCACCATTGCTTCTTCGACAGCACGCTGCAGAGGCACCCACACCCGCGGTTTGGCAAGGTCTACATCTCCAACAACTACAATAGGGACTAGGGCATATACAACATCTGCGCGAGCATCGAAGCTCAGGTAACTCAGTAACCCAAATGCTTTGAAACCATCAATTTCTAATGAATCAAGACGCATTTGCAGATTCTGTCCCAAAGGTAACATATGTGAAGGGGGACTGTATCTGTGCTTGAATAATGACGTTATGGAATGACAAGTTGTGTGCAATTCACAAAATGGGAGAAGCAATCTTTCCAAGGATACAACAAATCATTACACTACCGTTGCGGACTACCTAAAAAATCGCCCGATGAGTGCAAAAAACGAATTCAAATAAGTTCTTACCATGCGGACATCGGTCAGATAAAATTAGTAAATGCTTTCCAGATTCAAATAGATTGTCACCCTATTTTCTTTTTCCTATTGTCTGCATTATAAATGGTGTACTTATTGTTTTTTTCTGAATGTGCAGAATTTGAAGGTTCATGAGAAAAGGAGGTAAATGTTCTCCTCAACTGCAAAAGATGCATCAAATTCATTCACTCGTCAGCGGCCCCTTGTTCCGAGAGAGGCATCCAACGCTGCACCCCAAAGACAATGGGCTGACTCTGCAACTACTTTGTTGTTTCAGAGGTACTATTGCAAGCTCCAAGGTCTCCTTTTTATTTTGAAATTGTGCGCTTAAGCCGGTTTTGTGGATGTCGCTGTTTCTTGTTGCTTACTGCTCGTTCTAGAGTCTACCCAAGTATGAGAAGGGAAGGGAGAACTTCATATTTCTTCTTTTAAGATGGCTCATTTCTTTTATTTTGAAAGGTTCAACTTGCTCTATTGGTTTGTTCTAGATTGTAGAGATTTAAAGGTTCAATTTGTAGTGGTTTCTGAAAGAACATGCGGTGCCCCCATGTTTGGTTTTGGTAATTGATGACAATCTCTATGGACTAATGGTTGTCTTGAGTTATATTTGAAGGATTTGTCCATAGGCATTTCTTGAAGTCCATGTGTTGGTTTCAAGGAGTTTATGTGTTGACCAAGGTGCTATTAAGGAATTATCCAAAGATTGGTCATGTGAGTGTTGAGCTTATTGCAAGCATGTCTTGAAGAAGAAGATTGTGTGATCATTCATGTTTACCTTCAAGACATCATCCAAACAAAGAGAGTTGGAAAGATTCAAGGTTGATCAAGACTAAGTCAAGAGTGAATCAAGTTGATCAACTCACAAAGCGTAGAAGATGTACCGAGAGTGATCAAGTGATCCCATGGTACGGTAAGCATTGTCCATTGCACTTTGTGTACTAACCCATGGTCTATGTGAGAGTTCTATGTGGGTTAGGTACGTGTCCATGGGCTTGCGTCAAGAGGAAGATATCATACAACCCATGGAAAGGATGACATCAAGTGGTGATCGTCATCAAGATTGTCGTGTGCAAGTTCAAGTGGAGAATCATGAAGAGATCAAGTTCTTGAAGCTTGCCATTCATTGTGGTGTCAATGGACTTGTGAAGATGTGCCGAAGAGTGGCTCACCCATAGTGGAGTATGGGGAGCAATCATCTAGTCTCCATCGACCCAACGCAATCAAGAAAGGTGGTCCATCTTGAGGAGGACAAGATCGTCATAATCTAGCTCAAGTTGATCATGTGCAAGGCAAAGGTTTGCCCTTGATAGGTTTTCTATTTTACCGGGTCTCATGGTGGTAGTTGGGAGACCGGTTATAAGATCAATAGCCGTACTATCAAGGGGGCTCTCAAGTGAGTAGCTTGATCGTATCGCTCATCGAGAGCTCAAACCATTGCATCCTTGCATCATGTTTCTTGGTTCTTGTTTGGTTCTTCTCCTTGTGAGTTTTGGAGCTTATGGTCATTTTTATGACAAGCTCGAGTTCACTCTAAACGGAGTTCACTTGCTTCTTCTATGATGTTTTCGATGTTGGAGGGTATGCCGGTTCTTCTCTGTTGGAGTTTTTCACTCCTTTATTTGTTAGGCATACCTCCCCTACCTCTTCTTACTATAACCAGTCGCTGTTTTGATGCTACTCGTTGTCTTGTATCCAACAAGCTTGAGTTTGCTCAATTCGGAGCTCATATGAAGAAGTTATGGCATTTCTGCTTTTCTCCCTGCTCGTGCATGCGGTAGTACGCGGTCCTCAATGATATACCGGAAAGCTCATCAGCGGTAGTACCGCTCCCCGAGCGGTAGTACCGCTTACCAGCGGTAGTACGCTTCGAGCGGTAGTACCGCCTGTGAGCTTCAACCGTAGTACCGCAGCGGGTTCCGGCTACTACCGCCTCGATTCTCATTGCTATTTCTCGTGTCGGGTTTTTACTAGTAATGGCGGCGATGGCGGCGAGTACCGCTCAAGCGGTAGTACCGCTTCCTTCATGATAGTTCCGCTCGGGGTTCAGGCCTGTTTTCCTCGTCGTGGCGGCAAGTAGCATCACTGGGAGGAGCGGCAAGATACCGCCTAAGCGGTAGTACCGCTCTGCGTGTTGGTTGGTGGGTAACGGTTGGATTTTCCCCTCCTATAAAAGGGGGTCTTCTTCCCCATTGAACCTTATCCCTTTGAGCTCGTGTTCTTCCTCCATTGTTGACCTTCTCCGAGCTTGCTAACTCTCAATCCCTCCATGGATTCTTGCTAGTTTTCGAGGGAAAAGAGAGAGGAGATCTAGATCCACATTTCCACCAATCACTTTCTCCTCTATGTGAGGGGAACCCCTTGGATCTAGATCTTGGAGTTCTTGGTGTTCTCCTTCTTGTTCTTCCTCTCTTTTTCCACCCTAGCATTACTTGCTTGTGGGATTTGAGAGAGAAGGACTAGGGCCCTCCGTGAGCCCTTGCCATTGCAATGGGTGCATCGGTTTGAGTTCTCCACGGTGATACGTGGAAGATACAAGTTGAGACGCTTATTCCTCTTGGGTGCTTGGTGCCCTAGAGCTTGTTCATCTTGGGTGCTTTGGCGCCCTAGGCAGTTAATTGGTGCTTGGAGCTCAATCATTGTGGTGTAAAGCTCCGAGCAAGCGTCCGGGTCTCCAATTAGGTTGTGGAGATCGCCGAGCAATTTGATCTGCACCGGTGACCGCCCCCAAGGGTTGCCAAAGTGTACGGGTTTGGTGACCGCCCCCAAGGGTTGCCATTTGTACGGGTTCGGTGACCGCCCTCAAGAGTCCCTTAGTGGAATCACGACATCTTGCGTTGTGCGAGGGCGTGAGGAGATTACGGTGGCCCTAGTGGCTTCTTGGGGAGCATTGTGCCTCCACACCGCTCCAAACGGAGATTAGCATCCGCAAGGGTGTGAACTTCGATACATCGCTGCCTCGCTGCCTCGGTTATCTCTTACCCGAGCCCTTTACTTATGCACTTTACTCTTGTGATAGCCATATTGTTTCTTGTCATATATCATGCTATCACCTAGTAGTTTATCTTGTTTAGCATAAGTTGTTGGTGCACATAGGTAAGCCCTAGTTGTTGTAGGTTTTGTGCTTGACAAATTAACCGCTAGGTTTATTCGCATTTGTTCAAGCCTAAACCGTAATTATTTTAGGCGCCTATTCACCCCCCTAGGCGACATCCACGATCTTTCAGTTTCTATACAATACACTAATACTTAAGTGCTCACAATGGTCCAGAAGAATGATGGTCTGCCATGTCACCGCTGCTTGCCATTAGACTTCTCCATGAACATCATTTACATTGATGTTACAGAGAGAAACAAGAGAATTATACATCATTTTGTTGCACTCACTAAACTTACTATACAATACAAAATTATTTGCTTAGAAGAGTCTAGCAATTAGATTGTGCAAAAGTATGTATTTTTTGGAGAAGTATATGTATTATTTAAGATCATCTTGTATGTAGGTAGTTCCTGTTTCATCAGGTTTCATTATTTGCATCAACCATAACTTTACATTCTACATACGACAGTAACAAATATAGTATGACCAACCAAGAGGTTGTTGATGAGATCAATGACACCAGAGGGACACTCAGGCAGCTGCGAAGCATCTGACGGAGCAGCCGGTGAACAGGAGTAGCAAAGACGGCATCTCTCGGCGTCACATCAGAAACATCCGCTGCTAGCAGAGCTTTAGCCGTGAACAGAGGAGCAGAGACAACAATCGCTTCATCATTGTAAACTTCCACTGCTGGCGAGGTTTCAACCTGCTAGCCTCAAGTGTACAAATGGTTCTATGCCAGATTGGTTTTACGATTTTCGTTGTTAGTTGTAGAATATCTTTATTTAATCTGGTAGGGAATAATCCACCACCAAAGGGGATCAAGGTCTCTAAAATATTTGTTTGTTCATAGATTGTTTTTTTGTTATCAGTTGTAAATTCTATTGCAAGTTCCTTTCTATGTGCATGTTTGTCAAAAATTTAGAGCAACAAGGGGTGAAAGGGTCGCTTGTCAATGGCGCCCCAATCCCTAGTAGCCACCCACGGTAGGCGCTTCCTAGTAGGTATCGTTACGGGCAACACATAGGAGCGTGCCTATGCCTCGCTTATAGCGAGATGGAAGGCAACCTTGATTGTAGAGAGCTGGTGTCGGGCTGGCTCAGTAGGAATTTTGGTTCGCCAACTGACAGCATGCCAATGTCATGCTTATTTTTCTCCTTTTTTCAAATTTTTATTCTAAAAGAACAACATAAATTTGAAAAATATTAACACGGCCCAAAATATTAGCGCAACTAAAACATATTGATAGTTTCATAAAAATGTTCATGACGATGTAAAATGTTCCTGCATTTCAAGACAGTATGTTATTTTTTTCTAATGTGTATAAAATGTAAAAAACAATGGTCCATATAAAAATATTTTGTAAATTTTGTAAAATTAAAAAATGTATGTAAGTTTTAAAATATATTCTCGTCTTTCAGAAATAATATGAAATTTTAAAAATATTTATACGATGCAAAATAATGTTTGCATAGTTTTAAAGAAATACTTATTACCATAAAAAAGTTGAACATGTATTCAAAAAGTGTTCAAAACACGTATTAAAACAAAAATATACATCATGTATACGAAAAATGTGAACATATATCATAAAAGTATTTCTCGTGTGCACTACAAATGTATATTGTGTACTGAAAAATAGACATGTATTGAACAAAAAAGAAACCAAAGAAAATCACAAAGAAAGAAAGAAAAAAACGAAAATCAAAGAAAACCAATGCAAAAGAATGGGAATAGTGAATTCCTAAGAAGAAAAAGAATAAAGAAAACCGAAAGAAGAAACAAAGAAAATCGAGGAAAGGAAGAAAAAAAAAGCGAGAAAACCGAGAAAAAAACAAACAACATAGAAAAAGAGAAAGGAGAAACCAATAAAACCATGAAAGAAACGAGGAAAGCGTGAAAAGACAAAAAAAACTACAAAACTATAGAAAACTGATGATGAAACAAAGAAAACAAAAAAAATTAAAGGAAACAAGAAAACGGACCAAAGTAGTACGTCGGCCGAGCAGCGGCTAGCGAACGAGCTGCACTAATTTGCTGGTGCATTTACGCACTTCATATGGATGCTATATTCGCTATGACCGAGATATAGCTTTCGGGGACACAAAACCCTAGCGTTACTGCATGGGTTCCTCGCATATAAAAAAGCTTTGCACGATCTGCCAAGGGATTGCACGACTAAGCCGAGCTCATTACCCAGGATGTACACAATGCCCACACGGCACAACTGTATACTACAACAAATTTCGTCTGGCTCCAACTAGAGAGAGGCGATGACGGTGGCGTGCCTTCGGCTCGATTCAGTGTTTGTTGTCATTGCTAGGTGGACTACGGATTTAGATTTAACTTTTATTATTTTTTATGTTTGTTGTACTACCATGATTGAAGATGAATAGATTAGAAGTTTTCCCGGCAGGGCCGGACGGACAAAATCCGAGGCCCTGTACGAAACTAAAAAATGAGGCCCTATGTCATTAAAAAATGAACTACGAGCAATTATAATGTATATATATGTCAAGCAGATTTTTTTTATAATATATATAATATAATGTCTTACAAAACAATTAGACGTATATAAAATCATACCTATTCAATTCCCGGTTGCTATTTATTTGAAAAACTTCAATTCTGGTCTCTTTCTTTTCTCTTGCGCTTAGAGGCACCAGACTGATGTTTCCCCATGATGATTTACTTAAATCTATATTATTAAAACACAAGATTAAAAAAATACAATTGAAGTTATACAGTAGCCACCCGCAAAAAAAAAGTTACACAGTACTCCCTCTGTAAACTAATATAAGAATGTTTATATCACTAAAGTAGTGATATAAATGCTCTTATATTAGTTTACAGATGAAGTAGCACATATCAATTAAAGATCATGCGTCAGTGTTTGACAGTTAGAAGAACACGTCTAATTCACCTAGTTTTCGGTCCTGTAAAGTTGAACTGCTACACTGTGAGTGTGATCTCTAATGAAGACGCGAAGTAACGATCCCTACCAAAAATTATTTCGAAAATTAGGAATTATGAGTAGGAACTGAAGTTAATAAAAAAAAGGCTCGCTAAGCACCTGGAGGCTGGAGTCGGTCATGGATCGATTCGACAATGCAACGAGCCAACGAGTATGAAATATAGGGGAGGAAGTCAGGAACAGGAAGGTCCGATGAGGCCAAGGCGACGAGACGCATCCTGGATCCTGTTTGATGCCATCATCGCCGACTCGCCGGGTCGCGGTTTCGTGATCGAGAACACGGGCCTGATCGAGAATTCGAGACGATCGAGACGACGGTTTCGCCGGGTTGTCGGACGATCTGTTTCCATCTAAGGAGATCTGTTTTTCCATCTTACTCACGATCGGGTGATCGATGCGGTCCCGTGGTAGGCGACGCTGCTGGGTGATCGATGTGGTAGTAGCTCAGAGAGCGAAAGCGTGGCGCTCGATGGCCACAAGACATAGGCCCAGCTCCAACGCCTCGCAGCCCAGTACGCCCTTGATCTGGTTTTTTTTTGAAGAAATACTAGGCCTACATACAAAATTTGGGGCCCCTTAAAATTATGGGCCCTGTGCAGGCCGCACACCTGGCACAACAGTGAGCCCGGCCCTGTTTCCCGGAAACAAAATGCCCACACTGCACGGAGAAATCAAAGTGGCAACCAGGTTTCCTACCGTAGCCGTAGGAGCGGCCCGGTTCCGGTGCAGACTCTATGCGTCGCGATCGGGGCCTTTTTCAAGCAGTTCCATATACTCAATAAGTCGGGAATCAGGACAATTTGGAAGCCGAAACCGGGGCGTTGCCGGCACGGCAACTTCAGGGCAGTCGCATAGCAAATTCTTGTGAGCCGAGGTGCGTCGATAGTTCATATGTGTCATGCTTCATGCGGGAGTGCGTTGGGGGGCTGGCAGCTCGTCTCAAGAGGGCAGCGCTCGGCTCCTGCTGCTTGTCATCGCCCTGTCAATGTGCGGTGTCCCCCTCCGGCATGACTAAGAGTAAGGTGTTTTCGATGCCTCTATCGAGGTCACCGCTCACACTCCTGTAGGGATCTAATCCGACGCACGGACTGCCTTTGATGCAGCCACATCGCCCGCTTTCTGTCGTGCGAAGAAGCCCGTTCACCAAACTTCACTGCTCCAATGTCCTGCTCCATCACCTACACCCACCAGTGAAGTCACCACGACATATGTCTTCGCTGAGCAAGCCGGGTTGGCGTAGGAGACCGAGCTGCTTTGCACTATGCTACGCGACTACCTTGCGTGAGTTGGAAGTGTTTTGGGGAGAGCGGAGGCTCCTCTCACCAAACTAGAGGTTGTGTCTGTTATGTCTTTGCTGCCTGAACTTCAGGTTGGGTCTTATGTTGGGAAGGAAGCAAGTCTCTATGGACATTTCTCCCCTCATGCTATATCATGTCCGTCGTGGATGCCTATGCTGATTTCTTTCACTGGGTGTGTAGCTATCGACGAGGGAGTTGCTCCAGTGTTGCAGATTATGCCTAAGCTGCAAGTGCATTGTGGGGAGCCCACTTCACCCCATTTCACTAGTGCTTTTGGAGGAGACAGGGCAGGTGGTGTCAGTGTGGACAAGGTTGATGAGGTAGGTTGATACCTCCTTTTATGATCCGATATTGAAATAGAAAAGAGTATCCCGCACCTATTTCCCCAGAAGTGACACTGGGTTATCGAACCCACGAAAGGAAGATTCTCTTGAAGCGATGGTCACTAGCAAGCTTTTGTCAAAGTGTCAAACCCAGCTTTTGACCAGATCAGAAAGCCAATAGTGATTCAGACACTTATAATAAAAAGGTGTACGGGTATGAGATCTTATTCTTACAACCTTGTATTTGCGTTGGGATCAAATAGGATATTAATTGCGCTAGAAGTCACCATCGAGACGTGCTTGTTACGGATCGAAGTGGAGGATGTGTCCAAATAACATCTTGATCGGCACGAGTCCTGCATCAAGAATCAATTTTCCTACCACAAGCCCTATCTGTCGCGCGGGATTCCCTCAATAATTAAGATAATGAACTCAGACAAGAGCTTTGGATGTTTAGTGACTACACCTCATTTTGAAGGAAATATGCCCTAGAGGCAATAATAAAGTTATTATTTATATTTTCTTATATCATGATAAATGTTTATTATTCATTCTAGAATTGTATTAATCAGAAACTTAGTACATGTGTGAATACATAGACAAACAGAGTGTCCCTAGTATGCCTCTACTAGACTAGCTCGTTAATCAAAGATGGTTAAGTTTCCTAGCAACAGACATGTGTTGTCATTTGATGAACGGGATCACATAATTAGAGAATGATGTGATGGACAAGACCCATCCGTTAGCTTAGCACTATGATCGTTTAGTTTATTGCTATTGCTTTCTTCATGACTTATACACGTTCCTATGACTATGAGATTATGCAATTCCCGAATCTGGGAGGAACACTTAGTGTGCTATCAAACATCACAACTTAAGCGGGTGATTATAAAGATTCTCTCTGGTGTCTCCGATGGTGTTTGTTGAGTTGGCATAGATCGAGATTAGGATTTGTCACTCCGATTGCCTGGAGAGGTATCTCTGGGCCCTCTTGGTAATGCACATCACTATAAGCCTAGCAAGCAATGTGACTAATGAGTTAGTTGCGGGATGATGCATTACGGAACGAGTAAAGAGACTTGCCGGTAACAAGATTGAACTAGGTATGATGATACCGACGATCAGATCTCTGGCAAGTAACATACCGATGACAAAGGGAACAACGTATGTTGTTATGCGGTTTTACCGATAAAGGTCTTCGTAGAATATGTGGGAGCCAATATGAGCATCCAGGTTCCGCTATTGGTTATTGACCGGAGATGAGTCTCGGTCATGTCTACATAGTTCTCGAACCCGTAGGTCCGCACACTTAACGTTCGATGACGATTGGTATTATGACTTTATGTGATTTGATGTACCGAAGGTTGTTAGGAGTGCCGGATGAGATCACGGACATGACGAGGAGTCTCGAGATAGTCGAGACATAAAGATTGATATATTGGACCATGTTGTTCGGAGACCGGAAGTGTTTCGGAGAGTTTCAGATAAACCGGAGTGCCGGAGGGTTACCGGAACACCCCCGAAGTTAATGGGCCACCATGGGCCTTAGAGGAGAGAGGGTCGGCCAGAGGTGGCGCCACGCCCCATCCGGGTGGACAAGGGGTGAGGCGGCGCCTCCTTCCTTCTCTCCCTTCCTACTTCCTTCCCTCCTTGTTAGACTTGGAAGGGGGAACCTACTCCTAGTAGGAGTAGGATTCCGCCCCTTAGGCGCGCCTTGAGGCCGGCCCCCCCTCCTCCCTCCTTTATATACGGGGAGGGGGCACCCATAGACACACAAGTTGATTTCTTAGCAGTGTGCAAAGGCCCCCTCCACAGTTTTCCACCTCGGTCATATTGTCGTAGTGCTTAGGTGAAGCCCCCATCGGTAACTTCATCATCACCGTCACCACGCTGCCGTCGTCTTGACGTAAACTCTCCCTCGGCCTCAGCTGGATCTAGAGTTCGAGGGACGCCACCGAGCTGAGCGTGCAAATCTCGGAGGTGCCGTATGCTCGGTACTTGATCGGTTGGATCGCGAAGATGTTCGACTACGCCAATGCGTTACTAAACGCTTCCGCTTTCGGCTCTACGGTACGTGGACACACTCTCCGCTTCGTTGCTATGCTTCTCCTAGATAGATCTTGCATGATCGTAGAATTTTTTGAAATACTACGCTCTCAACAAAGGGCATCCGAGCCAGGTCTATGCGTAGATGTTATATGCACGAGTAGAACACAAAGAGTTGTGGGCGATAATAGTCATACTGCTTACCAGCATATCATACTTTGATTCGGCGATATTCTTGGATGAAGCGGCCCAGACCGACATTACATGACCGCGTTCATGAGACTAGTTCTACCACCGTGCTTTGCACACAGGTGGCTAGTGGGTGTCTGTTTCTCCAACTTTAGTTTAATCGAGTGTGACTACGCCCGGTCCTTGTTGAAGATTAAAACAGCACACTTGACGAAAAATCATTGTGGTTTTGCGTAGGTAAGAACGGTTCTTGCTAAGCCCGTAGCAGCCACGTAAAACTTGCAACAACAAAGTAGAGGACGTCTAACTTGTTTTTGCAGGGCTTCTTTGTGATGTGATATGGTCAAAACTTGATGATATATAAATTGTTGTAAGAGATGATCATGTTATGTAACAGTTGATCGCAATCGGTGGAGCCATATGGTTGTCGCTTATTGTATGAAATGCATTCGCCATGTCATTGTTTTACTTTATCACTAAGCGGTAGCGATAGTCATAGAAGCAATAGTTGGCGAGACGACAACGATGCTTCGATGGAGATCAAGGTGTCAAGCCGGTGACGATGGTGATCATGACGGTGCTTTGGAGATGGAGATCAAAGGCACAAGATGATGATGGCCATATCATATCACTTATATTGATTGCATGTGATGTTTATCCTTTATGCATCTTATTTTGCTTAGTACGGCGGTAGCATTATAAGATGATCTCTCACTAAATTTCAAGGTATAAGTGTTCTCTCGAGTATGCACCGTTGTTACAGTTCATCGTGTCGAGACACCACGTGATGATCGGGTGTGATAAGCTTATGCGTTCACATACAACGGTGCAAGCCAGTTTTGCACATGCAGAATACTCGGGTTAAACTTGACGAGCCTAGCATATGCAGATATGGCCTCGAACACTAAGACCGAAAAGGCCGGCGTGAATCATATAGTAGATATGATCAACATAGTGATGTTCACCATTGAAAACTACTCCATCTCACGTGATGATCGGACATGGTTTAGTTGATATGGATCACATGATCACTTAGATGATTAGAGGATGTCTATCTAAGTGGGAGTTCTTAAGTAATATGATTAATTGAACTTTCATTTATCATCAACTTAGTACCTGATAGTATTTTGCATGTCTATGTTGTTGTAGATAAATGGCCCGTGCTACTGTTCCATTGGATTTTAATGCGTTCCTAGAGAAAGTTAAGTTGAAAGATGATGGTAGCAACTACACGCATCGGGTCCGTGAATTTGAGGATTATCCTCATTGTCGCACGGAAGAATTACGCCCCGAAGCACCGCTAGGTGCCAAACCCGGGCTAACGAGCAACACCGGGATGTTATGAACATCTGGCGGAAGCAAAGCCGATGACAACTCAATAGTTCAAGGTGCCATGCTTTACGGCTTAGAACCGGGACTTCAACGACATTTTGAACGTCATGGAGCATATGAGATGTTCCAGAGTTGAAGTTAATATTTCAAGCAAATGCACGGATTGAGAGATATGAAGTCTCCAATAAGTTCTCTGGTTGCAAAATGGAGGAGAATAGTTCTGTCAGTGAGCATATACTCAGAATGTTTGGGTACCACAATCACTTGACTCGGCTGGGAGTTAATCTTCCGGTTGATAGTGTCATTGACATAGTTCTTCAATCACTGTCACCAAGCTATAAAAGCTTCGTGATGAACTATAATATGCAAGGGATGGATAAGACAATTCCCGAGCTCTTCACGATGCTAAAGGCTGTGGAGTAGAAATCAAGAAAGAGCATCAAGTGTTGATAGTCAACAAGACCACTAGTTTCAAGAAGAAGGGCAAAGGGAAGAATGGGAACTTCAAAAAGAATGGCAAGCAAGTTGTTGCTCAAGTGAAGAAAGCCAAGTATGGAGTGCTTCTCTTTTGCCAAAGGGGGTCACTTCAGAAGTGGAACTGCCCCAAGTATTTGGCGGATAAGAAGGATGGCAAAGTGAAAGGTATATTTGATATACATGTTATTGATGTGTACCTTACTAATGCTCATAGTAAGCGCTTTGGGTATTTGATACCGGTTACATTGCTCATATTTGCAACTCAAATGTGGGCTACGGATTAAGCGAAGATTGGCTAAGGACGAGGTGACGATGCACGTGGGAAATGGTTCCAAAGTCGATGTGATCGCCGTCGGCATGCTACCTCTACATCTACCTTCGGGATTAGTTTAGACCTGAATAATTGTTATTTGATGCCAGCGTTAAGCATGAACATTATATCTGGATCTTGTTTAATGCGAGATGGTTATTCATTTAAATCAGAGAATAATGGTTGTTCTATTCATATGAGTAATATCTTTTATGGTCATGCACCCTTGATGAGTGGTCTATTTTTATTGAATCTCGATAGTAGTGATACACATATTCATAGTATTGAAGCCAAAAGATATAGGTTTAATAATGATAGTGCAACTTACTTGTGGCGCTGCCGTTTAGGTCATATTGGTGTAAAGCGCATGAAGAAACTCCATGCTGATGGGCTTTTGGAATCACTTGATGCTTGCGAACCATGCCTCATGGGCAAGATGACTAAGACTTCGTTCTCCGGAACAATGGAGCAAGCAACAGACTTGTTGTAAATAATACATACTGATGTATGCGGTCCGATGAGTGTTGATATGGGTATCATTATTTTCTAACCTTCACAGATGATTTGAGCAGATATGGGTATATCTACTTGATGAAACATAAGTCTGAAACATTTGAAAAGTTCAAAGAATTTCAGAGTGAAGTGGAAAATCATCGTAACAAGAAAATAAAGTTTCTACGATCTGATCGTGGAGGAGAATATTTGAGTTCTGAGTTTGGTCTTCATTTGAAACAATGCGGAATAGTTTCAACTCACGCTTACCCGGAACACCACATCGTAATGGCGTGTCCGACGCCGTAATCGTACTTTATTAGATATGGTGCGATCTATGATGTCTCTTACTGATTTACCGCTATCATTTTGGGGTTATGCTTTAGAGACGGCTGCATTCATGTTAAATAGGGCACCATCAAATCCGTTGAGACGACGCCATATGAACTGTGGTTTGGCAAGAAACCCAAGTTGTCGTTTCTTAATGTTTGGGGCTGCGATGCTTATGTGAAAAAGCTTCAACCTGATAAGCTCGAACCCAAATCAGAGAAATGTGTCTTCATAGATACCCAAAGGAAATTGTTGGGTACACCTTCTATCACAGATACGAAGGAAAGATATTAGTTGCTAAGAATGGATCCTTTCTAGAGAAGGAGTTTCTCTCGAAAGAAGTGAGTGAGGAAAGTAGAACTTAATGAGGTAATTGTACCTGATCCCTTATTGGAAAGTAGTTCATCACAGAAAGCAGTTCCAGTGATTCCTACACCAATTAGTGAGGAAGCTAATGATGATGATCATGAAACTTCTGATCAAGTTACTACCGAACATCGTAGGTCAACCAGAGTAAGATTCACACCAGAGTGGTACGGTAATCCTGTTCTGGAAGTCATGTTACTTGACTATGACGAACCTACGAACTATGAGGAAGCGATGATGAGCCCAGATTCCGCGAAATGGCTTGAGGCCATGAAATCTGAGATGGGATCCATGTACGAGAACAAAGTATGGACTTTGGTTGACTTTCCCGATGATCGGCAAGCCATTGAGAATAAATGGATCTTTAAGAAGAAGACTGACGTTGACGGTAATGTTACTGTCTACAAAGCTCGACTTGTTGCGAAAGATTTTCGACAAGTTTAAGGATTTGACTACGATGAGACTTTCTCACCTGTAGGGATGCTTAAGTCCGTCCGAATCATGTTAGCAATTGCCTGATAACCCACAAGTATAGGGGATCGCAACCGTTTTTGAGGGTAGAGTATTCAACCCAAATTTATAGATTCGACACAAGGGGAGCCAAAGAATATTTGAAGGTATTAGCAGCTGAGTTGTCAATTCAACCACACCTAGAGATTAATTATCTGCAGCAAAGTGATCAGTAGCAAAGTAGTATGATAGTTTTGATAGTAGTGACAGCAGCAACGGTAACAGTAACAATGATGATAGCAGTAGTAACTTATCGGAAACAATATAGGATAAATTCGTAGGCATTGGATCGGTGACATGTTGGATGATATTCATCATGTGACAGTTATAACCTAGGCGTATACGGCACTAGCTCCAGTTCATCGATATAATGTAGGCATGTATTCCATAAATAGTTATACGTGCTTTATTAAAAGAACTTGCATGACATCTTTTGTCCTACCCTCCCATGGCAGCAAGGTCCATATTAGAAACTAAGGGATATTAAGGCCTCCATTTAATAGAGAACCGGAACAAAGCATCAACACAAATGAATACATGAACTCCTCAAACTACGGTCATCACTGAGAGTGGGCCCAGTTGTTGTCACTCCAGGGTTGTCGGATCATAACACATAGTAGGTGACTATAACTTGCAAGATCGGATCTAAAACATGGATATAATGATGAATTCATAAACGGTTCAGATCTGAAATCATGGCACCCGGGCCAAAAGTGACAAGCATTAAGCATAGCAAAGTCATAGCAACATCAATCTAAGAACATAGTGGATACTAGGGATCAAGCCCTAACAAAACTAACTCGATTACATGATGAATCTCATCCAACTCCTCACCGACCAGCGAGCCTATGAAGGAATTACTCACTCCCGGTGGGGAGCATCATGGAATTGGCGATGGAGAAGGGTTGGTGATGACGAAGAACGAAGATCCCCCTCTCCGGAGCCCCAAACGGACTCCAGATCTGCCCTCCTGAGGAAGAACAGGGCTTGGTGGCAGCTCCGTCTCATGGATCGTGATAATTCTTTCTCCCTGTTTTTTCTGAAATAATGTGAATTTATAGTATGAGGGGGATCGTCAGCGGGGCCACCAGGTGGGTACAACCCACCCGCCAGGAGAGGGGGGCGCGCCCTAGTGGGTTGTGCCCACCAAGGGCCCCTCTTTGGTGGGTCTTGGCTCCATAAATTCTTATTATTGTTATAAAAATCCTCGCAAAGTTTCATTCCATTCCTAGAACTTTTATTTCTGCACAAAAACAACACCATGGTAGTTTTGCTGAAAACAGCGTCAGTTCGGGGTTAATTTCATTAAAATCATGCAAATTAGAGTCCAAAACAAAAGGAAAAGCGTGAGAACAAGTAGATACGTTGGAGACGTATCAACTCCCCCAAGCTTAAACCTTTGCTTGTCCTCAAGCAATTCAGTTGATAAACTAAAAGTGAGAAAGAAAAACTTTTACGAACTCTTTTGCTCTTGTTTGCATAAATAAGCTTAAACAAAGACCAGGTTTTCAACCAACATTATAACTAACCATGTCAACAATAACTCTTAAAGACTATAATGACTCATATCAATAACATAATCAGCTAGCGAGCAATAATAAGATATCTCAAATAGCAACACGTTGTCAAAACTACCATTATATAATATGACAATAGTGGTATCTCGCTAGCCCTTTCTGAGACCGCAAAACATAAATGCAGAGCACCTCCGAAGCTCAAGCAGCGACTAAACATTGTAATTCATGATAGAAAAGATCC
This sequence comes from Aegilops bicornis, assembly GCA_021605145.1. NCBI lineage: Eukaryota > Viridiplantae > Streptophyta > Magnoliopsida > Poales > Poaceae > Aegilops > Aegilops bicornis. The sequence goes on from CM038669.1 coordinate 13,159,129, forward strand.
AGTCATGATGCACCCAACATTAGCTATAGACAATGCATAAATCATGACCGTTGTGCTCTACTCTGTTTCTGGCGCTTGTTTATAGAAGGTGGTGACACAACATAAAAGTAAATAGAAAGTCCCTTCGCAGAGGGAAGCAGTGATTTGCAGAGATGCCAGAGCTCAGTTTTTAAAACAGAGATAAATGATATTTTGAGACATGCACCCTTCTTATTCACTTCATGACCATCAGTTATCAACATCTTCCATGCTAAGCACGCTAGTGGCGGTCCCCAAGCGGAAAGTAAAGGTTTTCACTCCATTGGGAGTTTTTTTGTTTGATTATTAAAGAGATGAACTCTTTTTTGTATTTTGCAGTTTGGGACGGCATCCCTATTGTCGGCGTTCTGGGAACTGGGGTCCCCAGACTTGCTCGCCTGGCAAGGCCGACCAGCGGGGTCTGTGACGGCCCATCTTCACCAAAGAGTACTCAAGACCCTCGCGAGGGGCCAAGACTGGCGAGGCGGACGACACAATACCTCCTCGGGAGCGGCCTCACCAGGCTGGATCGTGAGGGGCGGAGAGATCAAGGCAAGGGGGTACCTCGCGAGGTTTCCCTTGACGTAAGCCATGACGCACCTAAGGCCAAAGTGGGCGCCAGCCACAAGATGTTGTCCTCTTGTTTCCTCTTTGGTGCTAAGGAGGCAAGCGAGGCGAAGAGTACCGAGGCATCAGCAAAGGTTTCCATATCGGGTGCAACATGACCAAGACCAGCAGGACGGCAGATTCGAGGTCACCGTGGAGCCCAAGATGGCGTCACCACTAGAGCCTTTGGCGGTAAAACTACTTTTGCCGTGATAAGTCAGACTAGCTGTCCTCCTTCGAACTTGGCCGTTGTGGCATCCCTTCCCGCTCAATATCTGGGAAGAGGACCAGGGCCTCTATAAATAGGACTAGTCATCACTGTACGAGGCAACTCATCTTGAGCAATCCTCACCCGCACACCAGCTCACCGAGCACAAGAACACCTCTCCTCAAGAGGCTATTCTTCCCTTGTACTGTTCATCCTTGCTACGTCTTGAGCTTGCGTTGGTTTTCCTCGAAGAGGAGAGGGTGATGCAGCAAGTGTAGCGTAAGTATTTCCCTCAGTTTTTGAGAACCAAGGTATCAATCCGGAAGGAGGCTCCTCAAAAGTCCCACGACCTACACAAACAATGAGAACTGCAAGAACCAACGCAATAAAGGGGTTGTCAATCCCTTCACGGCCACTTCATGAAAGTGAGATCTAATAAAGATAGTATGATAAGATAAATATATTTTTGGTATTTTATGATATAGATGCAAAAAGTAAAGATGCAAATAAAAGTAGATTGAAAGCAAAATATGATAAGAGATAGACAAGGGGGCCATAAGTTTCACTAGTGGCTTCTCTCAAGATAGCATAAGTATTACGGTGGGTGAACAAATTACTGTCGAGCAATTGATAGAAAAGCGCATAGTTATGAGATTATCTAGGCATGATCATGTATATAGGCATCACGTCCATAACAAGTAGACCGACTCACCGCATCTACTACTATTACTCCACACATCGACCGCTATCCAGCATGCATCTAGAGTATTAAGTTCATAAGAACGGAGTAACGCATTAAGCAAGATGACATGATGTAGAGGGATAAACTCATGCAATATGATATAAACCCCATCTTGTTATCCTCGATGGCAACAATACAATACGAGCCTTGCAACCCTTTGTCACTGGGTAAGGACACCGCAAGATTGAACCCAAAGCTAAGCACTTCTCCCATGGCAATAAAAACCAATCTAGTAGGCCAAACTAAACGGATAATTCGAAGAGACTTGAAAAGATAACTTAATCATACATAAAAGAATTCAGAGAAGATTCAAATATTATTCGTAGATAAACTTGGTCATAAACCCACAATTCATCGGATCTCGACAAACACACCACAAAAAGAGATTACATCGAATAGATCTCCACAAGAGAGGGGGAGAACATTGTATTGAGATCCAAATAGAGAGAAGAAGCCATCTAGCTAATAACTATGGACCCGTAGGTCTGTGGTAAACTACTCAAAACTCATCGGAGGGGCTATGGTGTTGATGTAGAAGCCCTCCGTGCTTGATTCCCCTTCCGGCAGAGTGACGGCGAAGGCTCCAAGATGGGATCTCACGGATACAGAAGGTTATGGCGGTGGAAATTGTGTTTCGTGGTGCCCCTGGATGTTTTCGGGGTACCTAGGTATATATAGGAGGAAGAAGTACATCGGTGGCCGCCCGAGGGGCCCACGAGACAAAGGGCGCCTATCGGGGGGCGCCTATCTTGTGGCTTCCTCGAAGCTTCTTGACTTGCACTCCAAGTCCTCTGGATCACGCTTTGCTCCAAAAATCACGCTCCCAAAGGTTTCATTCCATTTGGACTCCGTTTGATATTCCTTTTCTTCGAAATACTGAAATAGGCAAAAAAAAAACAGCAATATGGGCTGGGCCTCCGGTTAGTAGGTTAGTCCCAAAAATGATATAAATGTGTAAAATAAAGCCCATAAACATCCAAAAGGGGTAATATAATAGCATGGAATAATCAAAAATTATAGATACGTTGGAGACGTATCAAGCATCCCCAAGCTTAATTCCTGCTCGTCCTCGAGTAGGTAAATGATAAAAAGAGAAATTTTGATGTGGAATGCTACCTAGCATAATTCATGATGTAATTTTCTTTATTGTGGCATGAATGTTCAGATCCAAATGATTCAAAATAAAAGTTCATATTGATAAAAGAAATAGTAATACTTCAAGCATACTAATCAAAGTAATCACGTCTTCTCAAAATAACATGGCAAAAGAAAGTTCATCCCTACATAATCATATAGTTAGGCTATGCTTCATTTTCGTCACACAAAGATGTTCCCAACTTCTATATCCCCGATGACAAGCCAAGCAATTGTTCCATACTTAAATAATCTCAAACTTTTTCAACCTTCACGCAATACATGAGCGTGAGCCATGGATATAGCACTAAGGGTGGAATAGAATATGATGATGGGGATTGTGTGGAGAAGACAAAAAGGGAGAAAGTCTCACATTGACGAGGATAATCAACGGGCTATGGAAATGCCCATCAATTGATGTCAACATGAGGAGTAGGGATTGCCATGCAACGGATGCACTAGAGCTATAAATGCTCAACAAAAGAAAACTAGTGGGTGTGCATCCAACTTGCTTGGTCACGAAGACCTAGGGCATTTGAGGAAGCCCACCGTAGGAATATACAAGCCAAGTTATATAATGAAAAATTCCCACTAGTATGAAAAAGACAACTTATGAGACTTACTACATGAAGAACAAGGTGCTACTTTGAAGCACAATATATGTGTCACGCCCAATATGCGACCCTATCCAAGAGGAACTCGAAGGTCCCACCAAGGATAGACCCGCATATTGAAACGCTTTTGCAAGGTGGATATCATTACATCAACATTACATAATAGATGGGGATACATACAAGAGGCATACAATGCCACATGAATACAACATCATCATACATAAGATTATCATCCGACTACAGATGAAGCACAAACAGAAACTCAACGACATCCACCCTGCTAGCCCAGGCTGCCGACCTGGAACCTATCCCCTGATCGAAGAAGAAGCAGAAGAAGAACTCCAAAACAATAACACCGCTCTCGCGTCAAGATCATCGCATAACCTGTACCTGCAACTGTTGGTGTAGTAATCTGTGAGCCACGAGGACTCAGCAATCCCATTACCATGGGTGTCAAGACTAGCAAAGCTAAATGGGAAAGGAAGGGGTAAAGTGGTGAGGTTGCAGCAGCGACTAAGCAGAGTATGGTGGCTAACCAACGCAAATAAGAGCGAGAAGAGAGCAAGCGGAACGGTCGTGAAGCTAGCAATGATCAAGAAGTGATCCTGAACTCCTACTTACGTCAAACATAACCCGAAACCGTGTTACTTCCCGGACTCTACCGAAAAGAGACCATCACGGCTACACACGCAGTTGATGCGTTTTAATTCAATCTGGTGTCAAGTTATCTACAACCGACATTAACAAATTCCCATCTGCCTATAACCGCAGTAACGACTTTTGAAAGATTATACCCTGCAGGGTGTCCCAACTTAGCCCATGATAAGCTCTCGCGATCAACGAAGGATATTCCTTCTCCGGAAGACCCGATCAGTCTCGGAATCCCGGCTACAAGACATTTCGACAAGAATAAAACAAGACCAGCAAAGCCGCCCGAATGTGCCGACAAACTCGGATAGGAGCTGCACATATCTCATTCTCGTGGCACACCGGATTGTCCAAACTTCCGGTGGGCGAGCCAGAGTTGCCCTGGTAGCCACCGGCGGTCGATAGCTTGGACCAAAGACTCACGACGAGCAATCGCCCGGGGGGGTAATAAGATGACCCTCGAGAGCGCGACTCCCAAGGGAAAAAGGGCTAGGTGAGGCAAATGATAAAACCAAGGTTGGGCCTTGCTGGAGGAGTTTTATTCAAAGCGAACTGTCAAGGGGGTCCCATAAATCACCCAACCGCGTTAGGGACGCAAAATCCGGGAACATAATACCGATATGACGGAAACTAGGGCGGCAAGAGTGGAACAAAACACCAGGCATAAGGCCGAGCCTTCCACCCTTTACCAAGTATATAGATGCAATAATAATATATATAAGAGATATTGTGATATCCCAACATGAACATAATCCAACATGGAGCAATCTTCATCTTCACCGCAACTAGCAACGCTTATAAGAGGGGCTGAGCAAAAGCGGTAACATAGCCAAACAACGGTTTGCTAGGAAGGGTGACAAAGGTTAGAGGTTCATGGCAATTTGGGAGGCTTGATAAGCAAGTGGTAGGTAACGCAGCATAGCGATAGAACGAAGCAACTAGCATAGCAATGTTAGTAATGAGATCCAAGGTGACGGTCATCTTGCCTGTAATCCTGCTAGGAAGAAGAACGAGTCCATGAAGAAGATGAAGCCACGAAGACGAACCAAGCGTATACGAACGAATCCTCACGATCGCAACGATACAGGAACTATCGAGAAGAAGCACACAACATAGTAAACACACCACACAGGAAGATGGCATGATGCTCAATCAAGTATGATGCATGACAAGGCTACATGAAGCTACTCATGGCAAAAAATGATGCCTACAAGACCAACACATCAAAGCAAGTTTAAATGAGGCCGAAACAACATAGAACAATTCGGTAAGTCCTCATATGCAAATTTCGAAATCGGTCCAGATCTGAATAACTTTATGTTCAAGTTGTTAAACAACAAGTTAAGATGCACCAAGATGATCTACACGAAATTCTAGTCAAGGTACATATAAAGTTCATTTAATTCGGAGCTACGGCCTAGAAGATATGAGCAAAACAAGTTAAACATGGCATTGATACAAAATGCATTCAAATATCAAGCAAACACCTCAAATCAAGGATGCAACATGATAATATGAAACTACGTGCAAAATCAAGCAAGTTTCACATAGAGCACACTCAAAACGGAGCAACGGTACCACACATACACACCAAACAATAAATAGCACCAATCTGACCATAACAGCAAGTAGGCATCTAGGGAACATCAAAACAACATGCTACAGGACCTAAACATGATAACAAAAGGCATGGACATGATGTGCAGGTAAAGCATTACAAAACATGAACACTGAGCTATCTCCAGAAACAACTAGAACATGCTCAAAAAGACATGGCAAGATTGCATATAATAACAGGTTCACAGACTTAGCAGAATGTACAGGACATGACAGAAATAACATCAGGTTGCAATGTTTAGAGCTATCAAACAACATGTTACAGCAAGCTATCATGTCAAACTAGAGCATGAAATGAATCTAATCAAAGCATATAACAAAAGTCCTTTACTGACCATGAGCCAAAAGGGCACAGAAAATACAGTTGCAAGCATGTGAACATAGCAAAAACATAAACAGTTTCAGACTTAGTGAAAAACTGGAGCATGTCATAAACAGATAACAAGTAGGCATGTTGGTGAGCTTTAAGCACTCAGTACAGAGCAATACATGGCATGTAAAGGTAACCAACAGCAAGATGACATAAATATGAATCTAAGAATGGCAATAGCATAGTCATAGGGTGCTTGGATCACTAGCAGAACACATGGCAAAACTGAACATAATGTTAACAAGCTGACAGCAACATTATTTAGCAAGTTTGGAGCAACATCAGGCTATAAATGCAACAAAAGGCATGAATGGATAGAGCATAACATATATAACAAAACACCCTCAGTGAACATCTCCAGATTATGCATCAAACTCATGGTATCAACAGGTTTACATGGCAACAAAAAGTAACAGGCTCAGACTTAGCAGAAATCACTAAGTCACAGAAATCAGCAACATCACGGAGGCTACTTTGCATGCTTGTGCTAGTCACCACATAGATCACAAAAATACATTGCATACACCCCTGCAAAGATGGAATGGCATAGATCAAAACACATGTAGAGCTCATGCTCATAAGATGCACACATCAAATGCAACAAAAATGACAAATCACCAAGTTCTGATAACAGGCAGCAGATAACATCATATAGCACTCTTGCAACAATGATTCAGGCATCTAGATGACCTCAAATGAATATGACGCAATGGAATGAAATGATGTACTCATTGGGGAGAAAACTTAGACATATCACACGCATGAAACGGAGCTACGGATGCAGAGATACGATGCCACGAACATGGCATGAAAATTACACAGATCTGGGACTTGGGCAAATTTCACCTCCGCGAAAAGTGGACGGGGACGTTCCGGGACGGAGAGATCCGGGACGGGCGGAGGCGTTTGGGTCGACGAACTGGTGGATCTGGTCCACCTGACCAGATCCGGCGAGGACCTGGGCGACTCTTGCCAGGAAGGATGGCCGGAGCAGCCTTCGGCCCAGGTCGGGATCACGGAGGGAGACGGGCCGGGTCCGGCCGGAAGGCCGGGGAGGCAGCGCCCGGCGATTTAGGGCAGCGGGCGGAGCTCAGGCGCCTTCGGGAGCCGGACGGGAGGGCGGCGGCGATCGAGGCGGGTTCGGCAAGGCGCGCCCGAGACGGGCGGCGCTGGCTGGCGAAGCGCGGGCGGCGACGGGCGACGGACGGGCGCGGGGACCCAGCGGCGGCAAGGGCGCTTCGGATCCGCGCTGGCGGCGGGGCCGGGCGCTGGCTCATACGGGCCGGCGGCGCGCTGGTGGCCTGGGTGGCTACGTGGCGGATGCCGACATGAGCGGCGGAGCGGACGCGTCCGGGGAAGATCGGACATGTCCGGCTGCGGAAAGGGCCTAGGTTAGGGTTGGACTGCGCGAAAATCCTATGGGGAGCACCTATTTATAAGTAGAGGGAGCAAGGAGAGTCCAAATGAGGAGCGGTTTTCGCCCACACGATCGTGATCGAACGACCGAGAGCATGGAGGGGTTTTGGATGGGTTTTGGCCCACTTTGGAGGGGGTGTTGGGCTGCACACAAAAGAGGCTTTATGGTTACCCCGGTTAACCGTTGGAGTATCAAGCGACCTCCAAATGGCACGTAAACTTGACAGGCGGTTCACCGGTGCTATACCAAACCGCTTGACAAACCTCGTCCATTCCGAGAACGTTTAACACCCACTCACGACAGGAGACAAAAGGGGAACGCCGGAGGGCATAGGATCGCCGGATTGCAAAACGGACAACGGGGAAAATGCTCGGATGCATGAGACGAACACGTATGCAAAATGGGATGCACATGATGACATGGCAAAATGCAACACGCAAGCAAATGACATGGCAACAACGACAAATAACTGGCGGACACCTGGCGCATCGAATCCGGGGCGTTACAATATGAGACTCACTACATGAAGAACATGGTGCAACTTTGAAGCACAAGTGTGATAATAGGATAGTAACATTGTCCCTTCTCTCTTTTTCTCTCTTTTTTTCTTTTTTTATTTGGGCCTTTTCTCTCTTTTTTTATGGCCTCTTTCTTTTTCCCTTTTTTTATTTTTATTTTTCGTCCGGAGTCTCATCCCGACTTGTGGGGGAATCATGGTCTCCATCATCCGTTCCTCACTTGGGACAATGCTCTAAAATGATGATCATCACACTTTTATTTCCTTACAACTCAACAATTACAACTCGAAACTAGAACAAGATATGACTCTATATGATTGCCTCCGGCGGTGTACCGGGATGGTGCAATGAATCAAGAGTGACATGTATGAAAATTAATGCATGGTGGCCTTGACACAAATACGATGTCAACTACATGATCATGCTATGGCAATATGACAAAAGTAAAGTATGTCGTGATGATGATGAACGGTGGAAAGTTGCATGGCAATATATCTCGGAATGGCTATGGAAATGCCATAATAGGTAGGTATGGTGGCTGTTTTGAGGAAGATATAGGGAGGTTTATGTGTGATAGAGCGTATCGTATCACGGGGTTTGGATGCACCGGCGAAGTTTGCACCAACTCTAAAGCTGAGAAAGGGTAATGCACGGTACCGAAGATGCTAGCAAAGGCAGAAAGGTAAAAGTGCGTATAATCCATGGACTCAACATTAGTCAAAAGAACTCATATACTTATTGCAAAAATTTAGAAGTCATCAAAAATCAAGTACTACGCGCATGCTCCTAGGGGATAGATTGGTAGGAAAAGATCATCGTCATTCCCCGACCGCCACTCATAAGGATGCACAAGCCGTGTACACTTCATGTTTCAAATTTGTTACACAACTTTAACCATACGTGCATGCTACGGGACTTGCTAACTTCAACACAAGCATTCTTTAAATTCATAATCACCCAAATAGCATGACTTTAATATCACTACCTCCATATCTCAAAACAATTATCAAGTATCAAGTTGATCATGGCATCCAATTCACTTCCTATGATAGTTTTTATTATACCCAACTTGGATGTTCATCATTCTAGGACCAACTTTATGATCATACCAAATACCATGCTGTTCTAAAAGACTCTCAAAATAATATAAGTGAAGCATGAGAGACTAGCAATTTCTTCAAAATTAAGACACCACCATGCTCTAAAAGATATAAGTGAAGCACTAGAGCAAAAACTATCAAGCTCAAAAAGATATAAGTGAAGCACATAGAGTACTCTACCAAATTCTAATCAAATAGGCTTCTCCCAAAAGGTGTGTACATCAAGGATGATTGTGGTAAACTAAAATCAAAGACTAATATAATACATGACGCTCCAAGCAAAACACTTATCATGTGGTGAATAAAAATATAGCTCCAAGTAAAGTTACCAATGAACGAAGACGAAAGAGGGGATGCCTTCCCGGGGCATCCCCAAGCTTAGGATTTTGGCTATTCTTGAATATCTTGGGGTGCCTTGGGCATCCCCAAGCTTAGGCTCTTGCCACCCTTTATTCCATTGTCCATAAAAGCTTTACCCAAAACTTGAAAACTTCACAACACAAAACTCAACCGAAAATCTTATAAGCTCCGTTAGTGAAAGAAAACAAAACCACCACATAAGGTACTGCAATGAACTCATTATTTATTTATTTGGGTGTTAAACCTACTGTATTCCAACTTCTCTATGGATTATAAACTATTTTATTGGCCATAGATTCATCAAAATAAGCAAACAACACACGAAAAACAGAATCTGTCAAAAACAGAACAGTCTGTAGTAATCTGTAACTAACGCAAACTTCTGGAACTCAAAAAAATTCAGACAAAATAGCACGACCTAGAAAATTTGATTATTGATCAGAAGCAATTGGAATCACTATTTTATCACGTTCTGGTGATTTTTAACAATTATTTTCGTGAGCCAAAAGTTTCTAGAAATTACAGCAAGATCAAATAACTATCATCCAAGAAGATCCTATAGGTTTAACTTGGCACAAACACTAATTAAAAGATAAAACCACATCTAAACAGAAGGTAGATGGATTATTTATTCCTAAACAGAAGCAAAAACAAAAAACATAAAGAAAATTGGGTTGCCTCCCAACTAGCGCTATCGTTTAACGCCCCTAGCTAGGCATAAAAGCAAGGATAGATCTAACGAGTGCCATCTTTGGCACTAAACTCATAAGTAGCACGCATGATAGATTCATAAGGTAATTTGACTTTCTTTCTTGGAAAGTGCTCCATGCCTTTCTTTAATGGAAATTGGAATCTAATATTCCCTTCCTTCATATCAATAATCGCACCAATCGTTCTAAGGAAAGGTCTACCAAGAATAATAGGGCAAGAAAGATTGCAATCTATATCAAGAACGATAAAATCTACGGGCACCAAATTTCTATTTGCAACAATAAGAACATCATTGATTCTTCCCATAGGCTTTTAATGGTGGAATCCATGAGGTGCAAATTTAAAGAACAATCATCAAGATCATGGAAACCTAGGACATCACATAAAGTTTTTGAATCGTGGAAACACTAGCACCCAAATCACACAAAGCAAAACACTCATAATCTTTAATTCTAATCTTTATAGTAGGTTCCACTCATCATTTAAGTTTTTCTAGGTATAGAAACTTCCAAATTAAGTTTTCATCATAAGATTGCATCAAGGCATCAACAATATGTTTGGTAAAAGCTTTGTTTTGACTATAAGCATGAGGAGAATTAACAACGGGTTGCAACAAGGAAATACAACCTTTTATAGAGCAATTATCATAATTAAATTCCTTGAAATCTGAGATAGTAGGTTCAACATTATTAGAAGTTGAGGATTCTCCAATCTCACTTTTACCAAATTTAACATTAAGATCTAAAGACTCCGAATTCTTGGGACGCCTTCTAGGCAAAGTTGATTAATCATCAATCCCATAATCATCAAAATTCATATTGCAAAACATAGATCTAATCGGAAGCGCATCAACAACTTTAAGATCCTCATCATTATTTTCATGTAATTTAGAAGAACACACTTTTATGAAGTTTTCTTTTTTAGCACGCAATCTAGTGGGTTTTTCCTTGCACTCGTCAATGGAAATTATCATTACTTTTAGAGACTCATTGATATCATGCTTAGGAGAAGAAGATCCAAGTTTAAGAGAATTAACATCAAGCGAAAGTCTATCAACGTTCCTAGCCAAATCATCAACTTTGAGCAGTATTTCTTCAAGCAAAGCATTAAAATTCTTTTGAGAAATCATAAATTCTTTCACACTATTCTCAAAATCAGAGGGTATCTTATTAAAATTACCATACGAATTATTGTAGGAATTTCCATAATTATTAGAGGGATTACTAGGGAACGGTCTAGCATTAAAATTTCCTCTATAAGCATTATTTCCAAAACTATTCCTACCAACAAAATTCACATCCATAAATTCATTATTATTCTCAATCAAGGAAGACAAAGGCATATCATTGGGATCAAGAGGGGTATTTTTTAGTAAAAACATCTTCATAAGTTCATCCATCTTTCCACTCAAAACATTGATTTCTTCTATAGCGTGCACTTTTTTAGTAGAAGATCTTTTGGTGTGCCATTGAGAATAATTAGCCATAATATTATCAAGGAGTTTTGTAGCATCTCCTAATGTGATTTCCATAAAGGTGCCTCCCGCGGCTGGATCTAAGAGATTTCTAGAAGCAAAGTTCAATCCGGCATAAATTTTTTGTATAATCATCCATAAATTCAAACCATGAGTAGGGCAATTGCGAAGCATTAATTTCATTCTTTCCCAAGATTGGGCAACATGCTCATGATCAAGTTGTTTAAAGTTCATAATATCGTTCCTAAGAGTGATGATCTTAGCGGGAGGAAAATACTTAGAGATAAAAGCATCTTTGCACTTGTTCCAAGAATCAATACTATTTCTAGGCAAAGATGAAAACCAAACTTTAGCATGATCTCTAAGTGAAAACGGAAATAACTTCAGTTTGACAATATTGTTATCCGTATCTTTCTTCTTTTGCATATCACACAAATCAACAAAATTGTTTAGATGAGTAGCGGCATCTTCACTAGGAAGGCGGCTAATTGATCTTTTCATAACAAGATTCAGCAAAGCGGTATTGATTTCACAAGACTCGTCATTATTAAGAGGAGCAAACCGAGTACTAAGGAAATCATTATTATTGGTATTCGAGAAGTCACACAATTTGGTATTATCTTGTGCCATGGCAACAAGTAATCCAACACACAAACAAATGTAAAGCGGCAAGCAAAAAAAGAGAAGGAGATTGGGAAAGAGAGGCTAATAAAGCGGCAAGGGTGAAGTGGGGAGAGGAAAAGCGAGAGGCAAATGGCGCCAGAAATCCTTCTTTTGCTACGCCTTCCTTGAGCTTATGCTGGTTTTTCCTCAAAGAGGAGAGGGTGATGCAGCAAGTGTAAGCGTAAGTATTTCCCTCAGTTTTTGAGAACCAAGGTATCAATCCGATAGGAGGCTCCTCAAAAGTCCCACGCACCTACACAAACAAGCGAGAACTCGCAACCAACGCAATAAAGGGGTTGTCAATCCCTTCACGGCCACTTGCGAAAGTGAGATCTAATAAAGATAGTATGATAAGATAAATATATTTTTGGTATTTTATGATATAGATGCAAAAAGTAAAGATGCAAGTAAAAGTAGATTGAAAGTAAAATATGATAAGAGATAGACTCGGGGGCCATAGGTTTCACTAGTGGCTTCTCTCAAGATAGCATAAGTATTACGGTGGGTGAACAAATTACTGTCGAGCAATTGATAGAAAAGCGCATAGTTATGAGATTATCTAGGCATGATCATGTATATAGGCATCACGTCCATAACAAGTAGACCGACTCACCTCGCATCTCATCGCTATTACTCCACACATCGACCGCTATCCAAGATGCATCTAGAGTATTAAGTTCACAAGAACAGAGTAACGCATTAAGCAAGATGACATGATGTAGAGGGATAAACTCATGCAATATGATATAAACCCCATCTTGTTATCCTCGATGGCAACAATACAATACGTGCCTTGCAACCCTTTTACATCGGTAAGGACACCGCAAGATTGAACCCAAAGCTAAGCACTTCTCCATGGCATGAAAAACCAATCTAGTAGGCCAAACTAAACGGATAATTCGAAGAGACTTGCAAAGATAACTTAATCATACATAAAAGAATTCAGAGAAGATTCAAATATTATTCGTAGATAATCTTGGTCATAAACCCACAATTCATCGGATCTCAACAAACACACCGCAAAAAGAGATTACATCGAATAGATCTCCACAAGAGAGGGAGAACATTGTATTGAGATCCAAAAAGAGAGAAGAAGCCATCTAGCTAATAACTATGGACCCGTGAGGTCTGTGGTAAACTACTCACAACTCATCAAGGGGCTATGGTGTTGATGTAGAAGCCCTCCGTGCTTGATTCCTCCCAAGTGTCGACGAAGGCTCCAAGATGGGATCTCGCCCGGATCTGAAGGATTCTGGTGGTGGAAATTTTGTTTTGTGGTGCCCTGGATGTTTTCGGGTGCGTAGGTATATATAGGAGGAAGAAATGCGTCGATGGTCGCTGAGGGGCCCACGGGGACAGAAGCGCGCCCTATAGGGGGCGCCTCCTATCTCGTGGCTTCCTTGGAAGCTTCTTGACTTGCACTCAAGTCCTCTTGGATCACGTTCGTTCCAAAAATCACGCTCCCGAAGGTTTCATTCCGTTTGGACTCCGTTTGATATTCCTTTTCTTGAAATCTTGAAATAGGCAAAAAACAGCAATATGGGCTGGGCCTCCGGTTAGTAGGTTAGTCCCAAAAATGATATAAATGTGTAAAATAAAGCCCATAAACATCCAAAAGGGGTAATAAAATAGCATGGAACAATCAAAAATTATAGATACGTTGGAGACGTATCAATCCTCAGCCCAAGAGGCAATCCACCACCACCACACTGGAGTAGGGTATTACACCACAACGGTGGCCCGAACCAGTATAAATCTTGTGTCCCCGTGTTCTTTGGGTTCAGCGAGCTAGTTCGTGAGACCGTGGAGTGCGAGAGCTTGGGAGAGGAGAGATCTTCATGCGCACCCCAGTGTTTGAACCACAAGGGTTTTACCGGAACCCGAATTTCGGCATTTGGCGCACCAGGTAGGGGTGCGCTGGAGCTTTCCTTCCGACGATCTGTGCTCCGCCGCCACTGCGCTTTGCCCCCATGGCAAGCGCAGAGCTTTTCGCTCCGACGACCGATGCCAGCGGCGGGGCCAAGGGGCTCCGAGCCTTGGCCCCCGCCTTACGACAAGTGCAGTGGCCGCCCAAGTTCAAGCCGGAGATGCCACCGCGCTATGACGGCGCGGCGGATCTGGTGGCTTTCCTGCTGACATACGAGGAGGCCGTCCTCAAAGCTGGGGGCGACAACAGGGTCATGGTCAACTGGCTTCCCATGGCCCTTACAGGCGCACTGCGTGCCTGGCTGCTCACCCTCCCAGGATCTTCCGTGGCGTACTGGGAGGAGTTGTGCGACCTCTTCACCACGCGCTTCGCGGCGCCGGCACCCCATCCTGTAGCGGCCCTCCTCGGTGGCTCGCAAGCGCCATCCTCAGACCGCCACCTCAAGCCGTTCCTTCGCCAGATTGGCACCGCTTCCACGCGCCAGGGGGCTCCCCCGAGTGGGGCGGCGCCCGAGGCCGACCTCACCTTCGACTCAGGGGACCACCCCGTCACCACTGCCGGCTCGGGTGTGCTCCCAATGCTTTGCACGCCCACCATTTGCAACGTGGCCGTCACCAAGACCCTCATTGACGGCGGCGCCGGCCTCAATGCGCTCTCCGTGGAGGCTTCAGCCTTCTTCACGTACCACTCGAGCGGCTCCGCCTCAGCAAGCCTTTCTCAGGAGTTGGCGGCGGCACTGCCCCACCTCGACAGATCCGCCTTCTGTCACCTTCTAAGACGCGTCGATAACCACTACCGCACCAAGCTGGTCGACTTCGACGACATCGCCGCGATCGGGCCTTCCCGTGACAACGCCATCCCCTGTACCCAGCTCTGGCCTAGTTTATGTCAGCAACCCATCCGACTTACAACCTCATGAAGATGCCTGGGAGCAAGGGCGTCCTCACTGTCGAGGGGGACACCAAGGAGGCTCTGGTGGCGCTCAAGCTTGCCCTCAAGACCACCGCGGCAGCGCAGCCTGCCGGCGCGGACGCCTCCAAGGCCAAGGAAGCCGCACCAACCAAGAAGAAGCAGTTGTTCACCTAAGACAAAGTTGAAACCAAGCAGGTTCCAGTCAATGAAGACGGGTCCTCAGGAGCCACCTTTACCATCGGTGCCGAGCTCGACCCTGATCAAGAGGAAGCGTTGGTGAAGTTCTAGCACGCAAACAAGGAGATATTCGCATGGGAACCCAAACAGCTGGTGGGGGTCCCGAGAGAGGTGATTGAGCATCACTTAAAGGTGTGCCCCAATGTACGCCTGTGGAAGCGTGAAGCGAGACGATAGTCCACGGAGAAGCAGGCCTTCATCGTCCAAGAAACCCATAAGTCGGAGGCGGCGGGTGCCATTCGCGAGGTTCGCAGACCCCAGTGGCTGGCGAACCCCGTTGTTGTCTTTGAAGAAAGGCGGGAAGGAGCGCATGTGTGTCGACTTCACCAACCTCAACAAGGCCTGCCCCCAAGATCCGTTCCCGCTTCCACGCATCGACCAGATCGTCGACTCCACCGCCGAGTGCGATTTGATGTGCTTCCTGGATGCATTCTCAGGCTATCATCAGATCCAGATGGCGGTAGAAGATGTGGAGAATACCGCCTTCCTCACCCTATGTGGGGTGTACTCCTATACTTGCATGCCTTTCAGACTGTGCAATGCGGGAGCGACCTTCCAGTGGCTGATGCACATTGCCTTAGGGCGGCAGCTCGGGAGAAACGCGGAAGCCTACGTCGACGACATTGTGGTGAAGTCTCGGGAGGCGATAACTTTGATCCAAGACCTGGAGGAGACCTTCGCGAGCCTATGCCAGGTGAGCTTGTGGCTCAACCCGGAGAAGTGCGTGTTTGGTGTCCCTTCCGGCAAGCTGCTGGGTTTCCTCGTGTCCCGCAGAGGGATCGAGGCGAACCCAGAGAAGGTCAAGGCAATCGAAGACATGAGTCCACCGCAGACCCTCAAGGAGATGCAGAAGCTTGCCAGTCGTGTGACTACGTTGGTTCGCTTTATCTCCAAGCTGGGGGAGCGTGCCCTACCGTTCTTCAAGCTGATGAAGAAGAAGGGCCCATTCGAGTGGACTCCGGAGGCTGACCAAGCGTTTCAAGACATCAAGAGATACCTGACCAGCCCGCCAGTGATGGTGGCGCCTCGACCCCTCGAGCCCTTGGTGCTCTACCTGCGCCACACACACCACTCCGCCAACAGAAAGCTTGGTGTCCCTCAGAGAAGAGCGCCAGGTCAAGGGCCCGCCAAGTGGAACCACCAGGCCGGACGAAGCGACACGGAACCAAGGCGAAGCTCCTGAAGCAACGGCTGCTTCGGCAGACCACCAAGCCCCTGAAGCCGAAGACCCCAAAGAGACACCTCAACCCCCGGAAGCCGAAGACTCTGTCAGCTCTCCCGCCCTTGTTGAGCACCCGGTGTACTTCGTCAGCACAGTGCTGCGGGATGCGAGGGCACGATACCCCATGCCTCAGAAGATCCTACTTGCGCTCCTGGTGGCCTCGCGCAAGTTGCGCCACTACTTCCAGGGTCACCCCATCAAGGTCGTCTCGGCTTACCCGCTGGAAAGAGTGCTCAGGAGCCCCAATGCTATCGGGCGAGTGTTGAATGGAACATCGAGCTGCAAGCGTTTGACTTGGAGTTCAAAGACCTGACCGTGGTCATCAAGGGGCTGCGCCGGAGACTTTGTATGAATGGACCGACGCCCAGAGCTTGAAGCGGCGAGAACCACTCCCTCTCTCCGAGGGAGCGGCGCCCGGACAGGCTGGGTCATGTACTTGACGGTAGCGTTCTCACGCCAGCGCTTGAGGCTGGGCGGTGCTTATCTCACCCACAGGACAAGCTCTACTACGGCCCGTGCAGCTCTGCTTCCAGCAGGGCGAGAAGGTCTCCAATAACATAGCAGAGTACGAGGGCCTCATAGCTAGCCTCAGGGCTGCGGTGGCCCTGGGGGTGAGGCGTCTCACCATCAAGGGAGACTCGTAGCTCGTCGCCAACTTCTGCAACAAAGTATATGAGCCAAAGGACGAGCACATGGAGGCATATCTCACGGAGGTGCGCAAGATGGAGAAGCAGTTCTCGGGTCCGGAATTGCAGCATGTGCCCCGTGGCACCAACAAGGAAGCCGACGACATCGCCAGAAGAGCATCCATGCGGCTACCCCAAGAGCCTGGCGTCTTTGAGGAGCGGCTCTTCAAACCATCAGCAACACCGCCACTCTCAAGAACAGCTGCCTCGGGAGGAGCTCCCTCAACCACCTGCCTCAGGAGCCCCAGCCTGCGGCCCGACCTCGAGCGCGCTTGCTCTTGGCGCTTCCGGACCTCGGGAGGGTGCTGGATCAAGGAATTCAAGGAATACCGACGCAGCGGGCGTTCCGGAAGAGGAGGAGGACATGGAGCGTGTGGCCGACAAGCCACGGCGTCTTGCGCCGACGGGGACAATGGAGTTATACAGAAGCGGCCAAACGACTTTTCCTGCGTTGCATCTCCGGGGAGCAAGGAAGAGAGCTGGCAGCCCGACATACACTGAGGGACTGTGGGCACCACTCGTCGTCATGAACCCTCGTCGGCAAGGTGTTTCGCAGTGGATTCTACTGGCCCACGGCACTCAACGACGTGACTGAGCTGGTGAGGTCCTGCGAGGCCTGCCAGTTCCACGCCAAGCAGATTCATCAGCCGGCTCAGGGCCTCCAGACCATCCCACTCTCATGGCCATTCATGATGCAGGGGCTGGATATCTTGGGCCCGTTCCCTCGAGCGCCTGGGGCTACCGCTACCTCTACGTCGCCATCGACAAGTTCACCAAGTGGGTGGAGGTAGAAACTGTCCGCACCATCCCAGGTGGCTCTGCAGTCAAGTTCATCAAGGGTCTCGTGAGCCGTTTCGGGGTCCCCAACCGCATCATCACCGATAACGGCTCGCAGTTCACTAGTAATCTCTTCAAGACATATTGTGCTAACCTTGGAACGCAGATCTGCTACGCTTCGGTGGCGCACCCCAGGAGCAATGGTCAGGCCGAACACGCCAACGCGGAGGTCCTAAGGGGCCTCAAGACCAGGACCTTCAAGAAGAAGCTTGAGGCCTACGGCAGGGGCTGGCACGACGAGCTCCAGTCCGTGTTGTGGTCCATCCGCACCACTGCCACCAAGCCGACGGGTGAGACCCCATTCTTCCTCGTCTATGGAGCAGAAGCAGTTCTCCCTCACGAGGTCAAACATCGCTCCGTGCGGGTCCTGGCTTTTGATGAGGCGTAGTAGGACGCCATGCGGGGGATGGACCTCATGCTGGGAGAGGGACGCCGCCGTGAAGCCACGCTACGAGCGACAAGATATCAGCAGGCGCTGCGGCGGTACCACTGCCGCAACATCCGCTCCAGGACACTCGAGGTGGGGGACCTTGTCCTAAGGCGGGTGCTCTCTAGGGAAGGGCTGCATAAGCTCTCACCCATGTGGGAGGGCCCGTTTAGGGTCACCCACGTCTCGAACTGGCCGCGCCACAGCGCTGGAGGCAGGTCGAAGGTACCCATCCAGAACGCCTGGAACATCCAGCACCTCCGGAAGTTCCACCCATGAAGAAAGGCCCGACGCCTGTGAAGAAGGCCCAGTGCCTATGAAGGTCTCTTCTCGTGACACTCTCACGTAATAATGAGTGGGGCTGTACATGCCCCGGAGTCTCAGGAGTGCCGCCCTTGGGCCTCTAGGGCTCCCTCCCATGTTCTAGTGGCAGCACTTAGCTCCGTGCTGGTGAGAAGACAAGAAGACTAGACTAGGTGCTGGACGCGGCTTTTCATTTGCTTTCCGTAGTTGGCTCGCCCCTCTTTAATTGAAATTTGCTTTCTGGTGTTCTCTTGCTGGTCTCATCCTATCGCTTTCTGCCTCTGTTCTGCCTTTGTTTCTCTGTTTGGCCTGTACTCTCTTGCGCGTCCCTCGCGAGGGGGCTGGACAGGTGCCCTCGTGAGCGTCTTGTTTTTTTCGCGAAGCACCCTCGTTCGAGCCGCAAGCCGGCACTCCTCCCCTAATCCGTGCCCCACGGGTACCGCGATGCGAGGCGCTGAGTCATGGCTGGCGGCGCCTGCGATCAGGGCTCGGAATTCCCTAACTAACAAATTTTTTCAGTTCCCAAAAAGCCTGGCCAGGTGCTGAGGAATGCGTGCCTCGTGAGGCGGAAACTACTTCAAACACGGCAAGCTCAGTTATTCCTACGCGCCTATATAAGACATTTATGCTCCGACATGACACAGGAACGATAAACATAGCATAACAACTCGGAAACCACAGTTTTGCTGCGTGCCTGCGAGCCCCATACTGCCTCTCTTGATGCGAGGAAGAAATGGAAGAACAAAGCAAAAGCAGCGCGTGCCTCTGTGATTCGTGAGGTCGAACCCGTGGCGCTCTCCTGAGCTCAGTCGGACCCTTCCTCACGCTTCCCTGAGGCGCGATGGCGAGATGACCCGCTGCCACCTTCGAAGCGGGCGCGGCGGCGTGGTTGCTGGTCGTAGCCGCCGCTGCTGGAGCTGTCGCCGGAGGAAGAGTCGCCATAGCTGGGCGCGAGGTTGTCCTCGCCCTCATCTCGACCGTCGCCAAGGCCAAGCACTTCGTCGTCGTCGTTGTCCTCGGGGCAGCACCCGACGCGACGGCCATCTTCTCCGAACACCCTCACGCAGAGGGTCGTGTTGCCGTCGTACTTGAAGTGGAGGGTGCACCGCCTGCCCAGGCCGCGCGCGCGGGCAAATGTCTGCCAGCCACGGGCTAGGGCCACGTTGCCAGTAGCGGAGACCTCAACCGCTGCCCACGAAGCTTTGCTGCAGCAGCCGTCCGCCTGCAGCCTTAGCCCGCCGGGACCTGCGGCCGGCAGCTCGCCGGCGAAGAAGCACGGAGCTGAAGCCGGGTGCTGGCCGGATTCTCCGACCAAACGACGAACTCTGGCAGCACCTCCGCTGAGTGGAAGTGCGGCCGGAGAGGCCGCGCGACCACGGCACGCCTTCCTTCACCAACAGGTCTGCCACGACCAGGGTGACCCCGACCACGCGAAGAGGCACCGACGCGGCTGCGAGGAGCCACAACAGGGGTCATGGTGTGCTTGTGGGGACGGCTGCGTCCACGCTTGGGCGCCGGAGAGCCGGGCCCCTCCTGGCGGGCCTTCCCCTTCTCCGCGGCCGAAAACCTCTTTGCAGGCGCCATTGGTGTCGCTACTGGCAATGGAGCAAGGGAGGAGAAGCGAGCGGAATGGGAAGAGATGGATGACGGGGGCTCTGCCCCCCCCCTCCTTATTTATAACCCAAGGGAGGCCAACCGTCGACCCCCACGATCGCAGGTAATGATAACCCATTTTTGCATGCAATAGGGGCTCGTCAAATTGGGCAGTTGCCAAGGCAGCGTGGGGAAGCGAACATGCCCATGGCGTCGACCGCCACGCGTCGACCATGGCCACAGGCTATTGGGGCCCGTGGCTCTCCGCACTTGCCTTTAACCGCCTCGAAGCCAAGTCTGGCCGCTTTGGGCACAGGGGCTCTTGTCGGCTTACGGGAGCAGGGGTCCCCGACACTTGCCTAAGTGCGGCCCATGGTGTGGCTCCATAAGCGGGCCCGTATGGCCCACCTTCACCAGCAAATACTCAAGACCCTTGCGAGGGGCCATGCCTCGCGAGGCGGATGACACAAGACCTCCTCGGGAGCGGCCTCACCAGGCTGGCTCGTGAGGGGCGGAGAGATCAAGGCAAGGGGGTACCTCACGATGTTTCCCGTGACGTAAGCCATGACGACCAAGGCCAGGCGGGCGCCAGCACGCACAGTGTCCTCGTTTCCTCTTTGGTGCTAAGGAGGCAAGCGCAGGCGAAGAGTACCGAGGCATCAGGCAAAGGTTTCCATATCGGTGCAACAAGACCAAGACCAGCAGGACGGCAGGACGGAGGTCACCATGGAGCCCAAGACGGCGTCACCACCAGAGCCTTTGGCAGGCGAAGACTACTTTTGTCATGATAAGCTATACTAGCTGTCCCCCTTCGAACTTGGCCGTTGTGGCATCCCTTCCCGCTCAATATTTGGGAAGAGGACCAGGGCCTCTATAAATAGGACTAGTCATCACGGTAGGAGGCAACTCATCTTGAGCAATCGTCACCCGCACACCAGCTCACCGAGCACAAGAACACCTCTCCTCATGAGGTTGTTCTTCCCTTGTACTGTTCATCCTCAGCCCAAGAGGCAATCCACCACCAACAGTGGCCCGAACCAGTATAAATCTTGTGTCCCCGTGTTCTTTGGGGTTGCCGAGCTAGTTCGTGAGATCGTGGAGTGCGAGAGCTTGGGAGTGGAGAGATCTTCTGTTAGGACCCCGACTCGTGCCACACCAATCTAGCATGTAACACCTCATATCACTTTGCGGCCTCACGCACGGTATTCCCACGGTGACGCCTTACCAGGCCGGGACCGCTTATGCCTTTTGGCACACGATATGATAGTGCCGCTAGCATCCATATGACAGGAGCCCGGCCGACATGGCTAGTCGTGAACCCAAAGTGGCACTAACTTACAGGACAGGCATACATGACCTAGCAACGCGGTTTGGTCATCGCCGAGTGAATCCGGTTGTAGCAACTGGGCTAGCGGGACTCCGGTAAACACCGCGTGACATTTCCCGAAGGGACGGACCACGAGAACGAAGAAGGACACATGCCGCCAGCCTAAGTGTTCTGGAGCAGTAGCAAGCTACCAAGGCTCAGTGGAAGCACTAGGAGACATTTCCCGGTAAGAGAGGCTACCAAGGATAAACAACTAGATAGTCAGATCCCACACATACCAAGCATTTCAATAACATACACACAATATGCTCGATATGTGCAAATACAACATGACTCTACAACTCAAGTATTTTATTCAATAGGCTCCGAGGAGCGAGATATTACAAACATGGGTCTCATGACCCAACATACAGAGCATACAAGCAACAAGCACTAGTAGAAAAAGGGTCAAACGTGAAGCACATTAGTGCCGGTTTGTAAAAAAACTGGCACTAATGTGATCAATAATCTTGATTCGAATGGCTATGCATTAGTGCCGGTTAAGTAATGAACCTTTAGTACCGTTCGTGCCATGAACCGGTACTAAAAGGGTGGTGGCAGTGGCGTCAAGCGAGGGCCCCCTGAGCCCCTTTAGTGACGGTTTGTGACACAAACCCGGTACTAAAAAGTCTAACCTATAGTACCGGTTTGCGTCACCAACCCGGCAAAGATCTGAAGTCTTAACCTATAGTCCGGTTGAAGACACAAACCCGGCACTATAGGGCAATTTTCAAACTCTACCCCCCCCCAAGTGTATCACCATTTCAGTTTTGAAAAATCAAAGGAAAATGATAAAACTTCAGAAAATAAAATCTTTCAAGAGGTAGTTATATTACTACATCTACTAGTTAGGAAAATTTGAAAACTTAAATTTGGACATGTTTTGCAAAAAAGTGTAGGGAAAATGTAAAAGCGGCTATAACTTTTGCATACGATGTCGGAAAAAAAGCGTATAATATATCAAAAATTCAGCACGAAAATCCGCATCCGATGGAGACCGCCTCTGGCCTGTTTGGAATTTTTTAGAATCCTCAAATTCAAAAGGAAAAAGAGATATGGTCAAATTTCAGTTTTCTAAAAACAATTGGTTAAATCTGGTCAAACTACTTATTCAAGAAGTATTAATGTTACTACATAATTATTCAAGAATATTAGTGTTAGTAAATAATTATTTCAATTTTTTGAATTTTGGTCAAATATGGTCAAACTATGGTCAAACTGTGGTCAAACTATGGTAAAACTTATTCAAGAAATATTAGCGTTACTAAATAATTACTGTTTTTTTAGAATAATAGTTTCAAACTCAAACGGTGAAATGTGTGATTTCATGCTCAAGCTAAACTCCTGAGGGTTAATAGGATTAACATCTTACTATTGTCGTGAAAACAACAAGTGCATTTGGAAAGCGAAGGAGAATAGAACCGAAAGTTAAGCGTGCTCGAAATTTGGAGTAGTGAGAGGGATGGGTGACTGGTCGGGAAGTTAGATGATTTGGAATGAGTGATCCGCACTTGAGCAGTTAAGAGAGGTGATTAGA
The DNA here is from genome assembly GCA_021605145.1 of Aegilops bicornis. NCBI lineage: Eukaryota > Viridiplantae > Streptophyta > Magnoliopsida > Poales > Poaceae > Aegilops > Aegilops bicornis. The sequence goes on from CM038669.1 coordinate 13,182,376, forward strand.
GACTAAATTATCAAATAATTCAGAAAAAATAAAAATCGAAAAAAAGCAAAAAAAATTTCCAAAATTTTCAAAAAAAAAATTCAACAAAAATACCTTTAGTAACGGTTGGTAACACCAACCGGTACTAAAGGTCCCCCATACCAGGGCGTGAGCTCACGCCACGTGGTGGCACTTTAGCGCCGGTTCGTGCCGAACCGGTACTAAAGGGGGGCTTTAGTGCCCACACTTTAGTGCAGTTCCATAACCGCACTAAAGGCCCTTACAAACCGGTTTTAAAGCTCCGTTTTCTACTAGTGAAGCACATGCGGAAGCTTAACTTGTCCTGAGTACGCATAACTACAAATGAAGAAGGCCGAGAAGCCCGACTATCTACAAGACCCTCCCAAGGATACAAGATCGTGGCTGAGGTAACAAGCTAAGCGTCAAGTCCAAGGGGAACTACTAGCGAGGCCGATGTCTCTCTCGCAAAACATAAAATAAGCAAACGTGAGTACAAATGTACCCAGCCAAGACTTACATCGTAACTATCTACATATGCATCGGTATCAACAAAGGGGTGGTGGAGTTTAAGCTGCAGCAAGCCAGCTTTGACTCGATGGCTATCCTATACTACAATCGCAAGTAACTCTTTGGGGTGGCGCACAGTCCACATATTCACCATATCAATACACCACTATGGATCCGCTCCCGTCTCCCTACGAGAACGCCATCCATATCACTCACGCTTATCTTGCACATTTTAGAGTATCCACTTTCACTTGTCTATGAACTGTACAGGCAACCCAGAAGTCCTTTATCGCGGACACGGCTATTCTAATAGATAACGTTAACCCTGCGGTGTACTTCTTCACACACGCTCTCACCACTTATCGTCGTTTACACGACATGTACTCAGCAACCTTCAAGCGGAAGCCCAGCGAGGGTGTCGGCCACGACCTGACTAACCACACAAGTCTCTCGTCCAGGTTTATCGCCTATTCGGGTTCCATCCGCAAGGAGATCCGGCCGGGGTGTCGCTCACGGCCCCAAACGATGTGTGCAGGGTTCCCAAGCCCACCATCCAGGTGCCACTTGGTACACCGGCCATCAGGTTTAGTCTGTCCCAAGCCCACCTGCACTGGGTGCCACTTGGTAGACTACTAACACTACCTACAAACACCGTAAACTAGTTGCAACTCACGGGCAGAGATCGATTGATTAATAAGTCGAGAGGGGCACTTAAGCATTCCAATGTGTGGTAGTAGCTGTTCATGGATCGCAAACACAGAACTCGATTCACGAGGGCCAGGCTGCAATGAGACAACCCACCATGTACTCCTACACGGCCTCTCACCGCTACCTTTACCAAATCGTGTTCACACACTTACCTCTCAACAGTAGGACATGTTCACCGCATTCCAATTCATCACCGATGAATTAGACCTGACTCAACTCTAAGAAGTAGCAGGCATGACAACAAGCATGAATGAGTAGGCACATCAGGGCTCAAACAACTCCTACTCATGCTAGTGGGTTTCATCTACTTCTTTGTGGCAATGATAGGTCATGCAGAGGAAAGGGGTTCAACTACCGCAAAGATGTAACAATTTGCATCGTTGTTGTCCTAATGCAAGAAAAGAGAGCAGGAGTGAGAGTGGGATTGTATCGTAATGAACAAGGGGGTTTTGCTTGCCTGGCACTTCTGAAGATAGCATAGCTCTTCATCGGTGTCATTGATCACGTCGTCGGAAACATCGTCTACTAAGAGGGAACAACCACCGGAAAACACAAAATAAACAACATTCACTGCAATGCACAATCAAATGAATGACATGTCATGTTAAGGAACTGAATTGACCTAATGCAGCAATAAGCCAAGTTAATTGAAGTGGAAATCAAACAGGGTTAAACTCCAACTCCAAATGCTAGTTCATAAATTGCCCTAATAATGATTTATCCTATTCAGTGAGGTTAACTTGTTCAAACATGCATGAAAGTACCGTAAACAGATTCTTCATATTTTTCTGGTCATTTTTCATATATAAATTATTTCATTCTGAGCTACGGTTGAATTTCTATGATTTTTAGAAGTTCAAATCATTTTCTAGATTTCCTGGTTATTTGGAAATAAACAAAATCCAGTAAATGATTTACTGCATCAGCATGACATCACGCTGACGTCAGCGGTCAATGGAGCGCCCAGTCAAACTGACCAGATGGGTCCCGCGTGTCGATTACTAACTAAACTATCCTGGTTTCATTAGCACTAATCCACGGATTAATTAGCGAAATTCGGGCCCGCGTGTCGATGGATCGTGGTTGGTACTTAGCAGTGTGGTTAGGCACTAATTAACCCGGCCACGTCCGTGGTTAGCCGCCGGTGACACACAGAAGCAGCGGCGTCGCTCGTCCCGGCGACTCCGGCGACGAGAGGAGGCGGGGTTGGGCTCTAAAAGCTGACCTGACGACGAGGCGCATCGGGTGGTGGCTGCGGGCTACGGAGATGGCTTTGAGGGGGCGGCGTCAAGCGAACGGCGCGGAGCTTGGGAAAAAGCGGAAATGGTGCTACGAGGCACGGCAGGCGAACGGTGGAAATTGCTGCGAGTTCCACGAGGCCTTGGCGAAACACGCTGGTGATTCTCGGGCGGCCGGACAAGCTCAGGAGCATGGAGCTCGTCGGCCTTGGCGGCGGCGAGCTTCGGCGGAGGTGGGGAACGGAGCTAGAGCAAAAACGCGAGCAGGAGAGGAGGGGGAGTCGGTCCGTGAGCTCACAGCGGTTGCAGAACGCGTCTCAGTGGGCTCGGGGGAGGTCGGACGACGTCGGGGCATTGCCGGCGATCTCGGAGGCCGGAGTTGAAGATGACGGTGGTGGCGGCGTTCCCGGGCACCTGGCGTTGCGTGACTCGGTGGAGAGTACGAGGACGTCGTCGCGGATCTCAGGGCACGCGTCTAGGGGCGTGGGGAGGCGGTGGCTATGCGAGAATCAGTGGGCCAATGGCGGACAGGGCCGCTTTCAGGTGCGTCTGAGTGAGAGAGAGCGAAGGAGGAGAGGCCATGGGTGAGGGAGAGAGAGGTAAGGTGGGTGCGTGGCTACGTTGGAGGCGTCCAGGCGTCGGCGGCAAGCAGGAGCTGGCGAGGCGCGTGCTCATGAAGCGGCGCGGCCACGCCGCTGCATCCTCCGGCAAGAGAGAACTATGATCGCCACTAGGCGGTCGGGCAAAGTTGGCTGTCACATCAGTAGTGGGCGGTTGGGCGCTTAGGTGGGCTGCGCCAGGTAAGTGCGAGGTGGGTTTTTCCTCTCTCTGGTTTTCTCTATTTTATTTCTGTTTTCTATTTTTTGCTATTTGTTTTGATTTAGTAATAATACCAAACCATTTCATAAAATCCTAGAAACAATTATGGGTGCTTTCTGAATTATTTCAGTGACCCTTAAAAATTTCCAACATTTTTGGAGCATCTAAAAAAAAATATATATAGCATTTAAAGGCCCCAATTCAAATACAATATGAGTTAATTTAAAAATCCAGAATGGCCTAAAAATATGTGCATCATTTTTGGCAGAGGTTTTCACCTTTATCAAAAATAATGAACTTTTCTAAAGGGCATTCTGGGTTCATGAAATTATTTTTATTTTGATCCTAATTGCATTTCATTTAGTGCTAGGGTTTGTCATCCCCATTTCAAATTTTAAAAAATATAAACATGATGCATGGATGCTTCTGAAACTAATTGCAATCAAATTCTAGGGCTGTGACATCTTCGTGCCCACCCCAGTGTTCGAACCACAAGGGTTTTGCCAGAACCCGAAATCCGACACCTATTACCGCCCATTTCCTCGTGTGATGGCGACTGAATAAACACTTGACCTGAGGATATCATGCTTAGCACGGAAGATATTGACCACCTCCTGTTGTTCGATGAACGATCTAGGCACACAAAAAGGATATTTTTTTAGAAGTTTGTAGAGGTGGCACATGAAAATTTACTTAGGACGGCAGGGTAATACCGTATATAGGTTGGTATGGTGGACTCATCTGGAATAACTTTGGGTTCAAGGTTTTGATGTACAAGCAGAATTCCCACTTAGTACAGGCGAAGGCTAGCAATTTAAGATTGGAAAGCGGCCAGCTAGAGAGCAACAACGATCATGACCAGGCATTATGCATAAGTATCATTTGACACTAGCATGAGTAGGATATGAACACCATGAACATAAACATTATAGAGGCTATGTTGGTTTTGATTCAACTACATGCATGAACATGTACCAAGTCAAGCCACTCTAACATTCAGAGGAGGATACCATATCATCATACTACATCACAATCATTTTAATGCTATGTTGATATCCAAGATAAATCGTTATTGAATCTCAGCTACTAATGCATGGCATGAGAAACTATAATCTCTATTTGTCATTGCAAACATGTTTAATTATAATGGGCTGAATCATGGGCACTAGGTTAAACATATTTACACAACAAGAACAAGTCGAGTTCATACCAATTTCTCTTTGCCACGGCCAGCTCATCGAATATCATCATTATTGCCTTTCACTTGCACGACCGAATGATATGAAAATAATAATAGTGCAAGAGTGCCATGGACTAAGCTGGAATCTGCAAAACATTTTATTCAACAGGAGAAGACAAGGTAAGATGGGCTCTTTATTAGTTCAACAATTATTCATATGAGAGCCAATCAACATTTTCATCGTGGTCTTCTCCTTGGTACAACTCGAATAAAAATAAAAGAAATTTAAAGAAACACACTGAAATATTTTTGGAGTTTTTGATTTTCTTCAACAAGCAAATAAAAGGGAAAATCAAAAACGAGAAAAACTATTTACATGGGAAAGCTCCCAACAAGCAAAAGATGAACAAGGAAATCTTTTTGGATTTTCTTTTTAGTACTACTACTAAGCATGCATAGAAAGTAAATTACTACAACTAATTTTTTGGTTTTAAAAAAAATTAAACAGACAAGAAGAAGGCAAGAAAAATAAATCTAAGCATGGATGATACAATGAAAAAGTGTGAACACCGACAGATAGAATGATATGCGAGCATGAATATAATGTCGGTGAGAAACACGTACTCCCCCAAGCTTAGGCTTTTGGCCTAAGTTGGTAATCGATCAGTAGCCTGGAGGGTAGTAGTCGGGGTGGTAGCTCATGGAGGCTCTCGGTGCGAAGGCCTCAGCACGCCGTGCAGCCAACACTGCTAGTTGCGAGCTCGGGCCTCGCTCTCAAGAACTAAATACATTTCCTTGCTGTTATAATCAAAGAGAGCAGGTGCAGGCAAATATGTGGCCGCAACATGTGATTGGTTAAACAATAAATTATAAGTGAAGTTATCATCCCTTCCCGCGAGAATCTTATGCTCTTTTAAAGCATCAAAATCTAAATACCGAGTGGGTAGGATAGGATCAAAGGGCAAAGGTGAAACACCCAGCCCTCGTGCTAGACGGGTGGCATATATTCCACCATAGAACTGTTGGGGAACGTAGTAATTTCAAAATTTTCGTACGCACACGCAAGATCATGGTGATGCATAGCAACGAGAGGGGAGAGTGTTGTCCACGTACCCTCATAAATCGAAAGCGGAAGCGTTAGCACAACGCGGTTGATGTAGTCGTACGTCTTCACGATCCGACCGATCCAAGTACCAAACGCACGGCACCTCCGAGTTCAGCACACGTTCAGCTCAATGACGTCCGCGAACTCCGATCCAAAGAGAGCTTCACGGAGAGTTCCACAAGACGACGGCGTGATGACGGTGATGATGTTGCTACCGATGCAGGGCTTCGCCTAAGCACCGCTACGATATGACCGAGGTGGAATATGGTGGAGGGGGCACCGCACACGGCTGCGAGAGATCAACAGATCAACTTGTGTCTATGGGGTGCCCCCCTCCTCCGTATATAAAGGAGTAGAGGAGGGGGAGGGCCGGCCCTCTCTTGGCCACGCCATAGGGGAGTCCCTCACGCCCTTTGGGGTAGGATTCCCCCTTCCAAGTTGGAGTAGGAGAGGTAGGAAAGAGGAGGGAGAGAAGAAGGAAAGGGGCCGGCCCCTCACCCAGTCGGATTGGGCTTGGGGGCGCCCCTCCTAGGCTTCCTCCTCCTCTATTCCACTAAGGCCCAATAAGGCCCATACACTCCCCGACGAATTCCTGTAACTCTCTGGTACTCCGATAAATACCCGAATCACTCGGAACCTTTCCGGTGTCCGAATATAGTCGTCCAATATATCGATCTTTACGTCTCGACCATTTTGAGACTCCTTGTCATGTCCCCGATCTCATCTGGGACTCGAACTACCTTCGGTACATCAAAACACATAACTCATACTATATATCGTCACCGAACTTTAAGCGTGCGGACCCTACGGGTTCGAGAACTATGTAGACATGACCGAGACACGTCTCCGGTCAATAACCAATAGCGGAACCTGGATGCTCATATTGGCTCCTACATATTCTACGAAGATCTTTATTGGTCAAACCGCATAACAACATACGTTGTTCCCTTTGTCATCGGTATGTTACTTGCCCGAGATTTGATCGTCGGTATCTCAATACCTAGTTCAATCTCGTTACCGGCAAGTCTCTTTACTCGTTACGTAATACATCATCCCGCAAATAACTCATTAGTCACATTGCTTGCAAGGCTTATAGTGATGTGCATTACCGAGAGGGCCTAGATATACCTCTTCGACAATCGGAGTGACAAATCCTAATCTCGATCTATGCCAACCCAACAAACACCTTTGGAGACACCTGTAGAGCACCTTTATAATCACTCAGTTATGTTGTGACGTTTGGTAGCACACAAAGTGTTCCTCCGGTATTCGGGAGTTGCATAATCTCATAGTCATAGGAACATGTATAAGTCATGAAAAAGCAATAGCAACATACTAAACGATCAAGTGCTAAGCTAACGGAATGGGTCAAGTCAATCACATCATTCTCTAATGATGTGATCCCGTTAATCAAATGACAACTCATGTCCATGGCTAGGAAACTTGACCATCTTTGATTCAACGAGCTAGTCAAGTAGAGGCATACTAGTGACATTATGTTTGTCTATGTATTCGCACATGTACTAAGTTTCCGGTTAATACAATTCTAGCATGAATAATAAACATTTATCGTGAAATAAGGAAATAAATAATAACTTTATTATTGCCTCTAGGGCATATTTCCTTCAAGAACCAGTCACTCTTGGCGTTATGCTGAAGTCTACGTGCAACAATCGCTCCAAGGTTATAATCCCTTTCACCAGTGAGAGCGGTGTGAATGAGGCTCAAGTCTGGAGCACAAAGTATGCTACAGTCTTGCTTGCCTACTATGCAATTTCCGTTAAATAATGCAAGGTACTGAATTGCGGGAAAGTGAATGCTCTATATTCTCCCTTGTCTCACTCCCCTATTTTCACCGTAACAAAGGCTAGTCAGGAAAGACTCATACTCAGCCTTTGCTGGCTCATCAAGCGAACCCCAAAATGGAAGTTTGCAATGGTAAGCAAAGTTCTCTAGTGAAATAGTATATGGGTTATCATAAAGCATAAACGACACCCTAGACTCACGAGGAAAATATTTAAATTCTTTGACAAATGATTCAGTGAGAAGATGGCGTTGTTCACACTTATCTGAAAGGTAGGAACCGAGACCGGCATTGTGAACATATTTCTCAAATTCCTCAATGCCCACTTGCATCATATACTCATCGCAAGGCCATAAGCAAGTTTTGGTGGCGGCATCTCGCGTGGAACTTTCACTTGGTTCAACGTAAGACCGTGACGAGCTGTCACTAGAGGATGCCCCGAGGATCGTCTCCTCAAGAACTCCTTCCAAATAGGTTCATCATGTCCGCGTACAGTTTTTCCTATGAACAAAAATCTGAATTTTTAGTTCACAAAATTTTTCCAACAAAACTTCACAAAACTAATAGCAACTACTCATAGGGATACAGAGAGGCCATAGCAAGCATTCAAACTACTTAGAACACTAAGAATTCAACATGCAAGCACATTTACAGCAGCACCAAGAGTAGCTATTTATTCAAAGTATAAACCACTAGAACAAAAACTAATTGGACAAATGATGGAGTCACATGCCAAGCAACAAATCCCCGAAACAGTTTCGGAAATGGAGCTTCGAGCAAAGAGATCGAAAATGGCGGCAAAATGAGCAAGAACTCGGGAGAGAGCAGGAGTGATTTTTTTCTGGAGGTAGGTGACAATGTGGGATGAAGAGGTAAGTGAGGGGGCCCACGTGGGGACCACAACCTCCCACGGAGCGCCAGGGGGTGCTGGCGCGCCCTGGTGAGTTGTGCCCACCAGGTGCAACCTCTCTGGTTATTTTTGCACAAAAAATACTTAAATATTCAAGAAAAAATCATATAATATTTTCAGGGCATTCTGAAAACATTTATTTTTGGGTCATTTTTTATTGCACAGGAAATTCAGAAAACAGACAAAACATGGCATTTTATTTTATTTAACTAATAAAAACAGAGAATAAAAAGTAGGGACAAAAAGTAGTGCTTACTAAATTCATCAACTCCATACCTTTCAAAAATGATTCATCAATAAGGTTGATCAAGTCTTATTAACAACCACTTTCGATTAGCATGAAACCAAAGAACTTTCGTAAATCACTAAGTTACCTCAATGGGGATATGCATTTCCCCAACAATAAGCATTTCATATTTCTTTTTGACAGTAGGTAGAGGTATTTGAAAACTTCCAATAGTGATTGTCGTAGACCTTTCAATAACATTAATACCATTCACTTGGAATTGTTTCTTCGGAAAGTGCATCGTATGCTCATTACCATATTTTTAGGTTCTGGGTTATCAAGATCAATAGGTAGTTCTATCTCAACATCATTATCTGGTTCTTTATTATTGGGTTGAGTGTCTTCATGAACCTCATCATTATCTTTTTCATTATCACTAGGTGAGTGTTCATTACCAGATTGGGTTTCAGCATGAGAGATAGAAGTTTCATTTGCGTTATCAAGAGGTTTCTCTATTTCAGGTTCACTAGAAGTGTGCAAAGTCCTATCATTTTGAAGGAAATATGCCCTAGAGGCAATAATAAAGTTATTATTTATTTCCTTATATCATGATAAATGTTTATTATTCATGCTAGAATTGTATTAACTGGAAACATAATACATGTGTGAATAGATAGACAAACAGAGTGTCACTAGTATGCCTCTACTTGCCTAGCTCGTTAATCGAAGATGGTTATGTTTCCTAGCCATAGACATGGGTTGACATTTGATTAACGGGATCACATCATTAGGATAATGATGTGATTGACTTGACCCATTCCGTTAGCTTAGCACTCGATCGTTTAGTATGTTGCTATTGCTTTCTTCATGACTTATACATGTTCCTATGACTATGAGATTATGCAACTCCCGTTTACCGGGGGAACACTTTGTGTGCTACCAAACGTCATAACGTAACTGGGTGATTATAAAGGTGCTCTACAGGTGTCTCCAAAGGTACTTGTTGGGTTGGCGTATTTCGAGATTAGGATTTGTCACTCCGATTGTTGGAGAGGTATCTCTGGGCCCTCTCGGTAATGCACATCACTTAAAGCCTTGCAAGCATTGCAACTAATGAGTTAGTTGCGGGATGATGTATTATAGTACGAGTAAAGAGACTTGCGATAATTCGAGATTGAACTAGGTATTGAGATACCGGCGATCGAATCTCGGCAAGTAACATACCGATGACAAAGGGAACAACATATGTTGTTATGCGGTCTCGGCCGATAAAGATCTTCGTAGAATATGGGAGCCAATATGAGCATCCAGGTTCCACTATTGGTTATTGACCGAGAGGCGTGTCTCGGTCATGTCTACATAGTTCTCGAATCCATAGGGTCCGCATACGCTTAACGTTACGATGGCGATGCTTTTATTATGAGTTTATATGTTTTGATGTACCGAAGGTTGTTGAGTCCCGGATGTGATCACGGACATGACGAGGAGTCTCGAAATGGTCGAGAAATGAAGATTGATATATTGGAAGCCTATGTTTGGATATCGGAAGTGTTCCGTGAAATCGGGATTTTTCTCGAGTACCGGAGGTTACCGAACCCCCTGAACTTAATGGGCCCTAGTGGGCCTTGGTGGAAGAGGAGAGGAGGAGGCGGCAGGGCCGCGCGCCTCCCCTAGTCCGAATAGGACAAGGAGAGGCGGCACCCCCCTTTCCTTCCTCCTCCACCTCTTCCCCTCTCTCTCCTAGTCCAACATGGAAGGGGGAGTCCTACTCCCCGTGGGAGTAGGACTCCTCCCGGCCGCCTCTCTCCCTTGGCGGCCGCACCCTTGCTACTTTATAAACGGGGACAGGGGGCACCCCATAGACACAACAATTGATCCTTGAGATCTATTAGCCGTGTGCGGTGCCCCCCCTCCACCATAATCCACCTCGGTAATACTGTAGCGGTGCTTAGGCGAAACCCTGCGTCGGTAGAACATCATCATCACCACGCCGTCGTGCTGACGAAACTCTCCCTCAACACTCGGCTGGATCGGAGTTCGAGGGACATCATCGGGCTGAGCGTGTGCTGAACTCGGAGGTGCCGTCGCGTTGGTACTTGATCGGTCGGATCGTGGGGCGTCTGACTACATCAACCGCGTTGTGCTAACGCTTCGCTTTTCGGTCTCTGAGGGTGCGTGGACACACTCTCCCCTCTCGTTGCTATGCATCACCATGATCTTGCGTGTGCGTAGGAAATTTTTGAAATTACTACGTTCCCCAACATTGGCATCCGAGCCTGGTTTTATGCGTAGATGTCATATGCACGAGTAGAACACAAGTGAATTGTGGGCGATATAAGTCATATTGCTTACCAGCATGTCATACTTTGGTTCGGCGGTATTGTGAGATGAAGCGGCCTGGACCGACATTACGCTGCAGACGCTTACGCAAGACTGGTTTCACCGCCACGAGCACTCATTGCTTAAAGGTGACCGGGCGGGTGTCATCTCTCTCACTTTAGTTGAACCGAGTGTAGCTTCGCCCGGTCCTTGCGAAGGTTAAAACAGCACCAACTTGACAAACTATCGTTGTGGTTTTGATGCGTAGGTAAGAACGTTTTTGCTAAGCCCGTAGCAGCCACGTAAAACTTGCAACAACAAAGTAGAGGACGTCTAACTTGTTTTTGCAGGGCATGTTGTGATGTGATATGGTCAAGACATGATGCTAAATTTTATTGTATGAGATGATCATGTTTTGTAACCGAAGTTATCGCAATCGGCGAGAGCCATATGGTTGTCGCTTTATTGTATGCAATGCAATGCATACTGTAATGCTTTACTTTATCACTAAGCGGTAGCGATAGTCGTAGAAGCATAAGAGTGGCGAGGCGACAACGATGCTACGATGGAGATCAAGGTGTCGTCAGGTGGCGATGGTGATCATGACGATTACTTTCACGGAGATGGAGATCACAAGCACAAGATGATGATGGCCATATCATATCACTTATATTGATTGCATGTGATGTTTATCTTTTATGCATCTTATCTTGCTTTGATTCGACGGTAGCATTATAAGATGATCTCTCACTAAATTTCAAGATAAAAGTGTTCTCCCCGAGTATGCACCATTGCCAAAGTTCGTCGTGCCCGGACACCACGTGATTTATCGGGTGTGATAAGCTCTCGTCCATCTACAACAGGTGCAAGCCAGTTTTCCACACGCAGAATACTCGGGTTAAACTTGACGCGAGCCTAGCATATGCGAGATATGGCCTTGGAACACTTTGAGACCGAAGGTCGAGCGTGAATCATATAGTAGATATGATCAACATAATGATGTTCACTATTGAAAACTACTCCATTTCACGTGATGATCGGTTATGGTTTAGTTGATTTGGATCACGTGATCACTTAGAGGATTAGAGGGATGTCTATCTAAGTGGGAGTTCTTAAGTAATATGATTAATTGAACTTTCATTTATCATCAACTTAGTACCTGATAGTATTTTGCATGTCTATGTTGATTGTAGATAGATGGCCCGTCTTTGTTGTTCCGATTGAATTTTAATTAGATTCCTTGTGAAAGCAAGGTTGAAAGATGATGGTAGCAATTACACGGACTGGGTCCGTAATTTGAGGATTATCCTCATTGCTGCACGGAAGAATTACGTCCCGAAGCACCGCTGGGTGCGGACCCTGCAGGAGCAACACCGGATGTTATGAACGTCTGGCGAGCAAAAGCTGATGACTACTCGATAGTTCGATGTGCCATGCTTACGGCTTAGAACCGGGACATCAACGATGTTTTGAACGTCATGAAGCATATGAGATGTTCCAGAGTTGAAGTTAATATTTCAAGCAAATGCGGATTGAGAGATATGAAATCTCTAATAAGTTCTACAACGCAAGATGGAGGAGAATAGTTCTGTCGGTGAGCATATACTCAAAATGTCTGGGTATAATAATCACTTGATTCAAGCGGGAGTTAATCTTCCGGATGATAGCGTGCGTCATTGGCCAGAAATTCTTCAATCATCGCCACCAAGCTACAAGAGCTTCGTGATGAACTATAACATGCAAGGGATGGATAAGACGATTCCCGAGCTCTTCGCAATGCTAAAGGCTGCGGAGGTAGAGATCAAGGAGGAGCATCAAGTGTTGATGGTCAACAAGACCACTAGTTTCAAAAAAAGGGCAAAGGGAAGAAGAAGGGAACTTCAAAAAGAAACGGCAAAGCAAGTTCTTTGCTCAGAGGACAAACCAAGTCCGGACCTAAGCCCAAATCGAGTGCTTCTCTCGCAAGCGGGTAGTCATGGAAGCGGAACTGCCCCAAGTATTTGGCGGATAAGAAGGATGGCAAGGTGAACAAAGGTATATGTGATATACATGTTATTGATGTATACCTTACTAGAGCTCGCGATGCTTTTGCATATTTGATCTTGGTTACATTGCTAATATTTGCAACCGAAGCAGGGGACTACGGATTAAGCGAACACTTGCAAAGGACGAGGTGATGATGCGCTCGGGAAATGGTTCCAAAGTCGGTGTGATCGCGGTCGGCACGCTACCTCTACATCTACCTTCGGGATTAGTATTAGACCTAAATAGTTGTTATTTGGTGCCAGCGTTGAGCATGAACATTATATCTGGATCTTGTTTGATGCGACACGGTTATTCATTTAAATCAGAGAATAATGGTTGTTCTATTTATATGAGTAATATCTTTTATGGTCATGCACCCTTGAAGAGTGGTCTATTTTTGATGAATCTTGATAGTAGTGATACACATATTCATAATGTTGAAGCCAAAAGATGCAGAGTTGATAATGATAGTGCAACTTATTTGTGGCACTGCCGTTTAGGTCATATCGGTGTAAAGCGCATGAAGAAACAACATACTGATGGACTTTTGGAACCACTTGATTATGAATCACTTGGTACTTGTGAACCGTGTCTCATGGGCAAGATGACTAAAACGCCGTTCTTCGGAACTATGGAGAGAGCAACAGATTTGTTGGAAATCATACATACAGATGTATGTGGTCCAATGAATGTTGAGGCTCGTGGCGGATATCGTTATTTTCTCACCTTCACGAGATGATTTAAGCGGATATGGGTATATCTACTTAATGAAACATAAGTCTGAAACATTTGAAAAGTTCAAAGAATTTCAGAGTGAAGTTGAAAATCATCGTAACAAGAAAATGAAGTTTCTATGATCTCGATCGTGGAGGAGAATATTTGAGTTATGAGTTTGGTCTACATTTGAAACAATGCGGAATAGTTTCAGCAACTCACATACCCGGAACACCACAGCGTAATGGTGTGTCCGAACGTCGTAATCGTACTTTAATAGATATGGTGCGATCTATGATGTCCCTTACTGATTTACCGCTATCGTTTTGGGGTTATGCTTTAGAGACGGCCGCATTCACGTTAAATAGGGCACCATCGAAATCCATTGAGACGATGCCTTATGAACTGTGGTTCGGCAAGAAACCAAAGTTGTCGTTTCTTAAAGTTTGGGGCTGCAATGCTTATGTGAAAAAGCTTCACCCTGATAAGCTTGAACCCAAATCGGAGAAATGTGTCTTCATAGGATACCCCAAGGAGACTGTTGGGTACACCTTCTATCACAGATCCGAAGGCAAGACATTCGTTGCTAAAAATGGATCCTTTCTAAAGAAGGAGTTTCTCTCGAAAGAAGTGAGTGGGAGGAAAGTAGAACTTGATGAGGTAAGCTGTACCTTCTCCCTTATTTGAAAGTAGTTCATCACGTAAACCGTTCTGTGACATCTACACCAATTAGTGAGGAAGTTAATGATGATGATCATGGAACTTGGATCAAGTTTATCTTGAACCTCGTAGATCAACCAGAGTAAGATCCGCATTTGAGTGAATGTACGGTAATCCTGTTTTGGAAGTCATGCTACTAGATCATGATGAACCTCTGAACTATGAAGAAGCGATGGTGAGCCCAGATTCCGTAAAATGGCTTGAGGCCATGAAATCTGAGATGGGATCCATGTATGAGAACAAAGTATGGACTTTGGTTGACTTGCCCGATGATCGGCAAGCAATTGAGAATAAATGGATCTTCAAGAAGAAGACTGACGCTGACGGTAATGTTACTGTCTACAAAGCTCGACTTGTTGCGAAAGATTTTCGACAAGTTCAAGGGATTGACTACGATGAGACCTTCTCACCCGTAGCGATGCTTTAAGTCTGTCCGAATCATGTTAGCAATTGCCGCATTTTATGATTATGAAATTTGGCAAATGGATGTCAAAACTGCATTCCTGAATGGATTTCTGGAAGAAGAGTTGTATATGATGCAACCAGAAGGTTTTGTCGATCCGAAGGGAGCTAACAAACTGTGCAAGCTCCAGCGATCCATTTATGGACTCGTGCAAGCCTCTCGGAGTTGGATTAAACGCTTTGATAGTGTGATCAAAGCATTTGGTTTTGTCTGAGACTTTTGGAGAAGCACTGTATTTACAAGAAAGTGAGTGGGAGCTCATGGCATTTACGATATTATATGTCGATGACATATTATCGATTGGAAATGATATAGAATTTCTGGATAGCATAAAGGGATACTTGAATAAGAGTTTTTCAATGAAAGACCTCGGTGAAGCTGCTTACATATTAGGCATTAAGATCTATAGAGATAGATCGAGACGCTTAATTGGACTTTTCGAAGCACATACCTTGACAAAGTTTTGAAGAAGTTCAAAATGGATCAAGCAAAGAAAGGGTTCTTGCACGTGTTACAAGGTGTGAAGTTGAGTAAGACTCAATGCCCGACCAACGCAGAATATAGAGAGAAAATGAAAGATGTTCCCTATGCTTCAGTCATAGGCTCTATCATGTATGCAATGTCGCGGTACCGCACTGATGTGTGCCTTGCTATACGTCTAGCGTGGAGGTACCAAAGTAATCCAGAGTGGATCATCGGACAATGATCAAGAACATCCTGAAGTACACGAAAGGACTAAGGATATGTTTCTCGTTTATGGAGGTGACAAAGAACTCATCGTAAATGGTTACGTTGATGCAAGCTTTGACACTAATCCGGACGATTCTAAATCACAAACCCGGATACGTGTTTACATTGAGCAGTGGAAAGTCGGTTGGTGCAGTTCTAAACAAAAGCGTCATGGCGGGATCTACATGTGAAGCGGAGTACATAGCCATTGCTTGAGCAAAGACAAATGAGGGAGTCTGGATGAAGGAGTTCATATCCGATCTAGGTGTCATACCTAGTGCATTGGGTCCAATGAAAATCTTTTGTCACAATACTGGAGCAATTGCCTTAGCGAAGGAATCCAGATTTCACAAGAGAACCAAGCACATCAAGAGACGCTTCAATTCCATCCGGGATCTAGTCCGGTGGGAGACATAGAAATTTGCAAGATACATACGGATCTGAATGTTGCGAGACTCGTTGACTAAGCCTCTTCCACGAGCAAAACATGATCAAGACGAAGGCTCCATGGGTGTTAGAATCATTACTATGTAATCAAGATTATTGACTCTAGTGCAAGTGGGAGATCAAGGAAATATGCCTGGAGGCAATAATAAAGTTATTATTTATTTCCTTATATCATGATAAATGTTTATTATTCATGCTAGAATTGTATTAACCGGAAACATAATACATGTGTGAATACATAGACAAAGCAGTGTCACTAGTATGCCTCTACTTGACTAGCTCGTTAATGAAGATGGTTATGTTTCTAGCCATAGACATGGGTTGCCATTTGATTAACGAGGATCACATCATTAGGAGAATGATGTAATTGACTTGACCCATTCCGTTAGCTTAGCACTTTCGATCGTTTAGTATGTTGCTATTGCTTTCTTCATGACTTATACATGTTCCTATGACTATGAGATTATGCAACTCCGTTTACGGAGGAACACTTTGTGTGCTACCAAGCGTCCTAGCAACGTGCTGGGTGATTATAAAGGTGCTCTATAGGTGTCTCCAAAGGTACTTGTTGGGTTGGCGTATTTCGAGATTAGGATTTGTCACTCCGATTACTGTCGTGAGAGGTATCTCTGCGGCCCTCTCGGTAATGCACATCACTTAAAGCCTTGCAAGCATTGCAACTAATGAGTTAGTTGCGAGATGATGTATTACGGAACGAGTAAAGAGACTCGGCCGTGCTTGAAGATTGAACTAGAGTATTGACATACCGACGATCGAATCTCGGGCAAGTAACATACCGATGACAAAGGGAACAACGTATGTTGTTATGCGGTCTGACCGATAAAGATCTTCGTAGAATATGTAGGAGCCAATATGAGCATCCGAGGTTCCGCTATTGGTTATTGACCGAGATGTTTCTCGGTCATGTCTACATTGTTCTCGAACCCGTAGGGTCCTTGCAACAACGTTACGATGTGACAGTTATATTATGAGTTTATTTGTTTTGATGTACCAAAGGTTGTTCGGAGTCCCGGATGTGATCACGGACATGATGACGAGTCTCGAAATGGTCGAGACATGGCGATTGATATATTGCAAGCCTATGTTTGGATATCGGAAGTGTTCCGGGTGAAACCGGATTTTTTCGAATCTTAGGGAGGTTACCGAACCCAGGAACTTAATGGGCCCTAGTGGGCCTTGGTGGAAGAGAGGAGAGGAGGCCAGGGCAGGGCCGCGCGCCCCACCCCCCTAGTCCGAATAGGACAAGGAGAGGGGGCGGCACTCCCCCTTTTTTCTTCCTCCCCTCCACCTCTTCCCCCTCTCTCTCCTAGTCCAACATGGAAAGGGGGGAGTCCTACTCCCGGTAGGAGTAGGAATCCTCCCGGCGCGCCTCTCCCCTTGGCCGACCGCACTCCCCCTTGCTCCTTTATATGCTCACGGGGCAGGGCACCCATAGACACAACAATTGATCCTTGAGATCTATTAGCCGTGTGCGGTGCCCCCCTCCACCATAATCCACCTCGATAATACTGTAGCGGTGCTTAGGCGAAAACCTGCGTCGGTAGGACATCATCATCGCCACCACGTCATCGTGCTGACGAAACTCTCCCTCAACACTCGGCTGGATCGGAGTTCGAGGGACGTCATCGGGCTGAACGTGTGCTGAACTCGGAGGTGCCGTGCGTTCGGTACTTGATCGGTCGGATCGTGAAGGCGTACAACTACATCAACCGCGTTGTGCTAGCGCTTACGCTTTTCGGTCTCACGAGTGCGTGGACACACTCTCCCCTCTCGTTGCTATGCATCACCATGATCTTGCGTGTGCGTAGTAATTTTTTTGAAATTACTACGTTCCCCAACACATTTTTCGTCTTCTTTTTCTTTCTAGAAGGACTAGGTGCACTAGTGTTAGCTCTTTGTGAATCTTGTTCAATTCTTTTTGGGTGTCCCTCAGTATAAAGTGGTTCCTGAGTCATTTTACCTCCTCTAGTTGCAACTCTAACAGCAAAGTCATGCATATTATGATTCATTTCATCAAGCAATTCTCTTTCTGATTTAGCAACTTGTTCTAATTTAGTTTGAACCATAGAAGCATGTTTTCCGACACATCTAACATCATTTGATATTCTAAATAACAAGTCACTCAAGCGAGCAATCATATCAGAATTATATTTCAATTGTTTCATAACATTTGCATTGAAGTGATCTTGTTTTCTAATATAATTTTCAAACTCATAAAGGTATTGGCTAGGATGCATATTTTGAAGATTATCATTTTCACTGATCTGCATAAGAGAATTTACCTCTACCACCTTAGGCAGTGGTGGTGTATTAAACCCATGTATTTCTTCTATAGGAGGTAAAATTTTAACATCCTCAGCTTTAATACCTCTTTTCCTTCATAGATTTCTTTGCCTCTTGCATATCTTCAGGACTGAGATATAATATACCCCTCTTCTTCGGAGTGGGTTTAGGTGGTGGTTCAGAATAGTCCAATCATCATAATTTTTCAATATGTTATTCAATAATTCTTCGACTTGAGCAAACTGTTCGTTCCTAAAAACACAACCAAGCACAACTATCTAGGAAGTCCCTAGAAGCATCGATTAGTCCATTATAGAAGATATCAAGTATTTCATTTTTCTTAAGAGGATGATCGGGCAAAGCATGAAGTAATCGCAAAGCCTCCCCAAGCTTGTGGAAGACTCTCTTCTTTAGTTTGCACAAAGTTATATATTTCCTGTAAGGCATCTTGTTTCATATGAGCAGGAAAATATTTTTCAAAGAAGTAATAAACCATATCCTGGGGACTACGCACACAACCAGGAGTAAGAGTATTGTACCAAGCTTTAGCATCACCCTTTAATGAGAAAGGAAATAATTTGATAATAAAGTAATAACGGGTTTTCTCATCATGAGTAAAAAGGGTGGCTATATCATTCAACTTAGTAAGATGTGCCACAACAGTTTCAGTTTCATAACCATGGAAAGGATCAGATTCAACCAAAGTAATTAACTCGGGTCGACGGAGAATTCATAATCCTTATCGACCAATACTGAGATAGGTGAAGTAGCAAACTTAGGATCACATTTCATTCTAGCATTCAGAGATTTTTCTTTATACTTGCATATTAATTTCTCTAGATCATCTCTATCATTGCAAGCAAGAATATCTCTAGTTGCTTCTTCACTCATAACATATCTAGGAGGGCTAGTTCTAGCAGGTGTTTCAGGAGTTTCAGTTTCAAGTTCATCATCAGATTCAACAACATCATGTTGTATAACTCTAGCAATTTGTTTATCAAGAAAATCACCAAGTGGCACATCATCATCATCAAGCAAGGTACTAGTATCATCATAAGCATCATTCATAGGGGAAGTAGCATCATCAATAACTTGCAACATATCAGAATTAATAGCATGTGGTGGTGTTGCAAATTTACCCATAACAAAAGGTGAATCTAATGCAGAACTGGATGGCAGTTCCTTACCTCCCCTCGTCTTTGAGGGATAAATCTTAGTCTTTCTATCCTTCAGATTCTCCATAGTGATAATATGATAATAATCCCAAGTGAATCAACAAATATAACTATGCTCCCCGGCAACGGCGCCAGAAAAAGGTCTTGATAACCCACAAGTATAGGGGATCGCAATAGTTTTCGAGGGTAGAGTATTCAACCCAAATTTATAGATTCGACGGAAGGGAGCCAAAGAATATTTGAAGGTATTAGCAATTTGAGTTGTCAATTCAACCACACACGGAGATTAATTATCTGCAGACAAAGTGATCGATGTAAAGTAGTATGATAGTTTTGATAGTAGTGATGACAAAGAACTTGATAAAGAACAATGATGATAGCAGTAGTAACTTATCGGAAACAATATAGGATAAATTCGTAGGCATTGGATCGGTGACATGTTGGATGATATTCATCATGTGACAGTTATAACCTAGGGCGATACGGCACTAGCTCCAGTTCATCGATATAATGTAGGCATGTATTCCGTAAATAGTCATACGAGCTTTATTAAAAGAACTTGCATGACATCTTTTGTCCTACCCTCCCGTGGCAGCGGATATTAAGGCCTCCTTTTAATAGAGAATAGGAACAAAGCATTAACACATAGTGAATACATGAACTCCTCAAACTATGGTCATCACCGAGAGTGGGCCCGGTTGTTGTCACTCCGGGGTTGTCGGATCATAACACATAGTAGGTGACTATAACTTGCAAGATCGGATCTAAAACATGGATATAATGATGAATTCATAAATGGTCCAGATCTGAAATCATGGCACCCGGGCCCAAAGTGACAAGCATTAAGCATAGCAAAGTCATAGCAACATCAATCTAAGAACATAGTGGATACTAGGGATCAACCCTAACAAAACTAACTCGATTACATGATGAATCTCATCCAACTCCTCACCGACCAGCGAGCCTACGAAGGAATTACTCACTCTCGGTGCGGAGCATCATGGAATTGGCGATGGAGAAGGGTTGGTGATGACGAAGAGCGAAGATCCCCCTCTCCAGAGCCCCAAACGGACTACAGATCTGCCCTCCCGAGGAAGAACCGGGCTTGGCGGCGGCTCCGTCTCATGGATCGCGATAATTCTTTCTCCCTGATTTTTTTCTGGAATAATGTCAATTTATAGTATCAGGGGATCGTCGGTAGGGCCACCGGTGGGTACAACCCACACAGGCGGCGCCAGAGGCGCGCACAGTGGGTTGTGCCCACCAGGGCCCCTCTCTGTGGGTCTTGGCTCCAAAAATTCTTATTATTATTGGTATAAAAAATCCTGCAAAGTTTCATTCCATTCGAGAACTTTTATTTTTGCTAAAAACAACACCATGGTAGTTCTGCTAAAAACAGCGTCAGTCCGGGGTTAGTTTCATTCAAATCATGCAAATCAGAGTCCAAAACAAAAGAAAAAGGGTGAGAAAAAGTAGATACGTTGGAGACGTATCATTGCCGCATTTTATGATTATGAAATTTGGCAAATGGATGTCAAAACTGCATTCCTTAATGGATATATTAAAGAAGAGTTGTATATGATGCAACCAGAAGGTTTTGTCGATCCAAAAGGTGCTAACAAAGTGTGCAAGCTCCAGCGATCCATTTATGGACTGGTGCAAGCCTCTCGGAGTTGGAATATACGCTTTGATAGTGTGATCAAAGCATATGATTTTATATAGACTTTTGGAGAAGTCTGTATTTACAAAAAAGTGAGTGTGAGCTCAGAAAGCATTTCTGATATTATATGTAGATGACATATTGTTGATCGGAAATGATACTGAATTTCTGAATGGCATAAAAGGATACTTGAATAAGAATTTTTCAATGAAAGACCTCGGTGAAGCTGCTTATATATTAGGCATCAAGATCTATAGAGATAGATTAAGACGCTTAATTGGAATTTCACAAAGCACATACCTTGATAAAGTTTTGAAGAAGTTCAAAATGGATCAAGAAAAGAAAGGGTTCTTGCCGGTGTTACAAGGTGTGAAGTTGAGTCGACTCAATGCCCGCCACCGCAGAAGATAGAGAGAAAATGAAAGTCATTCCCTATGCTTCAGCCATAGGTTCTATCATGTATGCAATGCTGTGTACTAGACCTGATGTGTGCCTTGCTATTAGTTTAGATGGGAGGTACCAAACTAATCTAGGAGTGGATCACTGGACAGCGGTCAAGAACATCCTGAAGTACCTGAAAAGGACTAAGGATATGTTTCTCATTTATGGAGGTGACAAAGAGCTCGTCGTAAATGGTTACATCGATGCAAGCTTTGACACTGATCCGGATGACTCTAAGTCACAAACCGGATACGTATTTATATTGAATGGAGGAGCTGTAAGTTGGTGCAGTTCCAAGCAGAGCGTCGTGGCGGGATCTACGTGTGAAGCGGAGTACATAGCTGCTTCGGAAGCAGCAAATGAAGGAGTTCATATCCGATCTAGGTGTCATACCTAGTGCATCGGGTCCAATGAAAATCTTTTGTGACAATACTGGTGCAATTGCCTTGGCAAAGGAATCCAGATTTCACAAGAGAACCAAGCACAACAAGAGACGCTTCAATTCCATCCGCGATCAAGTCAAGGAGGGAGACATAGAGATTTGCAAGATACATACGGATCTGAATGTTGCAGACCCGTTGACTAAGCTTCTCTCACGAGCAAAACATGATCAGCACCAAGACTCCATGGGTGCTAGAATCATTACTATGTAATCTAGATTATTGACTCTAGTGCAAGTGGGAGACTGAAGGAAATATGCCCTAGAGGCAATAATAAAGTTGTTATTTATATTTCCTTATATCATGATAAATGTTTATTATTCATGCTAGAATTGTATTAATCGGAAACTTAGTACATGTGTGAACACATAGACAAACAGAGTGTCCCTAGTATGCCTCTACTAGAGTAGCTCGTTAATCAAAGATGGTTAAGTTTCCTAGCCATAGACATATGTTGTCATTTGATGAACGGGGTCACATCATTAGAGAATGATGTGATGGACAAGACCCATCCGTTAGCTTAGCACTATGATCGTTTAGTTTATTGCTATTGCTTTCTTCATGACTTATACATGTTCCTATGACTATGAGATTATGCAACTCCCGAATACTGAGGAACACTTAGTGTGCTATCAAACGTCACAACGTGAATCGGGTGATTATAAAGATGTTTCATGTGTCTCCGACGGTGTTTGTTGAGTTGGCATAGATCGAGATTAGGATTTGAGAGGTATCTCCGGACTCTCTCAGTAATGCACATCACTATAAGCCTTGCAAGCAATGTGACTAATGAGTTAGTTGCAGGATGATGCATTACGGAACGAGTAAAGAGACTTGCCGGTAACAAGATTGAACTAGGTATGATGATACCGACGATCAGATCTCGGGCAAGTAACATACCGATGACAAAGGGAACAACGTATGTTGTTATGCGGTTTGACCGATAAAGATCTTTGTAGAATATGTGGGAGCCAATATGAGCATCTAGGTTACGGTATTGGTTATTGACCGGAGATGAGTCTCGGTCATGTCTACATAGTTCTCGAACCCGTAGGGCCCGCACGCTTAACGTTCGATGACGATTGGTATTATGAGTTTATGTGATTTGATGTACCGAAGGTTGTTCGGAGTCCCAGATGATATCACGGACATGACGAGGAGTCTCGAAATGGTCGAGACATAAAGTTTGATATATTGAACCATGTTGTTCGGACACCGGAAGTGTTCCAGAGAGTTTCGGATAAAACCAGACTGCCGGAGGGTTACCGAACCCCCCGGAAGTTAATGTTCCACCATGGGCCTTAGAGGAGAGAGGGCCGGGCCAGAGGGTGGCCTTCAAATCAATTGGACAAGGGGTGGGGGCGCCCCCTCCTTCCTTCTCTCCCTTCCTCCTTCCTTCCCTCCTTGTTGGACTAGGAAGGGGAACCTACTCCTAGTAGGAGTAGGATTCCCACCCCTTGGCGCGCCCCTTGAGGCCGGCCGGCCCCCTCCTCCCCTCCTTTATATACGGGGGAGGGGGGCACCCCATAGACACACAAATTGATTTCTTAGCCATGTGCGGTGACCCCCTCCAAAGTTTTCCACCTCGGTCATATTGTCGTAGTGCTTAGGCAAAGCCCTGCGTCGGTCACTTCATCATCACCGTCACCAAGCCGTCGTGCTGACGAAACTTTCCCTCGGCCTCAGCTGGATCTAGAGTTCGAGGGACGTCACCGAGCTGAACGTGTGCAGATCGTGGAGGTGCCGTGTGTTCGGTACTTGATCGGTTGGATCGCAAAGACGTTCGACTACATCAACCACGTTACTAAACGCTTCTGCTTTCGGTCTACGAGGGTACGTGGACACACTCTCCCCGCTCGTAGCTATGCTTCTCCTAGATAGATCTTGCATGATCGTAGGATTTTTTTGAAATACTACGTTCCCCAACACATTTATCCCCAAGGATATGATCTATGGTATCCTACTGAACCTTACTGTCGCCGGTGTTCGGTATAATACTTCACAGTCTCCTTGATCCTAGCCTCACCGGTGCTCGATCTCCATGATCTTGGGTACCTGCAGGGATGAAGATCGCGGACAAGACAAGAGACAACTTCTAGAAATAATTTTATTTCACACATACGGGACGTTATGTCAAAGCCCTCCATTGATCCCCTCAACAAATACCTTGGGTTGCAATGCACATGCCTCAACCCATACCTTACCGAACTACTCACGCATGAAGATCAAATCGCGGCAAGAAAACATTGAAGAACACATCTTGAGATTGATCGATTGCAATATGTCTTACAATGGATGCCTTGTGCGATGCACGATTATAAGTATGAACTAGATGAGAGAGCACTATGGTGGTGTTGGAGATGGCTATGGGGACGGAAATGGCGGTGGCTAGGGTTTGTGGATGAAGATGATGATGAAGAGGTTATGACTTTCGTGCTCGTTGTTCTGTTGACATTTCGACAAGGTCCCTTTGATAAAAGTTGTTTAGGTGGATGATCTGCCTCGAAATCCACTCTAAACAGACGCTCATATGGGTGCTCGCGCCCATATGGAACACCGTCTCTTGTGTTGTCTTCGCGCAGACGCTTCATGTTGACTCCTTCCTCCATTTTCCTTACATTCCATTTTCACACGTGATTTCTTCCCTTTTTAGCTTATTTCCCGTGGAAACACATCAAAGAGAGGATTTGTGGAATCCTTTTGATTTATTAGTCATTAGTAGCAATATCGGAGCGAATATCTCTATTTAAATGAAATATCTCGGTTTAAACAAAGCTGAAATGAGTGTGAAAATATCACTCATCATAGGTGTGTTGGCACCTAATTCTGTGGCACAAGTGTATGTTTCACCTCTGCCATGTGAGCAACTGGAGGTGGCTGAGTCCATCATGTCGGTGGTACCCGTTGTCGAGGATGTTGACGTGGCGATGTCTGTGAGGGGCAAGGTTTATGAGATTCTCTTTGAGATATAGCTTCGCAGCTTACTCGCATGTTTGGAGGCAGCTAGCCCTGGATCTAGCAAGGCGATAGTGGAGAAGGCTCTTAGAGCAAATCCAAGAAGAGTGGCGCTACATGAAAAGCGTTCGCAACTGCTTAATGGATGCTCATCCGTCTTTTTGGCGGTCCTTATGGCCTGGGTTGTCATTGTGGATTTAGTGGTGTTTGTGGACTTCAGCCGAGGTGCTCTCATTTGAAGTTTCTTTGTGATGTTGTAGTGTGAGGGTTGGTGGCCGTTCCGTGTTGGATATGGTTGTAGGGCTGATCGTGCGCTTTTGAAGTTGCATACTCTGTTCGTAGTCCACATGTGATTAGTTTTTATCGGTTTTCGCCCGGTTTTCATTAATTAACTGAACAATTCTCTTATACTTAATTAATCGATGGGAGGCTTGTAATGACGGAGAGGAGTTTTGGTTACGATGAAGAATGGCAGCACAGGTTTTTCATGTGTGTCGGGTGTTGAGGACTTGTAGCGGCGGCATTGGCAGGAGGGAGCGCAATACAGGTGGACATCATTTCTGGTGGTGCTTCGCGACTACCGAGTCACGATTTCCAGGGTGAAAGCCGAAGGTCTGGCCTTGCATTGTTTTTGGGATCCCGGACTTTCTCCAGGGTGAAAAAACTCAAGATCCTTGATTGGGCGACGACTACATTGTTTCCTTCTTGAAGGTGTCGCTTTTGAAGAACTTTTTTGTGGTCCGGTTGTTGTCTTTGGCGGTGGTTAGAGTGTTGCTGTTATGAGTGTTTCGCCACTGCGGCGAGGCCTTTGTTTTTATTAAAAAAAAATTGTTCTTAGTTGTGTGTATCATTGATGTCCTTCGATATATCTTATTGATCTAGAGTTTGGGTGTAATTGATATCTTTACGATGTTTATATATTCTTTGTCTAAAAAGGAGAGACTTAATTAATCGACGAGACAATTCTTTTGCCTTTGTTTCAAGAAAATAAAGTCGAGCTCACGACGACGCATAACATGAAATCAAACTGAATGAACCTGAGCAAGTCTCGCCTTTCGTGCCAGCACTGTTCATTTATCGGCTGAGTTTCCTGACCTTTTCCACCCTAGCCAGCCGGGTCAAGCAAGCAGCCTAGCACAGTCAGTCAGTCAGTTGATGTTTATATTTGAACAAGTGTGTGAGTAACGCCTGATCGACCGATCGAGAGCATCAGATGTCGACGATTCTTGTCCGTTGAGGATAAGAGCGGGCAGGCGCGCACAGGCTGGCATTAATGCTGTCAGTCACCGATCCTAAACTAAACAGCTTCACCAGGAATAGGAATCAGATCCGCTCTTGCTAATTTCGAAGCGATGAGGGCGCATCGCTGCCAGCATCTTGTGCACCCACCACCCAGCCAGACACGACACGCACACAAGAATTGCAAGCCGTGGAAACGATCCAGCACCAGCTGCTGCCGGCGCAACTTCTACCCAACAACAAAGTGGAGCTACGTGCGTGTGCCATGCAGGCCAGATCGATGAAGGTCGTACTATCTGATTGCCACCGGTTCGATCGATCTGTGTATTTCGCGAAGGCGCATGTGCCACGCGCGCGTGCAATATGCCGTTTCCGCTCAACTTGTTTATACTACTAGTCTACAGCTTGGAGAAGCTACCTACCTACTGGCATGCATATGCATACGCATCGTGTCGTAGAGATGGATGGATCGGTCGGGCTCGTGATCCGGTGCTGCCCTGCTTAGTCAACTGCAGTGATCCAGTGGCACGCCAGGGAGAAGGCAGAAGAATCCGAGAAGCTAAGCTAGCCAGCCCCCGCATCATTCGTGAGAATAAAAATGCCAGTGTCAAGCAGTGTCAGCGTGTCGTGTATACATCAGCCTGCCCCCGGTCAGTGGACAGCTCACCTCGATCTGCCGAACACTCGTCTGACTCAACACTGCCCAACTTGCCGCAGCATCTGCAGTTGCCAAGGAGGAGAGGGAGCAAGCCTCACGTGTGCAGCCAAAGATCGTACAGATGAATCAAGGCCAAGAAGATCGGCAGAGTGATCTGGGTTAGTTGAGGTTTGATTATTTGCGCCGTGACCCCTCCACGGCGTACACGGAACCGCCCGAGCCGGCGGGCGCAGATGGCGTGCCCGTGCCACGGGGGCTCCGCGCTGCCGCCGCTGCCGCCGCCACGGCCGGCACGGGGACAGCATGTTGCGGGAAGGATCATGCTTACGCGCAGGAAGGATCGGGTCGATGCTGACTGTTGGTGTTGGATGGTCCAACAGCTCCGTTCGTGTACAGCTCAACGCCGATCACCCGGTGGTTTAATATTCCACTGATCGTTTGAATTTGAAGGCGTGGCAGAGTTGCAAGGCTAGCTGCAAATGTCGAGGCATTAAGTAGGGGCGAGGAAGGCACGGCGCACCTAGCAAACGTAGCTACAGCTGGGCACTGTTCATCCGCCTCAGCTACAGCGTATGGTTCGTGCATGTCAATTGATTAATTGATTGTATGCAAGTACCGAACAGACCAAACTTGAGCAGCAAGATCGCGGAGGACAATCATGGCGAATGAATGGGTTATGTTTCTCGCTCAAGAGAAGGAGACAGTGAATCATGCGCTCAGATCGAGTTGGCCGATTAGTTAGTTATGAAAGAGGCCCGCTTGATGAGCCGCGGGGGGGATGTACTAATAAGTAATAATAATGCCCTCCTCCCCCGTTCATCGAACCAGGCGCTAAGGCAGTACGAGAAATGAATTTCCCGGTTGCTGCACTGCACGGGGCCTGCCCGACTCGATCTCCCCATCGAGCCCCCGTCGGCGCCGGCCAGACCACTTCTGCCGCGCCGCCGTGGTACCGAATCAACCAACACCGCGTCAGATATTATGCACGTACGGACCGCCTGCCGCCGGCCGGCGCCCCAGACGTGGCAGCGGAAGTCGACGGGGAAATTGGGCGCGAAGCTCACACGCCAGAGGACCGGGGCAAAGCCGGACAGTGCTCGGATGTGCGTACGCCGACGGCACGACGTGGACGCCTTTTTTTCTCCGGGCCCGCCCCGCCCCGCCCCGCCCCGTGCGGGCGGCGGCAGCGTCGCTTTCGCCGCGGCTGCTTGCAATTGCTTTCCCACGCGCCCCTGCCCTCGCTTTTGAAGCTTCCGGGCCACCTTTCCGGAAGCTCCCCCGGGCCGACATACTTTTTTTCACGCATCGCTACCCAGCTCGCTTTACGTTTGATTACCTTCAGTTTCTTCGTCACGTAGGAAGGCACAGTTGCCTGCCAGTTGGTCAGCGTCCGGGCAAAAGCAGAGGCGGAGCGAGGCCGATCGACGCCGAGGCGTACTGCTACGAGTAACGAGAGGTGACAAGGACATCGGCGCCTCTCCTTCTCCTTGGGTTTCGGATATTTCTCACGGCTCGGACCGAGTAAACACAGCTGAACGGAGCACTAGCAGTAGCAGGAATTGACGTCGACGCCGTGTTGAATGAAATTCTTCGGCGTACGTGCGTGCGTGCGTGCGTTGTGCTTCACGAGTTTCGTTTCGCCGGACGGTTGCTTCGTTTGTTGACCTCGGCGCCACCGGACCGGAGGCTGCTACCACCAGCGCCGCCCCTCGCCATGACGTATTGCAGCGATTTTCAGCCATGACGTGTGCGCCAACGCATTCGTCCAATGCCCGGCCTCGTGGAAGCACGGATGGATGGATCGACCGATTTACGGCGTTCTGTGCTCTGCGAAGACCGGAGTTCAAGTCTGCACCTGCACCCCTTTTGTCAGCCACTCTTCTCAACGGTTCTTGCAATCGGCAACGGTTTCACATAACATATGGACGCAGTTCGATTTCGTTCGTGTGTAGTACTCCCTCCGTTCCAAAGTAGAAGACTCGACTTTGCACTAACTTTAGTATAAAGTTAATACAAAAGCCGGGCCATCTATTTCAAACGGAGGAGTAGAGAGAAGCGATCTTTGCTCCATTTTATTTTTCAGAAAACAGAGAACGGGCATTTGCTCAAAGAGAAAAAGAAGCAGAGAAGGGCCAATGTCGCATCGCATGCGGTGTTGAAAACGTGGAAGCTCTTGTCGATTAATTCAGAGATCCCGGTGCGGAGCGATCAGAGTGGGAGACACGCCCTCTGGCTCTGCCTGTGACATACGCTGTTCAACGTTCATAACGGAGTACGATTGTGCTGGTGCGTTGCTGAGAACAGGGCAATGTGGCAAGTGACACAGAAAATTTAGAAGCTTATGTCGATTAATTCAGAATCCCGTATGGGAACAATCAGAGAGCGGGAGAGTGCACATGATGGGGATCATTCAACCAATCGGCAGTGCCTTTTCTTTTCTTGAATCCTGACTCTATGAACAGCGGAGAGAAGAAGAAACAGCAACGAAGAAGAAGATTAATTTTCCTATCCGATCGATGCAGCAGCAGCCTAGCTGGTGAAGAGGAAGTGGGAGGCCTGGGCGACGGCGTCGTCGAGCCACCTGCGGGGCTCGTCCATGAGGTCGGGGCTGAGCCTGACCATGAGGACGCAGAACTCCATCTGGGAGAGCGCGCCGTCGCCGTCGAAGTCGCCCTCGGCGAGCATCCCGCGGAGGTCGTCGTCGGACATGCCTCCCAGGCCCAGCAGCGGCGCGTTGCGGCGGAGGCTGTGGAAGGTGATGAGGCCCGAGGCCGGGTCCATGAGCAGCCGGAACCCCGCCGCCAGCTCCTCCATCAGCCCCTCCTCCCCCAGCCGCTCCGCCATCACCGGCAGGTAGTCCTCGAACCCCACCGCCTGCTGCTGCTGCGATTGCTGCGGTTGCTGCTGGTGCGCCGCCATGGATGATGAACTGATGATCGGTGTATGTAGATGGTGATCAATGTGATGGTTTCTTGCTTGCTTGCTCTGCTTGTGGAGGATGGTTGGGTTGTGGTTGAGGAGAAGAGTGTGGGAGGGGAGGGAATAAATAGTGGGGAGGAGGAGGGAGGTGGGTTTCAGGGAAGGTGCCGGGGTCACGCGGGACGCGCGGGAGGGCGGGAGGGAGAGGGACGGTGGACGGGTGGGATGGGCGTCACGTGTGCGCGGGCTTCGGGTGGGAGACGGGGAAGGAAGGACGCTGGGAGGACAGGCTGGGGCGTAGGGGTGAGTTGGCCGTGGGCTGGGCATCAGCAGCAGCAGCTTCCTGGGTGCTCGCTCGCTCGCGCCCGTCGGCTGGGTCGACGTCGTGTGTGCCGCGTCGGCCTCTCTCCTGGGTTGGCCTGCCTCTTCGTCGCGGGTAACTGTTGCGTTCCGTACCGGGCGATGCTGAAAGAACCGACCGAAGCGTCTGTTAGTATGCGTGGCACGTCGTGTGCCCAACGAGGATGGATGACTGGGTTAAGAAAGAGCGTTGACATCCCATAGCAGCCAGCAACAGCCAATTTGGCTCACTTGTGAGGTTTTCTTAGCCTCTAAGCATATGTACAGTGATCGATAAGACAGTCTTCTCCTTTCCGTAACTTGGCTTCTAGCGCCACTGCAAGCCAATTCCACTAATTTCTTGTATTTCCTTAGCCTCTAAGAATGTGCTTATGCGACCCTATCTAGGTCTACCTCGCGCGACCGTACTAGATTCCTAGGATTTTGGCAGCATTTAGTCTTTATGAAAAATACGTATTGGTATCATTTAAACCAGCCAATGACCTGTCTCAAATTTCAAAGTTTTCTCTCACCATTTATCAAAAAGATATTGGCTGGCTGACGCAAAAGCCCCTTCCCACTCCCCTGGCTGTTTTTTTGTATGCGTAGGCAGAGGCTGATGTTATGTGGGGACGGCGGCAACACCGAGTTGTTGAGGCATGCACCATCGTGGGTGCAAGAGCAATCGGGACAATGGTGGCTCTCGCTGGAGTAATGCGGTGTGTTGAGGATGGTGGCGTGAGCACCAGAGGAATCGAAGGGCGGCCATGGAGGAGTGTGGTGCCGTGGTGGTTAATTGGCCGTGGTGTTGGATGTTGGCGGTGGCGAGAGTTGTCTAAGAGATGCAATGATGCCGCGGCTCGGAGAGAATTGTAGAACATGATGCAGTGTCGTTGGGTTTGGTATGCTCCAGGCGAAAGCCTAGCATCAACCTCGGCCGATGTTGGCAATGGCAACATCATGGGATGCCATTATCCTAATTGTAGGCATTCTCGTGGAGCACCTTCACCTCTCATGTCATTTGAATCTAGAGCCCTCTAGGTGAAAACCCAAGTTTTGGCCTTGGACGAAATGGGCGTCGACGGCGTATCCGTTGCTTCCCCCATGGGGGCATCGCCTTGGAGATCCCGTCTTCCGGCAGGCATCATCGGTTTGTGTTGTTCAGTAATTTGTCATCGGCAAGGAAGGTGCATGCGTCCAGGCCGATGTGTAAGCCGGAGCGGCAACTATGGAGTTCAACTTTGGCTTTGAAGGGTGTCCGCTTTGATCTTGGATGATAGAGTCATCGACTAGTATGGTACGCGGTCCGAGTGATATTGAGTGTGTGTTATTGAGGATGGTACGTCAGAGCGATGGCCCTAGGAACGCTGCACCATAGCACCAGATGGCCTATCACGCATTCCTGTATTTAGCTCCGACTCAAAGCACAACGCAGTGGGTACGAGGCACTACCGGAGGGGTTGCGCCACCACCCTAGGGTTGGAGCGCCATGCATTGGTCGGCAAGGTCATGGTCACGTGCTTCGAGCCTCCGGTACTGGCAGATCCAAGCGCCATTTGTGCGAACTTAATGGATTCCTGCTAGACCAAGTCCGACCGCGGTCGGGCGCACTCCTCTCGAGAGCGGCGGAGAGCCATGCAGACAACCATCTCCTCCTCGTCCCCGCATGGGACGAGGTTCCAATCGATGGATCGGGAGAGCTCGGTGTCAGCTCCGCTGCCCGTCGTGCTGGAGAAGGCCGGGGATCGCCGGAATGGAGCTTGGGGGTGGAGCAGAGTGGAGTGGGGTGATTAGGGTTTTGTCTGGGAGCAGATAAAGACGAATTTATGTCGGCTCGGGGTGGACCAGCGTGGGCCAGATCCAACGCGGCGTACGCATCTGGGCCTCCTCATATCTGAAGGAAATATGCTCTAGATGCAATAATAAAATTATTATTTATTTCCTTATATCATGATAAATGTTTATTATTCATGCTAGAATTGTATTAACCAGAAACATAATACATGTGTGAATACATAGACAAACATAGTGTCACTAGTATGCCTCTACTTGACTAGCTCGTTGATCAAAGATGGTTGAGTTTCCTAGCCATAGACATGAGTTGTCATTTGATTACGGAATCACATCATTAGGAGAATGATGTGATTGACTTGACCCATTCCGTTAGCTTAGCACTTGATCGTTTAGTATGTTGCTATTGCTTTCTTCATGACTTATACATGTTCCTATGATTATGAGATTATGCAACTCCGTTTACGGAGGAACACTTTGTGTGCTACCAAGCGTCACAACGAATCGGGTGATTATAAAGGTGCTCTACAGGTGTCTCCAAAGGTACTTGTTGATTTGGCGTATTTCGAGATTAGGATTTGTCACTCCGATTGTCGGAGAGGTATCTCTGGGCCCACTCGGTAATGCACATCACTATAAGCCTTGCAAATAATGAGTTAGTTGCGGGATGATGTATTACAGAACGAGTAAAGAGACTTGCCGGTAACGAGATTGAACTAGGTATTGAGATACCGACGATCGAATCTCGGGCAAGTAACATACCGATGACAAAGGAAACAACGTATGTTGTTATGCGGTTCGACCGATAAAGATCTTCGTAGAATATGTAGGAGCAAATATGGGCATCCAGGTTCCGCTATTGGTTATTGACCAGAGAGGTGTCTCGGTCATCTCTACATAGTTCTCAAACCCGTAGGGTCCGCACGCTTAAGGTTAGATTGACGATATAGTACTATATGAGCTATGTATGTTGGTAACCGAATGTTGTTCGGAGTCCCGGATGAGATCACGGACATGACGAGGAACTCCGGAATGGTCCGGAGGTAAAGATTGATATATGGGATAATAGTGTTTGGTCTCCGGAAGGGTTCCGAAATTCACCGGAAGGGGTTCCGGATGTCTCCCGAAATGTTTGGGTACGAGAACACATTATTTGGGCGAAAGGGGAAAGCCCACGAGGCTTTTGGAAAGTGCAAAAGGAAGTTTTATGGAGACCAGAGCTAGACGCCAGAACCACAGGCGTCTAGGGGTAGACACCGGAACCACGGCATCTAGCCCTCGGAGTCCGAGAAGGACTCTTGCCTTCGGGTAAAACCGACTTTGAGGAGGCTTTTACTCCAGTTTCGACCCTGTGGCTCAACATATAAATAGAGGCGGGGCTAGCACCAAAGACACATCAAGAAACACCAAGCCGCCCGCCGCAACCCCGTCCCCTCTAGTTTATCCTCTGCCATAGTTTACGTGAGTGCTTAGGCGAAGCCCCTGCGGAGATTGTTCTTCACCAACACCGCCACCACGCCATCGTGCTGCCGAAACTCATCTACTACTTCGCCGCCTTGCTGGATCAAGAAGGCGAGGACGCCATCGAGCTGAATGTGTCTTTGAACGCGGAGGTGTCGTGACGTTTGGTACTTTCTGATCGTAGGCGGATCGTGAAGGTGTACGTACTACATCAACCGCGTTGATAAACGCTTCCGCTTAGCGATCTTCAAGGGTATGAAGATACACTCTCCCCTCTCATTGCTATGCATCACCATGATCTTGCGTGTGCATAGGAATTTTTTTGAAATTACTACGTTCCCCAACAGTGGCATCCGAGCTTGGTTTTATGCGTAGGTAAGAACGGTTATTTCTCAGCCCGTAGCAGCCACGTAAAACTTGCAACAACAAAGTAGAGGACGTCTAACTTGTTTTTGCAGGGCCTGTTGTGATGTGATATGGTCAAGACATGATGCTAAATTTTATTGTATGAGATGATCATGTTTTGTAACCGAAGTTATCGGCAATCGGCAGGAGCCATATGGTTGTCGCTTATTGTATGCAATGTAATCGCCCTGTAATTGCTTTACTTTATTACTAAGCGGTAGCGATAGTCGTAGAAGCAATAGTTGGCGAGACAACAACGATGCTACGATGGAGATCAAGGTGTCGCGCCGGTGATGATGGTGATCATGACGGTGCTTCGGAGATGGAGATCACAAGCACAAGATGATGATAGCCATATCATATCACTTATATTGATTGCATGTGATGTTTATCTTTTATGCATCTTATTTTGCTTTGATTGACGGTAGAATTATAAGATGATCTCTCACTAAATTTCATGATAAGAGTGTTCTCCCTGAGTATGCACTCTTGCCAAAGTTCGTCGTGCCGAGACACCACGTGATGATCGGGTGTGATAAGCTCTACGTTCATCTACAACGGATGCAAGCCAGTTTTGCACACGCAGAATACTCGGGTTAAACTTGATGAGCCTAGCATATACAGATATGACCTCGGAAGACTGAGACCGAAAGGTCGGGCATGAATCATATAGAAGATATGATCAACATAGTGATGTTCACCATTGAAAACTACTCCATCTCACGTGATGATCGGACATGGTTTAGTTGATTTGGATCACGTGATCACTTAGATGATTAGAGGGATGTCTATCTAAGTGGGAGTTCTTAAGTAATATGATTAATTGAACTTTAATTTATCATGAACTTAGTCCCGATAGTATTTTGCAAATAATGTTGTAGATCAATAGCTCACGTTGTTGCTTCCCTATGTTTTATATGTGTTCCTAGAGAAAACTAAGTTGAAATATGATGGTAGCAATGATGCGGACCGGGTCCGTGATCTCGAGGTTTTTCCTCATTCTTTGCACGTAAGAATTATGTCCTTGACGCACTGCTAGGTGATGTAATTTCATTGCAGTAGCAGATGTAGACGTTATGAATGTTTGGCTAGCTCAATATGATGACTACTTGATAGTTTAGTACACCATGCTTAACGGCTTAGAATCGGGACTTCAAAGACGTTTTGAACGTCATGGACCATATGAGATGTTCCAGGAGTTGAAGTTAATATTTCAAGCAAATACCCGAGTTGAGAGATATGAAGTCTCCAACAAGTTCTATAGCTAAAAGATGAAGGAGAATAGCTCAAGCGGTGAGCATGTGTTCAGATTGTCTGGTACTACAATCGCTTGAATCAAGTGGGAGTTAATCTTCCGGATAAAATAGTGATTGATGTAATTCTCTAGTCACCATCACCAAGTTAGTAGAACTTCGTGATGAACTATAGTATGCAAGGGATGACGAAAACGATTCCCGAGCTATTCATGATGATGAAATCGATGAAGGTAGAAATCAAGAAAGAGCATCAAGTGTTGATGATTAACAAGACCACTAGTTCAAGAAAGGGCAAAGGGAAAGAAAGGGAACTTCATGTAGAATGGCAAGCAAGTTGTCACTTTCGTGAAGAATCCCAAAGCTAGACTAAAGCCCTGAAATCGAAAGTGCTTCTACTTCAAAGGAAATGGTCACTAGAAGCGGAAATACCCTCAATATTTGGTGGATAAGAAGGATGGCAAAGTGAACAAGGGTATATTTGATATACAGGTTATTGATGTGTACCTTACTAGTGTTTATAGTAGCCCCTGGGTATTTGATACTTGTTCGGTTGCTAAAAATTAGTAACTCGAAACATGAGTTACAGAAAAAACAGAGACTAGTTGAGGGTGAAGTGATGATGTGTGTTGGAAGTGGTTCCAATATTGATATGATCATCATCGCACACTCCCTTTACTTTCGGGATTAGTGTTGAACCTAAATAAGTGTTATTTGGTGTTTGCGTTGAGCATGAATATGATTTGATCATGTTTATTGCAATACGGTTATTCATTTAAGTTAGAGAATAATTGTTGTTCGCTTACATGAATAAAACCTTCTATGGTCATACACCCAATGAAAATGGTTTGTTGGATCTCGATCGTAGTGATACACATATTCGTAATATTGAAGCCAAAAGATGCAAAGTTAATAATGATAGTGCAACTTATTTGTGGTAATCGCCGCTTAGGTCATATTGGTGTAAAGCCCATGAAGAAACTCCATGCTGATGGGATTATGGAATCACTTGATTATGAATCACTTGATGCTTGCGAACCATGTCCTATGGGCAAGATGACTAAGACTCCATTCTCCGGAACAATGGAGCGAGCAACTGAATTATTGGAAATAATACATACTAATGTATGCAGTCCGATGAGTGTTGAGGCTCGCGGCGTGTATCATTATTTTCTGACCTTCACAGATGATTTGAGCAGATATGCGTATATCTACTTGATGAAACATAAGTCTGAAACATTTGAAAAGTTCAAAGAATTTCAGAGTGAAGTAGAAAATCATCGTAACAAGAAAATAAAGTTTCTCTGATCTGATCGTGGAGGAGAATATTTGAGTTATGAGTTTGGTCTTCATTTGAAACAATGCGGAATAGTTTCGCAACTCACGCCACGTGGAACACCACAACACAATGGTGTGCCCGAACGTCATAACCGTACTTTATTGGATATAGTGCAATCTATGATGTTTCTCACCGATTTACCACTGTCATTTTGGGGTTATGCATTAGTGACAGCTGCATTCACGTTAAAAAGGGCACCATCTAAATCCGTTGAGACAACACAGTATGAACTGTGGTTTGGCAAGAAACAAAAGTTGTCGTTTCTTAAAGTTTGGGGTTGCGATTCTTATAAGAAAAAGTTTCATCCTGATAAGCTCAAACCCAAATTGGAAAAATGTGTCTTCATAGGATACCCAAAGGAGATAGTTGGGTACACCTTGTATCGCAGATCCGAAGGCAAGATATTCGTTCCTAAGAATGGATCCTTTCTAGAGAAGGAGTTTCTCTCGAAAGAAGTGAGTGGGAGGAAAGTAGAACTTGATGAGGTAATCAGATCGGCTACCTTATTGGAAAGTAGTTCATCACATAAATCTGTTCCTGACTCCTACACCAATTAGTGAGGAAGCTAATGATGATGATCATGTAACTTCGCATCAAGTTACTACCGAACCTCGTAGGTCAACCAGAGTGAGATCCGCACTGTAGTGGTACGGTAATCCTGCTCGAGGTCATGTTACTTGACCATGATGAACCCTCTTAACTATGAGGAAGCGATGATGAGCCCAGATTCCGCGAAATGGCTTGAGGCCATGAAATCGAGATGGGATCCATGTATGAGAACAAAGTGTGGACTTTGGTTGAATTGCCCGATGATCGGCAAGCCATAGAAAATAAATGGATCTTCAAGAGGAAGACGGACGCTGATAGTGGTGTTACTATCTACAAAGTTAGACTTGTCGAAAATGGTTTTGACAAAGTTCAAAGTGTTGACTACAATGAGATTTTCTCACTCGTAGCGATGCTTAAGTCTGTCCGAATCATGTTAGCAAATTGCCACATTTTATGAAATTTGCCAAATGGATGTCAAAACTTCATTCCTGAATGGATTTCTGGAAGAAGAGTTGTATATGATGCAACCGGAAGGTTTTGTTGATCCAAAGGGAGCTAACAAAGTGTGCAAGCTCCAACGATCCATTTATGGACTGATGCAAGCATCCCAGAGTTAGAATAAACGTTTTGATAGTGTGATCAAAGCATATGGTTTTATACAGACTTTTGGAGAAGCCTGTATTTACAAGAAAATGAGTGGGAGCTCTGTAGCATTTCCGATTTTATATGTGGATGACATATTGCTGATTGGAACTGATATAGAATTTCTGGATAGCATAAAAGGATACTTGAATAAGAGTTTTTTAATGAAAGACCTCGGTGAAGCTGCTTACATATTGAGCATCAAGATTTACAGAGATAAATCAAGACGCTTGATAAGTTTTTTCAATGAGTACATACCTTGACAATATTTTGAAGTAGTTCAAAATGGAACAATCAAAGAGAGAGTTCTTGCCTGTGTTACAAGGTGCGAAATTGAGTAAGACTCAAAGCCAGACCACGACAGAAGATAGAAAGAGAAAGAACGTCATTTCATATGCCTCAGCCATAGGTTCTATAAAGTATACAATGCGGTGAACCAGATCAATAGTATACACTACACTGATTTCGGCAAGGGCGAACAATGGTGATCTAGGAGAAGATCATCGACGGTACCAAAAATTATCCTTAGTGGAATAAGGATACATTTCTCAATTATGGAGGTGACAAAAGGTTGGTCGTAAAGGGTTACGACGATACAAGGTTTTACACTGATCCAGATGACTCTAAGTCTCAATCTGGATACATATTGAGAGTGGGAGCAATTAGCTAGAGTAGCTTCGTGCGGAGCATTGTTGACATAGATATTTGCAAAATACATACGGATCTGAATGTGGCAGACCCGTTGACTAAATTTCTCTCACAAGCAAAACATGATCACACCTTAGTAATCTTTTGGGTGATAATCACATAGCGATGTGAACTAGATTATTGACTCAGTGAACCCTTTGGGTGTTGGTCACATGACGATGTGAACTATGGGTGTTAATCACATGGTGATGTGAACTATTGGTGTTAAATCACATGGCGATGTGAACTAGATTATTGACTCTAGTACAAGTGGGAGACTCAAGAAAATATGCTCTAGAGGCAATAATAAAGTTATTATTTATTTCCTTATATCATGATAAATGTTTATTATTCATGCTAGAATTGTATTAACCTAAACATAATACATGTGTGAATACATAGACAAACATAGTGTCACTAGTATGCCTCTACTTGACTAGCTCGTTTATCAAAGATGGTTGAGTTTCCCACCATAGACATGAGTTGTCATTTGATTACGGATCACATCATTAGGAGAATGATGTGATTGACTTGACCCATTCCGTTAGCTTAGCACTTGATCGCTTAGTATGTTGCTACTTCTTTCTTCATGACTTATACATGTTCCTATGACTATGAGATTATGCAACTCCTGCCTTAGGAGGAACACTTTGTGTGCTACCAAACGTCACAACGTAACTGGGTGATTATAAAGGTGCTCTCTACAGGTGTCTCCAAAGGTACTTGTTGAGTTGACGTATTTCGAGATTAGGATTTGTCACTCCGATTGTCGGAGAGGTATCTCTGGGCCCACTCGGTAATGCACATCACTATAAGCCTTGCAAGCATTGTAACTAATGAGTTAGTTGTGGGATGATGTATTACAGAATGAGTAAAGAGACTTGTCGGTAAAGAGATTGAACTAGGTATTGAGATACCGACAATCGAATCTCGGGCAAGTAACATACCGATGACAAAGGGAACAACGTATGTTGTTATGCGGTTTGACCGATAACGATCTTCGTAGAATATGTGGGAGCCAATATGGGCATCCAGGTTCCGCTATTGGTTATTGACCAGAGAGGTGTCTCGGTCATGTCTACATAGTTCTCGAACCCGTAGGGTCCGCACGCTTAAGGTTCGTTGACGATATAGTACTATATGAGCTATGTATGTTGGTAACCGAATGTTGTTCGGAGTCCCGGATGAGATCACGGACATGACGAGGAACTCCGGAATGGTCCGGAGGTAAAGATTGATATATGAGATAATAGTGTTTGGTCTCCTCGAAGGGTTCCGAATTCACCTAAGGGGTTAGGATGTCTCCTCAAATGTTTGGGTACGAGAACACTTTATTTGGGCCAAAAGGGAAAGCCCACGAGGCTTTTGGAAAGTGCAGAAGAAAGTTTTGCGGAGACCAGAGGCTAGACGCCAGGAACCCTGGCGTCTAGGGGTAGACGCCGGGAACCTTGGCTTCTAGCCCTGGAGTCCGAGAAGGACTCTTGCCTTTCGGGTAAAACCGACTTTGAGGAGGCTTTTACTCCAAGTTTCGACCCCAGGGCTCAACATATAAATAGAGGGGCAGGGCTAGCACCAAAGACACATCAAGAAACACCAAACCGGTGTGCCGCAACCCCGTCCCCTCTAGTTTATCATTCGTCATAGTTTCCGTAGTGCTTAGGCGAAGCCCTGCGGAGATTGTTCTTCACCAACACCGTCACCACGCCGTCGTGCTGCCGGAACTCATCTACTACTTCACCCGTCTTGCTGGATCAAGATGGCGAGGACTTCATCGAGCTGAACGTGTGCTGAACGCGGAGGTGTATGTTCGGTACTTTATCGGGGCAGATCGTGAAGGTGTACGACTACATCAACCGCGCGTTGATAAACGCTTCCGCTTAGCGATCTTCAAGGGTATGAAGATACACTCTCCCCTCTCATTGCTATGCATCACCATGATCTTGCGTGTGCGTAGGAATTTTTTTGAAATTACTACGTTCCCCAACAATATCGCCCCAGATACGAGCTAGGTATGAAGGATGCCAGTCAGCCCAGACGTATAGGGTCGGTATGTGTGTGCAGCCGGGTCGAGATTTTGGATCGATCACTGACCGGGACATTCGCCCGGACGTATAGGGAGCCTTTGAGGAGTCCGGTTATAGATTCTCTAAACATACCCATGATCTATTTGGATTTTCAAAAAAATAAATTCTCTCACCATTTTCCAAACAAATATTTGGTTGGCTACCAGTAAAGCCGCACCAACCCCTTGTTGTTGTTTTCTTTTGCGTAGGTGGATACTTGTGCCATGCAACGGTGGCAACACCAGGTTGTTGTGGCATGCACCATTGTGGGTACAAGAGTAGTCGGCACGGCGTTGGTTGTTGCTGGCGGCGTGCGATGTGCCGAGGATGGAGGATGAGGATGGCGGCGAGAGCACTAGGGGAATGGGGGCGGCCATGACGGATTTTGTGGTGCCGTGATGGTCCGCTGGCCATGGTGATGGATGTTGGTGTTGGCGAGTTGTCTAGGATGCATTGTTGCTACGACTCAAAGAGGATTGTGGGGGCATGATGCAATTATGTTCGATTTGGTAAGCTCCAGGTGATGGTGTCCCGGACTAGGGGTCACTCATCATGTCATCTCCCGGCAAAGTGGGCCGGGCCGAGGACTCCCCGTGATGGTTCACCGATGGGCCATCTTCAGAAGGCCCATGGCGCGTAGAAGGAATATTCCCGAAGGCTTGGCGCATACTCCAAGACTTAGAGGTTGTCTACAATGCGATTACCTTATCCATAGCTGACTTATTTGTAACCATAGACTCCCTGGTATCTATATAAACCAACAGGTAGGGCTCGTAGAAAACAGACAACAATCTCATTGTAGATCAACATGTACCTTTTACATCCCAAATCTCAATACAAACACAAGCAGGACGTAGGCATTATCTCTTCGAGAGAGTCCGAACCTAGGTAAAATCGTGTCCTTGTTACCATCACATCTAGCCTACTAGATCGGGCCCCCTACCAGAGATTCAGCAGAATCGACTCCCTCACTAGGCGAAAGCCTAGCACCGACTTTGGTGGATGTTGGTGGTGACAGCATCCTCAAACAATATCACCCACTTTGTAGGTGTTGTTATAGAGAACCTTCACTGCCAATGTCATTTGGACCTTGAGCTCTCTAGGTGAGCACCCAAATTTCGACCTTGGACGAAGTGGGGGTCAACAACATATATGAGGCTTCCCCCCATGGGGGGCATCGCCTTAATGTCATGTCTTCCTTTACACATCAGTGGTTCGTGTTGTTCAATGATTTGTCGTCCGATAGGAAGGTGCACCCCTCGAGGCCAGTGTGGAAGCCGAATCAGCGTCACTGGAAATCGACTTTGGCTTGTAGGGCGTTTCCTCTGGTCGCTTGGGTGTTAGAGTCGTCGGCTAGTCTGATACGCAGCCCCGGGGCTGGTGATTGTGTGTTGCTGAGATTTGGGAGCAGATAATCACTAATTCACTGTTCATTAGCAAATTATCAACAAATCTCTGACGCTAGGGGCTCCCCCCCTCCTGTCTCTGCCACCGGTTATGTCCATAGTATTACAGTGAGAGGCCTCTATTACAGTAGAGGTCAAACTGTGTATGCTTGTCCTCGGTGTCAAGTTATTTTCCAGTGATATAACTGCTTGCCGTTGGTTAGCGAGATGTCAAAGGTCAGCTTTGCCGATTTTGAACCTCGTCAAGCCCATGCTATTTCGTAGCCGCCAAGCGAGTGTGTGCGTAGTGCGTTTCTCCATTTGCGCCTGGTATTTCTGTGGAAACAAACACCGGACGTTATCTCGGTCTCTCACCATGTACTAGTCCGTTCTCACTACACAGTGGTTATCTTATCCACAAGAAGTTTCCCATCTGGTTGTGCATGGTGGTCACCGTGCTGTAAAAGCCAAGAAATTCCACCGGCCTCTACCAAAAGTTTCCGCCGAACCTTCGATCGGAACTCGGAACCCGAAGAAACCCACACGGAGCATCCCTGCTCGGCTTTTGCGCTACAGGCGCAGCTCATCGAGCAAAGCCGCGAATTCTTCTCCTTCGAGTCGGGGGAATCTCGTCTCGACTCTCGTGTACGGCATGTTCGTTGCAGTACGCACACTTTTCTGTGGTTTCCACTCCTCTTTGCCCCACACGCTGACAAATAAGTATCATATGAGCGCCCGGCGACGAGTTCACTCGTGCTACCTGCCCTCGTTGTCGCTGCCCACCTCTTTCACATCCCGTCCCCGGACGCATTTTCCATGTGTGATTTCTTCCTCCTCATCGTCGTCTTCTTCTTCCCCAATTATCATTTCTGCATAGGCCGTCGCTTTCGCGGCCCTCCTCCCACCAATGATCAGCACGACGTGTTGGAAGCACGTTGCCATGCTGGCAACTGACTCACCAGCAAACAAGAACAGAGCCAAAAGCACCCACGTCAAGGCCTCCACGTTGGGGAAGTGCAGGAAATTTTGTTGGAAGCTTTGGGGGGAATTCATGAATTCTGCTCGGAAAACAGTTGGGTTTCCGAGGGAATCCGGAGGAAAATGCGTGAACTGCGGCGTGGCACATGGCGCCCGAAAGGCGTTTTGGTAGCATCCAAGAGAGGAAGCCGGGCAGGTAAAGCAGCTCAGGTGAAACTGCGTCTCCAGATCAATCATCCCGAGGCAGGGCAGCTCGCCTCGGCGTTTTACTCGCAGGCACAAAGCTTGCAGTTGCAGGCGGAAATTGCTACGAGGGGAGAGGGGAATAGCTCGAAATTTCAGGAGCAGGGGACCATGCCGAACTCAAGGCCTCAAGTTGGCGGCCCCCAACGGCATCTCAAACTTTTCAGGGTTTGTCTTGGTCTGCACAAGCACATCTTAAAGTTCAGCAGCTCGAATCACCGCGTGTGTGTGTGTGTGAGCACATCTCACTGTCAGTTCAACTTTGGGGAGAAAAGGAAAGCAGCATCCACATTCAACATACACCGGAAAAAGGCAGATGGGATGCTGAAGAGGAGCTGGATAATAAAGCCTCTTGTTGATCTCTCTAACATCGTTGGGCAAGCACGGCCGCGACATGTTCGACGGCGCGGTAGATGGTCGTGTAGGTGACATTTTAGTCCTAAGGTATGCACCGTACATGTGCAATATGCGGAGTTGAAATGGTGACTGAAGAATCACTGTGTACTGCTAAGCTAGAACCTGGCTGAACTTGGAGCTGGCATCTCACCGTGGGTTCAACTTTGAGCAGAGGAAAAGAAAACAGCTTCAACATACACATACAAGAAGAAGGATGGGATGTATTAATTCTCTTGTTGATCTCCGAACATCAATGTACAAGCACGACCGCGTGGTCCATGGTCATGTAGGTTACATTTTGCTCTTAAGATATGTATGCATGTATGTGTAATATGCACAGTTGAAACGGTTACTGAAGAATCACTGTTTACTGTTATCCACATACACTAATAAAAATGATGGGATGTACAACTCTCTTGTTGATCTCCGTAACATCACTATACAAGCACAACCGCGACACGTCGAGGGCATTGCTGACGGTCGTGTAGGGAATTCTCCAGTTACATTTTTGCCTACTAACATGGTATGTACGTATGTGTGTAAATGGTAACTATGCACAATTGGAATGGTGACTGAAGAATCACTGTACTGTTTGTTATCTACATGACGGCAGCGGTCTTCCGGTTCCGGGCCAGAACCTGGGTGAACCATTCGACGGACGCCTTGGGTATCCTCGTCAGGTTGTTGTTGTAGTCGATGTAGTAGAGGCCGAACCGCACCGTGTACCCCGAGTTCCACTCCCAGTTGTCCAGCAGCGACCACACGAAGTACCCCTGGATGTTGCACCCTTCCTTCCTGCAGCCATTCATTCAGGTTGCATACCCAGCACTTGAGTACCAAAGCTCAACAGGTGATGACCATCAGCGATGTTGGTGGTTCAGTTCTCGTATAGGCACAGAGAGATGATATCTCACCTTATAGCATCTAGGAGGTTGGACATGTAGTCGTTGTGGTACTGTATCCTCTTATCGTCCTGCAGGACATTTTCCAACCTCGAAAACCGGCTGTTTGCGTCGTCCATACCTGACAGACATAAGCAGCTTGTTAATAATCACTGACTAATTTATCTAAGGCAAAGATCTTATCGTCTGAAAAAAGTGTGCAATCTTTAGCAACCCACCATTCTCTGTAATGAACACGGGTGGATTCCCATACTTCTCCTTAACATGTTTCATCAGGCTGAACATGCCCCAGGGAACTATGTGCAGCCAATTCGACGCTGCCTGAAAGTCCATACATAAACATGTACTTTCAATCGAACATGTGATTACATAAGATGACCAACGAAAGTTTAGAGGAAAATCTGAAGCTGCAAGTATACCGTTTCTCCTATTTTCTTTCCATGCCTGTAAGCTGCATAGCACATGGAGGGAATCAGTAATACTGACACTGGATCATGAGGTTTTATATTATCTTCGTTTACCATTACTCACCAGTTGAGATGACAGCAGCATCGGTTGAAGCATCATTCATCACAAGTTTCCTTACCCGCATCCTGTCGTTCCTAGCATATAATGTCGTGTAGTGGTTTATGCCTACAAAATCTAGTGACCCAGATACTAACTGTGATTCCTGACTTGAAAATTTAGGTAGCCTGTCGCCTACAAGTTTCTGCATAGAAGCGGGGTAGCGGCCAAACATTAACGGATCCAAGAACCTATAACCAGGTTCACAAATTCTCAAGT
This sequence comes from Aegilops bicornis, assembly GCA_021605145.1. Lineage (NCBI taxonomy): Eukaryota > Viridiplantae > Streptophyta > Magnoliopsida > Poales > Poaceae > Aegilops > Aegilops bicornis. The sequence goes on from CM038669.1 coordinate 13,227,297, forward strand.
TAATACAGAAACAAAACTACCTACAGAAATTAACTTTATGTTTGCACATCAAGTTGGTACTTATTGTCTCACCATCCAAGCTCAAAGTCCATTGCTCGTGCTGCTGCTTCTCTGTCTTCATCGACATCCGACAATGGTTCATACCACTTGGAGTCAAGTGCGATCCCTATGAGGCCTCCTTGTTCCTTCTACAATTATTAGTACATAAAGGCGTTCATTTATTTTCTTAATAAACAATACTTAAGGATGTGTTTGCAATGGATTACCTTGAAATGTTGCTTGTAAGCATGAAAAACACCAGCATGAGCCAAGAGTATGTTGTGAGCCACAATATAGGGTTCAGTTGATGATGTACCTTCCTTACAGAACAAATGAGATATAATGGAACACCTCCCAGGTGCTTGGATGCCAAAATCATAGCCATCAATTGCAAAGTTATGGGGCTCATTAACGGTGATCCAGTGCTTCACTCTATCTCCGAACTCCTTGAAGCAAGTAGAGGCATAGTGAACAAAATCCTCCCTGTGTAATTTATCTGTCAGCATCAACCAAACCAGTTTTTTAATGAAAATAAAGGACTTTTATGCGACATAGATTGTGTAAGAAAGCTTCATCTGAAGAAGGTCATGCAACAGTGTTACATACACGATTTGCGAGTTTAACCAGCCACCATATTTATCCTCCAGTGCTTGTGGAAGGTCCCAATGGAATAGTGTTACATATGGTTGTATACCTGATACACAGATACAGAAAAACAAAAAATTGATATATAATCATAAAAATGGAAGTAGGCAGCTGCTTGCATTGTGCAGACACTGAAATGTGGAAAACAGATCACCTTTTTCTAATAGAACATCTATGAGGCTGTTATAGTAACTCAACCCTTCTTCATTAGGCTTGCCTGTTCCATCTGGAAAGACAATCATCTATACAGTTAGTGGGAAGAGTGAAGAACATAATTATAATTGAACAGAATTTACCTCAGACATACTTGGGAAGATGCGTGCCCATGAGATAGAGAACCGGTATGCATCCACGCCAATATCCTTCATTAAGTCAACATCTTCCTGCCAGTCAGTGCTAGGCTTATCAGCTACAGATAATTTATTGGTGTAGCTGATCTTCTCATTTTATCATAAACCTAGTCTAAGAATAATAGTAATTGGACACATATAAGAAATACGAGGCTCTATTTCAGAAAAATTTCTTGCAGAACCAAAATGGCATCTCATATTCAGAATAACCTTAGAAATAGTCTTTCCGCTGTCTTTATTTTTGAAGCACCATGCTAGAAAAGTGGATTTGTAGTTCGATATACTCCCTCCATCCCAAAATTCTTGTCTTAGATTTGTCTAGATACGGATGTACCTAATACTAAAACGTGACTTGATACATCCGTATTTAGACAAATCTAAGACAAGAATTTTGGGACGGAGGGAGTATTAAGTTAGTGTTTCAACTGTCAAAACAGAAAGGACAAGATGAAACTAGCAACAAAATGCTAATTAGTTATATATTGATGCTTAGAGATATCAAGTATCTTTTGAAATGCACAAGCCATTCCACCTTTTTCTAAATTACTAGAAGCAGATAAAATGAGGGGCAGGCAAATTTTATCAGCTGTCAGGACTCAAGAATGCAGGCATGCAGGCATCAGGGGACATTCTTGCATGTTGATAAAATAATCTCTAATAAGTTTACCATCAATAACGCATCACTGGATCAACAGGAAATTATCTAACAAAATTGGATTAACAGGATGCTACGAACCCAACATCAATGATTAAGGAAGAGCTCAAATTCCAGCTACATATATAGCATAATAAATGAATGAACTAAATCAAGTAAACGAAAAAGAGATTGTTCGGTTAACTTACCTTGTAACGATGGTAGTGATCAACAGCAACATCTGCATTGCTGAAATCTATCACCCGCCCTGCAGAAGAAAAACACGACATTCAGTTATAATCTTCAGAGCAGAGTAGTTTTCGCAACAAATCATCATTACTGCACCGGGTCGACTTGCGAGAGTATCCCATATCGTAGGTCCACGCTGACCCTCATTGACAGCGCCCTCATACTGGTAAAATATTGACCGGAAACAACCATCAGACAACTAACCAAAACCACAACGGCTGAAATCAGAGAGATGGACGTGTTTGCGATACTTGACCTGGTAAGCCGAAGAAGCAGTCCCAAAGGTAAAACCAGGGGGGAAGTCGGCTCTCCGTATGGCCTCGGCACAGGCTGCAAAGCTGACAAGGATATGAACCAGAGTCAAGACACCCATGGCTTTTCCTTGAGTTTGAAGCTCTAACTACTCATGTCTTTATTCCATGGATGAGAGTACCAGACAGGATGCTAAGATATATATAAACCTCGGCGAGTTGGTGAGTGTGGGAGGCAACTGGAGGATGAGCTTCACTTGTCTCTGAAGCCCATCAACGTGCGTCTCTGCTAAGTAACTCCCGAGGAGGCCAAATTGGCTGAAATATCTCTATCAGCTGGACCTTTGATCAGCAAGAGGAGTGAACTCCTTGCCACGTCCTGTTGTGAAGTGGCATGAGTGAAGCAAAGGAAACCCTTGCTTGTGCGCAAGAATCTCAGACTCCAGGATTCATGGGCCATGACTGCGCAGATAAGCCGGAGCGTATTCGGATTTCGGAATCTACTCCAGTCTGAGAACTGTGCCAAGCTCTTACATAACTACCAGCATGGAGTTAAGGCCCCATTATTAGCAAGATGGTGCCTTTTTCTTACTAAAGCACCAACCTGATCCCCGCAAGATATTAAGAGTAATTTATCATTGACATGGTGCTAAGTGATGACTACGGCAATTGCCCAATAAAATAGACAACCTATTGTTATCCATTCAGTTTGGCAACGCCGCATGCTGACAAAACAAGCAGTGTCTGCCTACATGTTGATCACAACATGTCCCATCCATACTCAGCAACTCTTTCAAAATGGAGGAAATTAAAGAAGAGAGGCAAAGAATCTTAATAAAGATCAGGGCTCAACAGCCCCCCTGCAGTCGCACTCACGCTTATCCCATGGGAGACATAATGTCTTGCTTGCACGGCAGGAACAATTCGGGCAAACGATTTAACAAGTATCCATGGTAGTTACAGGAAAGGGACGGGATCGATCCGGTGATGGTGATCCGGTGGAGCGAGCGGCTGCGGTGGCCGCCTAACTGCCCGGGAATGTAGTGCAGATCAGCACATGTAGCATATACAGTATATCCTATGGTTCGTGGCAAAATAATGCAGAGAAACGCGGCCGTTGGGGGCGACATGGATAGGCTTCGGAGTCTTCGGTTGAAGGCTCCAAGCTGCTGCGGTGACGCCATGATTGGGATTTAGGAGAGGAGAATATCGGAGATGGCACGTCACACTCCTCCCGTAGATAGATTGGGGCCTGGAATCGCAAAAGGGGCGGGGCCGATCCGTCCACGTCGCCGCCCACCGCCACCGGCCAGGAGAAAAAAAATCACCGTGGATAAAGAGAGGGAACTTTTTGCCGGCAATCCGTAGAAAATGGAGGGGGAAAGGAGAGGGGGAGGGGGTCGGATTTGCTGCTAGCCTCGCCGGCAACCGACGCTTGGCTTGATCGAGTCGGCGGCGGGCGAGAGTGGCCTCCGGGAGTCCGGGGCACTCAAACGGCCGCCTCGCGCGCCGCGTGGCCTCGTGGCGTGGTTCCGTTCCGAGGAGGGGCGGCGCCCGCGTCCCTCTCGTGACGCCGACGGCTGGCCGACGCGTGACGCCACGAGGAAGACGACGGGCGGACAATGGGCCAGGCCGGGCTGGATACCCGGCGCCCTTTCAGCCCATCAGAGCCGGCCAGCGGCCCGGACCGTTAAGCATCGAAGCCCATCTATAAACCACTAGCAGGAGGGCTTCCTTCCGTTATCCTGTCCGGGAACACAGAGCTGCTTCGTTATCCGCTGCCGCTGCTGCTTCTTTGCGAGTGAGGAAAGAGGACGGCGACGATGGCCGGCATGGCGGCGCTGCAGGGCGCCATGGGGGCGCTCTCCGTCTCGGCCGCCAGCACCAGCGCCTTCTGGGGCAACCCGCTCGCCGCCACCTTCTCCGCCGCGCCGTCTGGGGTAATCACTAATCCGTGCCCGGACTCCGGTCCCCTTTCTTCCTTAAATTAAATCCCCTCTTGCCTGCCATGCTTCTCGGCTTGCAAGCCTAGAGCTTGGTGGAAATGGTAATGTAGGATGGCGACGGTAAATGCCGGTTCCGCCTTGCTCGCTGTTGTGCCGTAGGTTTCTCCTGTCTTTGTCCCAAATTTATTTGTGAGGATGGATTGAGTGGGTGTTGAGAATGTTTGAACTCCCAGATTTTGAGTGTGAGTGTCGATTGGGCAAATTGTGTTGTCTTCTGTGTACTGAGCGGTGACACAGAATAATTATGTATTCATGTAGTTGTGCCAAATGTGCTGACGGCTGTGTAAACAGTGTACCTTCAGCTTGTTGCCATTCAGGGGCAGTAACATTTTTTGATTAAATCGGCGATAAAATTTCCATGTTTATTTCTGCTAACCTATTCTCTTGTCACAACTGATGAGACCATGGACAAGTTTATTTTGTTCTATTCTGCTGGCACATATCAAGTATGACTGTCAGAAACAAATGTTGCATTCATTCTGTCAATAAAAGATGATGGAAACTAACGGGCAGCTTAATTCACTCATAAGATAGTCTATGCCAAATGATTGTCATGCTTGTAGTGTATCAGAAGCATATCACTGGCTACAGTTTTTTTAACCCAAAACGGCACTTGATTATACTGAACACATGCTTTCATTTCTATGTCCTCATCAGTGTCTTGCCTCTTGAACATAGATTACTTTACCCTCTTCATATAATAATTTCACTCGTAGCTAATTCCTGACTGATAGGAAAAAGGAGGCTAGAAATCATACTGAATGTAGTTGTCCCAAAATGGTGCACAGAAAACAGTGAGACAAGATAATTGCTGCTAATTAAGTGATACAGACACATCTTTGGTACTTATGTGAGACACATTTTTGCGAAAAGGAAAGGAAAAACTCATGCAAAAAAGTATAGCATGACCCTACAGTTTCTTACTTGGTCTGTGGTGGTCGTCTGTGTCGCAACATAGCGTAACTGATAAATGTGTCCTTTTGTATTTTCTTAGAAGTGAATCAATATGTTCTTTTAATGTGAAACTTTAACAAGCTGTACATATATTTGATACACAGGTCAGATTCATGGCCAAGACAAGCCCAATTGAAATGAGGGTGAGTGCCAAGCTGGGTTTATCATCTCATACTTTGCCAGCTAGCTGCTGTTAAATGTCAGAAATCCTTCTCCACTGCAGCTTAAGCGATGGGAACGGAAGAAGTGCAAGCCAAACAGTCTTCCTATGCTGCACAAGATGCATGTCAGGGTCGGCGACACGGTGCAGGTCATCGCAGGCCGTGAGAAAGGTAAAGTTGGAGAAGTTGTACGGCTTTACAAGCACAACAGTACTGTGATAGTGAAGGATCTGAACTTGAAGTCAAAGCACAAGAAAGGCACAGAGGATGAACCAGGTGAAATTGTCATGGTCAGTAGTGTTTTTCTCAAAACTTCATCTCTCCATTCCTCTCGCCTTTGTGTGCTCGTGACATTTACCTGGCAAGAACGTTGATTCAGTGTCATAATTATTATCTTCTGACGAGACTCTGGCGAATTATTTTTGTCAGATTGAAGGCCCCATTCATAGCTCGAACATGATGCTCTACTCAAAGGAGAAGAATGTGACGAGTAGGGTTGGGCACAAATTCCTCGAGGATGGCACCAAGGTCCGCTACCTGAAGAAGACCGGGCGGCAATCGACAGCGTCGATAACTGGGTGAAGGTGTTCAAGGAAGGAGATTCTGAGTCATCATCATAGTATGGAAATGCTGCACATGCTCTCAACCTTGGCTGCGCTTATTGCTGCCCAAACGCTTACTCGGCTGGTGCCGCTGCTTGTACTATCGGTTTTTTTTCTAGCTTCAGAGCCTCTTTTGTAAATTACTACTACTACCACAAAGTTGTCACCATTTTTGCAACGCTTGGTCCAGCGAGAAGGCCTTCGTTTTACATTTCTGTCATTTCGATGAATCGTAATGATCGCCTTTTTATCATGGTGATGGCCATGTGGAAATGCAGCACCATTGCTCTGTTTTGGCAAGTGTAGCAGGAATACTGCATGTGTATATCCGGCATATGAATGTGAGAAGAAACCAGACACATGTATCGGAACTAGAGATCTGTAACCGCCATGCCCTGCAAGTTCATGAACTGTTTTGCATGGGCGTTGTACCTAGCAATTGTCCATTTGTCCTGTAACATGGAGTATGCCAGTTCATGGGCAGCAGGGTTGAATTTCTAATGCATGCGCATGTGTTTCATTATATTATAGGGCACGTTCAGATTTAGCACAGTTCCAAAGGGAGACAGTTGAGATAACTTCCACTAAGCACGCTTTGATGGCTTTCATTTGAAAGTAGTTTTTCTTTTCTTTTGGTAACTGTTATTTGGCTGATTATTTGAGATTTCGGTATTCTCATCTACTCCTACCTAGCTAAAGGCAACTCCAACGCGGATCTCCAAAACGCACCTGGACGTATCCACGGACCGAGGCCACCAAGTGCAGACATGTCTGCTCAAAGTGTTTTTCTTTCTATACCCGAAGTACTAAATAAAAGAAAAATCTCACATTTCTTAAGCTTTAGAAAGATAAATATTCCAATGCAACTATAATTTAAATAAAAGTCTTACAATAACAATAGTTTTGAAATAAAATAGTTCAAGTTTGTATTAAATTCTCTATATGAAACGACCTAAAATGCTCACCCAAATTGTTCTGGAGCTGCTCATGAGTTTCTCGATTATGGATCCTGCATTTGGAGAAAATCCTCAAATGTCGCCATATTCTGCTACGAAAGCTGGATAGGATCACCCATGTTTTGAAAAATTAAAACCATGGAGAACTCCATCACCCTCATCCTCCACAGTTATGGTGTGTGTGATCCATTGGTGGACCCAGGAATAAATGAAGGGTGTACACTCTAATTTATTTTCTACCTAATCCAAATGATACAAAGTATGGTAAAAGAATAACATGAATAGCTCAATTCTAATCTCACAACAATTTATTCAGAAAATATATATCAAATGTGCTCAATTACAATACAAATAGTCTTACATGAAAGGAGCACAAGTAGAAAATACAACACCGGGTAAGTCTACGTTGTCGCATTGCCATGAAAGCATCAACTATAGCATCTTCACTTACTTTCAAGAACACATCTCGTTCAATACATGTCACTAAGCAATCATTCAAGCGATCATCACTCATACTAGTCCTCAAATTACTTTCCACTAGATTCATCGCCGAAATACTCTTTCAATAGTCGTCGTCGCCACCAGTAAAATCAATATCAATTTGATGAGTAAGTAGACCAAATCATAAAGAACATGCTTCTTTGTTGCAACAAACATAATAGAGAGCTCACCAATATTACTTGCATTGCTAAACCTATCATCTTGTCTCATATCATCAATGAAATTATAGGTTGAAATTCTAGCCTTATCAAATCCGTGTTTGATATGTCTAGAATTCGGGTACCTTGAGTGCATCATAAGAAGCAAATGAATTGAGAGGATTTAAAGCCGACATGCAAATAAGCAACTCCATATTAACCTGATCAAACCTATTGTTAAGCTCTTGAATGGTTTGATCAATGACACCAAGATATATTTCTCTTCTATAGCGATCATCATTTGTTCGTACTTCATAATACCGACGTGATCTTCCATGAGGGACATAAGTTTCCTCCCACAAAAGGAACTTCAGTGTCATGATTGTTGCAAAATAAGGTCACCTTTGCAAGAAATTCTTCTCATCCATGAGACATCATATGTTGCATTCTACTCTTTGCAAAAGCAACAATTGCCATTGCATTAACAATATCTTGGATCAGGAAATTGCAACAATACATGTTCAAGTACTAAACATTGTATATGTATGGTGTTATACAACGTGAAATGCGATTAACATGTTGTATGTTATATATAGTGTATATATTTCATTGAATATTCATACATTGTGCATATATAACAGTAACTAGAAGAACAATACCACCACAAATACATATGGAAAATGGAAGTCCCATTGAAAATAAAAATCTTCATGTGGTACTTGGATCGCAAGGTCGTCCTGACAAAAGATAATCTGAAAATAAAGATTGGCAAGGATGCACTAAGTGTTGCTTTTGTGGCGATGAGGAGTCTATTCAGCATCTATTCCTTCAATGCCCACTTTCCAAGATACTATGGCGAATGGTCCATATAGCTTTCAATCTACCTCCACCCACGAGTAGTACGAGTATGTTTGGAAACTGGTTAGTGGGGGTGCAACCCAAGTTGAAGTCTCAGATCCGTGTGGGAATTTGTGTTTTACTTTTGGCAATTTGGAACACTCGTAATGATTGTATTTTTAACAGAACAAAAGTTCCGAAATTTTTGCGGGTTATCTTCAAGGCCACCAGTTGTTACTACGCAAGGAGGAGGATCGGGCGCTCACGGTCTTTGGGTGCAACTGATGGGAGATGGTCGTCTCTCGGGATTTGTTTTGGTTGGCAGCCTACTAGTAGGACTTGTGATGCATGAGGCTCATTTCCCTACGATATTCTGTTTTTTAATTTGCCCTTGCGGTAGTCATGTGTGACAATTTATTGGTTGAACTTTGTTATGGTCGGATGATGAACTTTGATGTGATAAATAAAAGGTTGTGTGCATCACTCGATGCAGAGGTCGAGGGATGTCCCCTCTTTTCCAAAAAAAAAAAAACTAGAAGAACAATACCACCAACAACAATTACAACAACAAACTCTTTACTCCAAGACAAGTTGTGTAGGCTAGAACATTAATATCATACATCCCCAAAAATAATTATGGTACGATATTGTTCGATTGTTGATTAATTAGCAATTACATGATACTTCAAGAACTTGTCATATAAATGTATCGTCAAAAAATATACAAGCATGATAAGCTTATTGAAGTTTTCACAAAAATAAAGGCCGCGTCATGTCTTCTGAAGAAATGCAAAAGTGTCTCATCCGTACAGAGTACATATAGGCAACAAACATGAAGCATTTCTGAGCGTACAAAATAAGCTTCAACACACCCTTCTGTTCCATTCTTTCAAGCAAAACACGTTGGAGAAGTTTCTGTTAATCGTAACAGGGTTGCAGAGAAGAAGTTGGAGATACGATTCATGTCTGCCTATCTGTCTGCTAACCCCGTTTTCCATGCCAGAACCAAACATATTGAGATAGACTTTCACTTTGTACGAGAATGAGTTGCAGAGAAGAAGTTGGAGATACGATTCATTCCCTTCAAAGATCAAATTGCAAATGGGTTCACTAAAGCTTTGCCAGTCAAGTTATTTGAAGAGTTCAAGAATTATCTAAACTTAGGATAGTTTAGATTAAGGGATGATGTTAGACATAACGTGTTGTACTCAATATCTGTAAAACATAGACGTACATATATCTGTCTGCTCATGATTCTCTCTGTAACAGATCCTTACACGAGATCGATGGATCCGTCTTGTACTCGATGACATAGGCTATCTTCCTAATATAAATAAAAGAAAAGTATATTTTTCATCCCTCAATTCTTCGTGAAGTCTAGATTTGGTCCCTCAACTCCAAAACCGGACAACTTGCACCCTTAACTACTAAAACCGGACAAGATTCATCCCTGTTCATGGTTTTGGACGGTTTTGGTGCTGTCTCACCCCGGTTTTGACCGTGCTGACTCAGATTCACGTACATTTCCAATTCCGCTTAATGTTTTCAAATTCGGGTAGTTTTTTCAAATACGTGAACTTTTTTAAAAATTGTGTACTTTTTCCAAATCCGCGTACTTTTTCTAAGTTCACGTACTTTTTTAAATCCAGCGTACTTTTTTAAAGTTCATGTGTTTTTTTCAAATTCATGTAATTTTTTAAAATTGACGTATTTATTCATATTCATGTACATTTTTTCTTTTAAAATTTTTATGTGAACTTAAACGTCGCCGGATTTGAAATTTCTTTAACCCAAATTAGAAAAAAAGTGTGGAGTTGAAAAATTATGTCAACTTGAAACAAGTATCTGAATTTCAAACAAAGTTCATGGATTGAAAAAGGAACACTGATTTGAAAAAAAAAATACACGAACTTTACAAATTATGCTGATTTGAAACAAGTACGCGAATTTCAAAAACACTTGATGGATTTGAAAAAAATTATTTGGATTTGATAAAATTACATGAACTTGAAAAAAATAGACTGATTTGAAAAAATACACAAATTTCAAAATAGTTCACGGATTTGAAAAATGTATGTTTATTTTTGAAAAAATTGCGCGAACTTGAAAAAACTATGTGGATTTGAAAAGAGTATGTGAATCTCAAAAAGTTCACGGATATGAAAAAATTATGCGAATTTGAGTCAGCACCGGTCAAAACCGGGGTCAGTTAGCACCAAAACCGGTCAAAATCAAGACCAGGGACGAACCTTGTCCGGTTTCGTTAGTTGTGGGTGCAAGTTGTTCGGTTTCAGAGTTGAGGGACCAAATCTAAACTTCACCGAGAGTTAAAGGACGAAAAGTATACTTTTCTCTATAAATAAACATCATGCGGCCTTCTACAGAAGGTAGGAGCGCTTCCAGAAATCCTTACATCACAAGGGAAGAGTTGCATGCATGGCAGCTGGAGCCGTGATCCTTGTGATGTTCGCGATAGCCAGAGCCTTCTCCCCGTGGAACACGGACGAGGAGCAGCCACCCGCCATGGGGTTCTGCCACTGTTCGTGAGGCGAAACATGTGCGTCATGGCCTTCCGGCTTGTGCCGAGGAAGATCCTACCTCTGCTACTGAATTGCGGGTTGAATTTCTACTCACGGTTCCCGCACTAATTTGTTCATGCTTTGACCGGGACAAACTGATTTGGTCGCCTTGTTGCTTATGCAGGATCGATCCAGTGAGGAAGTTGCGGGGTACTGATGAGAAGGATGATCTGATGACGACCAAGCAAGCCATCTCCTGCAGGTGATCCACATTTCCCCACATTCATCTGCAACTCCTCCCCACAATGCTACTGTCTGCCATCTCACCTTCGTGGTTTGCTTTGGTTCAACTGGGATGAACTGATTTGGTCGCCTTGTTGCTTATGCAGGACCAATCCAGTGAGGAAGCTGCGCCTTATTGATGAGCAGAATGATGTAAAGACCAAGCAGGCCATCACCCGCAGGTGATTCCCACTTCCCCACTTTCATGTGCACCTCCCCACATTGTTATTTTGTGTCATCTCACCTGCGGCTTGGAAGTTAATTACTAGTGTGCACGATTGTTTTTGACTTGCTGCATGAGTTGCATGCATGCTGCTTGTGCTTTGAACATTCAGGTACCATTTTGATGTTTGGTGTTGTAGGTACCATGCGTGTAGGGCTTACAAGTGCCATGCTCACCAATTAATTAGTCTAGTACGATTTATCCACGTTGTCTGTGAAACTGAAACTAGTTCTGTTGATCTAATATTATTGAATATTGATCCATCTTCCCATTTGTCCCTGGCCGATTCTCAAAATGGCTATTGTGGGCAATGACTTTGGAGTATGTTATGTCATTGTATCTCTCTATTGTATAGCATTTAGAAATGGAAATTTCTTTGGGCAACCAAATTAGCAGGGCAACATGCCATGGATTGGTCTAATTACTTGCTGCCTTCTGTACATATGAAATCATTAGTTCCATGCAGCCAAATTTCTGTGCTAAAATCCATTTCAATAACTAAAGAGTTACTGTTTCCCTAAAACACAGACTCAGTCTTCTTCACTTGTTTGCCAAGTTTTAGTGCACCAAAACAAGATGAGAGGACCATGTTGACTCCAACAGCTTGCAAAGACAAGGAAGCAGCAATGCCGCATTTCAAAGGTATGTCAAATGTTCACTGCCAACTAACTTCTTTGGAATGGAACCTGAGAACTATTGCATGTATATTCAGTTCAGAATATTGTCACCTTATGTTTGCATAGATGAGTTATTTTGTTCTATATGGACGTCACTTGCAGGCATATATGTGGAGATATATATTACGCACATCAAAATATGGACAAGCCATAAGAATATCATGATAGCCATACTGTGATCATGCAAATTTAGGTCGTGTGTTGTTATTTCTGTTCCTAATTTGCGTCCTCTAAAGCGACAAACTGGTTTGTTTCCAAAACCTGGGAGAAACTTTTGCACGAGCTGCATTGTAGCGCTAGGACAGAGAGGGTCATCACTCAGCCCGGGCGTTCGGTCTTTTTGGTTTGTTCGGTCCGGTCTTTTCGGTCTTTCAAAAATTCGGTCTTCTATAATTGAAGACCGAAATAATTTCGGTATTTTCAGTTATTCACTATTCGGTCTGCGGTCTTTACTATTCGGTCTCCGGTCCTGACCAAACAGACTAGATTAGTGATGTTACTTCCAGTACAGTTGTATACAAATACAAACTATATAGAGCACAGAGGTATATGTGTGTACAGAGACAACAAATGTTGTATATAGGCACAGTACATAAGAAAAATTCAAACAAGTAACACTTGTGTGCAATATGCATTGAGTACAGTACACCAGATGAAAATCTTAAAATAGAAAAATCAGCACTATATATAATCACCACTTCACCAACAACAAGATTCATGCATGGATACTCATTCATATTTGACAGTAGAAAGTAAGAAGATCAAGTAACATAAGCCAATGGAATCGACAAGCAGCAAACACCATCACTGCTTAGTACTTGACAAGATAGCACTTAACATGAAATAAATCAAGTTCAGTACATGATCTCAGTTCAGCAACAAACAACAACCATTAAGGTCTCACACTCTCACTCTCGGTTCTCAATTCTCAAGTCTAAGGTCACAAATCACAAGCACAAGATGATAACTAAAACAACATAAATTCAACAGGATTTTAGTTCAGCCATGAGTAGACGTGGACGTCACATTGTTGGTCGACTTGCGCACTTGTTTGACTTGGCCATGGAAGAAGCAACAACACCAGCATTGACCTTGCGCTTTCCCTCAGCTTGTCACCAAATTCTTCAATCAACTCTGACACAAGTCAAGTATTCAATCAAATTTCATAATCCGCTAGCTATGGTGATATGCATATTAATAATTGTGACAATAACCCATACTGGGTTTCCAAGCTGAGCACCTAGAAGGCTAGAACAACGAATATGCTTGATGGTTCTCTTGGACAAGTGTGATATGTTGTAGAATAAGAAATAAGTTTCTTATGGAAATGGCAAACCGATGTCCATTCGATTAAGGTAAAACAATGCTTCTCAACCAAACAGCAAACCAACGACATGCAAATAACCAGCATCATGGGTAGTCCCAAGGAAACAGGAGCGCATCTAGAAAGCGGCCCAAACCAGCATGCAAACAACATCAGCCAAAGATGTGGCTTGTTGGCAGGGGCTGATAAAAAAGGAACTAGCAGCAACAAGAAGCATGCCTTATTAAACAACCAATTGGCCTTATTACCTAAACCATAAACCGGAAGCTGAAAGTTAAAAATGCCATTTTATTTGACTGAACACCATCAGCCAGAGAAGTGACCAATGGAAACAGGAACTGGTGGTGCCTAGTTAAAGTGCAAGTTGAAACATACCTAGTTAAACAACTAGTTGGTCTTATTATCTAAATTAGTAAAATGCAAGCTGAAACTTAACATAGGAATTATCTACTCGTACTAGTAGTACTAAACTATTGAAGCTGCTAAAGTGTGTCATTCTTCTCGGTTATTTTGCCCAAACCCACACGCTGTATGATCCATTTTAATGTTTAGGTTTATCAAGGCTGAATGGACGACACAAGCCAAAGTGCAGAAATAAATAGAAAATAAATTACTATGTCTGCAGACTGCAGAACAACCCAAATGGCTACAGAAATAATCTTCTGCTAACATTTGACACTCCTCTAGTTAAGCTTAGTACAGAGTTCTGTTTGTTCTCTCCAAATGCTAACAGTTGACATAGAGCAAGGGCATGTATTGCGTACAAAAAATTCCTGCTGCAGGCTTATCTTCATGGGAATCACAGATTTACAAAGAGAGATGAAGTAGCTCACCTTCAACTACGATGTGGAGAACCAAAAGTGGCAGTAGGCGGCTAGCTGGCAAACAATGTGGAAGAAGACGGGTGCTGGTGACAAACTGTAGCAGTTGGACCTGACGTCGAGAGCTGGAGGCGGGGAGCACAGGCGGCGACCGGTCGCGTCACAGGCAGCGGGGCGACCACCAGGAGGCTGGCCTTGGCGGCGCGGGGCGCGGATCTTCAAGCCGCCGCTGAGCGCCGATCTTCAATATGGTAAGGGCCGCCGGGCGCCGGTCTTCACCGGTCGGGGCTGTCGCCGCACCGGGCGCCGGTCTTCATTGTTCAAGGTGCGCGACGCACATCGGGCCACAGTGGTAGGTGGCGGCTAGGGTTCATAGTGGGAGAGAATGGGGAACATGAGTGAAGAGGCTACTGCTCGTGAGGTGAGGCCGAGCACGTGAGATCGTGTGTGTATCTCGCTCCTGAATTGGGCTGGCCGGATGGGCCTTTAGTAAACTTGTGTATGGGCTTTTACTAATTCGGTCTTTACGGGCTATTCGGTCTTTGAGACAGCAGGACCGAACAGACCGTAACAAATTCGGTCTTTTGTTTGTGCTGACCGCTTTTTATTCAGTCTTTTCTAGTTCGGTCTTTTTGGGTTCGGTCTCGATCTTTTCGGGTTCGGTTTTCGGTCTTCGGTTTTTATGCCCGACGTCATCCAACGGAGCCATGATGTTTTTATACTAAACATTTATACTTCTTTAAACTTAATATCATGATATCGTACTATCATGGTAACGAGTATGATCTTATATTGAATAGTTGGCATAAAAATACATATAATGTTATTAAACATTAATTATTATGTTATAAACTTGTAATGTATATTTGTGTGAATTTGATAATGCTAGATTATATTGTGTGATCTAATAGAAGTTGTTATGTTTGCATTAGTTTTTAACAATTGCATAAATTATATGGTGTATATATATATTCTTATGTGTACGTGCATGTGTCCGTGTATGCATTATTATCATTAAATACCACGGCAGAGATATCTAAGCATTCAGACAAGAACTATTATCTTAATAGTGGTTTCTAGTGTGTTATTAGATAAACATATTTATGGAAACTTCTAGAGTATAAACTCATTCATTGGAAAACGTGTCTTGCAAATTGAATCTACTATGTTGATTTGTATTGAGATAAACCGCTTATAGTTACAGTAATCACCTAAGAAATAAAAATGTTCCTAGCTCTACTTGTGCATATATGGTTGGTTATTTGATATGCTTATTTGCTTCATCTAGAATATATAAGATCTCCTAAGAGTTTCCAAAAGAAAATGTTATGCAAAATTAAACATATAAATCTAGTTGATGGAGATTTCAGTACAAGATGCACCATGTGCATTGGAGAGAGGCCATCAGCCTAATTAACACCTCTCCACACACACATCATGATTAGATTGGTTTGTTTACATGTGGTACACCCTATTTGTCTGTGGTATAAACTTATTCTTCAAAATTGTGGCTATTACTTTTTTCACATGTTCAGTTGGACATAATGGATAATACTATAGTGGTTAGTATTATATAGTATACAATATAGTATTGGGTGTCGTTATCCTCCTGGGGGCTGGGGTGGTCACTATTTTTGCTTAACCTATTTGCCGACCCTGCTTGGTGAGGATTATTAGTTGTTGCACTCCATATATACCGATTTTACGAAAACGAAGATTTACTTATCCTTACTTTATTTCGATGAGCAAACGTAGTTTTAGGAGGTTAGACCCTTAAACAAGTTTAGAGAAGAGGAAAACAATATAGTAAAATCTCCTTATCCAAACAACCCCTAAGAGTGCAACCAACGACGCCTAGGAGGAAGAACTCCCTATACTCATGAAACCACCCTTCATCACTTGCCAGTTGTCGGTCATGTTATGCACAACCAGGGGCGTAGGAAGACCCCAGGCTGCCTGGGCCGTGGCCTGGGCACAACGAGCTAACTCTTCATTGACTGTAGCAAACAGTGGCGTATTGTAGCAACATTAGCCATTGTAGATACAATGATGGCCCGAGGCTTGGGAACAACCTGGCTATGGCATTCTGCACATTGTCGACCCTCATTATACGCCAATAGAGCACCGGTTTATTAAAAAATCTAGCTACACCAATTCTTCCCTCTTGACTTCTAAGATGTACCTCCAACCCACACTTCTAGCCTCGAATTAGAACTTCAGAGGCGGGATTGCTTGGCTCCTCTAGGTGTCTACTCTGCGTCAATGGTGAGACAATCCCTCTCTAGTCCACAATTGTCCATGTCCCAAGTTGACAACGGCTTTGTTGCACCACCATACACGAATCCAGGCTAGAAGGAGAAAAAGGAACTCCCCTCGTTTCAAACTATTCAGAGTTTTTGATGTATCCTAACTCATTTTTTAAAGTTTCACCAACTTTATAGAAAGAATTGTTGATATCTACATCATCAAATATATGTACTATGAAATATACGTTGTAAAGTTATAATGAATCTAATTTGGTGTTGTAGATGAGAAAGTGCTCTTCTGATGCTCCCCTGATGAACAGTAAAACCTAGAAAATAGTAAAAAAATCAAAAAGTTCTAAATTCTTTTGTGATAAACATTGGTGAATGTTTTAACCTCTAACCTCGTGGAAAATTGTGTTATTAAATAACTTTCGTGGAGGTTTGGGCAAAAATAACAAAATCGATGCTCCGAAATGCTTCCAACAATAGTCTTCTCGGAGCATTGATTTTGTTGTCTTTTCTTGATCACCTTATGCCATTTCATCAAATATTTTCTACACGGAGTTGAAACATTCATCAATGTTTCTCATGAAAAAAAATCGAAATGTTTTAAGTTATTTTTTTACTTTTTTTTTAAAATTTTACTGCTCATCAGAGAGCATGTGAGCTCGGGGTTCAAAAACTCCATTTGCCTATATTTTTCTACAAACTATGACTTAGAACAAACTTAATACTTCATAAATATTTTAAAACCGAGGAAGTACTCGGCAGTTAAAACGAGATCACTCACGGAAAGTATCCTTCTGAGCTCGAGCTCAAATGAGCTTGGATGAACAGTAAAATCGAAAAGATTGAAAAAATCCAGAAAATTGAAACATTTTATTTGGTAAACTTTGACGAATATTCTATGTGTTCGCAAATTTTCATCATGTGATTACATTTGTGGACGGCATGGCAAAGAAAAACAAAATCAGTGCTCCAAAATGCTTTCAAAAGTAGCATTTTTGGAGCATCGAATTCATTTTTTTGTCACGCCTTTCGTGAATATGATCTCGGCTTGAAAATTTGCAAGCACTTAGAATATTTTTCAAATTTTACCACAAAAAAGATAGAATATTTTGAATTTGGTTTCAAAAATAATAATTCATCTGAGCTCGAGCTAAGGTACATCGCGTGCATCACTCCCTATGATATAAAGTGCTTTTCTATTCCTCAAGCTAGCGGTTGGGATCGAAATGTATTCTTGAGAATCATCTTGGCAAATTGTTTTATCAAGCTTGGTGCATGTGTAAAAAAAATTAAGGTGTCCCGCCTCGGTACAACCCCTTCACAAAATGTATAAAGGGTAATTTGGACCTTTCACACATCGTACCCACGGAGCGTATACGTGTATAGGGAGTAAACGGGCCAGCTCATTTCTGCCTCGGGCATCCCCCAACTCATGGGCTCGGCCTAGTTACTTTTTTGTTCTTTTTAATTTTAAAAAACTCATGCAAGCAGTGGGAATCGAACTCCTTACTAGTAGGTACAGTTTGAGCGGACCAACCAACAGGTAAACCTTGCTAGTTATGACCACTTCCTTTTTTGCTTCTTATGTGATATATATAACGATAAAAAGCAATGCATTATTTTTATTTTATTTTCCTGTTTGCTAGTTTTTCTTCCCGTTTTTGAGTTTTCTCTTTCTTCCTTTTTCCCTTTTCTCCTTTTCTTTTCTTTCATTAAGTCACAGACTTTTTTGTGAACTTTTTTTCCAATTTTCATGAAGTTCTTTTAAATTCATGCATTTTTTCTTTCAAATCTACAATTTTTTTTCTGAAATTCATGAATTTCTTAGCCGTGACCTTTTTTGTGAAAGCATGAACTTTTAGTTCATGATATTGTTTTTCAAATTCGCGTACTTTTAGCTCGTGAACTTTTTTCAAATTCATGATTTTTTTTCAATTTTCGGGAACTTTTTATCATATTGCTGAATTGTTTTCCAATTTTGTGTACTTTTTTGAATTTTCATGAACTTTTTATTTCAAATTATTGAACTTTTTTCAGATCCGTGAAATTTTTGCCAAATTCGTGAATTATTTAGGCGTGAACTTTTTGCAAATGCATGAAATTTTTCCTCTTGACTTTTTCCATATTTTCTGAACTGTTTTCATATTTTTTCGAACTTTTTCCAAATTTGTGAACTTTTTTGACACCCATGAACTTTTTTGACATTTCTTAGTTCTTTAGTCGTGAACTTTTTTTTCGACATCCTTGAAATGGCCCCAATTTTTTTGACATTCATCAAATAATCCCAAATTCTTTTCATTGTCATGTATGACTAATTGAAGGCATGATGCCAAGTGTTTTGTGTTTTCAACAATTTTTTGCATTTTCTATAGTTTCCTTGTTGAAAAAATGACGATAAATGGCCGGACGTGAATGCAACATGCATATGGTGTCGAAATTCATTCAAACCAGGAATGAATGCCTATCATGTGCATGCCCACCTTATGCGAAAAGTTGGGATCATTTCATGCATGTCCAAAAATAGACAATGTCAACAAAGGGTGTTCATATAGGGTAGAAGGGTCCATCTCAGAGCATTTTCTTGACATCCGATAAATGGCCTAAATTTTTTCCCGTGACCTTGTACGAGCAACTCAAGTCACCATGACAGGTTGTTTTGGTTTTTAACAAATTTTGCCTTTTCTGGAATTTTCTTAGTAAAAAGGATTATACATGGTTGGACGTGTTGCAACTTGCATATGATGTCGGAAAATCGTGCAAACCTGATGTGGATGCCTACCACGGGCATGCCCACCTGCTTTCAAAAGTTGGCGTCATTTGTAAGAAGTCCAAAAATAGACCATGTTCAACAGAGCGTGTTTCAATAGGCAAGTAGGCTCTGTTTGAGAGCACGTTGTTTTTCTAGGTCCTTGAAATGGCCCCAATTTTTCCCATGGCCTTTTATGATCAATTTTAAGGCACCACGCAATTTTTTGGGGGTTATGACAAATTTTGCATTTTTTTGGAGTCTTCTCGATGAAAAACGGCTAATAAATGGCTAGACGTGACGCTATGTGCATACAATGTTGGAATTCGTTCAAACTAGGCATGGATGCCTACCATGGGCATGCCCACCTGGTGACAAAAGTTGAAGTCATTTCATGCATGTACAAAAATGGACAGTGTTCAATGGAGGGTTTTCGGGTAGAGCGGAAGGGTCCGTCTGAAAGCATGTTTTTTAACATCTGCCAAATGAACCCATTTTTTTCCATATCCTTGTATGACCAATTCAAGACACCTTGCCAAGGTGTTTTGGTTTTTGGAAAATTGTGCATTTTCTGGAGTTTTCTCGGTAAAAGGCCGATAAATGGTCGAATATGTCGCAACTTGAATATGGTATCGGAAATCATTCAAATCTGACATGGATGCCTACTATGGACATGCCCACCTTCTTGAAAAAGTTGAGGTCACTTGAAAGATGTCCAAAAATAGACCATGTTCAACGGAGGGTGTTCGGGGTAGGCCAATATGCTTCGTTTGAGAGCACATTGTTTCTCTACATCTTTGAATTGGCCCCAATTGTTTCCATGGCCTTTATGACCAATTGAAGACACCATGCCAATTTATTATCGTTTCTGACAAATTTTCCATTTTCTAAAGTTTTCTCAATCAAAAAAGGCCGATAAATGGTCGGACGTGACGCAACATGCATACGGTGTCAGAATTCGTTCAAACCTGGCATGGATGCCTACTATGGGCATGCCCACTCAGTCACAATTTGGGTCATTTCATGCATGTCCAAAAATGGACCATGTTCAACGGAGGGTGTTTGGGTAGGGTAGAAGGGTCTGTCTCAAAGCATGTTTATTTGCATCCGTCACATGGCCCGAATTTTTTCATGGCCTTGTATAACTCAACGCACCATACCAAGTTGTTTTAGTTATCAGAAAAATTTGCATTTTCTGAAGTTTTCTCAGTAAAAAAACCTTATAAATGACACGACATGTGACAACTTGCCTACGATGTCGGAAATTGTTCAAACCTGACATGGATGCTGTCAAACCTATCATCATGCCCACCTGTTGCACAACTTGGGGTAATTGGAAGGATGTCCAAAAATAGAACATGTTCAACGAAGGGTGTTCGGGGTAGGCCAGTGCATTGTGTGAGTGCTTGTTGTTTACCTACATCCTTGAAATGGGTCCAACGTTTTTCCATGGCATTTTATGACCAATTAAAGGCACTATGCCAAGTTGTTTCGTTTTTGATTGAATTGAATTTTGTGGAGTTTTCTCGATAAAAAAGGCTGATAAACAGTCGGATGTCTCGCAACTTCTAAACGGTGTCGGAAGTCGTTTAAACCTGTCATGGATGTCTCATATGTCTGTGCTAGATTGTTACAAGAAGTTGTGTTATTTATCGATAGTCTAAAAAACCACCAGCTGAGAGGAGTGTGCCAAACTAAGCCAGACGAATGTATCCGTGAGCATGTAGTTTTTTCTAATATGAATTCTTCTATTATTTTCCGTCATTATCAATCAACGTGAACAATTTATCATGTCCTAAATATTTCTTGAATACTTTTTGAAAAATTGTTAAACAAATTTCCAACAATTGTTAACAATTTTGAAATTCAAAATTGTGCATAAATTTTTACAAACTTGAATACTTTTTCAAAAATTGTTAACAAATTTCCAACAATTGATGAAAATTTTGAACAAAAATTGAAAACCATAATTTTTTCAAATTTATCATCTTTTCTAGAACACATACATTACTTAAATTGTCAACAAAAATTCGAAAACAGAATATTTTTTGAAATTCTAGACAATATTAAGAAAAAAAGAGTATTTTTTTTGCTATTCTAAACAGTATTTCAACTTTTTAAATAGAGTTTAAAAATAATAATAATGTTCAACAACAACAACAACAACAACAACAACAACAACAACAACAAAGCCATTAGTCCCAAATAAATTGGGGTAGGCTAGAGGTGAAACCCATAATATCTCACAACCAACTCATGGTTATGACACATAGATAGCAAACTTCCACGCACCTCTCTATATGCCTAGTTCTCTGGTCATACCCCAATGCTTCATATCCCTCTTTACAGACTCTTCCCATGTCAAATTTGGTCTACGCCGACTCTCTTGACATTATTGGCATGCTTTAGCCCTCCGCTATGCACTGGCGCTTCTGGAGGCCTGCGTTGAATGTGCCCAAACCATCTCAGATGATGTTGGACAATCTCCTCTTCAATCGGCGCTACCCCAACTCTATCTCGAATATTATCATTCCAGACTTGGTATGAATTACATCAGAAAAAAGAGAAGAAAACCTAAAAAATAGAAAAGAAAGAAAAGAATGCTTAGGCCTTGACCCAACTAGGAAACGGCATTGCTCTCGTAGGGCGCCTGTTGGGCCAGCCTTACATTCTTTTTCTGTTTCTTTCTCGTTTTTCATGTTTCATGTTTCTTTATTTTGCTCTTCTCTCATTTTTCTATTTTTGTTTCCATTTCCATTTTTTTATTTTTTCAATTTATGTTTCTTTTTCAACGGTTGTTTAGAAATTTTAGAAAACTATCGCACTTTCTTGAATTTGTTCATTTTTAAAAAAACTTTGCTGTTTTGAAATATTGCTTAGGAATTCCAAAATAAGTTTCGAAATTAAAGAATTATCAGCTTCTTTTACAAAAAATACTCGAAATATAAAATAAACTAGACTTAAAAAACTGTTCGCTTCTTTTCATAAAATGTACAAAAAATTCAAAAAAATTTAGAATTCCAAATTTCGTAAAATCTTCGCATTTGGAAAATTTATTTAAAAATTCATAAAATGTTCAGTAACTTAAGAAAATACGATTTAAAAAAAGTTCATATTTTGCAAGATTTGTCCGCAAATTACAAAAATGTTCAGAGAATTTCACAAGATGTTATAGTTTTCAAAAAATTCTTCATAATTTCGAAAAAAAGAGATTTTTTAATTTTGCTTCTATTTTTTTTAAAATTGTTAGTCATTTCGAAAAATGTTTGTGTTTCAATTTTGTTTCTGTTTTTGGAAAAATGTTTTGAGATCCCCAAAGTTCACGTTTTTATAAAGAATGGAATTTCGAAAACATTTCATAAATTGTTTTTAAATATTGGATCCGCCACTTTCTTTTAGAATCTATTGGATCCGCCACGTGTTCTTATAAATTCGCGCAGCTAATTATTCACTTGCACTAGCTCCGCTGGCTTTGATCTCCTTGTAAACATGCGTGAGGTCTTGGGGCTCTGCCCAATGGGCCGGCCGGCGGTACGTACAGGCCATGGTCGGCGCGGGCAGGTACTTTAAAAAAGATCATCCTGCCCTTTGGTAAAAAGAGGTATGAAAAGAAATATAAAAGAGGTATAAAAAGTAAAATACATGAAATTTTTAATCTACTACTTCCTCAGTCTCATAATATAAGACATCTTTACTGTTCAAATTTAACAGAAAAAACGTCTTACATTAGAAGACAAAGGTAGTAACAGCTATCCGCGGTTAAATGCGATATTTTCCCTCCTCATATATTCGATGAACCATATAGACTTAAAAAAGACGGAGCGGACAAAAAAGCCAAAACGAACACTGTGCACGGTTCACCATCTCTGGCTGGCTCGATCCTCACCAGCCGTCGGCTTGATCCCCGCCGCCGCCGGTGGCACTGTGCCGTAGCGTACGTGCTCCGCCACGACGTGCCATCCGGAAACGCGGGGGCCGTGCACGTGACCGGCCTTCCGTGGCTCTTCTCCAGGCCTTCGCCGCGCGCGCTCGTCGTGTCCAGGTCCAGGCTCCAGAGCCCGTCGGTGTCGTGTCGCTCTGCCGGCAACGTCACGTCACGGCGGCGAGTGCGGAGAAACAACAAAGAATAAGTCCGGACGCGGATCGCGTGGACTGCACCAACATCACCAGAAGATCGGTGTCACATCGGTCGATCTGCACCTGGACAGAGCACCCAACCCACAATGGAAAGGCGCACAGCCATTTCAGCCCTCTCGCTTTGCCGGCGAGGCCGCGGTGGTGGCGCCGGACGGGGGTCACCGCCGTGGGTGCAGCATCCCAGTACGCGGAATCCGCCGGGGTGCTCCACCTGGACTTGCACTTGCATCCCCACCCAAGCGACTCGATCCTGGTTGTCCCATGCACGTACAGGGTGACGTGACGATTCTTTCTGGACACTGAGCAAGTGTCGGCTGCTCCTCATTACCACCATTTGTCTCTTTCCATATAAGTAAAAGTGGAGTACTGTATCACAGTCCTGACAACCTGCAGCTTAGCTGTCTTCCATGCACCTGCTGGTGCGCACAAGTACAGGTGATCTAGAAAGAGCGTGGACTGGCAGCTCCTCCGCATCCAGCTCCCTCGCCTGAACGGCAGCCAAGGGAACACGGGGAGAGATCGAGATGATGGGCAGCGTCGGCGGCGGCTCGCCGGAGCAGGACCAGCCCGTGTGCGTGACGGGCGCCACCGGCTACGTCGGCTCCTGGCTCGTCCGCACCCTGCTGCAGCGAGGCCGCCGCGTCCACGCCACGGCCAGGGACCCAGGTATAGAACATGTAGCTCCACCTATCAATTCTTCCAAGGTGGATCTTCGATGTGCCCATGGCTGAGGTGGTGTGTGCTGCTCCGTGTGTCCGTCAGCCAAGGCGCGGCGGATGCTGTCGGCGGTGGAGGGGAAGGAGCGGCTCAGGGTGTTCCGGGCGGACATGGCCGAGGAAGGGAGCTTCGACGACGCCCTCACCGGCTGCGCCGCGCTCTTCCACGTCGCCGCCTCCATGGACCTCCACCTTTCGCCCGACCAGCACGACGCCGGTAAGCCGCCCCCGCGGTGTTGACTTCTTACTCCGTCCTTGATACCTGATATGCTGATTACCACTCTCTAATACAGTCGTCTCTACTAAATCTCGATCTGCACAGACACCATTTGGTTTGACCAAGTTTAGTTAGTGCGTGTTCGTCCGGAAAGAAAGCAGCACTAGCTAGCATGTGCACAGTATGCACTTCTTTTACGTGATAGTCGGATCTAACGTTGACTGGACACTGCACCGTGCTGGATCGAGCTCACTACTGCTATGGTGACCACGTGTACTCGCAACTTGCAGAGGAGCGCGTGAGGTCGCAGGTGCTGGAGCCGGCGACGAGGGGCACCATCAACGTGCTGCGCTCCTGCGTCCGCGCCGGGACCGTCCGGCGGGTCGTCTTCACCTCCTCCGTCAGCACGCTGGCGGCGGCCGGCGCGGAGGGGGCGGTCGTGGACGAGTCGTGCCTCCGGGACCTCGGCGACGTCTGGGCCACCAAGCCCATCGGCTGGGTCTACATCCTGTCGAAGCGGCTGGCGGAGGAGGCGGCGTTCGGGTTCGCGCGGGAGAACGGCCTCCGCCTCGTGTCCGTCGTGCTGCCGACGGTCGCCGGTCCGTTCCTGACGCCGGCCGTGCCCACAAGCGTCCAGCTCCTGCTGTCCCCCATAACACGTACGTAACCGAACCCATCTACTACTCCAGTCCAGAAGCCGGCCGGCCATTCCTTTCCCTGGCTGACACGAGGGTTCTTGCTCTGCGCCGGCTGCAGGTGACCCGAAGCTGTGCGCGCTGCTGGCGTCGGTGCACGCGCGGTTCGGGTGCGTGCCGCTGGCGCACGTCCAGGACGCGTGCGACGCGCACCTCTTCCTCGCGGACGCACCGGCCGCCGAGGGGCGGTACCTCTGCGCCGGCGGCAGCCACACGACGGCACACATCGCCCGGCTGCTCGCCTCGCACTACCCTCCGTTCAACCCCGAGAAGAGGCACGCGGTTGACCTCACCTCGGAGCTCCATTTTTCAGGTGTTTGAGTGGTCTGGTCTGAGGTGAAGTTGTTTTGATGCAGGTTTGGTGATGATCTCGACGGTGCGAGCCCGGCGTCCCTGGTGTCGTCCAAGCGGCTGCTGGATCTGGGGTTCAGGTTCGGGCACCACGCCGGGGACATCCTCAGGGATGCAGTTGCGCAGTGCGTCGACCACGGCTTCCTGGAGCCGCCTGGTGGATGTGACTAGTACAGTATTAGTGTAAAAAACGCTCTCATATTATGAGCTCTTATATCATGAGACGGGAGGAGTATTAACTAGCTAGTGGCGTTTTATGGAAGGCTCCGTTAATTTTCTATTCCTTCATGAAACCGCACCGTGGTACACTCCCGCCTGAATGTATTTCAAACTTGAGGAGCTTTTACACAGTCGAGTCTCACGCCACACACCGGCGTCTTCATTTAACTCATTTGATTTTAGCCGGTTAGAACAGGCGGTCAAAGCAACGACGACGGTCTTGATCGTAGCACCGGTGTCGATGTTAAGGGAGGGAAAGGCTTGCTAGACGGGAATTTAATATCCGGGTTTGAAGAATGGTAAGTTCTAAATATGTACTACTTTATTAATAACTGGTTCACTTTACAATCTCACAAAATGTGTTGAGTACCCGGTTTTTATTCTACAATCCGTTTTTCTTCGCTCTCCTCCAACTAAACAAAGATATACTATTTTAGTTCTTCTAGTCTGCTTATGTAATCCTATTGCATCGATCAGCCACACTTAACCAATTTGCCCTCCTAAACGTCGGCGGCGCCCCGTCTACCCGTGAACAGTGACGGTCACCCTTCAAATGTCCTCTTTTACAATCAGATGCCTTATTGGCAAATCATTAAATCCGTACAATTACGTGCAATGTAAACCTAGTCTAAATCTTTGATAGCGCTTGTTCGCCTCCAAGTCCTTGTTCCTGCCCGTGTCCACGCCCAGTAGCCGTCCTACAAGATTAGATCGGATCATTACAACTTCGAGTTACAGCTGAAGAAGAGTTAGTGTGGATCGTTCTTGAAGTCCCTCGAACCGTTCATAATGATCGCTCGAACAGAAGACTAAAAGCACGACCTCTCTACAGATTATGAGCGTATAGGCTTCACGATTAGCGGTAACCGGCCCGTCGAGTTAATCGTCACCAGGAATTAGGGGAGAAGAAGAGAACGCACCGGCTTCTCTATTATGAGGAACAAGAAAACTAGAACTAGATCAAGTCTAGATCAAGAGAGGGACAGAGGGGGCACCCGAGACAACATAAGATAACTTGTTTCTAGGGGGCGCCCCTCCTCATGTATATATAGGTGAAAGGGAAGGGGGCAGCCGACCTGGGGAGGGGTCCTCCCCTTGTTGTGCCCCAAAGGGAGAGGGACCCCCTCTCCCAATCCAATTCGGCCCCCAAAGCTTGTCCCCTATTATGCCTTATTGATAATTTCTTTAGCCCGTTGATATTAAATATATTCTAAAAGCCTCCTAATTGATATTAGAACTGTTATCATTTATTTAACATCTTCGAAAAAATTTCCCACCTATATATCAATTCCCAGTATTGCCCGGTAAATCCCGAAGCGCTTTCGGTTTCTCTCGAAACTATTTCTAATATTCGCAAAAATATTTCTTGAATATTTTATCATAACTCTTACTGCAATAATACTCAATAGATTGTGATTCCTTTAAGCTTGTGACCCAACAGATTTGTTAAGACATAGACATAAAAAACCTTTTGTTCAATGACCAATAGCAGAACCGTGGATATCCATATTGATCCCTATGAATACATGAATGTCATTCATGAACCTTTGATTATCATGTGTTGTTCTCTTTGCTTCACGATACTTTACAAAAGCCGAGGTGAGATATATCGGTATCCTCTTGAGTCATTCTCTTGACTCGTTCTAATACTGAATTTTGCTTAAACACTCTTTCATTGACCTCAGCAAGAAACTCTTCCTGATGTTTTCACACTAAACCATTTTAGTGTCTTGTTAATATGTATTTTGGCCGAGCCTTAGCAGGCACTACTATCTCCATAGATTATTATGTCTAATACCCAGGCTATATTGCCTAAGTACTCTACTGAAAATTAGTTTCAATAAAGTCCTAATCTGTGTCAAGAATTTATATATATTTTCCAATCAACAATGTGTCATGCACACACATTGTTTAGAAAAATCATCATGCTCCCACTTACTTTTTTGTAAATACAAGCATCTTTGCTTTCCTCGATGAAATCAAATTATTTGACCATTTCATCATAACGAAGATTTCAACTTTACTATGCTTGCTTCAGTCCATTATAGGATCTCTTGAAGTTTGCACACTTACTCGCATCCTCTGGATTGACAAAATTTTCTTGGGCCGTATCATATATACAATATCCTGCTTCTATTACCATCTCATGGGAAACCTTTTGACATCCATCTATTATATCTCATAATTGAAATATGTAGTAATTGCTAGTTTAATCCGAACTAACTTTAAGTATTGCTATGAGGAGACAATCTCGGTATAGTCAATTCCTTGATCTTGTCATAAACTATTTGCAACAAGTAAAACATTTTTATATTTGTCAGTTTATAGATCCATTACTATATGTTGGGCTCTAAGTCTTTTGGAGGGTTAATCAAGTTCTAAACTTGAATTATGTATATGATACTATGTTGGTTTACTTTGGCATATAGCCAATTGTGGAGTTAGGGTCCATCAACGCTTCTTTGTGTATTATAGGTCCATTGTTTGTTCAACAATATCTCGTCTGCATACCATGAAGAGTTGCACGAGTTTGCCCAACTTATATAGTTGAGCTGCAAGTTTGACCAAAATCTTTATATCGCATGTAGAGATTTTCGTATGGGTCGCAGTAGTGAATTCTTGAACTACTTCTAGTGTTTCTTTCCATTGGCCCGATTACGGAGATTCTGTAATCTCGTCGAGTTGCACTATACTCCCACTTACCTTTTTTGCAGAAAATGATTTCTTTAAAATTTTACCGCACTCTATGGAGAAACACCTTGCCTCAGCGTAGTGCTAGAGAAATACCCAATTATTTGGGATAACCATCAAAGTAGCACTTATCTGACTTGGGACATAAGCTCGTAAACACTTTTATTTCGACTTATATTCCCGAATGTAAGAAAAGACCAAATGTGTTGGCATACCATACTATACATTATATGGTGTCATTTCAACAGTTTTGATGGCGCTCTTTTCAGTGTAAAAGCAGCAGTCTCTAAAGCATCACATCAAAAGTATAATGTCATATTGATTAATTCCATCTTTGATCTCACCGTTTCATAGATAGTTTGATTACATCTACTTAAAATATACTAATCTTAGTAATGTTCTGGGAAGTGCAAGCTATAATTTTTTTTCACAGCTCATCAGACATTCGCTAAATTTGTAACTCGAACTTCCCTTTATGCAATCCAATTGTAGAGACATAATTTTCTTGTTACAATAATTTCTACTTCATCATGAAAAACTTATGAAACTTTTCAAAGGATCCAGATTTATGTCTCGATAAGTAATATAAATATCTGTTCGAGTCGTCTTTGAAGATAGACAAATCCACTGCTTGCAACAACACTTCGGAATACACATTTTACATCAAGAAAATTAATGCATTATTTTATTGATTGCATCATCACCCCACCAAAACTAAAACATCTCATATTTGATTCCTTTGCAAATATCTTAGTAATTTTGAAGTTTGGCATCGCATGAGTTAGTATAGCTTGTGCTTGATTTAATTTGAACTTCTTTACCTCCTCAAGAGAGTCACTTCTCCTTCCAAACAGTCAACCTCTGAATAAGGCGATCAACCAAATATTTGAAACTGTTACTCTTGTCCAGACCAGGAGTAGCCGCGAACCCAAATATTTATCATTCATTGCTTCTTTCATAATATTGACAGTGGAGCAGACATGAGCCTTCATGTTCACCTCTGCGCTAGGACTAAAAAATGTTGGATTTATTCACACTAACAAGTTACCTAAAAGCCAAACAATACATGTCTAGAATTGATTTTAAGCAGGCAATATTCTAGATATTGGCTTTCATTAAATTAGGGAGTCATCAACGAAAAGAAAATTAGTAATTAGTGATGCATCTCAACATACCTTAACTCTCACTAGAGCTCCACTCTCTTGATGCGATATACGGTAATGTTGCCGGTCCTCAATGCAAAAGCGAGAAAAGATAGCGGGATAACAGATCCCTTGCCGTTACTCCTCACGATAGTTTGAATACCCCGATCTCCTCTGGATAATAGCGCACTCTGTACTCTACAAATAGACGTTAAAACTGCATTCCTTAACGAATTCCTTAAAGAAGAGTTGTATATGATGCAACCAGAAGTTCTGTCGATCCTAAAGGGGCTAACAAAATGTGCAAATTCCAGCGATCCATCTATGGACTGCGGCAAGCATCTTAGAGTTGGAATATACGCTTTGATGAGGTGATTAAAGCATATGGTTTTATACAGACTTATGGTGAAGCCTGTATTTACAAGAAAGTGAGTGAGAGCTCTGTAGCATTTATAATATTATATGTGGATGACATATGATTGATTGGAAATGATATAGAATTTCTGGATAGCATAAAAGGATACTTGAATAAGAATTTTTCAATGAAAGACCTCAGTGAAGCTGCTTATATATTGGGCTTTCACAAAGCACATACCTTGATAAAGTTTTGAAGCTCAAAATGGATCAATCAAAGAAGAGTTCTTGCCTGTGTTACAAGGTGTGAAATTGAGTCAGACTCAAAGCCCGACCACTGCAGAATGCCTCAGCCATAGGTTCTATCATGTATGCTATGCTGTGTACCAGACCTAATGCGTGCCTTGCCATAAGTTTGGCAGGGAGGTACCAAAGTAATCCAGGAGTGGATCACTGGACAGCGGTCAAGAACATCCTAAAGTACCTGAAAAGGACCAAGGATATGTTTCTCTTTTATGGAGGTGACTAAGAGTTGTCATAAATGGTTACGTCGATGCTAGCTTTGACACTGATCCGGATGACTCTAAGTCACAAACCGGATACGTATTTATATTGAATGGTGGAGCTGTCAGTTGGTGCAGTTCCAAGCAGAGCGTCATGGCGGGATGTATGTGTGAAGCGGAGTACATAGCTACTTCAGAAGCAGCACATGAAGGAATCTGGATGAAGGAGTTCATATCCGATCTGGGTGTAATACCTGGTGCACCAGGTCCAATGAAAATCTTTTGTGACAACATTGGAGCAATTGCCTTCGTGAAGGAATCCAGGTTTCACAAGATAACCAAACACATCAAGAGACGCTTCAACTCCATTCGTGAAAAGGTCAAGGTTGGAGACATAGAAGTTTGAAAAATACATACGGATCTGAATGTAGCAGACCCGTTGCCTAAGCCTCTTCCGTGAGCAAAACATGATCAGCACCAAGACTCTACTGGTGTTAGATTCATTACAATGTAATCTGGATTAATGACTCTAGTGCAAGTGGGAGACTGAAGGAAATATGACCTAGAGGCAATAATAAAGTTGTCATTTTATATTTCCTTATTCATGATAAAGATTTATTATTCATGCTAGAATTGTATTAATTGGAAACTTAAATACATGTGTGAATGCATAAACAAATACCGTGTCCCTAGTGAGCCTCTACTAGACTAGCTCGTTGATCAAAGATGGTTAAGGTTTCCTAACCATAGACATGTCCTGTCATTTGATAACGGGATCGCATCATTAGGAGAATGATGTGATGGACAAGACCCATCCGTTAGCTTAGCATATTGATCATTCAGTTTATCGCTATTGCTTTTTTAATGTCAAATACATATTCCTTCGACTATGAGATTATTCAACTCCCGGATACCAGAGGAATACTTTGTGTGCTATCAAACGTCACAAGTAACTGGGTGATCATAAAGATGCTCTACAGGTATCTCCAAAGTTGTTTGTTGAGTTGGCATAGATCGAGATTAGGATTTGTCACTCCGAGTATCGGAGAGGTATCTCTGGGCCCTCTCGGTAATACACATCATAAGAAGCCTTGCAAGCATAGTGACTAAGGAGTTAGTTGCAAGTTGTGTATTACGGAATGAGTAAAGAGACTTGCCGGTAACGAGATTGAACTAGGTATGAAGATACCGACGATCGAATCTCAGGCAAGTAACAAACTGATGGACAAAGGGAATTACGTATGTTGTCATAAGGTTCGAGCGATAAAGATCTTCTGTTGGTGGGAACGACACCTATGGGGTCACTGGGATCCCTTCTACGGTCGACGGGCGCGAGGTTGTGCAAAGAGCATGTCCGACAGGAAGCACACGGGTCGTTTACCTAGGTTTGGGCCGCGAAGATGCGTAGTACCCTAGTCCTGCTTTGGTGGATGTATTTAGTGTTCTTGTTTTCTTGAGCTATCTACAGGGTGCAACTTGCCCAAAAGAGCCGAATCCCTCTCCTGGTCACCTCGGGCCTCCTTTTATAGGCAAAAGGGGTTGCTACAGTGGCACACAGGAGGTGGAAAGGTCTATAGTTGATAAGCTTATCCTCTGGGACCATCGGACAAACGCATTTAATGCGCTGCCGACGTGTCCCCCTTGCTTTATCGGGGACGGCAAGGAAGCACGTCCCAGCCGTCTGACAGGCGTCCGAGCTGACGAGGCGTCGTGGCGCCACGTTGGCTGGCTGCTGGGCTGGCGCGATGGTGGAGCCTTCACGAAGGGTTGCATGCCACCACGTAGGTGCTTGCTGAGTCAGTGTGGAGGCCGCCCGTCGCCACGCAGGTGCCTGCCCAGCTGGTTGAGCTAGCAGCTGCTTGGGACGGCGGTGGAGTCTTGGCTGGGTGCGGGCCTGGCAGTGGCCCCGCTGATGCCCTCGGCAAGGGTCTTGCTGGGGGCCCGGCAAGGGTCTTGCCCTGGCGTTGCAGTCGTCCCCGGCAAGGCGTTTTCCGGGGGTCTTGTGGATTTCCGCAGCCAGGATCCCACCGAGGGTCGCCGTCTTCTGGTCCTCATCTGATTTCACATGTTTATGATCTTGACGAAGATCTGCATGCCACCACAGAGGCGCCTCCTGAGCTTTGGTTCCAATGTAGTTGGTGGTGTTGGGATCCATGGGCTCAAGGATGGCTTGCTCCGCTGGCATCGGGCAGGTTGCCCCGGCAAGGCTCTTCTTGCCGGGATCATGGAGGCTGCTTGACAAGGATCTTGCTTGAGGGAGCCTATCTCGCTCTCTTGCTCTCCTGTGTTTCTGGTCTTGGTGTTGCCTTGGTTGTCTTGTGCTTTGGCTTCTCTCCGGCCTCCCTCCTCTGCCCTGCTAAAGTGTGGCTTTGGCACGTGGCTTTGACTGCCCGTGAACAAGTAAAGGGGTCAAAAGGAGAGCCCCTACTTTTGTACACCGACAGAGCCCCGGTCCGCCATACATAAGCGGACGCGTTGTTGGGCAGGGCCAGGCAGTCTTGTGGCAGGTGGGGATTCCACCGTAGTAATCGTTTCTCGCTGCGCTTCCCACGACCCGCGTCGAGCGCATTGCACGTGGAGGGTCGTGTGTGTGGCGCGTGGGGTCATCGTGGGGCAGTTCCTGCATGCATCGTCATGCGTGGTAAATAGGCTTGCCTTTCCCCATAAGAAAAAGAGGGAGGCCCAGAGGCGCGGCTCATTTACTGAGTGGACTCGGGTCGCGGTCTTCAAGGCGCCCGCGCCCCATGATCACGGGGTGGGGAACGGTCGCCTCACCCGTCCCCTCGATCCTGCTCGCTTGCCATGCGTCCCCCATGCAGGTGGCACGCGGTGGAGGCGGGAAACCGGGCCGTCGTTGATTGGGGCAGCGGGTCGGTCCTGATTCCCTGCGCCTCCGATGGCTGGATTGGTCGAGTGGGGCGGCCGAGCCTCGACACCGCCCCTTTATAAGGAGGGGGAGGGGGATGTCATCCCACGTTCTCCCAGCATCCATCTTCTTCCACTTCCACTCCTCCCTTCCACCCGTCATGGCGAGAGGGGGCGCAGGCCCTTCAACGGTGGGGGTGAGGGTCGCTGCTCGACAGCGTGTTCCTCCTTCCCACGAGCTCGCGACGGCAGAGCCGGCCACGAGAGGAAGGGGGAGGGGGCGAGGCCGAGGTCGCCGCGGCGGTTGGGGGAGAGGGGGACGAGGCGGCGTGATGGCCGTGCCTCTGCCAGCGATGCCACCCGTGATGGAGGGTCACGTCGGGGACGAGCCTCGGGAGTTCTTCATCAGGCTGCGCCGGCCACCGTGTTGTCGTCTTCGTCTTCCTACCCCATTTTCTCGGGAAATGGAGCTCGATCCGCCCCAGACCCTCAGATTGCACATGAGGGGCTGCGGAACAACGACACGCTGGTCGGCGTCGACTTCCCCGCTCCTCACGTTATGTACCTCATCAGCGGATGGAAGACATTTGCTTGCATCCATAGCCTGACGGCGGGGCTCCTCCTCTACTTCAAGTTAATGGAGGGCGGCCTGCTCTCCATCAAGGTCCTCGGAGATCTTGGAACTCGCCTAAAGTGCTGCGTGGAGAGCTCCTCCGACGATGAAGATTCCTCCTGAAGCGGAAGTGACGAGGAGAACAGCGACAACGGCGATGAGGGAGTCGAGCGGCGGGACGCCGACTCCGACTCCGACTGACTGTGTCGCCCTTCCCTCGTCCGCGCGCCCTGCCGAGGGCCTTCCTCGTCAAGCTCTCCATCGGGGCGCTCCCCGTCGTCTCCTTGGGCGGCTGGCGTAGGAGGGCCGGAGAAGGTGAAGAAGGCGGGTGGCGCCCGTCAAGTCGGAGTACGCGGGCACCGACGCCTTCGTCGCATATTGTCGGCCCGCTGCCTCGTCTTCCAGCTCTCCTGTCGGCACCGAGATGCTCTCTTTGCGCCTTCTGCTCCTCGCACCTCGCCTAGGAACTCTTTTTGCCCTCCTGCTGTCTTGTTCCACTTTCTGAGGAGAGGGACAAGAACCGGCGGAAGAATGAAGCGGCGGATGCTTTAAGCCGCGTGGGTTCCCAACGTAAACCGGTTCTGCCTAATGTCTTCTTGGATGTTCTACATAATCCATCCGTCAAGCTCCCTGGTGAAGAGGATCTGGCTATTCCTGATCCGGAAGCTCAGTTGGTGGCGGCTCTTCATGTTATCCCAGATTGGACGGTTCCTTATCTGGCGTATATGAACCGGGGCGAGCTACAGAGGATGAGACTCTGGCCAGGCAGATAATCCGGCGGTCCAAGTCCATGTCCATTATCAATGGAGAGTTGCATCATTGCAGTGTGACGGGGGCGTTTCAACGTTGTGTCTCGTGAAGAAGGCTGTGAAATTTTGCGTGAGATCCACGAAGGAGACTGTGGTCACCACACCGGTTCAAAATCTTTGGTGGCCAAGGCGTTTCGTCACGGTTTTTATTGGTTGACAGCCCATGCCGATGCCGAGACTTGGTCAAAAGATGTGATGGCTGTCGAGAAATTCTCAAAGCGGCGCTCATGTCTTTGGCTCAAGAATTGAGGATGATTCCAATCACTTGGCCGTTTGGGACTGGATATGGTTGGGCCTTTCAAGAGGTCCAAGGACAAGAAGACCCACCTTTTGGTGGCGGTTGACAAGTTCACAAAGTGGGTGGAGGCAGAGCCAGTTAGCAAGTGTGATGCAACCACGACGGTTCAATTCATCAAAAAGGTGATCTTCCGGTTTGGTTTTCCACACAGCATTATAACAGACATTGGTACCAATCTTTCAAAGGGTGCCATGAAGGAGTTCTGTCAACGTGAGCACATCCGGCAGCGTGTCATCGATGGCTCACCCACAGTCCAATGGTCAAGCGGAGAGAGCCAATCAAGAGATCTTTAGAGGCATCAAACCCCGGCTTATGTTTCCTTTGCAACGGACGCCGGGTTGTTGGGTTGAGGAGCTACCTTCTGTGTTATGGAGCATCAACACCACACCCAACAGATCGACAGGATACACACCGTTCTTCATGATTTATGGAGCGGAGGCAGTTCTTCCTAGTGACATACGTCACGACTCACCTCGTGTAGCGGCATATGTTGAAGTACGACAATGAGAAGGCCTGACAAGAAGCTCTTGACCTGTTAGATGAGAAGCGTGACATAGCGGCAGCTGTTCGCGATTTATCGGCCAAGATCTGCGTCGTTATCCTGACCGCCCGGGTTAGAACGTAACCTTTCAAGAAGGATATTTGGTGCTTCGACTCATCCAGGATCAGACAGATATGCACAAGCTATCCCCCCCTTGGGAAGGACCCTTTGTGGTCAGCAAGAATCTACACAACGGGTCGTACTACCTAATCGATGTTCGAGAGCGCAAAGACTCACGTAAATCGGAGGAGGAGACCAACCGGCCATGGAATATTGCTCATCTTTGACCTTACTATACTTGAGCTATAGGCTCTGCTTATGTACATATTATGACAATGTATATATTATGATCAATATAATAAACCAGAACCTCAGCTAAAGCGGGGTATCTGTTGTTTTCTCACATCATGGGTGGTTACATGGAGCTTCTGTTTATAAAACAGTGTCCGGTTTACCCCTTGATTTAGCTTTTCAAAGCTTTATATCACATCATTTGGGGGCTTGGTTGTATTCGAACCATAGCTACACCTCTTGATCGGCGTAATTCCACTGCATCACTTGGGGGCTTGGTTGTATCTGAACCACAGTCACACCTCTTGATCGGCTTATAGCCAAATCAATCTGGGGCCAAAGAGAGTGTTGTAAAAACAACAACTCAAACATAGGCACCCACTGAGCACTGCTCAAAATGTTACTTAGGGATTCTTTGCTATCGTAATGAACTTAGAATCAACGCTTGTAAT
Source organism: Aegilops bicornis (assembly GCA_021605145.1). Lineage (NCBI taxonomy): Eukaryota > Viridiplantae > Streptophyta > Magnoliopsida > Poales > Poaceae > Aegilops > Aegilops bicornis. Next base: position 13,263,360 of record CM038669.1, read on the forward strand.
GGGCTATCAAGCCATGGCTTGGAAGCCTGGTGTATACACCTAAAACCCCGGGTTAACCTGCCTCTTTAAGTAAGTCATGCCGCCCAGGTAAACCTGGTATGACCCTTCGAACTATGACAAGTTACTCTAAAATACGGACCCTGAACTTGTCAAGTTAAAGCGATGATTGGTTAAGGATTGCGGACCATCTTGAAAGGCTTTGCAAAAATGGTTTAACTTCGATTGGTTCGGCAGCCCATGAAAAGCCTCGAATTTGGGGCCTGGCAGCCCGTGAAAAGGCTCGACTACAACGGTTTTATTTGCCTTTGATTGAGTTTTGCTTTCTTTTTGATAAGATTTATGATGTCTTTCAAACCGGTGTTATCAACCCGGTTAGATTGACAAATTACAAGTGGACAGTACACGATCAAATCATAATCCGGAGACTATCAGCCCGGTCTGGTTTTGAAAAGTCCCAGTATGGAGTAAACCGGTGTTTATCATAACCCGGAACGGTTTTACTATAAACCGGCCTTATATAAACAGGAGTTATTTCTCCTCCAAGAGTTGGGTTATGACCCTCACTACAAGGTTGGTCAGCCAACATCATGCCTAAAGGTTGCATGTATTATATATTTCCATATTTTGTTATATTTCAGTACCTAGGTTGTAATCCTTGGTCATATATCTATATATATATATATATATATATATATATATCTATATATATATATATATATATATATATATATATATATATATATATATGTGGGTATCATGACCCTTGCGTGATAAACATGTATGCTTTTAAGCTCTTATCTACGAGAACAGTTTGAACAGATGGATATGGATATCGTATCTTAAGCATGTCGAATCAAGCAAGCATCAATTGCAGATAACTATGCGCGAAGACATATCAGAACAAGTATTTTAACTAGCCTATTACAAGTCCTCCCAGTGCGCAAAAGAATAATTGTTTTCTCAAATACATGTTGCAGCATGTGAAAGACTAAACCGGCCTCCGGTTCATGATTGGTCACCATCTTGGCCTGATGGCTGAGGATCATCTCGTGCCGGTTCAACTTCCTCTTTTCTACCCAGTGGCTGGAAATCAACAGTTGCCCAGTCGATCCCAGTTAGGGCTTGGAATACAGCTTCATCACTTATCAGCATAGACGGTTCAATGTCAGGGGCATAAGTGTGCTTACGGATTGGCGGGATAAGATTCTGAGCTTCTGGAATTGGTGCAGCAACCCGCTTGTTCTTGTCATCATAGCTGGCTTGATAGTATGAAAGGTCCGCTTCTTCAATCAATTGACAAGCCAATGGGCGTACTTCCCGGTTTATGATCCGGAGATCATCTTCGCCAAATTCTGTTCCGTCTTCCTTCAAACAGGGATAACCTTGGGCCACTTTAACTGGATCAAAGTCAGGAACCCATGCTTTTGCCCGGGTCAGTGCGGCTAAAGCGCCCGTTCTAGCGGCAGACTTTTTTAATTCATCTACCTGGGCAGGAAGCATAGATAACCTTTCTAAAGTATCCTTGATCAAGGTGGGAGGCGGATTGTTGTGTGAAGCAGTATATATGATTCGCTGCGCGCCCGTATACAGCTCCTCTATCAGAGTATAAGCTGCTTTCAGTTTCTTCTGAACATCAGATCCCAAGTGGCTAATACGAGTTCCTGTATCATCACAATGATTAGTAAACCGGCAAATACATGAAAGGATATGTTGAAATCAGGAATCAAGGATGCTTTCCAAGCACAGCTGCAGTCATGGCATGAACCTGCCGCTTTACACTGGTCAGTTCATCAACCACCGGTTTAAGAGCGGCTTCTGCTTTCTCAGCCCTTTTGATCAAATCAGATTTTTCACTCTCCCAATCTGCCCTCTCTTTGTTGAAGCCTTCTTTTAATTTCTCCATAGAGCCTAGAGCGCTGGTCAATTCTTCCATCGCCTTGGAGGTTTCAGCTTGTTGCAATTTAAGGTTCTCCTGTAGATCAGTGGTTTGGCTCTCTTTCTTGCTCAGCTCGGCCTACAAAGAGACAGTTATATGATGAGGTGACAGTACATACTTGAAGTACCAAGCACATAACAAGTTATACCCTTGGTACTTGGGGGCTAATGCATATTTGCTCTTCATCATACATTTTTTACAAGTCCCAAGCATAATACAAGTATTCAACTTGGCACTTGGGGGCTAATGGATATTTGCTCAAAGAATGCTGATACGGGAGTTCCTTCTACAAAGTCCCGGTTCATCTTTATAAAGTTAAACCGGCACTTGGGGGCTACTTCAGTGAAGTTCAGATGCATTGTTGCAAGGCATAAAATATTTACTAAGTCCCGGTTTAGATTGATATCTTAAACTGTCACTTGGGGGCTACTGGAGTTGATAAACTGAAATTAAATGTAAGGGAAAAACACTTATGAAGTTACCTCATATTGCTCCTTCATCATATTTACCAAGCCGGTTTCATAGTCACGACTGGTGTATAGGCGGTTCAGATAGCCAGAATGAAGGTCTTGAGCATTCAGATGGGCGTAAGTTGATAAATCTGCATTCCATTTGCCTTTGCCAATTGCAGCAAATATTTCTTTGGCGGTATGCTTCGACAAAGCGACAGGATTGCCAAGAGTGGTATGGCCAATGCCAGTGATCATAACGTCACCATCCTTTTCTTCAGCAGCCCTTACTGGAGTTGGCGGTTTGTCAGTGTCTTTTACTGGACTGACCAGTTTGTCAGTCCGGATGGGGCTGGTTGGCTGGTCAGCATGGCCCGTGGTCTCAACTTTCACTTGCTCAGCAACAAACTCATGATCTTGAGGCGGCGGGTCATTCAGCATGTCATCAATGTTGGTCTCTTCAGGATCGGGAGTTTTCTCCGGTTCAGCAGCCGTGTCTTCCTCTGTCGGTTTATTCAGACGAGCCTTCTTGCTGGGTCTGGGCTTGGCACTGAGAAAAATAAAAATAAGGATCAGTACAGTATATATTAAGTAACATATCAAGGATATAAGTAAGAGTATGGCTCACCCAAGCACTGTTTTAAGCGGTGGAAGCTTTGTGGCAGACGATTCACCAGATGAGGAGTGAGAAGTACCCTGATAATTGTAATCGGATGGGTTAAGAGGTTGACGAAAACAAACCGCTTTGGGGTGTGAAGTGTCAACGGGATAAGAGACCTCTGATCGGCGTTTCCGAACCGGAGTGTTGATAAACCGCGGAGGTAACTACCGGCCGCTTATGCCGGGTTGTCTTGGCGAAGCCAGGTTGCTTTTGTCCTCACAAGAAAGTTCAGATCCAAATAAGCAAGAGGATGAGAAAAATTAACTTTCCGGTTTGCTCGACGGATTTTTAGTGTTGGCAAAGGATCTGAATCGGAGGAAAGAGTGATTACCTCTACAACATCGGCTTGGCTGCCTTCAACATCGTCCTGACAATAATCATCATCAATAAGGCGTATGAAAAATGAACCAAGTGAGTCAAGTTCTACCTCTAATTCTGGGTTACCCACATCATCATCAGCTGGTGGATCGGAGGATGCAGTGGTCCTCTTCTTGTTGGCAGGTTTTTTCACAACCTTGGTCTTTGGACGAACTGGCTTGACCGGTTTATCTTGTGGTTTCGCCGGTTTGTCTTGCGGGGGTTTCTTGTTCTAGAATGGATCATCACTCTGTCAGAAAGTAATCACATTTTCAGAGAGTATTTGGACAGAAGCAATTTCAGATAAAAAGATTATATGATTCTTACAGCTGGCGGTTTGTTGAAGGCACAAAAAGGGAGTAGTCCGGTTTGGGCACAAACGGCCTCCGATTCGTTCAACATTTTCTTTACAGCTTCAGTGACTTCTTCATCTGTAAGCTGAATGTTAATGTGCCGCAGAGCATCCTTCAAACTCCTCAGATACTCACACATCAAACCGGGCCTTGGACTTAAGGGCAGAATACTCCAGCCTATCCAACATAGAGCCGTGTCAACCTCCGTTAAACCGCTGGCTGTGAAGGCTCTCAGCTTTGATAATTGAGGAGCATAGTTGGCCCTCTCTTTTGCAAATAACCTTTGAGGGAAAGGATGTGTGTTGCTCGGGACGTTCAGGCGGTAACCCGGACGCGGGTTTTCATCAGGTGGAGATGTGTCTTTGCAATAAAACCAAGTGGCGTTCCACTCCTTGGGATGACTGTGAAGTTTAGGATGAGGAAAAGTAACTTCCTTCCTCTTCTGAACCACCATCCCGCCCAATTCAGTGTTGGGTCCATCTGTGAATTTTGTACGGCGGTTTAGGTGAAAGAAATCTCTGAACAGTTCTACTGTAGGTTCCTCTTGAATGTAAACCTCACAAAAAACTTTGAAGTGGCAGATGTTGGTCACGGAGTTGGGACCGATGTCTTGAGGGTGCAGTTGAAAGTTGGCCAATACATCCCGAAAGAATTTTGAACCGGGAGGACTGAAACCCCGGCCTAAGTGATCAGCAAAAACAACGACCTCTCCATCCTTGGGTATAGGAGGACATTCCGGGCCAGGAACCCTCCAATGGATGACATCCTTCTTGGCTAAAGCGCCTGCTTTGACAAGATTTTCTAACCGCTTCTTCGATTTACTTCATGAATGAGCCCAATTGCATTCATAAACTTGCTTGACCATGGTAATAAAAGATCTACAAACATGATGATTACCGGTTTAAAGATTTACAGTGGACAACTATACGGCGGTACAAGGATGTAAGCATATTATTACACCGGAGTTAGGTACTTGTAAAACGGAGTTTTACAGTGCAAACAGTACAATGGTGAAGCATTGGCGGTTCAACAAGGGGACTAATGGTATATACCGGGTCGTCATTTCTCGAAAAGTTAAACCGCCTAGTATGACATTGAAGATACAAGTCTACATATGTATAAGTGAAGGAAAAACAGATTTCACAAGTTGGCGTTATAATTTTGGATCTGCCGCATATCAGAAAAGGAAAATATATTCATACCTAAGAAGAAGTACCGAAGCAATGGATGAAGGTTCAGATAGGATCTTCTATTTAAATGAGATGCATATATGGAAAGAGAGACTAAGGCTATCACTATAACAGAGTAAATATTTAGGGTTCTATCTAGGAGTCATTACGTCAAAAGGAACACCGATGAACACTGAAGAACACCGAAACCCTAGAAACAGATCTATGGTGGAAGAATGGCAAGCTTACCGATGCGGATGGAAGAGTGGAGAAGCGCCGCGTTTCTCTGGTACGCTCAGGGTGATGCAGCGGCCAGAGTTGAAGCGAAGGCGACGGTCGGCGGTGGCGGCGGAGCTCCGGAGGTTGAGCAGCGAGGAAGACGATGACGCCAAGAGGCACGAGGGGAAAAGTGAAAATGACCCTCAGCCCTATTTATAAAAAGCAAGTGATAAGTGTCAGGCATGAAAATCGAGGAGCCAGAAATTTGGAAATAAGGCGGAGCTGTCGCCTCGATTGTCGGAGGCCCATTAATGAAGAGGTCATACACAGTTTTTAGTAGCAGATGACGTCACGGCGGTTTACCACGGTCCGCGAAGATGACGTCACAGAGGTTTACAAAATTATGTGAAGATCTTGAAGACGAAGTTTTCTTGAATATTGAGGACTGACATGAACCGATTCAAATCAGTCTGGGGCCTAATGTTGGGGATATTACCACTAGGCGTAAACCGCCAGAGAGGCCGGGTTAACTCCATCGATAGTTCATTATACTTGAAGCCCATGAAGATGTATGGTGACGTCAGATAAAGTCCAAGGGCCAGAACTGGTTTAAGGCCCTGTAGATATAAACCGGCATTGATATGTAACTTGCATTGTAAGGTAGAAAGAGCGGAGACCGGCCAGGACACGTTTATGAGCCAGCCTCGATTCTATAAACCGACCAAGGCCAACCCATGTATATAAGGGACGACCCGACGGCGGTTCAGGGACAACAGACAACAACTTGAGACTCAGGCAAAGCGTATTCGCTCCCTGGTCATCGAAACCCCATAAATTCCATCACAACTAGACGTAGGCTTTTACCTTCATCATAAGGGGCCGAACTAGTATAAAAATCTCTTGCGTCCCTTGTCCGCTTTAACCCCTTTAAGCTAACCCATAGCGATGGCTCCACGACTAAGTCCTTTCATGAGGACATCTACCGTGACAAAACCACGACACCGAGGATGACGGCGAGGCCTCGGACGGAATGAACAAGAGTCGTGGAAGATGCGCCGGTCCAGTCGCAGGAGGAGGGGAGTACGAGGTTGGGCGGTTGGTCAAAAGGGTGCGTGTTAGGCGGGCGTCGCGGAGAATAACAGACGGTAGGGGAATAGAGGGAGGCACCGCCAACGTTGGAGGGTACAGTAGGGAGGCGGGCGCGGCCGACCATGGGAGGCGGGAAGCGGTGGAGTGACGGGTGGTTTGGTTTGGGCGGCTGGAGGAAGAAAACCAAAGATAGAAGATACACGACAGATGTTGGATGTCAATCCAGCGGCTAGCCAGCAGAAACGTTTGTTGACTAGCTTGTAAGTCGACACCACCTTGGATAGGCTATTTCCTCGTGGGTCCCAAATGTCAGAATCCAAATCTGTCACGGTCATGCAGCCTTTCCTATGAAAATTTACAGCCCATTTGGTGTGCTAGTTGAAATAAGTTTGTGGGTGCTGGTGGGGCTAATCACTTGGCTTCGTAATGCATAGTGAGCTCAACCAAGCCGGAGTGATGTTATTTCCCTTGGTTGGGATTTGTTACAATATTTCACTCTAAATTAAGCGAATGGCAAGCCATTTGCCTTGTTTCAAAGAAAATATGACAATCATAGCCGAGTTGAAAAGGGCAAGAACATCTAACTCCGACTTACCAAATGTACAAAAGCACGAGGGTTAATTGTTCATCGTGTTTAGACAAAACCGAGGTTGAAAAGGGCAAAACATCTAACTCCAAAGACTGCTTTTGGCAACATATCAAATGGACCGGTCGAGGTCCATGGAATGAACATCCCGGTCGTAAAATTTCTTTGGATTATGACCACAATATGTTGTAAATAGAAGCCCGACACGTTCAGAAGCTCTTTTGCCCACCTAAAACTCCTTTTTTTGCTCTTCGACATACCCATCCGTCAAAACCATGCTGCTGATAAACTTAAGCCTGATGGACAATAGTAACCTCGCATTCAGTAGGAAGAATGTGACAAATCTAGTGTTTGCATGGTTGGCTACATATCGTTCTAGCGTTGTTGTCTTCAATCGAATGTCATGAGAAGTGAGAAAATCCCGGTGCTTCCGAATCCACCGATTGGTTATAACTTTCTTACCCCGTCCTGTTGCCTAAATAGACATGAAGATTAAAAAATAGTTAAGGTCTAAAAAAAGAGTGTGGAAAGAGCAACAGCTGAACGGTTAATTCTAGTACACTATATGCGGGCTTCCAATGTGCGTGAAATTACCACGTTTATATACAACTTCTCCAGACATGGAAAGCATTGCATCAAGCCAATAATCTTGTTCAGATCAAAACTATTCATTTGGATATATACGATCTTTGACAGAATCCAACACCATTGATAGGCTATCCATGGAGAAACTCTTCATTGAGCATAGAACATAATATTAGTACAAAATGTGTACTCTGAGATGATATATAACTTATGCGCAGAAATTTAAAATGCAGCTTATGGTTACAAGTGTAGATGATAATATAAAGTACCCGAAGAAATCAGAGAGCCAAACACCATCTTGAAATGAGCACAGAGATCATGTATTACACCCAAGGTCTCGGTTTAGGCGCAGAGAGGACGGTTATTTGCAATGGTGAATAACTAGAATCAAGGATCAACCTTTGAAGTGAAGGGGAATCTTGAATGATGAGCTGCCTTCCGTCAAAAGAAATTCCAAATCTTACAAGGTTAGGCGACTTTATTTGGAGACAACCGATTCTAACTATGAAAACAAGCACCAAGAATTCCAGGGCAAGGCAACTGGAGTGGATGATGTTGTGCAATGAGGCCTCCGATATACGAACCCGCACAAGAGAAAGTTTCTTGAGACATGGGAGTCGAAGGTTTAGCACCAGTTATGCGGTAGGTAGCATGTCAAGAAAGGTGGCGGTGTGGAGAGAGGAGGAAAATCTGCGAGATGGACATCGGTCTTTGAGGGCATAGGTAGATGTCGTTTGGTATCTGGTAGGTGATTTCAGGGAATAGTAGAACTCAAGCAGCTGTAGTTACAGGGAATTGTGGATTTCAGCCAGGCGTCCACCATGCAGGGCATGGTATGCTTGCTCAAGTAGCATGATGGGATGTAGAGGCTTTGAACGGAGCCCTGGTGGGAGGAGATGATGGCTCTGGGGATTTCAAAATCATTGAAGAGAGATAGCTGATGACATTCAAGATTAAAGGGAATGGCGCAATATAGAGGGCGCCATTGAATTGACAGGACTTGGGTGCGGCAGCAATCCATGGTGGGGAGAAGCGAGACGATCTCCCCAAGGACGGTGTCCGAGAGATTGCTGATGCGGTCCACTTGAGATTCTATGGGTTCCTGGGATCCGGTGGGGGCGGGGTCGCCGCTTCTCCCCGCGCTGCCGGGTGCGGGATCTACAGCGCTGTCATGCAAGTGAGCCTCATCTTCTTAATGGCCGGGGTCACCGACTACATTTTCCTCGAGGGCCGTGGTCGCGCCACGGATTTGAGCAGAGTAACGAATGGCGAGCCTAGTTATAGTCGCAGTGAAGAAGAAGGGGAGCTGAGGTTTTACGTAGTAGTGAGGAAGAAGGGGAGCTGGGGTTTTACAGAGGAGTGAGGTGGGGAATATGGGGGTATGAGTGGAGCGAGCTAACATGAGGTGGGTGGGAGTGAGGAGGAAGAAGAGCACCTGTGTTTTTTGGGGCGGTGTCTTTGGGTGTGGGTAGCGCCTCTCATTAAGTAAATATATGGGCTTTTGAATTGATTTTATTATTTACTAGGGTGGATGGCTGTTTTGTCTTGGGCCCAGAGAAACAATTACTACTAGTACAGTGGAGACACTCTACAACTACCAGAAAAACAATTACTACTAGTACAATGGATACACTACCGCTTCTGGCTCCTCTGGTCATCGAAACGTCTCCCTCTACTGAATGTCGTTTTACTTTTGTTCACCGACATGCGAGCCATGCCGCGCACGGGCCAAAATGCCATCCACCAAATTAGAAGGCAGTATGCAGGTAGAAAGTCACCGCGGTCGTAGCATGGCAGTAATGAGCCATCGTATCACAAAACTCCACCTCCCCGCAGTCTAAGTTTGACGGACGAAGCAACCATCATTTCACTCTTCGCTGAATCCCCTTCTCCCTCACCATCTTCAAGAAATCCAACACTCGCACCTGCCACTGTTCTTCTCTCCCAACGAAGGGAAGGTAAGCGGATCTTTGATATTGGTATATTTTCGTTCAGAGAAAAAAAAGAACTTTTGCAAAGCGAAGAATCGATCCTCACTCTCTTTTTGTTTCATTGTCATTGTGATTGTGTTTTCCTTTCAGTGGTCTCCTTATATTCGCTGGTTCATGATGGACCAAGGAGAACCAGTGCAAAGATCTCGCCGATATTGGAGCGTACGCGGGAGGCTGATCCCCACGAGACAGAGAGCTCCAAGAAGATGGAGGCAGCCACTGAGCTGACCCCAGATACGCTCACGGCCACTAATGAGATGGTCAACGCCTCGTTTGAGGTTACAACCCCCTTGGCACTGTAGGAGCAGTTTTCACCCTTCGAGGATGTGTCCCCCCCCCCCACCCGCTGAGCTGCCCAAAGTGATTTTCTTCTTTGCCGATCTTGATTGTGGTTTTTCATCTAAGTATGTGGTGATGAATAATGCAAAATTTATTAGCTTCGATGCCATGCTATACATAGTGGTTTAAATAACTTGTGTTTCTTATACTGGAAAGTAATTCAGAATTTGTTTCTATTTCAATTAGAGCCTTGATGCAGACAAGGATTGTGTGGTTGTACATGTCACTCGCGATGAGGCGGATGACCTGAATATACACACAGGGAAAACATAGTTCTTAGGCTGTTGGATCCTGGAAGCCATTTGCGCTTATACCGATGTCGAGTTGTATTCCAACCTCACTGTTGTTAGGCGATTGTCCAGTGGTGTATCAAGCACAAGAAGTTCAAAGCTACTCCTTCGTTTGTGAGGCATATCGTTCTTGTCAAGCTTACGCAGAAGATGATGTGGCATGCCTCCACAAACTAGTTTATGAGTGGCAAGGCCACAAGGTTATCTTCATGAAGGTTCACAGGATTGAGCTGCTGCCGGACGTCCTCGATGATGTTCATGGCAAGGTCCGTCTTGTGTCCGGCCCAAATTAGGTTGAGGCATGAAATAGTTGCCCCAGCTAAAGTTTAATACTAGTTTGGATTGTGTCTACTTATCCGAACCTTGCCTATTATCAAGCCCTCTGGGGCTAGTACTCTGTTTGAATCCGTCTATGGGAACTGCTGCTACTTTTGTGTGCCCGTGAATCATGTGAGAACCATCGTAATTGTTGCCGAAATAGATGCGTCCTCACTAGGTTTTTTTCATGAATATGGCATGGTAAGAGATAAGTTGTCACGGTTTATCATACGAGCAGTGTTTGTTTGATGTACTAGAGTACTCGTTCGAGAAATGTGGGCTGATGTATACATAAGTACTTGTAAACACTGTTGGTGCTACCCCACTTGTAAGCAGTTGTGCAAAACATGGCACATTGGCTCAGCTCGCTTCAACACTAGGCTATCGACCAGCTAACAATCAATAATTTGCTGTCTGACATATAAGCAACTACGTATCTTGTTACAAAGGGTTCATGCGATTAATCGAGGCCACAATGTAAATTCCAAACGTTCATCACACGCTCCAGCGTTCATGTGGAACACTCACATTGAACTAGGCTTCATAAAAAACTTGAAAAGCATAAGTTAAGGAATTTTATACATCTCCATGATTCATTGAACATAACAAACATATACTAGTTCACAGCAAAAGACAAAGTTGTGAGAAGGTTTACAAATCAGGAAAAAACAAGCAAGGCTTCTCTAAGCAAAAGCCTCCCGTGCAGCTTAAATTTCCGGAGTTCACTCTAGTTTTTTCTTGTTGCCACCATCCGTGGTTAGGTTCTTCTCATTCGAATAACCAATTATAATTGTGTTCTCACCGAATGCTGAATCGAACCATGTAGTGTCTTGACCAGCTGAAATTCTTGTGCATTCCACTAAATTAAAGCACCGCTCTTTGCGTAAATAAGCGCACCACAATGCCTCTTGTCCGCGCTTTTGTCCCAAAAACCACCGTGCAGTCATGCTACCTAGTCCTCGGTCCATGGATGAACTGGAAGAAAGTGCATTCAACTAGGATGCAGTTGTTTTCGTCATTCCTACCGCAATCGTGAAGTAAAACGCGTTTAATCAGCTTCTTTTAGATTGTGTTGGTCATTCTACCTAGTTAGAACCAATGTAGGAATACCTGGAACTCTGGTGGTTAGAGGACGACAGCTAGGAATAGCCATCTCATTTTGTGCAGTTGTACTAAAACTGAGGTGCGTACTTTTGATTGCGCAGATATGAACGATATGGAGACAGACATCCCTATTTTCGCAAATACGAAATACGGTTATTTAAACAGTGACAGATATTTGCAGTGGCGTATGATTAAAAGCAGCATCTATTGTGTTATAATTGGCACTAGATTGACATGATGAAAGTGACCTTAAGTAAGTAGCATCACATCACATCAACATTGCCACTAGATTAACATGCAGAACAATAGCATTAGTATTACTGTCATGACAGTAGCACATGGTCAGTAAATGTGCAATCAAATTTGTGCAGTTCCAATCGGGATGAAGCAATGTTAGCGGTGTGAGATTTAAGTGTAACTGCAAAACACAATTCATGGGAAATAAAGCAAGATGGAAGCACTTCATAAAATGGTGGTGGCATTGCTTCAATTTATCGACAAAGACTAGACCATTACTTGTAGTGACATTAGGTGTCATTGCTTAATGCTTCATGTGATTTTTAAATGAATGGTAGCGATATGGGCGAGGGACAGCAGGGCATAAAGTGGTGAGGCGAGATGTGGTTGCCGAGAGCGGCAAACACTCGAGCAAAGCATGTCTACATTTTCCCATTTTTTATCTCCTCGGCGACATTTTCCTATGTGAGCACAGGAAATCCAGACCTGCTCATTCTCATTTGCGTTGTCCCCCAACACCCCTCACTTTCTTTCCTTTTTCAACCAAGAGACGGGTCCACTTGCCTCCACCCTTCGCCATCCACCATGCTTTCTTCGCCTTTTCAACCAATAGACCGGCTGGGTAGCCAGTATCTACTACTTTCCCCCGTTTCCTCTTAGAGCCAAGTCCTAGATTCATGCTACAGCTTTCCCAGGTTCTTCCCTGTTTGAACCAACTCTTAGATTAGGCTGTATGAACTAGCTTTACCTCTAATAATAGTAAATGTCTGGGTGGCTTTGGAACAGCCGACGGAAGTAGAAAAAGATCCACACGCAGCCACGTGGGGAGCTAGGGCAGTAGAGCAAGGCAGGTTTCAAAGGAGTATATACCTGAGGGTCGTCGGCATGTGGAAAAGATGGCGTCGGGAGGCCGCATCTTGGCCACAATACCACAGGGAGGAAGAAGGGGTCGGAGGCCCTCCCGAGCCAGCGCGGCGGCCGATCGGGACGCGCGCGCAGCTGCAGGTCTCGTCCCTCGCCGCCGACAACAGCGTGAACGATGCACCTACACCCCTGCACCGGTCGAGGTGGTCCGGCCGAATTTGTGACCAGCCGTGAGCAGAGAGAGTGTGGCCACCTATGTCTTGCTTAGATCCGGAGAGCATGAGAGAGTGAAAGATAGGAACCCTAGTAAAGCAAGTGCTAAGGCTCTTGCTTATATATATAGTGGAGTGATTTTGTTGTACCAGCTTCAAAAAAATGCGCTCCTACGTGTACCCGCGAGTGGGTGTGAGAGAACTAGTGCATGCGTGCACCGCTTCTTTTCGTGAGAGTACAATATACTATGCCCAAAGAACGTTGGCCACGAGAGTAATATTATAAGTGTGTGACGTGTGAGCTAAAATAAAAGGTGCGCGATGTCTTTTGTTTTTTGGAAGTTCTGAGGGTAGGGTGTGAAGAGCACATATGTGTGTGACGTCTACCTGCAGATAGACGGTGGGTGCAGAGGACTCGGGAGAGTCGTGACTCGTGAGAGTGCATGTGTGCGTGAGAGAGAGGGGCACGTATCAATGCAATGCATGTGTCCGTAAATCATTATCCGACAAGCGTTCACCACAAGCCGCTTTCGATTTAACGCCATAAGAACCGTTAGATCGGCATCCGACAGTGTCAGTTTTGCCATGTCATTTAATAGAGCAGCCACTCCTCCTACACACAAATCTTCCACGTGAGTGTTAGCAAGTGCCGTATGCTTCTCCCTCCGTTCCAAAATGCAGTCCATATAGCTTTATTGAAAATTCGAACCTCGCAAACTTTTACCGAGTTCTCGTGTACTAAAATGCACATATAGAATACCCAGTATATATCATTTCATTCATCTTTGAGAGGTAACTATAAAGATGGAGGAGGAGTCTACAAAGAAAGACCGCCGTATCACCTGCAGCAATTTCAACCATCCTTTGGTGTGGAGGAATACATAGGAACTCTATATGATATGTTTTTTATAGGATTTTTTCCTTTAGAGCCAATTGGTTCATAGGAATAGATTCATATACTCCACATTTCAAAGGAAATAAACATGATATCATATTTTATAGCTTTGGAGCCACTTGGTTCATATGAATGGATTCCTATACTCCCATAATTTCAAAGGAATATAAACATTAGCATATATTCAATAGAAAAGTTCCTATGATGTGAACCAAATGACATCTCTTTTCTAATCCCTCCTCATAGGAATTGAGATACATGTCATCTCTAGATTCAATAGAGAAGTTCATATGATGTGAACCAAACGACATCTCTTTTCTAATCCCTACTCATGGGAATTAAGATACATGTCATCTCTTTCCCTACAACTTCCATGTATACATCTTCTATTCCTAAATAGCTAGTACAACCCACTAGTAGCTTTTTTCCTAGACATGCAACTATGGCACAAGAACATGTCATGCATGCAAGTCATAAATCACATTGTTTTTTCTACTCTATGGATGCAAGCACCACATCATCAATTCGTGCATGTTACTCATAAGTTATTTCTTGCATTAAATTTTGCATTGACAATGTATATGCTGGTCACGTGCACACATATATAGTTCAAATTCACTTTTTTTAGAAATGCCATTCTTTTAACTGCAATTCATTTTTTCTCTTTGTACTCCCTCCGTCTAGGTGTGTAAGTCATCTTCCGAAAAGAAAATAATCCCAAAACACTTTGGCACAGTACATTAACTCCCTCCTCGTTTCTTGTTTCGTGACTTATCAACCAATAAGAGATGTGGGCCGTGCATGCTTTCCCAAAACACAAGCACCTCTCCTTTGTTCTAGAATCTTCCGTATCATAATTGCCCAAACTTTTTTTCTAAATGAATTACCATTATTTGTTTTTACTTTATGCTTTACAATGCACAATCCCATGAATCTTAACCTTTTTATAAAACTAATTGATTTTGAATGAGATTAACTATAAGAACTAAACGAACATCTACATCATGCATATATGACCCAAAGCTTTACATGCTATAGTGTGTATTTATTCATAATTTGGTTTCCAAATCTCATGCGTTCAAGGCATGTACCTCACTAGTTTTGAGTAGAGTAGCAAATTTCACGCGACCGTGGGTATATCAAAATGCAGGGCCCATGCATCATTGCCTTTTGGTCGAACCTACGTCCACCATTTTTTATACGCATATCTCCACTGGTCCCCGAACCCAAAATGCTTCCTCGTTCCCGTAAAACCAAGCGGCCCACAAATATTAAGACTTGAACTCAATCCCTCTCTCGTTTACTACGAAGTGGCCCCGCACGCCATAGTACTCCTACAAACCCTACCGCCACATACATCATCGGTTTTCTTCAAGAGGAGGAGGGAGAAGTGGATTTGTAGTGGAGGCGCTTTCAAAAATAAAGGATTTGTAGTGGAGGCCCCTACCCTAGGGTGCCCTAGGTAGCTGCCGCACGCATCATTGGTTTTGTCTTTTCTTTATGATCTTGTGCCCTAGAGTGAAATGATGGTTGCTTTGTCCATCCAGCTTAATGCGAGAAAGGTGGGGCTTTGTGATTTGACCCCTCATCGCTCATTTACTACTACTGCGGCGCTATGACCGGGGTGCCTCCAAGTCCAACCTTTGCTCCGAACTGTAATTTGGTGCATCGCACGTGGAACAAGACGGTGGATGAGCCACATGTCGGCCAAATGGGTCCTGTTAAGTGTGTCACCATTTCGTGCGGATCGACCGCTTGAGTTGTTTCGCCAACACGGCAGGGAGCAGCCTACCACTTGGTTTTGCTCCTCGGTGAATTCCGACTATATTGATCTAAAAAGATACGTACTGTACTACCCTCTCCGTCTCGGTTTGTAGTTATCTCGGTTTCTCCTCCTTCTTCGTCACGGTGCACAACCTAAGATGACTTATTCACCTAGACGGCGGGAGTACTGTTCATCACATATATAGCCAGTTAAATTCTCAACCTAGAACGATGTGCATGCCCTGTAAACCGATATGGAGGAAGTAGTAAAAATAATGGTTGCTTTGTCCGTCTGGCAAGGTGCGGCATTGTGATTTGATGTCTCATTGCTCATTACTACTACTAGGGCGGTACGACTGGGGTGGGTCCCCCTCATTACTGCTCGCATCAAGTTAGTTGGTGCATGACACGTCGACCCGGTTGCTATATGTCCCACATGTCGGCGAGAGGAAGTTCAAAATTCATGAAAGCGAGCGTCGACGAAGGAGCACTAGTAAAAAAAGGGCCATTTGTCCCGGTTCATAAGGCCCATCTGTCCCAGTTGGGGAATCGGGACTAAAGTGTCGTTACTAATGCCCTAGGCCTTTAGTCCCGGTTCTTACACGAACCGGGACAGATGGGCCTCAACGTGGCCGCTCCGGCGAGCCCAGGCAGGAGGGCCTTTGGTCCCGGTTGGTAGCACCAACCGGGACCAATAAGCTTCCACGCGTCAGCATTTCAGGGGCTGGTTTTTTTTTGAAAGGAGGTGGTTTAGGGGTTTTGGGGGTTAATTTAGGTTGTTATAGGTAGCTAATAGAGATATGTGTCCTCTCTTATCTCCGTGCTACTGCTACTGCTATGTCTAAACATGAGTTAGATTGAAGTGAGGCAACATGTGGTGCATGTCGAAAGTAATACTAATCCTAACCTGATCAAATTTGGATTGTACTAATTTCGACATGCACCACATGCATGTTGGCTTCACTTCAATCCAATCCATGTTCATTTCACCCACAGATATGTAATAACTCATCATACTCGCATCATGCATCATCATAATAACAAGTCCTACTAATCATCATCATACAACTTCTACTCGTTATTAATAACAAGTCATACGATCATCATCGTGACAGTCATCGAACCAACCCTACTTAATTGTTCTTAGCACATGATCATCAGTATTAGGCAGGACCTAAATACGCTATTTAAGGTAAAATAGCATAAAACAATATAGACCCTGACTCTCCATTATGGAGAATGGAGATCATCATGTCTCCAATTCTTGCGCTGCGCTTCCTTTTGCTTCCAAGAACCTCCTTACGACTGTCCATACATTTTTTCCATTTTCTAATTAGCATGTCTCCACTTCTTTTAGAAATCCGGTATGGACAGTTGAGATTCGTAGGATGACCTGGTTGTATGTTCAAAACATGAAGGCTACCATACTCATACATCAAATGAGGCACACAATCCGTCGGGATTCTCTGTTGAAAAACATAGTAATAACTTCATAGTTAGCAATGATGTACTAGTTTTAGAAGTATCCAAAAGATGCACGAATGTCATAAAAGTAGAAAATCGTGCAGTGGTATCTCCATAGTAGTTATCAGAGTTCAACACGTGCACTAGTGGCACGTATTGACCATAATGTTGAGGAGTTTTACAATAGATATTGTAATTCTCAAGATCGATTACAAAATCCGACCGGATGATTTTTCTCCTTATAAGTTAACTTTCGAGGCCATCGGTGTAGTAGGTTCTGTCTACCATCTTCCGCACATTCTCTGAACAATCAAAATAAGCTGTCAATGGAAATAAGGTGTCAAATATTTTGAAATGAATAATATAAATTAGTTAATAATTAACTATGTTTGAGAAACTCACATAGTGGTAGAAGTGGAGGCGTATCAACAAGGACCCAAATGTCCATATTGTCTTGGTCGATGTCAGGTTCACCAAGATCCATGGTGACAAGAATACCCTCATCAAAACCATACATCTTGCAAAATGCTTCCCAATTTTTGCAACCAAAATGGGTTACACTCTCAACACTATTCAGATTTACTTCAAAATCCACATTTAGGTGAATTTTCCTTGTATCAAAATTTTCATGGTCTTCAAAATCGATCCTCTCCAAGACATAGCGTTTTGCATGACATGGAATAAGCTATACTCGAATTGTAAAAGATGAAAATTACACGTTGAAATAGTTGAAGTCATGCTTAATTACGAAAAAAGACTTGTCATCGCTATGCGTACTGCTTCAACATCGAAGGTCTCCTCGAGCTTAATCTTTGAAGCGCCAATCATCGTCCTGCGAGGCCTGGCCGCATGACGCACTGATCGTCGTGGCACCAGCCGCACTCCCCTGGGAGACTTTCGTCGTCCGATGAAGACATTTCCTACGTTCATAATTCAAAGATTAAATTTTTACAATTAAGTATATGTACTACAAAAACTAAATTAGATCGTTATTATTCATCACGGATTGACTATCGGTTTGTCGAGTCTTTTCTTGAAAACTCTCAGCTCACGTGGTGTATACATTCGACCGTTGGTGATGGTCGCTCCTCCATTTGTCCCCGAGTGCATTACACCAAAATGTCTAGCACACGGGAACGAAGGAGAAGCGACCCCCAAGACAGCAGTCGGGATTCTTCGTCCTCTCATATATGGCGGAGACTCGACAGACTTAAAGTCAACCCGAAATATCGTTTAATTATCTTTCTGAAAAAGGATTTGGCTGGTCTCACCTCGAGGTCGGAGGGGGTCGGTGACGGGGACGACGGCGGGGATGATGGAGGGGGGCTCCTAGATTTCTGCGACAACAAAAACCCTATAAGCTATTAACTAATCATATGCGTACGCCTTGCATAGTGCTCTCCAATTTTAGTATTCAAAGTAGGAGTAGTTTTCCAATTTGAGCATTCAATAAGCAAAATCAAAAGGCAAAATAAAGTAGTATTCATATTAGGATGCATTCAATTATAAGCAAAACTACATCATCTCTTGCGTCCGTACATCATCGAATATTATCACTAACACACCTCGAATACGATCATACATATAGCATCACTAGTACAGCTAGAACCGTAGCGCCCGACGGGTATCGGCGCGGGCGGTGGACACCCAAAGAGAAGGAACAATCACAAGATCGTAGCTCCAGTGAGATCCCTGAAGAAGCTGCCAGGTATTGTCGAACCTGCCCTCCAACGCGACCATGTAGCGACGGACGTGCTCGTCCTCCTCGCTGACACGGTGACGTACCACCTCCACGGTGTCCGGAAGCCTCGGCACCGTCATAGGCCCACGTGACCGCCACCAAACAAGGATCGGGTTAACGACGGGCTGGCTCCTCACCAACCTATGCCCCCCGGAAGGTAGCACCTCCCAATACCAGCCCGGCGGAGCCCAGTCCCGAACATGGCCCCTCTGATCAAGCCGGCCTCCTCCGGCGAGTCGACGACGAGGATGCGGGATAGGCATCGTCGACGTCGATGCGGGAATAATTGCTTGAACTAAAAAAATAAACTAGTTCTATCAATTTTCTTGCTAAAAATAAACTAGTTCAATATATAGTAAAATATAGTAGTTTTCTTAAATCAACTAGTTCAACGACTACAAATCACATAATTACTATAAATAAAATAAAGTAGTACTTACTAAAACTAAACTTCGTCTATATATAGTAAAATAAAGTAGTTTTATTAAATCAACTAGTTCAACTACTAAGCACTTACTATAAATAAAATAAAGTAGTACTTCTTAAAAATAAACTATTTCTATATATAGTAAATTAAAGTAGTTTTATTAAATCAACTAGTTCAACTACTAATTAAGCACTTACTATAAATAAAATAAAGTAGTACTTACTAAAAATAAGAAGAGGAAGAAGAAGGAAAAGAAGAAAGAAAGAAAAAAAGAAGAAAAAAAGAAGAGAAGAAGAAGGAATAGAGGAGAAGAAGAAAAAAAGAGAATTATTCTATTTTTTCTTCTTCTCCTCTATTCCTTCTTCTTATCCTCTTTTTTTCCTCTTCTTTTTCATCTTCATTTTCTTCTTCTTTTTCCTCTTCTTTTTCTTCTAAATATGAACATATACATAAAAGACTTTGATCATACACAATTTTAATATGAGTTTTAACATAGTAAATTCTATGAACAAAAAAAATTCCACAAACATCTCATCTCGTCTCCACAAAACACATCTCATCTCATCTCATTTCATCCAAAAATAATTCTTTGCACATTCTTTGCATATGAACATACATACATTTACTTTTTTTTCTTAAATGTAACATCTGAACATTTTCTTAAATGAGCATATGAACATACATATCACCAAAAATAGACCTTTTTCTTTGCATATGTACATAAAAAAATCTATACACATCCATCCATCCATCCATCCATATATATAAATACATCAATCCATCCATCTATATATATGAAAAAAATTAAAGAAAAAAAATATCTATGAACCTAAAAAATTCTAGGAAGCAGGGGCAGGGGCGGCGGTGGCAATGCGTAGGGGCAGGGGCGATGGCGACGGGAACTCGCAGGGCAGGGGCGGCGGCAGCGCATCGTCATGGCCAAGAAGGGGAAGGGGAGCGAGCTCACTAGGGGCGGCGCGGCTGCAGCGCAGAAGGCAGGGGCAGCGGCGGCGGGCGCTGCAGGCGGGTGGGCGGCGTGAGGCGGCAAGTATGTGGGCGGTGGCGAAACGGGAAGAGGGGCCAGAGCTCACTGGGGGGCGGCGAAGCTCACTGCGGAGAGCGTGCAGGCTCGGGGAAGGGCGGCGTAGAAGTAGCCTGGTGGCTTCGGCGTTGGGGCAGGGTGTTGGAAATATGCCCTAGAGGCAATAATAAAAGCATTATTATTATATTTCCTTGTTCATGATAATTGTCTTTTATTCATGCTATAATCAGTATTATCCGGAAATTGTAATACACGTGTGAATACATAGACTACAATACGTCCCTAGTGAGCCTCTAGTTGACTAGCTCGTTGGTCAACAGATAGTCATGGTTTCACGACTATGGACATCGGATGTCATTGACAGCGGGATCACGCCATTAGGAGAATGACGTGATGGACAAGACCCAATCCTAAGCATAGCACAAGATCGTGTAGTTCGTTTTGCTAGAGCTTTTCCAATGTCAAGTATCTCTTCCTTAGACCATGAGATCGTGTAACTCCCGGATACCGTAGGGAGTGCTTTGGGTGTACCAAATGTCACAACGTGAATCGGGTGACTATAAAGGTGCATTACAGGTACCTCCGAAAGTATCTGTTGGGTTGACACGGATCGAGGACGGGATTTGTCACTCCGTGTTACGGAGAGGTATCACCTGGGCCCACTTTCGGTAGTGCATCATCATAATGAGCTCAAAGTGACCAAGTGTCTGGTCACGGGATCATGCATTACGGATGCGAGTAAAGTGACTTGCCGGTAACGAGGACGAACGAGGTATTGGGATACCGACGATCGAGTCTCTGCAAGTAACATACCGTCGACAAAGGGAATAGAATACGGGTTGCTTGAACCCTTGACATCGTGGTTCATCCGATGACAACATCGAGGAGCATGTGGGAGCCAACATGGGTATCCAGATCCCATTGTTGGTTATTGACCAGGTCGCCTCTTGTCATGTTCCAGATGTCTCCCGAACCCGTAGGGTCTACACATAAGGTTCGGTGACGCTTAGGGTTATTAGGAAGACAAGTATGTGATTACCGAATGTTGTTCGAGTCCGGATGAGATCCCGGACGTCACGAGGAGTTCCGAATGGTCCGGAGGTAAAGATTTATATATGGAAAGTGGTTAAGCGGACTCGGAAAGTTTCGGGGCATGCCGGTAAAGTACCGGGCCACCGGGAGGTTTCGAGGTCCACCGGAGGGGCCACCTCTCCCGGGGGCCACATGGGCTAAGTGGGAGAGGAGCCAGCCCCTGGTGGGCTGGGCGCACCTCCCACCTAGGCCCATGCGGCTAGGGCTTGGGAGGGAAACCCTAAAGGGCAAGGGGCGCCCCTGGCTTGGGGGGCAAGCCACCCCTTTTCCTCCTCCTCCTTGGCCGCCGCCCCCTAGGGTTTTCCCTAGAGGGCCGGCCCCTTGCCCCTCTCTCCTATATATAGAGGGGTGAGGGAGGGCTGCAACACACAATTGAAGGCGCAGCCCCTCCCCTCCCCAACTCCTCTCTTTCTCCGTGTGAGCTTGGCGAAGCCCTGTCGGAGAACCTCTGCACCAATTGCACCACGCCGTCGTGCTGCCATTGGAGTTGTATTCCTCAACCTCTCCTTCATCCTTGCTGGATCAAGACGGAGGAGACGCCATCGTCCCGTACGTGTGTTGAACGCGGAGGTGCTGTCCTTTCAGTGCTTTGGTCATCGGTGATCGGAATCACGTTGGGAACGACTCCATCATCACCACTCCCTCGAACGCTTCCGCATCGATCTACAAGTGGTATGTAGATGCAAACTCTCTCTCTTGACTCGTTGCTTAGATGAACTCATAGATAGATCTTGGTGAAACCGCAGGAAAATTTTAATTTTCTGCAACGTTCCCCTACAAGTGGCATCATGAGCCGTGTTTATGCGTAGTTCTCTTTGCACGAGTAGAACACAATTTTGTTGTGGGCGTGGATCTTGTCAACTTACTTGCCGTTACTAGTCGTATCTTGCTTCCGCGGTATTGTGGGATGAAGCGGCCGGACCAACCTTACACGTGCGCTTACGTGAGACCGGTTCCACCGACTAACATGCACTAGTTGCATAAGGTGGTGGCGGGTGTCCGTCTCTCCCACTTTAGTTGGAGCGGATTCGATGAACAGGGTCCTTATGAAGGGTAAATAGAAGTTGACAAGATCACGTTGTGGTTATTCGTAGGTAAGAAAAGCGTTCTTGCTAGAACCCAATTGCAGCCACGTAAAAGATGCAACAACAATTAGAGGACGTCTAACTTGTTTTTGCAGCAATTGTCATGTGATGTGATATGGCCAAGTTGTGATGAATGATGATATATTGTGATGTATGAGATCATGTTCTTGTAATAGGAATCACGACTTGCATGTCGATGAGTATGACAACCGGCGGAGCCATAGGAGTTGTCTTTATTTTTTGTATGACCTGCGTGTCATTGAAGAACGCCATGTAACTTACTTTACTTTATTGCTAAACGCGTTAGCCATAGAAGTAGAAGTAGTCGTTGGCGTGACAACTTCATGAAGACACGATGATGGAGATCATGATGATGGAGATCATGGTGTCATGCCGGTGACAGGATGATCATGGAGCCCGAAGATGAAGATCAAGGAGCTATATGATATTGGCCATATCATGTCACTACTTTATAATTGCATGTGATGTTTATTATGTTTATGCATCTTGTTTACTTAGAACGACGGTAGTAAATAAGATGATCCTTACAACAATTTCAAGAAGTGTTCTCCCCTAAGCGTGCACCGTTGCTGCTACGGTTAAAGCTTCTAAGCACCACGTGATGATCGGGTGTGATGGATTCTTACGTTCACATACAACGGGTGTAAGACAGATTTACACACGCAGTAAACACTTAGGGTTAAACTTGACGAGCCTAGCATGTACAGAAATGGCCTCGGAACACGGAGACCGAAAGGTCGAACACGAGTCGTATGGAAGATACGATCAACATGAGAATGTTCACCGACGATGACTAGTCCGTCTCACGTGATGATCGGACCACGGCCTAGTCGACTCGGATCGTGTAACACTTAGATGACTAGAGGATGTCTTATCTGAGTGGGAGTTCATTTTTAATTTGATTAGATGAACTTAATTATCATGAACTTAGTCTAAAACTTTTACATAATATGTCTTGTAGATCAAATGGCCAACGCTCATGTCACCATGAACTTCAACGCGTTCCTAGAGAAAACCAAGCTGAAAGATGATGGCAGCAACTATACGGACTGGGTCCGGAACACGAGATCATCCTCATAGCTGCCAAGAAACAATATGTCCTAGAAGGACCGCTTAGGTGAAGCACCCATCCTGCAGAACCAAGACGTTATGAACGCTTGGCAGTCTCTGCCGATGATTACTCCCTCATTCGATGCGGCATGCTTTACAACTTAGAACCGGGGCTCCAAAAGCGCTTTTGAGCAACACGGAGCATATGAGATGTTCGAGGAGCTGAAACTAGTTTTCAAGCTCATGCCGGGTCGAGAGATATGAAGTCTCCGACAAGTTCTATAGTTGTAAGATGGAGGAAAACAGTTACGTCGGTGAGCACATACTCAAAATGTCTGGTTGCATCACCGCTGTCGGTGGACATAAACCTCCCGACGAGGCGGTCATTGACAGAATCCTTGATCGCTCCCACCAAGCTACAAGAGCTTTGTGATGAACTACAATATGCGGATGGTGAAGACCATTCACGAAGTATTCTCAATGCTGAAATCAGCAGAGGTTGAAATCAAGAAAGAACATCAAGTGTTGATGGTCAATAAGACCACTAAGTTCAAGAAGGGAAAGGGCAAGAAGAACTTCAAGAAGGACGGCAAAGAGATTGCCGCGCCCGGTAAGCCAGTTGCTAGGAAGAAGTCAAAGAATGGACCCAAGCCTGAGACTGAGTGCTTTTATTGCAAAGGGAAGGGCCGCTGGAAGCGGAATTGCCCCAAATACTTAGCGGACAAGAAGGCTGGCAACACTAAAGGTATATGTGATATACATGTAATTGATGTGTACCTTACCAGTACTCATAGTAACTCCCCGGTATTTGATACGGTGCCGTTGCTCATATTTGTAACTCACAACAGAGCTGCGGAATAAACGGAGGCTGGCGAAGGACGAGGTGACGATGCGCGCGCCGGGAATGGTTCCGAGTCGATGTGATCGCCGTCGGCACGCTACCTCTACATTTACCTCACGGGATTAGTTATAAACCTTAATAATTGCTATTTGGTGCCAAGTTTAAGCATGAACATTGTATCTGGATCTCGTTTAATCTGAGATGGCTACTCATTTAAATCCGAGAATAATGGTTGTTCTATTTATATGAGAGAAATGTTTTATGGTCATGCTCCGATAGTCAATGGTTTATTCTTGATGAATCTCGAGCGTAATATTACACATGTTCATAGTGTGAATACCAAAAGATGTAAAGTTGATAACGATAGTCCCACATACTTGTGGCAATCGCCGCCTTGGTCACATTGGTGTCAAGCGCATGAAGAAGCTCCATCTTGATGGACTTCGGAGTCTCGGATTATGAATCATTTGACACATGCGAACGATGCCTCATGGGCAAGATGACCAAGACTCCGTTCTCTGGAACAATGGAGCGAGCAACCAACTTATTGGAAATCATACATACCGATGTGTGCGGTCCAATGAGTGTTGAGGCTCATGGAGGACATCGTTATGTTCTCACTCTCACGAGATGACTTAAGTAGATATGGGTATGTCTACTTGATGAAACACAAGTCTGAGACCTTTGAAAAGTTCAAGGAATTTCAGAATGAGGTAGAGAATCAACGTGACCGAAAGATAAAATTCTTACGATCAAATCGTGGAGGAGAATATTTAAGTCACGAATTTGGTACACACTTAAGAAAATGTGGAATCGTTTCACAACTCACGCCGCCTGGAACACCTCGGTAACGGTGTGTCCGAACGTCGTAATCGCACTTTATTGGATATGGTGCGATCTATGATGTCTCTTACCGATTTACCACTATCTTTTGGGGATACGCTCTAGAGACAGCTATATTCACTTTAAATAGGGCACCGCCTAAGTCCGTTGAGACGACACCGTATGAATTATGGTTTGGGAAGAAACCTAAGCTGTCGCTTTCTAAAAGTTTGGGGATGCGATGCTTATGTCAAGAAACTTCAACCTGAAAAGCTCGAACCCAAGTCGGAAAAATGCGTCTTCATAGGATACCCAAAGGAAACCCTTGGGTATACCTTCTACCTTAGATCCGAAGGCAAGATCTTTGTTGCCAAGAACGGAACCTTTCTGGAAAAAGAGTTTCTCTCGAAAGGAGTAAGTGGGAGGAAAGTAGAACTCGATGAAGTACTACCTCTTGAACGGGATAGTGATGCAGCTCAGGAAAATGTTCATGTGATGCCCACACCAACTGAAGAGGAAATTAATGATGATGATCAAGGTACTTCAGATCAAGTTGCTACTGAGCTTCAGAGGTCCACTAGGACACGCCCGCACCGCAGTGGTACGGCAACCCTGTCTGGAAATAATGTTGTTAGACAACGGTGAACCTTCGAACTATGAAGAAAGCGATGGCGGGCCCGGATTCCAACAAATGGCTCAAGCCATGAAATCCGAGATAGGATCCATGTATGAAAACAAAGTATGGACTTTGACAGACTTGCCCGATGATCGGCGACGATTGAAAACAAGTGGATCTTTAAGAAGAAGACAGACGCGGATGGTAATGTTACCGTCTATAAAGCTCGACTTGTCGCTAAGGGTTATCGACAAGTTCAAGGGATTGACTACGATGAGACTTTCTCACCCGTAGCGAAGCTTAAGTCCGTCCGAATCATGTTAGCAATTGCCGCATACTATGATTATGAGATATGGCATGGGCGTCAAAACAGCGTTCCTTAACGGATATCTTAAGGAAGAGCTGTATATGATGCAGCCGGAAGGTTTTGTCGATCCTAAGAATCTTGACAAAGTATGCAAGCTCCAGCGTTCCATTTATGGGCTGGTGCAAGCATCTCGAGTTGGAACATTAAGCTTTGATGAGATGATCAAAGCGTTTGGGTTTATCTTGAGACTTATGGAGAAGCCTGCGTTTACAAGAAAGTGATTGGGAGCTCTGTAGCATTTCTCATATTATATGTAGATGACATACTTTTGATGGGAAACGATATAGAACTCTTGGACAGCATTAAGGCCTACTTGAATAAAAGTTTTTCAATGAAGGACCTTGGAGAAGCTGCTTATATATTAGGCATCAAGATCTATAGAGATAGATCGAGACGCCTCATAGGTCTTTCACAAAGCACATACCTTGATAAGATTTTTAAGAAGTTCAAAATGGATCAGTCCAAGAAGGGGTTCTTGCCTGTATTGCAAGGTGTGAGATTGAGCTCAGCTCAATGGCCGACCTGACAAAAGATAAAGAAGAGATGAGCGTCATCCCCTATGCCTCAGCCATAGGATCTATTATGTATGCCATGCTGTGTACCGGACCTGATGTAAACCTTGCCGTAAGTTTGGTAGGAAGGTACCAAAGTAATCCCGACAGGAACACCGGACAATGATCAAGAATATCCTAAAGTACCGAAAAGGACAAAGGACATGTTTCTCGTTTATGGAGGTGACGAAGAGCTCGTCAGAAGGGTTACGTCGGCGCTAGCTTCGACACGGTCTGAATGACTCAAAGTCACAAACCGGATACGTGTTTATGTTGAATGGTGGAGCGATAGCTGGTGCATTTGCAAGCAGAAGCGTCGTGGCCGGGATCTACATGTGAAGCGGAGTACATGGCAGCCTCGGAGTCAGCACATGAAGCTATTTGGGTGAAGGAGTTCATCACGGACCTACGAGTCATACCCAATGCGTCAGGGCCGATCAAACTCTTCTGTGACAGCACCGGAGCTATTGCCCTTGCCAAGGAGCCCAGGTTTCACAAGAGGACCAGGCACATCAAGCGTCGTTTCAACTCCATCCATGAAAATGTTCAAGATGGAGACATAGAAATTTGTAAAGTGCATACGGATCTGAATGTCGCAGATCCGTTGACTAAACCTCTCTCGCGGGCAAAACATGATCAGCACCGTAACTCTATGGGTGTTCGATTCATCACAATGTAACTAGATTATTGACTCTAGTGCAAGTGGGAGGCTGTTGGAAATATGCCCTAGAGGCAATAATAAAAGCATTATTATTATATTTCCTTGTTCATGATAATTGTCTTTTATTCATGCTATAAGCGTATTATCCGGAAATCGTAATACACGTGTGAATACATAGACTACAATACGTCCCTTAGTGAGCCTCTAGTTGACTAGCTCGTTGGTCAACGGATAGTCATGGTTTCACGACTATGGACATCGGATGTCATTGACAGCGGGATCACGTCATTAGGAGAATGACGTGATGGACAAGACCCAATCCTAAGCATAGCACAAGATCGTGTAGTTCGTTTTGCTAGAGCTTTTCCAATGTCAAGTATCTCTTCCTTAGACCATGAGATCGTAACTCCCGGATACCGTAGGAGTGCTTTGGGTGTACCAAAGCGTCACAACGTGGCGGGTGACTATAAAGGTGCATTACAGGTACCTCCGAAAGTATCTGTTGGGTTGACACGGATCGAGACCGGGATGTGTCACTCCGTGTTACGGAGAGGTATCACTGGGCCCACTCGGTAGTGCATCATCATAATGAGCTCAGAGTGACCAAGTGTCTGGTCACGGGATCATGCATTACTGATGCAGTAAAGTGACTTGCCCGTGCGAGACTGAACGAGGTATTGGGATACCGGCGATCGAGTCTCGAGCAAGTAACTTATACCCGTCGACAAAGGGAATAGAATACGGGGTTGCTTGAACCCTTGACATCGTGGTTCATCCGATGACAACATCGAGGAGCATGTGGGAGCCAACATGGGTATCCAGATCCCGCTGTTGGTTAGGTCGTCTCGGTCATGTCTGCATGTCTCCCGAACCCGTAGGGTCTACACACTTAAGGTTCGGTGACGCTAGGGTTATTAGGAAGACAAGTATGTGATTACCGAATGTTGTTCGAGTCCGGATGAGATCCCGGACGTCACGAGGAGTTCCGGAATGGTCCGGAGGTAAAGATTTATATATGGAAAGTGGTTAAACGGACTCAGGAAAGTTTCGGGGCATGCCGGGTAAAATGCAGGGGCCACGGAGGTTTCGAGGTCCACCGGAGGGGCCACCCCTCGGGGGCCACATGGGCTAAGTGGAGAGGGAGCCAGCCCCTGGTGGGCTGGGCGCACCTCCCCACCCAGGCCCATGCTTGGCTAGGGCTTGGGAGGGAAACCCTAAAGAGGCAAAGGGGCGCCTGGCTTGGGGGCAAGCCACCCCTTTTCCTCCTCCCTTGGCCGCCGCCCCTAGGGTTTTCCCTAGAGGCCGGCCCCTGCCCTCTCTCTCCTATATATAGAGGGGTGAGGGAGGGCTGCAACACACAATTGAAGGCGCAGCCCCTCCCTCCCAACTCCTCTCTTTCTCCGTGTGAGCTTGGCGAAGCCACAGCCGGAGAACCTCTCGCACCAATTGCACCACGCCCGTCAGGTTGCCATTGGAGTTGTCTTCCTCAACCTCTCCTTCATCCTTGCTGGATCAAGGCCGGAGGAGACGCCATCGTCTCCGCACGTGTGTTGAACGCGGAGGTGCTGTCCTTTCAACGCTTTGGTCATCGGTGATCGGAATCACGTTGGGAACGACTCCATCATCACCACTCCCTCGAACGCTTCCGTACTCGATCTACAAGTGGTATGTAGATGCAAACTCTCTCTCTTGACTCGTTGCTTAGATGAACTCATAGATAGATCTTGGTGAAACCGCAGGAAAATTTTAATTTTCTGCAACGTTCCCCTACACAGGGCGTCGGCGTCGAGAGGAGAATGGGAGGTGGGGGAAAATTTCCTAAGTGATGTATATATAGACAGAGTATTGGTCCCGGTTCTTGGTAACAACCGGGACAAATGCCCCCCTTTAGTCCCGGTTGGTGCCACCAACCGGGACCAAAGGTCTCTTTTCGGCAGCAGCGAAAGGCGGGAAGCAGAGGCCTTTGGTCCCGGTTAGTGGCACCAATCGACTAAAGAGGGGCATTTGTCCCGATTGTTACCAAGAATCGGTTTTACACCCTTTAGTCCGGTTGGTGGCACCAACCGGGACTAAATGGCCTTTGCACAACGTGGCGTGGTGGTGGGAGTTTAGTCCCACCTCGCTAGTTGAGAGGGCGCAGCGATGGTTTATAAGCCCCACCGCCGCATCCCTCTCAACCTCCTCTCCATTGCAGGCGTACGGGCCTACTTGTTACTACTATGCCTGATGGGCCTGCTGGCCCTGCTGCGGGCCTTAATCCTGGCCCATGGATGGGTTTCTAGTCGTATTCAGGCCATGGTGGCCCAGTAGGTGGCAATTTTTTAATTTTTTCCTAGTTTTTTTGTTTTCTTTTTTGCTTTATTTATTTTGTTTTGTTTTGTTTCTACTTACAACAAAATATTTATTTTATTTTATTTTATTTTGTTTCTAATTACTTATTCATTTTATTTTATGATAATTCTTTTTACTACTAAAGTTTTAACAAAAAAAGTTCTTTATGAAAATTCTTTTTGCTTTTAATGATTTTAAACAGAAAATACTTTGATAGTTTTAGTTGCATCAATTTTATATAATTTTAGTTTCAATAATACTAGAGGTTGCTTATAACGTTTTGAACAGAAAATACGTTGATAATTTTAGTTTCATAAATTTTATTTATGTTATTAAAGTTTATTTTATTTTATTTTATTTTGTTTCTACTTATATATTTTATTTTGTTTCTACTTATCATCATTTCACCCACATAGCATGTGCAAGAAAGTAGAGAGGGTTACGGCAAAAACTGGATGCACTTTGTGTACAAAACGGACAATCTCTTTCGAAGTATCAGGGTTTCACACAGAAACTCGTCTGTTACAAGGGGATTTCATTTTTTAAAACTTATTTGAACTCCATAGTTTTTCTGTGTTCAAAATGCACCATTCAAAGCCACATCGTCAATTTTCAACCCTTTGCGACTTCATTTGTTATTTTCCATGTATTTACTGATAATTTTGAGCTATAAGACCCTGAAATTGAAAAGCACTACAAATGAACTCTGAAAAGGTTAAAAGTTGGCGGTATCATCATTTCACCCACATAGCATGTGCAAGAAAGTAGAAAGGGTTACGGCAAAAACTGGATGCACTTTGTGTACAAAACGGACAATCTCTTTTGAAGTATCAGGGTTTCATACGGAAACTCGTCTGTTACAAAGGGATTTCAATTTTTAGAACTTATTTGAACTCCATTGTTTTTCTGTGTTCAAAATACACCATTCAAAGCCACATCATCAATTTTCAACCCTTTCCGACTTCATTTGTTATTTTCCATGTATTTACTGATTATTTTGAGCTATAAGACCCTGAAATTGAAAAGCACTACAAATGAACTCTGAAAAGGTTGAATGGTGGCATGGTATCATCATTTCACCCATATAGCATGTGCAAGAAAGATGAGAGGGTTACGAAAAAAACTGGATGCACTTCGTGTACAAAGCGGACAATCTGTTTCGAAGTATCAAGATTTCATACGGAAACTCGTCTGTTACAACAGGCATTTCAAATAAACTACGAAAAGGTTGAATGTTGGCATGGTATCATCATAATAGTTGTGGAGAGAAAGTCTTCACTTTTTTTCGCTTGTGTGCTTTGCTTATTGCGTCGTAACCATGGATAATCTTCATCGTTTATCAGGATGCTTGGGTCAGCCTTGACTTTGAAGGGAGGAATTTCATGAAACTTTTCATAATCTTTAGACATGTCTGTCTTGCCCTCCACTGCCACGATGTCCCTTTTCACGAAAGAACTATGTGGCGCTTTGGCTCATCGTATGATGTATTAAACTTCCTTATCTTTTCTTTTTCTCGGTTTGGTAGACATGTCCTTCACATAGATAACTGTGCCACATCATTGGCTAGGACGAATGGTTCGTCGATGTACCCAAGATTGTTCAGATCCTTTGTTGTCATTCTCATCTTTGTGGGTCTACACAGTACCCGCCTCTGACAGATTGACCCATTTGCACTTAAACAAAGGGACCTTAAAATCATGTCCGTAGTCAAGTTCCCATATGTCCACTATGTAACCATAATATGTGTCATTTCCCCTCTCGGTTCTTTGCATCAAAGTGGACACCGCTGTTTTGGTTGGTGCTCTTTTGATCTTGGGCGATCGTGTAAAATGTATTCCCATTTATCTCGTATCCTTTGTAAGTCAATACGATCGAAGATGGTCCCACGGACAATGAGTACAACTCATCACAAATAGTGTTGTCACCTCAGACGATGTTTCCAACCAAGCTGCTGAAAGTCTTGATGTGTTCACATGTAATCCGATCGTCACCTGCTTGCTCTGGGTGTTTGGGCGCAGAGGCCCATTCTTGTGTTCATCGACATACGGGGTCACCAAGGTAGAGTTACGTAGAAGCTGTGTAGTGTGCTTGAGACCAAGAATGCCCGTCCCTGCATATTATTGAGTCCGCTCCTTGCGTGCCTTTTCGAGTCAGTATCCCGTCATACCGTGATTTAGGGAGACCTATCTTCTTAAGGCCAGGAATGAAGTCAACACAAAACCCAATGACATCCTCTGTTTGATGGCCCATGGAGATGCTTCCTTCTGGCCTAGCACGATTACGGACATATTTATTTAGGACTCCCATGAACCTCTCAAAGGGGAACATATTGTGTAGAAATACGGGGCCCAGAATGACATTCTCGTCGACTAGATGAACTAGGACGTGCGTCATGATATTGAAGAAGGATAGTGGGAACACCAGCTCGAAACTGACAAGACATTTCACCACATCACTCCTTAGCCTTTTTTATGATTTCTGGATCGATCACCTTCTGAGAGATTGCATTGAGGAATTCACATAGCTTCACAATGGCTAATCGGACGTTTTCCGGTAGAAGCCCCCTCAATGCAACTGGAAGAAGTTGCGTCATAATCACGTTGCATTCATGAGACTTTAGGTTCTGGAACTTTTTCTCTGGAATATTTATTATTCCCTTTATATTCGATTAGAAGCCAGTCGAGACATTCATACTGAGCAGGCATTCAAAAAAGATTTCCTTCTCTTCTTTGGTAAGAGCGTAGCTGGCAGGACCTTCATACTGCTTTGGAGGCATGCCGTCTTTTCGTGTAAGCGTTGCAGGTCCTTCTGTGCCTCAGGTGTATCTTTTGTTTCCCATACACGCCCAAGAAGACTAACAGGTTCACTCAAAGGTTCTTCGTCACGTGCATCACGTCGATTGAAGAGCGTACCTCTATTCTAGTAGGGTAGGTCCCAAAATATAGATTTCTTCTTCCACATGGGTGCGCGTCCCTCAGCCTCATTCAGAACAGCTAGTCAGCCGGGACCCTTTCCAAAGATTACGTGTAAATCAGAGACCATAGCAAGTATGTGATCACCGGTATGCATGGCGGGCTTCTTCCGGTGATCTGCCTCGCCTTTGAAATGCTTGCCTTTCTTTCGACATTGATGGTTGGTCGGGAGAAATCGACGATGGCCCAGGTACACATTATTCCTGCATCTGTCCAGGTATATACTTCTGGTGTCAACTAAACAGTGCATGCATGCGTGGTATCCCTTGTTTGTCTGTCTTGAAAGGTTCTTGAGAGCGGGCCAATCGTTGATGGTTACAAACAACAACGCATGCAAAGTTAAATTCCTCCTGTTTGTGCTCATCCCACACACATACACCGTTTCCATTCCACAGCTGTAAAAGTTCTTCAAGTAATGGCCTTAGGTACACATCAATGTTGTTGTCGGGTTGCTTAGGGCCTTGGATGGGAATTGGCATCATAATGAACTTCCGCTTCATGCACATCCAAGGAGGAAGGTTATACATACATAGAGTCACGGGCCAGGTCCTGTGATCTGCTCCCCGAAAGGATTAATGCCATCCGCGTTTAAAGCAAACCATATGTTCCTTGGGTCACCTGCAAACTCAGCCCAGTACTTTCTCTCAATTCTTCTCCACTGCGACCCGTCAGCGGGTGCTCTCAACTTCCCATCTTTCTTACGGTCCTCACTGTGCCATCGCATCAACTTGGCATGCTCTTTGTTTCTGAACAGTCGTTCCAACCGTGGTATTATAGGAGCATACCACATCACCTTCGCAGGAACCCTCTTCCTGCGGGGCTCATAAATCAACATCACCAGGGTCATCTCGTATGATCTTATAGCGCAATGCACCGCATACCGGGCATGTGTTCAAGTTCTTGTACGCACCGCGGTAGAGGATGCAGTCATTAGGGCATGCATGTATCTTCTCCACCTCCAATCCTAGAGGGCATGCGACCTTCTTTGCTGCGTACGTACTGTCGCGCAATTCGTTATCCTTTGGAAGCTTCTTCTTCAATATTTTCAGTAGCTTCTCAAATACTTTGTCAGGCACAACATTCTCTGCCTTCCACTGCAGCAATTCAAGAAAGGTACCGAGCTTTGTGTTGCCATCTTTGCAATTGGGGTACAACCCTTTTTTGTGATCCTCTAATATGCGATCGAACTTCAGCTTCTCCTTTTGACTTTCGCATTGCGTCTTTGCATCAACAATGACCCGGCGGAGATCATCATCATCGGGCACATCGTCTGGTTCCTCTTGATCTTCAGCAGCTTCCCCCGTTGCAGCATCATCGTATTCAGGGGGCACATAGTTGCCATCGTCCTCTTCTTCTTTGTTGTCTTCCATCATAACCCCTATTTCTCCGTGCTTGGTCCAAACATTATAGTGTGGCATGAAACCCTTATAAAGCAAGTGGGTGTGAAGGGTTTTCGAGTCAAAGTAAGACCTCTTATTCCCACAGCTAGGGCATGGACAGCACATAAAACTATTCTGCTTATTTGCCTCAGCCACTTTGAGAAAATTATGCACGCCCTTAATGTACTCGGAGGTGTGTCTGTCACCCTACATCCATTGCCGGTTCATCTGCATGCATTATATATAATTATGTGTGTCAAAACTAAGAAAATTAGACAAGTATTTATGTAAAGTAAGAATTTTTTTTTCAGAAAGAAGATAAGAACAAGAGGCTCACCACGGTGGTCCCGGCGACGAGATCGGCACGAGCGATCGACGGCGGTGAAGACAGGGACGGGGCGTGACGGACCGCTAATATAAACTTAGACAAATCTCAGGAAAAATGGAGCTCGGAGGTCGAGCTTCAAGAGGAAAAAGCTTAACTAGTGTGGCTTGGGCATTTCATCGAACACCTCATGTGCATAGGAGGTGAGCTAGAGCACCCAATGCCCTCCCCCTCGCCCGGCCAAAAAAAACAGAGCTTTGGAGTGCTCTGCTCGCCCAGCGATGGGGTCTATATATAAACAACTCATTTGTCCCGGTTCATTGATGGAACCGGGACTAGAGGTTTCTTCTGTCGATTCACTGCCATGAACTGGACCAATGGTTGTGGGCCAGGAGCGAGGCCCATTGGTCCCGGTTCGTGCCAAGAACCGGGACAAATGGGCCCAGACGAACCTGGACCAATGCCCACGAGGCCCCGGCCGGCCCCCTGGGCTCTCGAACCGGGACAAATGCCTCCATTGGTCCCGGTTCATGGCATAACCGGGACTAATGGGCTGGCCAGGCTCGAATGAAAGCCCCTTTTTCTACTAGTGGAGCACAAGACACGGCTTGGTTTTTGCTGCTTTGCGCGATCCATCAATAGAACCCGGACTAAAAAAAAAGGCGAGGGCGGGTCTTTTCCCGCGCGGCAGGTAGGGGAGTTTGGCATAGTCTATTCGAGGCAACGAGGTCGGAAGGGAAACAAGCAAATAAAGGTTGAGCGACTTAGTTTTGGGAAAATCTGATTCTCTTGAGTATCGCATCAAGTATGGAGGTAGTATACTACTTACTACTCACTCCTTTCCGGTTTATAGGGCTCATCTAAAAAAAATGTTTTTCTGTCATATAAGTCTCAATTCTACTAGTAGTAGTAGTACCATCACATGTTGGATTTCGAGGTGCGTTAAATAACCAGATGCAAGCATTGTCAAGAGAAAACTCACCAATGCATGTAGAAGTTCATGGAAATGTAGTGGTCATGCATGCATTCATTCTAATTAATGCCTCGGTAAACATAACTTGAGAAAAATCAGCGTACATTACTTGTGCAAACTACGAAATTAATTCCACCACTCACCGTCTACCTTGGTTGGAGAGATTTTGAAATTGAGCCATAAACAGGAAAGGAGGGAGTATTAACATAGCCTAGGGTAGCTTGCTGCACCAAGGACTCCAAGGAAATTGTTGTAGTAGTACTACTCCTATATACTACTCCAAGGAAATTGAGCCATAAACTAGAAAGGAGGGAGTACTACTAAAGCATATATATTCCAAACAATATGATAATATCTCTAACCAAGGTAGGGACGAGGAGTAAATGGAGGGACAAGTAAAATTTTCTCCTCGTCCTGCGAGCCACCACGCGCGTGGGCGAGGGAGCGGGCGTAAGGCTTAGTACTACTACCTCCGTCCTGGTTTATAGGTCACCTTTGTAGTGCCAACTATTTACCAAATATTTAGCTAACAAAATGTTAATGCATGTCAATAAAAACTATATCATTGGATTCGTATTTCAACATAGTTTTCAATGATATAATTTTTGGTAACATGCACCTAACGCTTTGTTAGTTCAATCTATAGTCAAAATTTGACACAATATACAATGGGGACCAATAAACCAATATACAATGAGTAGTAGTAAACAAGCTTCACCTCGTCCTGCGAGCCACCGCGCCCGTGGGCAGGGGAGACAGTGTAGTAAGCAAGCTTCTGGTTCTGCGAGTTGATGGGACACATCAAAAGTAATACGTACATAGCATCTCGAGTGTATAGAACCTTGCCTCTAAGGTAGGCCCCACATGGTTTGCCTCTTTTTTAACATAACACGTCAAGTCGCAATTTGTTTGTTCACCCATGGTAGACGATCCTCCATCAAGTGGACAACCAAGACATCGTGTCAAATTACCACGTGGGCTGCCTTTTTCGTACGAAAAAGAGCTCCAACGATGTACCCGCTGGTGTGGCCGGAAAGAGGCAGAATGCGTGCGCGTGCGTGCACCTCTTCTCTTCGTGCACGTCGCCCACCTACGTGGGTGT
Organism: Aegilops bicornis; assembly: GCA_021605145.1. Lineage (NCBI taxonomy): Eukaryota > Viridiplantae > Streptophyta > Magnoliopsida > Poales > Poaceae > Aegilops > Aegilops bicornis. The sequence goes on from CM038669.1 coordinate 13,299,640, forward strand.
GTGTGAGAGAGATACAAACCTATACATAATGCGTCGTCCATCCCCATGCCTCCGCCCAGTCCGACCACCAGTCACCACCATGCCCCACTCCTACTCACCTTATCTCTCATCTTTCTCGAGACTAGCAATGTGCCTGTGCGTTTCAGCAGATTCAAAGTAGAATAGTACTTGTTCACAAACTTGAAAGAAAACACTCTTGTATTGATATACATATATACCACTAAAAATATATTACGTTTCACTCAAAATATATTTCTCAGGTTGTTTTGATGAGGCAAGGGAGGGATGTGGTTGCTTTCAAGATAATAAGGGGTTTTCTTCAAATTGGAGCAGAGAAGTGGTCTATTGTTGCAAAAATGCCACAACTTACCCGCAGCCATTAGATGTAGATCTAATGCTCAGAAATGACGGATGGCAGACACACCATCATCACCAACTAAGTCTTTTATAGGAGTAGAGATATCATTTTTTCGATGAAATTCTTGAGATACCATTTTTCCGATAAAATTCTCGAGATATCATTAGTTTTTACACATGGGATTACTCCTGCATGGGTCAATCACAACAGCTGTTTTGTAAAAAAATGCATCTTGATGTTCCCTGCAATGCACGGGCATCTTGGTAGTCCATGGAAACAACACATGGCAAAATTTCATGGCGAACGAGGGATTTGAATCTGCTGGGAGGGGTTGTTTGGATTTTACCCGGGGTAGCCAAAATATTGGTGACCCTTTTGTCCACCGGTGCCTTTGCCACCGATGAACGAGGAATGGCTCGGGTGCTCATGCATCCTCCATCGCGCACATTGGAGACAACCTCGCACGAGCTGTGCTTTTTTTGTCCCACCACGCCGCCCGAGCCGGCCGCAGACCGACTGACGACCCGCATATTACGCCATCCAACCGTAGCCGCACACATTCTGACAGCAACTCAACGAACCGGACGAAATTCATGCAAACACGGTGATATTTCTCATAAACAATGACGAAATTCATATAAAATACCTGATTTTCATACAAACATGACGTATTTCATTACATTCAAATCAACTAAGCGGTGCTAGTTACGACAACGCAATTATATAATACTGGCCTAAATGGTCGCCCGCCGATCCATTTGTGTTCCTCATGTCCGGCAACACGATCACCACGGACTGCCGGAGCCCCGGAGGTATATGCTTTAAGCGCAAGGGCGGTTCACTTCCCCCCTTTGCCAAGCCGAAGATGATGGTGGAGGGGGTCTTCTCCGCTTCCGTGGAGCCCATGCGGGGTCGACGAAGGTCCTCGCAACAAAATGATCCGGCAAGACACCTGTTGTGTACGCCAGCGTCGTCTCCGCGGTGGCCTTCATGGGACCCAAGCGGCGGCAGCCTCCTGTGTTCTACTTCTCCTCGATGATGGCGGCGGACACGGAGGCGCTGGCCACCGACTCGTAGCTCTCTGCGCACCCGGCTTCTATCTCTGCTTGCATGGCGCGGCCGCCGGCATAGGAGTCTCAGCCACAGAAACAGGAGACGCGGTCGCAGAAACGGGAGGCTCGGTATGAGGCGGCAGCATGGACAGCAGTGACGACGTCCGTGCGCCGCTCCTCGTCGAGCTGGCCTGGAGCGGCGAAGTTCTTTGAACTGCGCCACTTGAGGCGGCAACTTCGCCTCCGTCGGGAGAGGGAGGGAGGTGGATCGGCCGCTGCATAGCTCGTATCCGGTGGGCTCGGTGGGCCACCCAGCCGGCTTGGATGCGGGATAACTACTCTTCGTAAGCCATTGTAAGAGTGGACAAAATGGTGAAGGAGGAGATAGGGGAGCGGCGGAGGAGTGCGATTCTTGGCCGGCGTTTGGCCTCGTTTAAATAGGAGATTAAATAGATGGCGGACGGGAGGAGCTCGGCCGGCGTTGCGTTTAATGCCGGCCCGGTCATGAACGGACGTGTGTCCAAAGTGGGTTTCTCGGCTTCCATACGGGTTTCATGGAGGTGTTTGAATGCGGCAAGGAGGCGTGTTCAGCCAGGCGTGCATCAAGTGGCGCCCGCGACTCTGACGTACGACACCGCGCTGTTCTTCCACTGACGTGTGGGTTCTTTGGGTACATGGCCTGCATGTCAGTGACCCAACGCAGGCAGCGCATTTCAGAGGAACTTTTGGTGGGCCAGGGCGGTCAGAAGCGGGCATTTCATAAACCGATGATTGTTCATTGAGTGCGACGTCATCTATTTCATCTAGATAAGCCTACTATATAATGTAAGAGAATTTTAAAATTTTCATATATACGTCGATAGCCCGTTCGATACGTTGTGATTCATAAAGACCGCTGCAAACATAAATGTTCTGCTTATCATAGACAAGATTGATTAAACCTTGGAAAAAAGATAAGATTGGTTAATACCCGTAACAATTCATGTCCTTAACAAAGGGTGCAAGCACGTATAGGTTGAGCGTGTGTCTTGTGTCGTGTGCAGTGTCGACGGTGTGCGTGAAGGCGTGCGAGTGTTGCGTGCGTGCATGTGTACGTTTGAGTGTTGCATGCATGTGTGCATACGTGCGTGTGTTCGCGAGTGCATGTGTACCTGTCAGTGTTGCACGCCTGCATGCGTGCGTGTGTTTGTTATGTGTACGTGTCAGTGTTGTACGCCTGCATGCGTGCATGTGTTCGTGCGAGTGTTGCATGCGTGCATGTGTACGTGCGGGGTGAGGCTATATGTCAGTCGACTGACTTTTTCATCTATGGTCAGTAGATTTTCCAGCCGTTGGATACGAAATCAAGGGCCTACAGTTTATCTTCAACCTCCACCCCCTGAGCAGCCAGCCACCGCCGGCCGAACCGCTGTCCGCCGCCACCCATGGCCAGCCCGTGCGGCCATGCCGCCCCGCCCGCCTCGAAACCACACCCCACCGCCGGTCCGCCGCCGCCCCGGCCATCCCTCTAGGCCCCCCCGCGCCGAGCTTTTTCTCCGGCGATCCCCATACCACCGCCCAATCACCGCGCACCCCCACCGCCGGCGACTGCCAACCAGAGGTCTCACGACTTTGAATCCCCCCTGACCACTAATTTATTACCATTTCTGTCATTCATATACGCGTTGACGGGTGAGCCCTATGGTAATGTGCGCTGCTGAATGTGGACCGTTTGACTGGTCAATTGATCGTCTCATCAACAAATTACAAAGCTGTATGGTGAGCCAGTGACCGTATGATCACCCTAAAATGTATTTTATTAAAACAGTACAGACTCAGGCTACCATTTATTTCTTTCATATAAGAGTTGACAGGTGGGCCCCACGGTTACGCGCCCTGATGGTGCAACACTAGTTGCTCCACGTGGAACATTTGACTGGTCAATTGATTGTGTCATCAACAAAATACAGAGTTGTACGGGTGAGCCAGTGACCGTATAATCACGATATGTATTTTTTTTAACATGGTACAGACGCAAGCGTTCATATATACGCGCAAGCGATCACCGCTATAAGTGCACACACACATACCCTACCCCTATGAGCACCTTCGAGAGAGTGAGCCAGCATATGATCTTGAGATTTTATGATGTCACCATAGGTGCCTCGTAGTTGAGTGGAACGTCTCCTCCCACTGAACGCATATCGCCGGAAAAATATTGAAATTAACCGAGGATAAATGCGAGCACCAGGACTTTAACCCTGGTGGGCTCGAGAAACCACTGTCCTCTTAACCATCCAACCACAGGTTGGTTAGCACCACAAAATGTATGTGCTGACCGTGATGAGCTTATCCTGAAGTCCAGTGACCATATCATGCTTTCGCTTCAAATACAATGACCGTAAGTGTCGTCAACAAAATACGGAGCACGCATCAAATACAATGTCTGTCAGTGTCATCAACAAAATACGGAGACATATCGTGAGCTAGATACCGTATGATCACCACGAGAATATATACGGTGACCGTAATGAGCATATTCTGAAGTCCACCGACCGTATAGTGCTTTCGCTTGAAATATAGTGACCGTCACACGTAAATGTGTCATGGGCATGCATACTTTTAGAGGGCCGAGAGATAGTTTGTGTGCGTACGTGAAAGTAGTGTAGAAAGAGGGGGTGTCCGGTGGAGACAAGGAGAGATATGCCCTTTGTTTCTCTTTCCCGTGACTAATATTTTAGGAGAAAATATAAACATTCACAATGCAGAACAAATATTTTTGGATGCACCATGCAATTAACTTTCATATATTAGTGGCCGATTGCGTGTGTGGTGTGGTGGGCACATCATTTCTAGTTGGGGTGGGCACATCATTTCTAGTTGTGGTGGGTCAACGTGAGGACTCATGGGTCGGTTCCATCCTGCGCCACATAGGTTGGACCGAGACGCATTATACGAAGACCCATATGGAGGACTCGGCATACAACACGAAGCTACCAGAGTCGTGGAGGTCTCTATCCTCACTGGTGATAAGCCGACTATATATGATTTGTAACCCTAGGCCCCGAGTATGTTATAGAAGCACAGGGGCTAGTTAAATCGATAGTATACACACACGCAGTAATGCACGGTATTCCAGTGTACTTTGTACACACCCCTATCACTAATATACGCATGCAGAGTAGGCTTTTTCCTCAAGCTGCAAGGGTCCGAACTTGGGTAAAACCTTGTCTCAGATACCATCCAACCTAACAGTTAGGGATATCCTACCGAATGGTCTCGATGGAATCATATCGCCAACTACTAAGAGAGAGGTGTGTACGTGGGGGGATGTGTGCGAGAGAGGCCTAAAGATAATGTGCGTGCGGGAGACACATAGGCACATATATGTGCGTATAGAGGGCTAGTAGAGACCATGCGTGTGTACATATGCATGTGAGAGAAATAGTGTTTTCCAACTGAGATTAGTGAAAAGAGTGGCACATAGTAGTTAGAAAGAGCGAGAGAGAGAGAGAGAGAGAGAGAGAGAGAGAGAGATACAAAGAGAGAGTGTGCGTGAGACACCCCGACACCTCGGGAGAGATTGTGAGCATGTGTGAAAGAGAAATGCCGATGTATACAAAGGGTGTGCACTTATGTGTGAGATAGAGAGATATATAGCACGTTTGTGAGAACGGGCCGAGGCATGGTGCATCTACGTGTAAAAGTCGGTTCTACGCATTAAATTAAAATATAAATGGCATTATTATTTTTGGATGAGATCATAAATTTTGCAATTTGCGTATGAACGAAAACTAGTCTATCAGACACCCATACACTATTGAATTCTAACATGTGCATGTGTTTATTTCATATTATCGATCCATAGAGTGAGAGCAGTTTGAAATACATGCAGTGCATTACTTTTGCAATTCATATTTAAACATTAGTTAGTGCACTCCATGTTGTTAGTGTGAAGCACTTTATACATTTTTCACTTACATGGATACATTCCAAATTGCTAGCTACGATATAGAATACATGTTGAATTCAACATAAAGGGGGTTTCGAAGATTTGAGTTCATAGGAAGTGCATTCATCTACTTGAAACCGAGATAATGGCATTTGTAAATCAGATCTAAAAGGGGGCATCAATCTTTGTTGTGCGTTTGAACATGCTATATATTCATACGAATGTCAAACTATTCTTTTGCAACCAAGGAGATTATATCAGGAACTGAGGTAAGTTGCATATTTTTTAATATATACTCGTGTACAATGTATATTCAAATGTACCCCATCCATTCGAAAATAATCATAGTTTTACGACTTTCAAGAGTAAAGGTTTGTGAAGTTTGACAAATTTTGAAAGTTCAATTCAAGAGAACCGAAAAATGTTAATGCTTCTGCTCCCAAATATTGTACGAAGCGCCAAATAAGCCTCTGGTCACACGAAACCGCGCTAGACTATTGTTTGGTGGTAGGAAATTACTATCCTCACTCTGGCACGTGTAGCCTATCGGTCCGATGTCCAAAGGTCTAAACCGGGGTAGGTTTGTAACTTCACCAACATGCCAGTCTCAACCGCCTCCTAGAAGCATTCATACGTCATTAGGCGCCAGAACACCCATGCGCTCCGGTAAATATATCCCGCCCACCATTTGAGACACCTGAGATTACTGTCCTACCCCCAACCCGCAATATGTACGAAATTTTAGATGGGGGCAAAGTTTGTAACTTTCCCAAAATTTCAAACAAGCGCGTCCCAAACCGAAACATTGTTAACCCTTAGTTCCCCTCTCCCTCCGTTTCCCCATTCATACTCCGTGGGCGCCAAAACGCCCTCTCCACCAGCTGCGAAACCCCAGCCTCCTTCGTCCTCTGCCCCATCGCGCCCAATCCACCGCCGCCCTCCTCCATCACGCCGGAGCCCGTACCCCGACGTCGTTGTCCAACGCAACCGCAACCGCAACACCCTCAAGGACTTAGCAGCTGAAGCCGAGGCAGAGCTGCCTCCACGACGCCCACGCTGACGTGCACCATACCAGAACCACTTCGACCACACCGTCCTGCACCTCACCGCTCCCACTCCACTGACGCAACCGCCCACAGCACCGGAACTATTCCCGCTATGCCGTCGTTCACCGCCTCGGATCTGTTTCCCCGCCGCCGACAGACGGCCACCACACCACACTCAACAACTTGGCCATGGGTTTGTCCAAGGCTCCACCATCCTCCACCACTTCTCGTTTCAAATAACCACAAGAAGATCGTTGGAAAAACTGAAGGAGGACACAGCACTGCCAGCAGAAAGAGGTACTCCTCTTCCCTTATTCATGCAAATCTTACATCTGTGCTCACACTGTATTCATCCCACGAAAGAAACTAGTTGAGAGCTTCGTGCTGCATCTTCTTCGTGATACTAAATGCACAAGGTTTCCTCCCATTTACTACTTCACCTTTGCTAGAGGTCAGTAGCCCTCCTGGATTTCAATTTAGGGTCAGTCGAATCGCAATTAAAAGAAGCAACACCCGCTTAGGCGCGCGGAGGACCTAGTCCGCCTGCTCGCCGGGGAAGCGGCGCATCGGTGTCTATCATAGGGGTGTGGGGCGCAGGAGCTGCTTGCGCCCGATCTAGAGGTTGGCGGGGCTTGAAGGGATGGTCAGGGCGGTGCCAAGAACGGCGGTGCGGTGAGGTCGAGTGGAGAGCGGAGGCAGGGGACTGGGCCGATGGTCGCTGATGTTTCGAGGAAGATCATAAAACTGACTGGCTGGAGGTAGATGAAGGCGATCTGCCAGTTCTTTGTACATCGGACGGTGCAGAAAAAATGGACTGACCTATTTGTTTTCGATCATTGTTATTTTCATAGGACCACACCTTGTGGTGTGCTGGAGGAGCATCTGCATTTCCCAGCCATCCCTATGCTCATATTTCAAAATCCTAGAATCTAGTAATTTCGTGTGCCATCCATGTTGTAGAGCTATCATATGTCTCCCGTCATTTATTTCTCACCGACCTGCTATCTACTACCTTTCCACTATACTACTTGTGCACACACTTCACCAATACTCACACTATTGTTTTTTATGCATGGGTATTTCAAACTCGGCCTTGATCTTTGATGAATACAAAAAAGAAAAGATGTAAGTCGCCTCCAAAGGTAATTCAAGATAAGCGATAAGTGTCAAGACTCTAAAGGGTGCAATGCCCGGTGAGATGGAGACAAGAAACATAGCTCAAGTTGATGATCTCAATTATGACACACAACCAGCCTGTGTGCTTGCTTTAACTTCGTCTGTCAAATGTGGTTGCATGTTGCATATGGTGTCTAGCTTGTATTGCTTCCAATTTGGTTAAATTGCATCCGCTTACTTTACACATTATACCTTTGATAATGACATGCCTTCCTGTTTTTGATACGTACTACATATGTCTATTAACCATGTTCGTACATAAAACTAATGCTCTTTTGTATCCCTCATTAATCACTTATGACGAGACAGTCACTCGAGTGGGTTACTGTGAGACGCGCTACTCGTTTAAAGAGTGAAGTGTCATCCTCCCCACATGATTCTCAAGAAACAGCAAGGCTAAATGAAGATAGTCAACGTAGCTCTCTAGTTGATGACCGCAATTCCCCCACACCACCATCGCAGGTGCTTGCTCTTACTTGGCGATTGTGATATGTGGTTGCATGTTGCATATGGTGTCTACCTTGTAATGCTTCTAATTAGGGTAAATTGCATCTTCTTAGTTAACACATTATACCTGTGGAATATGACATGCGTTCTGTTTTTTGGTACATATTATATCTTTGTATTAACCATGTTCTTAATCAAACTACTTTTCTTGTGTATCCCTCATCAATCACTTCTGACGAGACACCTTCAAATTGACAATGTAATATTGGTTGCATCTTGCATATCATTTCAAACATTTATTGCCTCTAATTTGTTGAAGTGCCACTTATAATGAGAATAATCTAACTTGGTAGAGTGTTTTTGGTTGGATCTTTCATATGGTGTCTAGATTGCCTTGCTTCCAATTTGTTGAAATGCCTTCTGCTTAGCGTTTTTCATACATATTCCATCCTCCTACAATGTGGTTGCCATACATAAAAGTTGTGTTCGTCAGTATCATGCATCAACGAATTTGGAAGTGCGAATTTCATTCCTTTTTCTTGTGTGTTTACTTGATAAGGCAAAATCTAAAAGGGCGATGGTACCGGAATGATGGTGGTCCTCTCTGCAACCAAACAGATGATCTCTGCAGATTCTCCTGCTACTCCTCTTGCATTACAAGTTCCAAATCTCATCTCCCTACTCCACAACCCCAGTCTTTGGCTCTAACATGGCAGTGTGATATCTGGTTGCATGTTGCATATGGTGCCTAGCCTGTATTGCTCCTAATTTGTTAAATTGCATCTCCTTAGCTTACACATTATACATGTGAATATGAAAGGCCTTCCTGTTTTTGGTACATACTACATCTGCCCATCACACCATGTTCTTACATAAAACTACTATTCTTGTGTATCCTGCATCTATTGCTTAGGATGAGACAGTCACGCCCGTGGGTTAGTATGAGATGCGCTACTCTTATAAAGAGTGCAGTATCATCCTCTCCACATGATTCTCAAGAAACAGCAAGCCTAATTGAAGATACTGAACGTAGCTCTGTACTTGAAGACCGCACTTCCCCTACACCACCATCGCAGGTGCTTGCTGAGGGAGTCCTGGACTAAGGGGTCCTTGGGCGTCCGGCCTGTTAGCCATGGGCCGGACTGATGGGGTGTGAAGATACGAAGACCTAAGGCTGCACCCGTCTCCGGATGGGACTCTCCTTGGCGTGGAAGGCAAGCTTGGCAGCCAAATATGTAGATTCCCTTCTTTGTAACCGACCTTGTGTAACCCTAGATCCTCCTGGTGTCTATATAAATCGGAGGACTTAGTCCGGAGGGAGGATACACTACTAGGGAAAACCCTAGTAGTAGCGCGGGTTTTGAGGCTATCAGCAGCGCGGGCAGCTGCACTACCAATAAGGCGCTTCTGACTAATAATCGTTAGTAGTAGCGCCGTCTGCATGCCAGCTACTACTATTGACTATATCGGCCGCTTTTCCTAATACATGCTACTATTAATTAGTCAGAGCGAATTCCTAGCCCAGCGCCATTGCTATATCTTTCATCATTTCCCCGGCTTCCTACCCCGTTTTCAGCTTCAATAAACTGCAATTTCGGATACTAGGTACTACTAGATATGAATTTCATAAAGCATTATAGGTACTAGGTAGTACTCCCTCGGTTCCAAATTACTGCGTCGTGGTTTTAGTTCAAAATTGAACTAAAACCACGACGAGTAATTTGGAACGGAGAATAATTTCATATATACTCAACATGCATCCTAAAGCCGTACTAGGTGATATCGACGACGATCATCATATGTAGTTCTAGATGATATCGACGACGATCATCATATGTAGTTGTACATGATATTGACAACAATCATCATATGTAGTTCTAGATGATATAGCCACACACACATATGTAGATCTAGATGATATCAACGACAATCATCATCCTCAAGCCTGGGCGGTGGGTGTTTCCTGATAGTAATTAGGATGGCCTGTCCAACACGGAGATTCTGGCCAACGAGGAATCTCTTCCACCCAACCGAGTTTAAGTGCATGCGACCGTCGTGTCCATGCAGTATGAAAAGGTCTGGTGTGCCGGGCCCCTTGCTTGATGTAAGGCGTAGTCCAGCTTGAGCCTTCTTCATCGGTCTCGATACCACAAATCACAGATAGGTTCTTTGGCAATTTACGAATAAGAAAAAACATATCAATTAATAAATAGCCTACGCACATACTCTTGCAAATATATTTCTATTAAGTCTAGATTTCTACACTATCAAAAGACACAAGATTACTACGCATTTGTACTAATTAATCATGAATTCTACTAATAAGTACATATGGATTATCTACACTATTAATAGTTCCTTGGATTCTACACTAATAAGCATGTGATCAGACTCTACACTAAAGCATATTATCGACTAGATTCCACAAAGCATATCATTGGACTCTACACTAAGCATATCATCGGATTCACTAAGCATATCATCGAATAATTTGCATTTGTCAGTGTAACATACCATTTTCATGCCGATCGACCATGGTACATGTTAGGCAGGTCACGAATGGCACCCCGACAAAGTCATCACGTGGCGGAATTATGTCCCATAGGTTGCACACCTCCTCCTCGCTCAGCCCTCATTCTTTGAGCCTCTGATGGCTTCATGAAGTGGGTCCTCATCATCTTAATCGAGTGGGTCCTCATTATCTTCATCATCTTCGTCATCTTCGTCATCTTCATCATCTTCCACCAAAGTTGAGATAAATGACAGCCAGCTTGGTCTTTCTGCTCTGAAGGAGGAGCTGATCAACTCACCACCAGTAAGACACATGCGGGCGAGGAAACGGGCCCATACATCTCCTCCAATCTGCGACATATTGGGTCCTTTCTTGACCTCCATAGTGTACGCCCCCCAGGAGCCTCAAATGTCATAGTGTCTCCTGTCAGCTTGTTGAATTTCAACCTCACATTGCATGGGACGATCTATGTAGAAAAGCAAAATGACACAATGCAGGAATGCCAACACTAAAAATAAAATAGTTGTTACATTTCATCTAATTTCTTATCGCCGCATGACGAAAACTCGGCTGGAAGTAGATGCCGAACAACTTCTTTGCAAGGCTGCAGCTCACCTTGACTTGCACAATCGACATAGTGGTGGTGGTGCCATTTTCCTAAAGCAATCTGAGCAAAGGATTAACGATCCACTTCACAGGAAAGAAAAACAGTAGAAGGTGATATTTTTGGTTCTTTCGCGACAAGCAATTTGATGGACAATTATAATCCTAAGATCTAGTAACATATTAGATGACAAGGTACCACCTACCAAAGCATTTAGGGTGGCACCTATAGCCTAAAAAACTTTTTCACAAATATCTACCAAATCAGGGTACCACCTACCAAGACATTTCATCTAATTTGGCCCCTATTGCCTAAGATAATTGATTAAAAAAACAAGTGGCAAATTTAACTAAATTGGCACCTACATTTTGCCATAAAATAACTTATTAAAAAAACAAAAGCATCTACCTATCCATGTACAAAAAAAATAACAATAAAATGGTGCATAGTAAATCAAGTAAATCAACTAGCCTACTAAATCAACTAGCCTACTAAATCAACTAAATCAAAATGTTCTAAATCAACTAAATCAACTAGCCTACTAAATCAACTAAATCATATCAACTAAATCAAAATGTTGCATATGAACTAGCCTACTAAATCAAAATGTAGCAGGGAGGAGGGAGAAGGAGGGGCGACTCGAGGAGGGAGAAGAGAGTAGGACGGAGGAGGAAGGCGGAGCGAGGAGGGGCCGGCCGGTGGAGAGTGGAGGGAGGACGGAGGACGAAGGCCGAGCGAGAAGGGGCCGGCCAGCGGCGAGTTGAGGGAGGACGGAGCAGGAGGCTGGTACGAAGTCCAGCGAGGAGGAGGAGGTGGCGGCGGCGCAGAGGGAGGAGGCGGCGACTGGGAGGACCTGGCCTTGAGGTTGAGGGGAGATCCGGTGAGTGTGTGAGTGTGAGTGGATCGGATAGAGGAGAGTGGGGTGGGAGATGGAATGGCTTAGTAGTGGCGCTATAGAGAAAGGCCATCTTGCTAAACTACCAGCGATGGCGCCTTTCACAAAGAACGCACTCTTTTGATATGTGTCAAGACATGTAAAATAGACATCAAAAATACATTGATCATCAACGATCTTTTGTGTATAATCTGATTTGTCAATATGAGTCCTCACCGGTTTAGGAACCGTGAAGACTCATATTGCAGCCACAAATTCTACACATAGAGTTCAATGAAGACCAAGTGCTTGTCAAAGTTTGAGAAGTAACATATTTAAGGTGGTAGAAACTCTCTTCACGAAGCGAGGTGGGTCTCCGGCAATTTCCGAAGTGAGGAGTTAATCTTCGACATCGTCCCCTTTCGCAGCGGCTATCACACACTGCTTGGACGAACCGCATTTGCTCGATTCAATGCTGTACCTCACTACGTGTATCTCAAGCTCAAGCTGCCCAGACCACATGGCGTCATAACAGTCAACGGAAATACAGAACGCTCCCTCCATACAGAAGAGCACACAGCTGCCTTAGCAGCAGAAGTACAGAGTGGCCTTCTCAAGCAGAACCCTAACTCGAGTGCCGAGCCCACAGACACCGTTAAGAGGGTCCCAACTACCCTGCAGCAGGATAGCTCGGCTCGTCAAGAGCTCGACTAGCAACCGGCCTCCGTCTCAGTCCCTATCAAGTGGTGGCAGTCGTGCCGCGCGTACATAACTATGCACTCAAAATTCCATGGGCATCGATGGAGGCATAGCTAACTTGTGATCCACAGGGTAGCTCGACTGCCCCGGACACTCATACTTTCACTATTTCTCTTTCTTCTTCTATTTTTCATTTTTACGTGCCTTTCCTGGCGGCCTGATCATCGGTCCTCTTGAAGGACAAACACACCAAGGCAACAAGAAGCATGGACGTACTGGAAAACTCTTAGGTGGTCTCTTTAACGATCCCTTTACTTATCTTCAGGACCCATATGCAGCTCTCTCTTGGTGAAGGCATAGTAAATAGCCTTTTTGCTTATTGCAATACTTGTATAAATGCACTTTAACGCACCAATAAAATTATAATACAAACGGTTTGCGGCCCAAATTTCCACTGCTCTAGCTTTCCACTGCTTTTTCCTTTTTTCTTTCCTTTTGCCTTTTCTTTTCTGGCAATTCTATCAGATAACACCCGTACACTCGGTGCGTTCCAACTTGCCAGGGGCTTCATAGCAGCACACAACATGGCAACAAAAGTCCGAACACTTTTACAGTATAGTTCGGCACCCCGAATTTAGCACTATATGCATTAGCTCCGAATCATGTCTTTGGTCAATAGTTGGGTTGCCCGGCTCCTGTGCTTGCTACCTTACGTTCCGCTATATCGGCTAAGGTAGTAAAGGGAGAACTACTGCGATTGTGCCCTGGATTATCCAAAGGAGCACCTCAATAGAGAAAGCCGAAAACTGACTGTCATGATACGGCGAGAGCCGGTCCGCTGTTCGGAGGATGCAAATCGTTGGAGATTTCTCCCGCATTACGAGAAGGATCGGTACTTCCCGATCAGATGCTCACAACACTCTGGTTCGGATACTAGGGGCTGCGTCCATGTTTTATTGTAAAACTCCTATGGCTAAGTGAGGGCGTTCAAGCCGCATAGTCTGATTGCCTGGTTCGTTGCGCTAAACAACTCCTTCAAGGACCATATAATTGGATCAAGATTGTTTAGATTCCATCCCGAACACCTCCGTACTACCTACGTGGGGGCAGAAGCCGACGACTGGCCAACCCTAAGATTTCATACAACACGGCCACACAGGAGGAAAAAATTAAAACATAACAAGCATTATATTACAAACCGACTTTGTTTCATCATTCAAGGCAAAGACAACACGAATGTATTCATTCGAAAATAATGTCTTGCCCACACTGCGTTGCTGCAATGCGAGACCCCTCTAGGACATCCGCAAAATACCGCTCGGGTGTGCTGTGCTCCTTGCCCTCTCGCGGCCCCATGGTCAGCTCGACCTTGTCCATCTTCGCCCACCACATCTTGCAATGGGCGAAGGCCATGCGCGCACCTTCAATACAGGCCGATCGCTTGACGACGTCCAGCCGAGGACAGGCGTTCACCAGCCGCTTCATGACTCCGAAGTAGCTGCCGAGCATAGCTTCGGCTGGCCATAGCCAGATTATCAAATCATTCATGGCTAGTTCGGCCACCCTATGCAGCTCCACCAGTTGTTTCAGCTGATCGGTCAAGGGCACGGGATGCTCTAGCACAAGATACTGCGACCAGAACAATTTCTCCCTAGAGCTCTCTGAATCTGGGTTAGTAAGAAATACATCTTCTTCATATACTTGCTTTGCATACTAAATGCCTTACCCGCCGCGATCTTGCTGGCCTCCTGGATCTATTGGAGGGCGCCCCGAGCCTCATTCCGGGCCGTCTCCGTGCTCTGACGAGCCTTGGCGAGTTCGGTCTCTCGAACAAGCGCGCCAGCTCAAGGTCTCGCACTTCCTCACCGCGTCCTGGAGCTCCTGTTGGACCTCATTGACCTAGGCCTTGAGCTTCTTACGGGCGGCCTGCTCCTGGACAGCCTTCCCCTCGGCTTCGGCCAGGGCCTTCTTCAGGGCCTCGACCTCGGTCGTTGCTCCTATACATATCATGACACTTCGGTAAATATATATAATCTTACTCTTTTTGAATATTTCACGGGTTATTACATACCTTAATTCTCCTGGAGCTGCCTCTTCACCTGGCCGAGCTCCTCCTTGGCCCGCTCCAGTCTCCGCTTCAGTTCGAAGACTTCCGCAGCATGTGAGGCCGCGTCCAGAAGTGACGCCTGCATATTCATTCCAGACAAATTTAGTTAGTTTCCTGCAATAAACGATTGATCCTCTGTCCGACTTTTTCTTTCGGAAACATCGGACAGTGTCTCAGGGGCTACTGTCTATATTGGGATTTTCTCTTTTTGCGTCGCTTACCTCAAAACACATCGGCCAGGCTGCTTCAAGAAGCTTGATTAGTCCGCTCTTGGCGGACTGATCCCTTTCAATCACCGTGCCCATAAGAACACGGTGCTCATCCACAATGGAAGTGCCTCACAGCGCTTCCAGCAGATTACCTGGTGCCCCTGGTTGGACAGGGGTCACTGGTGGAATAGGCGTACCCCCTTCTTTCAGAGGAGGTTGTGTGCCCGATTCCGGAGCTGTATCGGTCTCCGGAATCAAGTCCTGTTGAGGGCGGAACTGAATATGGCCCTCATCCCCAGTCTCCAGGGGGATTGGCTCCCCCTGGCATTCGGCAATGGGGGCTTCGCCTTCGGGCGTCTCCTGAGCCTCTCCCCAGCCTGGGAAGATCCATTGGGAGAGAACCTCGTCGTCTCCTTTGTCCTTGGGAGAGTAAGCGGCCAACGGTGTCTCGCTGGCCATCTCCTTTGAGTCCAACGAACCTCTTGATGAGGATCATTTGGGAGCTGTCGTGGGCGGACTGCAATAGCATAATTAACCATGTCGATACATTGAAGAGGAGATGCTGGACATATGGGTATCACGAGTCATAGCACTTACGATGCGACTTGAGGCTTGGTGCGGGGTGTCGCTCCCGGACTCTTTGTCGGCGTCCCCCAGCGGAGTTATCCGTGAAGGAGCCCTTCCCCTTCTTGGACGTCCCCGCCTCCAAGTTCGTGGAGGCCACCCTCTTCTTCCTTCCCTCATCAGGTGGAGGGTTGTTCTCCTCCTCCTCCTCCTCTTCATCGTCGTCATCTTCGCGGTGGAGGAGCGGGTCTAGTCTTCGGACGTCGCGTCCGAAGCGCCCTTGTGATGGGGGCCACTCTGGACCCCCTTGGCCTTCTTCGCCGGCGCTGTATAGGGCACCAGCACCAGCATCTTTGCTAAACGGAGAATGACTGGTTCTTGGTGGCGGAGCGGACCTTTGGATCCGCTTCGCCTCTCCATCCATTCCTGAAGAAGCAATGACAGCAAAAGTTCAGATATCCTCCTTGAAGAAAACAAGTAGAGGACGCGTTGGAAACTCACCTCGCTGGCGGGGTGGTTAATATCGTGCCCACGATCCGAATCTGTGGGTGGTGGTATCTCGTTGCCCTTGAAGAGCAACTTCCAGGCATCTTTGTGAGTGGTCTTGAAGAGCCTCTGCAGGGTATGGTGCTTCTTCGGATTGAACTTCCATAGCGGGAGCCTTCGGCTTTGGCACAGGAGAATCCGGCGAACTAGCATCACCTGGATTATATCGACAAGTTTGACATCCTTGTCCACCATGCTTTGAAAGCGCGTCTGCTGCGCTATCAGCTCGTCTGGCGAACACCAGTTCGGGATCTTCTCGACCCAGGAGGTGAGCCGCTTTGGAGCACCGGGGTTGAATTCGGCAGCTGCGGCCCAGTTGGTGCCGATGGGTTATGTAATGTAGAACCATTGTTTCTGCCATTCCTTGACAGTCTCCATGAAATTGCCTTTCGGCTAGGAGACATTGGAAAGCTTACTCACCATGGCTCCTCCACACTCCGCGTGCTGGCCATCCACTACCTTCGGCTTCATGTTGAAGACTTTGAGCCACAACCCGAAGTGGGGTTGAATGCGGAGGAAGATCTCACACACGACGATGAATGCCGAGATGTTGAGGAAAGAGTTCGGGGATAGATCATGGAAGTCTATCCCGTAATAGTACATCAGCCCGCAGACGAAAGGGTGGAGCGGAAACCCTAGCCCGCAAAGGAAATGAGGGATGAATACCACCCTCTTGTTGGGCTTCGGCATGGGGATGATTTGCCCCTGGGCTGGAAGACGGTGGGCAATTTCCTTCACCAAGTACCCGGCCGCCCGAAGCTCAGTAATGTCCTTCTCCCTAACGGAGGAGACCATCCACTTGCCTTGACCTCCGGATCTAGACATGGTTGAGTGCTAGCTTGAGTGGGTAGAAGATGAGAACTTGGGCGCTGGAGCTCAAGATTGTAAGGGCGGAGGAAGAGAGAAGACGTGGGAGAAGAAGGTGGAATCCTTATCCCCTTATAAAGGCAGTGAATATTGAACGCCTACCCACTCGCCTCAAAACTCGCCTATTCCCAAGGACTGTGTAAATGGTACGATTGGGTTACCCACGCCCGTATTGATGAGAATCCCGCAATAAGGGGACATGATCTCTGCTTTGACAAGACGTGCCAATGGCAACCGCGTCTCGAAACGTGAAGCGGCAGATGAGAAAAGGTTCGAAATTGTGACTGGGCAGACGTGATGTCATGATTACAAAAAGTTGTCAGCGGATTGGACTCGTGTGAAAATTGTATTCTCTCTGCGGTTGTGTGTGGTGTGTGTGTTACAGGTCCAGACACGTTCGATATGTCCAAAGACTGTTTTGGAGTTCGGAAGGAGGAACCCGCCTTGGAATGCCGAAGACAGATCTACGCGCCGGATACCTTGTCATTGAAGCCAGGTTCTGGGGCTACTGAGGGAGTCCTGGACTTAGGGGTCCTCGGGCGTCCAGCCTGTTAGCCATGGATCGAACTGATGGGCTGTGAAGATACAAAGACCAAAGACTGCACCCGTATCCAGATGGGACTCTCCTTGGCGTGGAAGGCAAGCTTGGCGGCCAGATATGTAGATTCCCTTCTTTGTAACGGACCTTGTGTAACCCTAGATCCTCCCGGTGTCTATATAAACCGGAGGACTTAGTCCGGAGGGAGGATATATACATTACCATAGTCATACAAGCTAGACCTCTAGGGTTTAGCCATTACGATCTCGTGGTAGATCAACTCTTGTAACACTCATATTCATCAAGATCAATCAAGCAGGAAGTAGGGTATTACCTCCATAGAGAGGGCCCAAACCTGACATTGTGTCCCCTTTCTCCTGTTACCATCGACCTTAGACGCAAAGTTCGGGACCCCCTACCCGAGATCCGCTGGTTTTGCCACTGACACTTGCTCTAACTTCGCAGTGTGATATGTGGTTGCATGTTGCATACGGTGTCTAGCTTGTAATGCTTCTAATTAGGGTAAATTGCATCTTCTTAGTTTACAGATTATACGTGTGAATATGAAATGCTTTCCTATTTTTGGTACACACTACATCTATGTGTTAACCATGTTCTTACATGAAACTACCTCTCTTATGTATCCTGCATCAATTACTTACGATGAGACACCTTTATTCGTTGCATATTGCATATTATTTCTAGCCTGTTGCGATGTATTGCTTCTAATTTGGTCAAATACATTTGTTAGGCCACCCTTTTAATTTGGCAGAGTGATATTGGTTTCATCTTTCATACGGTTTATAGCTTGCATTGCTTCTAACTAGTTCAGACACCTTGTGCTTAGTTTACACTTTATACATCATACATGTCAATATGTCATGCCGTCCTGTTTTTCGTACATATTCCATGCTCCCATCATGCCGCTGTCTTACATGAAAGTAGTGCTCGTCGGTATCATGCATCAATGAGTTTTCAAGAGCAAATTTTATTCCTTTTTCTTATGGGTTTGACTTGACAAGGCAAAGTCAAAAAAGAGGAAGGAAAAGAGTAAGAAAGGTGATTATGGTGGTCTTCTGCAGCAACGTAAACGGAGCATCTGTACGGATTCTCCTTGTACTGCTAGTGCATTACAAGTTCGAAGTCTCCGCTCCCCTACCCCACCATCCAAGGTGTTGCATATGGTGTCTAGGTTGTATTGCTCCTAATTAGTGTAAACTGCATCTTCTTAGCTTACACATGATACGTGTGAATATGACACGCTTTTCGGTTTTTGGTACATACTATATCTGTCTATCACACCATGATCTTACATGAAACTACTCTTCTTGTGTATCCTGCGTCAGTCACATATGATGGGACACCTTTAAGTTGGCAGTGTGATATTGGTTTGCGTCTTGAATATGATTTCTAGCATGTAGTGCTTCTAGTTTGATGAACGTCACCTATGACGAGACAGTTTTAACTTGGCAGAGTGATATTGATTGCACCTTCCATATGGTCTCTAGCTTGCAGTGCTTCTAATTTGTTGAAGTGCCTTCTGCTTGGTTACCACATCATAGGTGTGAATATGTCAAGCCGTCCAGTTTTTTGTACATATTCCATCCTTGTATCATGACTTTGCCTTTCATCAGAGTAGTGTTCGCCAAGATTATCATCCATGAATGAGTTCAAGAGCGAATTTTATTCCTTTTTCTTGTCGGTTTGACCTCACAATGCAAAATCAATAAAGCGGAAGGAAATTGGTATGGCATTGGATGATGGTGGTCCTTCCGAGCAAGCTGAAGCGGAGGGTCTCTACTGATTCTACTCCGCCATCCTCCCAACAAGATTTGCAAGACAACGCAATGCTAGATACCAAAGTAGTTGTGTAGATGATGAGCACATCTCCCTACTCCACCATCACAGGTGCTTGCTCCGACTTGACACTATTATATGTGGTTGCATGTTGCGTGATGATGTCTAGCTTGTATTGCTTCTAACTTTGTTGAATTGCATACATTACTTTACACATAATGCCTGTGAATATGACACGTGTTCCTGTTTCAAGAACATACTATATCCGATCACACCATGTTTTTACATCAGACTACTGTTCTTGCATATCCCGCATCAGTTACTTATGATAATGCACCTTTAAGTCACCACTATGATATTGGTTGTGTCTTGCATATGATTTCTAGCATGCACTGCTTCTAATTTGTCGAAACGCCAGACAGTTTGAACTTGGCAGAGTGATATTGGTTGCACCTTTCATATGGTGTCGAACTTGCGGTTTTCTAATTTGTTGAAATGCCTTCGCTTAGTTACCACATCATATGTGTGAATATATCACGCCAAATCCTGTTTTTTTTCGTGACATATTCCATCCTCGTATCATGTGTTTGCCTTTCATCCGAGTAGTGATCGTCAGTATCATGCATGAATGAGTTCTGAAGAGCGAATTTTATTCCTTTTTCTTATCCGTTTGACTTCATGATGCAAAATCAATACAGCCGAAGGAAATTAGTCCGACAGTGGATGATGGTGGTCCTTCGGGGCAACTCGAACAGAGGGTCTCTACAGATTCTACTCCGCCATCCTACCAACAAGATTCGCAAGATAACACAAGGCTGGACAGTCAATGTAGATGTGTAGATGATGAGCACATATCCCCTACTCCACCATCACAGGTGCTTGCTCTAACTTGGCACTATTATATATGGTTGCATGTTGCGTATGATGTCTAGCTTGTATTGATTCTAACTTTGTTGAATTGCATCTGCTTACTTTACACATAATGCATGTGAATATGACACATGTTCCTGTTTCTAGAACATACGTGTAGATGATGAGCACATCTCCCCTACTCCACCATCACAGGTGCTTGCTCTAACTTGGAACTGTTATATGTGGTTGCGTGTTCCATATGATGTCTAGTTTGTATTGCTTTTGATTTTGTTGAATTGCATCTCACAGAAGCTTACAACTTATACCTGCAACGATCACTTACCCATAAGACACATTTAACTTGGGAGTGTGATGTAGGTTGCATCTTGCATTGTCTTCTAGCTTGTAATGCTTCTAATATCTTGAAATGGCACTTACGACGAGACACTTTTTACCTGATAGAGTGATATTGGTTGCATGTTCATATGGTGCCTAGCTTTCATTTCTTCTAATTTTGGTGAAATGCCTTCTACTTACTGTTTTTCATACATATTCCCTCCTCCTACCGTACCTCTGAATATGCAATGTTGTCTTCTTTTTGTATATATTCCATCCTCCTATCCTACGCTTGCCTTACATCAAAGTAGTGTTCGTCTGTATCATGCATCAACCAGTTATGCAGAGCTAATTTTATTCATCTTCTTTTGGTTTTGACTTCATAAGGCAATATCGGAAAAAAGATGGAAAAGAGTAAGTCGGGGATGTTGGTGGTCCTCCCACCAACGCATAATGTAGACTCTCTAGATTTGCCAACGCCATCTTTGCTAATGAAGTTGAAGTCCCAAGTCTACATGACGAGTTCATCTCCCGTACTCCACCATCGCAGGTGCTTGCTCTAAGTTGACAGTGTGATAATTGGTTTCATGTTGCATATGTTGTCTAGCCTGTATTTCCTCTATTTTGATTAAAGTGCACCTGCTGAGTTTATACGTTATACATGTGCATATGACATGCCTTTCTGTGTCTAGAATACACTGCATGTATCAATCATACCAGGTTCTTACATCAAAGTACTGCTATTGTGTATCCTGCATTAGTCACTCATGATTGGACGCTTTTAACATGGCAGTTTGATAGTGGTTGCATCTTTCATTGATTTCAACGTTGTACTGCTTCTAGTTTTTCGAAATGCCACTTATGACAAGACACTTTTAACTAGGCAGAGTGATATTGGTTGCATCTTTCATATGGTGTCTAGCTTGCTTTACTTCTATTTTCTTGAAAATCCTTCTGCTTAGTTTACACACCGTGGTATCAATATGTCACGCCGTTACTGTTTTTACATATTCCATCCTCATACGGTTGTCTTACATCAAAGTATTGCTTATGCAGATCATGCATCAATGAGTTCTGAAGAGCGATTTTATTCTTTTGTGTTGTGGGTATGCCTTGACATGGCAAAGTCAAAAAAGAGCAAGGAAAAGAATATAGTAGGGAACGGTGTTACTTGTCGGGTGAAACGAAAAAGGATCTGCCCTCGAGATTCTGCTGGTACTTATAGTGCAGTAGAAGGTCCAAGTCCACCGGCTAAATCTACAAACACAGTATCACCTGCTCCACCAGCTGCAACATCCGCTTCAACTGTACCAGCATCTCAACGAGTTAGTCATTCATTTTCTCCGGAACTAGCCAGTTCCCAAGCTACATTCACACCTAACACTACTTCCGAAGCACTGCTGACACAACAGGACTTGGCAAGATCAGATAAACGTCATGAGCATCAACACCAAGACGGTACCTGACCGAGTCAAGTTGCAGTTGCATGCTCCTTTATATGTACGCTCATAGTTTGATGTGCACTAACACTTTCCATATTCGTTGTTGAACTAGCACCATGGCGCAAGCGGAAATAGACATCAGGGATAATGCTTGACAGATTAACAAAATCTAAAGGAGGAAGAGTGGAGATCCATTTTGAGGCAGATTTAAAAAGGCCACGTGATGCTAGAGAGTCAGCCAAGTTAGTATCAGAGGAAGCCAGTGCCGTTAGGTGTCATGCACGTATCCTCCCAACGTGGATCCAGTACAGGAATGAGAAAGACAATACCCAGTTTAACACCTTCCTTGACCATTTATCCAAGTAATGTTATTCATCGAAATTTGTAATATTGTCTTGCTCTGTGCCATACTTTCTAGCGTCGTCCTAATAAGACTTACATTCTTTTTTCAACAGATGAGGTTCAAGTTGGATCCGAAAGATGATGCAACTAAACAAGCATGCACTCATGTTTTTCAGTGCAGTCTGCGGCGATTATCGGTATCACCTTAGAAAAACTCACTTTGAAGGCAAGGCTGACAATGAAGTCGCCCAAACATCTCCAATGGAATATATTATAGATGAAGACTGGACAGCCCTTGTTAAACACTGGTCTGATCCAAAGTATCGGGTAGGGTATATGTATATGATCAGACCACATATTGAAATTGTATTTATGTATGTGCCTTACAAGTGTATCTTCTTCTAGGCTAACTGTTTGAAGAACAATACCAACCGTTTTAAAGTGAAATTCCAACAGACAACAGGATCTCGTAGCTATATTGCACACTGCGAGGCTCTTGTAAATAGCTGCTACTTCCTTCTTTCTTCTGTGCCATATTATCGTATCTATATTGACATGTTCCAAATACAGAGGAAAACCCATGCGGACCAAAAAGAACTGAACGAATGCGATTGCAAATCTTCAAGGATTGCCACACCAGCAAGATGAAGGGCATGAGCACACCAGTTCAGGCCGCTATTGTAAGTCCTTACTCCTCCTGCCCTTGAACTGATTGGTACTAGGATATGTTCATTTAACTCCTTGGTTTGCAGCCAATGTCACATTACTCTGTTCACTTTTATACAGTTGTCTTAACGTATCATTTCACCTTACATGGTTTAAAAGAGATGAAGGATATTCTTTTGGTCTTGATCTGTAATCTAGTTGTGATGTTCACGTGCGCACACAATGATAGAATAGCCTGTTCTTTTATATATGTTTGCCCATGATATGAATGACGTCATACTATGTTCATCCTACTTTAAACGATGTCTCTTTATCCTTAGATGTCAACGAATGTGAGGAAATAGACAATACAGTAGGCATGCTACATGGACATATGTTCTGAAAGTGATTTTATTATGTAGTTGGCACTACAATACATGCTAATGTATTACAGTAGTTCACCAAAATAAGTATGTATAAATGTGAAACCTACTTTGGTTGTTTTTGTCTCATTAGTAACTTATCTGGTACACTAATCTACAAGTTCAAACTTTCAGCTAGCTATGGAACAAATGATTGAACAGCCACAACCAGCTGAAGGTGATGAGGCTACCACAGGCACAATGTCACCTCTTGCTGCAGTGCGTCTGTATCTCTGCACTAACAGTGCAAAAAGCACCTTCTGCGTAATTACGGGTTGGTTGTCAAGGTAACCTCGTCCAAATCGCCATCTTGAACAAAATCTTCCGGCTAGACAGAATGATATATCTGTGCTCCAGACACAAGTCCAATCCCTAATGGACGTTGTGTCAGAAACAAAAATAGTGCTTGACCAATGTCGTGAAGATATGAATGGTTTTGAAACCAGACTATCAGACATTTGCTTCGTTGTTCAAGAGCAATGGCGAGAAGAGGGGGAAGATCGTCTTTGCTCCATCGATTCTACAATGGAAACATAAGCACTCAGGTCAAATGATCTGTGCTTCTATACATATGATGGTGCTTTTATCTGCAAGGACTGTAAACTTTATGCCACCAGGCCTTTTGTTGTATGGATGGAATTTATTTTATTGTGATACAGCATTTGTGATGCTGCCAAAGGCTGCAATAATTATGACGCTATTTTTGTATAGTGTAGGTTTATCTTAGTAATGTACTCGGCCAAAAGCTTCGTAGGAGCCCAACATGCCAACATTCGTCGGGCCCATTCCAATTGGGCTAAAAACGATTCTGGGCTGAAATTTGCATGTAGCCCACTAAAAATATCTGGGCCTAAATCAGCATAAGTTTTCATATTTTTCAGGTAGGCATGTGCCCATAGTGGTCCTTTAACACGCCTAAATATAATTTGGGCCCTCGGTAATAATAGGCCGTTTACATGTGTAAATATCTCGAGCCCATAAAAAACATGGGTCTTTAACAGTCCGAAAGGTAGATTGGGCCCTTGAGGGAGTCCTGGATTAGGGGGTATCCGGACAGCCGGACTGTTGGACT
Source organism: Aegilops bicornis (assembly GCA_021605145.1). NCBI lineage: Eukaryota > Viridiplantae > Streptophyta > Magnoliopsida > Poales > Poaceae > Aegilops > Aegilops bicornis. The sequence continues at coordinate 13,324,078 of CM038669.1, forward strand.
ATGAAGATACAAGATTGAAGACTTCGTCCCGTGTCCGGATGGGACTCTCTTGGCGTGGAAGGCAAGCTTGGCGATACGTATATGTAGATCTCCTTCTTTTGTAACCGACTCTGTGTAACCCTAGCCCCCTCCGGTGTCTATATAAACCGGAGGGTTTAGTCCGTAGGACAACAACAATCATACCATAGGCTAGCTTCTAGGGGTTTAGCCTCTACGATCTCGTGGTAGATCAACTCTTGTAATACTCATATTCATCAAGATCAATCAAGCGAGGAAGTAGGGTATTACCTCCATAGAGAGGGCCCGAACACAGGTAAACATTGTGTCCCTTGCTTCCTGTTACCATCCGCCTTAGACGCACGATTCGGGACCCCCTACCGAGATCCGCGGGTTTTGACACCGACATTGGTGCTTTCATTGAGAGTTCCACCGTATGTCGTCGCTGCAAGGTTTGATGGCCCTTCGATCATCGACAACGATGCGGTCCAGGTGAGGTTTTCCTCCGGAAAGATCTTCGTGTTGGCGGCTTCACATCAAGGGCCAACTCGTTTGGACATCTAGAGCAGATCGACAGCTACCCCCTGGCCATCAGGTCAGGTTTGGAAACTTGAATTACACCGCCGATGTCCGCGGAGACTTGATCTTCGATGGGATCGGGCCCATGCCAGGTGTGCCGCACGATCATGACGAGCACGATATAGCTCTACCGTCGGACGATGTTCGGGAGATCACGCCAGCAACTACGCCAGCCTCTAGTCCGGAGCAGATCGCGCTATCCGAGGACGGGAGGAAAGACTCCACCACGGAGGCCGCGCCCTTAGTGGCGATAGAGCCGAATACTGACCTTACCCCTCACGAGAGCTGTGTCGCCGGACTACTGGACTTGTCCTCGGCCACGGACTCCGTAACACCCGCACCGATACCTTTCGAATCCGATTGGGCGCTGATCATGGAGTTCACCTCCATGAGACATCTTTCGACACTCGCCCTTCGGTGACATCTTGAACTCATCAAATCCCTCTCCTGTCAGGAGAACCTTGGCCGAACTATGTCCGGCTAGAGTGGGATGCGGACGACGAAGAAATTTAATCCCCACCCACCACCCACTTAGTAGCCACTGTCGACAATTTAACCAACATGCTCGACTTCGACTCCGAAGACATTGATGGTATGGACACCGATGCCGGAGACGAACAGGAACCACTGCCCACAGGGCACTGGACTGCCACCTCATCATATGATGTATATATGGTGGATAAGCCCAAAGAAAATAATAACGAGGATGCAGCGAAAGATAGTTCCCACGACAAGCAATCAAAACGGCGTCGTAAGCGCCGCTCTAAATCCCGCCTTGGCAAAAACAGTGACAACGGCGCAACAAGAAGCCAAATTGACCCAGCGATAGAGCAGGGTAAGCCAGCAGATGACAAACAAAGTGTGGAGCCGCTGTCCGAGCACGGCTACGCCGAGCATCAAGACAACCAACCCGTCTCCTGTCAGGAGAACAGTCCGGACGACGATAAGCGCATCATCCTGGAATGGCAGCTGGAGTAAGAAAGGCTTATGGCCACTGCAAGAAGTATGGAGAAGCAGAAACAAAGGCTCAAGGCCGCACAAAACACACTCAATAGTAGATGGAATAAAGTGCTCGACATGGCAGAAAAGTACGGTGGCAGTCGCCCCACGAAGAGCTCCCAAACCGGAAGCTACTGCCGGAGTTCGATGACGAGGCCTTCGAATCCTCACAGCCGAAAAACAAAACCGCCGATCGGTCAGATCGACGACCTCGTGGCCACGATAGGGTGGCCAACGAGGCCGCACATAAGTCAGTACATGACCAACGCAAGGACCCGCATCAACGGGCCGGCGCAACCAGATCCATCTACGGATCAAGGAAACACGCTCCAGCACTCCGCCAACACCAAATACCACAACCGTCCAAACGCCATGTCACAACCAAATACAGGGGTGCCGCACACCCCCTATGCTTCTCCGACGAGGTATTGGACCATGAATTTCCAGAAGGGTTCAAACCAGTTAACATAGAGGCATATGACGGAACCACATACCACAGGAGTGCGGATCGAGGACTTCATCCTCCATATTCACATGGCTCGTGGAGACAATCTCCACACCATCAAATACTTATGCCTCAAGCTCAAAGGACCAGCTCGGCACTGGCTGAAAAGCCTCCCCGAAAATTCCATTGGGAGTTGGGAAGAGCTCGAGGACACTTTCCGGACTAACTTTCAAGGGACTTATGTCCGACCCCCGGATGCTGATGATTTGAGTCAATATAATTCAACAGCCCGGTGAGTCAGCCCGAAAGCTTTGGAACAGGTTTCTCACTAAGAAGAACTAAATTGTCGACTGTCCAGACACTGAAGCCCTAGCAGCTTTCAAGCACAGCGTTTGAGACGAATGGCTTGCTAGACACCTTGGCCAGGAAAAGCCGAGAACAATGGCAGCCCTAACAAGCCTCATGACCCGCTTTTGCCTTTGGTGAGGACAAGCTAATGGCTAAGCTCGCAGCAGCGCACTGACAAAGCACATCCAAGGTCCGGGACGGCAACGGAAAACCGCGACGCAGTAAAAACAAGCGCCGGAATAAAGAAGACAGCCCAGACAACACGGTAGTAAACGTCGGATTTAGAGGCTCGGGTCAGAGGAAAAAGCCCTCTAAAGGCAACAGAGATGAACCCCGACCGGCCTAAACAAAATGCTAGATAAACTATGTCAGATCCACGGCACCCCCGGCAAGCCTGCAAATCATACCCACATAGATTGCTGGGTCTTCAAGCAGGCTGGCAAGCTAAACGCCGAACACAAGGGGAGGACACTCGGCGAGGGCGAGGATACGCCTCGCCGACAAGACACTGGGGACGAGAAAAAATTCCCTTGAAGTCAAAGCGAGTAAATGTTGTCCGTGTGACAAAGTGGAGAGGCAAATCGCACTCAAAATACACGAGCCATAGAGCCCGTCACCATGAGTCCCGCCACTGGTCGGCCTGCCCGGTCACTTTCGATCGCAGGGATCACCTAATAGGTATCCGGCAGGAAGGATCAGCCTCCTTAGTGCTGGACCCAATAGTAAACGGATACCAACTTACACGAGTCGTTATGGACGACGACATTAGTCTAAACATGACATACCAGGACATTGTCCGCAAAATGGGGATAATCCCAACAAACATCAGCCAAAGTAATACTACCTTCAAGGGAGTAATACCAGGCACATAGGCTCACTGCACGGGCTCTCTAGCGCTAGAGCTTGTGTTCGGCTCGCCCGACAACCTCCGGAGCGAAAGGTTAACCTTCGACATTGCTCCAATCCAAAGTGGCTCTCAAGCACTACTCGGACAAGAGGCTTTCGCCCGTTTCAATGCCATACCGCATTACGCTTTACTCCAACTTAAAATGCCCAGTCCGCGCGGCACCATCACAGTACATGGAAATGTTGAGCGTTCTTTCCGAGCAGAAGAACGCACGGCTGCTTTAACAGCCGAACACTAGGCAACCTCATCACGAGAGGCGATGCCGGTCATTAGGACCGCGGACACAGATTAAACGAAGTTCGCCAATCATTGATAGATATTGGTTCGATGGTTACACCCGTATAGATGGTACCAGGGGCTTCGCCGCAATAATCCATCTCATATTTACCCATCTCGATTTTTTCATGGTTTATTTATAATAACCAAATTTTTGCATAACAACTTTGCACTAAGCACCTCTCTTTTACAGATGACGATCGTGCTACACCCGTCCAGGACACGGCACAACAGAGATACAGGCGCAGATGTGCAGCAGGGACCCGTACAAAGGTTTCTCTTTAGATTAAGACCCTGCATAAACCTTTTTTATTGTCTGTTGTTGTTGAAATCCTCCAGATTCTCAATATAACCGAGAAGGATGCTGACGTCTTGGCATGTGGCCACGTCAGAATATTGCTCGTACCTGGACACTATGGGTTCATTATCCAAGGGCATCACCTAAGCCTAGTATGTGTTTCAAAGACCGAACACGTTAGGGAGTGTTCGGCGTCGCGAGTTAGGCCTTATATGCATGAGCTCCGGATCATGTCTTTGGTCAAATGTTGGGTTTGCCCGGCTCCTGTGTTTTGCTACCTTACGTTCCGCTCTATCGGCTAAGGTGGCACCAGGAGAACTCTTTGCGATTGTGCCCTGGCTAGCCCGGACGAAAGCACCTCAAGAGAGAAAACCGGCCGCTGTCATGATAAAGCGAGAGACTGGTCAACCACTCGATGACTTATCGGAATCTTGAGATTCCTCCGCATTAACGAAGGGCCGTTTCCCGGCCAGGCATGACCGTGCCCCGTATTCGGATGAGCGCGGAGCCACCAGGGGCTATATAGTAGCCCCGCTGTCAAACTCCTATGGCTAAGTGAAAGTGTTAAAGCAATATAGTCCGATTGCCTAGTTCGCTGCGCTATCACCTCCTTAATGGACCAAGACGTTGTATCAAGTGTGAACAAGCGTCTTCTGCGAACACCCCCACATTGTATGCATGGGGGCTGAAGCCGACGACTGCAAACTTTCAGGTTATATAAACATATACATAAACGGCCGCACAGGAGGCATCATAACACTTTTAGGCAAAAGTATAAAAATAGCCTTTATATAATTTCATAAAACATTGTCTTTCAATGGGAATACATGTCATTCGAACATAATATTCTTCGAGCACTGCGCTTCTATTGAACGAGCGCCTTCAAGGACCTCAATAAAGTAGTGCTCGGCAGCTACTCGGCTAATTGCCGAACTAGGGACTGCAATTGCGGTGGCTTCCATCTCCGCCCAGTGTGTTTTGACACGGGCAAGCGCCATCCGCGCACCCTCAATGCACGCCGACCCCTTGATAGCATCGATGCGTGATGACCCAGAAGTATAGGGGATCTATCGTAGTCCTTTCGATAAGTAAGAGTGTCGAACCCAACGAGGAGCAGAAGGAAATGATAAGCGGTTTTCAGCAAGGTATTCTCTACAAATGCATGAAATAAGTGGTAACAGATAGTTTTGTGATAAGATAAATTGTAACGAGCAACAAGTAACAAGAGTAAATAAAGTGCAGCAAGGTGGCCCAATCCTTTTTGTAGAAAAGGACAAGCCTGGACAAACTCTTATAATATGAAAAGTGATCCCGAGGACACATGGGAATATCGTCAAGCTAGTTTTCATCACGCTCATATGATTCGCGTTTGGTACTTTGATAATTTGATATGTGGGTGGACCGGTGCTTGGGTGCTGTTCTTACTTGAACAAACATCCCACTTATGATTAACCTCTATTGCAAGCATCCGCAACTACAACAAAAGTGTTAAGGTAAACCTAACCACAACATGAAACATATGGATCCAAATCAGCCCCTTACTGAAGCAACGCATAAACTAGGGTTTAAGCTTACATCACTCTAGCAACCCATCATCTACTTATTACTTCCCAATGCCTTCCTCTAGGCCCAAATAATGGTGAAGTGTTATGTAGTCGACGTTCACATAACACCACTAGAGGCTAGAAAACATACATCTCATCAAAATATCGAAGGAATACCAAATTCGCATGACTACTAATAGCAAGACTTCTCCCTTGTCCTCAGGAACAAACTTAATTACTCACAAAGCATATTCATGTTCATAATCAGAGGGGTAATAAAGTGCATAAAGGATCTGAACATATGATCTTCCACCAATTAAACCAACTAGCATCAACTACAGGGAGTAATCAACACTACTAGCAAACTACTAGCACCAATCCCGGACTTGGAGACAAGAATTGGACACAAGAGATGAACTAGGGTTTGGAGATGAGATGGTGCTGGTGAAGATGTTGATGGAGATTGCCCTCTCTCGATGAGAGGAGCATTGGTGATGACGATGGTAATGATTTCCCCCTCTCGGAGGGAATTGTCCCCGGCAGAACAGCTCTGCCAAACCCCTAGATTGGTTCCGCCAAGGTTCCGCCTCGTGGCGGCGGAGTCTCGTCCCGAAAGGTTGCCTTCTATCTTTTTCTCATCGAAAGACTTCATATAGGAGAAGATGGGCGTCGGAGAGCCACCAGGGGGCCCACGTGGTTGGGGGCGCGCCCTTGGGGGGGGGGGCCCCCACCCTCGTGAGCAGGGTGTGGGCCCCCTGGCCTTCATCTTTGGCGACGATTTTTCTTTATTTATTTTAAGGTATTTCGTGGGGTTTCAGGACTTTTGGAGTTGCGCAAAATAGTCCTCCAATATTTGCTCCTTTTCCATTTCGTAATTCCAACTCACGCATTCTCCCTCTTCATGTAAACCTTGTAAAATAAGAGAGAATAGCCATAAGTATTGTGACATAACGTGAAATAACAGTCCATAATGCAATAAATATTGTCATAAAAGCATGATGCAAAATGGACGTATCAACTCCCCAAGCTAAGACCTCGCTTGTCCTCAAGCGAAAAGCCGATAACAATAAATATGTCCTCATGTTTAGAGGTAGAGGCGTCGATAAAAATAAAATACGGACATGAAAGCATCATGATTATTTCATAACAACAACATATATAGGTTTTGTCATATGATTACTCATGTTCAAGTGATGATCCTTTCACAAAGCCAAAGCATGAACCAAAAACCTTATTGAGCACCAACAAATTATAACCTCAGTCATTGAAGCAATTGCAATTTATCATAACATCGGGAAGAGTCTATGTCAGAGCTTAAAAGCAAGTCCACATACTCAACTATCACTTAGTCCTTCATAATTGCTAACACTCACGCAATACTTGTGGTTACGGAGTTTTAATCGGACACGAGAAAGATAGGGGCTTATAGTTTTGGCGCCACAACCTTTTACCTCAAGGGTAATGTCAACAATAATAGTTCATGCTCCCTTACATCCAATTAGATATGTATATCATACTCTTTCCAACATGCTGAGCTTGCCAAAGGATAAAATGAAAAGGAAGGGTGAAGATCACCGTGACTCTTGCAGTAGGTAGAGGATAATAATAAAAGATAGGCCCTTGGCAGAGGGAAGTAGAGGTTGTCATGCGCAAATAGGGTTGATGCACAAAATCTTAATGCAAAAGAACATCACTTTATATTGCCCCTTGTACGTGAACCTTTATTATGCAGTCCGTCGCTTTTATTGCGTCCACAACAAGTTCGTACAAAGCTTATTTACTCTGCACTAATAAGTCATGCATATTTAGAGAGCAATTTTTATTGCTTGCACCGATGACAACTTACTTGAAGGATCTTACTCAATCCATAGGTAGATATGGTGGACTCTCATGGCAAAACTGGTTTAAGGGTATTTGGAAGCACAAGTAGTATTTCTACTTGGTGTGAGAATTTAGCTAGCATGAGGGGAAAGGCAAGCTCAACACGTTAGAGGATCCATGACAACATACTTTATCTCGTATATAAGAAAACATAACTCATTATGTTGTCTTCCTTGTCCAACTTCAACTCTTTTAGGATGTCATATTTTAATGAGTGCTCCCAATCATAAAAGATGTCAATGATAATATATCTATATGTGAAACCTCTCTTTCCTTATTACTTCCTATTAATTGCAACGATGACCAAAGTTATATTTGCCAACTCCCAACAACTTTTAATCATCATACTCTTTCTATGTAAAGTCATTACTTTCACTAAGATCAATATGAACTCTTTGATTCTTTTATTCCTTTTCTTCTAATCACCCAAGATCATGGAAAAATACTCAAGCCCTTGACTCAACACTAATCTTTATTATATAGCTCACGGACTCGATTACAAAGAAGGATCATAAAACAAAACTCAAAACTAGATCATGCCATGACTTTATTCTACTAAATCAAGATACTACTAATAGGATCGAACTAAGAAAAAACGGTAAAGATAGGAGTTGTGATGGTGATACGATACCAGGGCACCTCCCCCAAGCTTGGCAGTTGCCAAGGGGAGTGCCCATACCCATGTGATTACGTCTCCTTCTTTGTTGTTGGTGGTGGAGGTGTTGTTGATGATGATGCAAGCTTGTCGCCCACCTTCCTCAATTTACGCTTGAGTATGATGTTTTGCTCTTTTAGGTCTTCGATCTCCCGCTCAAGACTTAATATTCTTTTGCATTGTTCTTGCTTATTTTCCTGCAAGAGACAAAAAGGGATAAACTCGATCTTTGGCTTCTTCGCTCTATCAGGCAGACTTGAATTTTTAAACTCCACATGCAAATCCCCCGGTTGAGGTAGCGGAACTTCATCTTCGTCTGAGCTTGTTTCCTCCTTCTCCTTAGGCTCATAGTCTTCTTCTTCTTCCGTGGTCCAGCCACTATGGTCCAAGTCCCCGTAGACCTTAGGGTCTGCAAGGTAATCAGCCACATAGCTTTCTCCTTCCGAATCTTGAGATGACATCTTGCTTTAATCTGCAGCAGCAATAGCTCGAAACGAAAACAGAGGATATTTGTGTGATACGAGAGTCAAAACCTTCGGAAGTATATATAATGAATTTTTACCGACCAAAATACGTATCGTGCAAGGAAACGGAGTCCGGAGGGCACACGAGGTGCTCACGAGGTAGAGGGCGCCTCAGGTAGGGCGCGCCCTCCACCCTCGTGGAGGCCTCGTGTCCTTCCCGGACTGCCACTTATTTTCTATTTTTCTAAATATTCCAAACGGAGAAATATTGCCTCAAAAATTGTTTTGGAGTCGGTTTACTTACCGTACCACATACTTATTCCTTTTGAGTGCAGAACGTTGGAAAGTGTCCCTTATGTATTCCTCGGGGTTACGGTTTCAATAATATTAGTTTCAACATTTATAGGATTACACGAGATATAGTGTTTGATCCTTTGACCGTTTACCACCTTCGGATTTGTGCTGCGAAGTTGTTAATTTTTATGGCACCTAACGATAGACCTCCTCGATAACGAGGGACCTTCCCATTTAGAGAGAAGTTTTCCTGCAAAAAATCTTAAACGAGAGTTGTATAGCAATACATAATCACCTACATTAAACTCACGCTTTTGTATCCTTTTGTCATGCTATCTTTTAACCTTTTCTTTGAACAACTTGGCATTCTCATAAGCTTGGGCTCTCCATTCATCAAGTGAGCTAATATCAAATAACCTCTTCTCACCGGCAAGTTTGAAATCGTAGTTGAGCTCTTTAATAGCCCAGTATGCATTATGTTCTAGTTCGAGAGGTAAGTGACAAGCTTTTCCATAAACCATTTTATACGGAGACATACCCATAGGATTTTTATATGCAGTTCTATAGGCCCATAATGCATCATCCAGTTTCTTGGACCAATTCTTCCTAGACCTATTAATGCCTTTTTGCAAAATTAATGTGAGCTCTCTATTGCTCAATTCTACTTGACCACCGGATCAAGGGTGATAAGGAGATGCAATCCTATGATTAACGTCATATTTAGCAAGCATCTTACAGGAAGCACCATGAATAAAGTGTGAACCACCATCGGTCATTAAATACCTAGGGACTCCAAACCTCGGAAAATAACTTCCTTAAGCATTTTAATAGACGTGTTATGATCAGCACTACTAGTTGGAATAGCTTCTACCCACTTAGTAACGTAATCAACAGCAACTAGAATATGTGTGTATCCATTAGAGGCAGGAAAAGGTCCCATATAATCAAAGCCCCAAACATCAAATGGTTCAATAACAAGTGAATAATTCATAGGCATTTCTTGACGTCTACTAATATTACCAATTATTTGACATTCATCGCAAGACAAAACAAACTTACGGGCATCCTTGAAGAGAGTAGGCCAATAAAAACCAGATTGCAATACCTTATGTGCAGTTCTATCTCCAAATATGATGTCCTCCATAAGCTTCGGAGTGACACTTGCATAGGATCTGTTCCTGTTCATGCTCAGTACACAACGCCTAATGACACCATCTACTCCTTCTTTATAAAGATGTGGGTCATCCCAAAAGTAATGTCGCAAGTCATAGAAAAACTTTTTTCTTTGTTGGTATGTGAAGCTAGGTGGTCTAAATTTAGCAACAATATAATTAGCATAATCAGCATACCATGGAGTGCTACGAGAAGTACTTATGACATTTAATTGTTCATCAGGAAAGCTATCATCAATAGGTAGTGTGTCATCAAGAACATTCTCTAACCTAGACAAGTTGTCTGCAACGGGGTTCCCAGCTCCTTTTCTATCAACAATATGCAAATCAAATTCTTGCAGCAAGAGAACCCATCTAATGAGTCTAGGTTTTGCATCCTTCTTTTCCAAAAGATATTTAATATCAGCATGATCAGTGTGAATAGTTACTTTAGAATCAACAATATAGGGTCTGAATTTATCACAAGAAAATACAACTGCTAAAAGTTCCTTTTCGGTGGTAGCATAGTTTCTTTGAGCATTGTCTAGAGTCTTACTAGCATAATGGATAACATTCAATTTCTTATCAACTCTTTGCCCTAGAACAGCACCTACAGCATAATCACTAGCATCACACATAATTTCAAAGGGTAAATTCCAATCGGTGGCTGAACAACAAAAGGTCAGAGACTAATGCTTTCTTAAGTATTTCAAATGCTTCTACACAATCATCATCAAAGACAAATGGTACATCTTTTTGTAATAAATTAGTCAAAGGTCGAGAGATTTTTGAGAAGTCCTTAATGAACCTCCTATAAAATCCGAGGCGTGACCAAGGAAACTTCTTATACCTTTGATGTCCTTGGGACATGGCATCTTTTCAATAGCATCAACCTTGGCTTTATCAACTTCAATACCTCTTTCGAAACTTTGTGCCCCAAGACAATACCTTCATTAACCATAAAGTGGCACTTTTCCCAATTCAAGACAAGATTAGTTTCTTCACATCTACGCAAAACTCGAGCAAGATTGCTCAAACAATCATCAAAAGAGGAACCATAGACAGAAAAGTCGTCCATGAAAACCTCACAAATTTCTCGCAAAAGTCAGAGAATATAGCCATCATGCATCTTTGAAAGGTAGCAGGTGCATTACATAAACCGAAAAGGCATACGTCTATAAGCAAAAAGTACCAAAAGGGCATGTAAAAGTAGTCTTTGATTGATCTTTAGCCGACATGTATTTGAGAAAACCGGAATAACCATCTAGAAAGCAATAGTGTGTGTGTTTGCATAATCTTTCTAGCATTTGATTGTTAAAAGGTAAGGGGTAATGATCTTTCTTAGTAGCCTTATTTAGTTTGCGGAAATCAATTACCATCCTATAACCTGTGATAATTCTTTATGAATGAATTCATCTTTATCATTAGGGACAACAGTAATACCTCCTTTTAGGGACACAATGGACAGGACTTACCCCTTGACTATCGGCAATCGAGATAAATTATACCTGCCTCCGTAAGCTTGAGTATTTCTTTTCTTACCACATCTTTCATTTGAGGATTCAGACGTCGTTGAGGATCACGAACTGGTTTGGCATCAGCTTCCAAATTTATTTTATGTTGACATAGAGTGGGACTAATGCCCTTAAGATCATCCAGAGTATATCCAATAGCGGCACGGTGCTTCTTCAGAGTTTTCAATAATCTTTCTTCTTCATGCTCCAAAGGTTAGCACTAATAATAACAGGATATATTTTCTTTTCATCAAGATAAGCATATTTAAGATTATCAGGCAACGGTTTAAGCTCAAAAATGGGATCACCCTTGGGTGGAGGAGGATCCCATAGGATTTCAACAGGCAAATTGTGTTGCAGAATAGGTTCCTGTTTAAACAATACTTCATCTATTTCCCTTCTTTCATTCATAAACATATCATTTTCATGGTCTAGCTTAATATTGTTCTAAAGGATCACTAGGAGGTACGACAATGGAAGCAAGACCAATAATTTCATCTTTACTAAGCAATTCTTCCTCACGATGTTGTTTACTGAATTTAGAGAAATTAAACTCATGAACCATATCGTCCAAGCCAATAGTAACAACATTCTTTTCGCAATCTATCTTAGCATTAACAGTATTCAAGAAGGGTCTACCAAATATAATAGGACAAAAGCTATCTTGTGGAGAACAAAGAACAAGGAAATCAGCGGGGTATTTGGTTTTCCCACACAAGACTTCAACATCTCTAACAATTCCCCTTTGGAGAAATAGTATCTCTATTAGCAAGTTTAATTGTGACATCTATTCCTTCTAACTCAGCAGGTGCAATATCATGCATAATTTCTTTATATAAGCCAATGGGTATTGCACTAGCACTAGCACCCATATCACATAAGCCATGATAACAATTATCTCCTATTTTTAACAGAAATAACAGGCACGCCTACCACAGGTCTATGTTTATCTTTATCACAAGGTTTAGCAATTCTAGCAGTTTCACCCTGAAATTGAATAACATGCCCATCGATATTATCAGACAAGAGATCTTTAACAATAGCAATATTAGGTTCTACTTTGACTTGCTCGGGAGGTGTATAAGTTCTAGTATTGCTTTTACGAACAACGGTTTAAGCTTTAGCATGATCCTTCATTCTAACAGGGAAAGGTGGTTTCTCAACATAAGAAGTGGGAACAATAGGATCATTATAAGTGACAATCTTTTCTTCAACTTTAATAGGTGCATCTACTTTTACTTCTATGGAGGATGATATTTAAACCACTTCTCCTTAGGGAGATCAACATAAGTAGCAAAGATTCACGTAAAGAAGCTACTATCTCGAGTCAAGTCCATATTTAGTGCTAAACTTACGGAAAATATCGGCATCCATAAAGGATTTAACACAATCAAACTTAGGTGTCATACCTGACTCCTTACCTTCGTCGAGATCCCAATCTTCAGAGTTGCGTTTAATTCTATCCAATAAATTCCATCTGAATTCAATATGCTTCATCATAAAAGAGCCAAGACAAGAAGTATCGAGCATGGTGCGATTGTTATCAGAAAGCCGAGCATAAATTTTTTGCATAATCACTTCTCTTGCAAGCTCATGATTGGGGCATGAATACAGCATTGATTTAAGCCTGCCCCAAGCTTGAGCGATGCTTTCTCCTTCGCGAGGCCAAAAATTATATATATAATTGCGATCACGATGAACAAGATGCATAGGGTAATACTTTTGATGAAATTCCAATTTCAATCTGTTATAGTTCCATGATCTCATATCATCACATAGCCTGTACCATGTCAATGCGTCTCCCTTCAAAGATAAAGGGAAAGCCTTCTTCTTAACAACATCATCGGGTATACCTGCAAGCTTAAATAGTCCACAAACATCATCCACATAGCGTAGATGTTCATTAGGATGCTTTGTTCCATCTCCTGTAAAAGTGTTAGCTAGCAGTTTTTCCATCAAACCCGAAGGAACCTCAAAAGGAGTTTCATTTTCAATAGGTTCAGTAGGTTTAGTAGGTTGAGGAGCAACTCTTTGCTCTACTGGACAGGGTGAAGATACCCCGAACAAGCCCCTCAGACAATTACTATCCATAAAAACAAGTGAAAGAAAATTTCAGCACACTAAATAAATTTTTCCTTACCAAATTCCACCTACCAAGGGCGCTTCACTCCCCGGCAACGGCGCCAGAAAAGAGTCTTGATGACCCACAAGTATAAGGGATCTATCGTAGTCCTTTCGATAAGTAAGAGTGTCGAACCCAACGAGGAGCGTAGGAAATGATAAGCGGTTTTCAGCAAGGTATTCTCTCCAAGTACTGAAATAAGTGGTAACAGATAGTTTTGTGATAAGATAAATTGTAACGAGCAACAGGTAACAAGAGTAAATAAAGTGCAGCAAGGTGGCCCAATCCTTTTGTAGAAAAGGACAAGCCTGTACAAACTCTTATAATATGAAAAGTGCTCCCGAGGACACATGGGAATATCGTCAAGCTAGTTTTCATCACGCTCATATGATTCGCGTTTGGTACTTTGATAATTTGATATGTGGGTGGACTGGTGCTTGGGTGTTGTTCTTACTTGAACAAACATCCCACTTATGATTAACCTCTATTGCAAGCATCCATAACTACAACAAAAGTATTAAGGTAAACCTAACCATAGCATGAAACATATGGATCCAAATCAGCCCCTTTACGAAGCAACGCATAAACTAGGGTTTAAGCTTCATCACTCTAGCAACCCATCATCTACTTATTACTTCCCAATGCCTTCCTCTAGGCCCAAATAATGGTGAAGTGTTATGTAGTCGACGTTCACATAACACCACTAGAGGCAAGACAACATACATCTCATCAAAATATCGAATCTAATACCAAATTCACATGACTACTAATAGCAAGACTTCTCCCTTGTCCTCGTGGAACAAACGTAATTACTCACAAAGCATATTCATATTCATAATCAGAGGGGTAATAAAGTGCATAAAGGATCTGAACATATGATCTTCCACCAATTAAACCAACTAGCATCAACTACAGGGAGTAATCAACACTACTAGCAAACTACTAGCACCAATCCCAGACTTGGAGACAAGAATTGGACACAAGAGATGAACTAGGGTTTGGAGATGAGATGGTGCCGGTGAAGATGTTGATGGAGATTGCCCTCTCGATGAGAGGAGCATTGGTGATGACGATGGTAATGATTTCCCCCCTCTCGGAGGGAATTGTCCCCGGAACAGCTCCGCCAAACCCCTAGATTGGTTCCATGAGGTTCCGCCTCGTGGCGGCGGAGTCTCGTCCCGAAAGGTTGCCTTCTATCTTTTTCTCATCGAAAGACTTCATATAGGAGAAGATGGGCGTCGGAGAGCCACCAGGGGGCCCACGAGGTAGGGGGCGCGCCCAGGGGGGGAGGGCGCGCCCCCACCCTCGTGAGCAGGGTGTGGGCCCCCTGGCCTTCATCTTTGGCGCATTTATTTTCTTTATTTATTTTAAGGTATTTCGTGGGGTTTCAGGACTTTTGGAGTTGCGCAAAATAGTCCTCCAATATTTGCTCCTTTTCCAGCCCAGAATTCCAACTGCCGGCATTCTCCCTCTTCATGTAAACCTTGTAAAATAAGAGAGAATGCCATAAGTATTGTGACATAGCGTGAAATAACAGTCCATAATGCAATAAATATTGTTATAAAAGCATGATGCAAAATGGACGTATCAACGCGTGGCACAGCACCAAGGAACCGCTGCACCAAGCTGAAGTAACTGTTCGGCCTTGGCCCTGCCGGCCAGAGGTGATCCACAACAGACCTCAGGGCGAGTCCGGACAACCTATGGAGCTCGGCCCATTCGGCCATTTGCTCATTCAGAGGAAGCGGACGCGCTGGACCATTAAATTGCGTCCAGAACAACTTCTCCACTTCACGATCTCTTTGATCCTTAAAGAACTCGACCACATCAGCAACACTCGCTGCCAAATCCAGATAGGCGTCTGCAGAACTCCACAGCCGGTCCAGAGGAGCATACTTAGGATCTACGAACTTGATCCGCAGCATAAAGGGCTTCCCAGCCGCGATATCCCCGGCGTGACGCAGCTCCTCCTTCATCGCTTCTAATTGTAGAGCGGGATTCCTTGGCTGCTACCATGGCCTTCTCCAGCTCCGCAGCCTTCGCTCGGCTTTCCTTCTCAAGAAGCCGGTATCGGTCGGCGGCATCACTTAACTCAACGGCCATCTTGGCCATCTTCTCCTTACTTTGGCAATGGGCAGCTTGTTCGGCCCTCAACTCTTCAGACGCCTTTAGAGCAGCCGCATCACTTTTCCTGGCTTGCTTTTTGGCTCGGGCAAGTTCCGCCCGAAGGGTCTCCACCGCCGCAGCTCCGTCTGCATTTCACAACACGTTCAAGATACTGGCATTATGCTCCACTTACCATATGCTGAAATCCGGAGAAATTACATACCCTGCGCCTCGTCAAGCCGCTTGTTGACAAGCACGGTGTCGGCATCTGCCACATCAAGTCGCCGCGTTAGCTCGGCAACCTCACAAATCCGGCTAGCCACCGGACCTCCTGCCACCTACGTATGAAGACGCCTGGATTATTACCATGATTATGATCCTCTGCTTATCACCGTTTCCGACGGGCAACCAGAGTCTCAGGGCTACTATCTCGCACAGGCACATTTTAAACATGTGCTGATGCGAAAAATACACGCTACTTTATGCATTTCAAAACCTTTCAGCAGACTCATAAAGGCTTCATGCAACCCGCTTTCATGCGGATGAAACCCTCTCAACCATCAAGACCCATTAAGCGCACGGTGCGCTTCTAAGACAGCCGCTCTTGTAGCAGATCCTTCAAGACATCCGATCCGCATTACGGTGAGCTGACCCTTCCGGTTGCTCTCTCAATGAGCCGAATATCGAGGACTTGGTGGCGAGAGAATCACCCTCCGCCTTGCCGGATCGGGAGGAGCCCTCCGAGACGACACCTCGGGGTCGCCCGCCTCGTAAGGCGGGATGGTGTGGGGAGGCGTTTCGCTCTCCATCATCTCCGGAGGAAGATCCCCCGAAGACGAACTCTGCCGAGAAGGGTCACGATCCGGACTACAAGATAGATGTTTCGGTTATTTTCCTCAGAAGTAAAGTAGGATGTTTTTTTACTATTAAACCCTGTCTTTTACTTACAGCTCGATGGAGGGCTGATCTCTTGCGGGCAATCAGATCTTTGCGGGATATCTCCTGGCCAGACCCTCTGGCGAAGATTTCTTCCCGTTTAGAGACTATTGTCTCCGGGCCTTGAGGCGGTCCTTTTCCTTCCTTGGGAGGGGAGCTTTGGCTTCTTCTCCCGGTTTTCCGCTTTCATGGAGGCGCCAACCTCTTTCTTCCCACCTTTATCCTCCCCCGAGGGCGCTTGGTAGGCATAGCTCCAACATCCGGACTAGTATGCTCGAGATCCGGTGAGACCTCGGGAGGGGGGGCTGAACACCGATCATCTTTTCCTTTGTTATCCAGTCCTGGTCAAAGAGCGACTTTTCAGAATGATGTCATGATGAATAGAAATACAACGTGTTCGGCCATAGGGCGACTTACTTGGGTATCTAGACTATTGCAGCTCAGACCCGCGTCCTCGGTGGAATCCAGACACACTGCTTGTGGTCCGAAGTACAATTTGTACATCTCCTCGGGCGTCATGCCGAGGAAGTGCTGAATAGCTTGCGGTCCCTCCGGATTTAATTCCCACAGACGGAGGGGACGACGTTTACAGGGCAGGGTTCGGCGAAGTAACATTACTTGCATTACTGTGACCAGATCAATATCTCTTTCGAGAAGATCCCGGATGCGACCCTGCAGTATGGGCACGTCCTTCACTGGCCCCCAGTTTAGCCCCTTGTTGATCCATGACGTTTGTCATGGAGGGTGACCCGAGCGAAAGGCAGGTGGGGCCACCCATTTGGTACCCCTGGGAGCTGTGACATAAAACCATTCTTGTTGCCATAAGCTGGACACCTCATGGAAAGAACCCTCGGTCCATGGGGCATCGGCGCTTTTGCTTATTACAGCACCTCTGCATTCTGCATACCTCCCCTCGATTGTCTTCGGCTCCACATGGAAGGTCTTGAGCCACAGGCCGAAGTGAGGGGTGATGCGGAGAAAAGCTTCGCACACGACGATAAAAGACGAGATGTGGAGAATAGATCCGGAGCTAAATCATGGAAGTCCAACCCGTAATAGAACATGAGCCCCCTCACGAAGGGATCCAGAGCCAGGCCTAGCCGTCGAAGGAAGTAAGATATGAATAGTACGCTCTCGCCGGGTTTGGGAGTAGGTATGACCTGCCCTTGAGCAGGCAGCCGGTGCACAATCTTGCCGGTCAAGAACCTGGCCTCTCTTAACTTTCTGACGTCTTCCTCCGTGATGGAGGAGGGCATCCACCGACCTTGAAGGTTGGATCCGGACATGGTTGAAGGTCCGAAGCGCCTGACCTGAGCTTTGGGTGTTGGAACTTCGAGGCGGGGAGGGATTCAATTTAGTTCAAGGAATAAAAAGGATAGGCCTTGGTCTCTTTATAAAGAGGGTGAATACCAAAGGCGTCCTCCAGCGTGACCGTTTGGGACTTGCCTATAATCGAGGAGTCATACCAACGGGCACGATTGGGTTACCCACGCCCGTATTGATGAGAATCCCGTGATAAGGGGACACGATCTCCGCTTCGACAAGACGTGCCAAGGAAACCGCCTCGCGATATGCGCCAAGGCTGGTCGAAAAACACGGTTCGATAATAACCGGGCCATGTCATGATGTCATGGTGTCAAATACGTCAGCAGGTCGGATTTGTGAATATTATTCTCTCTACGGTGGAATGTGGAACTTTTCTTGCAGAGCCGGACACTATCCTTGTGTTCAAGATCTTCTATGGAGTATTCGGAGGAGGAATTGTCAGGACCGGATTTCAGGATATTAATTTCCCAGAAACTTGCCCTTGTGCTCACCAGCCCCAGGATTACTGTTAGCTGATGAGGCACCAACTTGATACAGAAATTCCAAGCAAAATACAAAATGTGTAGTACAAGACCATTCTGGCCTATGAGTACAACAATTGGTTTCTAGTGGCTGATGGCGGAAGCGGTTTGTGGTTCATCTGCGTCTATGGGACTCCATTTCCCACAGGAACAGCTGACCTGGATAACTCCTATCTTCGCGAGGCTGCTATCATCATTGCGTAGGTTCCGGGGTTGTCATCGCAACGCTCCTCTCCATGCAAGAAATCTGGCCAAGACAATAGCCAGGGACAAGCCAGTGAGTACTTTGAATGTACTCGCAAACATTAAGAACACTGGTATAATATAACAAATGGTAATCATGCTCCGAATTATTCTATGATCACAACGACAGTCATGAAATAAAATCCATGATGCACGCAAGCAGGTTATTCATATACAACATGAATATGCAATAATGGAGTAGAAATAAAATGCACTGATCGGGTGTCTGAAGCGACGCCTCGAAAGGATAATAATTTAAAGCAGCCTCAGTCGGGCGTCTGAGCGACACCACATAAAGGGCTTATATGTGAAATAAGTAACAAACATACATACGTCGAGGCGTAATGCGACACCACATAAAGGGCTTATAAAGTAAATAAATATCAAGCATGCCACAGCCGGGCGTCTGAGCGACACCGCATAAAGGGCTTATAAGTGAAATAAGTAACGAACATGTCACAGTCGAGCGTCTGTGCGACACCACATAAAGGGCTCATAGGAGGATAGTCACCGTGAATATCTAGGAGGTAGAACCGTCCCAGGGATACTCAATAATTCAAATAATGTAAATGGTTAGTCCACAATAATAATAATCATAATCATCATATGTCACAGGTCATAATCAATGTTCTGGTTTAGCAGTTTTTCCTCCGAAGACGGACACTAAGACCGACACTTGACCCATCCCAGATTGTAGTCCTTAACCATGGACACAGCTATTCAAATAGATATAACCTCTGTAGAGGGTGTACTCTTTACCCACGAGCAACAGATTTCTTTAGTCCATCGGGACTAATTCCGCCACGGCCTTTTAATTGAAAACACACCGACTTGCACACACCACAACTTATCGGTGTCTCGAATCACCCACGATACACAGTTAAGAAAAACTCTAAGTGGGGAGGCTACAACCTCGATTAGCATGGGATCAAATTTATACCGCTACATTAAGGGTGCCCTCTCGGTCCCAACCGGAAACACCCATGCCCCCAGACCAAGTGGTATGCCTACCGGATGCAACCGGTATCTTCCACCATGGCCTCTTTGTACGGTGTGTGCCAAGAAAGGGGTTGACAACTTAGTGAATTGTACCCTACCTGCGGCAGGGACAAGTGGTAGTACGAAACAAGTATGGGGTTTACTGGAACAAGACTCGATATATGGTCGATTCAGGAGGTTTAAGTATTCCCTGCATGATTAGCATAACAAATATATTTCAACCAACAGACAGAATCAGCAATCATCATACCTCATCATGCCATACCGGACACAAACTTCTCGACGAGGAGCTAGGAGCAAGCTCGTGTCTACCCAAGACAGAGACTTTCCCGGCTTCCTTCCGGTAGGCATGAAAGGCATACGAGGGTGATTACTATCACAAACACATCCAATTCCAACGGCAAGTAATCTTCATTAGGCACTCATGCTTATGATCGTATCATCACATAAAATAACGAATGCTCCATGTCAAGGTGGTGTTGTAACCGTATCAAAGAATACTCAAAATAAATATTATGCCAGGGTTCAGAATGCTTGCCTTCAAGCTGTGGAGAGGCAGGGTGTCGGTGTCAAAACCGGCGGATCTCGGGTAGGGGGTCCCGATCTGTGCGTCAAGGCTGATGGTAACAGGAAGCAAGGGACACAGATATTTACCCAGGTTCGGGCCCTCTCGATGGAGGTAAAACCCTACTTCCTGCTTGATTAATATTAATGATATGGGTAGTACAAGAGTAGATCTACCACGAGATCGTAGAGGCTAAACCCTAAGAGCTAGCCTATGATGGTATGATTGTAATTGTGATCGGCCTTCTAGGGACCAACCTCTCCGGTTTATATAGGCACCGGAGAGGGCTAGGGTTTACATGGAGTCAGTTGCAAGGAAGGAAATATAATATCCGGATCGCCAAGCTTGTCTTCCACGCCAAGGAAAGTCCCATCCGGACACGGGCCGAAGTCTTGAGTCTTGTATCTTCACGCTTCAATAGTCCGGACGATGTACACAGTCGCTGTCCGGATACCCCTAATCCAGGACTCCCTCAAGAGTCTCCCTGAACTAGGCTTCAATGACGATGAGTCCGCGCTAGCAATGTTGTCTTCGGCATTGCAAGGCGGGTTCCTTCTCGAATACTCCAAGGTAATTATCGAACACTTAAACCGTGTCCGGATCCACAAGATGATCTTCGCATGCCACCGTAGGGAGAATGATGTTTCACAAATGCAATCTCGACAACTTTTAAGCAACGTGGCGTGTCATTACGGTTGGGTTATTATTCAACCGCTCTTTCCACAACCGGCCACAACGCATATTGCGAGGCGGTTTCCTTGACACGTCTTGTCAAAGCAGAGATCGTATCCCCATATCACGGGATTCTCATCAATGCGGGCATGGGTAATCCAACTGCACCGCTAATCGCGGCGAGCGGGAAGCAAACGGGCTCAACCAGGCAAGTGGGGAGGCACAAAAAGCACTTACCGCCCCTATAAAGGGACAAGGCCTCTTTCTCTTTACCCACGCCCTTCTCCTTCCGCTTGCTCATTCCCCTCTTTTCGAGCCCTAACGCCCAAGCACTCTTCCTTTCCACCAAAGAGAGGCTTTCCAAAGATGTCCGGATCCGGAGTAGGAGGCAGATGGATGGCCTCTACTATCCAGGAGAAGGATATCAAGAAGCTCCGGGACGCCGGGTATCTGGCCCAGAAGATTGGCCACAGTCTCCCCCCGGCGGGACAGGTCGTCCCCACTCCGGAACGTCATGAGAGAGTCGTGTTCCTTCCCCATTTCGTCCGCGGGCTTGGGTTTCCCCTGCACCCATTTGTTCGCGGAATCATGTATCACTACGGGATTGATTTTCATGATCTTTCCCCCAACTCCTTCCTCAATATCTCGATGTTCATCGTCGTGTGCGAGGCTTTTCTTCGGATCTCATCTCACTTCGGCCTGTGGCTGAAGATTTTTAATGTGAAGCCCAAGGTGGTGAGTGGTGAACACGCCGGGTGCGGCGGCCCCATGGCGAGCAAGATGCCCAAGGCCGTTTGGCCGAAGGGCGCTTTCAACGACTCCGTTAAGGAGTGGAAGCAGCAGTTGTTCTATATCACCGAACCACGCGGCAAAAAGTGGGCTGCGGCTCCGGAGTTCAGATTTGGAGCTCCACTGCGGCTCACGTCCTGGCCCGAGAAGGGCCTGAACTGGTGTTCGTCCGATGAGTTGTTACTACTCCAGACGCGCCTTCAGGGTGTGGTCGATAGGGATGTCAAACTCGTCGACGTAGTCCAGGTGATGCTAGCTCGCCAAGTCCTCCCCTATCAGTGCCGAGCTTGTACTCTGTGGGAGTTCGATCCAGCCGAGCACCAAAGCCTTCGGGAGCTTTATGATTCCTTCCACAAGGATATCTGGAAGGTGCTCTTTAAGTCCGGCAAATCGTGGCCGGGGCCCGCCGAGGACTGTGGGTATCAATCATCCCATTCTCCAAGCTCGTAAGTTGCAGCCACACTCTGTCTGTTCATGCTTCAGCTGGCATGTCATGAGGGAGACATCTTAATCGTGTTTAAATGCCGCGGCCTCGGGGATGGATAAAGAAGGTGGAGCGGATTCACCGTCTGCCCCATCAGCCGAGGAACTGCCGGACCTCTTCTCGACGAAGATGCTGGTCCCCGCCACGAGGCGCCAAAGAAGGAGGCCTCCAAGAAGGTCAAGAAAACCCGGAGTGGCTTCCGTCACCGCGAGGCTTCGGACGCAAAATCCGAAGACTCAACCGACGCTCCTTCTTCGGAAGACGAAGAGGAATAAGCAGAGGGGGACGAGCCTTACTCTGAAAGTGTGAAGAAGCGTGTAGCTTCCTCGTCCCGGGAGGCCGAATCGCCTGAGAGGAGAAAAGGTTCCTCCTGTAAGAGTTCCACAGCGGTGCCGATAGCAGCCAGTGGGATCGGGCCCAGGCCCACTGGAGAAGTCGTAGTACACATTAAAATCCGAACACGCATATGCGTTCGATTATTTTGAGTATTGTAGTTTTAATTGTTTCTATGTTTTGCATAGTCCGGCAAGGTCTCGCGCCGGACAGTCCTCATCCGAGGATTCGCTGAGTTTGGACGTCCTGGCTAGCAAGACGCCTCCAAAGGCCCCTTCTCCAAAGTCCCGGCGCGACATTGAGGTGTCGTCTCAACGGGGCTTGGACCAGGGGGGCATATCACTGGAGCCGGACACACGGGAGCGATGGCCCCTGAGTGTGCCATCAGCGGGGGCGATCTTGGGTTCGGCCCTCAGCCGGACAAGGTCCAGGAGACCTCTAAGGCTCCCAGATCGGGCGAGCAGCCACCTTCAACGGTGGGAGGCCTGCCTACTCCGCCGGCAACCTCTGTTCAAGCGGAGTTGCCAAGCGGTCTATCGACAGTGTTAAAGAACGCGTCTATCGTCGATGAACATCGGACCCTTATGGGTGTAGTGGTTGAAAAGATTCGGTCCACCGAGAGCGGGCTGAACGAGTCCTGCCTTGGCCTTATAAAGGCCTTTGAGGTATGTTTCCTGAGAAACCTTTGACGAATCGGGCTATAATATGAGTAGTAGCCCCTGATGCACTGTCCGGCGAAGGAGAGGGAGCCGGGCAGGGGATCAAATCCTCATTTTTCGCGGGAACTTACGTTAATGATGTGTACCTCTTTGTTTGAACACAGGCGTCTGCGGAGAAGACGGCCGCTCATAATGCGGAAGTGTCCGAACTGAAGCGGAGCCTGGAACGGGCCGAGGAGGAACTTGGCCACGTGACGAAGCAATTAGAAGATAAACAAGGTATGTTGAAACATTGTCTTGCATTAGGCACGAATGAGTAATTGTGCTTATTGAAAAGTATTTGTGTTGTATGCCCTAGGAGCGAAAAGCCGGATATGAGGCAATCGAAAAAGGCTGTGGATGATGCCCACGAGAAGGCTGCCGCTGAACAGGCACTTCGTGAAAAACACGAGGCCAGGGCTGTCACAGCTTAGCGGGAGCTCCATGAGGCTGTGTAGAAAAGCGAGGGCTTGGAGCAGAGTCTAATAGGGAAAGAATCCAAACTCGCCCAAGCGCCAAAGTCATGGAAGATGCTCGGAAGAAGCCCGAGGTGCTGTAATGGACATTCAGAGGCCCGGAAAGTTGCGGCTGGTAACGCCTTCCAGATTCTTAGCCATTTGTTCATGATAATGGGAAGAATTCTAAGCATCAAGCTGAATTCTTGTTTTTCCAGGGGCGTTTGCGGATCTTCCTCGCAGCATATCAGATGCCGCCTAATTCTACCGAACCGAGGGAAAGAAGTCTGCGGAGAGGGATTTTTGGTCGCGGTATTTGGCACCGAACTATCCGGTGCCCTTTATCGATCAGCTGAAGCAGCTGGTCGAATCGCACTAAAGCGGCTGAACTAGCCATGAAGGACTTGGTTGTCCGCTTTGGCCAGCGGAGCCAATTCCGAGCGCTTACTTCGGGCTCGTGAAGCGGATTGTGGGCGCTTGTCCTCGGCTTGATGCTATTAAGCCGATCGGTTCAAGATAGAGGGTGCACGATGGCATTCGCCTGCAAAAGTGCATTGGGGGAAGCTTGACGCGAGAAGTGATGATCGAGGGGCCGCCAGAGGTAAGGAGCATCGCAAGCCCGAATTGTACTATGAAGGTGTATCAAGGGAGCTTGCCATGCGGATAAATGTACCAAAGACATTATATTTCCCTGAGGGCATTCGTGCCACTTTTTGTAATATGGGATTATGGCGTTTATATATTGCCTGTTTTGTTTGAACATATGTTCTTCCTGTGCGGCTGTTTATTGTATATGAATCCTTAGAGTTGGCCAGTCGTCGGCTTCTACCCCCACGTAAAAAGAATATGAGGGTGTTCGGGATATATCTGAATGCTCTTTATCCCATTGTTGGGTCCTTTTACGGAGGCTTTTCTCACGACGAACCAGGCAATCAGACTATAGGGCTTTATTACTCTCACTTAGACATAGGAATTCGAGTATGGTCGGCGCAGCCCCTAGTGTTCGGAAGGCCGAACTAGGGGCTCTATTGGCGCTTGATCAAGACCGATCCGTCGCACTCTGCATTTATAATGGCGTTGTGTGGCATAAATCTTTAAGGATTTTACAACCTCTCGAACAGCTGACCAGCTCTCTCGATGTATCATGACAATTGGTTTTCGCTTTCATCGAGGTGCTCGTCCACAGATCCGGGACACAATCGCAGTAGTTCTCCCTGCGCTACCTTATCCGATATAACGGAACGTAAGGTACCAAAACAAGGGAGCCGGGCAAACCCAACCAATGACCCAAGACATGATTCGGAGCTGATGCATATAGTGCTATAAGTTTGGGGCGCCGGACGACTGAGAAGGTGGTCGGACTTGATTGCCGTATTATGAAGCCCCTGGCATAATCGGGCGTAACACGAGGTGTCGATGAAAAGCGATGGCCGGTAAGTGTTATTTAAGTCTATGCATTGTAGTAAAATGATATGTCGATGCATACGAGTACGATGTATGATTATGGAAAGAGGTGTTTTTTAGCGGAACCTGTGATGGCCGGACTGGAGGGAGATGTCAATGGATCAAGAGTGAATCCGGACTGCCTTCTTTTAGGGGTGGAGGGGGCTCTTGTGTGTCCTAGCCGATTCAAGGCCACCAATCCTGTTCTCAGTCAAAGTTAGTTTGTAAGGCAAATACTCGGAGGTAGCCGGCGTCCCTTCTTTGTGGTTGGTCCTAGGGCTCTGATCGACCCTCGTAAACCCAGCCGTTATACCGTTAAAAGCGGACTCCTCGATTGGTGTCCTGATAGTTGGCTGTAATATCAAAATTTTGATAGGCATGCGCGACTCGCTATCTCCCAGAATCAGATGATTTCACCGAGAAGGCAGGGCTCGGCCTTGTGATTGTATCACATGGTGTTGGCCTGAGTGATTGACCACGTGGAATCTAGTCAACGTGGTTCGTCCCGTTAGCATACGGTAAATTACCGCATGGTGGGAACGTGTCAAAGATTTATTCTTTGGCGAAGTATTTTTTGGTGATCCGAAGACAACCGTTTAGAATGATGGGCCAGAAAAACTTGGCCTTTGCCCCTAGCATCTTTTAGGAGATGTTGTTTGTGGTTTCACACCTGCGGGGGTTTTATGTGATATGGGGCCCCCGGTTTTCTATGTCCGGAAGTACTGCGATTGAGTTGCTGTTGTTAATGCGGTCGGGGCGATCGGTACCGCATTTCTTTATGCTATGGGGGGCTCTTGACGGATGCCTCCTTCATTGTTTCCGCACACGCACCAGCCGCTTTGTTTGAGGATCCGGCATTCTCTATTGGTATAAGCGTTCTGTCAGTTCTTCCAGGAGTACCATGGATTTCACATGGTTGATCGATTGTGTGGCTCGGGCCGGACAGGTCTGAGCTATTCTTTGTCCACTGACCGGACTGGGAGTTGCTGGAATTAGCACCAGCCTTCCTGTTTTGTCGCTTATGACCATTGCGCCGAGGCTTGAGGATGCTTCTTCTTTTGTCCTTCGTATTGTTTTGGACTGTAGTGGTGCGTTGACGTCGGGGCATGTGCCTTGAGTTCTCCCGCTTAGGTTGGGGTGGCTGGTTGTGCCTCGTGTGCCCTTTGTCGGGCGGTCGGGTCCAGATCTTCAAAGGGGCTGTGACGTTGGTCCATCTGTCCACCAAATAATCTTGAGTCGGCTTTAAGCTGTCATATTGCTTCCTTTGCGTGCTCTTTGCCTCGGCCATGAGCCGCCGCTCAAGCGAGCTTGTTCCATCGATCTTCGTGCACGCCCGAATTACTGCCATTGCCGAGGCTTGCCTCGCCCTCGAGGGGGGCGATAGTTGTCCCTCTCCAAGTATCCCACAAAGGCTATCCGGCATTCTCGAAAGGCAAGCCGACTAGGTTATATTCATCTTGGCGCCATCCGGATTGTTTTCGACTTGGCCGGTATTCCTGGCGGGAGCTTGAGCGGCGCCGACGACGCCCATGCTTTGCTTTTCCCCCTGGGGGATTATCCTCCGCTGCCTCATCGCCATTGGTTTCTTTCGAGTGTCCGCCATGTGTATATCATGGGGATAGGCGGCTATCCACCGCCCAGTGAGCGGTGGCTCCTGTGATTCTCCTGTATCATCGTCCATACCATCGATGTCTTTGGAGTCAAAGTCAATCACGTCGGCTAAATCATCGATCGTGGCAATGAAGTGGGTGGTGGGTGGGCAAAGAATTCCTTCATCGCCTGCTTCCCACTCAAGCCAGACATAGTTCGGCCAAGAGCCTCCTGACAAAGAGAGAGACTTTAATGAGTTCAAGATGTCGCCAAGGGCGAAAGTGCCGAAGATATCCGCGCGGTGAACTCCATTACCGAGCCCAACCTGGCTCGACTAGATCGAGGCGCGGACCGGAACTAACGTCCGGATCTGAATCCGGGGTCCGGATTCCTGAGCCACCACAGGTAAGGCCCGTGTTCGGCTCTACCGCCCGATGAGTCTTGCGACCTGGCGAAGGCGGGCCCAGCCCGATTTGGGCAACGCGAGCTGCTCCGATTTAAGTCCGGGGCTACTGCGGGTGAGGGAGTCCTGGACTAGGGCGTGTCCGGATAGCCGAACTATCACCGTTGGCGGACTCTGGACTATCTGGGATACAAGATTGAAGACTCCGTCCGTGTCCGGATGGGACTTTCCTTGGCGTGGAAGGCAAGCTTGGCGATACGGATAAGTAGATCTCCTACCATTGTAACCGACTACTGTGTAACCCTAACCCTATCCGGTGTCTATATAAACCGGAGGGTTTTAGTCCGTAGGACTAACAACAATCATACCATAGGCTAGCTTCTAGGGTTTAGCCTCTCTCGATCTCGTGGTAGATCTACTCTTGTACTACCCATATCATCAATATTAATCAAGCGGAGTAGGGTTTTACCTCCATTGAGAGGGCCCAACACAGGTAAAAACATCGTGTCCTTGTCTCCTGTTACCATCCGCCTAGGACGCATTCAGCCTGGGACCCCTACCGAGATCCGCCGGTTTGACACCGACATCGGGTGCTTTCATTGAGAGTTCCTCCAATATCGCCGTCACCCTATAGGCCCGATGGCTCCTTCAATCATCAACAACGACGCGTCCAGGGTGAGACTTTTCTCCCGGACAGATCTTCAGATTCGGCGGCTTTGGTACTACGGGCCAATTCACTTGGCCATCTGGAGCAGATCGAAAGCTACGCCCCTGGCCATCAGGTCAGGTGAGGGAGTCCCGGACTAGGGGGTGTCCGGATAGCCGGTCTGTCGTCACGGCCGGACTCCAAGACTATGAAGATACAAGATTGAAGACTTCGTCCCGTGTCCGGATGGGACTTTCCTTGGCGTGGAAGGCAAGCTTGGTGATACGGATATGTAGATCTCCTACCATTGTAACCCGACTACTGTGTAACCCTAACCCTATCCGGTGTCTATATAAAACCGGAGGGTTTTTGAGTCCATAGGACCGAACAACAATCATACCATAGGCTAGCTTCTGGGGTTTAGCCTCCTTGATCTCGTGGTAGATCCACTCTTGTACTACCCATATCATCAATATTAATCACGCAGGAGTAGGGTATTACCTCCATCGAGAGGGCCCGAACCTGGGTAAAAACATCGTGTCCCTTGTCTCCTATTACCATCCGCCTAGACGCACAGTTCGGGACCCCCTACCGAGATCCGCCGGTTTTGACACCGACATTGGTGCTTTCATTGAGAGTTCCTGCGGTATGCGTCACCGATAGGGCCCGATGGCTCCTTCAATCATCAACAACGACGGTCCAGGTGAGACTTTTCTCCCCGGACAGATCTTCGTGGTTCAGCCGGCTTTAATCGCGGGCCAATTAAGCAGCCATCTGGAGCAGATCGAAAGCTACACCCCTGCCATCGAGGTCAGATTTGGAAGTTTGAACTATACGGCCGATACCAGCGGAGACTTGATCTTCGACGGATTCGAGCCGCAGCGATGCCGCACCGCCTTGTCTCGATGGGCATGATCTTGCTCTGCAGCCGAGCAGTGCCACGGAGGCCGCACCAAAGATCCGCTCCGACCCTTAATCCGGAGCCGGATTCCCGATCGAGGACGAGTGGTTGGACACCGCCTCGGGGCTACAATCTCTCGGCGATCGAGCCCAACTCCATCCTGTCGCTGCGAAGACCTCGACTCCAGGGTGCCGGACTCCTCTCCGGACTCCGAACCCTCCGCGCCCCTGCCAATCGAATCCGATTGGGCGCCGGTCATGGAGTTCACTGCCGCGGACATCTTTCAGCACTCGCCCTTTGGCGACATCCTGAATTCACTAAAGTCTCTCTCTTTATCCGGAGAGCCATGGCCGGACTACGGTCAGGAAGGTTGGGATGCAGACGACGAAGAAATTCAACGCCCACCCACCACCCACTTTGTAGCCACTGTTGATGATTTAACTGACAAGCTAGACTACGACTCCGAAGACATCGACGGTATGGACAACGACGCCGGAGACGACCAAGACCCAGCGCCTAGAGGGCACTGGAAGGCCACCTCGTCATATGACATATACATGGTGGACATCCCAAAAGATGGGAACGACGATGAAACAATGGAGGATGACCCTCCAAAGAAATGTACCAAGCACCGATGTCGGGCCAAGCGCTCTAAATCCCGCCATACAATAAAGCGGTGATTCCGCACGGGAGATAATAACACCGAGGACGGTGCGAAGAGAACCCCCCTCAGCCCGGGGACTCGGCGGGAGGAGGGAGATGCAAGTCCGCACGATAGTGCGGCAGAAAGAGAGGTCGAGGACGATAATTATGCGCCTCCCTCCGAAGATGAGGCAAGCCTCGACGACGACGAATTTGTCGTGCCTGAGGATCCCGCCGAACAAGAGTGTTTCAAACGCAGGCTTATAGCCACGGCAAGCAGCCTCAAGAAAAAGCAGCAACAGCTTAGAGCTGACCAAGACCTGCTAGCTGACAGATGGACTGAAGTCCTTGCAGCCGAAGAGTATGAACTCGAACGCCCCTCCAAAAGCTACCCCAAACGCAGGCCGTTGCCCCGACTAGAGGAGGAAGCACCAAGTCGCCAACAAGACGACATGGCATCGCCACCCCGTGGCCGCGACAAAGAAGCCTCTCGGCCCTCCGCTCAAGCCACACCCCGACGCCGCTCAAAAAGAACCAAGGCACGGGAAAACGCGCCGGACTTACGAGATATATGGGAGGATAAGGCAAAACATACAAGATCGATCTACGGATCGCGTGGGCTCCCAGCAACGCGGGATGATTACCGTCGCGCCCGGATACAAAGAAACCGCCGGGCGAACACGATGAGACAAAGCTCATATGAGCTACGTCGTGATATAGCCCAATACGGGCGCCAGACACCCACTATGCTTCACAGATGAAGTAATGGATCATCAAATCCCCGAGGGCTTCAAGCCCGTAAACAACGAATCATACGATGGTACCACAGATCCTGCGGTCTGGATCGAGGATTATCTCCTCCATATCCACATGTCCCACGGTGATGATCTACATGCCATCAATTACCTCCCACTCAAGCTTAAAGGACCAGCTCGACATTGGCTCAATAGCTTGCCAGCAGAATCAATTGGTTGTTGGGAGGACCTAGAAGCCGCATTCCTTGATAACTTCCAGGCACATATATGCGACCACCGAGCACCGATGACCTTAGCCACATAATTCAGCAGCCGGAAGAATCGGCCGGACAATTACGGACTCGGTTCCTAACAAAGAAAAAATCAAATCGTTGACTGTATGCGGATCTGAGAGGCCCTTGCAGCCTTCAAACATAACATCCATGACGAGTGGCTTGCCCGGCACCTAGGACAGGAAAAGCCGAAATCTATGGCAGCCCTCACAACCCTCATGACTCGCTTTTGTCCGGGAGAGGACAGCTGGCTAGCTCGAAGCAACAACTTGACCAAACTTCCTGATAGTCCGGATACCAAGGACATCAATGGCAGGTCGCGTCGCAACAAGAACAAGCGCCGCATTAACGGCGATAATACTGAAGATACGGCCGTCAATGCCGGATTCAGAGGCTCTAAACCGGTCGTGGAAGAAGCCATTCAAAAGAAATACCCAGGCCCGTCCAACTTGGACCGCATACTCGATCGCTCGTGCCAAATACATGGCACCCCCGAAAAAGCAGCCAATCACACCAACAGGGACTGTTGGGTGTTCAAGCAAGCAGGCAAGTTAAGTGCCGAACTCAATGACAATGGGCTGCATAGCGATGACGAGGAAGAGCCCCGGCCGCCAAACAATAAAGGACAGAAGGGTTTTCCTACACAAGTGCGGACGGTGAACATGATATACGCAACCCACATACCCAAAAGGGAGCGGAAGCATGCACTAAGGGACGTATATGCGATGGAGCCAGTCGCCCCGAAGTTCAACCCATGGTCTTCCTGCCCGATCACCATCGATCGAAGGGACCACCCCACTAGCATCCGTCAAGGCGGCTTTGCCGCATTGGTTCTTGACCCAATTATCGTGAGTTTCACCTCACCGAGTCCCGATGGATCATGGAAGCAACTGAACCTGCTTTATCGGGATACGGTGTGCAAAATGGGCATAGACCCTCAAGGATTAAACCTACAAAGACGACCTTTAAAGGCGTCATACCGGGTGTAGAGGCCAATTGTACAGGCTCAGTCACACTCGAAGTGGTCTTGGATCTCCGGATAACTTCCGAAGCGAAGAGTTAATCTTCAACATCGTCCCATTCCGCATGGCTATCATTTATCGCTTTCGGACGAACCGCATTTGCAAAGTTCAATGCGGTGCCGCACTACGCATACCTCAAGCTCAAGATGCCAGGCCCTCGAGGAGTAATCACGGTCAATGGAAACGCAAAGCGCTCTCTCCGAGCGGAGGAGCATCTGGCTGACCCTCGCTGGGAGGTGCAAAGCAGCCTCTCACGGCAATTCTCGAGTCCGGCCACTAAAGCGTCCGGACACCGCCAAGCGCGCCCGGAGTAACCTGCAACAAGACCACCTGGCACGATTCAAGCACGAGTAGCAATCCGGCCCCAACCCCAGCCCTCGCGAAATTGCGAAACTAGTATTACGCATACATAATTACGCTCTGGAGATACCATGGGCATATGGGGAGGGGCAAGACAACGGCACGCCAAGAATGCGGCTCGACCGCACCATGGGCTCCCGTTTGTGTCATTTCTTTTTTCTTCCTTTTTTTTCCTTTCGTGACTCCGTCTTTGAGAAGTCCTGTCCGGCACTTGAATCGCCCGAACTCATGATGCAACAGCCGAGGGAAGCGGAAAGCCACGTCGAGCGTTCAGGTGGTCTCTATTACGAGCATTATACCTGTTTTACATACCATCCCTTGACTTACCCACGGAAGGACATGTTAGATAGTCCCATCCCTTGCTTATCACACTATTTGTATCATTCTGCTTCCATTGCAGTACCTTTTTGAATAAACAATACATAGCTTTCGCTTATTATTGCTCTACTTCCTTTATATATACATATGGTCATTTCACGACATGTTGCAACCGTACACTTTGGTACGGCCAATACACCGAGGGCTTAAGTATCCCAAAATTATGGTGTGATAAGTCCGAACACTTTCTAAGTGGGGCACCCGAACTTATAGCATTATATGAATTGGCTCCGAATCATGTCTTGGGTCAATTGTTGGGTTTGCTTGGCTCCGTATTTTGGTACCTTACGTTCCGCTATATCGGCTAAGGTAGCACCGGAGAACCACTGCGATTGTGCCCCGATTATGCTGGGTCGAGCACCTCGATGGAAAGCTAAAACTGACCGTCATGATAAAGGCGAGAGCGATGCGCTGTTCGAGAGGTTTTTCGGGTTCCTAAAGACTTATGCCGCTTAGGCGAGGAACCCGGAATCGTCCGTCAAAGGCGTGGATAAGCGCCCCGAACTTCGGTCTTCCGAATACTAGGGGCTTCGCGAAATTTAAAATTATAGAATTCTATGGCTAAGTGAGAGTGTTCAAGCATTATAAGTCCGGTTGCCTTGTTCGTTGTGTTGAGCGCCTCCTAAACGGACCCAGAATTTGAACAAGAGTGCTCAAGTTTATCCCGAACACCCGGCACTCGTGGCATGAAATTTGAAGCCAACAACTTGCCATCTCTCAAATT
Organism: Aegilops bicornis; assembly: GCA_021605145.1. Lineage (NCBI taxonomy): Eukaryota > Viridiplantae > Streptophyta > Magnoliopsida > Poales > Poaceae > Aegilops > Aegilops bicornis. Next base: position 13,356,815 of record CM038669.1, read on the forward strand.
TGATAAGCGGCCGCCTGAAGGTAATATTTTAAATTAATAAGCGTTGCTTAAGCGCATATGAACAAGTTTTCAGCGTACAAGATAACAAATGCGAGCCTATTCAAAATTACATCCTTGGAGCACTCAATAAGCTATTCGGTGGGCACCCTTGAGAGGCCCTCATAGTACATTTTTAGGCGTCATGATGCTCATGGCCCTTGGTGGCCCGTCCGTCACAAGCTCTCTCGCATCCGGCTTGCCCCAGTGCACTTTAGCACGGGCAAGGGCCCAACGGACTCCTTCAATGCAGGCGGAGGCGCTTGATGACTTCAAGCCGGACGAGGCATCCACCAGTCAACAGCACCAAGTCGAAGTAGCTCCGGGCATGGCCTCCAATGGCCACAACCGCCGCTTATAAGGCCCTTCATGGCCTGTTCGGCGACCTTGTGGAGCTCGACCAGCTGCTTCAGCTGGTCGCTTAGGGGCACCGGATGTCCGGCCTCAACATATTGAGACGAGAATACCTTCTCCGTGGAGCTCCCCTCCTGGGCGCGGTAGAATGCAGCACCATCAGACACACTACAGGGCAAATCTGCGAATGCTCCTGGAGAGCTCCGAATCCGGGTAAGTAATAGGTAATTGACTTTTACATTCTTGCTTTGCATAAAGAATGCCTTACCCGCCGCTATCTTCTTTAGTGCTTCAATTTCTTGGAGGGCTTTTTGGGCCTCGGCCTTCGCAGCTTTGGCATTCTCAAGAGCCGAGGCAAGCTCAGACTCTCGGGTCTTGAGTCACGCTCCAAACCCTCATGTTTTTCACGAGAATCACGGGCTCTTGCCGCACCTCCGCCATTGCGCCTCCCCTTTCTCTCGCTCGTGCGTTCCAGCCGCTTTGTTTTCGACCACGGACACCGCTTCCTTGAGGTCGCCACCTGCGTTAAGTGGCCCTACGGTACCCATGTTATTCCTGTTATTTTTTGCAACCAAAACCTTTTCCATAAGGTATTTCTTTACTAAGGTATTACTTACCTTCCTTGTCCTCGAGCTGCTTCTTGGCTTGTCAAGAGCTCGTTCTCGGACCGCTCGAGGTTACTGCTTCCAATGCATTGACCTCCATGATCGGTCTTGGCGAGAGGTCAGCCAGCGAGCCTGCATTCCCATATTGACATACTTATGTTAGACTCCTGCGTATATCTTTTAGATCCTTAGTCCGGCTTTTCTTTCCGAACACCGAACTAAGCATCGAGAACTACTGTCTGTCACGGTAATATTTTTATAGGTTTTAAACTTACCTCAAAGCCTGTTAGAAGGCTGAGTACGAGGCTTCAGTCGAGCCGCTCTTGGCGGGTGAACTATCCGGATCACTACACTCATAGCAGTGCGGTGCTCCTCCTCGATGGAGGCGCCGTTGGCGCCTCCATGGCTATCCGGTGCCTCCGGTTGGGCCGGAGGACACCGGGCGTCTTACCCTTCTTGCGAAGGATCCGCTGTCCGGACTTCGGAACCGTTGACGGTTCCGGCATGGAGTCCGGACGAGGGTCAGGCTTAGAGCCCCTAGGGGTGTTGCCCCCCGCGCGCCTGGAGTCCGGGAGGTCGCCTTGTGGCACCTCCTGCGCTACCTCCTCTTGACCAAGCCCCCCTTGAGGCCCCACCGCGGCGTCGTTCGCAGCGTGAGGCGAGGAGGCGGTCGGAAGCAAGTACTCTCCATTTACAGCGAGCCCGAGGACCCGCTCGATGAATCGGCAAACTTCGCCCTTGGGCGGGCTGCATGATTGTTGACATTAGACAATGCTATGCAATTATGAAAAGCAGTGGGTATCCGGACACTTACGATCTCGCCGAGGCTTGGCCCTTGTTGGCCAATCCTCCTCCCTCGTCGATGTTGGTGGAGAAGTCCGGAGGAAGGGTCCTTCCTTCTTGGACCCTCCGGCCTCCCCGTTAGGCGGCCTTCCTTTTCTTCTCCTCCTCCGGCTGGGAGGAGCTTCTTCTTCTTCCTCCTCGTCCTCGGGAGAAGATTACGCTTGAGAATCGGCGGCAAAGACTGGCATCGGGAGCTCCTTCGAGTTCCCGTGGCCTCCTTCTTAGCCTTCTTCTCCGGCACCACATGGGGCGCGGAGCCGGCAGCCCGATTAATGGGCGTCCTCCGGGTCTTCCGGCAAAGGAGCCGACGATTAATCTTTCGAGATGTCTTCAGCCCGATCTGTCAAAGATTAGGGAGTTTTAGATCCAGCGTGAGAGTCAATCTATGAAAAAAGAGTCCCGTAAAGGGTAAAATAACTTACCTCGCCCGGCTGGGCCGCGAGCTTTATCCGATCTTTGGTAGCGGATCTTTGGAACTTCAGCGCCCTTGAAACGACACCTTCGGGCATCTTCGTGCGTAGTGTTGAAGAGCGGCTCAAAACTTCGATCTTTGTGCGGATCGAACTCCCACAAATTGAAGGCCCGTTGTTGGTATGGGAGAATCCGGCGGATGAGCATCACTGGATTACGTCGACAAGCACGAGATTCTTGTCCACCAGGTTTGGACGCATGTCGGAGTCGGATAGCTCTTCGAATTCCCCCACGTCGGGCCCGTCTCTTTCCATGACGAGAGCCGTGTGGGAAGCCAGATCTGAATTCGGGGCCGCCACCCATTCGAAGTCAGCGTGGCTTTCGGTGATGTAGAACCACCCGATTGCCACCCCTTTATTGTCTCCACAAAGCGCCCTCGAGCCATAGGACCTTGGCCATCTTGCCAACCATGGCGCCTCCGCACTCCGGCTGACCGCCCACTACCTTCGGCGGACGTTGAAGATCTTCAGCCATAAGCGAAGTGGGGCTGGATGCAGAGGAAGGCCTCACACCTGACGATAAACGCCGAGATGTTGAGGATGAAATTGAGGCCAGGTCGTGGAAGTCCGAGGCCCGTAGTAGAACATGAGCCCCGGACAAATGGGTGAAGTGGAAAACCAAGTCCAGCGGAGGAAGTGGGGTAGAAACACTACCCTCTCATGGGGCCTGGGGGTTGGAATGAGCTGCCCCTTGTCAGGCAGCCTGTGCGCGATGTTGCCGGACAAGTATCCGGCCTCCCACAGTCTTGTGATGTGCCCCTCCGTGACGGAGGAGGCCATCCACCTGCCTCCCGCTCCTGACATGGTTGGAGAAAGGTCGAGGTGGGATGTGCGGACTTGGGCGCTGGAGCTCGAGTGCGCGGAAATGGATAAGCAAAGGAGGAAGAAGGCGTAGGTGAAGAGGTGGATCCTTATCCCCTTATATGGACGGACGGAGCTATCGTCCCCACCAACTGGTAAAACTGCTTATTTCCCAAAGCGCCCGTAATCAATGGCGCGGATGGAGTTACCTACGTCCGTATTGATGAGAATCCCGGAATAAGGGGGCACGATCTATGCTTTGATAAGGCGTGCCAAGGAAACCGCCTCGCTAAACATCACCGAGGTGGAAGCGGTAAAACGATTCATATAAAGGCCTGGCCGTTGTGTGATGTCACGCCCGTGGAATACGTCGGCAGATCTGTGCAAAAATTATTCTCTCTACGGTGTTATGTGGAACTTGTTTTGCAGAGCGGACACTATCCTTGTGTTCAAAACCTTCTATGAAGTATTCATAGGAGGAACCCGCCTTGCAAGGCGAAGACAATATCTGCGCCCAGGACTAAATGCGTCATTGAAGCCTGGTTCGAGGACTCTTGAGGAGTCCCGGACTACGGGTGGCCGGATAGCCGGACTATCGTCACGGCGGACTCCAAGACTATGAAGATACAAGATTGAAGACTTCGTCCCGTGTCCAGGATGGGACTTTCCTTGGCGTGGAAGGCAAGCTTGGCGTCTGAGATATGTAGATCTCCTACCATTGTAACCCGACTACTGGTAACCCTAACCTATCCGGTGTCTATATAAACCGGAGGGTTTTAGTCCGTAGAGACGAACAACAATCATACCATAGGCTAGCTTCTAGGGTTTAGCCTCCTTGATCTCGTGGTAGATCCACTCTTGTACTACCCATATCATCAATATTAATCAAGTAGGAGTAGGGTATTACCTCCATCGAGAGGGCCCGAACCTGGGTAAAAACATCGTGTCCCTTGTCTCCTGTTACCATCCGCCTAGACGCACAGTTCGGGACCCCCTACCCGAGATCCGCTGGTTTTGACACCGACATCAGGTTTGGGAGTTTGAACTACACGGCTGACATCCGCGGAGACTTGATCTTCGACGGATTCGAGCCACGCCCAAGCCGCCCGCCTTTGTCTCGATGGAGTACGATATAGCTCTGCCGCCCAACAATTGCCACGGAGGTCAAGCACCGGCGTCTGCTCAAACCTTTGGTTCGAGCCAATCACGGCCGAGGACGAGTGGTTGGACACCGCCTCGGGGCTGAAATCTCTCTGGCGATTGAGCGAACACCATCCCTGTCGCTGCGAAGCCCGTGACTCCGAGGTGCCGGACTCCTCTCCGGACTCCGAACCTCCCACGCCTGCGGTCCGAATCCGATTGGGCGCGGTTATGGAGTTCACTACCGCGGACATCTTTCAGCACTCGCCCTTTGGCGACATCCTGAATTCACTAAAGTCTCTCTCTTTATCAGGAGAGCCCTGGCCGGACTATGGTGAGGAAGGTTGGGATGCGGACGACGAAGAAATTCAACGCCCACCCACCAAACACTTTGTAGCCACTGTCTATGATTTAACCGACAGGCTCGACTTCGACTCCGAAGACATCGACGGTATGGACGACGATGCAGGAGATAATCAAGAACCAGCGCATACAGGGCACTGGAAGGCCACCTCATCATACGACATATACATGGTGGACATCCCAAAAGACGGGAATGGCGGTGGAACAACGGAGGATGACCCCTCTAAGAAACAGCCGAAGCGCCCGAGATCGGCGGCGCGCGCTCTAAATCCGCCATAGCAAAACGGTGATTCCGCACGGAGATAATAACACCGGACCGTGCGAAGACAACCCGCTCAGCAGGATTCAGCACACGAGGAGGGAGAAGCCAGCCCTCATGATAGAGCGGCAAGAGAGAGAGGTACAGGACGATAATTATATGCCTCCCTCCGAAGATGAGGCAAGCCTCGGCAACGACCAATTTGTCGTGCCCGAGGATCCCGGGCGAGAGGCGTTTCAAGCGCGAGGCTTATGGCCACGGCAAGCAGCCCTCAAGAAAAGCAAAGAAGCGGCAACTTAGAGCTGACCAAGACTTGGTACTGGCGGATGGACCGAAGTCCTTGCAGCGAAGAGTATCTGAACTTCGAGCGCCCCTCAAAAGCTACCCCAAAAGCGATCCCGTTGCCTCGATCGGAGGAGGAAGCACCAGCGTCACAACTATTTGACATGGCAGACCGGCCACCCGTGGCGCTGACGGAAGAAGCCACTCGGCCCTCCGCTCAAGCCACGCCCGACGCCGCTCAAAAAGTACCAAGGCACGGGAGAACGCGCGCGGACTTGCGAGATATCTTGGAGGATAAGGCAAAGCAAACAAGATCGATCTACGAGATCACGTGGGTGCCCAACGACTCGGGATGATTACCCGTCACGCTGGATACAGAAATCAACCCGGCGGGCGAACCACGATGAACAAAGCTCATATGAGCTACGTCGTGATATAGCCCAATCTGTAGGCGCCCGCACACCCACTATGCTTCACAGATGAAGTAATGGATCATCAAATCCCTGAGGGTTTCAAACCCGTAAACATCGAATCATACGATGGTACCACAGATCCCGCAGTTTGGATCAAGGACTATCTCCTCCACATCCACATGGCTCGCGGTGATGATCTACATGCCATCAAATACCTCCCACTCAAGCTTAAAGGACCAGCTCGGCATTGGCTCAACAGCTTGCCAGTGAAGTCAATCGGTTGTTGGGAGGACACCGAAGCCGCATTCCTCGATAACTTCACAGGCACATACCGATGCGACCACCGTACACCGATGACCTTAGCCATATAATTCAAAGCAGCGGAAGAATCGCCGGAACAATTACGGGCCGCGGTTCCTAACAAAGAAAAATCAGATCGCCGACCGTCTCCGGATGCGTAGGCGCTAGCAGCCTTCAAACACAACATCCATGACGAGTGGCTAGCCCGGCACCTAGGACAGGAAAAGCGAAATCCATGGCAGCCCTCACCACACTCATGACCCGCTTACCTGCGGTAGAAGACAATAGCTGGCCTGAAGCAACAACTTGGCCAAACACCACAGTAGTTCGGATACCAAGGGCGACAATGGCAGGTCGGCGTCGCAACAAGAATAAACGCCCACATTAACGGTCACAATGCTGAAGATCTGACGATGAAATGCCGGATTGAGGCTCTAAACCCGGTCGTGGAAGAAGCCATTCAAAAGAAATACCCGGGGCCCGTCCAACTTGGACCGAATACTTTCGATCAAGCATGCGGATACATGGCACCCCGAAAAACCAATAACCACACCAGCGAGGATTGTTGGGTGTTCAAGCGAGCAGCAAGTTAAATGCGAACTCAATGACAAGGGGCTGCATAGCGATGACGAGGAGGAGCCCGGCCGCCCGAACAATAGAAGGACGGAAGGGCTTTCCCCCACAAGTGCGGACGGTGAACATGATATCACGCAACCCACATACCCAAAAGGGAGCGGAAGCGTGCACTAAAGGGGCGTATATGCGATGGAGCGATCGCCCGAAGTTCAACCCATGGTCTTCCTGCCCGATCACTTTTGATCGAAGGACCACCCCACTAGCATCCGGCTACGGCGGTTTCGCTGCATTGGTTCTTGATCCAATTATCGACGGATTTCACTCACCCAGAGTCCTGATGGATTTGCCGAAAGCAGCCTGAACCTGATTTATCGAGGATACAATGTGCAAAATGTGCATAGACCAGTCAAGAATCACACCCACTAAGAAAACCTTTAAAGGCGCCATTCCAGGTGTAGAGGCCAACTGTAAAGTCTCCATTACACTTGAAGTGGTCTTCTGATCCCTGGATAACTTCTGGAGTGAAGAGTTAATCTTGACATAGTCCCGTTCATGGCGGTCATCACGCCATCGCCGGGCGAACCGCATTCGCAAAATTCAATGCGGTGCCGCACTACGCGTACCTCAAGCTCAAGATGCCAGGCCCTCGAGGCGTAATCACGGTCAATGGAAACACCGAACGCTCCCTCCGAAAGGAGGAGCATACGGCCGCCCTTGCGGCAGAAGGGCAAAGCAGCCTCTTAAGGCAATTCTCGAGTCCGGCCATTAAATGTCCGGACACCGTCAAAGCCGCCGGGTAACCTCTGACAAGAAGACCGCCCTGCACGATCCGAGCAAAGCGTGTAATGCGGTCCCAACCCCAGCCCTCGCGAACTCGCGAAGCGGTACTATCGCATAATTGCGCTTTCTGAAGCACCATGGGCATAAGGGACGGACCCGATCACCACGCATGCCAGAGTACGGGCTAGACCGCACTAGGGGCTCCCGTTTGTGTCATTCCTTTTTTTCTTTTCCTTTTTCTTTCTTTTTTACTTTCGAGAATCGTCTTCCGAAGCCACATGCGCACTAGAATTGCCGAACTCACGATGCAACAGCCGAGGCGGTAAACTGCGTCAAGTGTCCGGTGGTCTCTACTCGAGCATTATACCTGTTTTACATACCATCCCATGACTTACCCAGAGAGGACATGTTAAATAGTCCCATCCTTGCTTTTCGTGACTTTTTGTATCGTTCTGCTTTCATTGCGGTTTCTTTTTGAATAAACAATACATAGCTTCCGCTTATTATTGCATTCCCTTTTTCCATATATGTTCATCTATGACATGTTGCACCCATTACACTTTAGTGCGGTCAATACACCGAGGGCTTAAGTACCCCAAAGAATGGTGTGATAAGTCCGAACACTTTCACAAGTCGGCACCCGAACTTATAGCATTATATGCATCGGCTCCGAATCATGTCTTGGGTCAATAGTTGGGTTTCCGGCTCCCATGTTTTGGTACCTTCACGTTACATTATATCGGCTAAGGTAGCTGGGAGAACCACTGCGATTGTGCCCGGTTGAGCTGGGTTGAGCACCTCGGTGGAAAGCTAAAACTGACCGTCATGATAAGGTGAGAGCGATCGCTGTTCGAGAGGTTTTTGGTCCCTAAAGACTTATGCCGCTTAGAGCGAGGAGCGGCATTGTCCGGCCAAGGCGTGGATAAGCGCCCGAACTCGGTCTTCGAATACTAGGGGCTTCACGAAATTAAAATTATAGAATTCTATGGCTAAGTGAGAGTGTTCAAGCACTATAAGTCCGGTTGCACAGTTACGTTGCCTTGGCGCCTCCTCGAAGGACCCAAGAATGGGAACAAGAGCGCTCAAGTTTATCCGAACACCCGGCACTTTGGTGGCATGAGGGGCTGAAGCCAACGACTTGCCATCTCTCAGATTTGATAAACGGCCGCCTGAAGGTAATATTTTAAATTCTGGCGTTACTTAAGCGGCGTATGAACAAGTTTTCAGCGTCTGGGGATAACAAATGCGAGTCTATTCAAAAATTACATCTTTGGAGCATTCACCGCTATAAAGGCGGGCACTCTTCGTGATGCCCTCATAATACATTTCGGGCTTGCGATGCTCCTTGCCGGTGGTGGTCCGTCCTTCACAAGCTTCTCACCGTCCGGCTTGCCCCGGTGCACCTTAGCATCGGGCAAGGGCCCTGAGCACCTTCGATGCAGCGGAGTGCATGATAACTCGATCCATGGGCGAGGCGTCCACCAGCCGCCACACTAGACCGAAGTAGCTCCGAGCATGGCCTCATTCGCCACAGCCGAGCTATAAAGGCCCTTCATGGCCTGTTCGGCGACCTTATGGAGCTCGACCAATTGCCAGATTGGTCGCTCAAAAGGCACCGGTGTTCGGCCTCGACATCTTGAGACCAAAACACCTTCTCCGTTGAGCTCCCCTCTTCGGCTCCGTAAAGCGGCGGCATCGGATACCTGCGGGGCAGATCTGCAAAGGCTCTGGAGAGCTCGGATTCGGGTAAGTAATAGATAATTGACTTTTACATTCTTGCTTTGCATAAAGAATGCCTTACCGCCGCTATCTTCCTCATCGCCTCAATCTCACGGAGGGCTTTGCAGGCTTCGCCTTAGCGGCCTTAGCACTCTCAAGAGCCGAGGCAAGCTCGGACTCTCGGGTCTTGAGTCACGCTCCAAACCCTCGTGTTTTTCCACGAGGCACAGGCTCTTGTCGTACCTCCGCCAGTGCGCCTCACCTTCTCTCACTCGGTCAGCTCCGGCCGCTGCACTTTGAGCCACGCTGGTCACCGCTTCCTTGAGGTCGCCACCTTGTTCGTGGCCCCTGCAATACTCACGTTATTCCTGTCATTTTTGCAACCAAATCCTTTCTATAAGGTATTACTTTAATAAGGTATTACTTACCTTCCTTGTCCTCGAGCTGCTTTTGGCAAGTCGAGCTCGTTCTCGGATTGCTTTCGAGGCTCTGCTTCAATGCATTGACCTCTGCGGTCGGTCTTGGCAGAGGTCGGCCGGCGCAACTTTGCATTCCCATATTGACATATTTATGGTAGACTCCTGCGTATATATTTTTAGATCCTCAGTCCGGCTTTCCTTTCCGAACACCGAACTAAGAATCAGGGGCTACTGTCTATGCGGTAGTATTTTTACATATTCGAAACTTACCTCAAAACCTGTTAGAAGGCTGGTACATGCTTCGACCAGCCCGCTCTTGGCGGACTGAACTTTCCGGACCACCGCACTCATGATAGTGGGATGCTCCTCGTCGATGGAGGCGCCGTTAAGCGCCTCCAGCAAGTTATCCGGTGCCACCGGATGGGCCGGAGGTCACGGTGTCCCAGATCTTTCCCTTCTTCTGAAGGGCCGCTTGCGGACTTCGGAACCATCGGGGTTCTCAGTGCGGAGTCAGGCAGGGCGGACTTAGAGGCCTCCGGGGTTTGCCCCCTTTGCGCCGAGTCCGGGAGGTCGCCTTGCGGCGCCTCCTGGGCCACCTCCTCCTGGTTGGGCCCCTTTTGGGACTCCACCGCGGCATCGTCTGCGTCATGAGGGGAGGAGGCGGTGGGAAGTGAAGTGCTATTCACATCCGACGAATTCAGGGAGCCGCTCGACGAAGCGGCGAGCTCGTCCTTTGACGGGCTACATGGTTATATTCGTTAGAAGACACCATCACGAGAAATAAAAATCATTAGTTATTTTGGAATCCGGACACTTACGATCTCGCCGAGGCTTGGCCCTTGATGGCCCTCCTCCTCGTCGTTGTCGATGTTGGTGGAGAAGTCCGGAGGAAGGGTCCTTCCTTTCATGGACCCTCGGCCTCCCGATCAGGCGGCCTTCCCTTTTCTTCTCTTCCCCGGCGGAGAGGCTTCTCTTTCCTCCTCCTCGTTCTTAGGAGAGGATTACGCTTAAGAATCGGCGGCACTCGACAGCAGAGCTCCTTGAGTTCCAGTGGCCTCCTTCTTGGCCTTCTTCTCCGTCACCACGTGAGGTGCTAGAACCAGCAGCCCCCGTCATTAAGCGTCCATTGGTCTTCAGCAAAGGAGCCGGACGGTTAATCTGTCTTGACGTCTTCAACCCGATCTGTCAAAGGTTAAGGGAGCTTTAGATCCCGCATAGAATCAAACTATGAAAAAGAGTCCCATAAAGGGCAAAATGACTTACCTCGCTGGCTTGATTGCTGGCGAATCCGCGATCTTGATAGCGGATGCGGAGCCGGCACCCTTGAACAAAGCACCTTCCGGGCATCTGCGTGCGTAGTGTCGAAGAAGCTGGCTCAAATGCAGTCTTGTGCGGATCAAACTCCCACAAATTGAAGGCCCGTTCTTTGGCATGGGAGAATCCGGCGGATGAGCATAACACAGACTACGTTGACAAGCTTGAGGTTCTTGTCCACGGGTTTTGACACGAGTTTGGAGTCCGGCCAGCTCTTCGAATCACCCCACGTCAGGCCCGTCTCTTTCCATGATGTGAGCCGTGTGGGGGAGCTAGATCTGAATTCGGGGGCCGCCGCCCATTTGGAGTCGCGCGGCTCGGTGATGTAGAACCACCCCGATTGCCAGCCCTTTGTGGTCTCCACGAAGGAGCCCTCAAGCCATCTAACGTTGGGCATCCTGCCCGCCATGGCGCCTCCGCACTCCGTCTGTCGGCCGCCCACTATCTTCGGCTTGACTCTAAAGGTCTTCAACCATAAACCGAAGTGGGGCTGGATGCGAAGGAAGGCCTCGCCTGACGATAAGCGTCGAGATATTGAGGATGAAGTTTGGGGCCGGATCGTGGAAATCCAGGCCGTAAAAGAACATGAGACCCCGGACAAATGGGTGAAGTGGAAAACCTAGTCCGCGGAGGAAGTGGGTGAGGACCACCACCCTCTCATGGGGCCTAGGGTGGGGATGAGCTGCCCCTTTGTGGGGAGCCGACACGCGATGTCGCCGGACAAGTATCCGGCCTCCCGCAGCTTACTGTGATGTGCCCCTCCGTGGCGGAGGAGGCCATCCACTGCCTCCCTTTCCGGACATGGCTGGAGAAGGTTGAGGAGGGATGTCTGGACTTGGGCGCTGGAGCTTCAGTCTTGAGGAATGGATGAGCAAAGGAGGAAGAAGGCGTGGGTGAAAAGGTGGATCCTTATCCCTTATATGGATGAACGCAACTAAGCGCCCCACCAGCCTGCAGTAAAACTCTCTTATCTTCCAAGCGCCAGTAATCAATGGCGCGGTTGGGTTACCCACATCCGTATTGATGAGAATCCGAATAAGGGGACACGATCTACTGCCTTGACAAAGGCGTGCCAAAGGAAACCGCCTCGCTAAACGCCGGCGAGGTGGTATAGTAAAACGATTCGACTAAGAACTTGGCCGTGGCGTGATTACACGCTGTGGAATACGTCGCCAGATTGATTTTGTGTAAATATTATTCTCTCTACGGTGTTATGTGAAATTATTTTGCGAGCCGGACCTTTGTCCTTGTGCTCAAAATCTTCTATGAAGTATTCGGAGGAGGAACCCGCCTTGCAATGCCGAAAGACAATATGCGCGCCCGGACTAAATGCGTCATTGAAGCTGGTTAGAGACTCTTGAGGGAGTCTTGGACTAGGGTGTCCGGATAGCCGAACTATCACCGTTGGCGAACTCCTGGTCTATGAAGATACAAGATTGAAGACTCTGTCCCGTGTCCGGATGGGACTTTCCTTGGCGTGGAAGGCAAGCTTAGCGTCTGGATATGTAGATCTCCTACCATTGTAACCGACTACGCAGGTAACCCTAACCCTATCCGGTGTCTATATAAACCGGAGGGTTTTAGTCCGTAGGGCGAACAACAATCATACCATAGGCTAGCTTCTAGGGTTTAGCCTCTCACGATCTCGTGGTAGATCTACTCTTGTACTACCCATATCATCAATATTAATCAAGCGGGAGTAAGGTATTACCTCCATCGAGAGGGCCCGAACCTGGGTAAAAAACATACGTGTCCCTTGTCTCCTGTTACCATCCGCCTAGGCCTTGCAGTTGGGACCCCCTACCCGAGATCCGCCGGTTTGACACCGGCAATAGGGGTGACACCTCGAGCTTTGTTCGACAAATGAGTCTAAGCCATGTTCAGCGTGGATCGTCCTAAGCAGTGCTCTGGCATAGGCCCAAATCCATCGAAGATCAAGTCCCGCGGATGTCGTCGTGTAGTTCGAGTTTCGGACGACCTCGACCGTGGGCGTGGGACGAATGTTGATCTACTCCGGATGGCCAGCGAGTTGGCCAGCGGTGCAAAACCGCCCGAACACGAAGATCTATCCGGGAGGAAAGTCTGCATACAGGACAGCGTTGTTGATGATGATTGAAGGAGCCATCGAGCCTGACAGAGAAGACATAGAGGAACTCTCAATGAAAGCACCAATGTCAGTGTCAAAACCGGCGGATCTCGGGTAGGGGGTCCCGATCTGTGTGTCAAGGCTGATGGTAACAGGAAGCAAGGGACACAGATGTTTACCCAAGTTCAAAGCCCTCTCGATGGAGGTAAACCCTACTTCCCGCTGATTAATATTGATGATATGGGTAGTACAAGAGTAGTTCACTATGAGATCGTAGAGGATAAACCCTAAGAGCTAGCCTATGATGGTATGATTGTAATTGTGATCGGCCTTCTAGGGACCAACCTCTACGGGTTTATATAGGCACTTAGGAGAAGGCTAGGGGTTTACATGGACTTGGTTACAAGGAAGGAAATATAATATCCGGATGCCAAGTGTCGATGTCAAAACCGGCGGATCTCGGGTAGGGGGTCCCAACTGTGCGTCTAGGGCGGATGGTAGCGAGGAGACAAGGCACACGATGTTTTTACCAGGTTCGGGCCCTCTCGATGGAGGTAATACCCTACTCAGCTTGATTAATATTGATGATATGGGTAGTACAAGAGTAGATCTACCACGAGATCGGAGAGGCTAAACCCTAGAAGCTAGCCTATGGTATGATTGTTGTTCGCCCTACGGACTAAAACCCTCCGGTTTATATAGACACGGATAGGGGTAAGGTTACAGAGTCGGTTACAATGGTAGGAGATCTACATATCCGTGTTATAAGCTTGCCTTCCACGCCAAGGAAAGTCCCATCCGGACACGGGACGAAGTCTTCAATCTTGTATCTTCATAGTCCAGGAGTCCGGCCAACGGTGATAGTTCGGCTATCCGGACATCCCCTAGTCCAGGACTCCCTCAGTAGCCTGTTTTCCACGCCAAGGAAAGTCCCATCCGGACACGGGCCGTAGTCTTGAGTCTTGTATCTTCACGCTTCAATTGTCCGGACGATGTACACGGTCCGTCTGTCCGGATACCCCCTAATCCAGGACTCCCTCACAGGGTGCATTCCAAAACTTTTGAAAGTTTTCTTCTCTCTCCAAAAATCCTATTTTGAGAAAATTCAAATTAACACATCGTTTCAAAACAGTACAAAAAAGTTGTCTGGAAAATTTTCACATAAAATTGAAAATAAACTAGACATAATTTGAGAAACAACAAAAAAAGAATCAAATCATTTGGACTTATATTTAAAACTTTATAGCCAGTCAAAGTTTAGTCAAAAATTTGTTTTTAATAAAACCAGAAAAAGAAAATTGTTTCGGGGGGCTTACGCTTTCCTCTAGCGAAAGGCGTGTTCAAATGGAATCGCTTCCACTTAAACCAGTCTTGGGCGGCTCAGTCACCAGGACAGTGGGTCCCTTGGGCCCACCGGTCAGGGTTTGACGATCGCCGCGCCTCCTCCTCCTCCTGGCCGAGCAGGCGGGGCTCTGGCGATCAACGCCGTGAGCAGTGGCTACCCACGGGACTCGAGGCAGGGATGGATCCGCTGGTCGAGGTCCTCCGGTGGTCGAGCGACTAGTGGGGACGAAGGGAGTCACCGGCGGAGAGCTCCGCGGCGGAGGTGGCCTCGGGAGGATTTGGGGGTTTGGGCCACGGTGGCTCCCCGTCAAAGCTGAGGGTTGGGCGGCTCCGCAAGGTCGAGAGGAGGAGGATGGTGGCACTGGATGGGCTGGGGAGGCCTTGATTGCGACGAACGGGAGCGGAGGGTGGCGGCGGCCGAACTGGCCGGAGACGAGGAAGACGGTCTCCCCCTGCCGACTACTGGCTGTAGGGGGCACTAGTGGGATGGTAGGAGGTCGGCTGAGGGCCGGACAAGCTCGGGGGCTCCTTTTATAGCGCGACCAGGTCGGTTCCGCAGCGGCCGGGGATAAGATCGGCGACGGTAGTGGATAGGAACAGCGAACAACCGTTCTGTAGCTTGCAGCGCGATGTGTCGATGCTGGAGATGGCGGCAGAAGCTAGCTGACGAAAGCGCGTGCATCGCCTCGGGGCGAGCCGGGCGAGCGTAAGGTGGTTTCGGGCGCCCGTCCATGGCGAGCCGGTAGGTGGGCTGCTAACCGCCATGGCCGACTGGACGGCGGCGCTGTGGGGCTCGAGGCGGCCGGGAGGGTTACGGTGGCCAGGCGAAGCGGGCGCGCCCTGCGAAAGCAAAGGCCAGGGGCACAACGCGACGGCTCGGTGCGCGCGTGTGCAAAACGTGTGCTCTGGGCGCGCCCAGAGCACGCACGCCAAGCGTTCGGCAAAATGCCAAGGCATGTCAGGAGGCTTGGGTGGGGCTGGGGATTAACAGGTTTAGGTTAGAGTTATCTAGGGGCTTAGTGGACATCTTTGGTTTGGTCAGAATCAAGTCCACAATGCAAAACTAAAATCCAAGCCAAAAGCGGCCATGCACACAATGTATTTGACAGAATACTAAGGGCATCAAGGCAACTCTTGGGTGGCCAAAAACTCGAGATCATAGTCTCTTTGGATGATAAAGAAGGTGGCAAGGTTAGTTAGGCGAGGAACCGAAACTTGTTAGTGCAGGTTTTTGAGAAAACCAAAGCTGGGCCGAGAAACTAAAGGCTATCATTGCATGGACCAAAAATACTCCAATGGGTCCACTCTCCACGGACTTAAGGGTTTTGTAGGGTGGTTTATAAGCAGGAGAAAGATCATGGGCACTAGAGCAAAACAAAATACGGTTGCGATGAAAACACCCAAGCGGACGAGAGAGCAAAATAGGATGATTTGCTCAAAATTTTTCAAAGAACACCAGTGGGTTTTTGCATAAAGTTGAATTATACACTACTACCAACATCCCCTAATTTTGGTGGAAGTTTTAAAGGAATATTTAAATGGGTTGTAGTGCAAAAGTGCAAACTGGACCAGATTCGAAAACTTGGGGTAGAGCTCAAAATCTCCAAATTCTTAAGAGAGGTTTTTGCATAAAAGTGATTTAGGGACATCATATGTCATCCCCAAATTTTGGTGGGATTTTTAAATAAATTTATCAAAGGGTTGTAGTGCAAAAGAGGCTCTAAAGCTTATAAAAATCATTTTTAAAAGAAATGAAGCTCAGGGAAAATAATCATATAAATAATTCCACTGATAAAAGAAATGTTTCTAGAGAGGGTATACAAGTCCAACAACATTTGAAAAGTTTTTTACTTGGGGTGGAAACTCCACAACTCAGAAGAAAAGAGTGGTTCTGAATCAAAGAAAAAAATTCAGAAAATAAAAAAATTTAATTTACCAAGGCAAAATTTTAATCAATAAATCATGGTTAAATTTTTGGGGTGTTACAACACTACCCCCCTTAAGAAAAAATCTAAGTCCTCGAGATTTGCTAAGAACTGTTTTGAAAATATTACTCCTATTAAATTTGGAACCAAATAGTTTACCCATAGGACAAACTTTGTGTCGTCGGGGTTGGTTTTTGGTAGCTACGCCTAGAATTAAAAATGCAATCGTACACCAACATACTTATGCATGGCTACTATTTAAAATAGGGGCGCACAAGCAAACAACATTTAATTATGGCGATATAGGATCACACAGTTACAGGGCGTGGACATACTAAGACTCGGTACTAGTCGAGTGACTTTAGTCTACCTCGTTAATATCTAGGTGTGCATGCCTTGTGGACGTCGAGGCTTTTCCACGGGTTTCACCGTCGGGGTTAGCTGGAGAGGGTTGAGGAACTGCCCGGTCGGGGTAGCAATGATGACTATCGCGGGGTAGCGATGATGACTCATTAAAAACCCAATAACATTAATTAGAAGTAACATGATGAGATTCACATGATATTCAAGTACTAGATACTCAAGACGTCCATAACCGGGGACACGGCTAATCATGATTAGTTTATACACTCTGCGAGAGGTTTCTTGGCAGTTTTCCCCACAAGACTCGATGCGCCTCCGTTTGGTTCTCGCACTACATGGTGTTTGAGAGCGGATGACCGAGACACGATCTTTGAAGCACTAGCACCTTACATGTGGGTATACCGTACCAACCTACATCCCCTACATCAGCTAGCCTACCCGTAAGAGTTCGCACAACTTACTCGGCTATGCGAGCCCATAATGGCTTGTGGCTGCACCACGGAAGTTTCTAGTTTGAATAATCTTATGATCCCTTTGAGCACAGGTGGCGGTCCGAAGAAATACTGAGGCAAGTCCTGATAGAAACCAGGTGCCTCAATCCACCCAGATGTGTGTTTAAGTTGCCACCTTAAATAAACCATTAAATAACAATCTCACATCTGTAATGGAATTCACTCACCCAATCCACGTCTACTAGAATAGCATGGCAATAAGAAAACGTAGAAGTAACTCCCAAGGGTTTGAAAATAAAACAGGTAATAGGTACTACCTCAACTACTTCCCATCCCACAATTTAATTAGATCCTAATCAATGCAATGTTTGAGGAATAGATCTAATGCATAAAACTGGGTAGTAGAAAAAGGTATGATCAAGTGTTACTTGCCTTGCTGACGATCCGCGAAACCTAGAGACTCGAAGTAACAAGCGGGCGCACTCAACGGGTGATCTACTTGAGACAAACAACAAGCATACAATAAGTACTCATCTAATGCACAGGAAATCTAGGATAGAAGATCTAACCAGAAAATTCAACTTAAGAACCACAGGTGCAAAAAATCGAATCAAATAAAACAACGAAAGTCAAACGTCGAAAGAAAAGCGACTCGGTTCTAGCAGTTTGAAACTAGGTCAAATTTTATAGTAGCAAAACTTTGTTTAAGTGGATTAGTCGAACGGCGGTTTGAAACAAAACTCGGTAGCGCTTGAATCACCTAATTCCGATAAGCGGCGAGAAGATAAACTGATTCGAAGATTGGATTAGGAAATCGAAATCGAAAATAACGGATTAAATCCGATTTAAAAGAAAAAGCAACGAGCGGTTAAGCGAGCGGACGTTAGATTAGCGAAAACTAACCGCTAACGCGTTCGTTAGAAACGAACGGATCGGTGAACGTTCACTAATTAACTAAGCAAGAAAAGAAATAAACCAATCTAGGGTTTAAAAAAAACCGAACAACGAAAGAAAACGGGCGGTTTTTTTTGAAACAAAACCCGAACCGGGGGGTGGCGGTGGCTACCTCCGGCGAGGTCGCGGTGAGACTCAGACTCCCGTGAGGTCGAGGTGGGCTCGGCGAGCGGAGGTCGACGACAATGACGCCTTACAGCTGACAGGTGACGTCGGGCGGCAAGCGTGACTCGAAGCGGCGTCGGGCGGGGCTGCAGGTTGGGAGAGAGGCGGCTTATAAGGAGGGAGGGTGGGGTTGCTTGGGAGGGAGGCAGCGGTGGCGTGTGAGCCGGGACTCGGGAGTGGCGGTGGCGGCGAGGACTCCTCCGGGCGAGGGGCCTTGAGGAGGGGCGCTGGGTGGCGGCGGTTGGGCCGGCTGGGCCCTTGGCCCAGGCGGGGCGTGGGGTTTTATTTTTTTTATTTTTTTAAAACCGAAAACGAATTAAAATAAATCTAAACGAACTCCAAACTTTAAAAAATAAATTTTTCCCCGACTCCTAAAAATGAGTCGAACAAAATGAACTTTAATACGGGGCCAAAATGCATATTTTTTTAAAATACTCATTTTTTCCCCTAAAGCAAATAAACCTCGAAAAAACCCAAAATTTGATTTATTTATTAAATCTTCATTTTTTTCCTAAATTTTGGGAAAGTCATATTATTCCCTCTCTTATTTTTTTTTGGAAAAATATTTGAAGATAAAATAAATAAATCCAAATGATCCTATTTTCAAAATTTGAGAAAACCAAATATGAAAATAATGAAATCTCCAACTCTCTCCGAGGGTCCTTGAGTTGCGTGAAATTTTCTAGGATCGAAAAATGCAAGAAAATATGATATGCATAATGACTTAATGTATAACATTTCAAATTGAAAATTTGGGATGTTACAAACCTACCTCTTAAGATGAATCTAGCCCTCGAGATTCGGGTTAACTAGAAAATAGGTGAGGTGGTCCTTGAGCAAATCTTCCTCTCTTTCCCGTGTGGCTTCATCCTCGATGTGGTGGCTCCACTTGAACCTTGCAAAACTTGATAACCTTGCCGCGAGTAACTTTCTGGCTGGCATAATCGAGAGTCTTGACTGGTTTTTCCTCATATGTCAAATCATCACCTAACTGAATTGCTTCAAGCGGCACCGTATCTAATAATCGGTACTTCCGCCATCTCGGCGTGACATTTCTTCAATCGAGAAATATGGAATACATCATGAACTCTGGCGGTCCCTACGGCAATTCCAGTTTATAAGCAACTTCTCCCATGCGTTGCAAAAATCTTATACGGTCCAACGAAACGTGGTGCTAATTTTCCTTTAACTCCAAAACGCTTAACTCCTCGAGCGGGATACTCTAAGATATACTCTGTCTCCAACTTCATATTCTATCGCCTATGCGTTTTGAATCCGCATAGCTCTTACATGCAATTTGGGCTACCTTGAGCCTATCGCGAATCAACTTAACCTTCGCTCGGACTCCTTAATCAAATCTGGTCCAAAACAACTGGCGATCTCCGGTTTAGCCGTCCCATGACAACGGTGTCCTGCATCTCCTTCCATACAGAGCCTCGAAAGGTGCCATCTTCAAGCTGGTTTGGTAATTGTTGTTATAAGAAAATTCTGCATACGGCAAATTATCATCCCAACTAGATCCATAATCTAGTGCACAAGCTCTCAGCATATCCTCCAAAATCTGATTGACTCTCTCGACCATCCATCGATGCAATGGGTGGAAAGCTGTGTTGAATTCCAGCCTGGTTCCCAATGTTTTCGTGCAACCGATCCCAAAACTTTGAGGTAAATTGGGTTCCTCTATACGTCTGATACTCCTCGGAACTCCGTGTAAACACACAATTCTGGTCATGTATATCTTTGCCAACTTAGCACCGCTATAGGTAGTCTTGGCTGGAATGAAATGAGCTACCTTCGTCAAGCGGTCGACTATAACCCAAATCGAGTCATATCTGAGCGAGTCTTTGGCAAACCTGTGATGAAATCCATGCCTAGTTTATCCCACTCGCCATTGGGTATCGGCAATGGTTGTAACAATCCTGGCCGCTTTCCGATGTTCTGCCTTTACTCTCGACATACATATAAGCTGCTACATACTCCATAATATCCTTCTTCATTCCGTCCACCGTAAAGTATTCTTCAAATCCAAATACATCTTGGTATTTCCTGGGTGAATCGAATAGGGTGAATCATGGGCTTCTTGCAAAATCAACTTCCTGATCTCCGGGTTATTTGGCACATAAACATGGTCCTCAAACCATAGGGTATCGTGCTCATCCTCACGAAATCCTTTAGCTTTTCCTTTGCTCATTTTCTCCTTTATAGAGGCAACTTCCTTATCTGCCTTTTGGGCTTCTCTGATTTTGTCCATCAGTGTCGACTGAATCTCCAATGCTGCTACATAGCCTCTCGGAACTATTTCAAAACATAGCTCTCGAAGGTCCTCGGCTAACTCATTGGGTATTCCTCACATCATTAGGGTATTGACGTGGCTCTTACGGCTCAATGCGTCTGCTACAACGTTAGCCTTCCCTGGGTGATAATGTAATCTCATATCATAATCCTTGATAAGTTCCAACCATCTCCTCTGTCTGAGATTTAATTCCTTCTGTGTGAAGATGTACTTCAAACTCTTGTGATCCGTGTACACCTCACAATGATTTCCAATGAGAAAATGTCTCCATGTCTTCAATGCATGCACAACGGCTGCTAATTCCAAATCATGTGTGGCATAATTCAACTCATGAGGCTTAAGCTGTGCGTGAAGCATCTGAAACAACTCTTCCTTCCTGCATAAGCACTGCTCCAAGTCCTCGACGTGAAGCGTCGCAATACACCTCATAATCCTTGGTCTGATCCGGCAATATTAACACTGGTGAGGTAACCAATCTTTTCTTCAACTCTTGAAAACTTGCCTCGCAGTCCTTAGTCCATATGAACTTGGTATCCTTCTTCAACAATTACATCATAGGCTTTGCAATCCTTGAGAAATTCTCAATGAATCTTGGTAGTATCCTGCGAGTCCAAGGAAACTCCGAATCTCTCCAAGCTGTCGTTGGTGCTTCCCATTTGGTTACGGTCTCAACCTTTGTGGGGTCAATCGCTATTCCTTCTCCGGATATAACATGTCCAAGAAATCCAACTTCCTTTAGCCAAAACTCACATTTGCTTTGAACTTGGCATATAACTGAGTGTTCCCTTAGTTTCTCCAAAACCAATCGCAAATGTTCCTTATGTTCCTCTTCATTCTTCGAGAAAATCAAAATATCATCTATGAACACCACGACGAACTTATCCAAAACTCCATAAACACTTTGTTCATCGAGGTTCATGAAATAGGCTGGCGTTAGTCAGTCCAAATGACATAACGGTGTACTCATACAGTCCATATCTCGTGGTAAATGCTGTCTTAGGTATGTCCTGCTCTCGAATCTTCAATCGATGGTACCTCGATCGCAAATCGATCTTGGAAAACACTTTAGCTCCTTGCAAACGATCAAATGATCATTTATCATTGGTAGTGGGTACTTGTTCTTGATTGTTACTTCATTCAATCCACGATAATCAACAACCATCCTTAACGATCCATCCTTCTTCTCTACTAACAGTACGGGTGATCCCCAAGGTGAAGAACTTGGGCGTATAAAACCTTTATCCAATAGTTCCTTAATCTGCTTCTTGATTTCCGCCAAATCCTGTGCGGGCATCCTGTATGGTCGCTTTGATATTGGACCTGTTCCGATTACTGCATCGGGCTGATCTTCAACCTCCTCCACATCAATGTGGTTCACCTGTCCCCTGTTGAAAGGGTTTGGCTTCTTTCCAGAGCTTCCATTGCCATTTCCATTACGCCTTCCGGACAATCATTTGCATAATGCCCAGTCTTGCGGCACTTAAAGCAAGTGATGTGACTCAGGTCTACCTTGGATTGTGTTGACAGGTTGGTGCGGTTCTGTCCATTGCTTCCTCCATTCCCGTTCCCATTCTTGGTACCATTATGGTTGTGTGAATTACCTCCTACATGGGTATGCTGGCTGAATTCCTTGTTTAGGGGTATAACGAGGCCTGCTGAGCTCGAAGTTATACTTCCCTGCCCATACTTCCTCTTGCGGTTCTCAATTTGCTGCTGCTTTCCTTCAATCATGAGGGCTCGGTCTACCAACTCCACGGTAGTTATTGAAACTTGCTACCATCAACTGCATGCTTAACTCGTCATTCAGTCCTTCGTAAACTTCTCCCCGCTTAGTCAAGATCTCGTAGCAACGTCATCCGGGGCATAACGTGCTAACTTACTAAAATCATCCACATCTTGGCCAACCATCCTTCCTCCTTGGCGTAAGTTGCGAAACTCACGCTTCTTCATGGCCATAGCTCCTCTTTGAAACATGGGCGGTCTTGGAAAGCTTCTTTGAAACTGATCCCATGTGACCGTGTCTCTGAGGTAAGTGGCTGTAAAATTCTCCCACCATGCTCTTGCTGGTCCTTCAAGTTGGTGTGCAGCAAACTTCACCTTCTCTCCATCAGACATCCTGCGGTGGTCAACTCCCTTCCTATCTTACGGAGCCAATCATACATTACTATAGGCTCGGTGCTCTTTGGAAAACACTTGGCGGATTCAGTCTTAAGAAAGCGTGTCAAGTGATCCGCAGTGGTGGTGGCGGTGGGTTGTTGTTGTTGTTTCCTTGATTACGCACTAGTGTTTGGATCAAGGTGTTCTCTTTGAATCAACTGGGTGATCTCTCAAGGAAAACAAATCCGGGGTCGCGCCCTCGGAGGCATCCGATGGGTTTAGAAAAGGCGAAATTAAGAATAGAGTGGGGTCTAAGGAGAAACACTACCCAATGTATATGAGCAAATGCACACAAAATCAATTCATTCAATTCAAACAAAGTGCTTACAACGATCTAACTATCGCAAAAGTGCGTGTACTAAAATGTTAAATGGAGGAAATACTACTAATATGTGGGGTCATCTACTAATTTGAACCGTGGAAGACTCCATGACGTCCCTGCTCAAATTTTCATCTTCAAAGTCGGGTTCACTTGGATCCGAATTGGTGTCGCCGATGCTGATGTAGTTGCTTGGACAACCCGACATACTGGTCTTCATTCTTGAGCGCCAATTTCTTCTTGAGTTCTTCAATCTCGTACTTAAGATCGTTATTGTGTCTTGCTAGAGCTACGATCTCGTCCATGTAGTCCTTAGCGTGTAGATTTTAGTTCTTCTTCAAGTTCGATGATCCTTCCGCTTGCATTCTTCAACTCTAACATATCATTGCACATCTGGTTCTCCCGGAGTCGAATGTGCTGATTTAACCTCTGGATAAAAGCTGCAATGGATCTATCCTTCTTAGTGTGACTATCTCCCATTGTTCATCTCGGTGTCCACAAATCGATAGATGGTGTCTTTGAGGTCTTCTTGATAAACTTCTCCAATGCGTCCCATGGTGATATGAGCTGCCATGCTCTTTCCTGCACTCCATGTTGGTGCAATGAAAACACTATCTATAGGCTTGGTGATTGGGCGAAAGTCCTTCCTGGTACATGAGCTTGAATCTACGGTAGCTCCTCTTGAGCAGAGTGGCGTTGAAAGTCCCGGTGAAACTTGGTAGTCCAATGTTCGTGTACTTGGTGACTTCCTTCAAGTGAAATCCAAAAGGTGTGCCTTCATCCGGTTGGGTGTACTTGATCTTCGGCGTCCTTCATCCTAAAGAGTAGAAAAGATGAGGAGTTAGAAAATGAGAAGAGAGTAGTGATCTATGGCTTTAACTTAGTGGTGCGTGTCCTACGGTCGGCGTGTGCTCGATACCATCTATCTCAGAGCGACCCGACCTGAATGGATCAAGTCTACGTGCTCGGTGTCATCCACTGGATCAAGATGTCTTTGACACCACGCCAGCATGCCGAAGGATTTATAGCAGAGTAGCAATCACACACTCATTACAGCATTGTCCAAAGGGGACTTATTACAATAAATATGGCTTAAGGCCATCTAATAACGATAACAGCGGAAGGCTTGGAAGATAAGTGAGTCCATCAACTCCATCGGCATCACTGAGTATAGAACCACGACCTAAAACACCTTACTGTAAATGCGAAAAGTCTCTGCAACATGAAAGTTGCAGCCCGAAAACGGTCAATTGACACATGGAATATGCCGGCAATGTAACACATAGAGAGAAATGAAGGAATAAGCCTATACTACATGCATATATGGCTGGTGGAAAAGCTCTCTGATTCTGAGTTTTGCATAAAGCTAATTTTTCCCTCTTGCAAAGGAATAAATTTGTTTAACTATCATGGTGGTTGTTAAACATTGAGAATGGTTGACAACATCCTCAATCCCAATTAAAAGTACTCATTAAAAACCCAATAACATTAATTAGAAGTAACATGATGAGATTCACATGATATTCAAGTACTAGATACTCAAGACGTCCATAACCGGGGACACGGCTAATCATGATTAGTTTATACACTCTGCAGAGGTTTGCGCACTTTTCCCCACAAGACTCGATCGCCTCCGTTTGGTTCTCGCACTACATGGTGTTTGAGAGACGGATGACCGAGACACGATCTTTCGAAGCACTAGCACCTTACATGTGGGTAGACCGTACCAACCTACATCCCCTACATCAGCTAGCCTACCCAGAAGAGTTCGCACAACTTACTCACTATGCCGTGAGCCCATAATGGCTTGTGGCTGCACACGGAAGTTTCTAGTTTGAATAATCTTATGATCCCTTTGAGCCTGGGTGGCGGTCCAAGAAATACTGAGCAAGTCCTCGATAGAAACCAGTGCCTCAATCCACCCAGATGTGTGTTTAAGTTGCCACCTTAAATAAACCATTAATTAACAGTCTCACATCTGTAATGGAATTCACTCACCCAATCCACGTCTACTAGCATAGCATGGCAATAAGCAAACGTAGAAGTAACTCCCAAGGGTTTGAAAATAAAACAGGTAATAGGTACTACCTCAACTACTTCCCATCCCACAATTTAATTAGATCCTAATCAATGCAATGTTTGAGGAATAGATCTAATGCATAAAACTGGGTAGTAGAAAAAGGTATGATCAAGTGTTACTTGCCTTGCTGACGATCCGCGAAACCTAGAGACTCGAAGTAACAAGCGGCGCACTCCGGGTGATCTAACGCAGCATAAACAACAAGCATACAATAAGAACTCATCTAATGCACAGGGAAATCTTGATAGAAGATCTAACGAGAAAATTCAACTTAAGAACCACAGGTGCAAAAAGAATCGAATCAAATAAAGCAACAAAAGTCAAAGCGTCGAAGAAAAGCGACTCGGTTCTAGCAATTTGAAACTAGGTCAAATTTTATAGTAGCAAAACTTTGTTTAAGTGGATTAGTCGAACGGCGGTTTAAAGCGAAACTCGTGCGCTTGAATCACCTGATTCCGATAAGCGAGCGAGAAAATAAACTGATTCGAAGATTGGATCGGGAATCGAATCGGAAAATAACGGATTAAATCCGATTTAAAAAGAAAACGGCGAACGGTTAAACGAACGGACGTTCGTTAACCGGAAACTAACCGGCGAACACGTTCGTTAGAACGAACGGATCGGTGAACGTTCACTAATTAACTAAACCGAGAAAAGAAATAAACCAATCTAGGGTTTTTAAAAAAACCGAACAATGAAAGAAAACCGGACGGTTTTTTTTTAAACAAAACCGGACCGGGGGGGGTGACGCGGTGGCTACCTCCGGAGAAAGGTGTGGCCGGCGAGCTCCGGGGCTCCGGCCCGAGGTCGAGGTGGGCTCGGCGGGCGTGGCGGGAGTCGGCGGCAGTGGCGCCACGAGCGTCGGCGGCGTCGAGGCGGCGTCAGGCGGACTCGAGCGGCGTCGGCGAAACTGCGAGTTGGGAGGAGAGAGGCGGCTTATAAGGAGGGAGGGTGGGGTTGATTAGGGGAGGGGCACCAGCGGCGTGGCCGAGCCGACTCGGGTGGCGGCGGCGGGGACTCCTCCGGCGGGGCGCCTTGAGGAGAAGGCCCAGGTGGCGGCGGTTGGGCAGTGGGCTGGGCCCTTAGCCCCGGCGGGCGCCGGGTTTTTTTTTAAACCGAACACAATTAAAATAAATCTAAACGAACTCCAAACTTAAAAATAAATTTTTCCCGACTCCCAAAAATGAGTCGAACAAAATGAACTTTGTCTGAGGCCAAAATGCATATTTTTTTAAAATACTCATTTTTTCCCTAAAGCAAATAAACCTCGAAAAACCCAAAATTTGATTTATTTATTAAATCTTCATTTTTTTCCTAAATTTTGGGAAAGTCATATTATTCCCTCTCTTATTTTTTATTGGAAAAATATTTGAAGATAAAATAAATAAATCCAAATGATCCTATTTTCAAAATTTGAGAAAACCGAAAATATGAAAATAATGAAATCTCCAACTCTCTCCGAGGGTCCTTGAGTTGCGTGAAATTTTCTAGGATCGGAAAAATGCAAGAAAATATGATATGCATGATGACTTAATGTATAACATTCCAAATTGAAAATTTGGGATGTTACACAATGGGTCCGGGCATTTTATCTTGGTTTGGGGTACAGGCTGTGCTGTGCTGAGTTGAGGCTAGTGTGCCCTTTTTATAGAAAAAGGGGACGGAGTCTTCCCTCGCACGCTTGCGAATGAGACACTCTAGGTGTCGGTCACTCGCGTGTGATCGACAGGCTAGGCCGATAGGTTGGGCACCGACTGCCAAAAGGTGTCGGGTCACTGTGTGGCTATCTTACACGAGAAGCTTGGCTGGGGTTAGGTTAAGGTCTGGTGGGTTAGTTAACCTAGGTTTTTCGACCTGACTAAGATAGGATTAGCCAATGGTCAGCCTGGCTCTGGTACCAAGGTTGTCAGGACCGGATTTTGGGATATTAATTTCCCAGAAAATGGCCCTTGTGCTCACCAGCCCCAGGATTACTGTTAGCTGATGAGGCACCAAATATAAAATGTGTAGTACAAGACCATTCTTGCCTATGAGTACAAGAATTGGTTTCTAGTGGCTGATGGCGGAAGCGGTTTATGGTTCATCTGCGTCTATGGGACTCCATTTCCCACAAGAACAGCTGACCTGGATAACTCCTATCTTCGCGAGGCTGCTATCATCATTGTGTAGGTTCCGGGGTTGTCATCGCAACGCTCCTCTCCATGCAAGAAATCTGGCCAAGACAATAGCCATGGACAAGCCAGTGAGTACTTTGAATGTACTCGCAAACATTAAGAACACTGGTATAATATAACAAATGGTAATCATGCTTCGTATTATTCTATGATCACAATGCTAGTCACGAAATAAAATCCATGATGCACGCAAGCAGGTTATTCATATATAACATGAATATGCAATAATGGAGTAGAAATAAAATGCACCGATCGGGTGTCTGAAGCGACGCCTTGAAAGGA
Source organism: Aegilops bicornis (assembly GCA_021605145.1). Classification (NCBI taxonomy): domain Eukaryota; kingdom Viridiplantae; phylum Streptophyta; class Magnoliopsida; order Poales; family Poaceae; genus Aegilops; species Aegilops bicornis. The sequence continues at coordinate 13,384,083 of CM038669.1, forward strand.
TGATAATTTAAAGCACGCCTCAGTTGGGCGTCTGAGCGACACCACATCAAGGGCTTATATGTGAAATAAGTAACAAACATGCCACAGTCGGGCGTCTGTGCGACACCACATAAAGGGCTTATAAAGTAAATAAATATCAAGCATGCCACAGTCGGGCGTCTGAGAGACACCACATAAAGGGCTTATAAGTGAAATAAGTAACGAATATGCCACAGTCGGGCGTCTGTGCCACACCACATAAAGGGCTTATAGGAGGATAGTCACCGTGAATATCCAGGAGGTAGAACCGTCCCAGCGATACTCAATAATTCAAATAATGTAAATGGTTAGTCCACAATAATAATAATAATCATAATCATCATATGTCACAAGTCATAATCATCATATGTCACAGGTCATAATCAATGTTCTGGTTTAGCAGTTTTTCCTCCGAAGACCGACACTAAGACTGACACTTGACCCATCCCAGACTGTAGTCCTTAACCATGGACACGGCTATTCGAATAGATATAACCTCTGTAGAGGGTGTACTCTTTACCCACGAGCAACGGATTTCTATAGTCCATCAGGACTAGTTCCGGTTACGGTCTTTTAGTTGAAAACACACCTGACTTGCACACACCAGCTTAACTTACCGGTGTCTGGAATCACCCATGACACCTGTTAAGAAAAACTCTAAGTGGGGAGGCTACAACCTCGATTAGCATGGGATCAAATTTATACCGCGCGCTACTAAGGGGTGCCCCCCTCTCGGTCCCAACCGGAAACACCCATGCCCCCAGACCAAGTGGTATGCCTACCGGATGCAACCGGTATCTTCCACCATGGCCTCTTTGTACGGTGTGTGCCAAGAAAGGGGTTGACAACTTATTGAATTGTACCCTACCTGCGGCAGGGACAAGTGGTAGTACGAAACAAGTATGGGGTTTACTGGAACAAGACTCGATATATGGTCGATTCAGGAGGTTTAAGTATTCCCTGCATGATTAGCATAACAAATATATTTCAACCAATGACGAGAATCAGCAATCATCATACCTCATCATGCCATACGGACACAAACTTCTCGACGAGGAGCTAGGAGCAAGCTTCGTGTCTACCCAAGATGTAGAGACTTTCCCGGCTTCCTTCCGGTAGGCATGAAAGGCATACGAGGGTGATTACTATCACAAACACATCCAATTCCAACGGCAAGTAATCTTCATTAGGCACTCATGCTTATGATCGTATCATCACATAAAATAACGAATGCTCCATGTCAAGGTGGTGTTGTAACCGTATCAAAGAATACTCAAAATAAATATTATGCCAGGGTTCAGAATGCTTGCCTTCAAGCTGTGGAGAGGTAGGGTGCATTCCAAAACTTTTGAAAGTTTTCTTCTCTCTCCAAAATATTATTTTGAGAAAATTCAAATTAACACATCATTTCAAAACAGTACAAAAAAGTTGTCTGGAAAATTATCAAATAAACATGAAAATAAACTAGACAAAATTTGCGAAACAACAGAAGAATAATCAAATCATTTGGACTTATATTTAAAAAGTTATAGCCAGTCAAAGTTTAGTCAAAAATCTATTTTTAATAAAACCAGAAAAAGAAAAATGTTTTGGGGGGCTTACGCTTTCCTCTAGCGAAGACGTATTCAGTGGAATACGCTTCCACTTAAACTAAGCCTTGGGCGGCTCGGGAGTCCTTTGGACGGTGGGTCCCTTGGGCCCAAGTCGAGTTTGACCCGATCGCCCAGCGTCCCTCCTCCTCTGGCCGAACAGAGGCGGGGCTCCAGCGATCAACGCCGACAAACGGTGGCTACCCACGGGACTCTGAGGGCAGGGATTGATCCGCTGGTCTAGGGCGGTCCTCCCGGTGGTCGAGCAATTTGGTGGGACGAAGGAGTCGCCCGGCGAAGCTCCAGCGGAGGTGGCCTCGGGAGGATTTGGGGGTTTGGGCCACGGTGGCTCCCCGTCGAAGCTGAGGGTTTGGGCGGCTCCGCAAGGTCGAGAGGAGGAGGATGGTGGCACTGGATGGGCTGGGGAGGCCTTGATTGCGACGAACGGGACCGGAGGGTGGCGGCCGAGCCCCGCCGGGAGGCGAGGAAGACGGTCTCCCCCCACCGACTGCTGGCTGTGGGGGGCACTAGTGGGATGGTAGGAGGTCGCCTGAGGGTCGAACAAGCTCGGGGGCTCCTTTTATAGCGCGACTAGGTCGGTTCATGATGGCGAGGATAAGATCGGCTGACAGTAGTGGATAGGAACGGCGAACCATCGTTCTGTAGCTTGCAGCGTGACGTGTCGAGGCTGGAGATGGCGGCAGAAGCTAGCTGACGAGCGGGCACTGCTCTAGGGGTGAGCTGGCGAGCGAGGATGGCTCGGGCGGCGCCGTCCATGGCAGGAGCTCTTTGTGGTCGGCCGCTAGCCGCCATAGCCGATATGGCATGTGGGGCTCGAGGACGGCTGGAGGGTTCTGGTGAGCAGCGAGAACGGAGCTGCGGCCTGCGGGCGAGCAAAGGCCGAGAGAACGCAGCGGCTCGGTGCTGGCGTCAGAACATGCACTCTGGCGCCCGAGCACGCCGCCAAGCGTTGACAAAATGCCACGGCATGCCGGGGAGGCTTAGGTGGGGTGAGGATTAACAGGTCTAGGTTAGAGTCATCTTGGAGCTTAGTGGACATGCTGGTTTGGTCAGGGAATCAAGTCCACAATGCAAACTAAAAACCAAGCCAAAACTGGCCATGCACACAAGGTGTTTGACAGAATACTAAGGGCATCAAGGCAACTCTTGGAGTAGCCAAAAACTCCAGATCACAGTCTCTTTGGATGATAAAGAGGGTGGCAAGGTTAGTTGGGCAGAACCAGAAACTTGTCAGTGCAAGTTTTTGAGAAAACCAAAACTGTACAAAAACTAAAGGATATCATTGCATGGACCAAAAATACTCCAATGGGTCCACTCTCCTGGACTTAAGGGTTTTGTAGGGTGGTTTATAAGCAGGAGAAAGATCATGGGCACTAGAGCAAAACAAAATAGGGTTGCGATGAAAACACCCAACTGGACCAGAGAGCAAAATAGGATGATTTGCTCAAATTTTTCAAAGAACACCAGTGGGTTTTTGCATAAAGTTGAATTATACACTACTACCAACATCCCCTAATTTTGGTGGAAGTTTTAAAGGAATATTTAAATGGGTTGTAGAGCAAAAGTGCAAACTGGACCAGATTTGAAAACTTGGTGTAGAGCTCAAAATCTCCAAATTCTTAAGAGAGATTTTTGCATAAAAGTGATTTAGGGACATCATATGTCATCCCCAAATTTTGGTGGGATTTTTAAATAAATTTATCAAAGGGTTTTAGTGCAAAAGAGGCTCTAAAGCTTATAAAAATCATTTTTAAAAGAAATAAAGCTGAGGGAAAATAATCATATAAATAATTCCACTGATAAAAGAAATGTTTCTAGAGAGGGTATACAAGTCCAACAACATTTGAAAAGTTTTTTACTTGGGGTGGAAACTCCACAACTCAGAAGAAAAGAGTGGTTCTGAATCAAAGAAAAAAAATCTAAAAAAAAAAAAATTAATTTACCAAGGCAAAATTTTAATCAATAAATCATGGTTAAATTTTTGGGGTGTTACAGGAACCCACCTTGCAATGCCGAAAACAATCTGCGCGCTGGACTCATCGTCATTGAAGCCTGGTTCAGGGGCTACTGAGGGAGTCCTGGATTAGGAGGTATCCGGACAACCGGACTATATCCTTTGGCCGACCGTTGGACTATGAAGATACAAGATTGAAGACTTCGTCCCGTGTCCGGATGGTACTCTCTTGGCGTGGAAGGCAAGCTTGGTGATACAGATATGTAGATCTCCTTCTGTTGTAACCGACTCTGTGTACCCCTAGCCCCCTCCGGTGTCTATATAAACCGGAGGGTTTAGTCCGTAGGACAAGGACAATCATACCATAGGCTAGCTTCTAGGGTTTAGCCTCTACGATCTCGTGGTAGATCAACTCTTGTAATACTCATATTCATCAAGATCAATCAAGCGAGGAAGTAGGGTATTACCTCCATAGAGAGACACGAACACAGGTAAACATTGTGTCCCTTGCTTCCTTACCATCCGCCTTAGACGCATACGATTGGGACCCCCTACCCGAGATCCGCCGGTTTTGACACCGACATCCCTGATTGTGCCAAATAACCCTTGGTCTCGTGGCGAAAATGGTGGCCCATTTACAATGCGAATCGTCCAAAGGCCGAAATTCAGACGGGCCGTAAATGCGCCGACCTACTAGACGGGCCTTTAACAGGCCGGAAGTTCGGTCGGGCTTGATTAGTGTCATTTTTATATGGGCCGTTAGTAGGCCCGATGTGGCATTGGCCCACATATGGCCCATGGATTTCGTCCGACATTAACAGGCCAAAAGTCACAACAGCCTGAAAGTGGCCCAAATCTGTTGCGGGCCTCTAACAGGCCGAATGTTAGACATGGCCGAATATGACCCATATCCTTCACGGTCGTCTATGGGTCGAAAGTTTCAATGGACTATAAATGGGATCAAATGAAGCAGGACCTTTAACAGGCCGGAAACACACCGGGCCGTAATTCGGCCCAAATTCTTAGCGGACTATTAACGGGCTAGAAGTGACCATGGCCCGTGATGATGACAAGTTTAAGACGGGCCGTTGACGGGCCGATTTGACACTAGCCGTACGGGCCTTAACAGAGAATGTTGGGCCTTTAGGTGGGCCGGCACATTATGGTCTGCAAAATCTTGTGGGCCTTTAGCTGGGCCGGCCCATTATGGCCCGCTAAATCTTGTGGGTCATTTGTTGGGCCGGCCCATTATGGCCCGCTAAATTTTGTGGGCCATTTTTTGGGCCGGCCCATAATGGCCCGCTAAATTTTGTAGGCCTTTAGTTGGGCCAGCCCATTTAATCTTTATGGCCCACGTTTGGGCTGGTCCATGTGTCAACGTATTATAGGCGCATCTCGCCCATTGGATGAGTGACACCTGTCCCAACGGTGAGCAAACATGTGTTTCCTCTGGCCAATGAGTATTTTACACTTGGAAAATCCCCATTGGTCCGGGCTGTTAATGGGTTATCAGACCCAAAACCGGACCCGATAGCTCAACGGCGTTCCGTTATGGTGGATGACACGTGTCGTTCACCCTTGATGAAAGCTCTTCCATGACGCGACATTTGTCGTCATGGAAGTGAACACTTCCGGGATGATAATTTTGATAATGTCATGGAACACTTCTACGACAGCACAGGTATGACTATCTCGATTCTGTCATAAAATCGTCATGGATGTACATGCATGACAGAAAACGTGACCTACTGTGACAAACACGTATCATCACAGAAGTGTCTTTTTTTTGTAGTGGTGGTGGCTGTTGGGGAACGTAGTAATTTCAAAAAATTTCCTACGCACACGCAAGATCATGGTGATGCATAGCAACGAGAGGGGAGAGTAATGTCCACGTGCACTCGTGAGACCGTGGCGGAAGGGTTATGACAACGCGGTTGATGTAGTCGTCGTCTTCGCGATCCGACCGATCCAAGTACCGAACGTCATTTGCACCTCCGAGTTCAGCACACGTTCAGCTCAATGACGATCCCGGACTCCGATCCAGCAAAGTGTCGGGATGAGTTCTCATCGACGACGGCATGGTGACGATGATGATGTTCTACCGGTAGCGAGGCTTCGCCTAAACTCCGTGACGATATGACCGAGGTGGAATATGGTGGAGGGGGCACGCACTGCGGCTAAGGAGCGATCACGTAGATCAACTTGTGTGTCTTGGGTGCCCCCTGCCCGTATATAAAGGAGCAAGGGGAGGCCGGCCGACCCTAGGGGGCGCGCCAAGGAGGGGGGAATCCTCCTCCTAGTGGGAGTAGGATTCCCCTTTCCTAGTCCCACTAGGAAGGAGGAAGGGGGAAGGAAAGAGAGGGAGAGGGAGAGGGAAAGAGGGGCCGCGCCCCCCCTCCCTAGTCCAATTCGGACTCCCCATGGGGGGGGCGCCACCTCCTGGGCTGCTGCCCTCTCTCTCCCCTCAGGCCCACTAAGGCCCAATACTTCCCGGGGGTTCCAGTAACCCTCCGGCACTCCGGTTTTCTCCGAAATCACCGGAACAATTCCGGTGTCCGGTGTTGGGGAACGTGGCAGAAATTCAAAATTTTCCTACGTGTCACCAAGATCTATCTATGGAGAAACCAGCAACGAGGGAAGGAGAGTGCGTCTATATACCCTTGTAGATCTCTAAGCGGGCGTTCAAGTGAAGCAGGGGTTGATGGAGTCGTACTCGTGCGTGATTCAAATCTCCGATGATCCTAGTGCCGAGCAGACGGCACCTCCGCGTTGAACACACGTTCAGCCCGGTGGCGTCTCCCATGCCTTGATCCAGCAAGGAGATAGGGAGAGGTTGAGCAAGACTCCATCCAGCAGCGGCCTGGCAGGCGTGGTGGTGGTGGAGGAGCGTGGCAATCCGGCAGCAGGCTTCTCGCCAAGCACCTGCGGAGAGGAGGAGGTGTCACGGGAGGGAGGGAGGTGCCAGGGACTCGGTGTGGCTTCCTCCCTCCCTCCACTATATATAGGTGCAAGAGGCGCATCCTTGCCCCTTCCTCCAAGGAAGGGGTGCGGCCAAGAGGGGGGGAGGAGTCCATCCTCCCCAAGGCACCTCGGAGGTGCCTTCCCCCCTTTGGACACTTCCCTCCCCAAGTCTCCTTGGCGCATGGGCCTCTTGGGGCTGGTGCCCTTGGCCCATATGGGCCAAGGCGCACCCCCTACAGCCCATGTGGCCCCCCGGGGCAGGTGGGCGCCCGGTGGACCCCGGACCCCTTCGGCACTCCGGTACAATACCGAATGTCTGTGAAACTTTTCCGCGACCAAAATAAGACTTCCTATATATAAATCTTTACCTCCGGACCATTCCGGAACTCCTCGTGACGTCCGAGATCTCATCCGGACTCGAACAACATTCGGTAACCACATACAAACTTCCTTTATAACCCTAAGCGTCGCCATCGAACCTTAAGTGTGTAGACCCTACGGGTTCGGGAACCATCTTGAGAACATGACCGAAACGTTCTCCGGTCAATAACCAACAGCGGAATCTGGATACCCATGTTGGCTCCCACATGTTCCACGATGATCTCATCGGATGAACCCACGATGTCAAGGACTCAATCAATCCGTATACAATTCCCTTTGTCTAGCGGTATTGTACTTGCCGAGATTCGATCGTCCGTATCCCGATACCTTGTTCAATCTAGATTGCGGCAAGTCTCTTTACTCGTTCCGTAACACATCATCCCGCCGATCAACTCCTTGATCACATTGTGCACATTATGATGATGTCCTACCGAGTGGGCCCAGAGATACCTCTCCGTCTGCGGAGTGACAAATCGAGTCTCGATTCGTGCCAACCCAACAGACACTTTTCGGAGATACCTGTAATGCACCTTTATAGCCACCCAGTTACGTTGTGACGTTTGGTACACCCAAAGCATTCCTACGGTATCCGGGAGTTGCACAATCTCATGGTCTAAGGAAATGATACTTGACATTTAGAAAAGCTTTAGCATACAAACTACACGATCTGTGCTAGGCTTAGGATTGGGTCTTGTCCATCACATCATTCTCCTAATGATGTGATCCCATTATCAATGACATCCAATGTCCATGGTCAGGAAACCGTAGCCATCTATTGATTAACGAGCTAGTCAACTAGAGGCTTACTAGGGACATGGTGTTGTCTATGTACCCACACATGTATCTAAGTTTCCTATCAATACAATTATAGCATGGATAATAAAGCGATTATCATGAACAAGGAAATATAATAATAACTAATTTATTATTGCCTCTAGGGCATATTTCCAACAGTCTCCCACTTGCACTAGAGTCAATAATCTAGTTCACATCGCCATGTGATTAACACTCACAGGTCACATCGCCATGTGACCAACATCCAAAGAGTTTACTAGTGTCATTAAACTAGTTCACATCATCATGTGATTAAGACTCAATGAGTTACGGGGTTTGATCATGTTTTGCTTGTGAGAGAGGTTTTAGTCAACGGATCTGAACCTTTCAGATCCGTGTGTGCTTTGCAAATTTCTAGGTCATATTATAAATGCTGCTTCCACGCTCCATTGACTATTCCAAATGGTTGCTCCACTATACGTATCCGGTTTGCTATTCAGAGTCATTCGGATAGGTGTTAAAGCTTGCATCGACGTAACCCTTTACGCCGAACTCTTTATCACCTCCATAATTGAGAAACATGTCCTTATTTACTCCAAGGACAATTTTGATCATTGTCCAATGATCCATTCCTGGATCATTCTTGTACCCCTTGACGACTCATGACAAGGCACACTTAGGTGCGGTACACAGATAGCATACTATAGAGCCTATGTCTCAAGCATAGGGGCGACCTTCGTCCTTTCTCTCTTTTCTGCCGTGGTCGAGCTTTAACTCTTAACTTCATACCTTACAACTCGAGGCAAGAACTTCTTCTTTGGTGATCCGTCTTGAACACCTTCAAGATTATGTCAAGGTATGTGCTCATTTGAAAGTATCATTAAGCGTTTTTGATCTATCCTTATAGATCTTGATGCTCAATGTTCAAGTAGCGTAATCCAGGTTTTCTATTGAAAAACACCTTTCAAATAACCTCAGATATGCTTTCCGGAAATTCTACATCATTTACGATCAACAATATGTCAACAGATATACTCATCGTAAATTCTATAGTGCTCCCACTCACTTCTTTGGAAATACAAGTTTCTCATAAACTTTGTATAGACCCAAAATCTTTGATCATCTCATCAAAGCGTACATTCCAACTTCGAGATGCTTACTCCGGTCCTTAGAAGGATTCTTTGGAGCTTTGCATACTTGTTAGCGTCTTCAGATTGTCAAAAACCTTTACGGTTGTATCACATACAACCTTTCCTCAAGAAAACTCAAGGAAACAATGTTTTGACATCCTATATGCAAGATTTCATAAATAATGCAGAATCGCTAATCCAATTCCAAGAGACTCTTAGCATCGCTACGAGTGAGAAAGCCTCACCGTAGTCAACTCCTTGAACTTGTGAAAAACTCTTCGCCACAAGTCGAGCTTCATAGACGGTGACATTACCGTCCACGTCCATCTTCTTCTTCTTAAAGATCCATTTATCTCAATGGCTTGCCGATCAACGGGCAAGTCCACCAAAGTCCATGCTTTGTTTTGATACATGGATCCTATCTCGGATTTCATGGCTTCTAACCATTTTTTGGAATATGGGCCCACCATTGCTTCTCCATAGATCGATGGTTCATTGTTGTCTAGCAACATGACATTCAAGACGGGATCACCGTACCACTCCGAGCAATCTGGCGTCCTTGTCGCCCTCACGAGGTTCGGTAGTGACTTGATCTGAAGCTTCATGATCACTATCATAAGCTTCTACTTTAATTGATGTAGGTGCCACAGGAACTTCCTGTGCCCTGTTACACAGTGGTTGAAGTGATGGTTCAATAACCTCATCAAGTCTCCACCATCCTCCCACTCAATTCTTTTCGAGAGAAACTTTTCCTCGAGAAAGGACCCGTTCTAGAAAACAATCCCTATTGCTTTCGGATCTGAATTAGGAGGTATACCCAACCGCTTTGGGTGTCCTATGAAGATGCATTTTATCCGCTTTGGGTTCGAGCTTATCAACCTGAAACTTTTTTCGCATAAGCGTCGCAGGCCCCAAACCTTTAAGAAAGCGACAACTTAGGTTTCTCCAAACCATAGTTCAAACGGTGTCGCCTCAACGAATTACGTGGTGCCCTATTAAAGTGAGTGCGGTTGTCTCTAATGCCTAACCCATGAGCGATAGTGGTAATTCGATAAGAGACATCATGGTGCGCACCATATCCAATAGGGTGCAACAATGATGTTCGGACACACCATCACACAATGGTGTTCGAGCGGTATTAATTGTGAAACAATTTCCACGGTGTCTTAATTGCGTTGCCAAAGCTCGTAACTTCAGATACTCATCTCTATGATCATATCATAGACATTTTATCCTCTTGTCACAATGATCTTTTAACTTCACTCTGAAATTACTTGAACCATTCAATAATTCAGACTTTGTGTTTCATCAAGTAAATATACTCAACATCTACTCGAATCATCTGTGAAGTCGAGAACATAACAATATTCATTTGCATGCCTCGGCACTCATCGGACTGCACACATCAAAATGTGTTACTTCCAACAGGTTGCTACCTTGTTCCATCTTACTAAAACCGAGGCTTTTCAGTCATCTTGCCCATGTGGTATGATTTGCATATCTCAAGTGACTCAAAATCAAGTGAGTCCAAACGATCCATCTGCATGGAGTTTCTTCATGCGTATACACCAATAGACATGGTTTGCATGTCTCAAACTTTTCAAAAAGCGAGTGAGTCCAAAGATCCATCAACATGAAGCTTCTTCATCGTTTTATACCAATATGACTTACATGGCAAAGGTGCCACAAGTACGTGGTACTATCATTACTATCTTATATCTTTTGGCATGAAAATGTGTATCACTACGATCGAGATTCAATAAACCATTCCTTTTAGGTGCTAGACCATTGAAGGTATTATTCAAATTAACAGAGTAACCATTATTCTCCTTAAATGAATAACCGTATTGCGTGAGACATAATCCAATCATGTCTATGCTCAACGCATAAACACCAAATAACAATTATTTAGGTTTAACACCAATCTCGATGCTAGAGGGAGCGTCATGCGATGCTTGATCATATCAACCTTGGAAACACTTCCAACACGTGTCGTCGGCTCACCTTTAGTTAGTCTCCGCTTATTCCGTAGCTTTTGTTTGAGTTACTAACACTTAGCAACCAAACGGTATCTAATACCCCTGGTGCTACTAGGAGTACTAGTAAAGTACACATTAACATAATGTGTATCCAATATACTTCTATCGACCTTGCCAGCCTTCTTATCTACCAAGTATCTAGGGTAATTACGCTCCAATTGGCTGTTCCTTATTACGTAAGCACTTAGTCTCGGGTTTGGGTTCTACCTTGGGTTTCTTCACTTTGGGCGACAATCGATTTGCTGTTTCATGAAGTGTCCCTTCTTGCCCTTGCCCTTCTTGAAACTAGTGGTTTCACCAACCATCAACAATTGATGCTCCTTCTTGATTTCTACTCCGCGGTGTCAAACATCGTGAATACCTCAAGGATCATCATATCTATCACGACATGTTATAGTTCATCACGAAGCTCTTGCAGCTTGGTGGCAATGACTTTGGAGAAACATCACTATCTCATCTGGAAGATCAACTCCACCTCGATTCAAGTGATTGTTGCACTCAGACAATCTGAGCACAAGCTCAATGATTGAGCTTTTCTCCCTTAGTTTGCAGGCTAAGAAAATCGTCGGAGGTCTTATACCTCTTGACGTGGGCACGAGCCTGAAATCCCAATTTATTCCCTCGAAACATCTCATATGTTCCGCGATGTTTTGAAAAACGTCTTTGGTGCCTCAACTCTAAACCGTTTAACTGAACTATCACGTAGTTATCAAAACGTGTATGTCCGATGTTAAATAACATCCACAAACGACGTTTGGGATTCAGCACAATCGAGCGGTGCATTGGGACATAGGCTTTCTACTGTCCGCATAATCGCTACTGTCAACTTTCAACTATATTTTTCTAGGAACATATCTAAACAGTGGAACCAAAGCGCGAGCTTACGACATAATTTGCAAAGATCTTTTGACTATGTTCAGGATAATTAAGTTCATGTCATGAACTCTCACTCAGATAGACATCCCTCTAGTCATCTAAGTGATTACATGATCCGAGTCAACTAGGCCGTGTCCGATCATCACGTGAGACGGACTAGTCATAATCGGTGAACATCTTCATGTTGATCGTATCTACTATACGACTCATGCTCGACCTTTCGGTCTCTTGTGTTCCGAGGCCATGTCTGCATGCATGCTAGGCTCGTCAAGCTAACCTAAGTGTTACTGCGTGTGTAAATCTGGCTTACACCCGTTTTATGTGAGCGTAAGAATCTATCACACCCGATCATCACGTGGTGCTTCAAAGCAGCGAACTTTCGCATAGCGGTGCAGTGAGGGGGAACACCTTCTTGAAATTTTAATGAGGGATCATCTTATTTACTACCGTCGTTCTAAGCAAATAAGATGCATAAACATGATAAACATCACATGCAATCAAATAGTGACATGATATGGCTAATATCATTTTGCACCTTTTGATATCCATCTTCGGGGCTCCATGATCATCATCGTCACGGGCATGACACCATGATCTCCATCATCATGATCTCCATCATCGTGTCTTCATGAAGTTGTCTCGCCAACTATTACTTCTACTACTATGGCTACGGTTAGCAATAAAGTAAAGTAATTACATGGCGTTGTATAATGACACGCAGGTCATACAATAAATAAAGACAACTCCTATGGCTCCTGCCGGTTGTCATACTCATCGACATGCAAGTCGTGATTCCTATTACAAGAACATGATCAATCTCATACATCACATATCATTCATCACATTCTTCTTGGCCATATCACATCACATAGCATACCCTGCAAAAACAAGTTAGGCGTCCTCTAATTGTTGTTTGCATGTTTTACGTGGCTGCTATGGGTTTCTAGCAAGAACGTTTCTTACCTCATAAAACCACAACATGATATGTCAATTGCTATTTACCCTTCATAAGGACCCTTTTCATCGCATCCGATCCGACTAAAGTGGGAGAGGCGGCACCCGCTAGCCACCTTATGCACCAAGTGCATGTCGGTCAGTGGAACCTCGTCTCACGTAAAATGCGTGTAAGGTCGGTCCGGGCCGCTTCATCCCACAATACCGTCGAAACAAGATTGGACTAGTAACGGCAAGCATATTGAAAAAAATCAACGCCCACAACTACTTTGTGTTCTACTCGTGCAAAGAATCTACGCAATAGACCTAGCTCATGATGCCACTGTTGGGGAGCGTGGCAGAAATTCAAAATTTTCCCTCGTGTCACCAAGATCTATCTATGGAGAAACCAGCAACGAGGGAAGGAGAGTGCATCTACATACCCTTGTAGATCGCTAAGCGGAAGCGTTCAAGTGAACAGGGTTGATGGAGTCGTGCATTTCGCCGTGATTCAAATCACCGATGATCCTAGTGCGAGCAGACGGCACCTCCGCGTTCAACACCACGTTCAGCTGGTGGCGTCTCCCATGCCTTGATCCAGCAAGGAGAGGGAGAGGTTGAGGAAGACTCCATCCGGCAGCAAAGCACAACGGGCGTGGTGGTGGTGGAGGAGCATGGCAATCCTGCAGGCTTCGCCAAGCACTGCGGGAGAGGAGGAGGTGTCATGGGAGGGAGGGAGGTGCGGGGACTCGGTGTGGCTTCCCTCCCTCCCCTCCACGATATATAGGTGCCAGAGAGGGGGGCGCGCGCAGCCTTGCCCCTTCCTCCAAGGAAGGGGGGCGGCCACGAGGGGGGACGAGTCCATCCTCCCCAAGGCACCTCGGAGGTGCCTTCCCCCCTTTGAACTCTTCCCTCCCCACCTCCCCTTCGCGCATGGGCCTCTTGGGGCTGGTGCCCTTGGCCCATATGGGCCAAGGCGCACCCAGCCCATGTGGCCCCCCCGGGCAGGTGGACCCCCAGTGGACCCCGGACCCCTTCGGCACTCCCGGTACAATACCGATAATGTGAAACTTTTCCGCGACCAAAATAAGACTTCCTATATATAAATCTTTACCTCCGGACCATTCCGGAACTCCTCGTGACATCCGGATCTCATCCGGGACTCCGAACAACATTCGGTCACTACATACAAACTTCCTTTATAACCCTAAGCGTCATCGAACCTTAAGTGTGTAGACCCTACGGGTTCGGGAACCATCTATGAGACATGGCCGAGGGCGTTCTCGGTCAATAACCAACAGCGGGATCTGGATACCCATGTTGGCTCCCACATGTTCCACGATGATCTCATCGGATGAACCACGATGTCAAGGACTCAATCAATCCCGTATACAATTCCCTTTGTCTAAGCGGTATTGTACTTGCCGAGATTCGATCGTCGGTATCCCGATACCTTGTTCAATCTCGTTACTCGGCAAGTCTCTTTACTCGTTCCGTAACACATCATCCCGCGATCAACTCCTTGATCACATTGTGCACATTATGATGATGTCCTACCGAGTGGGCCCAAAGATACCTCTCCGTCACGAGTGACAAATCCCGATCTCGATTCGTGCCAACCCAATGTACACTTTCGGAGATACCTAATGCACCTTTATAGCCACCCGATTCGTTGTGACGTTTGGTACACCCAAAGCATTCCTACGGTATCCGGGAGTTGCACAATCTCATGGTCTAAGGAAATGATACTTGACATTTTAGAAAAGCTTTAGCATACGAACTACGATGCATGCTAGGCTTAGGATTGGGTCTTGTCCATCACATCATTCTCCTAATGATATGATCACGTTATCAATGACATCCAATGTCCATGGTCGAAACCGTAACCATCTATTGATTAACGAGCTAGTCAACTAGAGGCTTACTAGGGACATGGTGTTGCCTATGTACCCACACATGTATCTGAGTTTCCTATCAATACAATTACAGACATGGATAATAAGCGATTATCATGAACAAGGAAATATAATAATAACTAATTTATTATTGCCTCTAGGGCATATTTCCAACACGAATATAGTCGTCAATATATCAATCTTTATGTCTTGACCATTTCGAGACTCCTCGTCATCATCGTGATCACATCCGGACTCGAACAACCTTCGGTACATTAAAACATATAAACTCATAATAAAACTGTCATCGTAACGTTAAGCGTGCGGACCCTCACGGGTTCGAGAACTATGTAGACATGACCTAGAACTATTCTCGGTCAATAACCAATAAGCGGAACTCGGATGCTCATATTGGCTCCCACATATTCTCACGAAGATCTTTATCGGTCAAACCGCATAACAACATCGTTGTTCCCTTTGTCATCGGTATGTTACTTGCCCGAGATTCGATCGTCGGTATCTAATACCTAGTTCAATCTCGTTATCGGCAAGTCTCTTTACTCGTTACGTAATGCATTATTCCGTAACTAACTCATTAGCTACATTGATTTCAAGGCTTATAGTGATGTGCATTACCGAGAGGGCCCAGAGATACCTCTCCGAGCAATCGGAGTGACAAAACCTAATCTCGAAATCGCCAACCCAACATGTACCTTTGGAGACACCTGTAGTACTCCTTTATAATCACCCGATTACGTTGTGACGTTTGATAGCACCCAAAGTGTTCCTCCGTAAACGGCAGAGTTGCATAATCTCATAGTTACAGGAACATGTATAAGTCATGAAGAAAGCAATAGCAATATACTAAGCGATCAAGTGCTAGGCTAGCGGAATGGGTCATGTCAATCACATCATTCTCCTAATGATGTGATCCCGTTAATCAAATGACAACACATGTCTATGGTTAGGAAACATAACCATCTTTGATTAATGAGGTAGTCAAGTAGAGGCATACTAGTGACGTTATGTTGGTCTATGTATTCACACATGTATTATGCTTCGGTTAATACAATTCTAGCATGAATAATAAACATTTATCATGATATGAGGAAATAAATAATAACTTTATTATTGCCTCTAGGGCATATTTCCTTCAGTCTCCCACTTGCACTAGAGTCAATAATCTAGATTACACAAGAATGATTCTAACACCCATGGAGTCTTGGTGCTGATCATGTTTTGCTCGTGGAAGAGGCTTAGTCAACGGATCTGCAACATTCAGATCTGTATGTATCTTGCAAATCTCTATGTCTCCCACCTGGACTTGGTCCCGAATGCAATTGAAGCGTCTCTTGATGTGCTTGGTCCTCTTATGAAATCTAGATTCCTTTGCCAAGGCAATTGCACCAGTATTGTCACAGAAGATCTTCATTGGTCCCGATGCACTAGGTATGACACCTAGATCACAAATGAACTATTTCATCCAGACTCCTTCATTTGCTGCTTCCGAAGCAGCTATGTACTCCGCGTCACATGTAGATCCCGCCACGACGCTTTGTTTAGAACTGCACCAACTTACAGCTCCACCGTTTAATAAAAACACGTATCCGGGTCTGCGATTTAGAATCGTCCGGATCGATGTCAAAGCTTGCATTGACGTAACCATTTACGACTAGCTCTTTGTCACCTCCATATACGAGAAACATATCCTTAGTCCTTTTCGTGTATTTCTGGATGTTCTTGACCGCTGTCCGATCCACTCTGGATTACTTTTGAACCTTACTGCCAAACGTATTGCTAATCATACGTCAGGACAGGTACATAGCATTGCATACATGATAGAGCCTATGGCTGAAGCATAGGAACATCTTTCATTTTCTCTCTATCTTCTGTAGCGTGGTCGGGCATTGAGTCTCGACTCAATTTCACACCTTATGTCTGAGCAAGAATCCTTTCTTTGCCTGATCCATTTTGAACTTTTTCAAAACTTTATCAAGGTATGTGCTTTGTGAAAGTCCAATCAAGCGTCTTGATCTATCTCTATAGATCTTGATGCCCAATATGTAAGCAGCTTCACCGAGGTCTTTCATTGAAAAACTTTTATTCAAGTATCCTTTTATGCTATCCAGAAATTCTATATCATTTCCAATCAATAATATGTCATCTACATATAATATCAGAAATGCTACAGAGCTCCCACTCACTTTCACGTAAATACAGGGCTTCTCCAAAAGTCTCAGATAAAACCATATGCTTTGATCACACTATCAAGCGTTTATTCCAACTCGAGATGCTTGCACCAGTCCATAAATGGATCACTGGAGCTTGCACACTTTGTTAGCACTTTTTGGATCGACAAAACCTTCTCGTTGCATCATATACAACTCTTCTTCCGTAAATCCATTCAAGAATGCAGTTTTGACATCCATTTGCCAAATTTCATAATCATAAAATGCAGCAATTGCTAACATGATTCGGACAGACTTAAGCATCGCTACGGGTGAGAAAGTCTCATCGTAGTCAACCCCTTGAACTTGTCGAACACCTTTCGCAACAAGTCGAGCTTTATAGACAGTTACATTACCATCAGCGTCAGTCTTTTTCTTAAAGATCCATTTATTCTCAATGGCTTGCCGATCATCGGGCAAGTCAACCAAAGTCCATACTTTGTTCTCATACATGGATCCCATCTCAGATTTCATGGCTTCTATCCATTTTGCGGAATCTGGGCTCACCATCGCTTCTTCATAGTTCGTAGGTTCGCCATGGTCAAGTAACATGACTTCCGTAATAGGATTACCGTACTACTGCAGTGCGGATCTTACTCTGGTTGACCTACGAAGTTCAAGAGAAACTTGATCTCAAGTTTCATGATCAATATCATTAGCTTCCTCACTAATTGGAGTAGTTGTCACGAGAACCGGTTCTTGTGATGGACTACTTTCAATAAGGGGCAGGTACAGCTTACCTCATCAATTTCTACTTTCCTCCCACTCACTTCTTCGAAGAAACTCCTTCTCTAGAAAGGATCCGAATTTAGCAACGAAAATCTTGCCCTCGGATCTGTGATAGAAGGTGTACCCAATAGTCTCTTTTGGGTATCCTATGAAGACACATTTCTCCGATTTGGGTTCGAGCTTATCTGGTTGAAGTTTCTTCACATAAGCATCGCAGCCCCAAACTTTAAGAAACGAAAACTTTGGTTTCTTGCCAAACCACAGTTCATGAGGTGTCGTCTCAACGGATTTTGATGGTGTCCTATTTAATGTGAATGCGGCCGTCTCTAAAGCATAACCCCAAAACAATAGCGGTAAATCAGTAAGAGACATCATAGATCGCACCATATCTAGTAAAGAAATCACGATTCATGACGTTCGGACACACCATTTCGTTGTGGTGTTCCGGTGGCGTGAGTTGCTAAACTATTCCGCATTGTTTCAAATGTAAACCAAACTCGTAACTCAAATATTCTCCTCCACGATCAGATCGTAGGAATTTTATTTTCTTGTTACGATGATTTTCCACTTCACTCTGAAATTCTTTGAACTTTTCAAATGTTTTCAGACTTGTGTTTCATTAAGTAGATATACCCATATCTGCTCAAATCATCTGTGAAGGTGAGAAAGTAACGATACCCGCAAGCCTCAATATTCATTGGACCACAAACATCGGTATGTATGATTTCCAACAAATCAGTTGCTCGCTCCATAGTTCCGGAGAACGGCGTTTTAGTCATCTTGCCCATGAGGCACGGTTACGCAAGTACCAAGTGATTCATAATCAAGTGATTCCAAAAGTCCATCGGTATGGAGTTTCTTCATGCGCTTTATACCGATATGACCTAAACGGCGATTGCCACAAATAAGTTGCACTATCATTATCAACTCTGCATCTTTTGGTTTCAACACAATGAATATGTGTATCACTACTATCGAGATTCAATAAAATAGACCACTCTTCAAGGGTGCATGACCATAAAAGATATTACTCATATAAATAGAACAACCATTATTCTCTCGATTTAAATGAATAACCGTCTCGCATCAAACAAGATCTAGATATAATGTTCATGCTCAACGCCGCACCAAATAACATTTATTTGGGTCTAAAACTAATCCCGATGGTAGATGTAGAGGTAGCGTGCCGATTGCGATCACATCGACTTTGGAACCATTTCCCACGCCAAGATCGTCACCTCGTCCTTAGCCAATCTTCGCTTAATCCGTAGTCCCCTGCTTCGAGTTGCAAATATTAGCAATGTAACCAGTATCAAATACCAGTACTACTGCGAGCATTAGTAAGGTACACATCAATAACATGTATATCACATATACCTTTGTTCACTTTGCCATCCTTCTTATCCGCCAAATACTTGGGGCAGTTCCGCTTCCAAGGTCCGGTCACGCTTACAAGAGAAGCACTTTCAGTCTCGTGCTTAGGTCCAGACTTGGGTTTCTTCCCTTGAGCAGCAACTTGTTTTGTGTTCTTCTTGAAGTTCACCTTCTTCTTCCCTTTGCCCTTTTTCTTGAAACTGGTTCTCTTGTTAACCATCAACACTTGATGCTCCTTCTTGATTTCTACCTCCGCGGCTTTTAGCATTGCGAAGAGCTCGTGAATAGTCTTGTCCATCCCTTGCATATCATAGTTCATCACGAATCTCTTGTAGCTTGGTGGCAGTGATTGAAGAATTCTGTCAATGACACTATCATCAGGAATATTAACTCCCAGTTGAATCAAGTGATTATTATACCCAGACATTTTGAGTATGTGTTCACTCACAGAACTATTCTCCTCCATCTTGTAGCTATAGAAATTATTGGAGACTTCATATCTCTCAATCCGGGCATTTGCTTGTAATATTAACTTCAACCTCTGGAACATCTCATATGCTCCATGACGTTCAAAACGTCGTTGAAGACCCGGTTCTAAGCCGTAAAGCATGGCACACTGAACTATCGAGTAGTCATTAGCTTTGCTCTGCCAGACGTTCTTAACGTGCGTCGGTTACATCGGCAGCGAGCACGGCACCCAGCGGTGCTTCCAGGACGTAATTCTTCTGCAGGCAGCAATGAGGATAATCCTCGATTACGGACCCAGTCCGTGTAATTGCTACCATCATCTTTCAACTTTGCTTTCTCAAGGAACGCATTAAAATTCAACGGAACAACAAAGACGAGCCATCTATCTACAACAAACATAGACAAGCAATATACTATCAGTACTAAGTTCATGATAAATTTAAGGTCAATTAATCATATTACTTAAGAACTCCCACTTAGATAGACATCCCTCTAATCTTCTAAGTGATTATGTGATCCATATCAACCACACCATGTCCGATCGTCACGTGAGATGGAGTAGTTTCAACGGTGAACATCAATATGTTGATCATATCTACTATATGATTCACGCCGACCTTTCGGGTCTCCGTGTTCCGAGGCCATATCTGTTATCTGCTATGCTCGTCAAGTTTAACCTGAGTATTCCGCGTGTGCAACTGTTTTGCACCCGTTGTATTTGAACGTAGAGCCTATCACACCCGATCATCACATGGTGTCTCAAAGACGAAGAACTTTCGCAACGGTGCATACTCATGGAGAACACTTCTTGATAATTTAGTGAGAGATCATCTTAAAATGCTACCGTCAATCAAAGCAAGATAAGATGCATAAAGGATAAACATCACATGCAATCAATATAAGTGATATGATATGACCATCATCATCTTGTGCTTGTGATCTCCATCTTCGAAGCACCGTCCTGATCACCATCGTCACCAGCGCGACACTTTGATCTCCATCGTAGCATCGTTGTCATTACGCCATCTATTGCTTCTACGACTATCGCTACCGCTTAGTGATAAAGTAAAGCAATTATAGGCGTTGCATTTCATACAATAAAGCGAGAACCATATGGCTCCTGCCAGTTGCCTATAACTTCGGTTACAAAACATGATCATCTCATACAATAAAATATAGCATCACGTCTTGACCATATCACATCACAACATGCCCTGCAAAAACAAGTTAGACGTCCTCTACTTTGTTGTTGCAAGTTTTACGTGGCTGCTACGGGCTTAGCAAGAACCGTTCTTACCTACGCATCAAAACCACAATGATAGTTTGTCAAGTTGGTGTTGTTTTAACCTTCGCAAGGACCGGGCGTAGCCACACTCGGTTCAACTAAAGTTGGAGAAACTGACACCCACCTGTGTGCAAAGCACGTCGGTAGAACCAGTCTCGCGTAAGCGTACGCGTAATGTCGGTCCGGGCCGCTTCATCCAACAATACCGCCGAACCAAAGTATGACATGCTGGTAAGCAGTATGACTTGTATCACCCACAACTCACTTGTGTTCTACTCGTGCATATAACATCAACGCATAAAACCTAGGCTCGGATGCCACCGTTGTTGGGGAACGAGTAATTTCAAAAATTTCCTACGCACACGCGAAGATCATGGTGATGCATAGCAACGAGAGGAGAGTAATGTCCACGCACTTCGTGAGACCGTAAGCGGAAGCGTTATGACAACGCAGTTGATGTAGTCGTACGTCTTCACGATCCGACCGATCCAAGTACCGAACGTAGGGCACCTCCGAGTTCAGCACACGTTCAGCTCGATGACGATCCCCGGACTCAGATCCAGCAAAGTGTCGGGGATGAGTTCCGTCAGCAGGACGGCGTGGTGACGATGATGATGTTCTACCGGCGCAGGCTTCACTAAACTCGCAACGATATGACCGAGGTGGAATATGGTGGAGGGGGGCACCGCACACGGATAAGGAACGATTACGTAGATCAACTTGTGTGTCTTGGGGTGCCCCCCTGCCCCATATATAAAGGAGCAAGGGGGGAGGCCGGCCGGCCCTAGGGGGCGCGCCAAGGAGGGGGAATCCTCCTCCTAGTGGGAGTAGGATTCCCCTTTCCTAGTCCCACTAGGAAGGAGGAAGGGGGAAGGAAAGAGAGGGAGAGGGAGAGGGAAAGAGGCCCCCCCTCCCTAGTCCAATTCGGACTCCCCATGGGGGTGGCGCGCCACCTCCTGGGCTGCTGCCCTCTCTCTCCCCTCAGGCCCACTAAGGCCCATTACTTCCCAGGGGTTCCAGTAACCCCTCCCAAGACTCGATTTTCTCCGAAATCACTCGGAACAATTCCGGTGTCCAAATATAGTCGTCCAATATATCAATCTTTATGTCTCGACCATTTCGAGACTCCTCGTCATGTCCGTGATCACATCCGGGACCCCGAACAACCTTCGGTACATCAAAATATATAAACTCATAATAAAACTGTCATCGTAACGTTGTTGCAAGGACCCTACGGGTTCGAGAACTATGTAGACATGACCTAGAACTATTCTCATTAATAACCAATAGCGGAACCTGGATGCTCATATTGGTTCCCATATATTCTACGAAGATCTTTATCGGTCAAACCGCATAACAACATACGTTGTTCCCTTTGTCATCGGTTTGTTACTTGCCCGAGATTCGATCATCGGTATCTAATACCTAGTTCAATCTCGTTACCGGAAAGTCTCTTTACTCGTTACATAATGCATCATTCCGTAACTAACTCATTAGCTACATTGCTTGCAAGGCTTATAGTGATGTGCATTACCGAGAGGGCCCAGAGATACCTCTCCGACAATCGGAGTGACAAAACCTAATCTCGAAATACGCCAACCCAACATGTACCTTTGGAGACACCTGTAGTACTCCTTTATAATCACCCGATTACGTTGTGGCGTTTGGTAGCACCCAAAGTGTTCCTCGATAAACGGAGTTGCATAATCTCATAGTTACAGTGAACATGTATAAGTCATGAAGAAAGCAATAGCAATATACTAAACGATCAAGTGCTAGGCTAACGGAATGGGTCATGTCAATCACATCATTCTCCTAATGATGTGATCCCGTTAATCAAATGACAACACATGTCTATGGTTAGGAAACATAACCATCTTTGATTAATGAGCTAGTCAAGTAGAGGCATACTAGTGACCTTATGTTGGTCTATGTATTCACACATGTATTATGTTTCTGGTTAATACAATTCTAGCATGAATAATAAACATTTATCATGATATGAGGAAATAAATAATAACTTTATTATTGCCTCTAGGGCATATTTCCTTCAGTGGCCGGGTTGTGAAGTCCCCGGGCCGGGTGCGACTGCTGCAGTCCCCGAGCCGCTTGGCGAAGTCCCTGGGCTGGCTGTTGCAGCCCTTGAGTCAGATCCGACTGCTTCGGGAGTAGCCGGCACAAAGATGGACTCAGATTATGGAGAAGGCTTGATTGACGGCTTGCAGATTTCGTGCCAGGGTATCAGCTGGCTCGTTTTCGCTTTATGGCACGTGAAGGAACTCGCACTCCTCAAAGTATCTGCTGAGCTGCTGGACGAGGAAGCGGTAACTTGCCATATTTGCATCCTAGGCATCCCAGTCACCCACTACTAGGAAAAGGGCTGCTAGTGGCGCACCTGTTTTTGCTACTAATGGCGCACTACAGGTGCGCCACTAGCCCCACGCCATTAGATTTTTTTTCTAATGGCGCACCTGTGGTGTGCCATTAGTATCTCGTATATGTCTATCATATAAATCCCATTAAACCTTCTTCATGTCTAGGACTTTGTTCATGTTCATGAGTATGATGAAATTTTGAAAAAATATTTCAAACTTCCCGGTCATATTACGTATAATATTTTGAAAAAAAATTCGAATTTTCTTTTTCGAAACCATTTTTTTTCTGTTACTAGTGGCGCACCTAGCAAATGGTGCGCTACTAGTAAGTTTGAAATTTTTTGAATTTTTTTGCCTCCATATCTTAAAAGCCCCGTAACTTTTTTTTCTGTTAGGTTTGTGAGGATTTTGAAAATGTTTAACGGGTTCCACGGGGTGGGGTGGGGGGGTGCATCCGTGGAATTTTTGGGCCAAGTTAGTCATGGCGCACTGTGAGTGGTGCGCCATTACTAGTTCAACTAGTAATGGCGGAGCACTCCCATGGTGCGCCATTACTAGTTTTGAAAAAAAAAATTGAAATTTTTTTTGAAAAAATATTACTAGTGGCGCACCGTGGGTGGTGCGCCATTACTAGTTAAAACTAGTAATTGCGCACTATCCCCTGGTGCGCCATTACTAGTTTTGAAAAAAAAAAGTTGAAAAAAAATTGAACTTTTTTTACTAATGGCGCACCGCGGATGTGGTGCGCCATTACTAGTTTAACTAGTAATGGCGCACTATCCCCTGATGGGCCATTAGTAGTTTTGAAAAAAAATAAAAAAATTTGTTACTAATGGCGCACCATGGAAGTGGTGCGCCATTAGTATTTGGACACTAATGGCGCATCAACACATCTGGCCCGTTAATTGTTTGCCCAATATTTGGGCCCATTTGCGGCCCGAAGCCAGATCTGGCCCGTTAATTGTTAAGCCAATATTTGGGCCCAACTACAGCCCAAGTGAATTTCGCCCGTTAGAGGCCTCGATGTAGACATGGGCCCATTTACGCCCGTTGTGACTTTCGGCACGAATGGCCTGCTGCCCATGGGCCATATATGGTCCGACGGGACATCGGGCCCACTATCGGCCCGTGCTAAAGGTGGCAACAGTTAAGCCCAACGTGACTTTTGGGCTGTTAAAGGCCCTGTCGGCGTAATTCGGCCCCGCTGATGCTCGTACTAAGCTTTCGACCTCTTAAAGGCCCATGATATCGATGGGCAATAACTAAGGCCCGAGATATGTTTTCGCCCCGTAACGCCCGTGAGCTAATCGGGCCCAAAAAGGCCGGTCTACATTTCGCCTGCTCAAGGCCCGTCGACGACTAGTGAAAATTGAGGCCCAACATGCATTTTGGCCTCGCTAAAGGCCGTGGTTTCATCTCGGCCGTAACGAGCCAAGACAATATTCAACTCCGTTAATGGCCCAATGCTACCGCGCCAAACTAAGCGCTTGGGTCCACAAAAGGCACAACTAAAATATAGGCCGATGTAAGTTTGGGCTCAAGAATGTGTGAAGCCCCAATCATTCGGGCCCAAGAAAGACGCAGTCGGCCCAATTGTGGCTCCGCTAAAAACCAGGCCCGTTAGAGTC
Organism: Aegilops bicornis; assembly: GCA_021605145.1. Classification (NCBI taxonomy): domain Eukaryota; kingdom Viridiplantae; phylum Streptophyta; class Magnoliopsida; order Poales; family Poaceae; genus Aegilops; species Aegilops bicornis. Next base: position 13,408,741 of record CM038669.1, read on the forward strand.
GAATGTTTCGCCCTTGCCGACTACATCCTGATTTTTTCAGATAGCGAATGATGGCAAGAATTAGTAGGAATTAAGAACAAACCTACTCTATACAATAAAGAAATTACGCCTATAGTAACTAAGAATAAACCTACACTATACAATAAAGGATTTAAGGTATATTACATCCATCGGGCATCAAGTTCGCCACCAAAGGATCATAAAGCTTAAACGAAGAAGCGATTACAAAATCGGGCACCATTGCAGCAGAACAAAATAATACTAAACTGAGTCCACTTCCAAGACAGTTCAAGAAAGGTTAGCCTTGAGAGGGAACTGCACACAAGCTGTTGAAAGAAGGCATGAGACCGCCTAGCATGTCGGTCATAGCTTCCGAGGGTAGCTGTTTAGCAATGAGGTTCTCATTGGTGTTCTCCGCAATCTTTCTTAGAGATAGGACTTCAAGTCAAAGTCGAGTTGCGTAATGCCTTTTCGCTAGAACTTGTATTTGAAGAAGTCGAACCGATTCGCATAACGAATTGTGAGCTTGTCTCGACCGTTAGTCTCCAAAGAATTTGAACACTGCATCAAGACAAGGCTTTGGGGTTGTCTCGCTATCTTCAAGATGTTTTGCCTTCTTGGCTGCAATATATGTTGGGTTTGTCTCACAGCCTTTCAGCAGACTTGTGCATGCCATCGCACATATCACCACAGAAACAAACCAGAGAGATGAAAGGTTTTGCACGTGTATAAACAAAGATGATAATCAGTACTGTCAATTCCATCCAATTTCAAATTAGAAAATAAAGAGTAAGTTCAAAATATCAATAGCATAATTTGGCATTGTTCATAATGCGGGAGCTTCACCACACTCTTTGGATTACCATGTCAACATAACAAGCATAGATGAAGGGCAAAGAAAATCATTGTATCTATTTTGGATAATGTGCATGGCATGTTGTTCATATCACCAACCACATCAGTAAGATAAAACAGGAGATGATAAGGTGCAAACGTGGGCTGCTTCACCACACACTGGATTATAGATCCACAAAAACAGGAATTTGGTTTTACAAGTAAAACTTAGAACTTACGGTTCTTGCGAACATGCATTTTGGTAGAAACAGCAAACTAAACAGCAGTAAACGTTAGGGAGTATGAGCAAATTAAACAGCAGTTGAGGATAAAGGCTTTAGAAGGACTGACTTACATTAACAAGCTAACACCAGCTTTATAATGCCCTTCTCCATGTCAAGGGAAGGATAACTCAAGAATTTCAGCACGTAATCTTCTTCATAAGCATTGCCTGTACTCTACATTTTTTAGAGAGTAATTATAGATATGAGAATACTGGAAGGGATAGAGGATAATGAAGATAAGATGCAGATTGATGCTACATAATCAACTACCAATCCCTGGAAGTACAAGCATTACAGGACAAAATGTACTGACAAGAGCAATGGGCTACACTTCTGCATTGGCATTGTCTGTGTATTCTACTTGTTGGTAAGATTAAATATAGATCTGATCTTTTTTAGTAAATGGTGGGCGAGGGAGATAAGATGCATAATGCTACAAAATGAACCAATCCCTCTTCCCATAATACAAGAGTGTTTTGAACACCGGTGTCTTGCATAAAACGCTCTTATATTATGGGACGGAGGGAGTAGCTGTTAATGTAAGTACAATGATAGACCACGTTCAGTCCTTACAAGAGGACTGCAGAGCTAAACCTCTTCAAAAGCATTGGGTTGATTCCAAATTTATGTATGAGTCCATACGGATCTTATAATGTCCACCAATTGGACGATTACGAGGCTAACATGTGCAGTGATGCTACATAATCAAACAGCTATGAAAGTAATTATGGTCATTTAGGGCAAGAGGTACTCACAAGAGCAATGCAAAGGTGCAGATAGTTGCGAGATTCTGTGGTACCTTGAGAATGAATTTTCTTCTGCTAACAGTTTTCGTACATGTGAGACATTATAGAAAATGCAGAAATGTAGTTCAAATTGTGATGTGATATCATAGACAGTACCTTACGCTGCAGCCGAGACCAATGTGTAACAAGATTATTCTAGTCACCGTCGGATAAATGTTGCACCGGAGACTTTACAGAAATTTTGTTCAGAGGCTTGCCATAGAAGTGTGCTTGCCTCAGGTAGGAACGATACTTCATCAACGAGTGCTTGAAAAGCGCAACCAACCCTTGCTCGTCATCACAATCCAGTTTGCTCCTCGCCTTTTTAAAAGAATGAAATCTTGTGTCTTTTGTCACCAGAAACATATGCAGTAATGACCATGAATAACATTAGTACATTACTTACCTGTAAGTTGCGGAGGAAGACTTGAAATTGTTCTCGTATCTCATGTATAATCTTTCCATGAACGAAGATGCACAAAGTTCCCGACAACAACATAAGCTTCATCTTCTAAATCAAAGAAATGGAACAGGGTCCTATTTGCTGCAATTGGGGGGCTCTCTCCGTTCGAAAAAGGATTTGGCAACTGGATTTGGTGTACTCTTTGCTGGAATGGGGGTTTTGCATCGTCATACTGGTGCTATGTGAACCGGCATAATCATACTGCTTGCTGCAGTTGGGGTCTCATTGAGTTGGGGCATCGAAATGACCAGTGTAGTAGGGCTAGAGTCTGCTAGAGTTGGGGTGTTTTGTGGGTCAGGTGATATTGCAACTCCACCTAATGGGCTATTTGATTTATCAGGTGCCACTACCCTTTCCAAATACTTTGCTTGTGCTCGTCCACGATCAGCAATCGCCTACTTCCTTTTAAACGTCTGATACACAAGAACAACATTTGAATGGATAAATATGGTATGATGACAGATGGAATATGTAATTTAAAATGGATAGGCAGTATGATTCACATACACGATGTGTAAACTCAGCTCATGGCAGTTCAACAAAGTAGAAGCAATGCAAAGCATCCGTTGCAAGATATGTGCGAGCAATGTAACCTTGGAAAGTTAGAGCAAGTACCTTGATGGGTGAATAAGATAGGGCATCTTCCTCTGACTCCTCCACTAGGGAGCTACATTGACTTAGGTATCCCTCTAGCTCAGAATCACTGTTAGGATCATATTCTGAGCATGAATCTGTAGGTGGAGAGCGTTTGCATTGCATTGCATCCAGACTTGATTTCAGTCCCTTAATGCCAAGTTTGATGTACCATGGCATTGTTCTCGCTTTATTCTTTTCATGCTCGCTAGCTCATAATCATTATGATGATGGTCAGAATCTGAGATTCATGAAAACATAAGTTGTCAGATTTTTAACTGCAGTATGAGACCACCCTAAAAGTATATTGTCAACAAATATGACAAGCCAAGCATAGATGTAGTGAATCAATCATTTACTTGTGAGCTTACTAGGACAAGTATGCGTAATTGTAACCGCAGAAGAGACCGCCCAAAATCTGAATGAAGAAGTTTGTCTAGCACTTATTGTTTGCAACTAATCGACGTGAATAATTAGATATTATATCGAATGAGTAAGAAAGACAAGTAAAATTGTCAACAAACCTGGCTTGCAGTAGTAATCTGGGTCAATGTCACTACGGCCAACATTCCAAAATGACTATTGTCTGTTCCGAGGGCCGGAATTTTGAAAACCCTGTGAACTTTAGAGGTACTAAAGATTACCGAAATACATCTGAACCATTAAGTGTAGGTAGCACTGAGCACACAACAAACACTAATGCCAGTCCTGCCTAATGAGTAATGAGTCAATTAGAAAATGGGTGATGAGGAGTGGCTGCTGAGTGCTGAGGACGTACCTCGGGATAAATCGGGTTGGCTTGGTGGGTGCTGCACGCCTCGAGCCCTGAATCGGACAGGAAGGTAGGCCTGACGGTAGCGCCCGGCAGCGGTGACGCAGCTGTTGAAGGCGGCTGCTGGCCTCCTGTTAGTCCGGGCGTCTCCTCCTAGAGTCATGCCGTCCGGGATTTGCAAGTCGCCAAGCGAGGCAAAGCGGTCAGGCAGTAGAGATCTAAAGCGCCTGCAGAGAACAAAGGGAATCGGGCCTGGGATGACCCAAAATCCTGTGGTGGGCCGGCCTCCGTGGGCGCCTCAGAGAGATACACACCCGAGCGGCGAACATGCATTTTCGAAACTAATTTAGGAACATTTAGCTGACCAATTAAACAACTCTGTTTTAATAATATCAGATTCATATTTGAACAACTAAGCTTGTTTAGCTTGATGGGTGGAGCAGTGTTATTATGACACGAAGCCCGTATTCTGATCGTATAGTGACCATACAAGGGGGAAACTCTAAGCATATTTTTGTTAGCAAAAGAGGGTTTCTCGTATTATGGCAGTGCCATGATCCGCCAGTTGAAAAGAAACCACCACGGAACCAACATGATCAATTAAACCCTAAGCATGATCAATTAAACCATATTATGGCTGTGCCATGGCAGATTTGAAGCTGCAAACTGGAGAAATGATATTTAGCATCCATTGTTTGCTTCGTACTAAGAACTAAATTCTAAGAGCTGAAAAGAAAGTAGAGTAACCAAGTTAAGATCTATTTTCTGGTTGAGATCAAAAAGTTGACGAGATATGAAGTACCACCTCTCTTGCGGCGCCGTGTAGGCATCGCGGTGCGTGGCTGTCGGTGGCGTTGAAGCAGATCTGCACGGTAGACGGGTGCATCGGGGGATAAGTCCCGTTGCGGTGGAAGAGAAGGTCGTGTGAGCGGCCCCGACAAATAGGACGACGGCGTCGATGAAGCGAGAGGACGCGATGCAATGCTATTGGTCCGTCACCGTGGATGAGAAACGTCCATCTCTAGCAGTGGACGACGCGGTCTTTGTAGGCGCTCCGGCATGGTGGAGGACGGTGGCGATGGATGTGGTGGAGGACGGCGGCGATGGATGGGATGGCGGACGGAGGCTGGTGTGGGGATGGGGTGTTCTAGCGCGGACGGTGTATGAATGGGAAAATGGAGGGAGAGGTACGGGGAACCATGTTTTTGGAACGCGCCTGTCTGAATATGGGAAAGTTACGAAATTAGCCCCTGTTTAAAATTTGGACGTCTCGTCGGTTGGGGATAGGACGGTAATCTCGCATCCCGCCAATATTTGCCCAGAACGATTTTGGCGAGGAGAGGGTGGTTGGCGCCCATGGTTGGCGCCACGGTGTATGAATGGGGCTGACAGGTAGGGCAGTTGTGTCACGTCTGAAAGTGAAGTTACAAACCTGCCCCTATTGAAAATATTTGCCTCCATCGATTTCGCCGAAGTCGAGTTTGTTTTGCCGCCCACCGTGTATGAATGGGGAATGGAGGGAGAAACAGAGGTCTTTCAGACGAGCTTGAATCAAATGTGTTTTGCCGCCCATGTTTGACGCCCACCGAGTCGGAATGGGCTCAGAGGCGGTCGTGTCATGTCTAATTGAAGTTACTAACCTACCCCTATTTATAGCAGAGGAAACCGGCCGATGGATTATCCGTAATGGGTAGACAAGAGTTTCCATCTCCCAAACACTTGGCTTCGCAGCCGACGTGGGAGTGGACATTTTGCCGCTTCTTTCGAATTTTGGGACAATAAGCATCCACGTTTACCTCGGCAATTCAAATTCAATCCATTTTGTATTCCTATATGAACCTTTATAAATCATTCTATGTGTTTTTATATATCTTCAAAAGGACGACAAAGATGTATTCCACTTTCATATATGAATATGGTTTACAAATGCCGATTCTCAAATTCAGAAGCTAGAATCCAGTTTAAGGTGAATTCGAATATTTGGAACACTTCATGTCCAACTAAAATGTCACACGCAGCATAATGTGTACTCCCATTTAGATATGTACACAATCTATGTATCAAGATTCAAATACCAAGTCAATCAACCAATAATGTACAGAACTAACAGACATATAAACACTTATAGAGTATATGCACATTCAGCCCGATTGGCATATTTGTAGGTCTGGCACAGCAATCCAAATGAAATTTCTCTGAGTCTTATCAATTAATACAGACTTGTGCTCAAATAAAATTACAAACCAAAAAACAAAAAAAAAATTATTACATGATCTCTAAAACAAATGGTTTGATTGATTACATGAACAGACAACACAAAGGTTATTCAACGATGGAAAGAACATTTCACCTATGATTTACCAAGTAGGAATTTAATTTCCTTTTTTCCTTCAGGACCTTAACAATCTGGTCAGCCTCAGCTTGCTTCATTTTGAAATCCACCAAATATTTAATGGTTGTCTTGAGTACTGCTTGTGATTTTGCTGTTTGCTTCCTCAACATGTCAACTTCATCTCTAAGTGCAGAAGCAGAATCTCTTTCTACCACTAGTTTAGCCTCTAGATCATCAGCAGTTGGCAATTCATAATGCACGACTGGGCCGGTGCAACTGCTGTGAGATGATGCAACGTCCATGGGGACCTCGCTCTTTGATATTGGGCTAACCTGTTTTGCCATTAAAGTTCCGATTGGATTCAGAAAAGTTGAAGTTAGCAAAACATCTCAACTGGGAGTTATAAGAGCAAACCAGTTAAACAAACAAGGAATTAAAGAGTTTCAATTGGATGCTAAAAAGTAGTTATTAACATCATTGTAACCCGCTGTTGCTGCAGCAATGCAGTTAAACAAATAAGTAGATATTTAAGTTAAGGCAAACAGGTAGTTAACAGTAAGTATCAAACAATAGATAGGCGCAGTCTACAATATGATTAACAGGCTGTGGCATTATGTAATCAGTAGCAAACTATATTAAGCCAAGCAACGTTATTGAACAATTTTGCAATAAGTGGCTAACTAAAATTCCAAGAAGCAGGTAATTGAACTTATGCTAGTTCTTTGTACAGGCACACTGCAACTTCTTTTTCGCTTACAAGGTTGTACGAAGGAGTCCATGGCATCAATTGTTTGGATACGCAGTCCCAATACTTCTTTCTTCCCACACTGCATTGGTAAGTCGAATGGTTAATCTGGTACGATGGTGCGACCTTGATATGTTATATAAGGACATGAAGTCAGACTAGTTGTAGCCACACACATCACACTAGCTTTTACTGTATATTTCATGCGATTACTTTTGGCATATCGAGATCTAAGCAATCTACAATAGGATGAAAAGATCGGCATCCTTCACATTATTGGCGAACTTCAGTTCATAGAAACAAGCAATTCAACCATTCTATGGGTAAATCAAAAGCGCCCCTGGAATATTTTTCACTATCCAATCATACACGCAAAAAGGGGCGACGCCACCATAGGGGCTGGTATGGGCGGCCGCCTTAGGTGGCTGGAAAGTGTGCACCTAGTTTGAGTTGTCCAGTTGGCCCATGCTAGTTTTGTTCGTCCCAACGCATCGAGTAGGCAATGTAAAAATGAAGAAAATGTTTCAATTTGAATGGGCCAATAACATAAGTGCAAGGCAGGCCCTATAGCAGGCTCAGGCCCAAACGAGCGCCTCCCATATCGATCGACAGCAGGAAAAATCCCAATTCATTCGCTCCAGCCTCCACCTGTTTCGCTCAGAATTCCAGCCGCCGATGTAGACAGACCGACAAGATTTTCCTCACGCCCTCGTTGGAGGGCGGTCGCCGGGCTTCAAGCGAACGGAAGGACAAGAAGATGAAGATCCAACCTCGGGTGTAGCTCATGTGAGAGGCGGCGGCAACACGGGCATGGCATCGAGCTTGCGCAAACGGACAGTCGCAGCTTGCAAGAGTAGCATGCGCAACGAGCATGTACATCACATCCCTGATTATATCTAATTCAACTCTTCAATTTCTGGCCAATAGTTAAACCTGACGGTGTTGTAAAACTGCTTGTATGTAGGGATGAGAAAATGAAACCAATTTCTACTTATTTTATAACTCCCCCAATCAATACTGAATCGATCGAATCTGATGTATCTAATCAAGTTTCCGGTGCAAACATACAAGCTCATGTTGTTCTTGAGCTCAAGTGTCTAATGAACAGATCGCTAATGAAGGATTTGATGCAAACATTTTACATGCTTCTGGTGATGAACATACAGTTTCTAAGGAGGGATCTAATGCAAGCATTTTGCAAGCTCATTGAAGGATTTAGTGTCTAATGATGATCTACTATGTTGAGAGAGACAGAGATTTGCAGGCATTGATGACAAGCAAATTATAGTGCATTTTCTTAGCTTGAGGAATCGTAGAGGCAATCCACCTTTTAGTCCCCATATGTTTACAACATAGAATAAATACTTTTCTAATCTGTTGTTTGATACTATTTGCATTCTTGTGCAGGATAGATATATTGATATGCAGTTTATGACCGTTATAGGTGCAATTACACTTCGATATTTTCAGCCAAAGAACGAATAATTCAAGCAGGTACAGACCATGTTTGTTGTCCTTGTACACCATGATGCATTTTGTGTTTTTTGGTGCTTGCATAATTTAGTGTTTATAATCTGAACTACTTTGGATCATTAACTAGTTTTCAAAGTGCATGTAGCTTCACATTTCTCAAGTTATGTTGATTTCCGGAGTGCAAGTGCCTTCATATTTTTTAAGTTAAATGTTCGCCCCTGGTAACTTGAATTCATGGATCCGCCACTGCACACAAATCATACACGAATGCCAGTACGAATTAAATGAAATGCAGGGACTTACGCTAGCTCGTTATGCTGTGCTCACTGCAGCTCTGCTATGCTTGGGATGTTCCATGTACAAGTCCATGTTACCACTTGCTTGGATGTGCAGGCCTTGTGCTCCTTGCATCCCCTCCGCATTTTTGACACAATAATGGTTGATCAAATAAGTGGAATCGACCTTGATGTTGTACCGAGGATGATATTTACAAGGTTATACGGGTGTGCAGGATGTGTACCAGATCCCGTAGCGCCGTCATGCTTCGCTAAAAAATGGATTTGCTTGTTTCAGATGATATCTCCAGAAGAAATAAGAGTTAAAGTCAGAGTTGTATAGCTGTAAGCTAAGAGAGCAGTGAAAGGATATCCAAACATCGTCGGAACAGTGCACAAGGGAGTGATTTGTGGACACCTAGTTCGGGCCGGCGTTTGGGCATGCTCGCCTAGCTAGAGTGCGGGTCACTTCAGAGCCGTTGAGGGTGATGCGCTGGCGTTGGCGGGCCGTGCACGGATGCAGATCTTGAGTGGCAGCGGAGCGCTACGATGAGGTGCGACGATGTGCTCGGTGAAGTAGCCCTGGTGAGCTAGGAGACGGCGTCAGTGAAGCGCACCTGATGCGACGGAACTCGGTGTCTGTGAGGCACGTCGGTTGTGGCGGCCGACGTGGTCGGTGGACCACCCGGTGCGGTGGACGAGGGCGTAGATGAGGTAGCTCCGGTGCGGTGGTGAAGCGCGACCGTCATCTTCGCCGCTGTCGTCCCAAGACAGAGGTGGGGACATAGACGAGACAAGGCGATTCGATCTTTGCTTGGTTTGGCGGCGAATTAGGGATTTGAGCAATCTGGGCGCGGAAGGGGACGGTGGGGAAGAGAGATTTTGCAGGGCTGGAATTGGGGCCGCCAGATATTTCAATCCGAAACATGGAAGCGCGAACTTATTTTGTCATCGTCCTTTTTTTTGGGGTGGGGGTGGGGGGGTGGGGGGAGTTGGGGAGGGAGGGAGGGGGTGGGTGGCTGGGTGCTACGCGTCCGTCCGACACACGCGACCACCCCGACAGGACTGTGCTTCGGTGCCTTAAGGCACCTACCTTTGTGTCCATGACATGTGGGCCCAACAGGTGGCTGGCCCACATGTTAGTGACCCAAAGGCAGGTGCCTTTAAGGTACCGAAGCAGCGTCCACCCCGACACGACCCTGGTCTGCCTGGTGCGCCTACATTTGAGAATGCAAACAAATCTTCTTTCATTTGCAAACGAATCTGTATGTATTACCATGCCTGTGTTTTCCTTGCAATAATTAGTCATTCGAAACGAGATACTCCCTCCGTTCACTTTTGTATGTCGTTTCAGACAACTTAAAATGAACTGTTTTGCACATTGTCTGAAATGTTTTCAAGGTCTTATAAAAGTGAACAGAGGGAGTACTATAAATTAATTAATGAGGAGTTATTTGAAAAAAATTCAAAACGGTATCCACGCTAACGTGGATTAGAGTGCGTGTCACATAATTAGTTATTTGAATTAGAGTGTGTGTCACGTAGCGATCTCCAATTCTAACATGGATTTCGCATTTCACTGTATCCACACTACTTTTCTAATACAAATTCATATGTATATGATGAACACCATGGTAGTGAGAAAACTTTTGGATGGATTCAAACATATGACCTACAAAAAAGCACAACAAATTGAGTCAATGTCAACTTTTCGAAACTTAGTATGGCACGAATTCAAAATAATTACCCGTATGCATGGTCCTCAGTTCAAATCTTACAATGTACACCGAAATGAAACATCGATATTAAGTCTCAGACTATGTACATTCAAACGTTGTTTTAGCCCCCCCTGCGCACAAACGCTACATACTTCATGTATTGGTCAATCTTCCACTCCTAACAACTCTTTCTCGCCATGTTTCGATCTCTAAGTCTCTCAACTACACAACCCCTTTTTCCACTCTGTTACCAAATGTATTTATCTCACACACCCGCCATTGCACCCCATGCTGAGCTCTCTCTCTCTCTCACTCTCCTCTCCCTCTCAATCTCTCGCGCTAAATACATGCATTGCCTATATAGCCCCCCCCCAGCCTCTCGTTTGCATGCGCGCACGTTGTATATATAGGTCACTCCCTCAAGACTGTCTCACTCTTTCTTCCGCACGACGGGCCACACTCGCTCAATCTCGCTCTCTTTATCCGAGTCTCGTTTATCCTCGTTTTCTTTCACACACAAATGATATATCTCCCTGTTCGGTCCTTGATCGACGCACTCTATACTCTCTCACGCAGATTGTCTATCTAGGTCAGTCCATCCAAGCCGCCGCCACTCTTTCGACCTCATGGTGGGCCACGCTCACTCAATCTCTCTCTCTCTCTCTCTCTCTCTCTCTCTCTCTCTCTTTGTATGTCTCGATTGACCTCGCCCTTTCTCGGACAAAAACGATATATCACCATGTTTGAGCCCAATTTGACTTATTCACATTGTATACTCTCTCATGCACATTGTCTATCTAGGTCACTCTCTGTTGGGGAACGTAGTAATTTCAAAATTTTCCTACGCACACGCAAGATCATGGTGATGCATAGCAACGAGAGGGGAGAGTGTTGTCCACGTACCCTCATAGACCGTAAGCGCAAGCGTTATGACAACGCTGATTGATGTAGTCGTACGTCTTCACGATCCGACCGATCCAAGCACCGAACGTGCGGCACCTCCGAGTTCAAAGCACACGCTCAGCTCGATGACGATCCACGGACTCCGATCCAGCAGAGTGTCGGGGATGAGTTCCACAAGACCGCGACATCGTGGTGACGATGATGATGTTCTACTGACGCAGGGCTTCGCCTAAACTCCGCGACGATATGACCGAGGTGGAATATAGTGGAGGGGGGCACCGCACACGGCTAAGGAACGATCACGAAGATCAACTTGTGTGTCTATGGGTGCCCTGCCCCCTGTATATAAAGGAGTGGAGGAGGGAGGAGGGCTGCCCTCTCTATGGCGCCCTTAGGGAGTCCTACTCCCACCAGAGTAGGATTCCCTTTCCTAGTAGAATTAGGACCCTTCCAAGTAGTAGGAGTAGGAGGAAGGAAAGGGAAGGAAAAGGAGAAGGAAGGAAGGGGCGCCTTCCTAGTCTAATTCGGACCAGACCAAGGGGAGGTGCAGCCACCCTTGAGGCCCTTTTCCTTCTTTCCCTGTATGGCCCAAGAAGGCCCAATACGTATTCCCGTAACTCTCCGGTACTCCGAAAAATACCCGAATCACTCAACCTTTCCGATGTCCGAATATAGTCGTCCAATATATCGATCTTTACGTCTCGACCATTTCGAGACTCCTCGTCATGTCCCCGATCTCATCTGGGACTCCGAACTCCTTCGGTACATCAAAAATCATAAACTCATAATAAAACTGTGATCGAAACCTTAAGCGTGCGGACCCTTCGGGTTTGAGAACTATGTAGACATGACCTACAACTATTCTCGGTCAATAACCAATAGCGGACCCTTCGGATGCTCATATTGGCTCCTACATATTCTATGAAGATCTTTATCGGTCAAACCGCATAACAACATACGTTGTTCCCTTTGTCATCGGTATGTTACTTGCCCGAGATTCGATCGTCGGTATCCAATACCTAGTTTAATCTCGCTACGGCAAGTCTCTTTACTCGTTACGTAATGCATCATTCCGTAACTAACTCATTAGCTACATTGCTTGCAAGGCTTATAGTGATGTGCATTACCGAGAGGGCCCAGAGATACCTCTCCGACAATCGGAGTGACAAATCCTAATCTCGAAACTCGCCAACCCAACATGTACCTTTGGAGACACCTGTAGAGCTCCTTTATAATCACCCAGATTACGTTGTGACGCTTTGGTAGCACACAATAATAAAGTGTTCCTCCGTAAACGGAGTTGCATAATCTCATAGTCATAGGAACATGTATAAGTCATGAAGAAAGCAATAGCAATATACTAAACGATCGTGTGCTAAGCTAACGGAATGGGTCATGTCAATCACATCATTTTCCTAATGATGTGATCCCGTTAATCAAATGACAGCACATGTCTATGGTTAGGAAACATAACCATCTTTGATCAACGAGCTAGTCAGGTAGAGGCATACTAGTGACACTATGTTTGTCTATATATTCACACATGTATTATGTTTCCGGTTAATACAATTCTAGCATGAATAATAAACATTTATCATGATATAAGGAAATAAATAATATCTTTATTATTGCCTCTAGGGCATATTTCCTTCAGTCTCCCACTTGCACTAGAGTCAATAATCTAGTTCACATCATCATGTGATTCAACACCAATATTCACATCTGTATGTGATTAACACCCATAGTTCACATCATCATGTGACCAACACCCAAAAGGTTTACTAGAGTCAATAATCTAGTTCACATCGCTATGTGATTAACACCCAAAGAGTACTAAGGTGTGATCATGTTTTGCTTGTGAGAGAAGTTTAGTCAACGGGTCTGCCACATTCAAATCCGTATGTATTTTGCAAATTTCTATGTCAACAATACTCTGCACGGAGCTACTCTAGCTAATTGCTCCCACTTTCAATATGTATCCAGATTGAGACTTAGTCATCTGGATCAGTGTAAAAGTTTGCACCGATGTAACTTTTACAACGAACTCTTTTATCACCTCCATAATCGAGAAACATCTCCTTAGTCCTCACTAAGGATATTCTTGACCGCTGTCCGATGATCTACTATTTAGATCAAAATTGTATTCCTCGCCAAACTCGAGCAAGGTATACAATAGGTCCGGGTTCACAGCATAGCATACTTTATAGAACCTATGATCGAGGCATAGGGAATGACTTTTCATTCTCTTTCTATTTTCTCGCCATGGTCGGGTCTTCGGTCTTACTCAACTTCACACCTTGCAAGACAGGCAAGAACTCCTTCTTTGGCTGTTCCATTTTGAACTATTTCAAAAAATTTATCAAGGTATGTACTCATTGAAAAATCTTATAAAGCGTCTTGATCTATCTATATAGATCTTGATGCTCAATGTGTAAGCAGCTTCACCGAGGTCTTGCTTTGAAAAACTCTTATTCAATTATCCTTTCATGCTATCCAGAATTCCTATATCATTTCCAATCAATAATATGTCATCCACATATAATATTAGAAATGCTACAGAGCTCCCACTCACTTTCTTGTAAATACAGGCTTCTCCAAAAGTCTCAGATAAAACCATATGCTTTGATCAACTCATCAAGCATATATTCCAACTCCGAGATGCTTGCACCAGTCCATAGATGGATCGCTGGAGCTTGCACGTTTTGTTAGCACCTTTAGGATTGACAAAACCTTCTGGTTGCATCATATACAACTCTTCTTTAAGAAAACCATTAAGGAATGCAGTTTTGACATCCATTTGCCAGATTTCATAAAATGTGGCAATTGCTAACATGATTCGGACAGACTTAAGCATCGCTACAGTTGAGAAAATCTCATTGTAGTCAACACCTTGAACTTGTCGAAAACCTTTTGCGACAAGTCGAGCTTTGTAGATAGTAACACTACTATCAAGATCTGTCTTCCTCTTGAAGATCCATTTATACAATATGGCTTGCCGATCATCTAGCAACTCCACCAAAGTCCACACTTTGTTCTCATACATGGATACCATCTCAGATTTCATGTCCTCAAGCCATTTCGCTGAATCTGGGCTCATCATCGCTTCCTCATAGTTCGTAGGTTTATCATGGTCTAGTAACATGACTTCCAGAATAGGATTACCGTACCACTCTGGTGCGGATCTTACTCTGGTTGACCTACGAGGTTCGGTAATAACTTGATATGAAGTTTCATGATCATCATCATTAGCTTCCTCACTAATTGGTGTAGGCATCACTGGAACTGATTTCAGTGATGAACTAGTTTCCAATTCGGGAGAAGGTACAAATTACCTTATCAAGCTCTACTTTCCTCCCACTCACTTCTTTCGAGAGAAACTTCTTCTCTAGAAAGTATCCATCTTAGCAACGAATATCTTGCCTTCGGATCTGTGATAGAAGGTGTACCCAACAGTTTCCTTAGGGTATTCTATGAAGACGCACTTCTCCGATTTAGGTTCGAGCTTATCAGGTTGAAACTTTTTCACATAAGCATCGTAGTCCCAAACTTTAAGAAACGACAACTTTGGTTTCTTGCCAAACCACAGTTCATAAGGCGTCGTCTCAAACGGATTTTGATGGTGCCCTATTTAAAGTGAATGCAGCTATCTCTAATGCATAACCCCAAAACGATAGTGGTAATCGGTAAGATACATCATAGATCGCACCATATCAATAATGTGCGGTTATGACGTTCGAACACACCATTACACTGTGGTGTTCCAGGTGGCGCGAGTAGTGAAACCATTTCACATTGTTTTAACTAAAGGCCAAACTCGTAACTCAAATATTCTACCTCTGCGATCATATCGTAGAAACTTTTATTTTCTTGTTACGATGATTCTCCACTTCACTCTGAAATTCTTTGAACTTTTCAAATGTTTCAGACTTGTGTTTCATTTAGTATATATACCCATATGTGCTCAAATCATCCGTGAAGGTCAGAAAATAACGATACTTGCCACGAGCATCAACACTCATTGGACCGCATACATCAGTATGTATTATTTCCAACAAGTCAGTAGCTCGTTTCATTGTTCCGGAGAACGGAGTTTTAGTCATCTTGCCTAAAAGGCACGGTTCGCAAGCATCAAATGATTCATAACCAAGTGATTCCAAAAGTCCATCTTTATGGAGTTTCTTCATGCGCTTTACAATCGATATGACCCAAACGGCAAGGCCACAAATAAGTTGCACTATCATTATTAACTTTGCATCTTTTGGCATCAATATTATGAATATGTGTATCACTACGATCGAGATCCAACAAACTATTTTCATCGGGTGTATGACCATTTGAAGGTTTTATTCATGTAAACAGAATAACAATTTATTCTCTGTCTTAGATGAATAATCGTATCGCAATAAACATGATCTAATCATATTTATGCTCAACGCATAAACACCAAATAACAATTATTTAGGTTCAACACTAATCTCGAAAATATAGGGAGTGTAATGATGATGATCATATCAATTTTGGAACCACTTCCAACACACATCGTTATTTCACCCTCAACTAGTCTCTGTTTATTCTCAGAACTCCTGTTCGAGTTACTAGTCTTAGCAACCGAACAAGTATCAAATACTCAGGGGCTACTATAAACACTAGTAAAGTACACATCAATAACATGTATATCAAATATACCTTTGTCCACTTTGCCATCCTTCTTATCCGCCAAATACTTGGGGCAGTTCCGCTTCCAGTGACCAGTTCGCTTTGGCGGAGAAGCACTCAGGCTTAGGTCCAGACTTGGGCTTCTTCACTTGAGCAGCAACTTGCTTGCCGTTCTTATTGAAGTTCCCCTTCTTCCCTTTGCCCTTTTCTTGAAACTAGTGGTCTTGTTAACTATCAACACTTGATGTTTTTCTTGATTTCTACCTTCATCGATTTCAGCATCACGAAGAGCTTGGGAATTACTTTCGTCATCCCTTGCATATTATAGTTCATCACGAAGTTCTACTAACTTGGTGGTGGTGACTAGAGAATTTTGTCAATCACTATCTTATCTGGAAGATTAACTCCCACTTGATTCAAGCGATTGTAGTACTCAGACAATCTAAGCACTTGCTCACTAGTTGAGCAATTCTCCTCCATCTTTTAGCTATAGAACTTGTTGGAGACTTCATATCTCTCAACTCGGGTATTTGCTTGAAATATTAACTTCAACTCTAGAACATCTCATATGGTCCATGACGTTCAAAACGTCTTTGAAGTCCCGATTCTAAGCTGTTAAGCATGGTGCACTAAACTATCAAGTAGTCATCACATTGAGCTAGCCAAACGTTCATAACGTCTGCATCTGCTCCTGCAATAGGTCCGTCATCTAGCGGTGCATCAAGGACATAATTCTTCTGTGCAGCAATGAGGACAATCCTCAGATCACGGATCCAATCCGCATTACTGCTACTAACATCTTTCAACACAGTTTTCTCTAGGAACACATATAAAATATAGGGAAGCAAAAACATAGAGAAGCAACAACGCGAGCTATTGATCTACAACATAATTTGCAAAATACTACCAGGACTAAGTTCATGATAAATTAAAGTTCAATTAATCATATTACTTAAGAACTCCCACTTAGACATACATCCCTCTAATCCTCTAAGTGATTACGTGATCCATATCAACTACACCATGTCCGATCATCACGTGAGATGGAGTAGTTTCAACGGTGAACATCAATATGTTGATCATATCTACTATATGATTCACGCCGACCTTCGGTCTCAGTGTTCGAGGCCATATCTGTTATATGCTAGGCTCGTCAAGTTTAACCTGAGTATTCCGCGTGTGCAACTGTTTTGCACCCGTTGTATTTGAACGTAGAGCCTATCACACCCGATCATCACGTGGTGTCTCAGCACGAAGAACTTTCGCAACGGTGCATACTCAGGGAGAACACTTCTTGATAATTAGTGCGAGATCATCTTAAGAAACTACCGCCGAACTAAGCAAAATAAGATGTATTACAGATAAACATCATATGCAATCAAAATATGTGACATGATATGGCCATGATCATCTTGCGCCTCTGATCTCCATCTCCAAAGTACTGTCACGATCTCTATCATCACCGTCACGACACCATGATCTTCATCATCTTGATCTATATCAATGTGTCATCACATGGTCGTCTCGCCAACTATTGCTCTTGCAACTATTGCTATCGCATAGCGATAAAGTAAAGCAATTATTTGGCGCTTGCATCTTATGCAATAAAGAGACAATCATAAGGCTTCTGCCAGTTGCCGATAACTTCAACAAAACATGATCATCTCATACAACAACTTATATCTCATCACGTCTTGACCATATCACATCACAACATGCCCTGCATAAACAAGTTAGACGTCCTCTACTTTGTTGTTGCAAGTTTTACGTGGCTGCTACGGGCTTAGCAAGAACCGTTCTTACCTACGCATCAAAACCACAACAATAGTTCGTCAAGTTAGTGCTGTTTTAACCTTCGCAAGGACCGGGCGTAGCCACACTCGGTTCAATTAAAGTTGGAGAAATCGACACCGCCAGCCAACCGTGTGCAAAGCACGTCGGTAGAACCAGTCTCAGCGTAAGCGTCTGGCGTAATGTCGGTCCGGCCGCTTCATCCAACAATACCGCCAACCAAAGTATGACATGTCGGTAAGCAAGATGAATTGTATCGCCCACAACTCACTTGTGTTCTACTCGTGCGTATAACATCAACGCATAAAACCTAGGCTCGGATGCCACTGTTGGGGAACGTAGTAATTTCAAAATTTTCCTACGCACACGCAAGATCATGGTGATGCATAGCAACGAGAGGAGAATGTTGTCCACGTACCCTCGTGAGATCAGAAGAGGCGTTATGACAACGCGGTTGATGTAGTCGTACGTCTTCACGATCCGACCGATGCAAGCACCGAACGTACGGCACCTCGGAGTTCAGCACACGTTCAGCTCGATGACGATCCCTGGACTCCGATCCAGCAGAGCGTCGGGGATGAGTTCCGTCAGCACGACAGCGTGGTGACGATGATGATGTTCTACCGACGCAGGGCTTCGCCTGAACTCCGCGACGATATGACCGAGGTGGAATATGGTGGAGGGGGGCACCGCACACGGCTAAGGAACGATCATGAAGATCAACTTGTGTGTCTATGGGGTGCCCCCTGCCCCCGTATATAAAGGAGTGGAGGAGGGGGAGGGCCGGCCCTCTCTATGGCGCGCCCTAGGGGAGTCCTACTCCCACCGGGAGTAGGATTCCCCCTTTCCTAGTAGAATTAGGACCCTTCCAAGTAGTAGGAGTAGGAGGGAAGGAAAGGGAAGGGAAAAGGAGAAGGAAGGAAGGGGGCGCCCCCCTTCCCTAGTCTAATACGGACCAGACCAAGGGGAGTGGTGCGGCCACCCTTGAGGCCCTTTTCCTTCTTTCCCGTATGGCCCAACAAGGCCCAATATGTATTCCCGTAACTCTCCGGTACTCCGAAAAATACCCGAATCACTCGGTACCTTTCTGATGTCAGAATATAGTCGTCCAATATATCGATCTTTACGTCTCGACCATTTCGAGACTCCTCGTCATGTCCCCGATCTCATCTGGGACTCCAAACTCCTTCGGTACATCAAAAATCATAAACTCATAATAAAACTGTCATCGAAACCTTGTTGCGGACCCTTCGGTTCGAGAACTATGTAGACATGACCTAGAACTATTCTCGGTCAATAACCAATAAGCGGAACCTGGATGCTCATATTGGCTCCTACATATTCTACGAAGATCTTTATCGGTCAAACCGCATAACAACATAATCGTTGTTCCCTTTGTCATCGGTATGTTACTTGCCTGAGATTCGATCGTCGGTATCCAATACCTAGTTTAATCTCGTTACGGCAAGTCTCTTTACTCGTTACGTAATGCATCATTCCGTAACTAACTCATTAGCTACATTGCTTGCAAGGCTTATAGTGATGTGCATTACCGAGAGGGCCCGAGATACCTCTCCGAGCAATCGGAGTGACAAATCCTAATCTCGAAATCGCCAACCCAACATGTACCTTTGGAGACACCAGAGAGCTCCTTTATAATCACCACCACGTTGTGACGTTTAGTAGCACACAAAGTGTTCCTCCGGTAAACGAGAGTTGCATAATCTCATAGTCATAGGAACATGTATAAGTCATGAAGAAAGCAATAGCAATATACTAAACGATCGTGTGCTAAGCTAACGGAATGGGTCATGTCAATCACATCATTCTCCTAATGATGTGATCCCGTTAATCAATTGACAGCACATGTCTATGGTTAGGAAACATAACCATCTTTGATCAACGAGCTAGTCAGGTAGAGGCATACTAGTGACACTATGTTTGTCTATATATTCACACATGTATTATGTTTCCGGTTAATACAATTCTAGCATGAATAATAAACATTTATCATGATATAAGGAAATAAATAATATCTTTATTATTGCCTCTAGGGCATATTTCCTTCAGTCTCTCCAACCCATCTCACTCTCTCGATCGCACGGCGACCCTATGTGATCGGTTGACCTTGCTTCCTCCCACGCACAAAATATATCTACACGTCTGTGACTGGATCATCTCTCAAGCTCTATCTTACAGCCCTCACCCCTTGCCAAAAGGTCAATCGCACAATATCTCTCGTGAGCATATATATTTGTTCAATGAATGTCGGACCACACTCACTTTGTCTCTCTATCTATATGTCTCTCGATTGACCTCGCTTTCTCACACCGTATCTTCCATGCATTTAAGCTACTACCTCTCCATCCCTCGCAAAGTCGGAGCTATTTCCATTGCGAGGGGCACTCCAGCCTTGGATTAATTTGTGTAGGCATTTATTCCGGACGGTTTAGATTATATTTTCGTAGCAATCGGCCCACAACTACTCCAAACACCGTTGCAACCCACGCAACTCTCCTAGTTGATTTCCCTCTGGCTCGGTCATCGCTCTCTCGCAACTCCTTTCTCGCCTTCAACGTCGCACCATGGTATTATTGATAAAACTATGTTGTTCTCTTTAATTATTATAAATAAGCTACAAAACTACACACCGATAGTCCAGTTGGAATGGAACAAATTTCGACCCACAAATTAAAGTGCTACAAACTACACACCGAGGGGCCCACATGTCATTAAACAAATTTGGACCCATATACAAATTAAAAAATAAATGACGAGGATCGAACATGCGACCGGGCCTTCAAGCCGCACATCAATAGGCAACATACGTAGAACAACAATGTTTGTTGTACCCCCTTTGTTCACATAATGTTTTTATATTACCACAGCCTAATTAATGGATAACATGTAATATTATTTTTAGTACTATTCGCCTTCACTTACTGGTGGGTTCCATGTGTGCTCTCTCTCTCCTCCCCTTCTGCGTTTAGACGCACGGGCAAACACGAAGAACTCGTGGGCGATGTTGCCGTTGACCATATCTGGACGCGTTCAGAAGTCACGGCACCAGTTTCACGTACTAGCAGCACTAGTCATTGCACGTTAATTTGGAAATATATTAAGTGCATGAGGATATTAAGTACTAGGATATTATTTGCGTGCTATTATGTGATTAGCACTATTTTTGGCATGAAATTAACTGCACGCTAAACGTGTTGAGCGCTCGACATTGAAGCAGTCTAGGTCGTTGGATGACAAGGAATACATGTGGCTTGATGACGTTTTATATTTAGTTTGATACGGCTCTAGCAGAACATTCAATCGATCAAACCATACATTTCGTTCAGTCTGACTCCGACTTTAAATTATACGATGATCGATATAAAATAAAGGGAAATGGTAAATGTTCAGATTTTAAGCATGGCAATCCGAACGTTTTTCATGGAAAATTTAGATTATGCGGCGGCGCGGGCGTCTCGCGGTGGGAAGCGGCTCCTCTTCCGTGCTCTGTGTGTCGTCGGGCCACTGACCGACGGCCACGGCGGCGTCTTGCGCCGTTGTTGGCATACTCCTGGACGTTGGCCTGGCTTAAAGGACGGCCAAAATCTTCCGGACTTCCGGCGAAGTCAAGCTGGCGGGAGGAGGCGGCAGCGTTAGTGCAAGGAAGCGGTCGACGGTGGCCATCCATGCGGCCGAGAACGCGGCACCAGCGAGGACAGAACCGTCAGCAGCGCAGCGGAACATTCGTGTGCACGCGAGCACCGCAGCGCGCGCGTCGGTCTGCAGCAGTGCATCTTGCGCAGTAGGTGCGAGCACCGCACGCAGGCGTCTGGCGTCGAGAACAGCGCGGTGCATGTCTTTGGCAGGTGCACGGGCGCGTGAAAGTCGCCGGGGACCTCGTGGAACCACGTGGGATCAAGCTCGGCGACAATGTGCGGCTCCCAGCCCATCAATGCCACGGGGATGGGCGCTGACGCAGTCGGGGTGACGGGAGCCGGAACGGGAGTGGTGACAGGCGCGGCGTCTTCCCGCAAGGCCAGTTCAAGCTCGTCCCAAAGCGCATTATGTTCTTGAGACTCCGGCTTGGTGTCTTCCTCAGGAAACTGGAACACTAAGGGCAGACCATCGTGATGCGGCATGGCGTATGTTTAGGTCAGGCTGGTTGGAGGTAGACGACAGGAGAATCGAAGAGGAAGAGAGAAGATTGTAGCGATACCGGGTAGTGCGGGGTTGATTTTAAACTGCGGCGCCGGCGACATTAGAAGTGGGACCAGTTGGGACGACGGTGGGCGGCGGATCCTGGTCAAAGGGCTCGCCTCCCGGTAAGTCTGTACAGCGGTCTTCTCAAGACGCCTCCTCGACGGCAGCGGTTGGCGATGCGCTCGCCGCCTCCCGTCGACTCACACGCTTGCTCGGACGGCACCTGCCGATGAGAAGCGGGGACTCGTGGGGGCACATAAACGCCCACGGTTTCAATAGTGAAAGCGTTCGCCTTAAGATGACAGGTCTTTGTTCCAAAATACCTTGGCTCTTCATTTGTGCAACTTTTCATAAGCAGCTTGTCTCGAATTGAAGAAAAAACTTACGAATTAATATTTGTGCCATATCATGTGACCATGCTCAGTTTCAAGAATTTATGCTCACTTTTGGATTTTCTGAAATTTAAGATCCAGGATTC
Source organism: Aegilops bicornis (assembly GCA_021605145.1). Taxonomy (NCBI): domain Eukaryota; kingdom Viridiplantae; phylum Streptophyta; class Magnoliopsida; order Poales; family Poaceae; genus Aegilops; species Aegilops bicornis. Next base: position 13,431,083 of record CM038669.1, read on the forward strand.
GAAACAATATCATAACCTACATCATGCAATAAATTTTCAAGCCGTACATCTGTACTGTTGTATTTCTTAAGAAAGGATTTGGTCAAACATTTTGCTCAGTTAGACTTCAGAAAAGTTATATATGCAGAGTAAAAGGATAATCCCTCCGTACCAGTGCATTGCCTGATATCAACTCAAGTACTAGGCATGAACAAACGGGCTCAATTATGTGCTCATCCTCGTGTAGTAGTAGTAGTACTAGGCAATGCAATTGACGGGTGACCTTGACGAGCAGCTTCCGAGGGAATTGAACCGTGCTCGGCACGGTAGGTAACGTCGTCTTGTTACTAAAGCATCCCTCTGTTGTTCATCGGTAGTCATTATGGACCGGGGACATGAGGGGAATTTCCTAGGGCTAGAATTCTGGCCGCCCGATATTTTGACTTGAAACGCTGAGGCTCGACTGGTAGGGGTTGCCTAATGTGCATACCACGCACGCCACCAAAGGACACGAGCCAAGGTCTGGCTGGTACGCCGTTGGGTCCTACCATTCGAGAATACGAAAGGAACCTTTTAAATTGCCGAACGAATCTATGTGTATTATAATACCTGTATTTTCCTTGCAAATACTAATCTCAACGTGGTAATTGATTTATGACGAGTTGTTGAATTAAAGTGAGTTTGTAATATAGTGATCTCAACGTGGATTTCACATTTCATGGTATCCCTAGTAAGTTTTCCAATGCAAATTCAAATTTAAAAGATGAACAATATGGAAGTGAGAAAACTTTATATGTATCAAGCATATGACCACACACACACACACAGAGAGACACACATGCACGAAAACAACAACAATCCAATAAGTATAGTGCATCTATTTTTCAAAACCATGCATGTATGACACGAATTTAAAAATACTCCTTCTATTCCTAAATATTAGTCTTTTAGAGAGTTCAACAAGTGACTACATACGGAGCAAAATGAGTGAATCTAGACTCTAAAATATGTCTATATACATCCATATGTGCCACCATTTGAAACCTCTAAAAGACTAATATTTAGGAACAAAGGAGTAAAATGTAAGACATCCATGGTCCTCATTTCAATATTTAAAATGAACATGAAACCTGAAACATGAATATTAAGTCTAGTACTACAAGACATGCAAATGTTGTGTTTAGGCGGAGCTATGATTGTCGGGGGTCAATCCCTCGACCTTAGATAAAATTGTGGAGCTCTGTTTAGGGTTGTTTAGATTATATTTGTCCCCACCCTCCCAACCACCGATTTATAGTGCACCCCACCCCTCCTGCCCGGGAGAATATCATGTGCCCCCATACATTAGATGCTATATGCCGATACGAGTTGCTTGGAGCTTGTAGATCTGAGATATAGCAGTTCACATGATGTGTCTAATTTTTTTTGCAGGAAACCTTGATGAGTTTGAGAATTGCACACAATTTGTACAAAAACTACTCAGATGCCCTTGGATCCCATATCCAACGACCTCGAAGCTCAGATTCATCGTAGCATCTAAGATGAAGGAGGACATCATATTCTCCTCATGTAAGAATATCATGTGCTACCACACCTTAGATTCTTTGGTGATACAAGCTCTTCCGAGCCGTTGATTTGTGACCTAACACCTCCTCGGTGGTTCGAATGGTTTTTGCGTAAAAGCCCCAAAAGAGTTCGCCACTTCTTACAAGCACAAAGATCGCTCAGATGCCATTGGATCTCGTGATCAAACGACCTCCAAGCTCGTATCACCGTAGCATCCAAGCTGCGATATCACCTTATGTTTTCTCACACGGGAGAGTATGAGGTGCTCCCGCACCGTAGATTCTATGGGGATACGAGTTCACTGAGATCTAACGGCGCATAGTAGGAGATTTGAATGTTTTTGCAATATACGGCTGATAGAGTTTGGGAAATGCGCAGAAGTACAAGTACTACGCATGTGCCATCTGATCACTGATCATACGACCTAGATGCTCATTTCACCGTAGCGGGTAATTAAGCTACGGGGAGCACCTAATATGAGCACCGGGGAGCCGTTGGATCGAAGATGCAGCGGCACACATGAGGCCTGAATGTTTTATTTGCAAAAAAACCTTTGGAGAGTTTGGAAATTGCGCATAATTACAAAGACTAGTCCTAAGCCATTGGATCTCACTTCCAACGGTGTAAGCTGCGGGGTGGATGTGATATTCTATGCCACTGCCATTTTTGTTTGTAAACTTGCAAAATACGTGTAACTCGTGCCGTTACTTGTCTAACTGCGCAAAGTGTTTGTTCAAAAAAAAAACCATACTACACTGAAATATCGGAACAACACACGGGGGTCCCACTTGTCATTAATCAAATTTGGACCTAAAACTAACAAATCTGAAAGACGAGATTCGAACTGGCAACCTGGACTACAAAGCGTAAGTCGATAGCCTGAAACAACAACGGTTGTTGGATTTGTCCCATAACTTGATTTTATACAGTACTTTCATTGAGTAGAGTAGAGGGAGTGCCTCGTCAACACGTGCATGACCGTTGTCTCACTTCTTGGTGGGTCCCAGTCCTGCAGTCTCAATCTCTCTTCTCTCCATCGCCTAACCTTTGCACGGGCACACACGAAGAGCGGCGCTAGCTTGCCTTGGTGTTATTAAAACTAAAAAAAGCTTGGAAAATAGAAGAATCACCTAGAACAAGAGACGTTCTGGCTGGTCGAGACGGAGCTAACCACATCTATCCTCCTTGCCACGTTTGCATGATGAAGCTGTGTGGCTAGTGGGGTGTTTTCGACCACCGGGTCGGGTCCTCGAGGTCGAACCATAGGTACTACGTATGATACAAAGATATTTTTACACGCACATTTTTCCTCCCGGCCGAGACGTGGCACACCCTACCGCTGCGGTTTTGGGGTCCTCCCGTGGTGCACGACATATTCTTCTCCCGACGGGACGCCCTACCGCGCGTTTTTGGGTCCTCCTCAATGTCAGAGCTACCAAGCAAGTAAATGAGTCGTCAAATCACGAAAGACCACCTTTCCCGCCGAGTACATCAGTGAAGCACGGTGGCTAGCTAGTTGGGCTAGTTCGACCGATTAGCTAGGCCGCCGCCACATTTGTTTTTCACCCCTTTTTTATCTACTTGCCGGCAGGTAAATTTAAATATCCACCCGCGTTGCTTTCGGTGTTTGGAGTGCGGCAGGATTTTTAATTTTTTGATTGGACGGGAGCAGGTGAGCGGCAGGATTTTTAATTTTTTGATTGGCCGGGAAGCGGTAGCGGCAGCAATAGGTCACGATGACTCCGCTGTAAAACCACCGCTCTCGATGTGTGAAGTCGCTGATCGGTGTTTTACCGTGGTGAAAACCAAAAGATTCCCCGCTTCCTCGGTTGGCTCCTCCGCCTTCCCGTGATTGCATTGCCTTTCAGCCGCTTTCGCCCCTTTGCTTCCTCTCCCCATTGCTCCTACATGGTGCCATGGCGCAAAGAGATCACGGAGTCCGAGGTGAGGCGCCTGACACAGGAGCTCCATGCCAAGGATGCGGAGCTCAGGGCCAGGGACGTGGAGCTCCGTGAGCTGAAGGACGAGAGGAGTGCCATGCTCGTCCGTTATGTGCAGATCAGTCACTGTAGCACAAAGCGTGTGGGTGTGTTTGGTTGCATTCTCATCTCAATATAGTTGTTTCCTCTTCGTGTATTTTTGTCAACCTACTAGTGTGGACTCATGCACTCTTCATGCACTCTGCCAAACACCAAAAAGTGGGCCGAGAAGGGAACTTTTGCTCCCATCCCGTGCACCCTTCATACACCCTGCCTAACACTGTTCGTGCTTCATATGGTTCATGTTTCGTGGAGTACTGTAGCACCGTGCATTCTCCGTCTTGTGGACCTAGTTCTATTAGCATTGATCTCACTGCTCATTCTCGTACCGGACAAATGTAAAAAGCGGTACTATGTTACATATAGGAGTAGTTGACATGCGCACAACATCATTTGTTATCGCCATATCTTACTACACTAGCAACAAGATTGTGTAGTAATCGACGTATGAACCATTGCACACGCCTAGTAGTAGGAGCACTGCATGTATGTTCAAGTGGCTGCCGTGTTTCGCATTCCTCCGTCAGAAGAGTGGAAAGCGCTTGCTGTAATCATTTTCTTCTTCAGAAAAACAGTGGACACGCTCTACCGCGCGGATCCTCCTCCAGCCATGCACTAAATTACTCACTTTTGCCGACGTGTGGGACAGCCAGCACCTGGGTCCCCCAGCCATGCACTAAATTACTCCGTAGTAGAGGGACGGTCGACTACCCCGATCGAACCACCGCAGTCATGGCCAATGAGCCGTCAAATCACAAACCCCCCTTTCCAAAGAAGAAGTTGGACGGACGAAGCAACCATCATTTCACTCTTCTCTCTCAGCTTCCTCTCTTGAAGAAAACCCCCACTAGCTTCGCTTCTCCCTCATCTCGTTCCTCCTTTCACTCTTCTCTCTCAGCTTCCTCTCTTGGATGGACGCCGGAGCACGGGCCGACGTGATGCCTATGGCTCTGTCCAAAACCGTCGAGGCTCATGGTACGAAGAAGCGCAAGCACCCCGCCGAGACTACCGCAGACAAGCTCAAAGCCATCGCCCTGTCCAAGCCCCCCTCTCCGGGATCCCTAGCAAGTCCAGGTAATGTCTCATGTTGACGATCTTTTTCTCGATCTTGATCATGTTTTTTCATCTAACACGCAGTACTAGTACTGGTAGTACAAATTTCTGGGTGATCTTGCATGTGATTTTAGTGTGCCAAATGACGGTTCTAAATTCCTCTTTTGACCAAACATGCGAGAGGTTGACACTGATTTCTTATAGATTACTTCCAACTACTCCTTGTGTCCCAAATTTCTTGTCTTAGATTTGTCTAGATACGGATGTATCTAATACTAAAATGTGACTTGATACATTCATATCTAGACAAATCTAAGACAAGAATTTTGGCACGGAGGGAGTACTTTATGAACATTAATGCTACCTTTTAAGAGGGTATATTTTGCGCCAAGAACTTGTGTTATGGATATTGCATGTAATCCCTCTCGCTCTCATGCCTTTGAAGACATGTTCTAGTGTCTTTGTTCACTCATTTCTGTGCGTATATGTAGTCATATATGGAGTATAATATCGAAAATCATCTTATATTTCTGAACGGAGGTAGTAATAAAATATGGTTTCTGTTTGAATTAGAACCAGGTCCGCGGTGGAGATGAAGTTCTCAAAGTCATGCCATGTGAACTGGAAGACCTGATGATGAGTTCTACTGCTGAACTATCCAGCTACTGTGTCCTTGTCGCCACGTGTCCTGAACTAGTGTTTTCCCCGTAGCATTGTTGTCGCGTATTCTCGAGGTCGCATTTGACCACAACAATTTCCTAGTTGTGCCTTCAATTACAAAGGGTGTGGTTCTTGTAAAGCTTCCCAACAAATCTGATGCGGCCTGTCTTCATCATCATGTTTATGAGTGGAAAGACCAACTGCTAGGGTTCTCAATGGTTTACAAGATGGTGATGGTGCATGTAGACATCTCACACGTAAGTCCATGGCCTAATCCGGGTTATGCGGGGTTCATCCCGTAGGTCGGTGGCAAGAAATAGTCTGCAGAGTTAGGTTAGTGCAACTTTGCTTGTCTGTAGTAAGTACTATTGTTCATTACTTGATTTTTGTTTGTGAACCCTGTATTGTTTATTAGTATGGCCGCTTTTGGTGTGTGGCAGTCCTGAGAACAGTCTATGTTAATGTATGTACACTCAATTCAGTTTGTATATTTTGAAGTATCCAGATCATATTTTTTGTGAGGACGGTTTATCAATTATGGTTACACTCCAATATCTGTATGCATTGCAGGGTTTATCGCACCCACCAGGATTTCCAGTCCCATGGATGTTCGGTCCATAAGATTTGTCACGACCTTTGGGTTGTCCTGCTTGTGGGAGTAGGCGGGGCCCCTGGATGACACGCGTAGTTGGACGATCAATATTCTGTTTAGTACTTCAACATAGTGATTTCCTGGTAAGGATTCACTCGTGTCACATCAAGTAAATCTTATTGATTTACTGTCTAAATCATATTGATTTAATGTCATGTTTTCTTTCTTTTCCTGCAATTTTATGATGCAGATTTTGCCATGTGACATTCATCATAGAATAAACCGTTTGGTTTGCTCTACGATGGCTATTTTGTAGGTTTCACTTCTTATGTCGTGTATGCGATGCTTGAAGGCACTGTCCGTCACTTGTATTACTGGAAAAAATCTGAGTACAAGCTGAATCCCTATGATGAACTGCAGTTTGGTTTAACAAAAACGCCACAATTAGTCCTTCTCGCGTTTAAAAGAAATGAAGAAAAAAGCTGGATCACGGTCACGGATCCTAGTCAAGTTAGAAAGCTGATCATAGCAGACCAGACACGATCGCCGCTGTCTCGCACATCGGTACCACCTTCAGCAACGGATCAAGCACCAGCAGTTGCTCTAGCAGCAGCAATGACAGCAGCTCGATCCGATCCACCGAGGATTGGGCGCGGACGCGTCGGTAACTTAGTCTGATATACCGGGGGATCGGGCATCGACACCAACACCAGCTCCGACACCGGCACCAGCTATACAAGGAGCACCATCTCCGGCAGCAGCAGCGGCTTCGACACCTGCACCAACACTTGCACTTGCATCTGCTCCGGCCCGTGCAGTTGCACCGGCAACAAACTGGGCTGCAGTTCGCACTGCATATACCAAAGTCCTTACAAAAACCGACATGTCCACCTTGTTTGTAAGCATTGGTCGCCCAAGTGCTTCATTCTTTTTTCTTTCCATGTTTTTTCACATGATTCACTGTGTTGATCTAACTGTTTGGGTATGTCTTCTTGTTTGCAAACAGAGAATTCCTAGAGCAACGAGGGAGTGGTTCAACAACCATGCATCATGCCAAGTTTCTCTTACCATCGCAGCCTTGGTGTGAATGAACCTGATCAATTTACCATAAGTACAAAGGATGGTCGCATGATGATTGATGCTAAAGGTTGGTCAAGGTTCAAATCTAAATCATATCTTGTGGTAGGGGATGATGTCAAAATCGAACTTTCTCGGCAAGGAGAGCTGGTCCAAATCAACTCTGAAATTCTTGATGGCGACGCATATCGCCGAACTGATCTATCCTCCAGAGATTTTGATGTAATAATCTGCATGGTGAAACAAGTGTCCTGTGTGTATAAGTAGTAATGCAAGATTATTTATCACATGGTATATTGTTGATAGAATTGCAACTCGATGGCTGGTTAGGAACCGCTGCTCGATCTCATTCCAACAATGCCGTGCTTTATTCAATTTTGTGTATTCGCCTTATGCGACAACATCTAAAACCAGTGCCGCATCGATCGCTTGCAATATGAAAAAGCTATAGAACACATGGGCCCCCAAACATGCAGGGTCGGCCTGCGGCCCAAAGTCCAGAACCGTGAGGCTATCTGAGTATTATATTCTCAGCTGAACCCCCATAAAAAAAGCAGAGCCCCCATAATGCCCGTGTGTTGTAGAGGGAGTATATTTCTCGGCAAGGTGAGCCTGTGATATAAAAGATTTGTATATTTATTTACAGAGGGAGTATCTCCTTGTCAAAAAATATATTTTTGTGTAACTAGTTACTTATGTCTTTCTACTTCCTTTCACTGATATGTGGGGCAACCGGCAACGGGGTCCACGTGCCATATGCACAAATTAGTTTGCACAACTTCACGGTAGACACACCCCGGTCGTAACGCTGCAGTAATGCCCAATGAGCCGTCAAATCACAACCCCCCCTTTCCAGCTTTAGCAGTAAGCTGGACGGACGAAGCGGCAATATTTCACTGGGCCTGAATCCCCTTCTCCCTCGTCTGCTTGTTCAGAGAAAACCCCTCTCGGTGATTGCATAGGGTTTTCTCATGGAGAACCAGGTACGAATTCTTCATCCATCCCCGATAAATCCAAGTCCCTTGGTCGCGGGTAATCCTAGGATGGCAGCCGCCGCCGTTGATGCATTTTTCTTCCTACTGAATCTAGTGTATTTCATTTGCAATGCCCAAAGTGCGAGGACCCTACAGGTTTCTGCGCCCTCAGCGAGACGCCACACTTGTTCCTTCTCATCCTAACACAGCATTTTGAAACGCGCACAGTATGTTCCTAGAATCCTCTCTCACGAAGATGCTACTTCTAACTAATATTTTCTTATAATTGGTGGCACGTGTAGGTTTTTTCAGAGTTAAGCAGTCTGCTCGTTTGTTACTCTGTAATAACTCGGCCATTCTTGATGGCATCAAGATGACTGGATCGACATCCACAAGTTCCTACACTTTATTGATCATCTTGAGGTCCTTGTGGGGCGTTTCAATGGTGGAAGGCCACGTGGGATATGTGTGCCACAGCACTTTCGTTGAACAGGTCCAAGCGTGTTTAGAAACTTATGGTACGAGATGTTTTCCGTTATATATGTTGTTCATAAACTATTGCTTATATACAGTTTTACAGCTGTTATCTTCTTGAAACAGGAACTGTTGAGTTCTATTGTTCCTATACAGATGCCTGACCATGGTCGGGTCAGACATGCGCTTGGTCACAACATGATGTTTATGTCGACCTACTCAATTCCCCTTGGAGGTGAAAAGATACTTATTCATGGGTGGTCTCAAATAATGAAGGCCCGTCCATCTTGGAGAATAGGGACGGAAGATTATGTTCATGCTTTTCCATGGCTCTAAAGAGAATATCCTGTTTATTGACCACGTTGCGAGATGAAGCCGCTTTCGAAGGTTGTGGGTGCGCTGGGTGGCGCTGGGCCTTGTCACCTGGGCTTGGCAGCCTCACCCGTGGTTAATGAAGCAAAGTAGCACTTTATTAGGCGTGGTTTATGCAGTTGAACTCAGTATAAGTACTCATCTTGCTTTCAGCTTTGGTTGTTAAGTGCCCCGCCTGGTTCGATTAAGGTTGTTAAGTACTCCTATTTGCTTTTACGATCTGTCGTGTTTCTTGATCCTGTCTTCCTCCGGCCAAAACCAAACCGGTCTTGCGTCGGGGCTGCCATTTTCCGCCTCCACGGGTGGCTGCGCCTCGGCCTTACGCCGCCCCACCGTCTCATCGTTAACTTGCCCGGCGTCCTCCAGCGGCGCTTTGAAGTGCGCTTCGCCGCTTGCCGCCCTCTCGCGTTGTCAGCATGGTCAACAAACAACAGGAATCGGCAGAAGTACATCGAGAGGATGACAGTAGGGGCCACAACGTCAGCGTATGGACAAATAAAAAGCTTCCTCCAAGAGTTTTCACGACATCCGGGACCCACGACAATGTGAGCGTATATAGTCAATAAACAAGAGAACAACACAAGATCGGCCGACACACGGGACGTAGCTACTCGGCAGATTTTTTTTGTTTGGTATTGTTGAGACGGAGCGAGGGTTTGGTAACAGGCCCGTCTAGCCCAGCTTATATTTTATGTTCACCATGTGACCAGCCCAGCTATTTTTCTTTGTGAAAATGCCATGATTTATTTTTTCTGAAGAATACCCAATCCAGGCCTACTTATTTTCTACGCCTACGATAGGGCTGCAACTCTTTCAAGACACCTGCAAATCTTGAAAGTAATATGAAATGGGTTGTAAATATAAAAACAGTTGACAAATTGGCAATTACTTTATATTTTCTGAATTTTTTCACATGTTCAGATTCCTATTTCACTGGGCATTAACCTAATTTAAATATATCTTCAAAGTACTTTAAACCTGGCTCGACATTTCGGTATTAAAAATAGTTTGGAACCCACAGAAATATGCGAAATTGGCCCTGGCCAACCAAAAAACGATCGCAATAAAGTGCATAAGAAGTTGCCATGAGCTATATATAAATTATTAAAAAAAGAGGGAGCGGTCTGACTTGTGGGCCTGTTTAGTTGAAGCGTATGCAAGATTTTTTTAGTTATTATATACGTCAACAAATGATTCTAGCAGACGTAACCGTTGGATGTCAATCCAACGGCTGTCGTGTTTCTTCAATCTCTCATCTTCTTGCTCTAGCCGCCAAAGCAATTGGCGGGACCGCCTTCTCGCCTCCGTGGCGGGTCATCTTGCCGCTTGAGCCTCGGCGCCCCCTACTACTCCCACACGGTGGCGGGCATCCCTCTACTCACCCACACCCCTGATTCTTGGCGACGGCAGCCTCACACCGCAGTCAACCGGGTGAACCTCAGATTCTCTCCGCGGGCTTCCACTGCCGCTTCTTCCCGGCTCCCGTCGTCCCTTCCTAGGCCTCATCGTCGTCCACCGCCTGTTGCTCTCGGCGCGGCGAGGACAACTTGGTCAAGGAACGGCTTCCCTCGTACCTGGACTGTACGTGGAGAGGCCGACAGTGGGTCCACGCCACAGAAGGGAAGTGCCTCCTTATTACGCGCAAAATAATTATTCCTCCACCTGGCAACAGGGACCCACCGGACGGGCCACAGTATTTCCTGAAAAAAATGTTTCCCCCTGACTGCTGGGACCCACCAGCTACATCTTCGCACGCAAGGAAGTGTGTTCGGGCAGAAAAATGATTCGCCCCCCTGACTGCTGGGACCCACCAGCTACATCTTCGCACGCAAGGAAGTGCGTCCGGGCCAAAAAAACGATTCGCCCCCTGACTGCTGGGACACACCAGCTACATCTTCATACGCAAGGAAGTGCGTCCGGGCAAAAAAGCGATTCGCCCCACATTGCTGGGACCCACCAGCTACATTTTCATACGCAAGGAAGTGCACGGCGGTCGGGACCCACCTGGTCGAAGCGTGCGTGGCGTTGTCATTCTGGTCGCTGACGTGTATGCATTACATATATCGTCGATGTAGAGGCTCGCACGTGTCGTAGTAGAGGCACGCATGTAGCATGTACACGTACGTACATCGGCCAGTGTGCAAGAAAGAAAATACGGCCACGTACAACTCCTTCATCACCACCCTCAAACAAAGAGATCTAATTACATGGGTATGGGCACTCCCCTTGGCAACTTCCAAGCTTGGGGGAGTGCCCAAATATCGTATCACCATCACACCTTTATCTTTATCGCTTTTCTTACTTTGATTGTTTTGGTTATATCTTGATCTAGTAGAATGAAGTTTTTTAGTATGATCTAGCTTTGAGTTTTGCCTTATGTTCCCTCTATGTAATCGAGTCCGTGAGATATATAATAAAGAGTAGTTTTGAGACAAGGGCTTTGCTTTCTTGCTATGATCTTGAGGGAATTAAAAAAAGAAAGAATAGAAAGAAATAAAAAGTTCATATATTGATCTTATGGAAAGTAATGACTTCACATATAAAGAGTATGATGAATAAAAGTAATTGAGAGTTAACAAACATAGTCTTGGTCATTGTTGCAATTAATAAGAAGTAATAAAGAATGAGAGGCCTCACATATAAATATACTATCTTGGACATCTTTTGTAATTGTGAGCACTCATTAAAATATGACATGTTAAAAAGTTGAGGTTGGATAAGGAAGACAACATAATGAGTTATGTTTTCTTACATCCGAATAGAAGTTATATTGTTTTGAATCATCCAACATGTTGAGCTTGCCTTTCCCCTCATGCTAGCCAGATTCTTTGCACCAAGTAGAGATACTACTTGTGCTTCCGAATATCCCTAAACCCAGTTTTTCCATGAGAGTCCACCATACTGACCTATGGATTGAGTAAGATCCTTCAAGTAAGTTGTCATCGGTGCAAGCAATAAAAATTGCTCTCTCTAAATATGTATGTTCTATTAGTGTGAAGAAAATAAGCTTTATACGAACTTGTGATATGGAAGAAATAAAAGCGAAGGACTGCATAATAAAGGTCCTTATCACAAGTGGCAATATAAAGTGACGTTCTTTTGCCTTAATATTTTGTGCATCCAACCATAAAAGCGCATGACAACCTCCAATTCCCTCTGCGAAGGGCCTATCTTTTACTTTTATCTTCTACCCTTATACAAGAGTCATGGTGATAATCACCTTTCCTTTTTACACTTTTTCTTTTGGCAAGCTCTGTGTGTTGGAGAGATTCGGATATATATATATCCACTCAGATGTACGTTTTCATAAAGTATTATTGTTGACATTACCGTTGAGGTAAAAGGTTGGGAGGCACAACTATAAGCCCCTATGTTTCTCTGTGTCTGATTGAAGCTTTGTACCCATAAGTATCGCGTGAGTGTTATAAATTGTGAAATATTATATGATAGTTGAGTATGTGGACTTGCTGAAAAGCTCTTGAATTGACTATTTTTGATGTTATGATAAATTGCAGTTGTCCCAATAACCGAGATCATAGTTTCTTAGTTTTCAATGAAGTTCCTGATTCATACTTTACCTTGTGAAAGAATTGTTCCTTTAGCATAAGAAATTATATGACAATATATGTTGTTGTCCTAAAGATGATCATGATGCCCTCATGTCCGTATTAATTTTATTGACACCTCCATCTCTAATCATGTGGACATATTTATCGATATCGGCTTTCGCTCGAGGACAAGCGAGGCCTAAGCTTGGGGGAGTTGATACGTCCATTTTGCATCATGCTTTTATATTGACATTTATTGCATTATGGGCTGTTATTACACATTATATCACAATACTTATGCCTACCCTCCTTTATTTTACAAGGTTTACATGAAGAGGGAGAATCCCGGCAACTGGAATTCTGGACTGGAAAAGGAGCAAATATTAGAGACCTATTCTGCACAACTCCAGAAGTCCTGAGACTTCACGGAGCTCATTTTTGGAATATATAGAAAATATTGGGCGAAGGAAGAACAAGAGGGGGCCACTAGCCGGCCACAAGTGTGGAGGGCGCGCCATACCCCCCTGGGCACGCCCCCCAATCTTGTGGGCCCCCTGGCAGGCCTCTGGTGCCCATCTTTAGATATATGGTGTATTTTACCCTGCAAAAAATCAAGAAGAGGCTTTCGGGACGAAGCTCCGCCGTCTCGAGGCAGAACCTGGACAGAACCAATCTAGGGCTCCTGCAGAGCTGTTCTGCCAGGGAAATATCCCTCCGGGAGGGGGAAATCGTCATCATCGTCATCACCATTGATCCAATCATGGTGGGAGGCTCAATCTCCATCAACATCTTCACCAGCACCATCTCCACTCAAACCCTAGTTCATCTCTTGTATTCGATCTTGGTCCCAAAACCTCAGATTGGTACCTGTGGGTTGCTACTAGTTTTGATTACTCCTTGTAGTTGATGCTAGTTGGTTTATTCGGTGGAAGATTATATTTTTAGATCCCTAATGATAATTAATACTCCTCTGATTATGATTATGAATATTCTTTGTGAGTAGTTATGTTTGTTCCTAAGGACATGGGAGAAGTCTTGTTATAAGTAATCATGTCAATTTGGTATCAGTTTGATATTTTGATGAGATGTATGTTGTCTTTCCTCTAGTGGTGTTATCTGAACGTCGACTACATGACACTTCACCAATATTTGGGCCTAGGGGAAGGCATTGGGAACTAATAAGTAGATGATGGGTTGCTAGAGTGACAGAAGCTTAAACCCTAATTTATGCGTTGCTTCGTAAGGGGCTGATTTGGATCCATATGTTTCATGCTATGGTTAGGTTTACCTAAATTCTTCTTTCTTAGTTGCAGATGCTTGCGAGAGGAGTTAATCATAAGTGAGAGGCTTGTCCAAGGAAGGGCAGCACCCAAGCACCGGTGCACCCACATATCAAATTATGAAAGTAACGAACGGGAATCATATGAGCATGATGAAAACTAGCTTGACAACAATTCCCATGTGTCCTCGGGAGCACTTTGCTTTATATAAGAGTTTGTCCAGGTTTGTCCTTTGCTACAAAAAGGATTGGACAACCTTGCTGCACGTTAGTTACTTTATTTACTTGTTACCCGTTACAATTTACCCTATCACAAAACTATCTGTTACCGATAATTTTAATGCTTGCAGAGAATACCTTGCTGAAACCCGCTTGTCATGTCCTTCTGCTCCTCGTTGGGTTCAACACTCTTACTTATCGAAAGGACTACGATAGATCCCTTATACTTGTGGGTCATCACTCGTCGAGCACGCAAAGAGCCTTACCGCAACCGTGGCCACAGCACACGCGGTCACAGAGGCGAGGAATCACGAGATCTATGAGCAGTCCGGTGCTACCTCTTGAGCATTGCGTTGGTTTTCCGTTGAAGAGGAAAGGGTGATGCAGAAAAGTAGCGTAAGTATTTCCCTCAGTTTTTGAGAACCATGGTATCAATCCAGTAGGAGGCCACGCTCAAGTCCCTTGTACCTACACAAAAAAATAACAACCTTGCAACCAACGCGATAAAGGGGTTGTCAATCCCTTCTTGGCCACTTGCAAAAGTGAGATCTGATAGAGATGATAAGATAATATTTTTGGTATTTTTATGATAAAGATTAAAAGTAAAGAAAGCAAAATAAACGAGGAAAGAAATAGCTTGTTGACGGGAAATTAATATGATGGAAAATAGACCCGGGCCATAGGTTTCACTAGTGGCTTCTCTCAGGATAGCATAAGTATTACGGTGGGTGAACAAATTACTGTCGAGCAATTGATAGAATTGAGCATAGTTATGAGATTATCTAGGTATGATCATGTATATAGGCATCACGTCCGTGAGAAGTAGACCGACTCCTGCCTGCAACTACTACTATTACTCCACACATCGACCGCTATCCAGCATGCATCTAGAGTATTAAGTTCAAAAGAACGGAGTTATGCTTTAAGCAAGATGACATGATGTAGAGGGATAAACTCATGCAATATGATATAAACCCCATCTTTTTATCCTCGATGGCAACAATACAATACGTGTCGTTTCCCCTACTGCCATGGGGATCGAGCTCCGCAAGATTGAACCCAAAGCTAAGCACTTCTCCCATTGCAAGAAAGATCAATCTAGTAGGCCAAACCAAACTGATAATTCGAAGGGCCTTGCAAAGATAACCAATCATTCATAAAAGAATTCAGAGAAGATTCAAATATTGTTCATAGATAATCTTTATCATAAACCCACAACTCATCGGATCTCGACAAACACACCGCAAAAGAAGATTACATCGAGTAGATCTTCAAGAGAATCGAGGAGAACTTTGTATTGAGATCCAAAGAGAGAGAAGAAGCCATCTAGCTAATAACTATGGACCGTAAGGTCTGAGGTAAACTACTCACATCATCGGAGAGGCTATGGTGTTGATGTAGAAGCCCTCCGTGATCAATGCCCCCCTCCGGACGGAGCGCCGGAAAAGGCCCCAAGATGGGATCTCACAGATGTAAGGTTGCAGTGGTGGAATTAGGTTTTCATGGTGCTCCTCGATGGTTTCGGGGTACGTAGGTATATATAGGTGGAAGAAGTAGGTCGGTGGAGCCACGAGGGGCTCACGAGGGTGGAGGGCGCGCCCAGGCGGGTAGGCGCGTCCCCTGCCTCATGGCTTCCTCGTTGGTGGCTTGACGTCCACTCCAAGTCCTCTGGATCATGTTTATTCCAAAATCACGCTCCCAAAAGGTTTCATTCCGTTTGGACTCCGTTCGATATTGTTTTTCTGCGAAACACTGGAATAGGCAAAAAAAACATCAATTAGGGCTGGGCCTCCGGTTAATAGTTTAGTCCCAAAAATAATATAATAGTGTATAATAAAGCCCATTGAACATCCAAAACAGATAATATAATAGCATGGAACAATAAAAAATTATAGATACGTTGGAGACATATCAAGCATCCCCAAGCTTAATTCCTGCTCGCCCTCGAGTAGGTAAATGATAAAAACAGAATTTTTGATGTTGAATGCTTCTTAGCTTAATTTTCAATGTAATTCTTTTTATTGTGGCATGAATATTTAGCTCCGAAAGATTCAAGATAAGAGTTTAATGTTGACATAAAACAATAATACTTCAAACATGCTAACCAAGAAAATTATGTCTTATCAAAATAACATAGCCAAAGAAAGCTTATCCCTAAAAAATCATATAGTTATGCCATGCTTCAATTTCGTCACACAAAACGTTCTCATCATGCATAACCCCGATGACAAGCCGAGCAATTGGTTCATACTTTTTAACGCGCTTCACCTTTTTTCAACCCTTACATAATACATGAGCGCAAGCCATGGATATAGCACTATGGGTGGAATAAAGTATAATGATGGGGGTTATGTGAGAAGACAAAAAGGTAGAAAGTCTCACATTGTCGCGGCTAATCAATAGGCTATGGAGATGTCCATCAATTGATGTCAACGAGAACAGTAGGGATTGCCATGCAACGGATGCACTAGAGCTATAAATATATGAAAGCTCAACAAAAGAAACTAAGTGGGTGTGCATCCAACTTGCTTTCTCAAGAAGACCTAGGGCATTTTGAGGAAGCCCATCATTGGAATATACGAGCCAAGTTCTATAATGAAAAATTCCCACTAGTATGTGAAAGTGACAACATAGGAGACTCTCTATCATGAAGATCACGGTGCTACTTTGAAGCACAAGTGTGGAAAAAGGATAGTAACATTGTCCCTTCTCTCTTTTTCTCTCATTCATTTTTTTCTTGGGCCTTTTTTTTCTTTGGCCTCTTTTTTTTATGTAGTCCGGAATCTCATCCCGACTTGTGGGGGAATCATAGGCTCGATCATCCTTTCCTCACATGGACAATGCTCTAATAATGATGATCATCACACTTTTATTACTTACAACTCAAGAATTACAACTCAGTACTTAGAATAAAATATGACTATGTGAATGCCTCCGGCGGTGTACCGGGATATGCAATGAATCAAGAGCGACATGTATGAAAAATTATGAATGGTGGTTTTGCCACAAATACGATGTCAACTATGATCATGCAAAGCAATATGACAATGATGGAGCGTGTCATAATAAACGGAACGCTGGAAATTTGCATGGCAATATATCTCAGAATGGCTATGGAAATGCCATGATAGGTAGGTATGGTGGCTGTTTTGAGAAAGATATAAGGAGGTCTATGTGTGATAGAGTGTATCATATCACGGGGTTTGGATGCACCGGTGAAGTTTGCACCAACTCTCAAGGTGAGAAAGGGCAATGCACGGCATCAGAGGCTAGAAAATTGTGGAAGGTTGAGAGTGCGATAATCCATGGACTCACATTAGTCATAAAGAACTCATATACTTATTGCAAAACAATATTAGCCCTCGAAGCTAAAGTACTACTACGCATGCCCCTAGAGGATAGATTGGTAGGAAAACATTAATTTCTTCAATCGCATGAACCTTTTTACTAGTAGATCTTTCAGTGTGCCATTGAGAATAATTAACAATAATATTATCTAGGAGTTTAGTAGCTTCTCCTAAAGTGATTTTCATGAAAGTGCCTCCGGTGACTTGAATCTAAAAGATTTTAGAAGCAAAATTCAATCCGCATAAAATTTTTGTATAATCATCCACAAATTCAAACCATGAGTAGGGCAATTCTGAATCATTAATTTCATCCTCTCCCAAGCTTGTTTAACATGTTCATGATCAAGTTGCTTAAAATTCATAATATCGTTTCTAAGAGAGATGATCTGAGCAGGAGGAAAATACTTAGAGATAAAAGCATCTTTGCACTTATTCCAAGAATCAATACTATTTTTAGGCAAAGATGAAAACCAAGTTTTAGCACGATCTCTAAGAGAAAACGGAAATAGCTTCAACTTAACAATATCATTATCCACATCTTTCTTGTTTTGCATATCACACAGATCAACAAAGCTATTTAGATGGGTAGCGGCATCTTCACTAGGAAGGCCGGCGAATTGATCTTTCATGACAAGATTCAACAAAGCACCACTAATTTTACATGGTTCAGCTTCGGTAAGAGGAGCAATCGGAGTGCTAAGAAAATCATTGTTGTTGGTATTGGTAAAGTCACACAATTTAGTATTGTCTTGAGCCATCATGAAAATCAAGCAATCCAACACACGAGCAAACAAGAAGCAAGCGAAAAAGAGGCGAACGGAAAGAGAGGGCAAATAAAACGGCAAGGGTGAAGTGAGCGAGAGGAAAACGAGAGGCAAATGGCAAATAATGTAATGCGAGGGATAAGATTTTGTGATGGGTACTTGGTATGTCTTGACTTGTGCGTAGACTCCCGGCAGCGGCGCGTAAATCCTTCTTGCTACCTCTTGAGCACTGCGTTGGTTTTCCCTTGAAGTGTGAAGGGTGATGCAGCAAAGTAGCGTAAGTATTTACCTTAGTTTTTGAGAACCAAGCTATCAATCCAGTAGGAGGCCATGCTCAAGTCCCTTGTACCTACACAAACAAATAAGAACCTTGCAACCAACACGATAAAGGGGTTGTCAATTCCTTCACGTCCACTTGCAAAAGTGAGATCCGATAGAGATGATAAGATAATATTTTTGGTACTTTTATGATAAATATTAAAAGTAAAGAAAGCAAAATAAATGAGGAAAGAAATAGCTTGTTGACGGGAAATTAATATGATGGAAAATAGACCTGGGGGCCATAGGTTTCACTAGTGGCTTCTCTCGGGATAGCATAAGTATTACGGTGGGTGAACAAATTACTGTCGAGCAATTGATAGAATTGAGCATAGTTATGAGAATATCTAGGTATGATCATGTATATAGGCATCACATCCGTGACAAGTAGACCAGTCCTGCTGCATCTACTACTATTACTCCACACATCGACCGCTATCCAAAGCATGCATCTAGAGTATTAAGTTCATAAGAACGGAGTAACGCTTTAAGAAAGATGACATGATGTAGAGGGATAAACTCATGCAATATGATATAAACCCCATCTTTTTATCCTCGATGGCAACAATACAATATGTGTCAAGTTTCCCCCTCATCCATCGGGATCGAGCACCACAAGATTGAACCCAAAGCTAAGCACTTCTCCCATTGCAAGAAAGATCAATCTAGTAGGCCAAACCAAACTGATAATTCGAAGAGACTTGCAAAGATAACCAATCATACATAAAAGAATTCAGAGAAGATTCAAATATTGTTCAGAGACAATCTTGATCATAAACCCACAAATCATCGAATTTCGACAAACACACCGCAAAAGAAGATTACATCGAATAGATCTCCAAGAGAATCAAGGAGAACTTTGTATTGAGATCCAAAGAGAGAGAAGAAGCCATCTAGCTAATAACTATGGACCCGAAGGTCTGAGCTAAACTACTCACACATCATCGGAGAGGCTATGGTGTTGATGTAGAAGCCCGCCGTGATCAATGCCCCCTCCGGCGGAGCGCCGGAAAAAGCCCCAAGATGGGATCTCATGGGTACAGAAGGTTGCGGCGGTGGAATTAGGTTTTCATGGTGCTCCTCGATGGTTTCGGGGTACGTAGGTATATATAGGAGAAGAAGTAGGTTGGTGGAGCCATGAGGGCACTACTAGGGAAAAGCTTATAGGCAGACGCTTACTAGTAGCGACGCTTTATAACCCTCGCTACTGCTACTTACTAGTAGCGAGGGTTTTTACCCCTCGCTAGTACTAAGTTCGTACTAGTAGCACGGGTTCTTAACCCGCGCTACTAAGCGGTGTCTACCGTGCCCTCCCAGGACATGCCATAGTAGTAGCGAGGGGTACAAACCCGTGCTACTACTAAGTTAATAGTAGTAGTGCGATTTTATACCCCTCGCTACTACTAAGTAAGAGGTATGTGAAATCCCCATATCCTCGGCCGAATCCCTCCTCTCTACCTCACGTTCCCCCTCTCTCACTTTCCTCCTTTCTCCCTCGTACTCCAGCGGTGGCCGCCGCTGGTACACTCTGCTTTCTTCCCTCCTCCCTCTCCGAGATCCCTCCCCTCGGTGGGCGTCCGCTGAGCTCCTCGCCTTGCCCGCCAAGATCTTGAGCGCGACCTCGACATCCTCCTCCTTGCCGCCTTCACCGTGTTCTTCACGCTCCAGGTCAGCCCTCCTCCTCCTTCCCCCCTCTCCGATTCGATCCAGAACCCTAGCTGACCCACATCCCCCTCCTCCTCCGGCAGCACAAGGGTGATACGTCGCCAACTTATCTATAATTTATGAAGTATTCATGCTATTATATTATTCAGCTTGGATGTTTAATGGGCTTTATTATGCACTTTTATATTATTTTTGGGACTAACTTATTAACCCAGAGCCCAGTGCGAGTTTATGTTTTTCTCCATGTTTCAGTGTTTTGCAGAAAAGGAATATCAAACGGAGTCCAAACGGAATGAAACCTTCGCGAGAGTTATTTTAGGAACGGAAGCAATCCAGAAGATTTCGAATGTACGTAAGGGAAGTAACGAGGAAGGCACAAGGCAGGGGGCGCGCCCACCCCCCTGGGCGTACCCTCCACCCTCGTGGGCCCCTCGTGGCTCCCTTGACCGACTTCTTTCGCCTATATATATCCATATACCCTAAAACATCGTAGAGCAGAATAGATCGGGAGTTCCGCCGCCACAGGCTTCTATAGCCACCAAAAAACAATCGGGACCCTGTTCCGGCACCCTGCCGGAGGGGGGATCCCTCACCAGTGGCCATCTTCATCATCCCGGCGCTCTCCATGACATGGAGGGAGTAGTTCACCCTTGGGGCTGAGGGTATGTACCAGTAGCTATGTGTTTGATCTCTCACTCTCGTGTTCTTGATTTGGCACGATCTTGATGTATCGTGAGCTTTGCTATTATAGTTGGATCTTATGATGTTTCTCCCCTCTACTCTCTTGTAATGGATTGAGTTTTCCTTTGAAGTTATCTTATCGGATTGAGTCTTTAAGGATTTGAGAACACTTTATGTATGTCTTGCCGTGCTTATCTGTCGTAACAATGGGATATCACGTAATTCACTTGATGTAGGTTTTGGTGATCAACTTGTGGGTTCCACCCATGAAGCTATGCATAGGGGTTGGCACATGTTTTCGTCTTGACTCTCCGGTAGGAACTTTGGGGCACTCTTTGAAGTTCTTTGTGTTTGTTGAATAGATGAATCTGAGATTGTGTGATGCATATCGTATAATCATACCCACAGATACTTGAGGTGACATTGGAGTATCTAGGTGACATTAGGGTTTTGGTTAATTTGTGTCTTAAGGTGTTATTCTAGTACGAACTCTATGATAGATCGATCTGAAAGAATAACTTTGAGGTGGTTTCGTACCCTACAATAATCTCTTCGTTTGTTCTCCGCTATTAGTGACTTTGGAGTGACTCTTTGTTTCATGTTGAGGGATACTTATATGATCCAATTATGTTATTATTGTTGAGAGAACTTGCACTAGTCAAAGTATGAACCCTAGGCCTTGTTTCCTAGCATGGCAATACCGTTTACGCTCACTTTTATCATTAGTTACCTTGCTGTTTTTATATTTTCAGATTACAAAACCTATATCTACCATCCATATTGCACTTGTATCATCATCTCTTCGCCGAACTAGTTCACCTATACAATTTACCATTGTATTGGGTGTGTTGGGGACACAAGAGACTCTTTGTTATTTGGTTGCAGGGTTGCCTGAGAGAGACCATCTTCATCCTACGCCTCCCATGGATTGATAAACCTTAGGTCATCCACTTGAGGGAAATTTGCTACTGTCCTACAAATCTCTGCACTTGGAGGCCCAACAACGTCTACAAGAAGAAGGTTGTGTAGTAGACATCAAGCTCTTTTCTGCCGCCGTTGCCGGGGAGGTGAGTGCTTGAAGGTATATCTTTAGATCTTGCAATCGAATCTTTTAGTTTCTTGTTTTATCACTAGTTTTGTTTATAAAAGAAAACTACAAAAAATGGAATTAAGGGTGCCTCATATCCTTCTTCTTTTCAATATCTTTCGTGAAAATGATGGGAAGGAAAATTGTGCTCAAGTACTAGAAGAAGAATTACATAGAATGCATGGCATAAAATATGGGAATGATGAGCATGATTGCAATGTTGTTAGTATGAATTCTTTGAATACCCATGATGCTAATGATATGCAAAGCCACAAGCTTGGGGATGTTATGTTTGATGAAGAAGATATGTTTAGTCCCCCAAGTTTTGATGAGCAAATTTATTATGATGAAAGCATGCCTCCTATTTATGATGATTATTGTGATGACACGTATGCTACAAAGAATAAAGATAACCATGAAAATTGTCATCATGATTTTAATTTTCAATTGGATTATGCTTCACATGATAGTTATTTTGTTGAGTTTGCTCCCACTACTATTCATGAGAACAAGTTTGCTTATGTGGACAGTAATAAAATTTCTATGCAAGTAGATCATGAAAAGAATGCTTTAGGTGCTGGTTATATTGTTGAATTCATTCATGATGCTACTGAAAATTATTATGAGAGAGGATCATATGCTTGTAGGAGTTGCAATAATATCAAGTTTCCTCTCTATGTGTTGAAAATCTTGAAGTTATGCTTGTTTTGCCTTCCTATGCTAGTTGATTATTGTTCCCATAAATTGTTTGCTCACAAAATCCCTATGCATAGGAAGTGGGTTAGACTTAAATGTGCTAGTCATATTCTTCATGATGCTCTCTTTATGTTTCAATTCTTATCTACTATGTGAGCATCATTGAAATCATCATGCCTAGCTAGGGGCGTTAAACGTTAGCGCTTGTTGGGAGGCAACCCAATTTTATTTTAGTTTCTTGCTTTTTGGTTCTGTTTAGGTATAACTAATTCATCTAGCTTCTGTTTAGATGTGTTTTTATGTTTTAATTAGTGTTTGTGCCAAGTTAAACTTATAGGATCTTCTTGGATGATAGTTATTTTATCTTGCTGAAAATTCCAGAAACTTTCTGCTCACGAAAACAATTGTTAAAAATCACCAGAACGTGATAAAATACTGATTCCAATTGCAGAATACCAATAAAGTAATTATTTAGGTCGTCCTATTTTGGTAGAATTTTTGGAGTTCCAGAAGTACACGTTTCATACAGATTACTACAGACTGTCGGTGTACAAAAGTAGGGGCTCTCCTTTTGACCCCTTTACTTGTGCACGGGCAGTCAGAGCCACCCGCCACGACCACGCATAACAGGGTAGGAAAGGGAAGCCGGAGAGAAGCCGAAGGCATCCTTGCCGGGAAACCTCAGCTGCCCCGGCAAGACCCTTGTCGGGGCAGCTCGCCCACACCAGCCGAGCGAGCCACCCTTGATCCCATCAACGCTCGACAAACGCATTGGGACAGGGCTCGGGGGGCACCTCCGTGGTGGCATGCAGATCTTTGCACTACACAAAAAAGAAACATCCATGACATTTTGGGCCGAACGAAATTTTTTTCTGTCATACATATGACACTTCTATGATGATAATTGTGACAAAACCCGGTATCATCATAGATGTGGTGGGCTCCTACTTCTATGACAAAAAATCATGACAGAAAATGGGCTTTTTGTCCTGGGCGGGCTGGAGACGCAGCTGCATGACATTCTTTGGGCCGTCCATGACGGAAAAAACCGTGGTAGAAGCGAGGGGGAGGAAAATTTTGGGGAGTTGCCGGTTACGGTGGGAGGTCGGGGGCCGAGCGATGCGCGTTTCTCTCATACGTACGCGCGTGTGTGCGAGGCGTTGGCTCTAACTGAACCCGAGCGAGGCGTTGGGCTCTAACTGAACCCGAGCGATTGCCTTTGCAGGCTCAGCGTTATGAACCCGGCGATCGATCGATGGCTGTTAGCGAACCCGATCGGCGATTCGCCGCTCTTCGCTAAGCTGAAGCCGATCGGTTGGATGAGCGATGGCGTTGCGGGGGGTTGGATGAATAGTGAGCGGTGGCGTTGCCTCTGGATGAACGGGACCCGTGGTGTGGAGGGCTGGATGAGCGATGAAGCGGTGGAGGGGTGGTTGAACCGGACCCGTGGTGTGGAGGGCTGGCGATGAAGCGGTGGAGGGGTGGTTGAACAAAGATGGCCCGGGTGGAGTGGCGGCGTGGTGGAGGCTGGATGAACAGGAGCCCGTGGAGGCTGGAGGGAGGTCGGCGGTAGCCGTGGAAGATGGAGGGTCGACGGTGGAGATGAACAGTATCCGTGGAGTCCCATTTTGCGGTCGCCACACCCTCCGATGAGCAGGACCCCGTTTACGGCCGTGGGAGGTCCGTTTCGTCCGTTTTGCGATGCGCCACACCCTCCCGATCAACGGGACCCGTTCGAGCGTAGGAGGTCCGTTTCCTCCGTTGTGCGGTACGCCAGGCCTCGTTTCCATCGCTTGTTCCATCCAAGCCGGTCTGCTCCCACGCGTTCTGTTGCCTCCCGATGAACACGACACATTCCGTTGCCTCCCGATGAACACGACGCATTCCGTTGCCTCCCCATGAACACGACGAAGACGCTGTTTCTCCGTTCCGACCCAGCCATGTACATGAGCCCTGGCCGTACGTATGCGCGAGTAGGCGTTCGAGACCCTGCCCGTATGTACGTACGTGGCCGTATTTTCTTTCTTGCACCCTCGCCGCTGTACGTACGTGTACATGCTACATGCACGCCTCTACTATGACACGTGCGGGCCTCTACAACGACCGGTATATGCGTACCGTTCGCGACCAGAATGACAATGCTACGTGCGCTTGACCAGGTGGGTCGGTATCGGGCACTTCCTTGCCTGCGAAGATGTAGCTGGTGGGTCGCGGTCGAGAGGCGAATCGTTTTTGCCGGACTCACTTCCTTGCGTGCGAAGATGTAGCTGGTGGGTCCCAGCGATCGAGGAAGCGTTTTTGTGAAATATGGTGGCCCGTCTGGTGGGTCCCATTGTCGAGTGGAGGAATAATTATTTTGCGCGTAATAAGGAGGCACTTCCTTGCTGCGGCCGTGGACCCAGCTGTCAGCCTCTCCACGTACATTCCACGTCCGATGGAAGCCGTTCCTTGACCACGTCGACCACGCCGCGCCGAGAGCACCTGGGCGGTGGACGACGGCGAGGCCTAGGAAGGGGACGACACGGAGCCGGGGAAGACGCGGCAGTGGATGCCCACGCGTAGAGGAGTACGAGGGTTCACTGGTTTGCTGCGGTGTGAGGCTGCCGTCGCCGCAGAATATTAGGGGGTGTGGGTGAGTAGAGGGATGGCCTGGCCAGTAGTGGGAGTAGTAGGTGTTGTGAGGCCTCCGCCACATCGCGGCCGACCACGGAGGCGGGGAGCACGAGGCACGACCGACGCTGGTTTGGTAATTTGGAGCAAGAAGACAGGAGGTTGAAGAAGCACTACGGCCGTTGGATGGACATCGTCACGGTCACCGGAGCTAGAATCATGCATATTGACTAAGTTGACAAAGCCCTCCGTCCCCGTCAACTTAGTGGGCCCTAAGTCAGCCTGCCACTATCTTTGGGTCCCACCTAACGGGGAGTATTCATTTTTTGTGCATAATAAGGAGGCACTTCCTTGCGTGCGAAGATATATTTGGTGGGTCCGAAATGTCATTGGTAATGTTTTTTTAAATGAAATACTGAGGCCCTTTCGGTGGGTCCACGATGTCGGTGGAGGAATCATTATTTTGCGGCGCAATAAGGAGGCATTTCCTTGCGTGCGGCCGTGGACCCAGTATCGGCCTCTCCGTACAATCCACTTCAGATGCATGTCGATTAGTTGACCACGTTGACGAGCCGCACCAAGAGCACCAGGCGGTAGACGACGGCGAGGCCTTGGAAGGAGCGACACGGAGGAGGGAAGACTGGCGATTGTTTCCCACGCGGAGGGGAGTCTGTTATCTGAGGGTTTTCTTGGTTCGTCTGCCGTCATGCCGAGAATAACAAAGGATGTGGGTGAGTAGAGGGATGGCTAGGCCAGCAATGGGAGTATGGTCGGACGGTGAGGCTGCTTGGCAAGCGCAGCAAACCCATGAGGAGGAGGGATCGAGCAGTCCCTTGGCGCTTGTTTGAGCGGCCGGAGCAGAAGAGCAGAGATTGAAGAAGACGGCGGCCGTTGGATGGACATCCAACGATCCTTTGCTGTCGTCAACCTTTTTTTAGGAAAGCCTCAAATCTGTGGAAAACAAGATACAGCCCCATCTGCCATTATTTCTAATAATTTATGCACCATTTGCTAATTCTTAAGGTTTTTTGGAGCCCATATTCTTTTTGTTAGCATTACAGCCCATATTGTGGCACGGTTAAAAAATTATACAAAATTTTGCATATTTGATGCGGTCCGAACTGTTTTTAATCCCGAAATTTCGACTCACATTCAAACTGATTTTAAAATAAATGTATATCAATATACAATCCAACAAATTCTCCATGCATAAAAATTAATGTAATTTAAAATCTCAAAATGAAAAAAAGATATTTGAAACTAATTGTCAGTTTGATGTGTTTTAAAAATGTATAGCCCATTTCTCATTACTGATAGGCCATTTTCTCGGCCAGCCGAATGAAGCTCTCCTCGTCTTGAAAGATTTGCAGCCCGACAGGCTTGATAAAGCGACTTACTTGACAAATCACAAAAAAAGCGGCTGTGGCCGTGGACCCGGTATCGGCCTCTCCACATACTGATTACTCTTCCGATGGAAGTCGGTTGTTGACCACATTGACCACGCTTCTTGAGAGCACCAAGGCGGTGGACGACGGCGAGGCCTAGGAAGGGGGCGACGCGGAGCCGAGGAAAACGCGGCAGTGGATGCCCACGCGGAGAGGAGTCTGAGGTTCACCGTTGGTTAATTTGCTGGCGTGAAATTTCTTGTCGCCCGCAGAATAACAGTGGTGTGGGTGAGTAGACGGATACCATGGGCCAGCGGTGGGAGTAGTAGGGGCGGTGAGGCCTCCAGCATCACAACCCGGCCCACGAGGCGAGGAGCACGCAGCGGCACGACCGGCTGCTTTGGGCGTGCTGGAGCAAGAAGACCAGGAGGTTGAAGAAGCACTATGGCCGTTGGATGGACATCATTCGGTCACTTTGGAGCTAGAATCGTTCATATTGACTAAGTTGACAAAGCCCTCCGTCCTCGTCAACTTAGTAGGCCCTAAGTCAGCCACCCACTATGGTGGGTCCCAGCTAGCGAGGGTACTCATTTTTTGGTGCGTAATAAGGAGGCACTTCATTGCGTGCTAAGATATAGCTGGTGGGTCCGACACATCGATGGGGAAGCGTTTTTTCGCGAAATACTGAAGCCCTTCCCACGTCTGGTGCGTAATAAGGAGGAACTTTCCTTGCGTGCGACCATGGACCTCGTGGGTCCCGGCCGTTAAACTCTCCACATCTGATCCTCTTCCGATGACTCTCGTATGTTGTTGACCATGCAGCGCCCTTGAAGCACCGAAGGCGATGGACGGCGAAGCCCCAGGCTGGAACGACCGGAGATGGGGACGGCGGCGGTTGGAGTCATAAGCGGAGAGGAGGGAAACTTGACTGGTTTGGAGTGCGGGGTGGGCCTACACTCGGCGAAGAATAACAGGAGGCGGAGTCGAGGATGGCACTGCTGTCGGCGGGGTAGCGTTTAAGCTAAGGAGGCATAAAACAACGCCCATTTGGGCCGACGAAATTTGGAAGCTGAGCGATTCCGGCAGCTATTTGGGGAAGAAAGACGAGAGATTGAAGAAGAATGCCGGCTGTTGGATGTAAATCCAAGGCCTTCTTAGGCTTCAACCTACTTGCCCACATGTCAGCCAGTCCATTTGTTTTTTAGTCCATTTGGTGGGCTGGGTGAAACAATGATGTAGCATCTATGCAGTCCGTTTAAATTTCATTTGCATTTTTCTTGAAATCCGGGGACTTGCTGGGCTGGGTGAAAATATCATGTTGGGCTAGACGGAGAAATGTTATAAAAACATAAACACATGATTGCATGTCGGTAAAATCTTACTTAGCTTATATGCGCAATCACTAGTTGTTAGCTTGGCAAGTTATATATAAACAATGATTATTATTATTTTGTAAGAACTTTCAACTTATGAAATAAAATATCATTTTAATTTGATGAGTTAATAATGCATTGGGGTATTATTATTATTTTTTAGGCTAGGCGTGGGGCAGTTGGGTTGGTTCTAGGGAAAGTATTGGGAGAAAACTTCTGCTTACATTGAAAAAAGAAAGTGGGAGAAAATTCAGAGACCTGCTAGGTCCCACGAGGAGAGGAATATGTTGGGAGGAAGGAGATTCAAAGCACGACAGCCCGAGTGAACTAGTTTTTACGGACAAGTGAACTAGTATACATACATAAGCAAATAGCCACTAAAAAAGCAATCAGGTTAATGGGTTCTTAAAAGAAATATTTGGACAAAAGCAGATAATTACGACATATAGGCTAATGCATGAAACACTCGAGATAATAAAGGTGCTTATAAGCAGATAAAGTGCAACATCTAGATCTTCACAGCACGCTTGATCATGAGCTGCGGTTGTCCGTGTACTAAATGCGATTCACGGGGAAGCGGAACCGCCCTCATGTCCAAGATCTGCACTGTACATGTCGTGGGATGCGATGTCGTCCTAGGCAGCGTGGAGTTATGTAGGCAAGATTCAGAGGTACCTCCCATGTGTTCAGGTCGTCTTCTTTCATGTTGGCATATCGAGGGTCGATGATGGTCTCGGCGAGGTCAACCACGGAGTCCTTCTCTGCCCGTTCTTTGATGATCTTGTATTATACGGATGTCGACAAGCTTGTTGCACCGGATGGCGAATCATTATGCGTTCTTCCTTCTCTCCACCGTAGAGAAGGTGCGATCACTGCTTGCCCGATGAAGCGGGCGAATGCTCCGAGAACTGGTGCAGCCATAGGATTGAGGCGAGGCGGTGAGCTTCACCGAGTCCGTATCGTTGGTGTACATCACATTCAACTTGGTTTAGCCGTAGGACTGAGCGGTGAACTCAAGGGAACTCCTTCTGCTGAAGTCCATATCCAGTGAGGCTCACCCCTCGGATCGCCATTGGAGTCTCTTCGAGTGAACGAGGTGTGTGGCGGTGCGGCAAGCGAGTTTGTTTTTTCAGCTCTTGGGGAACTGGATTCAACAAAGAAGTCGAGTGTGTCTGACGACAACATTTACTACCCCTCCCTCGTCCGCTGCACGCCTGGCAGATGCACCCTCGGCGCACTCAAATGCCTCCATTAAGAAACCTACTCCGGCCACACGTCGGTTCACGAGCGGGTCTATATTGGTACTGTAATAACAGGAGTAAGTGGTCACTTTACTTAAATTTAACTAGCTTTAATAGAAATTTATACTTAAAACAAGCAATGCATTATTTCGTTCTATCGGTGCCACAGATCGACATGCACAACAATTAGAATTATTATTCTTAGGGGCCTTTACGATCAGCACATTTATCGCACTTTCACAAAGATAATACTACCAAGTTTGAACTGTTTGTTATGGTTGTTGTCCTCTGCATCATCATGCCGTGTTTCCCGACTTGCAAGATTCAGAACCAACAAATAAGATCCAAATAATAAGTACAACAAAGATGCCTACACATCTCATTGATTCCCGACTTGCAAGATTCGAGAACCAACAAATAAGATCCAAATAATAAGTACCACAAAGATGCCTACGCATCTCATTGATTCCCAACTTGCAAGATTCGAGAACCAACAAATAAGATTCAAATAATAAGTACAACAAAGATGCCTACACATCTCACTAATTCCCAGCTTGCAAGATTCAGAACCAACCCATTAGAGCCTTTTGATAAAGTGAATATCGGGATTAAATCCATCTTGGCTAGCCATGTCATACAATCAAAGAACTTGGCGAATCTCCACCCACCATTACTAAAATTTTCAGTAGCCGTGGCGTATCCTCAAACACCCCCCTCCACAGTCCCCACCCGCCACCTCCCCCCTCGAACCCTAGCTCGCGGCCACCGCCGCCGCCGCCAACCCCTACCCGTCTGCATGTTCCTCCTAGCTTAGATAATAAAGTTCAGGTTACCCAGCGATTCCCATACCATCGCCCCACTCCCCTGAGTTTCTAGATGAGGCCTGCGGTGTCCCTCCCTGCCGGATCCACATCCCCTGCGCCAGATCCACAGCGATGGCTTCACGCGGGCCATCACTACTAGGGAAAACCCTATCAGTAGCGCGGGTATTTTGCCTATCGATGGCAGACGATGTGCTCTTGATAAGGCACTACTGACTAACATGTAGCAATAAGCGCGTAATCCCATGCTACTGCTATATATGGCTAGTAGTAGCGGCTTTAGTGCGAGCTGCTGCTAATATCTATGGCGCTTTTAGCGAGAAGCGCTTCACAGGTGAAACAGCGCTCTTGCTAACTTTGTTCCCCTCGCTCTTTGCTAGTTTTATTAGTTTACATTTTTTACGCATATTTGTTTTGTATTTGAATAGGCTTTATACAATAATCTTTAGCATATCATACACATACAAATGTAATGATAGCATATACATACAAATAGTCTCATCAAATCATGTCATCATCATAATCATCATCCAACACAAAGTGGTCTCTCATCATCATCTCGAAAATAGCGATACTTGTCTCAATTACTTGCAACTACATCGCCATCTATCTAAACAATGATATACGCGAGAAGAGCTATCACTTTGAGTGAGAGCGGAACTATGCAGTACATGAGTTCGTATCCCTCTTTAGCGTGAACCTAAACTAACTACTGCCTGTTGCTCGGAAACCGGAAATCGGTACACATGGGCCTGACACTCCGCGCACTAGTCGTATATATACTCCTAGCGTAGCACTTCTTCGCCATCGATGATCTATGCACCTGCATCGTCACATGAGTCAATGATATGCAACATATATAGTTGAGCAACAGAAAGAGGCAGGCACGTGGCAAAATAGAAGCAACATATCATAAGCATAAATAACAAAGTTGATCATACCCAAAATGCCCTAACGTAGAGTGATCGTCGCTAGTCGAGGAGGACGGTTTAATTACATCACAAAAAAAGTTTCGTCGTGCCTAACTCAAGGTTTCGTCATACAGAAAGTATGGACTAAACAGACATATTGTCATATATCGACAATCACTCCAACATGTAGTGCCATCCATCCAAGTCAGGGAGATAGTCCCCGAGACTAGTGAAAGGCTTGTGTCGAGGCGGCTGGCGGCTACCCGTGTTCGGACGTCTTCCCGCGAAATTTGTCCTTCTTCGTAGAACATACCTGTTATTTCGACAACCACCTTCATGATGATTTGGGGAAGTTCGCGCTGGATGTGATAGAACTCAGCTCGAAGTCGATGATCCTCGATATCTCCTAAGTTCTTTGCCCATTGCAGAATATGGGCATCGCTGGATCTAGGTGACATGCGAAGGTTCTGGTGATCCTGTCTGTACTCCAGCATATGGTGTAGGACATAGAATCCATCATTCAGAGAATCACTCGGTTGCTGGATGCAGCAGAAGTCGGTCTTATGGCTGAAGGCGAGCCTGCCGTCCCTTCTCTTCTTGTCCTTGACGTCTCCACCCCGTGCGTCGTAGTAAAACATAGCACTGTCGAGAACAGACTTGATGTGGGTGTAATCCTTTTTGTTAATGTTCTTCGACGAGTCCAAGTAAAGAGCATGGGAGTATCGGGGTAGAGGATGATGAGGGCGCGGCGTGCCGCCCGCTGCATAAAAATAAAGTACACCTCAATTTAATTAGCCCCCACCGTGCAATTGTATGATTGAAATCGTAGGAAGGATATCCGCGCGGTTGACTTACAGGGGTTGATAAGGCACGAGTATCTCCTCCTTTTCCTTATTGGCGAGCATGAAATTGACGATGTATTCCCTCGCGTATTCACGGTGCTTTGTGTAGACCCCCAAGAAGCCCTCGTGCATGAAGTATGGGTCAGCGACACATATATGAGGTATCTGCTCAACCCCGATGAGGTAATTCATGTGCAAGGCATAATCACGGACAAACGTAAAATCCAGCTTCTTCACGTGAAACATGTCGAATATGTAATCGAATCGAAGGAAGAACTTCTCCGCAGGAATGTGTCAACGTACGACAATTTTCGCGGAAAGTTAACCACGTAGAGTGGGTATCCCGGATCTTTTGGGGCGATGAGGCCTTTCCCTATCAGCACCACATCGTCATGAAGTCTCCTTAGATCGCCGGATCTGGCCCCTAGCGCTGCTTCAGGTAGGATTGGTTGACCGGGGATATGCCATTTTGTCGCGCCGGGGATATCTATACGGTCTTGAACCCGAGGCTGCTGAGGCGGCTGGATCATAGAACCAGCTTTTTTGCCTTTCCTCGGTCTCTTCCTAGACTTCTTTACTACCGGAAGGTCGTCCATAATATGTTCAGCCTCCGGACGGCAATTCAGGCACCGACTCATGACGCTCAAACCCTAAGTAGGCACCAGTATTGACATACTGTTGAGTGTCATCATCATCCTCATTCTCATCTATGGCGAAGTCACTAGCGACTAATGGAGCCTTTTACTCACCCCCTCCGCTATCACCTAGCATGAAAGCCGACGCTAATTGGGCAGGTGTGGTGTTGATGTTCATAACTAACTGCATGCTCGTGGGTGTGCTCCCGGCTGCCTCCAGACCATGCAGACTCTTTGGCCTAACAGGACCCACCCATTGCAACAATCACCAAGCCGCCAAGGTCTCGTCGTCATCTCCCACTAGTACCGGAGGGCCAAATTCTCGTGGCCCGGTTTGACACCGCCACGAAAACCTTGAAGACATTGAGGGGATTGTCCGGCTGTGGAACAATGGTTCCTTCGGCTCCATTATCATCACCTTCCCCACGTCCACCTTCTGGTCGCCGATGGTGTACAATATGGTGCACGGGGTTTCCTCAGCCTGCAAAGAAAAGTCTGCGATGTGAGACATCCGAAAGGCAACGAAAACGTGAGATTATACATTTATTGAAGGGGGACGGTGTGACAGATACCGTGAGGGCATCAAGCTCAGCCAAGGGCCGAAGCACCGCCCGAAACACGTCCGGTCTTGGAGCCGATCACGGGGAGAAGGTGCGAGGAGCAGTGCGAGGAAGCAGTGCGGCTGCTTGGTGCTGGTGCAACGCTAGTCGAGGTGCTCCCCAAGAAGTCAGCAAGGGGACAGTCCGCAGCATTTTTTTCCTGGATTTTGCCTGCTCCAATTGAAAACGGCCAGAACCAAGGAAGTAGACATATCTACAAGCACCTGTTTTGCGGTAGCTACCGCTATTGCGACTGTCTCAGATGATTTCTTCTCAACTGCAATCTCAACCTTCTTGTCGATGTTTTCTTCAGTTAACCTCCGTCTTTCCTTTCTCTCCTCCGTGGTCTCACGGTAGTACTTCTTCCACGTGGCGCCATCTCCGACACGGTACGCAGCGTCCATCTGACGGTCGAATCTCCACACAGGTTGTTTCAATATGTTCAACGCCGGTTGAATGAAGTGTCCCACTTGGGCCTCATAAGCGCCTAAGGCGGCGAGTGGTTTTGGCTGCAATCTGTGCTGCTCTCTCCGCAAAAGGCACAAGGATCGTTTACAAATATGACTAACATGCGATCGAATTGATCGAAGCGAAAATTACCAGCCGATCTCATGAAATCCGTCGTGACGCGTTCGTCTCGAAAACCTTCTTCACTGGGTCCCCAGCGGTGCGGGCCCTGAGGGCGTCACGCTCCTGCGGGGCGGTGAACTCCGCCAAGGGGTCTAGGATGCCGGACTTGCGGCTTCAGCGTCCTCCTTGGCCCATATGGACCTCTTCCGCCATAACCACGGCTTAAGTGGTGGCACCCAATGTTCCTCTGTTGAAGCCTTCATGTACTTGACTTTTTTTGGCAGCCGGCCTCATAAGCCGCCTTGAATATTTCAAAGTGCTTTCTGTCGTGATTGTCAGATTATCCTTTACAATCTCGGAGTAGGGTTCCTTTTGTTGACGATCCGATATTTCACCCTTGATTTCGAGGCGTAGCGCATCGCTAAACTTGGTCATGGCGTGTTTGTTTATCTTCTTCATTGCCGGGTCCTTATCTGGATCTTTATAATCCTTTTCATTCCGGCCCGGGAACAAGAATATCTGGTGCAACTTCTTTAGAAGGGAGGGCCTCATATTATCTATCTTCTGTAGTTTCTCATCGTTGATGGTGGCGGTTGTCCATATGATGCAGCAGCCTATTTGATTGTCGTATGCCTTGCGGCGCTTCCTTAGGCGCGTTTGGCTCAAAAATTGCCGTCGTCCACCTCCGTGACCACCGGTCTAGTAGTCCTGAGCTTGTTAGGAAGCCGTTGCCTCTTTGCTTTCCGGTTCTGTACCGGCTCCGCTAGTCTCGACACGGTCTCGGTCTGGCGCCGATCGATGCTTTGGTCTCGATCTCAAACCGGTTTCGATCTAAGCATTGGTCTCGATCTCGGCCTTGATGCGGATGTCCGTCTCAATCTCCGATGTGAAGAGTGGACCCAGCAACATCAACTCTTGATCGTCGGCTTCTCTAAAAAATTCTTCTGCCACCAGGTAGACGTTGTCGCAGTCACCAGAACCCTGTCCTTCATCGTTGCTAGCCATCTTTCCTACGATTAAATC
Source organism: Aegilops bicornis (assembly GCA_021605145.1). Classification (NCBI taxonomy): domain Eukaryota; kingdom Viridiplantae; phylum Streptophyta; class Magnoliopsida; order Poales; family Poaceae; genus Aegilops; species Aegilops bicornis. The sequence continues at coordinate 13,465,483 of CM038669.1, forward strand.
TAGTCAATTAATTCTAGACCTTATAAAATGAATAATGACATAAAAAAGGCCTATGCTTTGCAGGAACATTGACTCCTTCCCGGTGCGGCAAATCCCGGGCACTCGATTGTCCTAGTTTGTAGCACAAGTCATGCCGAAATTCACGGAAAATTTCGGCATGAATTTTGCTAAAAAGTGGACAAATCGAGAACCTGAAATTTGCCGGAACAGAAATGAATCAACATTCCGGCAAAACATAGGCCACTCAGCTTTCGTTCCACAGAGCAGTGTTCAAATATCCATCTTCGACAACGCAACACATGTCCAAATATACACGAGCAACCACATGTCCAAATATACAAGTCCAAATTACACAAGCTAATACAAAAACTAAGTGTAGAAAAAAATTCATTTAACTACTAATAGACCAAAATTCAGTTAACTTTAGTGCTCTATAATGATGAAAGGAAAAAATTTAGTTAACTACTAATTTCATTCATTTAGGTTATTCATTTAACTTCACCAAATTAACCTATTGTACCACTACTACTAGTAGCACTACTAACCTAATTAACCTACTGTACCACTACTAAACTAATATTTGCTCTAACATCTACTACTTAACATCTTCTGCTCTAAACTAATTTTTTTTTGCTATAAACTAACTTTTTGCTCTACTAATTTTTGCTCTAAAATGCAGAGAGAGAGTGGTGGGGGGAGGGTGGGGTCTTCTGAGAGGGAGAGGCAGTGGCGGGGAGGTGCTCGGCGGAGGCAAGGGCGGGAGGCGGGCTCGGGCATGGGCAGCCAGCCGGTCTGGGCGGGCTCGAGGCGGCGGTGAGGTCAAGGGCCGCCATGGTGAGGTCGAGGCAGCGACAGTGAGGTCGAGGCGGCTGGGGCGGCCAGTGAGGTGAGGGTGGCCTCGGGCGGCAGCGTGAGGATTAGGGTGGCCTCGGGGAGGCAGGCTGAAGTGGGGCGGCGGCGATTGGGAGACAACAGTGAAGTGGGGGCGATGGATTTGGGGATAAGTGTTGGGGGGAGGAGGAAACGCTGGTTAAGTGAAACATACGGTATCGCGTTTCTAAAAAGCAGCTATAGTAGTAGCTATAGCGTTCTCGAAACGCTTCTTCTTATGCCTTTCTCCTTTTTCCTTTTTCATTTATTTTTCTTTATATTTTATTTTTTCCTTTCTCCTTTTCTATTTCTTTCATTTGCATTTACTTCTCTACTTGTTTTTCATTTTATTTTATTTTTCGTTAGCAGTAGAGCCTTACACATAAGCAGCTGCTACAACAATATTAGCAGCAGCGCTGTTTCTGAAAGAGCGCTACTACTATGTGTAGCCTATCGGCTTAGTGGTGGGAATTTTAGTAGTAGCGCTCTTACAATGGGACGCGCTACTGCTATATATGTATCTGCGGCCGTGGTTATTCAGCTGCGTTCTTCTTTGCTAATAATGTGATGGCGCTTGTTAGAAAAGCGCGCTACTCCTAAAGTTCTGTGTATAAGGTTTTCCCTAGTAGTGCATGTCATAGGTTAAGCGGTCCATCCTCAACTCCTCTGGTTCGACCGCCGTCGATCTCTTCGACAGCCCTGCTGCTGATCTCCTCAGCCAAGCGGTCAAGGATTTGCAATCTTTATATGCCATCGAACCCATTTTGTCATTTCTGAAGGACACGTTCTACGACGGCGGCTTGGAATCCTCAATTGCCAAGTCAGATCTCATCGACCACGACTGTTGGTGTCAAAACCGGCGGATCTCGGGTAGGGGTCCCGAACTGTGCGTCTAGGCAGATGGTAACAGGAGACAAGGGACACGATGTTTTTACCTAGGTTCGGGCCCTCTCGATGGAGGTAAAACCCTACTCTGCTTGATTAATATTGATGATATGGGTAGTATAAGAGTAGATCTACCACGAGATCGGAGGCTAAACCCTAGAAGCTAGCCTATGGTATGATTGTTGTTCGTCCTATGGACTAAGACCCTCCGGTTTATATAGACACCGGAGAGGGTTAGGGTTACACAGAGTCGGTTACAACGGAAGGAGATCTACATATCCATATCGCCAAGCTTGCCTTCTACACCAAGAAAAGTCCCATCCGGACACCGGACGAAGTCTTCAATCTTGTGTCTTCATAGTCCAGGAGTCCGGCCAAAGGTCATAGTCTGGCATTCCGGACACCCCCTAATCCAGGACTCCCTCAGTAGCCCCTGAACCAGGCTTCAATGTGATGAGTCCGGTAGCGCGATTTGTCTTGACATTGCAAAGGCGGGTTCCTCCTCCGAATACTTCATAGAAGATTTCGAACACAAGGATAGTGTCCGGCTCAGCAAAATAATTTCCACATAACACCGTAGAGAGAATAATATTTACACAAATCCAGTCCGCTGACGTATTCCGTAGCGTGTCATCACGCCCCGGCCAAGTCTTTATTCGAATCATTTTTACTGTCCCACCTCAGCGCACTTAGCGAGGCGGTTTCCTTAACACGTCTGTCAAAGCGTAGATCGTGTCCCCTTATTCGAGATTCTCATAAATCTGAGCGTGGGTAACCCAACCGTGCCATTAATTTACGGTGCTTGGGAGATAAGCGAGTTTCTACGGGCTGGTGGGGCGCTTAGTTGCGTCCGCCCATATAAGGGATAAGGATCCACCTTTTTCCATCTCGCCTTCTTCCTCCTTTGCTTATCCATTTCTGCCTTTTCGAGCTCCAAGCGCCCAAGTCCGCACATCTCACCTCGACCTTCTCCAGCCATGTCCGGAGGCGGGAGGCAAGTGGATGGTCTCCTCCGTCACGGAGGGACACATCAGAAAGCTGAGGAAGGCGGATACTTGTCTAATGACATCGAGTACCGGCTCCCCGAGAAAGGGCAGCTCATCCCCACCCCCAGGCCCCATGAGAGGGTGGTGTTTCTCACCCACTTCCTGCGTGGACTAGGTTTCCCACTTCACCCATTTGTCCGGGGACTCATGTTCTATTACGGACTGGATTTCCACGATCTGGCCCCAAACTTCATCCTCAATATCTCGACGTTTATAAATGGGTAATGCGAAACTTTCCTCTGGATCCAGCCCCACTTCAGTTTATGGTTGAAGACCTTTAGTGTCAAGCCGAAGATAGTGGGCGGCCAACAAAGCCAGTCTTGGAGGCGCCATGGCGGGCGGGATGCCCAACGTTACATGGCTCGAGGGCTCCTTCGTGGAGACCATAAAGGGGTGGCAATCGGGGTGGTTCTGCATCACCGATCCAGCGTGACCCTAAGTGGGCAGCGGCCCCAATTCGATCCGGCTTCCCTACGGCTCACCTCACGGAAAGAGACGGGCTTGTCGTCAGGGCAATCCGGACTCCAAATTTGCGTCCAAGACCTGGTGAGCAAGAAGCTCAAACTTCGTCAATGTAGTCGAGTCATGCTCATCCGCCGAATCCTCCCGTGCCGACAACGAGCTTTTCGACTTGTGGGAGTTTGATCGGCGCCAGCACCAAACCCCGAGCGAGCTTTTCGACACTACATACGTAAGATGCACGGAAGGTGCTGTTCAAAAGCGCCAAGGCTCCGCATCCGCTTCTGGAGGATCGCAGATTCAGGTATGTGGCGTCAAGCCAGCGATGAAGTTATTTTGCCCTTTATGGGACACTTGTTTTCATAGTTTGACTTTATCACGGGATCTAAACTCTCTTACCGCAGCGGATTGGCACAAGAAGGCGGCGGACAGATTAGCTGTCCGGCTCCCTTGCCGGAAGACCCAGTAGATGCCCACTTGGCCGGGGCTGCTTGGCTCCGGCACCTTTCTCGTGGTGCCGGAGAAGAAGGCCAAGCAGGACACGAGAACTCAAAAGAGTTCCAGACGCCAGGCGGTGTCGGACTCACCGTCCGATGACCCCGAGGCGGACTCCTCCTGTGAAGACGAGGAGGAGGAAAAAGAGGCCTTTCCCCCAGCAGAGGGAGAGAAGAAAAGGAAGGTCGACCCAACTGGGAAGGCCGGAGGGTCCAAGAAGGGAAGGACCCTCCCTCCGGACTATTCCACCGACGCGGACGACAGCGAAGAAGAGTGGCCACTCAGGGCCAAGCCCCTGGCGAAATCGTAAGTGTCCGGATACCAGAATAACTCATAGCGTTCCTTTGATGCACAGTTCCCTCTGACGTCGGATATAATCATGCAGTCCGCCCAAAGGCGGGCTCGACTCTTCGTCGGCGATTCCCTAGATTCATCGGATGTGAACAACACTTCACTTCCGGCGGCCTTCTCTCCTCGCGCGCGGAATGGCGCCCGGTGGCGTCCCAAAAGGAGCCAAGCCGGGAGGAGATGGTCTGGAGGCGCCGCAAAGCGACCTCCGGACTCGAGCGAAAGGGATGAAACCCCTAAGGGCTTTAGGTCCGCCCCTAGGCTGGACACCGCACGGAACCCCCAACGGTTCCGGTATCCGTGCAGCGCCCCTTCTAAGAAGGGCAAGCCTCTCTGACGCCCGGTGACCTCCGCCCAACCCGGAGGCACGGATAATCTGCTGGAGGTGCTTAACGGCGCCTCCATCGGCGAGGAGCACCGTACTATTATGAGTGCGGTGGTCCGTAAGGTTCCGTCTCGCCAAGAGTGGGCTGACGAAGCACATGCCAGCCTTCTAACAGGCTTTGAGGTGCGTATTTAAAATATGTAAAAATATTACCGCATAGATAGTAGCCCTGATGCTCGATTTGGTGTTCGGAAAGAAAAGTCGAGGCGAGGATCAAAAAAATATCTGTGAGAGTCTAACATAAATGTGTCAATATGGGAATGCAGGCTGTCTGCTGACCTCTGCCCGGCCAGACCGACCGGAGGTTGATGTATTGAAGCAGAGCCTCGAGCGGTCCGACGACGAGCTCGTCCTTGCCAAGAAGCAGATCGAGGACAAGCAAGGTAAGTAATACCTTATGGAAGCATATATAAAGAAAAAAATGTGGTTGCAAAAAAGATGACAGGATCAACGTGGGTTTGCAGGGGCCACGAACAAGGTGGTGACCCTAAAGGAAGCGCTGTCTCAGGCCGAAAACAGTGCGGCCGTGGAGCGCACCGAGCGAGAGAAGCAGGAGGCGCGGGAGGCGGCGGTGTGGCAAGAGATCCAGGCTCTCGTGTAGAAACACGAGAGTTTGGAGGCGTGACTCGAGACTTCGAGAGTCCGAGCTCGCCTCGGCGCTTGAGGCGCCAAATCTGCCAAGGCCGAAGCCCAAAAAGCCCTCCAGCAAATTGAGGCGATGAAGAAGATAGCGGCGGGTAAGGCATTTTTTATGCAAAGCAAGCACGCGAGAGTGAATTACTTGTTACTTACCCCAGTCCGGAGCTCTCCAGGAGCATTTGCAGATCTTCCCCGGAGTGTGTCCGACGCAGCCGCATTTTACCGAGCCGAGGAGGGAAGCTTGACGGAGAAGGTGTTACGGTCTCGATATCTTTGAGGCGGACACCCGGTGCCCTTGAGCGACCAGCTGAAGCAGCTGGTCGAAGCTCCATAAGGTGGCGAACAGGCCATGAAGAATCTCACTGATCCGGTGTGGCCGGGAGGCCATGCCTGGAAGCTACTTTGGGATGGTAAAGGCGGCTGGTGGATGCCTGTCCAAGGCTTGAAGTCATCAAGCGCTCATTATGCATCGAAGGTGCCGTGGGGCCTTGCCCGTGCTAAGGTGCCTTTGGGGCAAGATGGACGCTGAGAAGCTTGTGACGGACGGACCCCGCCGGGCAAGGAGCATCGCCAAGCCGAAATGTATTATGAGGCGTCTGAAGGGTGCCCACCTTGCTCGCGGATGAGTGCTCCAAAGATGTAATTTTTGAGTAAACTCGCATTTGTGATCCTGTACGCTGAAAACTTGTTTCGTATGCGCTAAGCAACGCTTTTGAATTTAAAATATTACCTTCTATGCGGCCGTTTATCAAAATTGAGAGATGGCGAGTCGTCGGCTTCTGCCCCCTTGCCGCGAGGGCTGGGGTGTTCGGGATAAACTAGATCTCTCTTTTTCCCATTATTGGGTCCTTCGAGGGAGGCGCTCAACACAACGAACAAGGCAATCGGACTATAATGCTTGAACACTCTCACCTAGCCATAGAATTCTATAATTTTAAATTTAGTGAAGCCCCTAGTATTCGGAAGACCGAGTTCGGGCGCTATCCACGCCTAGGCCGGACAAAGCCGACTCCTCGCTCGAGCGGCATAAGTCTTTAGGGACTCGAAAACCTCTCGAACAGCGACCAGCTCTCGCCCTATCATGACGGTCAGTTTTAGCTTTCTTCACTGAGGTGCTCAGCCCGGCTCAACCGGGGCACAAGCGCAGTGGTTCTCCCAGTGCTACCTTAGCCGATATAACGGAATGTAAGGTACCAAAACATGAGAGCCAGGCAAACCCAACTATTGACCCAAGACATGATTCGGAGCCGATGCATATAATGATATAAGTTCGGGGTGCCGCACTCATGAGAGTGTTCGGACTTCTCACACCATATTTTGGGGTACGTAAGCCCCTGGTGTATTGGTCGTACCAAAGTGTATAGTTGCGTGATGTCATAACTGAACATATTTTTGTATATATAAAAAGTAATGCAATAATAGATAAAAGCTACGCATTGTTTATTCAAGAAGTCTGCGGTAAAAGCAGAACGATACAAATTGTGCGATAAGCAAGAGATGGGACTATTTAACATGTCCCCCCTCCAAGGGCGAGATGCGGGATTATATGTGAAACAAGTATCTTTTCGTTATAGAGACCACTGGACACTTTCGGCGTAGCTTTACGCCTCCACGGCTGTTGCATCGTGTGTTAGGCGTTATGCTTGCCAGACAGGCCTTCCGGAGAGGGGAGTCCTGAAAGTAAGAAAGAAAGAGAAAAAAAAGAATGAAAAAATTGGGAGCCCCTTGTGCGGCTGAGTCGTATTTTGGGCGTGCCGTTGTCGTGCCCCTCCCCCTATGCCCATGGTAATTCCAGAGCGTAGTTATGTCTGTGATCTTGGTTTCGCAATTTAGCGAGGCTGGGGTTAGGGCCGCATTGCTACGCGTGCTCGGAACGTGCCAGGCGGTCTGGTTGTGGGTTACTCCGGGCGTGCTTGACGGTGTCCGGACGTTTAATAGCCGGACTTGAGAATTGCCTTAATAGGCTGCTTTGTACTTCTGCTGCGAGGGCCGCTGTACGCTCCTCCGTCCGGAGAGAGCGTTCGGTGTTTCCATTGACCGTAATGACTCCTCGCGGGCCCGGCATCTTGAGCTTGAGGTATGCGTAGTGCGGCACCGCATTGAACTTTGCGAATGCGGTTCGTCCGAGCAGGGCGTGATAGCCACTGCGGAACGGGACTATATCGAAGATTAACTCCTCGCTTCGGAAATTATCCGGGGATCCGAAGACCACCTCAAGTGTAACTGAGCCTGTACAGTTGGCCTCTACACCTGGAATGACGCCTTTAAAGGTCGTCTTTGTGGGTTTAATCCTTGAGGGATCTATGCCCATTTTTCGCACTGTATCCTGATAAAGCAGGTTCAGGCTGCTGCCGCCGTCCATAAGGACTCTAGTGAGGTGAAATCCGTCAATGATTGGGTCTAAAACCAATGTGCCGAATCCGCCATGGCGGATGCTAGTGGGGTGGTCCCTTCGATCAAAAGTGATCGGGCAGGAGGACCATGGGTTGAACTTTGGGGCGATGGCTCCAACGCATATCGTCCTCGAGTGCACGCTTCCGCTCCCTTTTGGGTATGTGGGTTGTGTATATCATGTTCACTGTCTGCACTTGTGGGGGAAACCCTTCATCCCCTATTGTTCGTGGCCGGGCTCCTCCTCGTCATCGCTATGCGGCCCCTTGTCATTGTTTTCGGCGCTTAACTTGCCTGCCTGCTTGAACACCCAACAATCCCTGTTGGTGTGGTTGGCTTGTTTTTCGGGCTTGTCGTGTATCTCGCACGAGCGATCGAGTATTCGGTCCAAATTGGATGGGCCCGGAGTATTTCTTTTGAATGGCTTTTCCGCTGACCGGGTTTAGAGCCTCTAAATCCGGCATTAACTGTCGTATCCTCAGCACTGTCGCCGTTAATGCGACGCTTTTGCTTATTGTGACGCGACCTGCCCACGTTGTCCTTGGTATCCGAATTACCAGGGACCTTGGTCATGTTGTTACTACGAGCTAGCTAGCTGTCTTCTCCTACGCAAAAGCGGGTCATGAGTGTCGTGAGGGCTGCCATAGATTTCGGCTTTTCCTGTCCTAGGTGCCGGGCAAGCCACTCGTCATGGATGTTATGCTTGAAGGCTGCGAGGGCCTCTGCGTCCGGACAGTGGACTATTTGATTTTTCTTCATTAGGAACCGTGTCGGGAATTGTCCGGCGATTCCTCACAGCTCTTCGGATTATGTGGCTTAGGTCATCGGCGTCTGGTGGTCGCACATAGGTGCCACAGAGTTGTTGAGGAATGCGGCTTCAGGTCCTCCCAACAACCAATTGATTCTGCGGCAAGCTGTTAAGCCAATGCCGAGCTGGTCGCTTTAAGCTTGAGTGGGAGGTATTTGATGGCGTGTAGATCGTCCCCGGGCCATGTGGATATGAAGGAGATAGTCCTCGATCCATACCGCAAGGTGCTGTTGTGCCATCGTATGATTCGATGTTTCTGGGTTTGAAACCCTCGTGGATTTGATGATCCATTACTTCATCATGAAGCATAGTGGGTGTGTGGCGCCTCTCATGTTGGGCTATATCACGGCGTAGCTCAAATGAGCTTTGTCTGCTGTGTTCGGCCCGGCGGATTTACCATATCCGGCATGGCCGGTTATAAATCACGCGTCGTAGGCGCCCACGCGATCCGTGAATCGATCTTGTTTGCCTTGCCCTGTCCTCCAATATATCTCGCGGTCTGGCGCATTTCCCGATGCCTTGGTATTCCTTGAGCGGCGCCGGTGCGGCTTGAGTGGAGGCCGAGAGGCCTCTCTGTCAGCTGACCCACGAGGTGGCCGGTCGGCCTATCATCTTGCGCTGGTGATGTAGGTCTAGGTGCTTCCTCCTCTAATCGAGGTAGCGGCCTGCGTTTTGGGTAGCTCTTGGAGGGGCGCTCGAGTTCGTAATCTTCGGCGGCAAGGACATCAGTCCATCTGTCGGCTAGTAAATGTTGGTCAGCTTTAAGTTGTTGCTGTTTTTTCTTGAGGCTGCTCGCCGTGGCCATGAGCCTGCGTTTGAAACGCTCTTGTTCGACGGGATCCTCGGGCACGACGAATTCCTCGTCGTTGAGGCTTGCCTCGTCTTCGGAGGGAGGCATGTAATTATCGTCCTCTACCTCTCTGTCTGCCGCTCTCCCATGAGGGCTGGCTTCTCCATCCTCCTATGCTGAATCCTGCTGGCACTACTAGGAAAAGGCCTACTAATGGCGCACCGGTTTTTCCTACTAATGGCGCACTACCGGTGCGCCATTAGTATCACGCCACTAGTATTTTTTACTAATGGCGCACCACGTTGTGCGCCTTTAGTCTGTAACACCATGCGCCATTAGTATGCCTCCCGGGGGGCCATACGTAACCATGTGCTTTGTCATACTAATGGCGCACTCTGTTGTGATGCGCCATTAGTATCCTTTGGCATACTAATGGCGCACCTTGAGGTGATGCGCCATTAGTATGAATATTTGTTTTTTTTTTACTTTTCTAATTTTTGTACAGGTTACAAAATATATTATTGGACAAAATATAGACAGCAGCACACAGCAACAGCAGATTCATCGAATACAATAGAAGATTAGTCTCCGAATACAGTTCATCATATTAGTCTCCGAATTCAAAAAGACCGAACAAAGATAAAACATTACAAGTCTCAAGATCGCCAGTATCGAGTTTGTCTTCACATTACAAGTTGATATCGATCATCTAAACTAGCATCACATAGAAGAGAGCTGCGGTCATCACGATGAGCATCATCGCGATCAAACTGGTCTTCATCCGGTTCCTCCAACGATCCCTCCTCTCTCCCGCTAGATAGCGGGCATATCTAGATTCGGCCTCCGCCCTAGTGGTGTACCCTTTGTAACTGTTACCACTAAAACGGTAAACCTGTCTCGGACACTCCTCCCGATGCGTCGTAGACTTGGGAACCTTACCCTTGTACCACGACATACGGCGGCATCTCTATGCACAAACCAAACAACAGACAATACATAAGCAATATGTAAGTATGCAACAAAAGGATCGGAAGAGAAAAGCAAGACATTAATAGCACGATTCATGGTCCTACTAATAAATAGCATCGATTACATCTAAGTTGAGCGACTGTCCAAACCAAAGAGACATACGAATTCATTGAAGTTTAATTACAACATGAGCCAATCAATGTTTGAACTACACATCACTACTTTCGACTCGACTCGCCGGACGGGAGGCGTGGATGAAGCCGCCGTCTGTCGTGATGGTCATGAAATCATGATCGTTGTCACCACCTGCATTTGTAGCGTTCCATCTATCTCACTTGTTGGACGGTTGATATCGAGGAAGAAGTGCCCCGAGGTATGAAGGACATCTTGATGGATGATGTCCATAAACTCGACCCCGGATCTTGAAAGAATTCTTGTCTGAGGTCCGCGTCCAGGATTGCCGACAAGCTCGTGGCCCAATATTTGTGATTATCTGGTAGCAGAAGGTGATGATGGTCCCTTACGATCGCCCGCATGTGATGGAGGGTGTAGTAGGCATCCTTCTAACCGCCCGGTATGCTTGATGATAGAACTTCGTGTGTGAGAACATGTGCTTGCCGTACTTATGAACTGCCTGGTGAAGGTGCCTCCAGATTTAGGCGTGGCAGGAAGAACATCATCAAGAACTTTCTTGACATTTGTGTAGTCTATCTTGGAATTACGGTTCGGGAATTGAAATCATTGGCGGAAATATTTCGGGCTTAAGAGGATGAGTGTGCAATGTGTGTCACTGCACGGAACACGGAATGTTAGAAAAAAGAACGATCGAAATCTAAGAAATCATATGTTCTGAGGCGGTTAAGGGATGACTTACTCGGGAAAGTAAGCCACAAGGAAGTTATCCTTATCGGGTTTGCCAGAATGACGCCTTGAGGTGTGAACTTCGCAACTTGGCGGTCCCCAGCGCTGCTCAAGTGCTTGGCACACATGTAGAAGGGAGTCGACTATCACGATGTCCGAGGTCTTGTCTCTAATGATCCGCATCTCCATACTCAGCAAAAACAGCCCGAGCGAAGGTGTAGTGCAGCGGATGAAAGGTTAAACATAGCAAAGATGTCATCAAACCGCGGGGCGATCATACCCCGATGTCGCCATCCACAAAGCCCTTGCCCTCTGGCACCTTGGCCACGAAAACCGGGTATGCCACATCATTCTCTCTGAGGCGCCGCTTCTCCAAAGAAAGAACAACATCGTGCGAGACTCCGCCGACAAGACCGGTTGCAGCATTGAGCATATTTGGCGGTAGCATCGCCCTACCGCCACATGCACCTCCTCGAAATATCCTTAGGTGAAGGTGGCCCGTCACGAGCACGGATCGAACTTCGGTGCCCGGCTGGCTCGCACCGGCGCCCTTGTTAGTCTTCGTTTTCGTCCCTTCTTCTTGATCTCCTGGAATGGGATCGAAGTTACGCTCACGAACCGCCTTCTTGAGCGTGTTGGGGCTGATAATATTTCGCACCTCAGCTATCTGAGGCTCGGTGAAAGCGGGGCTGGAGGCGTCTCTCGAGAAGCCGAGCATGACGAAGCCTATTGCAATTGGATTTCTCCGCCGTACCAGCTAGATCGCGATGCGCCTTGGTTGGGTTCTTGAGAAAGAGGCCCTTGAGAACTTCGTCAAGCGTACCCATGTTGGGCAAAGTACTTATCGACTTTGGTAAATGTACCGTCGTCGTTATGCGTCGTCGTCCGGATCCTGTGCCATAAGGATGTCGGATCACTGTGCCATAGGGATGTCCGGCATAGGGATGTCCGGCAGTGCAGTAGCGTTACGGCGTTCTTGCCATGGCTTGGTGCCGCACGACTGGCGGTCTTATGCGTAGGGGTGGTGTCCCCGCCCCCAAGCGAAGCCGGCTCTTCGGCCAAGCAGGGCTAGTTTACGCAGCGGCCGAGGGTCATCTCATCTTCTTCGTTAAGAGTCGAATCGGAGGTAACAGCTCGTCGAAGCCTGGCAGCACCCGAACCACTTCAACCCTATACACTGTGGGTGGCATCGGATTACCGTGGAACATGGGGTTGCCCGATTGAACGATTCTGCCCTTGGCGACATCGACCAACTCGCCGCCCACGAAGTGCGAAGAAGTGCAAGGCGTCGGCGGCGCCTGCAAAAACATGTAGAGGCGTCGAGGATGCCGATCAAAGGCAAGGAGATGAAGTCATCGGCCGAGAGGCTTAGTTACCGTGATGCTTTGTCGAGCTCGGCTAATGTCGAGGCACCGCCAATGGCGGGCGTCAATCAGCGGAGGGGCCGCTTCTTTGGCGAGGTGCCGGCGGCGTACACCGGGTGCATTAAGCTCAATGCTCGTGCGGCGCCGGAGACATGAATACTACCTCCGCGGAGACACCAATGGCGCCGCCTGCTGCTGTCTTGATTCTTGGCCGTGAAAAGCTGGGAACCGGGAGGCCCCTATTGGCCGCCCGCAATCCACGTCGTCAGCCCATGAATCAACGTAGGCACCATGGCGTTGAAGCTTCGTTCGATTGTTGTTCCACTTGCTCTTGGACAAGCTCCGGAATCCGGCGCCACTTGTGCCTTGAGTGCTTCAAACTTCATGGCGGCCGCTTTCCGGTAGCTGGTGTTTTCTCCTTTCGCCCACCGGCGGTATAGTATGACGACCATTTTGTGGACAAGCCTTTGCGGCCACCACGACCAGCCGACGTCGGCTTCGAAGCTTATCCTTGTTTTTCATTACGTTCAACGCCCTATTTAAAGGGGTGTCGAAGGGAACTCTGAGGCGACCCAGCGCTCTGCTTTCGGTGTCTGCGGAAGGAGCGTGAACCATTTAGAAATATTGGGGATTAATTAGAGTGCAAACCATATGGAGCTAATTACGGCGAGGGGTGTATTCCTTACGAGAACAAGCTCAAAGCGCCCTGATCTTCGGATCCGTGGTAAGCTCCTTTGTTACGGGTCCTCCTTGTGCGGGCCACGAGAAAGTTCCTGATGCCTTGTCACGGCATTTCTCGAAGCGGGGCGGTAGGCCTTGCTCGGCACGCTCCGCGTCCTCCTTGTCCCGTATAGGCTCCGCCACTCTGTAACCGCCGGGACCGAGTTGGTGGACCCCTAAGTTCAACTTCCGCATTTCTCCCCCAATGACTTGATTCGGAGGTTGCGCTGCTCTCGCACTTGATCTTGAACTCCTTGTACTCATCTTCGCTCGTCAAAGGATATTTCGCCTTGATCTTGTCATAACTACCACCTTTGTCAATCATTGCCTTCACCGTGGTTCTCCAAGTAGACAGGGCCGTGCTCATCCTTGTGAGGGCGGTACTGTTCACTTTATTCCCTGAGAGGCGTGTGTTTGCAAACTCAGCGGGGAACTTGTATCGTTCGTGCAGCTTCGTGAAGAGGAGGCTGCGCAAATTCCCGTGGTCCTTATGCCTTAGGTTCTCGGTGTTGATCGAGACGGTGCTCCGGAGAATGCACCTGAGCTGAACCGAGTACCCCTTGACTACTTGTTTGGGCGCCGTCAGTTCCCGTCGGAGTCCACTTCATAAATTCCTCCACAGCGGTGCCGAAACGCAGTCGGGCGCCCGATCCTTCCGTTGCCTCTTCGGTTGGCTGCCATCTGTGTAATGCGCCCGACATCATCGATGGTGGCATCCTCGGCGGCGCCATCGGTGGTGTCATCCCGACGCCACTAGGTGTTGTGTAGTCAGGATCGGTGTCTTCCGGGCGTCCTCATAGCGGTGATGTTCTTTCTCCAACTCACAGGACAGCTCCCAATTGCTAGCCGCCCGAACCGCCGGCCTCATCGTTTTGGGCCATGTTTCGCTCTAAATAGGAAGAAAGTTTGGTCAAAAAGTTGGTTATTGTCAAGGAACAAGATCATGGTCTCGGCAGTTAGGGGTTGTCGACACCGAGGCATCCTAAAAGCTAAGCTTTTTATCATTTAGGGTTTGTCGGCGCCGAGGCACCCTAAAAGCCTAAGCGTACATCATTTAGGTTCTCATCGACCTTTGAGGCACCCTAAAAGCCAAGGTTTCATCATTTAGGGTTTGTCGGCCTTGAGGCACCCTAAATGCTAAGTTAAGTTTTCATCATTTAGGGTTTATTGATGCCGAGGCACCCTAGGTTGGGCCTAATCACTTGGCACTAATCACTTGGCTCTATTGCCACCTATGTTGGGTTTATCATCTAGGGTTTATCGATGCTGAGGAGAATTCTAAGTTGGGCCTAATCACTTGGCTCTATTGCCACCTATGGTTTAATGCAGCAAGAATAAAGGCGATTGATCCTACTTAATTAAGTACTAAGATACCCTGACCCATGCATTAGTAGCAAGTACCCCATATGTCCAATTTTTAGCAAAGTCATGCTAAAATTCACGGAAAATTTCAGCATGACCTTTGCTGAAAATAGGACATATAGAGTACCCGAATTTGCCGGAGCGGAAGTTAATCGACATTCGGCAAACTCAAGAGGCCTCTCGGGTACCTGCAAAATCATCACGACACGAAGGGCCTCTCAAGGGCCTAGAGCAGCAGCAGCGTCTCCCAGACCCCATTTTTTTTGCTAAATTTCTTTGATCAACAATCGAGATCAGAAAAATTCAGCATATTTCTATACAACAACCTTTGTATAGATGAAGAACAGTTCTCTGACAGCCCATTTATATACAATAGCATCTTTGGTCATACCAATTTCTGAAACAATTCAAATCTGAACTGTATCTCTGGTCATACAAATTTCTGAAACAATTCAAATCTGAACTGTATCTTTGGTCATACAAATCTCTGAAACTATACAAATCTGAAATATATATTTGGTCATACAAATTTATGGAACTAATCAAATCTGAAATGTATCAATACACATATATAGCAATTGACAGGAGCTTCATCATTTTTTGTTACAACAATACATATATAGCTATCGGAAGCAAACAGATGTACACATAAAATAAAAATGTAGTGCTGAAAGTTTAATGCTTACAAAAGACTTGCTGAAATAGTGAAAAATATGGAGTCACCAAGCTGGCTAAGAAACTCCCAAAGTCCACTAGCAAATCCAAGATCTAATCCTAATACACACATCATAACAATTTAAGATAATTAGGATAAGGATAGTAGGAAATGAAAAAGAAAGAGCTCAAAAAACAATCACAACAGAAAAATAATAAAAACCTAGCCCTAGAAGAAAATAAATCCTAAAAGAAAAGAAATCCTAAAATCTGGAGCAAGTCCTAGCAGTAGTAGTCCAACTAGATGGTCACCACTACTACTCCTATCACTAGAGTAAACAACAGTTGTGTGTTCAACATCTTTACTAACAATAAATTGGCAGTACTCCATTATCTACTCCTGCAACTTCAACTACAATAACATCCTAAACTACTAAAACAACATAAAACTACTATGCATCATCTTCCTACAACTACTCATCTTCAGCAGCAACAACATAAAATTCCTGTTTAGTTAAATTCATGTTAAACATCATTTGGACCAGAGCCCAACTATTGTTTCTTCAACTTATGCAAAAATTGAACATCATATGAAGCATTAATTCCAGAGAGTTTAGCAGCTAAAGTGAGATACAATTCCAAACAATGCAATAGAAAGAAGGAATTAAGATAGATCATTTCAGCACCAAACTAATGGAATGAATTGCAACAGAACATTTCTTGAAAAAAGTGGACTATAATGCAATCATTAAACTGAAACGAGCAAGTGACCGAATTGAGAGGATAATCAGCCACATTTAATCGTTATCTAGAACAAAACTAGATAATCCTTTGAAGAATAAAAGGATTTTTCAAAGATTTAAACAATATTCTAGTTTCTCTAAATTACTTTTTAATTCGAGTTGGCCAAGTTAATTTGACTAGTCAAAAGGAGAGGTGTGACCCATATGTCATGAGGCTTAGATATTTTTAATCTAATTTATCTATGATGGGTTCCACATGTCATATACACTAAATCTAATAACCACTAATTAGCCTAACCACCTAAGCCAATTATCCTAAACTATAGCTAACTAACCTAAGAATTGGCTTTGTATCAAGGCAACAACCTACACCATAACTATTAGCAGAAAAAAGCGGCGATAGCTTAGCATCGGCATCGGGCTGACTAGCAGTAGCAAACAACGACTAAGAGCAGCGGCAAGCTAAGCGGCCAATGAAGCGATGGGCGATGGCGGAGCAGGGTGGCCTTGATGCAGTGCGGCGGGTGGCAGCCGGAGGCGAGGTCGAGCAGTGGGCGTGCAGTGCAGCAGCAAGGCAAAACCCGACCATGGCGGATAGTAGTGCGGCAAAATCACGAGGCGGCGCTACAGGGAAGCAAGCGACCAAGGGAGGAGGTGAAACTAAAGAGCATCTCCACAGTGATCGCGGGGAGTAGGCAGGCGTGGTCGGGGAGGCGTGGTCGGGGGACGGTTGAGCAGTGAGGCCGCGGTGGCGGAGGTGGAAGAATCTTGTGAGACGAAGGCGAAGGCAGCAAGGGTCGAGTGGCCCGGGGTGGGGTCGTGGGGCGCTGAGGCGGCGGTGTGGTGGAGTCCGTGAGGTCGAGGCGGGGGTGAGGCGCGAGCACCAGAGGCCCGAGGTGGGGGCGTGAGGCGGCGGGGGTGGAGTCCGGCGAGGGTCGAGTGGCGGCATCGTGGGTCAGGCAGCTTGGTGGATCTGAGTGGCCCGAGGAGAGAGGGTCGAAGGGGATGTGGCAAGGGAGAGGGAGGATAGCTAGGGGGAAGTTTACTAATGGCGCACCACCCCTCGGTGCGCCATTAGAAATCTTTTTTTTTATAATAGCAGTGGCGCACCCCACGTCCGTGCGCCATTAGAAATCTTTTTTTTAGATAGCAATGGTGCACCCTCCCGTCGGTGCGCATTAGTATGTTTTTTAAATGAATATGAGTATGAAACAGTAATATTTTTTATAAAAACAGTAATAATTGTTGTTTAACAACAATTGTAGTCTACACTTTTTTTATTATTTTTTAGAAAATGAATATGAATATGAAACAGTAATAATTTTTATAAAAACAGTAATAATTTTTAAAAAATATCATCAATTTTGTTACTTGAAAATATCATGTTGGCGTGACAGTGGAGGCGGGGAGGTGCGGAGTGCTGTTGGCGTGGCGGAGCGGGGGTGGAGTCTTGAGGGCCGGCGGGTGCTGTCGTCGGCAGTGGAGGCGGGAGGGTTATGTGGGTCGTCATTTGACAGTGGAGCTAAGCGAGGGAGGGTGCGGGTGGGTATCGAGATGGAGGGGGATCGAGATGGAGGGGGATCGGGATTGAGTGTCCTCATGAATTCAAAAAGTGCCCATGAAATACAATCGAGAAATGAAGGACTACGATTTAAATACAATCGATCTTAGCTAGCTATCTGTTCACAATCTTCTTGCCCTTCTTTTTCGCAAATGGAGTTCTTCTATGGAACGGAAGTCCTTTAGGTAGGGTGGTCCTGCTTCTTCTTGTGGTGTGTGCTGCTACTTCATAAATGCGTCATCATGTTCGATCTTGAATTCGCCGTACTTGTCGAAGTCTTGCTCATTGGCTACTCCATCCATTCGATGATCTTCCTTTTGCCTCTCCTCACGACAACACGACCGGCTTTGGCCAGGTCGGTAATGAAAAGCATTGGTCCACTTGGGAAGCCGATACCCATGGCTCATTTTTTGCGGTGACGTTGCGCCCATGATCTTGATTTGGCTTCGGGTATAACCATGGTGGTGAAATACCGGTCTTCTTTTAGGGCGCTCTTGGCCCATCGACCACGGAACATCGGACCTTCTCTCGGCGTAGCTCGACTCCCAGATCTCCTCGATCCTTCCATAGTATCTGTCCTTGTATGCGTTACGGTGTAGGATTCCATCGTTACCCCGGAGTTCTGATAACCATCGCTCTTCATGTCCTTGTTCTCGGTGTAGAATGTGTAGCCGTTGATATCGTACGACTCATATGTCATCAGGTTGTGCTCGGCACCCTGTGACAAGGCGAATATGAGTTCTTCTTCCGCGGAAGAATCCTCATGTAAAGGGTAATGCAGCGAAGCTTACACTTGAACCAACGCGTGAAACATGAGTTGTGCTCTTTGATTATATCTCCGTCCAGTCCTCTGTTGGCCTCTGTCATTGTATGCGTCTTCTCAATAAAGGTTTTGTGCTCTACCACCCAAGGATCGACCACGTCTATGTGTTGTAAGCGCGACTAGGTTTTGCTCTTTCAAAGTCGGTGAGTCAACCCTCGAAGTCGACATGCATTTCTCGGGCGACCCTCACGGTGACCCCATCGATGAGCTCTGCCGAGGTGCTGTTGGCCAGGCAGATAGCACGGGTTCTCGATCCCTAGATAATTCGTGCAAGAGGAGATGCACTCTTGATCGAAAAGCCCTGGCTATGCTTCCCTCTGGGCGTGACATGTTGCGAACGTATCCTTTGATGACACCATTCATCCTTTCAAAGCGGCATCATGCTTTGTGCGAGAACGTCGGCCGAGTTGGATGATATCCTCCACGATATGGACGGCCGGATGCACCATAACGTCGAAGAATGCGGCGGGAAGTACATCTCAAGCTCGCATAGTATCACCACGATCTCTTCCTCTGCAGCCTTCTACGGGTTGCCTCACGCCAACTGACTTCCGAGATGGCGTCGAAAAAGTTGCATAGGCCAAATAGCGTTTCCGCGAGCGTGCGGCGTCCATGATCCCACGGATTGCAAGCTGGAAGTATCTCGCATCATCGGCCGCGTGGCGGTCGTGAGACTTCATCCCGCTGAACTTACGCCCATTTGGGTCTAGGTATACGCTTATCTTCCCAGCGTAACCGTGGAAGTTTTACTCCTGGCGGTGAAAAACTGCCGATCTCCTCGACTTAGAGTGAAGCACGCGGGAGGTAGTCATTTCGGTCTTCTTGGCCTTTTTGCCTTTGCGGCGACTTTCCGTGTCCTGCTTCGCCTCATCATCATCAGCATCATCATCATGATCATTAGCGTGAAGCTCCTCCACGATGCCCATTGATTTCAAGTTCCGCCCTTGCTTTTCGTCCCATCTTTGGTCCTCTACGGCATGTTGAGCAGGTACCAAGCAGCCTCTCGCTACGTTCTTCGTGATATGCATGGCATCAAGGCTGTGAGGCACACGGTGGATCTTCCAAGACGGGCAAGTCCCACGAAAACAGACCTCGTTTTCCATACCTTCAACAATGACTCTGGCGCCTTTTTGCTTCTTTCACAGCTCTGGCGCCTTTTACTTCTTTCCGGCGGTGGGCAATATTTCCAATTTTTCAACAGCTCGTCTATTTCCTCGCCGCTCCACCGTGCATTAGGCGTTTTAGAATGGTTTTCACCATCGAACAGATCCTTGCGTTTCCTCCACGGGTCGCCGTCGCGAATCCACCTTCGATGTCCCATGAACACCATTTTCAAAGACCGAGATCTCTATCTAGCTGGCGTCGTTGTGTCATCCATGCACCTTACGCATCCGAAAATCCGTGGACTACACGCCCACGAGATATCCGTAATCGAGATAGTCGTGCACCGTCGTGAAAGCGGTCACGGCTCTCATAGGGAAATATTCTTTCTCTGCGGCGTCCCACGTATTGGTGGCGTTTTCCACAGCGTGCCTACCTCCTCCTTGACAGCCCCAAATACAGATTGATGTCGTTCCACGGTTGTTTGACCCTTCAAATTAGCATACTCATGTGAATGTACTTCCTGTTCATGCACAACCAGGGGGGACGGTTGTACATCCACACAAACACAGGCCAGGTGCTATGTGTGCGTCTCTGGCTGCCAAACAGAATGACTCCATCGGTGGTCGCGGCCAGCACGATGTTCCTTGGAGCCTTCCCAAATTCTGGGTATTGAAGTTCAGCGCTTGCCATTGGTTCGCATCCTTAGGGTGACTCGACATCTTGTCTTTTTATTTATCTACGGATCATTTCCGTCATCTTCCCGCTTCTTCTCCTCCCTATCCGGCGTGCCAACGCAGGATCTTCTTGCTACCTTAGGGTCCGCGAAATACGGCTATGAGGCGAGTGATCGGAAAGTACCACACCGATTTTTGAGGAGCTTTCTTCCTCTTCTTGTATCGAGTGGCGCGCTGCACGGACATATGGTAGACTCCACGTGCTCGTCCCGATAAATGATGCAATTGATCATACACATGGTATTTCACGTCACGGTAAATCCAGAGGACACATGATTTTCTTCGCCTCCTCGAAACTGGTCGGGCACTTGTTCCCCTTGGGAAGAGCGTTAGAGTGCGAATGACATGTTCTCGTCGAAGCATCGTCGGTCATTTTGTGTTTTACCTTCATCTCCGTGAGCCATGAGCGTTACTTTCAAAGCGGTATCCTCGGGCCTGCATCCTTCATACAATGGAGTAACCGCGTCTATCTCCAGTCGATCCAGCTTGGCTTTCTCTCGGGCGGCAGCTCTTGCGTTATCCGTCTGCTTGAGAAGTAGCTCTTGAATATGAGGCTCCTGCACCCAGCCTCCATCGTTGTCTGCTCCGGCATCTTCATCTTCATGATCATGCCCTTCGTCTTGATCTTCCTGATCATCATCATGTACGACATCTTCTACATGATAACTGTGTACAGCATCACCTCGTGATCATGTCCTGGAGATTCTTCGTCTTCTCGCCCGCCCTCGCCGCGGTGGTTGTCTTGTTGCCCTTCCTCATTTCTTGCCCGGCCCCCATGGACGACTTCATAGTCATCTTCATCACCTTGCCACCGATAGCCATCCATGAAACCACGCAAGAGCAGGTGGTCCCGCACCTGCTCGGAATATGGGTCCGCAATAAGGCTCTTCAGCTTGCATCTTCGACATGGACATCTTATCTCCGTCTCGTTCTTTTGAAGCATCTCGGCCTTCGTGGAGCTCAAAAACCTATTCAAGATGCCTTCGGTCATCGTGCGGACCATGGTCTTTGTGGGGTAGAACAAAACAATATTTTAGAACCAAGAAAAAATTTGGCATGACCTTCCCTAAAATAGGACCAAAAAAGAATGCATAGTGCCAAAATTCTCATTTGAAACGGAAATGAATCAACATTCCGGCAAAATATTGGCAACTATTGCATTTCAAATACCGGTACCTGCAAACACAAATATATATGCAACACCAAAAACATATGCAACACCACAAACATACATAGATCTAGCTAGGCCACAAAAAGTGCATGTGCACGTTGTTGGAGCGAGCTAGGGTGAAAAAAAGTAGATCTACAACATGAAGATAGCTTTCCCCTTACTTACCTATCAAAAAGAAGGTAATTTGACCACTTAATTTTGATGAATCTATGGTGCAAATGAGGTGAGGAGGAGGACGCAGCCGAAAGCTTGGAGAAGGAGGTGGAGAGAATGAAGTGGGGAAAGTGAGTGGGTAGGTGTGGCTGTCCAAAATATCTTGTTGGGGTCCCAGGTTACTAATGGCGCACCACCTGCAAATGCGCCATTAGTAACCCCCTGATTACTAATAAGCGCACCTGCGGTGGTGCGCCATTAGTAATTTTCTTGAAAAAAGTAAAAAAAATAAATATATATACTAATGGCGCACCGTGTCATAGTGCGCCATTACTAACTGTGACACGGTGCGCCATTAGTAGTTTTGCAAAAAAAAAGAATAAAAGAAGAATACGATCTTGGCGCTTTTCAGGGCTGGTGCGCCATTACTAGTTAGAACTAGTAATGGCGCACTTTGCTCGGATACGCCATTAGTATGTATGGAAAAATGGAAAAAAAATTATTACTAGTGGCGCACCTTGTGCGTGGTGCGCCATTAGTGTCTTCCACACTAATGGCGCATCACCAGGTGGTGCGCCATTAGTATATAGAAGTGGCGCACCGCCTGACTGGTGCGCCATTAGTGCCCATCCCATCTGTAGCCCTTTCCCTAGTAGTGTTGAGGGGGTTGTCTTCGGCACTTTCCGGGGTTATTGTCTCGGTGCGGAATCGCCCGTTTTGCCTTGGCCGGGATTTAAGCGGCGCCACGCTGGCCTTCAGCGCTTAGGCTGTTTCTTGGAGGGTCATCCTCCCGTTGTTCGTCGCCGTTCCTTCTTTTGGGGTGTCCACCATGTATATGTCATATGACGAGGTGGCCTTCCAATGCCTTGTAAGCGCTGGTTCTTGTTCGTCTCCTGCATCGTCGTCCATACCGTCGATGTCTTCGGAGTCGAAGTCGAGCATGTCGGTTAGATCATCGACAGTGGCTACGAAGTGGGTGGTGGGTGGGCTTTGAATTTCTTCGTCGATCCCGTCCCAACCTTGCCGACCATAGTCCGGCGGGGCTCTCTGATAAAGAGAGATACTTTAGTGAATTCAGAATGTCGCCCGGAAGAAGTCTTTGAAAAAATGTCCACGGCGGTGAACTCCATTATCGGCGCCAAATCAGATTCGATTGGCAGGGACGCGGAAGGTTCAGAGTCCGGAAAGGAGTCCGGCACCTCGGAGTCACGAGCTTCGCAAAGGACAGGTACGGTGTTCGGCTCGATCACCGTATAAATTGCAGCCCCCGAGGCGGTGTCCAGCCACCCGTCCTCGATAGGCGCAGTCGGCTCCGAGCTAAGGGTCGGAGCGGACACTGGTGCGGCCTCCAGGACACTGTTCGGCGGCAGAGCTAGATCATGCCCATCGTAGCAGTGCGGCGCGCTTGGCTGTGGCTCGAACCCGTCGAAGATCAAGTCTCCGCGGACGTCGGCCGTGTAGTTCAAACTTCCAAATCTGACCTGATGGCCAGGGGCGTAGCTTTCAATCTTCTCCAGATGGCCAAGTGAATTGGCCGCGGTGCAAAGCCGCCAAATCGAAGATCTGTCCGGGGAGAAAAGCCTCACCCCTGGACTGCGTCGTTATTGATGATCGAAGGAGCCATCGGGCCTAAAGGTGGCGACAGAGGAACTCTCAATGAAAGCACCAATGCTCGATTGTGAAAACGGCGGATCTCGGGTAGGGGGTCCCGAGCATGCGTCTAGGCGGATGGTAACAGCGGACAAGGGACACGATGTTTTTACCCAGGTTACGGCCCTCTCGATGGAGGTAAAACCCTACTCCTGCTTGATTAATATTGATGATATGGGTAGTACAAGAGTAGATCTACCACGAGATCGAGAGGCTAAACCCTAGAATCTAGCCTATGGTATGATTGTCGTTAGTCCTATGGACTAAAACCCTCCGGTTTATATAGACACCGGAGAGGGTTAGGTTACCAGTCGGTTACAACGGAAGGAGATCTACATATCCGTATCGCCAAGCTTGCCTTCTACCAAGAAAAGTCCCATCCGGACACGAGACGAAGTCTTCAATCTTGTGTCTTCATAGTCCAGGAGTCCGGCCAAAGGTCATAGTCTGGCCATCCGGACACCCCCTAATCCAGGACTCCCTCAACGACCATGACCACAAGGAGGGCACCCATGAAGGTTCGTCCAAGGTGAAACAGCCCATCTGTGACATCAGAGAGCGCACCATGGGTCAGCCCGCTCCGGACGCCAGCGCCATCAAGGGGGCCAGGGGGCTCCGAGCCCTGGCCCCAGCCTTGCGGCAGGTGCGGTGGCCGGACAAGTTCAAGCTGGCGACGCCGCCGCGCTACAGCGGCACAACCGATCCGCTAGCCTTCCTGCTGGCATACGAGGAGGCCGTCCTCGAAGCGGGAGGGGACGACAGAGCCATGGCAAACTGGCTTCCCATGGCCCTCACCGATGCTCCGCGCATGTGGCTGCTCCACCTGCCGGCCGCTTCCGTGGCCTCTTGGGAAGAGCTCCGCGGCCTCTTCCTCGCCCAGCACGTTGCGCCGGCGCCCCCGGTCGTCGCGGCCCTCCTGGGCGGCTCACAGGCGCCGACTTCAAGCCGTCGCATCAAGCCATTCATCCGCCAGGTCGGCGCCGCCTCTCTGCGGGGAGGTCCCAGTGGCGGTCGGCGCCAAAAGGCGGTCGACCTTGACTTGGAGGACCATCCCTCCAACTCAGCCTGCTGGTAGCGCTCCCAATGTCTGTGCACCCCCACCATCTGCCAGTGGTCATCACCGGGACTCTCATCCACATGGCCGGGTCTCAGCATGCTCTCGGTTGAAGCCTTCAGCCTCCTCCACATACCCTCAGAGCGGCTTCAGCCCAGCCGGCCCTTCTTGGGCGTTGGGGCGGATAGTCCTGCTCCTTGGGGCAGATCCGACTCCCGGTAACCTTCGGCACCTACGACAACTTCCGCACGGAGCTGGTCGATTTCGACATCGCCCCCATCGGCCTCCCGTACAACGCCATCCTCGGCTATCCGGCACTGGCCCGATTCATGGCCGCGACTCACCCGGCGTACAACCTCATGAAGATGCCCGGGAGCAACGGCATCCTCACCGTGCCCGGGGACACCGGGGACACGTTGCAAGTGCTCAAGCTCGCCTTCAAGACGGCACCGTCGGCGCAGCCCGCCGACTCAGACGCCCACAAGCCCAAGGGGGCTGCACCAACCAAGAAGAAGCAGTTGTTCACCCAAGGCAAGGTAGAAACCAGGCAAATACCGGTCGATGAGGACGGATCCACTAACGCCGCCTTCACCATAGGCGCCAACCTCGAGCCCGAGCAGGAGGTAGCCCTGATCAAGTTCCTACGCGCGAACAAGAAGGTATTCGCCTGGGAGCTTGATCAACTAGCGGGGATCCCCAGAAGCGTAATCGAGCGTCACCTCAACATGTGCCCCAACGTGCGCGCCTGCGGAAGCGTAAAGCGAGACGGCAGTCCACGAGAAAAACAGGCTTTCATCGTCCGGGAGACCCGCTGCTTTGGAGGCTGCGAGGGGTCATTCATGAGGTCCGATATCCAGACAGGTGGCCAACCCATTGTTGTGCCAAGAAGGGGGGAAGGAGCGCATGTGTGTCGATTTCACCAACCTCAACAAAAGCGTGCCCATAAGATCCATTCCGGCTCCCTCGTGATCGATCAGATCGTCGATTCCACCGCTGAGTGCGACCTGTTATGCTTCCTGGATGCCTTCTCCGGGTATCACCAGATCAAGATGGCGGTAAAAGACGTGGAAAAGACAGCTTTCTTGACCCCGTGCGGGGTGTACTGCTACACATGCATGCTGTTCGAACTGCGCAACACAGGGGCGATCTTCCAGCGGCTGATGCACATCACCTTGGGCCCGCAGCTCGGGAAGAATGTGGAAGCTTACGTCGACGACATTGTGGTGAAGTCTAGCGTGGCCAAGACCCTGATACAAGACCTGGAGGAAACCTTCGCGAGCCTCAACACAGTGAGCCTGCGGCTCAACCCAGAGATGTGTGTGTTTGGGGTCCCCTCAAGCAAGCTCTTGGGTTTCCTCGTGTCCCACCGAGGCATCAAAGCTAACCCAGAAAAGGTCAAGGCAGTCGAGGACATGAGCCCGCCGAAGACCCTCAGAGAAATCTTGAGAAGCTCAGCAGTGGCGTGACAGCACTAGGGCGCTTCATCTCCAAGTTGGGGGAGGCGAGCCTGCCTTTCTTCCGGTGATGAAGAAAAAGGGGCCCTTTGAATGGGAAAGAGGCCGACAAGGCGTTCAAGATCTCAAAAGGTACCTCACCAGCCCTCCCGGTGATGGTGGCCCAGCGCCCACAAGAGCCCCCCTGGTGCTCTACCTCAATTACTACTCCCTACTCCGCCAAGCAGCCACAGTGGCGGTTAGGGAGGAGTGTCAGACCAAAACCGTGGCAGCAGCCCGGTCCAAGGTGAAGCGGGATCAAGGAAGACCCACAGAAACCACTACCGCAGTCGAGAAGGACCAGCCGCTGCAGGGAAGCTCACTCGGGACGTAAGAGACCCCTCTCCCTGGCGACCGGCCTCTGGAGGCGCCATGGTCTCCGGAGGACGCTATCAACATCAGCACTCCAAACCTCGTTGAGCACCACATGTGCCGTCGGCCACGGTGCTCTACGGGATGCGAACCTGCACGGTACCCCATGCCTCGAAACTCCTCCTCGCTATTGGTGGCCTCGCGCAAGCTGCGGCGACATTATTTCGTGGTCGCCCCATCAAGGTTGTCTCAGCGTACCCCTTGGAAAGAGTGCTCAGAGCCCTAACTCAAATTTGGAAGAGTCGTCCGAGTGGAACATCGAGCTGCAAGCATTTCAGCTCGAATTCGGCTAACCAGAGTAATCAAGGGGGCGCATTAAGCGGATTTCGTGGCTGAATGGATGGAGGCGCCGGGCCTCAAAGCTGATGAGGATCGGTCCCTCACCCTGGGAAGCGGTAGCCGGGAAGGATGGGTCATGTACTTGACCAGGCGTTCTCCAGTCTGTGGCGGTATTTGGGCTGGGCGGTGCTCATATCTCCCACTCGGGACAAGCTCTACTACGCCCGTGCAGCTCTGTTTCCACCGTGGGAGAAAAGGTCTCCAACAACATAGCGAGAATATGAAGGTCGATAGCAGGCTGAAGGCGCAGCTTATACAGGGTTGAAGCACCTTACCATCAAGGGCGATTCGCAACTCCTCGTCAACTTCTCCAACAAGGTGTACGAGCCAAGGGATGAGCACATGGAAGCCTACCTTAAGGAGGTCCGCAGGATGGAGAAGCAGTTCTAGGGGTTGGAGTTGCAGCATGTGCCCCGTGGCACCAATCAGGAGGCCGACGACATTGCCAAACGAGCATCCAGGCGGCTACATCAGGAGCCAGGCGTCTTCGAGGAGCGGCTCTTCAAGCCCTCGGCCATGCCATCACTATCAAGCCTTGGCGCAGCCTCGGGAGGAGCTCCGCCACCACTGCCTCGGGAGCTCCGATGCAGTGGCCCGGCCTCGGGGCGTGCTTCCGCCTCGGCGATGGAGCCTAATGAGGTGCTGGATCACAGAGCTCGGAGCTACTTGACACAAGGGACCCTGCCGGAGGAGGAGGAGGAAGCGAACGTGTGGTACGGCAAGCCACCGACATACAAACGCCGAGGATGGAGAGCTCTATCGGAAGCGACCAAATGATGTGTCCCTACGCTGCGTCTCCAGGGAGCAAGGGAAGGAACTACTGATAGATATACACGGCGGAGACTGTGGGCATCATTCGTCATCGCGGACCCTCGTGGGCAAGGCGTTCCGCAACGGCTTCTATTGGATTACGGCGCTCAATGATGCAGCTGAGCTAGTGAAGGCTTGCGAAGCCTGCCAATTCCACGCCAAGCAGATCCATTGTCAGGACCCCGATTCCAAGTCACATCAATCTAGCCGGTAACACCTCATATCACTTTGTGGCCTCACGCATGGTATTCCCACGGGTGTCACCTTACCATGGCCCGGGACCGTTTGCGCCTTTTGGCTCCGCGTATATGATAGTGTCGCTAGCATCCATATAATGACAGAGAACCGGGCCGACATGGCTAGTCGTGAACCCAAAGCGGCACTAACCCATGGGGACAGGCATACATGAATCACATCGAGCATGTCGGTCGGCGGCGTGTGAATTCGGGCTGTAGCACTGCGCTAACAGGACTCCGGGAACCGGTCAGAAAGGAGCTAAGCAGACTCGGATGTCACCGCGTGACATTTCCCGAAGGACGGAGACCAGAACGAAGTGAAACACATATGCCCGGCCAGTCAAGTGTCCAGAGCAGTAGTCTTTGGGCTAGCGAGGACTCCGGTGAACCGGGCATGGCGGACTACTATGGCTCAAGGAAACACTAGACTACATTTCCCCATAAGAGAGGCTACCAAGGATAAACAACTAGATTGTCGGATCCCACACATACCAAGCATTTCAAACATACACAAAATATTCTCGATATGTGTAAATACAACATGCCATCACAACATAACTCTACGACTCAAGTATTTATTCATTAGGCTCCGAGGAGCGAGATATTAAAACATGGGTCTCATGACCCAACATTCAGAACATACAAATCAAAGCACAAGCCGAAGCTTAACATGTCTGAGTACAGACATCTACAAATGAAAAAGGCTGAGAAGCCTGACTATCCACCAGATCCTGTCGAGGGCACAAGACCGTAGGTGAGGTAACAACCTAAACGTCGAAGTCCACGCGAAACTACTAGCGAGACTGACGTCTCTTTGCAAAACATAAAATAAGCAAACGTGAGTACAATTGTACTCAGCAAGACTTACATCAGAACTAACTACATATGCATCATTATCAACAAAGGGGGTGGAGTTTGGCTACCGACAAGCCAGCTTTGACTTCGGTGGCTATCCTGAACCACGAATCGCAAGTAACTCTTTTGAGGTGGGCGCTACGAGTCCACATATTCACCATATCAATACACGACTATGGATCTGCTCCGCCTTCCCTACGAGAACGCCATCCATAGCACTCCACGCTTATCTTGGCGATTTTAGAGTATCCACTTTCACTTGTCTATGAACTGTACAGGCAACCCGAAGTCCTTTTCCACGGACACAGCTATTCGAATAGATCATATTAACCCTGCAGGGGTGTACTTCTTCACACGCTCTCGCCACTTACCACCATGTACACGTCGTGTATCTCGGCAACCTTCAAGCGGAAGCTTGGCGAGGGAGTCGGCCAAGACCTGACTAACCACACAAGTCCCTAGTCCAGGTTTATCGCCTATTCGGGTTCCATCCGCAAGGAGATCCGGCCGGGGTGTCGCTCATGGCCCCAAACGATGTGTGTAGGGTCCCGAGACACCAAACGGGCGCTCGGTACACCGGGCCATGGTGTATCTACCGCATCATAGCCCACCCCTAGGGTCAGCGCTACGCACGGCCTCCAACACATATCCTACAAACACCAGAAACTAGTTGCAACTCCTGGACAGAGATCGAGGCGATTAATAAGCCGAGAGGGGCCGAGCTACCCGGAACCCAATGTGTGGTAGTAATCATTTCATGGATCATAAACACAGAACTCAGTTCTTGAGGATGGCTGCAATGAGACAACCCACCATGTACTCCTACATGGCCTCTCACCGCTACCTTCCTTACCAAATCGTGTTCACACACTTAGATCACACCACAGTGAGACATGTTCACACACCTCCAATTCATCCACGATGAATCGGACACTGACACAACTCTAAGCAATAGCAGGCATGACAAACAAGCATGAATGAGTAGGCACATTAGGGCTCAAACAACTCCCTACTCATGCTAGTGGGTTTCATCTATTCTTTGTGGCAATGACAGTTATGCGAGGAGGAAAGGGGTTCAACTACCGCAGATGACATGTAACAGTTGAATTGATGTTGTCCTAATGCAAGAAAAGAAAGCAGGAAGCGAGAGAGTGGGATTGTATCGGAATGAACAAGGGGTTTTGCTTGCACGGCATTTACGAAGATAATATAGTTCTTCATTGGTGTCATCGAACTCCTCGTCGGAACCATCGCCTATATCGAGAGGGACAATCACCGCAAACAAGGAAGAACACCATCAATGCAATGCACAATATGATGCATGATCATGACACAGCAATATGCTGTTGATTAGGCTAATGCAACTAGCTATGATTTAAATGAAATTGGTTCGAATACATGATTCAAATTCCAACTCCATATATGATTATTTAAATGCCCTTTATGTGTTTTGTCCAAAACAGAGGACAACCATTGTTCAAACATGCATGAAAATGATACAGATGGGTAGGTTGCATTTTTCTGATGATTTTTCATATATAACTTATTTCATTTGGAGCTACGATTGAATTACTATGAATTTTAGAAGTTTAGATCATTTTCTGGAATTTCCTGAATAATAATAATTCCGAAAATGAGTTATTGCGTCGACATTAGGTCATCTTGACCTCGGCAGGTCAACTGGCAGGTCCAGGTCAAACCTGACCAGCGGGGTCTCTTGATCGTTGATCGAGCTGGTTAGTGTCAATGATGTGGGCCGGGTCAATAGACACGTCAGCGCGGTCAACTCAGGCGTGTGGGTCCTGCCGGATTTAAACTAATCTAAACAGAAACAAAACAGGGGTTAATTAGGACGTGGGCCCATGTCTCAATGAGCATGTGGGTTAGTTAGTGGCCTCATTAGCCGCTAATGACGTGTCCATGTCATCCAAACCGGCGGTTAGCCGCCGCTAAACCGAACACGGCGGGGATGCTCCGTCCGGCCGATTCTCGGCGATTTCAGAGCTCGCACGACCGGAGTCTCAGAGGAAAGCTGACGAGCGCTCGATGGGTGGTGGTGGGTGGTGCTAGGGCAGCCGGAACGGCAACAGCAGCGGCGTGAGGCGGTGACCGAGCTCGGCTTCATGCGGGCGTGGCGCTAGAGCAACAAGCGAGCGGCGGGTAGAGGGGCTCTGCGGCCTCCGGAGGCACCGAGGCCGATGCGGTGCAAGCGC
The DNA here is from genome assembly GCA_021605145.1 of Aegilops bicornis. Lineage (NCBI taxonomy): Eukaryota > Viridiplantae > Streptophyta > Magnoliopsida > Poales > Poaceae > Aegilops > Aegilops bicornis. The sequence continues at coordinate 13,495,840 of CM038669.1, forward strand.
GGTGGTTGAGCTCGAAGCCACGGCGGCGACAAAGCCGGGCGGCGGTGGGTTTCGGTCATCGGCGAGGCGGGCAGCCATCTGCGTGCAAACGAGAAAACGGAGAGGGGAGGATGATCGAGGCTCACGGGAGTGCAATGGTGGCCTCGGCGTGCTCGGGAGGCACCGGGCAAGCGGGCGGCGAGAGGATCTCGGCGGCCGGCAACGGAGTTGATGAAGATGGCAGCGACAAAGCAGGGCCTCGTGCGCCTTGACTTCGGTGGGGAGGAAGAGGGGGTCGAGGCGAAGCTCGTGGGCACGTCGGAGAAGCGAGGGGGAGGCGGTGGCCGCAGTGGTATTTGTCGGCGGCGACAGTGGTGCTTGGTTAGTTGGGTATGAGTGAGGGAGAGAGCAGGGGGAGAGTGAGAGGGGTCCAGGGGGTCGAGGCGACAACGTGGAGCCCTTGGCCAGTTGGTCCAAAATGCTGGGCGGGTTTAAGTCTTGTCAGTAAGCGAGCTAGCCTTCACAAGGCTACCTCCTGCCCGGCCGGGGTCAAGGGGACGTAAAGGCACTGGTCGGGCATGGGCCAAAGATAGTGTCACGCCGGGTGGGCTTCAGGGAAGTTAGGGAGGTTTTCTGTCCTTTTCTTTTTATTTCAGTTTTCTATTTTTTCTGTTTTGTTTTGATTTAGTAAAAATACTAAACCATTTGATAAAATGCTGAAAATAATTGTGGGCACTTACGAAATTATTTCCAACAGCCCTCAACCATTATCAGTGTTATTTGGGCAATTAAAATATTTATAGGAATTAAATGCCCAAATGCAAATACTTAATGAATTAATTCAAAAATCCAGAGTGGCCTAGAAAATGTGCACCATTTTTGGCAGAGGTTCTAAACCAATTCAAGAATGATGAACTTTTCTGAAAAGCATTCTGGGTTCATTGAAAATATTTATGGTTGACCCTATTTGATTTAATCTTGGTGCTAGGGTTTATCATCCCCATTTCAAGTTTCAAAATAATTCGAACATGATGCAACAGACAAGTGCTAGCCTAGTGCAAGGTAAGGCTAGGGACGTGACAACTCACCCCCACTAAACAAGAATCTCGCCCCGAGATTCAAGACGTGAGGTAAGAAGATAGAGGGAACACAAACTAACACGGTCTTCGCGATCCAGGTTGCACTTCATAAGAACGTTGATTCGATCACCATCTTTTTCTCGACGTCTTGTTCTGAGAACTCCAGCTATCATGGCCATGAGAGGAGAAGAAGACTCTAGAAGGATCGATCTTCTCGAGGATCGAACAACTCAGGATCAACTTACGGAATGAGGCGTTGAACATCTCTTGAGCCGAGAGGCAAAAAGAATTACTTTTGATTCAGAGATCATTGAAACTCTTTATACCAGCCTAAGGCAAATCACAATCGACTGTTTGAGGGAGTTCGGAAGAACGACACACTCGGGCTAGAATGGATGATATGGACTACCTTGTTGAAGACAACGCGATGGATGATTTTGCTTATCATCGGAAATGGATGGGACCCATGGTAGGACCACTTTTGAAGATGATCCTAAACAACAATTGCTGAGAAGGCAGCCCATGGGAAATTGGCACAATGGCGGTGCAAGCTGGGAATGAAATGCAACTGCTGGGAATGTTCCAACCATCATATCTGCCTGAGATTCAGATCTGGTTGCTAACGGAATATTTCACACAACGTATCTGGAGAAGAAAGTTTGCAACACAAACCGACGAGGTGACGTTGCGAGATTCTCGGGAGATGAACTACGATAGCAAGCTCCAAAACATGAGCTGGTTCTGCTACATACATGAGAACACACCGTCCCGGCATAAGCATGATCACGTAGTAGCCTTATGATAAAACACTACCGAAGTTCGTGTGGGGAACCATCATCGAGGATATTGGAATCTTGTGTATGAACTAGTATTCAGACACAAAGAACTCCTTTTCATCGAACAAATCAATCGGTGGCTTGGTGTGCTAGGAACACATATGGAGTGGAGGCGGCCAACTTATCAAACCATAGGGCACTTCGCACATGCATGACTAACTTGGGACGATTCCAGAGGAAGCAACATTGACTTTCTCGAATTCACGACGGCAACTTGCATCAATGCACGTGAACTTGGAGAAAGTCACTTCTTTCACCAAACATATACTTCATGAACGAGGCTTGAAGAAAATTCTTACACAAGTTTCCAACACTAAGTTGATGTTCAACATGAATCATGGGGGAGACAAAATGCTGCTGATGGGCTCAACAACAACTCATCAAAATTTCCATATCACTGGACTTCCACCATCATGTGAACACGGTGATAGCATTGGTCAGACCAAAGGATGTAATGGTGTATGCTCGAGGGATCAACCACGAGTAAGACAACATTAAGAACATCGTTGGTTTTGATTTGACTTGATGATAGCCCATACTCAAGTCAAAGTTTTGACAAGACAACAGATCCAACAACTGATCACGAGGACCAATTGGTGAAGATACCATCTTTCTTCAACACACACACAAACACAAAGATATCCCTTCTCGTAAAGAACCAAATTCGGCAAAGCTTTTTATCTTCCAACTCTCCAAGTTGTTGTTTAGCTTAACGAACTAGCTCAGGGGTATCCAACAAAGATTCTTGGAGAAGGGGTGGTTTGCAAGAAACCATCTTACTCACGAGCTCAACATAACGGTCAGGGGACAACCTGGTGATACTTCCGAGAGGATATTCAGAAAATCACGAACCACCGATATGTTACTAAGCTCGAGAACAATCTTGCTTTTCAGGGCAAGACGATATGATCAAATAAGTGAGGGATTGGCACAATCCTAACTTATTGATCGAAGTGTGCACCAGAAATAAGGACTAGGTAGAACGATCAATCTTAGGATGATGATTTAATAACCAGCGTGCTAAGAATGAGAATATTGTCCATTAACTACCAAGCAATGAGTTGCTCGAAGTATTGATTTCGCACATCACAGTACACCTGTCGGCATTCCGGTTGCAATAACATGGGAACCGAGGAATGAACAATGATGGCAAGAAGTATTATCAAGGCCAAGAATTCATAAGAGGTGGTGCAATTCTTATGACACTCTTGACATAAAGATGGTAACACTCCAAGGTAGAACAGAACAAAAGCTGGTTTGGCATTTTGATCTCAAGGGATACAACTGCTTTGACCCAATCCTAGATATGGCTGAGAGGCTTTGAGTTTGTTTCTCCTAGTCATTCCGGACTAGAATGGCTTGACGGACCACAAGAGTAATAGGCATCGATAAACTAATGCATGCATACTCTTGACTATCAATTGATAGGCGAGGTTCAGAATACAACTAAGGAGGAACAACTCGAGGAACATATAACTTTTCGAGTTGTGGAGGCATGGATTAGTATGTCGAGCAAAGTTCAACATTTCTTCCGGATAACCCATGCGGAAAGGGATAGAACTGGCAGAATCACGATTATGAATGGAGAACTCCTCAAGAGTACTCTGATTGTGATCTTTCGGTTCAAGAGAACTTCTGCCAAAATGGTTCATGGTATTTGGAAGAAGGAAATACCACAGACCTCCAGGACTATCACAAAAGTTACTAATAACCTAAAGGTACGAACAACACTATCACATGAGGTAAGTAGGGTGAATTTTGGGTCAAGAACCCAGGAATAGAATACCTACTACTAAACGGCATCACGGGATGCTTTTCGAGAATGATGGCCGTAATCATCACATCGGGAACACAAAGCATGGCTGGATTACTAGGCGATACTCTAGACACCTAGGGTCATAATAATAGCTCCAACATAAAATGTCAAGGCAATAAATTACCTCAACGCACCAAGTTAGTGTGCTTATTCTGACCATAAAGGACATCGAATGGAAGAAAGGATTTGCAAATGCATCAGACTATTTAAAGACACAGGATGACTCGAGACAAAGATAACGGCTGTAAATGCTCAAAAGATTTGAGACATCCTGCAAAAATAGTGGCATGACCACTCAACATCACAATATCAAGGTTCTGAGACCAACTATGAACATACGGAAGTAGTAAAAATTGAACTGAGATTTGAAACTATCAATTCTATAAGTCTATGGATTAGTAACACGTCATCCTGATAGATAGATGAGAAGCGTAGTTCTTAAACCCCGTAGAAGAGAAGAGGATGACTCAGATCAGAAGGCCATGAGGTATAAGGAGTAAAAAGAGCCTTACGCTTCCTTCCACAATCAATTCCCTTACATAACTAAAGCATTTCTAGACACAACCCGACCAGTTTGGCTTGGTTATCCTACAGCAGTGGGGCTCGATACCAACGCTGTCAGACCCCGATTCCAAGTGACATCAATCTAGCCGGTAACACCTCATATCACTCTGCTGACCTCACGCCGCGGTATTCCCACGCGTGTCGCCTTACCATGGCCCGGGACCGTTTATGCCTTTTGGCTCAACGTGATATGATAGTGTCGCTAGCATCCATATGACGTAGAGAACCCGAATTACATGGCTAGTCGTGGAACCCAAAGCGGCACTAACCCATGGGGACAGCATACATGAATCACATCAAACATGCCTGGACAAATGAGCGTGGCAGAATGGGCTGTAGCACCGGGCTAACAGACTCCAGAACCCGGGCTGTAGCAGGCTAGGGCAGGACTCCGGATGTCACCGCGTGACATTTCCTCGAAGGACGCAACCACGAACGAAGCGAAACACATGCCGGCCAGTCAAGTGTCCAGAAAGCGGTAGTGCCGGGCTAGCGAGGACTCCGGTGAATCGGGTCATGTAGCGGACTACTATGGCTCAAGGAAACACTAGACTACATTTCCCCCATAAGAGAGGCTGCCAAGGATAAACAACTAGATTGTCGGATCCCACACATACCAAGCATTTCAAACATACACACAATATGCTCGATATGTGTCAATACAACATGGCATCACAACATAACTCTCTACGACTCAAGTATTTATTCATTAGGCCCGAGGAACGAGATATTACAAACATGGGTCTCATGACCCAACATTGAACATACAAATCAAAACACAAGCGGAAGCTTAACATGTCCGGAAAGTACGTACATCTACAAATGAAAAAGGTCAGAAGCACGACTATCTACCGAGATCTGTCGAGGGCACAAGATCGTAGGTCGAGGTAACAAGCTAAACGTCGAAGTCCACGCAGAACTACTAAGCGAACCGACGTGCATGTCTCGCAAAACATAAAATAAGTAAACGTAAGTACAATTGTACTTTCAAGAAGACTTACATCGTAACTAATTACATATGCATCATTATCAACAAAGGGGTGGTGGAGTTTGATGCGGCAAGCCAGCCTTTGACTCGGTGGCTATCCCGAACTACGATTGCAAGTAACTCTTTTGAGGTGGCGCACGCAGTCCACATATTCACCATATCAATACACCACTATGGATCCGCTCCGTCTTCATACGAGAACGCCATCCATAGCACTCACGCTTATCTTGCGCATTTTAGAGTATCCACTTTCACTTGTCTATGAACTGTACATGCAACCCAGAAGTCCTTTTCCGCGGACACGGCTATTCGAATAGATCATATTAACCCTGCAGGGGTGTACTTCTTCACACACACTCTCGCCACTTACCACCATGTACACGTCGTGTATCTCGGCAACCTTCAAGCGGAAGCCTGGCGCGGGAGTCGGCCACGACCTGACTAACCACACAAGTCTCTAGTCCAGGTTTATCGCCTATTCGGGTTCCATCCGCAAGGAGATCAGGCCGGGGTGTCGCTCACGGCCCCAAACGATGTGTGCATGGTTCCCGAGACACCAAATCCAAGGCGCTCGGTACTGCAGACCGGGCCCACGGTGTATCATCATCATAGCCCACCCCTAGGGTCAGCGCTTCACGCACGGCCTCCAACACATATCCTACAAACACGTAAACTAGTTGCAACTCCCGGACAGAGATCGAGGCGATTAATTGCCGAGAGGGACCGAAAGCCATCCGAACCCAATGTGTGGTAGTAACTGTTTCATGGATCACAAACACAGAACTCAGTTCTCGAGGACGGCTGCAATGAGACAACCCACCATGTACTCCTACATGGCCTCTCAACTGCTACCTATACCAAATCGTGTTCACACACTTAGCTCACACACAAGAGGACATGTTCACACACCTCCAATTCATCCTCGGATGAATCGGACACGACACAACTCTAAGCAATAGCAGGCATGACAAACAAGCATGAATGAGTAGGCACATCAGGGCTCAAACAACTCCTACTCATGCTAGTGGGTTTCATCTATTTACTGTGGCAAGGACAGGTTATGCAGAGGAAAGGGGTTCAACTACTGCAGCATTGGAATGAACAAGGGGGTTTTGCTTGCCTGGCACTTCTGAAGATAATATAGTTCTTCATTGGTGTCATCGAACTCATCGTCGGAACCACGTCTATCGAGAGGGGACAATCACCGGCAAACAAGGAAGAACACCATCAATGCAATGCACAATATGATGCATGATCATGGCAATATGCTGTTGTTTGGGCTAATGCAACTAGCTATGATTTAAATGAAGTTGGTTCAAATACATGATTCAAATTCCAACTCCTTATATGATTATTTAAATGCCCTTTATTCGTTTTGTCCAAGAAAGAGGACAACCATTGTTCAAACATGCAAGAAAATGACACAGATGGATAGGTTGCATTTTTCTGATAATTTTTCATATATAACTTATTTCATTTGGAGCTACGGTTGAATTACTATGAATTTTAGAAGTTTAGATCATTTTCTGGAATTTCCTGAATAATAATAATTCCAGAAAATGAGTTATTGCGTCAGCGTTAGGTCATGCTGACCTCAGCAGGTCAATAGGCGGGTCCAGGTCTAACCTGACCAGTGGGGTCTACTGGTCAGTGACTGGAGCTGGTTAGTGTCAATGATAGGTGGGGCCGGGTCAACAGACACGTCAGCGCGGTCAACTCAGGCGTATGGGTCCCGCCGGATTTAAACTAATCTAAACAGAAACAAAACAGGGGTTAATTAGAACGTGGGCCCATGAGTCAGTGAGCATGTGGGTTAGTTAGAGGCCTCATTAGCCGCTAATGACGTGTCCACGTCATCCAATACGGCGGTTAGCCGCCGGCGCTAACCGAACACGGCGGGGTTGCCCGTCCGGCCGATTCCGACGACGAGAGCTCGCGGCTGGAGTCTCGCGGACGAGCGCATGACGAGGCTGGGCCGATTGGTGGTGGTGGGTGGTGCTAGGGCGGCGAAACGGCTAACGGCAGCGAGTGAGGCGGCACCGGAGTTTCGGCTTCATGCGGGCGTGGCGCTAGAGCAAGCGGTAGCGAAGCGAGTTGAGGGGCTAGGGCGGCCTCCTCGAGGCACCAGGAGCGCTGGCGCGTGCAAGGGCGCGGTGGTTCGAAAGCTCAGCCACGGCGCGGCGATAAAGCCGGGCGGGCGGGTTTCTTCATCGGCGGCGGCAGCTACGCAAGGCAAACGAAGAAAACGGGAGAGGGGAGGATGATCGTGGGCTCACGGGAGTGTAATGGTAGCCTCGGCGTGCTCGGGAGGCACCGGGCAAGCGTGGCGGCGAGAGGATCTCCAAGGCCGGGCGACGGAGTTGAGTTGATGAAGATGGCGGCGCAGGGGCTCTCCCATGAGGCGTGGCTCGGTGGGGAGGAGGAGGGGTCGAGGACGGCTCGTGGGACACGCTTGGAGAAGCGAGGGGAGGCGGTGGCAGCGGTGGTGCTTGTCGGCGACGTGGCGCCAAGTTAGTTGGGGGTTGAGCGAGGGAGAGAGCAGGGAGAGTGAGGGGTCCAGGGGGTCGAGGCGACGACGTGAGCCTGCCCAGGTCCGCCTTGCTGGCTTGCAAGCTGTCGGTGCCGTGGCGAAGCTCAAGGCTGTCGGCTAATCACCTCCTCGCCTGGCGAGGGGACGAAAGCAATTTGGGTCAGCATGGGCCAAAGATAAAGGTCAGCCGCCAGTGGGCTGCAGGTAAGTTAGGTAGGTTTTCTGTCCTTTTCCTTTTATTTCAATTTTCTATTTTTTCTGTTATGTTTTGATTTAGTAAAAATAGTAAACCATTTGATAAAATGCTGAAAATAATTGTGGGCACTTATGAAATTATTTCCAACAGCCCTCAACCATTATCAGTGTTATTTGGGCAATTTAAATATTTATAGGAATTAAATGCCCAAATGCAAATACTTAATGAATTAATTCAAAAATCCAGAGTGGCCTAGAAAATGTGCACCATTTTTGGCAGAGGTTCTAAACCAATTCAAAAATGATGAACTTTTCTGAAAAGCATTCTGGGTTCATTGATAATATTTATGGTTGACCCTATTTGATTTAATCTTGGTGCTAGGGTTTATCATCCCCATTTCAAGTTTCAAAATAATTTAAACATGATGCAACAGACAAGTGCTAGCCTAGTGCAAGGTAAGGCTAGGGATGTGACATCCATCAGCCGGCGGGAGGTCTGCGAACTATACCCCTCTCATGGCCGTTCGCGGTCTGGGGGCTGGATATCCTGGGCCCGTTTCCTCAGGCGCCCGGGGGCTATCGCTACCTCTACGTCAGCTGCGTGGACAAGATTCACCAAGTGGGCGGAGGTGGAAGCCGTCACGCACCATCCCCGCAGGTTCTCGCTGTTAAGTTCATCAGGCATTGTAAGTCGGTTCTGGTGCCGAACCGCATCATCACCGACAACGGTTCGCAGCTCACCAAGAACCTCTTCAAAACATATTGTGCTAACCTTGGGACGCAGATATGCTACGCCTGATGGGCGCACTCCACGCGAGCAAACGGTCGGGCCGAAGCGGGCCAACGCGGAGGTACTGAGAGGCCTCAAGACCAGGACGTTCAAGAAGAAGCTGGAGGCCTGCGGCCGAGGCTTGCAGGACGAGCTTCAATCCGTGCTATGGTCCATCCGCACGACCGCGACCAAGCCAACTCGCGAGACCCCGTTTTTCCTGGTTTATGGGGCTGAAGCAGTCCTCCCTCACGAGGTCATATGTCGTTCCCGCAGGTCCCGGGCGTTCGACGAGGCGCAGCAGACGCCATGCGGGAATGGACCTCGTCTTTGGGGAGGAACATCGTCGGGAAGCTGCCACGATGCAAATGAGATACCATCAGGCCTCTGCGGCGATACCATTTGCCGCAACATCCGCCCCCTGTGACTCTTGAGGTAGGGGACCTCGTACTCAAAGCGGGTTCTCTCCAGAGGGATTGCATAAGCTCTCCCATGTGGGAGGGCCTGTTCAAGGTTGTTCATTTTTCCAGGCCCGACTCCGTGCGCTTGGAGACTCGTGGAGGGGTGCCCGCCCGTAACTGCGGAACATCCAACACCTCCGAAGGTTTTACCCCTAAAAAGGCCCGGAGCCTGTGAAGAAGGCAAATGCCTGTGAAGCTGTCGCGTTTTGGAAAAGGCCCAGAGCCTATGAAGAGGGCGAACGCCTGTGAAGCTGACGCGTTTTGGAAAAGGCCCGGTGCCTGTGAAGCTGTCTCGTTTTGGAAAAGGCCCAGAGCCTGTGAAGAAGGCGACGCCTCGTGGAAGGCTGTCGCTTTTGGAAAAGGGCCCAGAGCACTGTGAAGAGGGGCTTAATGCCTGTGAAGCTATCGCGTTTTGGAAAAGGCCCAGAGCCTATGAAGAAGGCGAACGCCTGTGAAGCTGACGCGTTTTGGAATAAGGCCTGGTGCCTGTGAAGAGGGCAAACGCCTGTGAAGTCTATCTTTCTAAGAAAGGCCCGGAGCCTGTGAAGAAGGCCAATGCCTGTGAAGCTCGCCGCCCGTGACACTCTCACGTAATAATGAGTTGGGGCTGTACACGCCCCGGAGTCTCAGGAGCGCCGGCCTCAGGCCCTGGGGCTCCCTCCCACGCCTGGCAGCGACACTTAGCTCCACGCCGGGTGAGAAGGACGCCGAAGACTAGACTAGGTGCCGGACGCGGCTTTTCTCGTTTGCTTTCTGCAGTTGGCTTGTTCATCCCCATTCGAGGTTTTATTGAAGCTGATGTCGTCTTTGGCTTATGACTCTTTGCCTTTTTCGCTCTCCTACCTCGTTTTCTCTTGCGCAAACACTCGCGAGGGAGCAACGCGTGCACCTCGCCGAGTGTTTCTCGCTTACTCGTCGAGGCTTCCCTACCTGGTCCACTACAGGAGCACGCCTCGGTCCGCGCCTCACGGGCACCGCGACGCAAACACAGACTGGGTCGGTCGCCTCCATGGCCGAGGCCGAACAACCTACGCTACGGGCGAAAGGCACGAAAGCACAATACCGAAGTAGCAGCAACAGTACGATAACTAACAGCAATAGTCCAAGCAAGCCCCCACGGGGCCCTACACTACTATCTCTTTGCGCAGGAAAAAGAAAGGAACAAAACAGGCGCGACTCGCCCGACACCAGCCTGCAGGTGGGGCTCGAGCTGCCTCCGGAGCTCATGCGGACTCCCTCTCGCTGACCGGGCAAGGCTGACGGGCGGACCACTGCCTCCTCTCAAGCGCGGCGACGCAGAGGCTGGTCGCGGCCACTGCTGGAAGAGCCGCTGCTCGAGGAAGAACCGTCGAAGCTCGAGGAACCCCGAGCGCCGCCGACCCCGCGCGCGCCGTCATCCTCATCATCGCCGGGGCTGGGCTCACGGCCGCGGTCGTCGTCCTCAGGGCAGCACCCAGCGCGGCCACCATCCTCCCTGAACACCCTCACGTAGAGGGTGGCATCGCCATCGAACTTGAAGTGCAGGGTGCACCGCCGGCTCAGACCACGTGCGCGGGCGAACGTCTGCCAGCCACGGGTCAGGGCCAGGCTCCCGGCTGCAGCAACCATCCACCTGGAGCCAGAGGCCACCCGAGGCGCCAGCCGGAAGCTCACCTAGGAGGAAGCGAGGAAGCTGGAGCCGGGTGCTAGTCGGCTCCGCCGACCACACAACGAACTCCGGCAGCACCTCGATTGCGTGCAGGCGGGGCCTAGGGGTCGCACGGCCAGAGCATGCCCCCCCTGGCGATGGCTGCCGCCTGTCACGCGCAGAGGTCCCTCACTGTCATGGGAGCCACCATGGGAGCCACGGGTGTTTGCAAAGGGCGGCCTCGCCCGCGCTTGGGAGGGGGAGAGTCAGGCTCAACCTGGCGGGCCTTCCCTTTCTCTGCCGCCGAGAACTTCCTTGACGGAGCCATGAAGGAAAGAAAGAAGCAAGAGGGGATAGACCGGGAAGGTGCACACCGTTCCGTACTTAAAGCCAGAGGAGGCCAACCATTGACCTCCAAGATCGCAGGTAATCATGGCCCGCTTAGCGCGCGGGGACTGGTCAGTTCGCGCGGCAGCAGAGGCGTCGTGGGGGAGCGGAGCCGCCCACGCCCAATCAACACGCCACCTTGGCGCCCAAAACGCAAGAAGCTGTTAGAGACCAATGACGCCGCGCCTTGCCGCTTCTCCGCTCGTAAGTCCCGGGCGCGCCTTGGGCCCGGGGCTACTATCGGCGTTCGGGGAACGGGAGTCCCTGAGGCTTGCACTGCTGCGCAGCGTGTGGCTCAAGGGGGAGGCCCAAAGACGCCCATCTTCATCAACACAAGCTCAAGACCCTCGCGAGGGCTGAGATTGCTGGGCGGACAGCGGAAGCTTCCTCGAGCACGGCCTCGTCGGGGCCGGGCTCGCGAGGAGGCGGAGAGATCAATGCGGGTACCTCACGAGGTGCCCATGACGCAAGCCATGACGACCAAAGGCGCCAGGTGAGGCGCCACCGCTAAGAAGGTCCTCCTTTCCTCTTTGGAGCAAAGGGAGCAAGCGCTGGGCGAGCATCAAGCAAAGGCATCCATTTGATTTAACAAGACCAAGACGATGAACGGGCAGAAGGAGGTCATTGTGGAGCCCAAGCAGGCGTCACCACCGAGCCTTTGACAAAGTGAGACCAACTTTAGTCAGGATAAGCGTACCAGATGTTCCCCTTCAAAATGGCCGATTGTTGGCACCCTTCCCGCTCAATATTTGGAAAGAGGCCCAGGGCCCTTGCCAATAAATAGGACTAGCCACCCACCGGGTTGGGACACGTTGAGGTCGATCCTGAACCCAGAGAGAGAGAAGCGACCGAACTCCCCCTAGCAGTTCATCTCACCGACGAAGAAGAGACCCTCGCAAGGCTGTTCTTCCTTGTATTGTTCATCACCATTAGCCCAAGAGGCAATCCACCACACCACAAACTAGAGTAGGGTATTACACCACAATGGTGGCCCGAACTAGTATAAACCCTGTGTCTCTTGTGCTCTTCTTTGCATAACTTAGATCCTAGCGTGGCGGGGAGGTGCAGGTAGGTAGGGGGCGAAATCTCCGCGCGCACCCCAGTGTTCAAACCTAGAGGGTCTTCCGGAACCTGAAATCCGACAAGCACCTTCTATCCGCTCTTCGTGAGGGCCATTGCCGCCTTGATGCAGTGCCTCCTTTCTCGAAAGTTCTTCTTTCTCGTCTCCTCCGCCATTACAAACCGCAAGCTCGCACCTCCACCCCAACTCCGTTTCTTCTCCTCGCGATCTTCACCTACTATTGTGAGGCTCATGCCTGGGTGCAGCCCTCAAGGGTCTTTGCTGGCGCCACTACTTCTACCTCCGGTCTCTCGCGGTCCATCTCTCACAGCACGAAGCTTTGTCGATACTAAAGCAGCTCCAACGCCTATCTCGGCTTCGGAAGAGGATTGAAGGCTTTAGGAGAAAGTGGGTCATGGTAGATGCTTTGGGCGCATCCATCCTCGGCTGATTCTGCCCACGGAACAGCCCACTATCGACGATTGGTCTCGTCGCGAACTCGTGGATCCCCAGCTGCGATCTTTGGAGAAGATGAACGCGGACCTGTGGCGGGTAACATGGCGACAGTGAAGCCGACCAGGCGTCACTCTGGCCGAGTTCTGGAGCAGCGGGTGGCCCTTCGTCAAGATGCTACTTCATTGTGGAGGCCTTCGCCCGAGGCTCGTAGTCTTGGCCAACGAAGATCTGGCCGCGGTCCTCCAATCTTTAGTCGGGGAGACGTGGGCGAGGGCCGAGGGCTCTCCTGCACCCTGTTCTTCGAGATGATTGGGAGCAGGTGGTGGACTCCATGCCCGCCTTCAACGGGACGGGCACTGTTGCCCATGGAGGCTCCAAGGACCCGTGACCTCTGGCGACGCAGTGAACGTGTCGTCCGGCGACTCCAAATGGAGAGGAGGAAGAAGAGGCGGGAGAGGGGCCCGACTCGAGGCGGCCAAGCACGGGAGTCGAGAGCGCCTCCCGGCCAGCAGGTCCCGCTGGCCTCCGCCTCTTGCCGAGCAACGGCGATGAGGATGGCGATGAGCGGGCGGCGAGCTTGCCCCTGATCCCGAAGAAGGACAGATTCGGCTTGTCCTCTGGTCTGCCCGGCTCAAGGCGATCTGCAGACACGCCTCGCCCCGAGCCTCTTGAGGCTGATCCACAGCCGGCTCTCGGGCTTCAAGTTCGGGCCGAGGTTGCTCGAGCCTGCCGAGCTGGCGATGACCGGTAAGTGCTTGGTTCTTGTTTTACTTCTTGCTTTGTCGTTGAGGCTTGATATCTGTATTCCTTGGCTAGGCTGGCACCTGCGGCGAAGAAGCTGAAGGGGGCTTGTCGGTGTCAAAACCGGCGGATCTCGGGTAGGGGTCCCGAATCGTATGCGTCTAGGCGGATGGTAACAGGAGACAAGGGACACGATGTTTACCCAGGTTTGGGCCCTCTTGATGGAGGTAAAACCCTCGTCACTGCTTGATTGATATTGATATTATGGATGTTTACAAGAGTGGATCTACCATTTAGATCAAGGAGGCTAAACCCTAGAAGTTAGCCTATGGTATGATTGTAAGGGTTGTTGATGTTCTAGTCCCTTGACTAAAGCCATCCGGTTTATATAGACACGGAGAGGGCTAGGGTTACATAGAGTCGGTTACAATGGTAGGAGATCTACATATCTGTATCGCCAAGCTTGCCTTCCACGCCAAGGAAAGTCCCATCCGGACACGGGTTGAAGTCTTCAATCTTGTATCTTCATAGTCTTGGAGTCCGGTCGATGATGATAGTCCGGCCAATGATAGTTCGGCTGATGACGGTAGTCCGGCTATCCGGACACCCCTAATCCAGACTCCTCAAGAGCCCACGAACCAAAGCTTCAATGACGATAAGTCCGGGCGCCAGATATTGCTTGGCATTGCAAGGCGGGTTCCTCCTCCAAATGATAGAAGATTGTGAACACCAGGATAGTGTCGGCTCTGCAAAATAAATTCCACATTCCACCGTAGAGAATAATAATATATACACAAGTTCAATGTGTTGGCGTTTTTGTGGCATGACGTCACACCACTACCAAGCCATTACTCGAATTGTTTCTTACTTTACCACCTCAAATAAGATTTAGCTTAAGCGGTTTCCTTGGCACGCCTTGTCAAAGCAGAGATCGTGGTTTCCCCTTAATCCGGATTCTCATCAATACGGACGTGGGTAACCCAACCGCGCCATTGATGGTGACGCTTGGGAGATAAGCGAGTTTTACTAGGCCGATTGGGGACGCCAGAGACTTCGCCTCGCCCATATAAGGGATAAGGATTCACCTTCTCACCTCGCCTCTTCTTCCTCCTTTGCTTATCCATCTCCGCCAAGACTTTTCGAGCTCCAGCGCCCAAGTTCACAAGATCTCGTCTAACCTTCTCCGACCATGTCCGAGCGGGGAGGTAAATGGTTGGCCTCCACCATTAATGAGGAGCACATCGCCAAACTGCGTGGCGCGGATACCTTCTGGCGACATCAAGCACGGCCGCCGACGAGGGGCAGCTCATCCCCACCCCCAGGCCCCATGAGAGGGTAGTCTTTCTTCCCCACTTCCTCCGCGGACTGGGCTTTCCACTTCACCCCTTTGTCCGGGGGCTCATGTTGTACTACGGCCTGGATTTCCATGATCTGGCGCCGAACTTCATCCTCAACATCTCGGCGTTTATCGTCATGTAGGCCTTCCTCTGCATCCAGCCCCACTTGACTTGTGGCTCAAGACCTTTAATGTCAAGCCGAAGGTAGTGAAGGGCACTCAAGCAGAGTCTTGAGGCGCCATGTTGGGCAAGATGCCCAATGTCCTTTGGTTCAAGGGCCTTCGTGGAATCCGTCAAGGGGTGGCAATCAGGGGTGGTTCTACATCACCGAGCCAAGCGTGACCCTAGATGGGCGGCGCCCCGAGTTCAGATCTCTGGTATTCCCACGCAGCTCACCTCCACGGAAAGAGAAGGGCTTGCTGTGGGGCAGTTCGGAGGTGGTGACGGGACTCCAAGCATGTATCAAGAAGCTGGTGAAGAATCTCAGGCTGGTTTACGTGGTCCAAGTCATGATCGTCCGCCGGATTCTCGCATGCCAAGAGCAGGCATTCAATCTGTGGAGTTTGATCCGGAACAGCACAGGCGCTGAACGGGCTCTTCGACACGACGTCTGAAAGGCGCCTGGAGGGTGCTGTTCAAGGGCGCCAAGCCCCGCATTCGCGATCGAAGATCGTGGATTTTTCATGGCCTTGAGCCCGGCGAGGTAAGTGAGTCTACCCTTTCTGGGACACTTGCTTTTCTTAGTTTGACTCTATGCGGGTTTTAATTTCCCTTTTCCTTTGACAGGACTGGATGAGGAAGGCGGAGCAGATTACACCTTGGCTCCCATGCCGAAAAATCCGATTGGACGCCTGCCTAAGCTGGAAAGGCTGCTGGTTCGGCACCGCACGTGGTGCCGGAGAAAGAAGGCCAAGAAGGAGGCCACGGGTGCTCGAAGAGTGCCCGTTTTCAGGTGTCCGGCGACTCCGGGCGGACTCCTCCCGAAAACAAGGAGGAGAAAGAGGATTCTCTCCCAGAGGAGGGAGAGAGGAAGAGGAAGGCTTCCCCAATAGGGGAGGCCGAAGGGTCCAAGAGGGGAAGGACTATTCCCCCGGACAGCTCCGCAAACATCAACGTTGGCGAGGAAGAGTGTCCTTCAAGGGCCAGGCCTCCGGTGAGATCGTAAGTATCCGGATTCCTGAATGATTTATAATTTCTTTTTCTGTGTCACATAGTGTCATTCTGATGCCGCATGCTGCCTGTAGTCCGGCGAGCGATGATCTCCCCGCTTCATCGAGCGGGTCGTTGGCTCCGTCGGATCAAGACTCCATCCCAACCGCCTCCACCCCCCGCGACACCGAGGACGCCGAGGTGGGATCCCAAGAAGGGACCCATCGGGGGGAGGCTCCGGAGGCGCCACGAGGCGTCCTCCCAGACTTTCTTGCGGACTCCAGATCGAACCCGCGATGGTTCCGGAGTCCGGCCGGGCGCCCTTCAAACGAAGGGCAAGACCGTGGACGCCGGGCTGCTTCCGCCCAACCGGAGGCGCCGAGCAATTTGTTGAGGCGCTGCAGGCGCTTCCATCGAGGAAGAACACCGCGCTATTATGAGTGCGGTGATCCAAATGCAGCTTCGCCAAGAGCGGGCCGAAAGCATCGCAGGAGCCTTCTATCAGGCTTTGAGGTAAGAAGTTAAAAATATGCAATGTAATACCGCATAGACAGTAGCCCCTGATGCTCGGTTCGGTGTTCGGAAAGAAAAGCCGGAATGAGGATCTGAAAAAAGATATACGCAAGGCTGCTAAAAAATTATGTCAATATGGTTGGCGAGGCTGCCTAGCCGACCTCTGCCGCGCCGATGCGGAGGTCGGTGCTAAGCTTTGAAGCAGAGCTCGAGCGGTCGAGCAAGAGCCTTGGCCAGCGCCAGAAGCAGCTCGGGACAAAGAAGGTGAAGTAACACCACTTTGAACTTGTACCTTCTGAAAAGGATTTAGAGTTGCAACAAAAAATAACAAGGATAACATGGGTACTGCGGGGGCCACGCAGCGGTGTGGCGACCACTGAAGAGGCCGTGTCTGCGTGAACGCATAATGCGCCACCTGAAACTGAGCAGAGCGAGAAAAGCAGGCAGGCGCGAGTGGCGGTGGTTCAGCAAGAGCTCCTGGCTCTTATGGAAAAGCATGAGAGTGTGGAGCGTGACTCAAAGACTCGAGAGTCCGAGCTTGCCTCGGCTCTCGAAAGTGCCAAAACCGCCAAGGCCGAGGCCCATAAGTCCCTTCAGGAGATTGAGTTGATGAGGAAGATAGCGGCGTGTAAGGCATTTTTCACGCAAAGCAAGCATGTGAATGTAAATTACGTGTTACTTACCCGAATTCGGAGGTCTCCAGGGGCGTTTACAGATCTGCCTCGAAGTGTGTCTGATGCCGCCGCATGCTACCGAGCCGAGGAGGGGAGCTCAGCGGAGAAGGTCTTACGGTGTCGATATCTTTGAGGCCGGCCATCCGGTGCCCCCTAGCGACCCGGTGAAGCGGCTGGTCGAGCTTCATAAGGTGGCCGAGCAGGCCATGAAGGGCCTCCTGATCCGGCTATGGCCCGGAGAGGCCATGCACAGGAAACTACTTCTGCCTCGTCTGCGGCAATTTGGTGGATGCGTGCCCTGGGTGGAGGTTATCAAAGCGCTCCGCTTTGTATTGAAGGTGCTTTCGTCGGGCCCTTGCCAGCGCAAGAAGGTGCATTAGGGCAAAAGCTGGATGCGGAGAAGCTAATCACCGACGCGCCACCGCGGGCAACAGGAACATCGTGACGCCCGAAATCTACTATAAGGCTGTCCTGAAGCGTGCCATAAGATTGCGGATGGATGAGTGCCCCAGGATCTAATTTTTGAGTAAATTCGCAATGTGTTATCCTGCGCTGAAAACTTTGTTCATATCGCTAAGCAACGCTTGTTAATTTAAAATATTACCTTCTGTGCGGCCGTTTATTAGATCGAGAGATGGCAAGTCGTCGGCTTCAGCCCCCATGCCACGAGTGCTGGGGTGTTCGGGATAAACTTGAGCGCTCTAGTTCCCATTTTTGGGTCCATCGAGGAGGCGCTCAACACAACGAACAAGGCAACCCGGACTTATAGTGCTTGAACACTCTCACTTAGCCATAGATTTCTATAATTTTAAATTTGGTGAAGCTCCTAGTATTCGGAGGATCAGGTGGGGCGCTATCCACGCCTTCATCGGACATTGTCCGAACTTCGCTCAGCGGCGAAGGTCTTTAAGGACCCGAAAGGACCTCTCGAACAGCGACCAGTCTCTCGCCTTATCATGACAGTCAGTTTTAGCTTTCTCCATCGAGGCGTTAACCCGGCTCAACCGAGGCAATCGCGATGGTTCTCCGGAAATGCTACCTTAGCCGATAGAACGGAACGTAAGGTGCCAAACATGGGAGCCGGGCAAACCCAACTATTGACCCAAGACATGATTCGAGCCGATTCATATAATGCTATAAGTTCGGTGCCGCACTTGTGAAAGTGTGCGGACTTTATCACACCATAATGCGGAGAACGTAAGCCCTGGTGTATTTGGCGTGCAAAAGTGTACGGATGCAACATGTCGTAAATGAACATATATGTATATATATAAGGTAATGCAATTATAGGCAAAAAGGTGCTGCATTTTATTGAGAAGATATGCTATGAGTCGCGGAATGATACAAATAGTCACGGAAAGCAAAGGATTGGGCCGAATTAAAGGCGTCTCCTCCGTGGGTAGGCCGCGGAATGTTGTATTTAACAAATTTAATGCTCGTGATGGAGACCACAGTGTTAAATCGCGGCCTTTGTCCTTCCCCTGGCTATTGCATCATGAGTTCGGCAGGTTCGCTGCCGGACTGAGTTCTGTATAAAAAAGAGAAAAATAAAAGAAAAAAGAGCGACACACTTGGGAGCCCCTGGTGTGGTCGAACCGCACTCTAGGTCTGTTGTGGTTGTGCCTTTCCCCCTATGCCCATGGTATCTCCAAGGCGTAATTATGTACGCGGCGAGTTTCTCTTACAATTTTGCGAGGGCTGGGTTGAGGCCGCATTGCTATGCGTGCTTTCCGGGCGTGCCAGTGGTCTTGGTTGATGTTGCTCCGGCGCGTTTGGCCGTGTCCGGTCATTTAACGGCGGACTCGAGAATTGCCTTAAAAGGCTGCTCAGCCTGCTTACGCGCGAGCATGTATGATGTTCCTCCGTTCGGAGGGCGTTCCGTGTTTCCATTGACCGTGATGACTCCACGAGGGCACCGCATCTTGAAGCTTAAGGTATGCATAATGCGGCACCGCGTTGAATTTCTTGACGCCGGTTCGTCCGGCAGAAGCGTGATAGCCGCTGCTTGAGCAGGACTATGTCGAAGATTAACTCCTCGCCGAAATTATCCGCGGATCCGAAGACCACTTCGATGTAACTGAACTGTACAATTGGCCTCGACACCTGGTATAGCGCCTTTGAAGGTTGTCTTTGTAGGTTTAATCCTTGAAGGGTCTATGCCCATCTTGCGCCTTTGTATCCTCGATGGCAGGTTCAGAGCTCTCGCCGCCGTCCATCGAGGACTCTCGTGAGGTGAAATCCATCGGCGATTGGGTCTAAAACCAATGCGGCGAATCCGCCATGGCGGATCTTGGTCGGATGGTCTCTTCGATCGAAAGTGATCGGGCAAGAGGACCATGGGTTGAATTTTGGGGCGGCAGGCTCCATCGCCAGAACGCCCTTTAGTGCACGCCTCCGCTCCCCTCTTGGGAATATGCGTTCTATGTGATATCATGTTTACCGTCCGAACTTGAGGGGAATCCTTTGTCCTCTCGTTGTTCGTGGCTACCGGGTCTCTTCCTCGTCATCATTTGTGTAGCCCCTTGTCACTTTGCTTTGGCGATTAATTTGCATGCTCGCTTGAATACCCAACAATCTCTGTTGGTGTGGTTAGCTGGCTTTTCGGGGGTTCCATGTATTTGACAAGAGCGGTCGAGTATTCGGTCCAAATTGGACGGGCCCGGAGTGGTTCTTTTGAATGGCTTCTTCCGTTGACCGGGTTTGGAGCCTCGGAATCCGGCGTTGACTGTCGTATCCTCATTGCTGTCGCCGTTAATGCGGCGTTTGTTTTTGTTTCGACGCAACCTGCCGTTGCGGTCCTTGGTATCCGGACTGCCAGCGTTTTTGCTGAGGTTGTTGCTGCGAGCTAGCCAGCTATCCTCTCCCGCGTAAGCGGGTCATGAGTGATGTGAGGGCTGCCATGGATTTCGGCTTCTCTGTCCTAGGTGCCGGGCCAGCCACTCGTCACGGATGTTATGTTTTGAAGCCAGCGTAGTGCCTCTGCATCCGGACGGTCGATGATTTGATTTTTTCTTTGTTAAGAACCGTGTCTGCACTGCACGGCGATTCGTCTGCTGGATTATGTGGCTTAGGTCATCTGCGTCCGTGGTCGCACACTCGTTCTCGGAAGTTGTCGAGGAATGCGGCTTCCAGGTCCTCCCAGCATCCAATTGACTCTGCGGGCAGGCTGTTAAGCCAATGCCGAGCTGGTCCTTTAAGCTTGAGCGGGAGATATTTGATGGCGTGAAGATCGTCGCCACGGGCCATGTGTATATGGGAGAAGATAATCCTCAATCCAAACCGCGAAGTGTCTGTGCCATCGTAGGATTCGATATTAACGGTTTAAACCCTTGAGGATTTGATGATCCATTACTTCGTCCGTGAAGCATAGTGGGTGTGCTTGGCGCCTCAGTATTGAGCAATATCTCGGCGTGGCTCGAGAGAGCGTTGTCTGTGTGTTCGCCCGGCCGGAGTAGTTATATCCGTCCGCGACGGTATTCGGGCTATGGGTCTTGGGGCGCCCCACGTGATCCATAGATAGATCTGGATTGTCTTGCCTTGTCCTCCAATATATCCCGCAAGTCTCACGCGTTCCACCGTGGCTTCATGCTTTTTGAGCGATGCCGGGGTACGGTTTTGGTGGAGGGCTTGCACGCCTCTCTGTCGCGGCCACGAGGTGGCCGGTCTGCCGTATGGTGCGCTGGTGATGCAGGTTTGTATGCCTCCCCCTCTAATCGGGGAGCAACTTGCATTTTGGGTAACTTTTGGAGGCGTTCGAGTTCATACTATTCGCCGAGAGGACCTCGGTCCATCCGTCGACCAAGAGGTCTTGATCAGCTTGAAGCTGTATTCTGTCGCTTTTTCTTTAGGCTGTTTGTCGTGGCCATTAGCCTGCGTATGAAACGCTCTTGTTCGGACGGGATCCTCGAGGCCGACGACTCCGCTGGTCGTCGAGGCTTGCCTCGTCTCCTGAGGAGTGTAAGTAATTGTTATCCTCGACCTCTTAAATGCCGCCCTCTCGTGAGGGCTTGCTTCTGCCTCCTCCTCTTATTTGGATCGTCTTTGGAGGGAGTTGTCTTCTGACACTTTACGGGGTGTTATTATCTCCTGTCCGAATCTCCATTCTTGCCGTGGCGGGATTTAGAGCGGCGCCACGACGTCAGGCGCTTGGGCTGTTTCTTTAAGGAATCGGCCCCGCTGCTTCTTCGCCGTCCCCATCTTTTGGGGTGTCCACCATGTATATGTCGTATGACGAGGTGGTCTTCCGTGGTCCACATGAAGCACTTGGTTCTTAGTAGTCTCCGACATCGTCGTCCATACCGTCGATGTCTTGAGTCCTAGTCGAAATCGTCGGTTAAATCGTCGACGGTGGCTCTGAAGTGGGTGGTGGGTGGGCTCAATTTCTTCGCCGTCCGCGTCCCAACCATCCTGGCGTAGCTTCGGCCGAGCTCTCCGGATAGCGAGAGATGCTTCAGTGAATTTATGATATCGCCTTGAAGGGCGAAGCCGTCATAAAAGATGTCCGTAGCGGTGAATTCCATGATCGGGCGCCTTAATCGGATTCGGACCGCAGTGGTGCAGGAGGTCTGAGTCCGGGCAGTAGAGTCCCGCACCTGAGTCATGAGCTTTATGCGGACAAGGTAAGTGTTCTAGCTCTATCGCCGCAGAGAAGTTGCGGCCCCGAGGCGGTGTCCAGCCATCCGCCCTCGATCCGAAGCGATCGGCTCCGGACTATGAGTCGAGCGGATTCTTGCGGGCCTTCAAGGTGCCGGGCGGCAGAGTTAGGTCATGCCCATCGTGACAGCGGCATGCTCGGGTATGGCTCAGACTCCATCGAAGATCAAGTCCCCGCGGATATCGGCCGTGAAGTTTAGGCTTCAAACCTGACACTGACGGCCAGGCGTAGCTTTCGATCTGCTCCAGATGGCCAAGTGAGTTGGCCGCAAAGCGGCCGCCGAATACGAAGATCTGTCACGGGAGAAAAGTTCTCACCTGTGATCTGCGTCGTTGTTTATTGAAGAGGCCATCAAGCCTATCGGTGGCATTTACACCGAGGAACTCTCAATGAAAGCACCAATGTCGTGTCAAAACCGCGGATCTCGGTAGGGGGGTCCCGAACTGTGCGTCTAGGCGGATGGTATCGAGGAGACAAGGGACACGATGTTTACCTGTGTTCGGCCCTCTTGATGGAGGTAAAACCCTACGTCCTTCTTCATTGATATTGATATTGTGGATGTTTACAAGAGTGGATCTACCACGAGATCAAGGAGGCTAAACCCTAGAAGCTAGCCTATGGTATGATTGTAAAGGTTGTTGATGTTCTAGTCCTACGGACTAAAGCCATCCGGTTTATATAGACAGGAGAGGGCTAGGGTTACATAGAGTCGGTTACAATGGTAGGAGATCTACATATCCGTGTCGCCAAGCTTGCCTTCCACGCCAAGGAAAGTCCCATCCGGACACGGGTGAAGTCTTCAATCTTGTATCTTCATAGTCTTGGAGTCCGGTCGATGATGATAGTCCGCCAATGATAGTTCGGTTGATGATGGTAGTCCGCTATCCGGACACCCCCATCCAGACTCCCTCGTGGCTCTCGAGGCTTGAAGCCGGGGGCAAAGCGCCTCGTCCATAGTAGGGGATGGCAAGACGCTGGCCTCTCCTGCCTGGTCATCTCGCGAGGTTCGGCGGGCGCTAGTTAGGGCGAGCTCAACTTCTATAGCCCAAGTGACTCCTGAGTGTCCTTGCTCGATGTCGCTGCTGGCAGCCGTCGGGCGATAAGGCCCCGCCCATGGTGTTGTGATCACGCTGCCGTCCTCTCCTCCTACTCCGCCAACTTCTTTGCTCTCCGACTCCTTCTCATCGTCACCCGGATCGTCGGTTGCTGCTGAACTGGACCGGGCTGGTAAGATCTTCGCAATCGACCTCAGCTTGCGGCCGGACGCCTGGAGCTGGCCTCCGCCTGGGTTTCCTCTGATGCTTCGATTCGAGCGGCGCGGGTTCAGGCCACGACGGCTTGCGACGAGGAGAAGCAGACCGTCCTTGGGGCAAAGGCTGCTCACGACGCCGCCTTGGGGGAGGTAGCCGACGTCCGAGGTCGTTGTAGGGCGCTGGAGAGTGAGCTACAGGGCCTGCGTGACCCGCTTGCTGCGGAGGCCCGCGTTTGCCAATAGAAGGAGGAAGGCATGAAGGCTCGTGAGGCGGATGCCAAGGACCGGGACACCAAGCTTGACGAGCGCCGTGACCGCTTGGGTGCGCTGGAGTAGGAGTTGGAACTGAAGAGGATCGAGCTAGAAGGCAAGGCGCGGGTCCTCGCCGAGGACCGCGTGGCCTTCGCGAAGCTAGAGGCGAAGGCTCGCACTTTGCCAGGTCGCCATTACGCACACTGCCCGAAAACTGGCTGGCCGGGCGCCGAGGACGGCCCCGCCAAGCTGCTTCCCTTCCTGGTCCGCGCTTGAAGATGTCACCCTTGTTCTCTGGCCCCACCGCCGAGGCCGAGGCGCTGCGGTCTCTGTCTTCTGCGAAGGTCGACAAGCCGTCACCCATCGCCTACCTTGACCCCAATGTCGCACCTTGACAGCCTGTTGGAGCCCGTGAGCGGGCGAGCTTGCGCTGCACGCCGAGGCCGTGAAGGGTCGAGCGGAGGCTCGCCGGGCGAAGTTCCGGCTTCAAAGACTAAGCCGGGCGAGGCGCTCTCGATCCCGGGAGGCTTCACGAGACGAATCACTTAGCGCAGCTCCGCTGGCCAAATGACGGTGCTGCCAACAAGTGACTCCTTTGTGGCTCGTGTCCTGCTTTCAGCTCCTGCAACATGCATCATGCCTCGTGGAGGCGTTTAAACTTGCATTTGGCATCGTGAAAACAATTATGGACTGTAATATTTGCTTTTAAATTCCTTGAGATTTGCGCTTTTCCTTCCTACTTGCTTATGTTCTACGTCGGCAGAGCCATTGCCTCACAAGATACCTCAGCCATTGCTAGCCCCGACCAAAACCGTGACGGGACCAAGGGGTGAGGGGCTATGTGACAAGTTAGGGCTCCTCGGCCGCGATGCTCAGTGGGTCCCCCTTGACGCACCTAATGCAAGTAGTGAGGCGAGATGTATGGGTGAATTTACCATTCCACGCTCTGCAGAGCCTGCCTCACAGATACCTCAACCCAGCTAGCCTTTCTGGAACTAAGGGGTGAGGGGCTGACTGCTAGGGGCTTAAACTCCGAGTCGCGATGCTCGTGGAGTCCCCTTGACGCTCAAACGTGGCCTCGTGACCTTGGCTCCGGCCGAGGAGGGGCGAGTGACGAACCAGGCCCGAGGGGCCTCGGGCTGGAGTGGCGTCGGCCCTGGGCGTGACCTGTGCGCGTAGTCTCAAGTGCTCAGCTGCGCAAGCACTCCCGAGGGGAGGCGCGCGATGAGGCTGACATTGAGCTCCTAGGCTCCCCGAGGTTGATGCGGCCGGGGGCCACCCTCGCTTGTTTATCACCAAGAAAAGCATAGCGCCTCAGATGTGCACGGCATAGCCGCCTCGGTAGTGTCGCCAGCCAGCGCGAGCATGGTGCTTCCATCGGCGTGGGAGGGGCTCCCCTCGGGAGGAGCCTCGGCGCAAGTACAGCCCCGCCTCGACACGTGGGTCACGGGCACGGTGAGGGGCTCGACGAGGTGGATCTGGGCACCCATGAGCCAATGGACTCACGGGCCCCTACCTCAAGGCGGGTTATACCGGCACCGGACCGTGAACTTGTGATGTGTTCTCGCAAATTTAGTTAGATGTCGACGCTTATGTCCTCGTCCAGCCCTCGAGCGGTCTCGCTGTCAGCCGTATGCTGTGTCGCGATGCCGTGGACAAGGCCAGAGGGTGAGGGCTGGAGAGCCAAGGAGCTCTATGAGTCGCGACAGCTCGGTGCTCCCCTTTAACGCAAGTAAGCGGCCGACATAAAGGAAGAAGGTGCCGTGAACAGCGCCAAATAACAATCATGATGGGTCAAACGCACAACCCAATAAACGCAAGAGGGGTACATGCCGCCACTGGTTCCGCCCGAGTGGCTTGGGGATGATGCAGCCCAGGCCCCAATAAAAGTAAGCTAGGAACATGAAGCAAAGTGATACACACCGCAGGGACGGACCCACGCTGCTCGGGAATGATGTCGCCTGGGGCGCCCCAATTAAAAATGAAACTTCGAAGGATGTCACCGATAACGTTGAAGACAAAGGGATGTTGAAGTAATGGACGCCAGGCGCTGCGAAGCCGATCCTCATGAGCCCCGTGCCCAAGTGGCTGCCGAGGCTCCGGAGGCGCTGGTGGCTCCTCGCGGACCATCTCCATCTCCGCCAGATCGCGGAACGCCTCGCCTCTTGAGCCTCCGCAGATGCTCCTCATGAGGCGCGCTGCGGCAGCCGCGTTGCTCAAAGAAACCGTAAGGCATGCGATCGTAGCTGTGGGGTGGACCAGAAGGATTCACACCAAAAGGATGGCCCAGTTAGATCCATCTACGGGCCAAGAAAGCAAGCTCTTCTAAGCAATGCAACATGCCAAATATCCGGACATCACGGCACACCCAAATATAGGGTGCCGCACACCCCCTATGTTTCACCGGCGAGGTGCCGGATCATGAACTTCAGCCGGGATTTAAACCCGTGAAACATAGAGGCATACGACGGGACAATGTAATTCGAGTCTGGATTGAGGATTACATCCTCCACATACACATGGCTAGAGGAGATGATCTCCACACCATAAAATACTTACCCCTCAAGCTCAAAGGGGCCAAGACGGTGATCGCTTAAAAGCCTCCCCCTGAAAATACCATTGGAAGCTGGGAAGAGCTTGAGGATGCTTTTTCGAACCCAAATTTTCAAGGGGACTTATGTCCGCCTCCCGATGGAGAGACAATTTAAGTCACATAACTCAACAACCCCAAGAGTCAGCCCGCAATTTCTGGAACAGGTTCCTCACCAAAAGAACCAAATAGTCGATTGTCCAGGACGCCTTGAAGCCTTAGCAGCTTTCAAACACAACGTCCGAGATTTAATTGCTTTCGCCAGCACCTTGGCCAAGAAAAGCCAAGAACAATGGCCGCGAACAGTTCTCATGACCCGCTATGCGAGGAGAGGATAGTTATCGGGCAAGATGTAGTACCAATCGACCCAAGTACATCCAAGTCCGAGATGGAACGGAAACCACGACGCGAGCCAGACCGTGACCACGACAAGGGGAAGCAGCTCAAGAAGCGCCGGCAAGCTAACGCGGATTCAAAATCTCGGCAGAATCATAAAAACTGCCCTCAAGGATAACAGCCACGAAGCTATCCAACTTAAAACAAAATCTTGGACAAAATATGCCAAATCCACAAGACTCGGAAGCCCGCACGCAAACCATTCCCACAGAGATTGTTGTTGTCTTCAAGAAGTTCGCAAACTCAATGCCAAACACAAGGGCTCGACACACCAAGCGAGGACGATGATGAACCCTACAAGAAGAGCACCAGAAACAAAAAGAATTTCCCACAAGAAGTCAAAACAGTAAACTCACTTCAAGTGACAAAAGGGAAAATCAGAGCGGCGCCCATAGAAATACGTGCCGCACGCCCTTTCCTAGCGGAGTCCCGACATTGGTTGTCAAAACCAATCACCTTTGATCATCAGGATTACTCCGGAAGTATCCGGAATGCAGGATGGACTGCCCCGATATTAGATCCTATAATCGATTTAACTCCAATTCACGAAGTCCTAATGGATGGCGGTAGTGATCTAAACTCTGCTATATCGTGACACAATCCGCAAAATGGGGATAGACTCAACCAAAATTCGCCACAGCAACACCTCCTTCAAGGGGTAATGCTGCACCTATATTCCCATTGTACGGGATCCTCATCGCTAGAAGTTGTGTTCGCTCATCCGACAACTTCCGCCACAAAAGTTAACTTCCATATCGCCCCATTCAAAAGTAGCTATCAAGCACTATTGGGACGTGAAGCTACCGCTTAACGCACAATACCGCATTATGCATCTCTTACACTTAAAATGCCCGGTCCACGCTGCATCATCTCATTAAAGGGAAGTATCAAGTGTTACTCGGCATGGAAGAACGTGAGACCGCTCGACATTCACACACTAATCCGCTCGCTAAACCAAGCACCTCGAATAGGTCATTATTCGACTCTTTGACACGGCTAGATTTAGTCTGGGCGTAAACATATAAAGGCCTCATTAGCCGCACACCCCCGCATAAGGGGCTGAATGCATGTACAACATGAGACAATAAGGCCCAATTTTATTCACTTTAAGAATCAGACTGCTTATTTAATATAAAAGTACATTTTCGCATCGCATCTTTCTTCAACTAAGTTATTCTCTTTTTACGAGATGAACACCGTACTACACCCGTCCAGATACTTGGCACAATCTGGAGACACGAGCACGGCATTTGCATGCGAGCTTAATTCGTTGTAAGGATTCTTTTCGTATTAAGACCCTGCGTAAACCTTTTTTATCCGCTCTTGTTGATACACATCCCCGGTTTCTTGCTATAACCGAGGAGGAGGTCTGGCGTTTTGGCATCGGACGCCGCTAGAATTTTTTATGCGCTGCACTGGACACCAGGGGCTTAGGGCATTGTTCTGCCTGCTTTCATAAAGACCGAATACCTTAGGGAGTGTTCCGCCGCCTCTGACTTAGGCCTTATATGCATCAGCTCCGAATCATGTCTTTGGTCAAATGTTGGGTTTGCCTGCCCCGTGTTTTGCTGCCTTATGTTCCGCTCTATCGGCTAACGTGGCACTGTGCAGTAATCATCGCGATTGTGCCCCAGTTCGCCCGGTGAGCACCTCGTGAGAGAAAGCCGAAAACTAATCGTCATGATGTAGCGTGAGACTGGTCAACCACTGGATGACCCACATGAATGTTTAGAATTCCTCCAGCATTAATCCCATGACCATTTCTGGTCAGCACATACGCCGCCTCAATTCGGAGAGCGTGCAGTGCCCCTAGGGGCTATTATTAGCCCCACCATCGAACTCCTATGGCTAAGTGAAAGTGATAAAGCATTATAGTCCGTTGCCTAGTTTGCTACGCTTATCACCTCCTTCACAGGACCAAGACATTGGATTATGTGAAAATGCGCTTTTTTGTAAACACCCCGCACTATGTGCGTGCAAGCCAAGGACTGCCATCTTTCAAAGTTATATACACATATACTTTAACGGCCGTCAGACAGAGGTATTTTTACTACTTGAACGCACAAGTATAAAAAGCTATTATATTATATTGAAACATTGTTTCAAAAGTCATACATGTCATTAGAACATAATATCCTTCGAGCATCAAGGCCTCTATTAAACGAAGCGCCCTGCAGGACTTCCTCAAAATAGTGCTCTCGGCAGTACTGCTTCGTCCGAATCTCGATGCAACGCTTCGGTGGCCTTCATCTCGCAAGATGCCCTGCGACATCGGCAAGAGCCATCCGCGCACCCTCTATGCATGCTGACCGCTTCATTGCACCAATATGCGGCACCACACCAAGGAACTGCTGCACCAAGCCAAAATAACTCTTCAGCTCGGGCCTCTTCGGCCACAAATGAGTCAGGACATCCTTCATGGCAAGTCCGGACAACCTATTCAACTCAGCCCATTCGGCCAAACGATCGGCCAATGGAAGCGGACGCTATGGAATATGGAACTGCGACCAAAAAAGCTCCTCCATTCCGTGAACCTTTTGGCCTCGGAAGTGTTCGGCCGCGTCTGCGACACTTGCCGCCAAGTCCAGATAAGCATCCTCCGCACCCCACAGCTGGCCAAACTGAGCATACTTAGGATCCGTGAATTTCCTCCGCAGCAGAAAAGGCTTTCCAAACCGCAATATCTTCGCCTCACGTAGCTCCTCTTTCATAGCTCTCATCGCGAGAAGCGAGCATCCTTGGCCTCGTGATAGTGGCCTTTTTCCAGTCCTCTTGTTCCGCTTCGACCTTCCTTTTTTCAAGTAGCTCGCAGCGGTCGGTAGCATTCTTCAACTTTACGGCCATCTCGGCAATTTATTTCTTTGCTTCGGCAAAGTGAGCAGCCTGTTCGGCTCTCGGCTCTTCGCCGCTTTTAAGGCAGCCGCATCACTTTTTTCGGCTTGTTTCCTTGGCTCAGGCGTAGTTCCGCTCAAGGCTCTCCATGGTAGCAGCAGCACCATCTGCCAAGCATACGTGGTTGTAAGGCACGCATATTGCTTCTACCTTACCGGTGTCCGCGGAGAAGCTGCATACCTTGTGACTCGTCAAGCCGCTTATTGACAAAGCTGATGTCAATCCGCCACGCCAAATCCTTGCCGCTTTAGTTCGGCAAATTCATCATCCGCTTGCCACCTAACGCCACACCTACATAGGAAGAGCGTGATATTATACCTGGGATTATGATCCTGGCGTGCTGCCATTTTTGACAACGCACCCAGTCTCAGGCTACTATCTATACAGTATGCGCATTCTATATGCAAAACCGCCGAGAAGGTACATCATTTTGCACGTACCTCAAAACCCGCCAAGAACTTATGACGGCTTCATGCAATCCGCTTTCAGCGGATGAAATCCTTTCAATCACCGTACCCATTAGCACACGGTGATCTTCCGAGAGAGACGCTCGCCCGAGCAGATCTTTCAGCTGATCCGACCGTACACCAGTCGGTGCCGGACTTGTCCGATGGCCCTTTTCGAGGGCCGGACGCAAAGGGCTTTGAGGGGACATATGACTGCCTTCAGGCCCCACCGGATTCAGAGAAACCCTCTGCGACAACACCTCAGGGTTGTCCACCTCGCATGATGGTACGGCAGGCGGAGGCGTTTCACTTTCCATCATCTTCGGATCAAGATCCTCAAGACGAGCTCACTGAGAAGAGGCTGAGATCCGAATCTACAAAGAAAAATTTCGGGTTATCTTCTAAGTAAAACAGGATGTCTCTCATTTTAAGAAAACGCCCCTTTACTTACGGCTCACTGAGGGCTGATCTCCTTGGGGAAATAGTGCGGCCAGGCATCTCCGCCGCAGGACCCTTCCGGGCGAAGATTTCTTCCCCGCCGAGGCTTTGGTCTCCTTGATCTTGAAGCGGTCCTCTTCTCCTTGGAGGAGGGATTCTCGATCCCCCTTTCTTGATAGCCTCCTTCATGGAGGTAGTAGTTCCTTTGTTCCCCTTCGCTTTCTTCAAAGGGCACAGACCTTTTAGCATCTTTGGTTAAAACAGGATCCGCGTGGTCTCTGTGGAGGGGGGCTTATTAATTGATCAGTTTAGCTTTTTGCTATCCACTCCTGCTTAAACGATAGCTCTTTTAAGGGCAAGTTTATGATAAATATGTGGATAGCCCGTCTGCGGCTGTGACTACTTACTTGAGTATCTGGCGACAGAAGCTCAGCACTCAAGGCCCTCGGTTGAGTCCTGGACACATTGCTTGTGATCCAAGAACAGCTTGGTACATCTCCGCAAGTGCTATACCCATAAAATGTTGGAGAGCTCGTGGTCCCTCCGGATTAAACTCCCACGAGGTGGAGGGGCCGACGCTTGCAGGTGGCAAGGTGCGTATTTAATCAGCATGAATTGGCGCTTATCACGACCAGATTGATCTCTCTTTCTAGGAGGTCTCCACGGCCCTCGCAATGCAGGTATCGCCCTTGACGGTCCCCGCCGAGCTCCTTTATTGACCCATGACGCCAGCCATGTGGAGGACCCGAGCGAAGGCAGGTGGCGCCACCCATTTGGTGCCCCGGAGCTGTGGATATAAAAACCACTCTTGTTGCCACAGATCGAAAGCTCCTCTTGAAAAGAGCCCTTGGGCCATGGAGCGTCAAGATTCTTGCTTATAACAGCCCCTCCGCTCTCAGCCTCGATGCCCCTTGATCATCTTCGCTCCACTTTGAAGGAATTGAGCCACAATCCAAGTGAGGGGTAATGCGGAGGAAGGCTTCACATAATGACAATGAACGATGAGATGTGGAGGATGGACTCGGATCCAAGTCATGAAATTCCAGCCCATAATAAAACATGAGTCCCCTCACGAAGGGATCCGTCGGGAAGCCTAACCCCCGAAGGAAGTGAGACATGAACACCACGCTCTCACCAGGCTGGGGAGTGGGAATAACCTTCCCTTGGGTAGGCAGCTCAGGCGAATTTCGCCATTAAGATACCAAGGCGCTCTCTCAAATTTTTAGCACGCCTTATTCCGTGAATCGGAGGAAGGCATCCACCGGCCTTGCAGGTCGGAGCCGACATCTCGAGGTCCGGCGCCTGACCAATCTAGAGCTTTGGGTGTTGGAACCTCAAGCAAGGGGCGGATTCGATTGAGATTGAAAGAAAGGAACGGGCCTTGGTCTCAAGTTATAAAGAGGTTGAATACCAAGAGCCCTCCCCGCGGACCGCTTGGGATTCGCCTTCGATAGAGGAGGGCGTGCTAACGGGCATGATCGGGTTACCCACGTCTGTATTGATGAGAATCCTGAATAAGGGGGACACGATCGCTTTGACAAGACGTGCCAAAGGAAACCGCTAAACGCTACCGAGGTGGTACAGTAGAAAACGATTCGAATAAAGACTTGGCCGTGGGCGTGATGGCACGCCTGCTGAATATGTCAAAGCAGATTGATTTTGTGTAAATATTATTCTCTCTACAAAGTGTTATGTGGAAATTATTTTGCAAGAGTCTGACATCGTCCTTGTGTTCAAAAATCTTCTATGAAGTATTCGAGGAGGAACCCGCCTTGCAATGCCGAAGACAATATGCGCTACGGACTCGTCGTCATTGAAGCTTCCGGTTCAGGCCACCGAGGAGTCCTCGATTAGGGGTGTCCGGATAGCCTAACTATCACCATTGGCTACGGACTCCTGGACTATGAAGATACAAGATCGAAGACTTCGTCCCCGTGTCCGGATGGGACTTTGCTTGGCGTGGAAGGCAAGCTTCGATGATACGCGATATGTAGATCTCCTACCATTGTAACCGACTCGTAACCCTAACTCCTATCCGGTGTCTATATAAACCGGAGGGTTTTAGTCCCAGAGGATGAACAACAATCATACCATAGGCTAGTTTCTAGGGTTTAGCCTCTCCGATCTCGGTATACATCTACTCTTTTGTACTACCCATATCATCAATATTAATCAAGCAGGAGTAGGGTTTTACCTCCATCGAGAGGGCCCTAACACTGGGTCAAAACATCGTGTCCCTTGTCTCCTGTTACCATCCGCTTAGACGCATGGGGCCGGGAACTCCCTACCCGAGATCCGCCACCGGTTTTGACACCGACATGGACCTTCACAACGCCTAACGCGGCGAGGGCCAGAGGGCGCCTCGAGAGGCGGCTTGCTGAGCCTCAGTATGTCGATGCAGACGCTAAGAACCCACCATCTTTGCCCGGATGGGGAGCTACGGCGTAAGCCATGCTGCCACTCATGACTCTTGACTCATGCAGCTCCTGAATGATCTGGCTGACGAACTCCTGAGGGTTTGGCCCTCCTTGCCTCGCTCCTTCCTGAGGGAAACGTTCTTTGAAACACGCCTCCAAGTGGTGCCCAAGTGCCTCCTCAGGATCTTAGAAAAAGCTCGGTGGCACTCAGAGAGAGCCCCGAGCCTTGCTCGAGGAGGGCATCGGCGCCGCCTTTCCTATCCGAAGGAGGCGCCTCAACAAAGCGCTGACTCGAGGGGCCTGCCTCCCGAGGGATCGGGCCAGGGATGTCTTCTTCTTCTTGGGAGCGGCCTCGGGGAGCCTCCCGCTCCTGTGATCTGGGTCTTCAAGTGATGCGGCTTGAAAAGCATGCTCCAGGGAACACACTGCGTCTCTCTCTTCACAAGGCACCGTGATGACTCCACCACTTCCTGGCATCTTGAGGACATTGTAGCCATGATGGGTCACGGCCATGAATTTGGCCAGAGCTGGATACCCGAGGATGGCATTGTATGGTAGGCGAATGTGGGAGACGTCGAAGTCGATGAGCTCGGTGCGGTAGTTGTCGCGCGCCCCGAAGGTGACAGGAAGACGGACCTGCCCCATCGGAACCGTGGAGCCATCGGTGACTCCAGAGAAAGGCTTGGTTGGCTGAAGCTGATTGTACGGCACTTGGAGATTGTTGAATGTCTCGACAGACAGGACATTGAGCCCTGCTCCGCCATCGATGAGGGTCCTGGTGACTTGCACGTTGCTGATGATTGGGGAGCAAAGCATCGGGAGGACTCCGGCCGTGGCTGCGCACTTGAGCTGGTCCGCTGAGCTGAACGTGATGGCGCACGCTGACCACCTGAGAGGGCGCGTGGCTTCGAGCTTGGGGAGGACTGCATTCACTTCGGGTGAACTTGCTTGAAGATGCGCCGAGAGGTCAGCTTGAACTCCGCCTAGGATGCAAGCGATCGCTGCGCCTCTGAAGCCCCCAACCCCCTCGGCCCCGATGATGGTCTTCATTTCTCCTTGGCTGCGGTGGCGGTGGAGGGAGGCTCATACGTTGCCTTGGGACGATCCGCGAGGCTGATCCCTCCATCCTCCCTCGCGAGGCGGGTCCCTCCAACCTCCCTCGCGAGGCTGATCCCGCCAGCGGTCCTCGCGAGGTCGGTCACGCCACCCTTGGCGAGGGCCATGGTCTTCCCAGCGTCCTGCATTTCTTCCTCCTCCTCTGCCAGAAGCCATCGTTGCGGTCAAGGCGTCGACCGATTCGCTTCTTCTCGCACGGCTCGAGCTCTTGACATTCGTTGGTGTTGTGGGTGTGGAGGTCGTGGTACACACGCGACCGCTGATCCCCCTGCTTGATGTATCTGGTTCTACCGCGAGCACGGCAGCCCCTTGCGCTTCACGCCCTTGACCTTGGGCTTCTTCTCTCGGGTCAGCAGCCGCAGCTCGAGGAGGGAAAGGGGTCCTTCCGCCTTACTGGCGCACTTGGTCGCCAAGTTGAATAGCTCCGGGATGTGCACAGGTCTACATGCATCGCCAGCCTCCTCCTTCATCTTGACGCCACGCACACCGTCGGAGAAGGCCGAGATGATGGCCTCTCGGTCTCCTTGGGAATCTTGAGGCGCCGCATTGTTGAAGCGCCGATGTACTTCTGCAGGGTTTCTCCCGGTCTGCTGCTTGATGCGGGCGCGATGTCGCCACTTCGGCAGAGGCCGGCCGCGAAAGTGCTCTTGGAAGTTGGCGATGAAGCGGTGCGCATCTCGCCCCTGTGAGGAGATCGTGCCAGAGCCATGTTCACGAGCCAGGTGCGAGCACCGCCCTGAGCGCCATGGGAAACCAGTTCGCGCCATGACCTTCTCGCCCCCGCTGGCGGCTTCGATGCCCAGCTCGTGAAGCGGAGGAACTCCGCAGGGTCGGCCGTGCCGCCGTCCGCGAGGAGGCAGGTGTCTGCTTGAACTTGCCGGAGCCACGCGACGCCGCGTAACTTCGGTGGTGAAGGCGGCAGACTGCGGTGGCCACGGAGGCCTTTGGTGATGAAGGGCCTGGTCTTGCGGGTCTCGCGTCTTTCTTCTTTGGAGCAAGCACGGTCTTAAGCGGCGTCTGGAGCAGAGCGCGTTGTGACGGGCCTGGTGCAGGGAGCACTCAGGCAGCTTCTTGGGGGCGAGGAACCTTTGGCAGCTCTGCTCTCGCCTGCGCTGGTGCCGGACGGAGTGGGTTCTCCCAGGCCACGCGCTTTGGGGCCAAGGCGCTTCGCCGTGGGAGGCGGCCGAGGCGCCCGAAGCTTTCGCTGCGCAAAGGCGGGCGCGCGTGTAGCGAGAAGGGACGGCGCAGGGAGCCCTGCGCGCCGGATGAGCTTCGGTGACGCTGTCGAGCCACTCGTGAGACGCTATCGATGGGCGAAGCGCAGAGCTCGCTTGTCGCGATGAGCGCCGCTCGAGTTTTCCAGTGGTAGCGCTGGAGCGCCGGGCGAGACGAAGAAACCAGCTGGGCGAAGCGAAGGAGTAGCGATGCGGCTGCCTCGCCTCATGGATGGATGCCGACGACGCTGTTGCTCGTTTCCCCACCGGGCCGGTGGCGGCGTTGACGGCAAAGCGACGGAACGACGGGCGGCCACGACGGGCCGCTCTGGCGACGCGAGTAGCGAGAGCGCCCGCGCCGGGCGCTGGCCCGACCAGCGCCCGACATGGATGCGATGGCGGGCGGCAAGAACAGGGCGGCGAAGAGTGATTCCGCGCACTTTACCGGGCGCGCTTAAATGTCGGATTTCGGGTTCCGCAGACCCTCTAGGTTCAAACTACTGGGTGCGCGGAGATCTCACCCCTACCAACCTCGCACCTCGTCAGCCTGCAAGAATCTAAACTACACAAAGAGCAACACAAGGGACACAATGTTTATATCGGGTTCGGGCCACCATTGTGGTGTAATACCCTACTCCAAAGGTGGTGTGGTGGATTGCCTCAGGGCCGACGATGAACAAAGGTAAGGAAGAACAGCTTCATGAGGGTCTCGTTTGGC
Organism: Aegilops bicornis; assembly: GCA_021605145.1. Lineage (NCBI taxonomy): Eukaryota > Viridiplantae > Streptophyta > Magnoliopsida > Poales > Poaceae > Aegilops > Aegilops bicornis. Next base: position 13,531,386 of record CM038669.1, read on the forward strand.
CGGGCGATTTAACTGCTAGGAGGAGTTCGTCGCTCTCTCTCTCTCTCTCTCTCTCTCTCTCTCTCTCTCTCTCTCGATCCTAGATGCCTCTCACGTTGACTTGATGCGTGTGTGGCTAGTCCCTATTTATAGGCGGAGGCCTTTGGGCCTCTTCCCAAATATTGAGCGGAAGAGGCGCCAACAGCTAGCCATTTTGAAAGGGGAACATCTAGTACACTTATCCCCGACTAAAAGTTGGTCCCGGCTCGCCAAAGGCTCGACTATGACGCCAGCCTTTGGGCTCCACGATGACCTCCTTCCTGCCGTTGTGTTGGTCTTGGTCTTGTTGCAATCAAATGGCTTCCTTTGCTTAATGCTCTCGCCAAGGCTTGCCTCCTTTAAGCCCAAAGAGGAAACGAGGACACCTGCAAGGACTAGCGCTCACTGGGCGCCTCTTGGTCGTCATGGCTTGCATCATGGGCACCTTGTGAGGTACTCCCGCCTTGATCTCTCCACCTCCTCGCATGAGCCACTCGACGAGGTCCGTGCACGAGGAGGCTTCCTATCGTCTGGCCTCATGAGGCTTGGCCCCTTGTGAGGGTCTTTGGGCTTGTGCCGATGAAGATGGGCCGTCTTTGGCCACCCCTTCACCCATGCCACGCGCCGCATGGTAGCAAGTCTGGGTACCCCTGCTCCTGCACTGCATACGACAGAACAAAGCCCTAGATTCAATGCATGAAGTAGCTTTACCTCTAATAATACTAAAAATTTAGGTGGCTTTGGAAGAGCTGATGGGAGTAGAAAAGATGCACATGCGTACGGAGTCAGGCAAGTCAAGTTAAAGGTTGCTGCTTTGAAGAACTTATACACGAGGGTCGCCGGGATGCTCGTGGCTCGGCAGGCTCTGGATCTAATGGACAATACGGGCAAGGAGGAAGAAGGGTCAAAGGACCTCTCGAGCCGGTGCTGTGTCGGGAGAACGCAGCGCAGGCAGTAGGATCGGGCCCTCCGGCAGCTATGGGTTTCCTTTCGCCGATGGCGCCGCGTGAACGATGCACCTTTAGTCCTCTACACACACTGCGAAGGATCCGCCGGATCTATAACCAAATGTGAGCAGAGAGAAAATGTCGCTACCGCTGTCTTATTTATATCCGAGTGGATGAGAGAATGAAGAGAGCAACCCTAGTAAAGCAAGCACTCAGTCCCCTCATATCCATATATAGTGGAGTGATTATCTTTTTTCTCTCCACAACAAGTGTTTCAATTTGTGTACGTGGCATTAAAGAAAAGAAACTCTCTATTTAATGTTCACTTGTGCTCCCCGCCCCTCCATTCATTGAACAACCCCACGGGTGAATAAATATACAGTAAGTACTATATTTATATAGAACGAACAAGCTCGAACTATTTTCGCGTAGTTAAAAGTTGAGGGCGGGGCTTTTCTCCGGGCAAAGACGCTACAGTTTTCGGGTAGGCGGTTTGGACAGAGAGGCGGAGGAGGGTGAGCAAGTGGGGCTATTCTATTTGACAGCTGCTACTCGCTGGAAAGACTTGTGATATGACCACTCACTATAGTCATGACCATCGGGCGCTCCGACCGGGTGATGCTCCCTTCCGCTCCGCGCTCTAATCTGGTGCATGACACGTCGACCGGGATGTCGGCTCTCCCACATGTCGGAGTAGTAACAAGGAGCAAAGAATGATGCAAGATATACTAGTATTATATCTTCTCCTTTCCTAAATATAAAGTCTTTGGAGAGATTTCTACTATAGACCACATACGAAGAAAAATGAGTGAATCTACACATAAAATGCATCTATATACATCCGTATGTGGTCCACAAAGTGAAATATCTATGAAGACTTATATTTAGGAAACGGAGGAGTACTACTTTAGGTCGGGAGGAGTGCGTAACCACGGCAAATTGCGAGGAACTGCAGCGGTGCAAGGTAACCAAGGTAGCCCAGTGAACCAACAGTAGAAAACAATGTGGTGATATGGCCATAAAAAACAATGCGCTACGGTCCACACTGTAGCATTAACAGTAACACTCCTCTTTGTTTGGATCCCTGAGATAGAGCTAGTTTGGGTTGAAATAGCCTCAAATTATCGAAACAAGATGGGTTAGTTTGAGCTAGATTGCTCTAACCCAGCTAAAAAAACTAGCCCGGTGGAGAGGTTCTAATTGGGTTAGTTATCCCTCGGCCCACTAAAAGAGAACTAAATAAATCTCACCTGCCCGCACTGTATCGCTTCCCCCTATCGCACCGACTCCCTTCCTCTCTGCTCCCCATAGGCCGCCCAAGCGCCAGCTTGCCCTCTCTCCTCTGGCCGCCTCCTCCTTCTAGCCTCCGCCGCCTCTACTCCGCCGCCCTCTCCCTCCGGCCTTCGTCATCCGCTCCCCCTTCACCAAGGTCGTTTTTCTCCTCTCTGTCGCATGCTGCAGCAAGCATCTACTAGGGAGGTCGCGAGAGGGTGAGTTTGTTCTTTCCTTCTCTGCCTCACGGCCATATCATTCATCTTGCTTACTCTAGCGCTTAATTGTGATTTGGAAAAGTAGATCCCATCAAACTTGCTATAGATTTGTGAATTTACCCATGGAATTGTTTGATGCTTGCTTGAGGAGGTAATAAATCTTTCTAGAGAGGCCCAAAGATTCAGGTCACCTTTCTAGGTATTTCAATTTCAAAGCTTGCATTATTTGTAGAGGCCCAAGATTCAGCTTCACCTTTTCTAGGTATTTCAATTTCAGGGCTTGCATTATTTCTAGAGGCCCAAAGATTCAGGGGCTTCACCTTTCTAGGTATTTCAGTTCTGTGCTTGCATTATTTCTAGAGGCCCAAAGATTCAGCTTCACCTTTTCTAGGTATTTCAGCTTAGTGCTTGTATTATTTCTAGAGGCCCAAAGATTCAGTTCACCATTCTAGGTATTTCAAATAAAGGCTTGCATTATTTCTAGAGGCCCAAAGATTCGGGCTTCACCTTTCTAGGTATTTTAGTTTCAGAGCTTGCATTATTTCTAGAGGCCCAAAGATCTCAGTTCACCTTTCTAGGTATTTCATTCAGTGCTTGCATTATTTCTAGAGGCCCAAAGATTTATTTCACCTTTCTAGGTATTTTTAGTTCTGTGCTTGCATTATTTCTCTAGAGGCCCAGAGATTAAGTTCCCTCAAGAAGCTGCCATGCTACCCATGCCGGTGTCGACCTCAACTCGCAAGGGCCAGCGGGGAGGGGTTCCTCGGGCTTGGGCTCTACAGAGCCTTCCTCCGTAGCGACGAGATGGCGAAGCTCCTCCCTCGGTTCGTGAGGGCTCTTGATCCCTCCCTATCGTGAGAACTACGACTTTTCGTGATGAGTTAGCTCATTCTTTGTTTCATGAAGTGTTTTTTATTTTGTGAAGCTTGATTGATCTAACTTGTATGTTTAAGTGGGATATCTCATTTGTATGGAGAAAGTAAAAATTATCATGTTTTGCATGCTTGATTTGTATAGATGGTTCGCTTTATGTCAATCAGTGGAGGAGGAGGCCACAGAAGAGCCGCCACACCAAGAGGGTGCTTTGGATCCAAGGACCTTTTAGTCTCGACTAAAAATAGGGTCCAAAGTAGTCAAATGATTGAGATAGAGCATTTATTGTCAACCTAACCCTCGCCATCCATACACCTCTTTTGGTTTAGAGTTAGTCCAGGGTTAGAATCTAACTCTAACCTCTAACCGAAAGTTAGAGTTCTCCTCGCTCCTGCCGTTCATCGCCATCATACTTTCCCAATTCCTCGTGTTTTCAGAGTATCTCTGCGAATCAAAGAGGCCCTTTTTTATGCGGGTAAAATAAAAGAGGCGCTTTAGACCGGTTTAGGGTCCGTCATTTTTTTATAAACGTGTTATGTCCAAAATTTAATGAACGTGTGCTCACGGTTTCCACGTAAAAATAATCCGGTTTCATGTAGTAATTCATTCATTTATTTATTCTTCTCGCAGGGGGTCGGTATGTAATTGTGGAGGTCTGAAATGTAAAGTACCCGGCATATGCTCGAGTCATGCATGCACTTCGACCCATATAATCTATGTCCCACATGTGGGAGAATGGGAGCATGTGTCGGGTGTCAAACCAAGCGGATCTCGGGTAGGGGGTCCTTAACTGCGTCGTCTAGGCGGATGGTAACAGGAGACAAGGGACACAATGTTTTTACCTGTGTTCGGGCTCCTCTCGAATGGTGGTAAACCCTACTCTGCTTGATTAATATTGATGATATGGGTAGTACAAGAGTAGATCTACCACGAGATCAAGGAGGCTAAACCCCTAGAAGCTAGCCTATGGTCCCATGATTGTTGATGTTGAAGTTGGTGTCCTCACGGACTAAAACCTCCGGTTTATATAGACACCGGATAGGTTAGGGTTACACGTAGTCGGGTTTACAATGGTAGGAGATCTACATATCCTCAGACGCCAAGCTTGCCTTTCCACGCCAAGGAAAGTCCCATCCTGGACCACGGGACGGTAAGTCTTCAATCTTGTATCTTCATAGTCTTGGAGTCCGCCATGACGATAGTCCGCTATCCTGATGACACCCCTAGTCCGGACTCCTCAAGAGTCTCTCGAACCAGGCTTCAATGACGATGAGTCCATGCTTGGCGTTGATTGTCTTCGGCATTGCGGTAGGCGGGTTCTTCTCCAAATTCCATATATTGTCAAATAGTGTCCGCTTCCGATAAATGCCGCGCTCTTCAAATTTCTACGCCCAATAATGGCAATCTGTCCGAAGTGTTTGAATGAATGCGAACAGCCAGAGGTATTTTTACAATTACCCCCTAGTCACAAGAAATGAGCCGCCCATAAAAGGGGCAATGATCTAGATCCGAGTCACACCATCTCCCCTTTGCAAGCTTTCATCGGAGCGCCTCGCACCCAAGTCCATTCCATCATGGGATAATCGACGCTCCTCTTCTCGCCTCCCGGCCCTCAACCAGAAATTGGGAGATGCTCGGTCCCGCCTAACGATCTAGTCATACTCCAAACCAAGGATTTCTCCCCAGCCTTCTTGGTTCCGGTTCGAGCCGGGACTTGCCACCTACAAGGGCGGAAAGCAAGCGGAGAGCATCCCAATCCCTCTAAAGGAGAGCGGGTGTGCTTCATCTCTTATCTAGTAAGAGTCCTCGATTTCCCATCCATCCGTTTCTCCGGGGAGCTCTTGGAGTTCTCTGACGGCTCCAATTGCACCATCTTACTCCCTGCCTCCATCCCGCACATCATGGGCTTTGTGGCCCTCTGCAGAACTATTCTTGGGTGTTGAGGCTCACTTTGATTGTGGAAGACAATATTCTGCCTAGTGCCCCGCTCTCATGAGGGGTCAATATATCAAGTGGGCGGAGCCGAAGCTATGGCGCCTGATCGCCGGGACCGGATAATTGTCCGGAACCCCAAGAAGGCGTCCGGAAGACCGGCCTCGGAATGGTTTTACATGGAGGACGCCCCGCCGTGATCCTCGTTCGGATCGGGCCTTTTCGAGAGTTCAACAACGCCTTTCCTCGGGTTGAAGCGCCTAAAACTGGCGCCTCGGAGCCTCCCGGAGAGAAGATGACCAGGACGTCCGTTATTTGACGAAGGCGAATAAGGTTATCGCCCATGCCGGATTGGACCATGCCAGAGTCATGGCAATCTGCATTATGAGGGGAGTGCAACGCCTTCATACAGAGGCCACCCCATGTGGGACTTCAATCTGGGGAGGACGACGCCATTCGGCTATGGCCGCATAAGAAGGTCGAATCGGTCACTTTGAACTGGTGAAGACCTTTGTCTCGCTATGTACAAAGGAGAGGAGGAGGACTTCCTCGTCTCAACCCATCGGGAGGAGTTCTTCTAGTAATCCTCGGCTGGGTAAGCAAACATCTTAAGTAGATATGTCCGGATCCTATGTTCCCGTAGTTAAATATCTTGTTTCATGGTTTTTGTGCGCAGGACTGCGCCGGATCAGGAGAAGATACACAGCCCGCTTCCACAACCCGAGGATCCTGAACGGTCCCTCGATCCGGACTCTCCAAGAGGATCCGGATATAAAGGTGGAGTTGATCGATGGGGTATTCTACCAACTTAGCGCCGATAACGCATTGGTCGCCATTACGGCGGATTACCCCGAATATTTCAGCCTCCACGGCTAAAGGAGACCGAGATCCCAAAAATTGAGATAACGACTCCACCGTGCTTTATTATTGACCCACCGTATACCAATGGTGTTTCGCAGGGTACCTTTCAAGGCAGGAAGCACTGAGCTCGCTACCGACCAACAAAGCGGGCAAGGCGCCCGCAGGTTAAAAAAGAAGTCGCGGTCCGGATCGAAACTCAACAAGTAACGGTATGGCATGTCACCATACACCCAGGATTGATTCCTCGAAGGCGAACTAATCGCTGATATCCTTTTAGGAAAAAGAGCCGCTCATGGATCGATCCGGAGAGGTTGCCGATCGAACCTTCACGAGACCGAGGCTTCAAAGCCGGGTCCTCTGAGGCTGAGGCGAAGCACGAAGACGTCAAGGCCGATGTTCCCATAATGCGAGAGGATGCCGAAAGCAGGTTGTCCGCCACCAACTCCGAGGTGGAGAGCGCTTTGAACCACAGGAGTCACGGATAGTTCTTCGTGACGTGTTTCTCCCCTGAGGCCTTGAATGCCTTTGAGCTCTGGAGATGCGCACCGCGTTGCACGCAAGATGGACTAGCCAGAGCTAATGAAAGCAAGATGTGAAGGACATACGGGTAAGTAATTTTGACAGTTATATATGCCAGTATGGCCTCGAGACTTAAAATAGTTAGAATAACTGGATATAAGGATCATTTGTTATGCAGGATCTTACAAAAAGAATACTTCACCGTCTCCGGAGCTCGAAGAGTGCAAAGCCCAACTTGAGGCCGGACTAGCCGCTGCAGGGGAGCTACCGAGACCCAATTTTAATATATGCTTCAAAAGATAAATAACTTAGGAAGTGCTTGGCGTGTGTGTAAAGCCGACAAAATATTGCAGAATGGCGCCGATCGATCCTCGACAACAACAGCTCTTGGCGCCAGCTTAAGGCTGGCGAGAGCGTGCTTACAAGGGTGCGGCAGAAGAATAACCTCCAAAGACGCCAACACCAAGCTGGGTGAGGAACTCGGGCGAGGCGTTCGCGCCGCGCTTATCCGACTCCATAAAAGGAGAATCGGACGTCTTCGTCATGACATTTTCAAGAAGTATGCTTGAGTGAACTTTGAAAGAGTTCTACGAGGAAGGCGACTAAACATAAACATGTATGTAGGTTTGCTCACAAAACAGGTCGCCCCCGAGGAGGAGATGCCCAATTGTCCGGGTGATCTCCTTCCCCGACTTGGCGCATTTACCTGCACGAACGAGTCCTAAAGTGATGAAAGGCATCGGTCAAGCCTTGTGGCTATCAATCTCCCTGCCTCAAGGCATTGGGGAGCTGGCGGAGCGGCTTCAAGAACGCACGGGCGGCAAGCTTCCTGCTATGGAAGATATATCTGCTCCTTTGCCGTCAAGGCGCCAGGAGGCTCGGGTCATGGTGAAGACCACGCAAGACACGATAAGGTCGACCCAAACCACATGGCCGAGGTCGGACCTGGGGGCCGGATGGGATGGAGATCCTATGAAAGCTTAGTGATGTACGGCCAAGTAGAATTGTCCCGCCAAGTATTCGACTAAAGAAGATTGTAAATTAGATAGCCTATTAGATGGCATTGAGGAGGAATACAATGAGTCGAATTGACTATGTAACAATATGACATGAAAGAAATGTCTTCTAAGCGGGATTGTAGATCGCTTGTCGAGCTTTTACCTTTTTTGCTTCAACCTCCGGACCCAATAGTCCGAGTGTGTCCAACGAATACCCTCGTGGTTATATAAGAACCGTGGTATGCATGGGAGACAAAGGCGTAGGGTTCATTATGTTGGTGTATCGAGACATAAGTGCCCAACTAGTTATGCGATATTACATGGGTAGTAAGAAGCATCTTCCAGGGAGAATAGTTCCGAATTAAGGGTTCCTTTTCGGGGTGCATGCCCTAAAGTGCATGTCAAAGCTGCTATTAGCAGAAATCATCGGGGGGCAGATGGGTAAAAGTTAAAAAATCATCTTTCAATTCACCGACCGAATATTCCCTTAAGAACTCTAGCTTTAAGCTTTGGCTTCACCCGGTCCCGAGGTACACATCCGAGCTGACCCGCAAGAACAATACGCGAGAGGTGCTCTTTACCACCTGGCAGTCAATAATCGGGAATGTAGGAGTAAGCACGCAGAGCTGTGCAACCCAAGCTTGGCCAAAACTTAAGTCATATCGATGCATATAATGGCGAATAAAAGGTACATGCGCAAGTTTAACACATGTGCCGGGCATGAAGCCGAGATAAATAAGCTTCTGTTAAAGAAGCCCCGGTGTATAATGAGTGCGGAAGAAGTGCAAACGAGCCTCTAAAAGGCTACAGAAGAAGAAGGAGGAAGGAGAGAAATAAAAGACAGCAAAAACAAAAATAAAGAATGCGGACGGAGGAAGGAGACGAAATTGAAGTCCGGCACTTAGGGCGAGAATCTTCGTAGACGGCCATGCTCCATGGGTTCGCTCAAGTCGTTTATCCGATCGCTTTCAGAGAAGCGGTATGCTACCGATCAGGACCTGGTCGATGATGAAGGGACCTTCCCATTTGGGCTTGAGTTTGTCCTTTTCTTGTCCCGGCAGCGTAGAACTAGTTCGCCAACGTTATAAGTTTTCGCAACTGCATTTCCTCGCTTTTGATATCTTCGAGCTTCGGCTTGATAGAATGCGAACGAAGCTTTTGCCACGCCGCTCCTCCTCCAATGCGTGCAAAGCCCGTCCCGCGCGATCGAGTTCGGCTTCTCTTTCTTCATACATGCGGCACTCGAGGTGAGTCATGAATTATGTCGCGAGGCAAGATCTGCTCTTCGCGCGACACCATAAAAAAATGGTGTGAATCCGGTAGTGCGATTTGGCGTGGTCCGCAGCCCCGTAGTACGGAGTCAGGCTCCTCAACCCAAAGGTCGTGTTAGATTCCTTGAGGGACCGCGACTAGTCCGGGGTTGAATGTCAGCTATGATTAGACCGTCATTGCCCAGCTCGACTTGACCATTAGTTTGAGGGTGATAGACTGAGGCGTGTCAGGCTTGATGCCCATGTTTTTGCACCATAGTTTGACCTCATCGGCTGTAGGGGTTGGTGCCATTATCGATTGATAATCTTGTGGGGAACACCGTAATGGTGTACTACCTACGATATGAATTCTATCACAGTCGGTCTGGCCCGTTTTAGCGAGCTTGGCCTCTATCCATTTGGTGAATTTATCTACCATGACCAATAGGTATTTAACCTTTGTGGGTTCCTCCCTTAAAGAGGGGTCCAATCCATATCAAGCCCCTCTAAAGCGCATGAGAGCGGCCGGGTGATGGTATAATAGTCTTAAGAGGCGTGTGGGTGCCATGTGGCTTTAGTTAGCAAAAATTTGGAAGCAACGGCGCATCGTTGGACTAAATCCTAGCATCTGCCAGACGTCAGGCCAATAAAATCCTGTGCGGCGAAGGCCTTGCCTACAAGGGCCCGGAGCTGCGCGCGTGGAGTGCCCACCCCGGTCCAAGGCATGAATTTCCAGCCGAGGAGGTTCGCCCTTCCTCTTGAAGATACACCTTTGAAGGACTCATTAGTGCTTTTCTTCAAAGCTCTCCTCATAAGACTTTATAGGCTTTAGAAACGCCATTACTATGCATTTGGCGCAAAATGACCTCATTTTGGTCTTGAGGAGTTCACGCCTGGATTAGGTAGGCTAGGAATGGATTCCGTCCGAAGGCGATAACCGCCATTATTTCATGAGCCGAGAGGAGTGTTTATCACAAAGGCGAGAGCCTCACGGAGTGTGCTTTTAGTAATTGGCATCGGGCGTTGCCTTGGTTAGGTCAGATTATTTGTGCCGGACTCCCCTTCCCATAAATACGGATAAAGCTTGGAACAGCCGTTGCCAAAAAGATATTGGGTGGGGCGGCGCCAGCGTTTTAGCGCCCGATGCATGCCAATATATCCGCCGCTGATTTGTTATCCCGGGCTATATGATGAAAGTCGAGCCCTTGAGCTGCGTCTTGACATTTTAGGACCGCGTGCGGTATGCTGCCATTACCGGATCTTTGGCGTCAAAGTCTCCGTTTATTTGAGATATTAGAGGTTTGAACTCGCGCCAGCACCTCTACAAGCGTTGAATGCCCATGGAGGCGCCATCAAAGAGGCCATGCGAGAAGGGCCTACGGGTATTAAAACTGCGTTGTTGGAGTCCCGGATGCCATTATCCCGGGGCGTATTGGATCTGTGTCCCCGGTTAGAGACGTCAGACTGACGCCGACCCCGAGCCAGCCAACATTTTGGAGCCCGTCGAAGTGCATGATCCAGTGGAGTATCTGTGGTACTGCTCTTTAAGGAGTTAAACCCAGTCCATTTGTGCACGGCTTCGGCCAAAACACAGGACTTAATAACAAATCGTCGGTAACACCAATTATGTCGAATGGAAAGAGCTCTATGGCCCATTTAGCAATCCGGCCCTACTTGTCGCGATTGTTTATAGATATTGTTAAGAGGTACTTCGAGGCTACCGTTATCGAACACTCTTGGAAAGTAGTGTAAGCAGCTTCCGAGATGCCATGAACACCGCATATGCTATCTTTTGATAATGTAGGGTTACGGGACTTGCATGGAGTTAGGACAAAGTGGACACATAATAAACCGGTTTTTTGAAGCTGAGGGAACCGGTGTCCCGTCAGATTTCTTGTTCGACGATTGACAGGCGCCCGCAGCGGCAACTTGATGTGTTGCTTGGCGATATATAATAGCATTGGTTTGCTCGGGTTGGGCGTATGACCGAGGACCGGATTTGTAGCCAAGAATGGCCTTTATTTTCTTCGAGTCCAGTAGTGGCTGCATCCGAATCCACTCAAAGTGTTCGGTCTTGCAGCGGAGGAGAAGCTGTAATAGAGGTAATGCCTTTTCTCCTAAGCAGGGAGATAAAAGCGGGCTTAGAACCGCTTCCCCTCCTGGGATCAATTTTTGTATTTGTTTGAGGTCTTTTTGGAATATCCAATTGTGACGGAGCTTGAATCTTGGCTGGGTTTGCTTCAATTCCTCCTGCCGGACACAATGAAGCCCGGGAGCTTTTCAGGTGGAGCGCCCGAAGGCGCATTTTCCGGATTGAGCTTGATGTCATATTTCGAAGATTGTCTAATGTGAGCCTCAAGTGCGAATCTACTAGAGTTTCGACATGTTTGGTTTGGCTTGACCACGTCATCTACTATATGCTTCCACCGCTTTTGCCCGGTAACTGGTTGGCGGACATGTACGTCCAATCATGCTGGCTGATATATTGCTTGGCGGCGTTTTTGAGCCCAAAGGGCATTGTGTTGAAAGCGAGCGGGCGTATGGAGTTATGAATGCTATTGTCGGCTTGTGCAGCTCTACCATCTTGATTTAGTGGTAGCCGTAGCAGAGTGCGTCGAGGAAGCACACAATGAGTCGTGTCCTCTTTGTGGCATCAATGATTTGATCAATTCGGCGGGAGGGAAGGGATCCTTTAGGCGAAGCCTTATTGAGGTCTTTGGAAATCAACACACAGAGCACCGGGATTTATCCCTTCTTTGAGTACCATCACCGAGTTTGCTAGCCCGATCCAGGATGTTTTATATCTTCCGATGAATCCGACCTCCAAAAAGTTTGGCTGGCTCCTCTCTCCCCATAACTTCCATCTCTTGGGTTAGGAAAAGCCGTAGAAGAACTTTGTTTGGTCGAGCTTGAATCCTTTTAGGATATTTAGGCTGTGCTTTCGGACGGTGGCGATGGGATTCTGGCATATCACGAAAGTGCCGAGGCAAAAGATGTCCAGCTTTTCTTGTAGAAATTTCGTGAAAGTAGTCTTGGTCTACATCGAGGTTTTAATTGTGCCCCGATGGAGGCTGTCTTTGCGAGGTCCGTTGAATTGGACTTAGAATTTGACTATTTCATCCGCCGGTTTTAAAGAAGTGGACTTGGATCTTTTATCAAGTATCACATCGTCCACATTCACCGTGGAAGCGCATCGCCAGTGAGTTCTCGACCACTAAGACTTCGGATAGTGCCTCGAGGGCTAGTGTGCGGGTATCTTATCTTATTTGGTATGAAGCGCTATGCTCGGATCACTTCTAGCGAGAGTGATGATTCCGTTCGAATAGGGCATTTTAAGCTTCATGTACCCGTAATGGGGGTATAAGCTTACCAAAGTTGTGAATGCCTCTCGTCCTAGCATCGCATGATGATCTCGGTATTGTTGAATGGGGCCACTTGAAATGCTGACCTCCTCGGACCTCAGTAATTGTCGGCCATGAGCCGAACACTACATCCGGCGAGATTTTTCCTGCGTCACGTATACTTCTGGTGGGGATTATTCCTCTAAAAGGTTGTCTTTACCTTCGCTCATGCTTGGTTCGATCCTATTTCCATCTTCCGGAGGGATTTCCTCATAGATGAGAGGTTTAATGCCTTTCACCGCCATCCATAATTGCACCTTAGTAAAGCGGCAAATCCGCTTACTATCTATTTGAGAACCAATGCGGCTAGTGCAGGCGGGCAGTTCGGAATTGGGTTAAATCCTTGGCATTGAAGGTAATAACCCGTGTCCTCAATAGGATTCATTGTTGCTACATAGTAGACTTTAGCAAGGAATTCTTGGAGTTAAATCGCTTTACATATATTGTTTGATGCGAAAGTCTTCAAGAAGGTGATTAAAGACCGTGACTTGGTGTTGCTTTGAGCTGGCTGATTAAAACTAAAAGCTCTTACATACTTTTGGCCACACTGCCATAGTATCCAACATGCTTTCGAAGGCTACAGGAGTTGGAGCGGGCGCCCTGCGTGCTAAGTGAATTTTGTAGGGTCCGCTTAGCTAACCCCTCCAAAGATGCAGTTCCACGTACCCTTTAGGGGGTTTTAGTTTTTGGTATTCAACCCCGGTGCTTGATAATGATGCACCCTTTTGTTCCGGGACTAAGGGGATGTATTGAGGGCCTGGATTATCCCAAAATTTACTTCGGGTTTTCCAAAGGCCTCCATTGCACAATAATATTTTTGTACTATGGTCACTAGAGTCAACAAAGCGTGTGATTTAGCCGGGACCATTTTATGGCGCTTAGTATTCCCTCGTCTGCAATTATTATTGCAAAAAATTGGGATTGCGCCCTCCTCTCGGCGCCCTTTTTATCCCTGCTCATAACCTTTGAGGAGATTCGGGCCCGTAATGATGTAATTGCTTCACCGGGTTTCTTGCCTTTAATTCGGTCGAGAGAGATCGCCTAATGTTTGGGTGGTGGTGGCACTAAATCCTAACCCCGGCCCACCCAGGGACTCAAGGGCCGAGAAGCTTCCAACTCGGAATTTCGGATTTTTGAGTGCAATCCAATGAGTCCGCCCGCCGCCTAACTTTAAGTTGTCGGTTTGGATTGAACATCCGGCCCTTCTCCGCAGGAATCCGCATGGAGGGATCAGAATCCTTATTTAACTAGTCCCATGTAGAAGAATTCCATTGTTCCTTCTATCACGCAGCAATATGATGGGTAGCCTGGGAGAGTTGGTCTCTTCTGATCGGTTTTAGGCCCGATCCAGTCATTTAATCAGTGGCTTAATTCTTACCAAGGGCGTCATGCTATCCAAGAGCTCGCTTATGGAGTGAGAGCTCTCATTGATCTAACTGCTCTAAGGCCCTAACTAACATGAAGATTGGATTTGATGACTCGAGAGGTCATAAATCGCTTGCCATGAGTCGAACTAAGCTATTGGCGAGAAAACCACAAGTCAAGAAGTCCGGACCACGATGGCCAAGGCTTCTTTGGCTAAGGTGTCGCCTTAAAGACAAGGCAGATGAGGCATCCCACCCCGACGGCGATAGCATGAGGAACTCTCAAATGAAAGCACCAATGTTCTGCAGGTCAAAACCGGGCGGATCTCGGGTAGGGGGTCCTAACGTGCATGCTCAGGCGGATGGTAATGGTGGACAAGGGACACAATGTTTTTCCCCAGGTTCGGCCCTCTCGATGGAGGTGGAATACCCTTACCCCTGCAGTTGAATAGCTGATGATATGCGTAGTACAAGAGTAGATCTACCATTTAGATCAAGGAGGCTAAACCTTTGTAAGCTAGCCTATGGTATGATTGTTTATGTTGAAGCGTTGTCCCATTTGACTAAAAACCCTCCTATTATATATAGACACCCACAGGTTAGGGTTACACAGAGTCGGTTATAATGGTAGGAGATCCACATATCCAGACGCGTTTGCCTTCCACGCCAAGGAAAGTCACATCCTGGACACGGGGACTAAGTCTTCAATCTTGTATCTTCATAGTCTTGGAGTCCGGGCTGCGATTTATAGTCCCGGCTTATCCTGGACACCCTGAGTCGGGACTCCCTCGGACCCGGATTGCCTCCAATGGGCCAAACGCCTCCGGCGGCTGAGGTGGAGACGGAGAATTTAACAAAATTTGCAAGGATATCACCCCAGATAGATCGGGCAGATTGGCCTTTGAAGCCTCTCATAAGCCATATATGGAACTTAGCGGTGGAGTTTTAAGCATCTCCAGACTTCTTTGGCAAGGGGAACCCGGGTGTGCTTCCAAGAAACGTCTGGTGCGTACCGGATCAATGTCGTGCTCGTGAGCCCGGCGGTTAAAGAGACTTCGAGGTAAGGGGCGATGTGGAGGGAAACACAGCGAGGCACTCTGGACCAGAACCTTAGAGGAGCACTCTGGCGTCCTAGGAGACTTTGCGCTTAGCTAATTGTAAAGCAACTCATTGAGTTTTGGTAACTGAATCTGTCCGAGGACCTGTGACTCTAAGACAAGCCTCGAAATTCACTCTGGTGTACTCTTAGGAATGGTTTGCATACGTTATATACAAACCCCTATAGCTAGCTTGTGCTTTGAATGATAGTATCCGCTACCTTGTGCTACCCTCTCATCATAAGCTTTGGGTGAACTGAGCGGAAGAGGAAAACATACAGGAAGGATCGTGATCTTGCTATGTTAACTGGAAAAGGCATGTTTTAACGATAATGATATGGTTTACGTAATATTCGAAGAAAACATAACAGCGTTTGTCATCTCTATAGATCTTCCGAAACAAAGAAAACATGCTTTCATGCAACTTTACTTTTAGCTACTACTAAAGCGTGTTATTTTAGATTGCACCGCTCATCTCCGTTTTATGTAAGAGCCAAAGCATGCATATAAAACCCATATGCTCATCATATTATCAAAGCCTACACATGGATACTTTGGGAGTTGCAATTGGAATGCACCAAGGAAAAACTAGCGGTTAGCATCATCGAGGACATCTTTGAAGAATCCAATTAAAGATCCCATGCAACTCAGCCACGGAATACGGTTTATCGATGGGCAATACTGCTTTTTGATTGAGACCTTTTGCATCACTACTGATGTCGGCCGTAATACTACTTGCTCCGAATCCGTCTTGATAAGGACTTTATGCAGTTACCAAGGATCGGTGAGGCATTCTTCGAAAGCGCAACTTATCGGTCGCATGAACTCCCTAGTGAAGGCTTTGGATCTATCTGGCTCATGGCCCTCTTCAAGCTCTCATTGTCCGGGGAACAAGAACGGTACCGGTTAATGGTTCGTCATGGTTCTTGCATGTGGAATAGGATGCCATGAGGAGGTCGATAACAGATCGATTAGCGAATGGCTAAGTTTCTAGCATCGGATTCAATGGTGAAGGCTTAAACAATAGCGATTGAGCTTTAAGCGTTCTGGGTCAATCACTTTCTCCTGCTTTGGTCGAGGGAGAGCTCCCGCCTACCATGGGTAAATGCTAGGGATCATGTCTTATTGAACGGAGAAAATGCATCACGAATGTCTTTAATGTGTGGTTTTTGTCCTTTATTTTACCCGAAAAGACCAAGTGTTGGGTTTAGTGATATGGCGAGCCTCTTTGACGTAGCGTCACCGAGCGAGATCAACTCACACGTCAGCGAGCCCTCATACTAGAAGCGGTACATATTTCTCCTCATAACCCCCATTGTCATTGACACTTGAGTGCATCAACAAAAGCTATATAGGATTTGTGGCATCTTATGAACATACAAGGAACCGGATCAAATTTTGTAACATCTTTACGCTACTAAATTCAATGTTAGTTCAATTATTGAGTTCTAATGCTTTCAATGCAAAGTGACACACCTCAGTCCTTCAAAATGCATTCCTCGGGGATCCTAAAATGTAGGGTCTCATTGATACAGGTGTGTATCTTGATAGTCTCATCTCTGCTTTCCTATGAATCATCCGAGGTGAAATGAAATAAAGCGATTCTTTGCAAACAGAAATTCAAATTATCAACCACATAATAACGATAAGGCGAGAATCCACTTATCTGTGTTGAAATGATCTTTAACTTGACATGATTTTGGATTGCTGTACATGTTCTCACAATGACATTCCCTGACTCAAGTCAGCAGGGCTGGCTCTTTAAAATGCCCATCATAAACCTAGGCGGATAAAATCCAACTTGCATAGGGCAAATTATGGAAATGTTCCTCTCGGGGATATGGAGGATCTTAACAAGGAATTGATAAAGATCTCACTAAACCAATAGGAACCTACTCCTTTTAATGCCCTCCCCTTGAGCGCCATGTTCTCCGCGAACATCATGCTCAGAAAGCGGATCATTCAGGTCTAACTAATCCAGCAAAAACAGGAACTGTTTTTAGGACGAGGGCTCGTTCCATTATCCTATGGATGCAGTCAAGTTTCTTAACCGAGCCAATTTTGGAGGAGCAGTTTTAGGAAGAATACAAACCCCGTTTATCGCCAAATACAGAAGCCCCTCGGGCATTAGAAGGTAACGCACATCTGACATGTCTTTCTGGGCTGTGCAATTTTTTGATAATCACTTTGCCATCCTTCCGCGATACGTCGCTGCGACGAATACTCGTTGGGGCAGTTCCTTAGGGCGGGACCCTCCTTCGTGACCAGAATCTTCGGTTTAAGGCTGGTGTACCGCGACCGGGAGGGTAATGGGCGATACGCTTCTTCCAAAACTGCATGATGTCCCTTTTGGGCGGTCCCTGACCCATGAAGAAATGAGGCGGCTGAGAGTTCGGTTCATGCCATCAAGAAGGATGCGCTCGTCCCAGCGGCTTTAGTGCAGAGCGGTGATTGCTTAGCGGTGGGTTGCCATAATTGCCGATGTTCTTCCTCAGCGATATCCGCTGCGCATGTTGATTAATCATCTGAAACCACAACTTGCCGAGCCACATCATGAGGTGCGAAGGGATGAGCGTAGGAAACTCCCGGCCATGATAAGTAGGATGGCCTTCGGATCGTCGATTGAATATATCAAGCCGTATTAATGAGCGACCCATCAGAACCTATGGAGTGAAACTAAATGGAGACTAGCGACAGCGTAATCCTTGGGAGTAGCGCTGAATTCTACCAGGATGTTCCACAGGAAGTGGAGTCCTTATCTTTATGGGGCGCATCTTGGCGGTTAGCTGCATGGCATCTTTGAAGGGGCGTAGGTTCCGGCGGCGGTGAAATCCTTCCCGGTGAACATTGAATCCGTCAAAGTAAACTTCCATGAGCCCCGACTTTGGGAGGGTGGTACATGCGTCCTGCCCGCCCGATGACGGGACCAGCCTTTTTGGTAGTAGCAAGTAAGGCACTTACTGGACTCCCAGTGCTTGACAACGCTTTGTAATATATCCCTACTTGCAGAAACGATTCTGATGTGGGCTGCCTTTACGCCTCGCCAAGGGAGTCGATCTTCACTTAGGAGGCGGTGATAGCTTTCTCATAGGAGCCGCTACAATTTTAAATGATACCGCATCGATCAATCGATTTACATAAGGACACTTCTTCGATAATTGTGACAAAACTCCCCATGTCATGCATAGATGTTGGCTCCTACTTCTATGACAAATCCGAAAATGAACCAGAATGGCATTTGCCTCTGGCGGGCGGAGACGCATCATTCTTTGGGCTGATGAGTCTTTTAGGAGGCGAGTAGAGCAGTGGAGATGCTGTGGGCGCGATGCGTGGCGTATTTTCCTATAGAGTCCAATAACGCCAGTAGCGCTTGAGCAGGGTGTTGTCGAGGCTGGTTGAATTTGCGATTGGCGCAATCAAGCGTCGCGTGCCTGGATGAATAGTGAAGGGCGGGGTCCTACTCAATTCATACTCAGATGTACCCCGGGTCGGATGGTAATAGACGGTCTTTGGCGGTGGGAAGTACGGATTTTTGAATGCTCGGTGGAGGACGGCAATCGTGATAAAGCAGGAATGTTCTCGTAAGTGCGGCGTGGTAGGTCATACTCTTGCCCGTGATGATATTAGGACCGGGGCCGTTTACTGAATCTTCCGTGCCAACCTTGAATGGCCGTCCCCCCTGGTCCCGCTCGATCACAGCTTCCACACTGGCGTTTTGACGCCCAAGCAGACCCTGATTAGGTGGGTGGAATTTTTCTCCAGTAATCAAGCTCTTCCTTCGTTGGTTGCTTACCACACCCGCTCGGCCCTCCCGACAGTTGACCCTTTTCAAAAGCCGGTCGACACAACCTCCCCATTCTGCCCAGGCTCGCTTCGCAGCACCTCGAAACGGGAGCATAAATAAATGGCGATGAACCCAGGCCGTTTCACTCTGAGATCACTTTTTAGGCCTCCTCGGCTCTGGGTAATGCTGTTAGAAGCTCCTCCGAATAGTTTGCTGACGCGCATGCCGACCCGGCTGCAGCTCCCCATGAGAGCGACGCCCGATGTTGCTCTCTCAGCATACGCATTTGCTGGCACCATGTATCTTGAGAATAGGCGTTGACGTTAACCATGTATATCGGACCGTTTGACTTTCTTTGTCGCCCAAGTGCTAGCGTGCGTTATAGGCTGCCATTCTCCTGCTACTACGACCGTCGAGCGTCAAGATGTATTGGAGAATGCGACCATATCTCCGTTCCATACGTCAACACTACGTGCGGTCCATTCATCGGTACCTTAGCAATGAGGCTTCATTGGTGTTGTGTCAATGGTCGGGATGTTTTTTGCCGGACTGCATCCTACGAAAAGTAACTGGTGCTGAGGAAACGTTTTTTCAGATATCATGATGGCGTCGGTGGTCTAACCTGTTGAGTATTGGAGGAATAATTATTTCATGCATAATAACACTTGCTTGACACCCTTAAGGTGTAATAGTGGTTGACGGAAGTCGACCCCTTTTTACTCTTTACATCGTTCCTTGACCATTGACCGCCGAGAAACAAGGCGGTGGGCACAAAGCCTGTGTGGAAGGGGAAGCGGTGGGGGGATCTCTTGCAGTGGAGGCTCAGGGAAACTGGCGGGTGATGATGTTCCGGGTTCAGACGTAATTATTAGCGAATCACGCCACGGTAAACCGCGAGGGTGTGGGTGAGTGGAGGGATGGCTCTGAGCCAGCGATAGGGAATTTTTGGTAGGGCGGTAGTAGGCGGTACACGCTCCGGCACTGGATTGCACAACCCGGAGGGAGGCAAGCGGCAAGGACGGCAATGATGGCAGCGGGACGACATCAGGCAAAGCTGAGGTGAGAAATAGAATCATCGGACGTTGAGATGGACATCTGTGCGTAGCCTTTGCTGCAGTGGAGAGATCGATATTGACTAAGTTGATCGTGGTCCCGATGCGTGATCGAATTGGCCCATAAATAGTAACGTCATAAGCGGTCGAGCTTGGTGCCCGGATGTCGGGGAGGAATCTTTATTTAGTTTTGATGCACAACGAGATCGAGATTGAAGAAGAAGCCACTTCATTGGATTCTTCATAGCGACCCTTCCAGCTGCCGTTTCTTCTGTGACAATCAGGATCGTTGACAGGCTTGAATAAACTTACTTTTTAGAACGACAGGAACACTAGGCCCATGAAAGTCGTTCAACTTTAGTGCCCGTGGTCATTCTAGTAATAACATTTTTCGTACATGGCCTTCCAGCGTGTGATAAATGGTCGTTGTGGGCCAAAGCTGGCATTTCTAGCTAAGGGACAACGATTAATAATTTCCACCGCATATTAGAGAATTGAAATAAAATTTCCCACATTTTGGATGGGATCCGAAATATTTCTTTATCCGACAAATTTCTAGTCGGTTAAATATAAATTTTTTGAGGTACGCAAATCCAACGAAGAAACATTACTGTCACGGCAACATGATAAAGTTGACAAAGCCTTGCATACGCGTCAACTTATTTTTTTTAGAGACGTCATAGTAGGCCCACAAGTGTGTGGCGAGAGAACTTATAGCCCATTTGCGTTTTGTAAGAATGTACAGCCCATTTTGAATTCTAATGGAATTTACAACAGCCCATTTACAGTTTGTTAAAAGTACAGCCCATTTTCTAGCTAGGACAACGATTAATAATTTCAACCAACCGTTGAAGACAGAATTCAATAAAATTTCCCACATTTTGATGGGATCCAAAATATTTTATCCCGAAATTTCTAGTCAGATTAAATATAAATTTGTATTACGTAAAAATCCAACGAAACATTAGCATAACAATGAAAATTTAAGATTTTCAAAATCCATAAATAATATTTTATAAACTAATTTATGTTTGGTGCATTTTTTATAATTCTTGCCAGTTTTATAATTACATCCCATTTATTATTTTTAAAGCCCATTTTCCTATTAAGCCTAATGCATCCCTCCTAGGAAAGATTTGCAGCCCGGTGAGCGGAGAATAACAAGTTGACCTTCACGATATTCCTCGGTAAATGTTGGGCTTAGCCATTTTCATCTTGGCAGTATCACAGGTGGAATCGGCTCCAGGCTAGGAGTGCCGACGCCCATTTTTCACTTGCTCTCCTCTCTGTAACCATGATGCCTCGGCCAAGAAAAACTCTCCTTGCTCACGCCTCCAAAAACCTCTTGTCATTGTACAGGATGTCGACAAATCTCGTGATCCTTTGACTCGGGGTTGACAATGGTGTGTCCCATGTCAGACCATGTAGTTGACATTAACTGGCACTTCCGTAAACGGGCTTGTGGTGATGTGGGTCCTAGTGTCATCCATCAAAATAAAGTCTGGATCTCGAATCCTCATATTTCATTGACCATATTCTGCTCGGCACACGGGGGCCCTCCACCTACCTTGTCTTTCAGTAACTGATTGTGATTCCTTCAAATGTTACGACAAACACTCGGAAAGATCTTCCCAAGTGTAAATGCTCTTTGAGTGCTAAGAGTTGCCCATGGCGAACCCTCCAACAGAGGAATGTTTCGCCATAGCCTACTGTCATCCATGTCTGAATAACTCGGTAATTTTAAGCCAAGTATGGGTTTGACTCACCACGTGAACTTGACTCCGATCGCCAACTTTGAAGTTGGGAGGGAATCACCTGACCAGCATGGCTCTAAAACACTCACGGTGAGTGAATACTGCTTCTTGGAGACATCTCATCATGTCGTCATCGGTGAATTTCATCAAAACCAAACCTTGAGCGATAAATGGACCTCGCATCAGCCTGGTTCCAACAGGGTCATTGGAATCCTTAGCCCAATTCTTGTGGTCCTTGCGAGGCGTATGATCACACCTTAAGTGGGCACTCGGCGTCGATCGTTGGTGCATCATATCTCAGCAGTTATCTTGATCAAATGAGGTCTTCGTCTCTCACGCCTGAGGCGATCTTGAAATGTCACGTATTTATAGAACGACAGGTTGTGGATCCTGTTCCTGATCAAATATTGATCTCACGCTGCCCGGTAAATCTACGATGCAACAAACCTCTGACCTTTGGGAAAACATTTGAATAAACTACGCTATTGCAAGACGGTAGGCTAAACTAAAATCGGAGTTCGATATACCTGGTCGGTTGAAAGGCTGGCGTCAGATAAGTTGATGCATAAACCCGTCAGTACTCTGGAAAGCTGGTCGAGTCTGCCCGAGATTACATGGCCATGGCCTCCTCCCAGAGCCTGGGTTTCTCCGTGATAGGAGTGTGAAGTGCATCCATGTTAGGCCAGTGAAGCTCCTCTCTGGAGGCGAAGTGAGGGGCTCGAGCAAGTACTCTTTGTGGGCATGCTCGGATCGCCTCCACCATCACCTCCCGGGTTAGTGCGGGTGAATCCCGAGGGCCTCGTGGTCCGCCGACCGCCGAACCTCTGTGCCGGGTCACTTCTTGCTATAGCATTCGGACCGTAGTATCTAGCAGGCGATCGGCCAGGTCGAGCAGGCCATAGAGAGATTAAATCGGGCTTCGATCACGCGACTTGGGGCTGTGGCCGGTGGCGAGCCATCACATACCTCACCCACATTGAAGCCTCGACCGGCCCGGGCAACTAGCGGTGCGGAAGCTGGGAGGCCGAAGAGCGGCCACGAGCATGCAGGCGAGAGCCCATACTAGAGTCGTGCCAGTTTGCAGCGAGAGGAAGGCGCGCCCGCCTGGACACCTTGCCCAGCGAAAATCGTTAAGGCCAGACGAGGGCCCAGGGAAGCGCGTCCACGTCGGCAGTGGAGCCTCCACTGAAGCCAAGCAGAGTCGCCGGTGGCGAGCGTGGAAGCACTGCAAAGAGACAGCGGATCTACGTTGGCCGTCGGCAGAACTCCGCTTGAAACCATGATATGAGATATCGAAAAAGAATCCCAACTTCTCCAACCATTCGCTTCGAACACCTGCCCTTTGAGTGAAAACATGGGCGCCAAGCGTAAATGATTTCAAAGTGCGAAAGTAGAATGAAATTGGTATGGAGAGGCAAGTTCCTAGCTATGCAATTACGTTATGTCTCGCCAAGAAATTTACGAGAGTTGAGGCCCTTCTGGGAGGAAGTAATGGCCTTCGTCTACGGAGCGGCGGAGGTGGTGACTTCGGATTATGTCACATTATGTTAAAGTGCGAACCTCTGTGTCAGAGGGTGGCTTATATAGAGTCTTGAGGACCTCAATATTACATCATGAGAAGGTTTCTAAATGCGTTGGAGTGGGCTAGGGCGTTCATAGTAACGCCTTATATAAAATGTCATTAAGATCATAAAGACTATTTAACTTCTGAGACCGTTTGGAAGCACCCAAGTGGCTCTTGGACTCTGACATTTGATAGGAGTGGGTCTTGGCCTTCATGGTAAGTGTCTTCTTTGAATACATCGAGTGAAAACCTACCGAGTCATTAAGTAGGCAGCTTCTCTTGCGAGTGTCCTTGTGGAGGGTACCTTTAGGCGGAGTCTATGGCCCTACCCCAGGATACATGACTTGTCGAGACCCTTTATTAGTCGTTTGGCTGGGCTGCCCGAATTGACTTCTTGGCACTTAGTAGTAATTTGTCGGTGGCCTTGATGAAGTCATTTTGGATTAAATTTAATTGGGAAAATCCGAGAAAAGTACCTAAACTTCTAAAAATCATAGAAAATGGCCGTAACTCCAAATGGGAAATAAATTATATATGAAAAAATGATCAGAAAAAATCTAATCTATCATACTGTAACATTTTTTCAGGCGTATTAGAACAATTTATACTTTTGATCAGGTCAAATCAATTAAATGACATTTAAGCTCTCACATATGAAGTTTGAATTTTGAACCTGAGTGTTCAAACCAACCCCATTTAACTTGTTGCTAGATGCATTAAGAGCCAATCAACAGCATGTTGCCATGTCATCTTGTACATCATATTGTTGCATGTCATCGTGGTTAATGTTTCTCCTTTATTTAGCCGGTGTTTGTCCCTCTCGATTGAATGTTGATAAAGCCAGTAGGTGATGATTTGATGACACCTTAGATGAATAACCCTTATCTTCAGAAGTACTGGGAAAGAAAGCAAAATCCCTTGTTGTTCAGGTACAATCCCACTCTCTCGCTCCTGCTCTCTTTTTGCTGCATTAGGACAACAACGGTCATCCCCATTTACTTAACGCTGCGGTGGCTGAACCCCTTTATCCTCTACGCATGACTGTCATTTCCACATTAAATAGAAGAAACCCACTAGCATGAGGAGGGACTTTGTTTGGAGACCTATTGTGCCTACTCATTTCATGCTTGTTTGTTATGCGATGCTCTTGCTTAGGATTGAGTGAGATCTGATTCTTCCCGGAGATGAATGGGAGGTGTTGATCATGTCCTCTCTTGTTGAGGCTAAGTGTAATGTTCACAATGTTTGGTAAAGAGTAGCGGTGAGGAGGCCATGTAGGAGTACATGGTGGATTTGTCTCGTGAAAGCCAGATCCTTAGGAACTGAGATGCATGTGTTTGTGATCCATGATTCCAGCTACTACCATGCATTGGGCCTGAAGTATGACCCAGCTCGACACTTATTCACCCTTATTGTCCTCTTTTTGTCCGGGGAGTTGCCTTGACTAGTTTTACGGTGTTTATGGGATATTAATATTTGGGCTGTCGTAGCACTCACCCTGAGGATTGAGCTATGATCTTGATATAGATACCGTGGTACGGTGTACTGCAAGATGCCCGTTTGGTATCTCAGGAGACCACCCTGCACACATCGTTCAGGGCCATTATGTGAGAGCTCTAGGCTGGACTCCTGCGCATGGAACTGGAATAGGCTGATAAACACGGACTAGAGACATGGAAGGTGTTTTGGTAGGTCATGAATCTACCACGTCGGCTTTTCGGCAGAAATGCATGAGAGCACATGTGGGTTAATGCTGAGCTAAGTGGTGGAAACATGTATGAAGAAGTACACCCCTGCTTGAGTTAACATCATCTATTAGAATAGTAGGTAATAAGCAGCTAAAGGACTTCTATGGGTTGCCTATAACAGTTCATGAACAGAGTGAAAGTGGATTACACTAAAATCATGAAGATAAGCGTGAGT
Source organism: Aegilops bicornis (assembly GCA_021605145.1). Lineage (NCBI taxonomy): Eukaryota > Viridiplantae > Streptophyta > Magnoliopsida > Poales > Poaceae > Aegilops > Aegilops bicornis. The sequence goes on from CM038669.1 coordinate 13,556,213, forward strand.
GCTATGGATAGGCGTTCTCGTGAGGAGGCGGGAATGCGGATCCATAGTGAATTGTATTGATATGGTGAATATGTGGACTAGGTAATAAATGCGCCCACCTCAAAAAGGAGTTGCCCCAACGATTGCGGTATTAGTGTAGGATAGCCAACCACGAGTCAAAGGCTAGCTTGCTTTGTGAGTCTTACTCCACCACCCCCCTTTGTTGATAATGATGCATATGTAGTTAGATTACGATGTAAGTCTTAGCTTTGAGCACATTTTGTACTCACGTTTTGCCTATTTTATGTTTCTAGAGAGAGGCGATCAGCGTAATGGACTTGACGTTCAACATTACCTCGATTTCACGATCTTGTGCCCCTCAGCAAGGATCTGGTAGATATGGTCAGGGCTTCTCGACCTTGCTTTTCATTTATGAATGTGCGTACTCGGACATGTTAAGCTTCCGTTTGTGCTTTGGCTTGTATGCTCTGAGTGTTGGGTCCTTAGAGACCCACATGTTTGTAATATCTGGCTCCTCGGGAACCCTAATGAATAAATACTGCTTGAGTCATTAGAGTTATGTTATGATGCCATATTCTATTTACACATGTCGAGCATATTGTGTATATGTTTGGGAAATGCTTAGTATGTGTGGGATCCGACAATCTAGATTTGTTTATCCATGGCAGCCTCTCATATGGGAAATGTAGTCTAGTGCTTCACTGAGGCGATAGTAGTCGCACTGTTACAGCCGATTCACGAGTCACCGCTAGCGGCACTACTGCTCTGGACACTTGGCTGGTAGTAGCATGTGTTTCCGCCGTTCACCGTATACATCCCTTCGAGAAATGTCACCTTGATGACATCAAGATCTGCCTAGCCTGCTACTGCCAGATTCACCGGAGTTACTGGGATATCACCATTAACTTGATGCTACAGCGGATTCATCACGTTGATGACCAGAGCATGCTCGATGTGAGTTCATGTATACTGACATCCCCATGGGTTAAGCGCCAGCTTTAGGAGTTCCACGACTAGCCATATCGGCCGGGTTCTACTGTCATGTGGATGCTAAGCGACACTATCATCATGTCGTGAAAGCCAAAAAGCGCCATAGCTGGTCTGGCGAGGCCATGGTAAAGTGACAGAGTAGGAATACTGTCGTCGTGAAAGCATAAAAGTAATATAAAGAATTATTCTTGGCTACAGGTCGATGCCAACTTTAGGGTCGGGAGTCACGACAAAAAGGCCATAAGCAGACTTGAAAAAATTCCAAGATTGAACACAACAACTGCTGTTGTTCTATGTTGACACTAGAATTTTTAGAGAAAGCAATAAGGAGCCTTGGCAGGAAGTCTCTCATCCCGAAGGTGATGCGATTCCCCTACCGAACCATCATGGTTGTTGTTGAGAAGCTCTTTGTTTGTGAGAAGCTCTTGTTTGTGAGAAGCTTATACCCAAACCTGCCCCAAATGGGACAAAATTTTCACCCACGGCATGTTGATGCAGCTCCATGATAGCATGCCAGGTTTCATGAATTTTAGAGCCCAGAGTTTTGGATTTACTAGAATTTAAAAAGCCGGCAAGCATCTCAATGTTTTCTGAAGCAATCCTTGATTGTCCTGGTGTTTTGAAATTTATTCCCATCTCTTGCATGGGACCTATGATTCACCCCAAGGACACACATGTGATTTTTCAACCAACTTTACTTTGCATTGGAGCATGTGCTTGTAGTTCAAAATTTGAATTATGCACATAAAATGCCTAGAAAAACCATTGTTAGTGTATAAAAAGGCCAAGCAGAACCCAAAAAAATTCATTCCGTTTCTTCCATAGGACCTAAGCATGCACTAAAGGACACATATTTGATTTTTCAACAATTTGTATGCACGGAGCATGTGCATGTATGAGTTTAATTTTGAGATTGTGCACCTGAAATGGCTAGAAAACCAGGTTTAATGTATGAAATGTCCAACGAACCACTGAATAATTCCAATTTCTTCTGACACACACACTACACAGTTTGCATGCTCACTTTGCGGATAAAAGGTCTAACAATTCAAACACCGTCCATTGCCATTTGAGCGCCATTTTGTAATTCAAATCAAGTAGATCACCACGATTTATTCTCACCAATAGTGTGAGATATAGTACAAAAAATACCTTGGAGCACCCGTCGATGTATAAATGCCTATAGCTTACGTGAGAAAGGTATGTAATTTCACGATTCAGTAGTGACACTGGCCGTGATGAAAGCACACTTGCTCGCTCCCCCAAAACTCCCGCTTCTGCATCCTTCTCTGCTTTAGCCCCTTGATTCAAATTTTCAGTAGACCCGACATTTTACTCCCGCCTCTGCATCCCTCGCAATCTCAAAAAAAATCTACTCGCCCTTGATCCAAAATTTTAGAAGCCCTGCCTTGTTACTCCCACCTAGTAAAATTTTCGGTTGCCGTATGCTTCCTCCAAACACAACCTCCGCTCATCAAGCACACAACCCTCGAAGAAACCCATTGGTAGAGTGCGCCATGCTTCGTGCAGCGCCTCCATCCTCAACCCCTACACTGTGCCCGGAGGCTCGAGTAGCCAATGGGCAAAAAAAGAGGGTTTATCGCGGCCTTTTCGCTTGGCCGAGGTGTTAACCGCCCGAGGTGTCCCGTAGTCCTCCACTTGAGGCCCGATCCCACCGTTGCTGGTCCCCGATCCGCCCGTCTTGCCATGCCTCGCCGATTCAAGGACTTCCCTTCCTCCCGGACTCGGCTAGCAAGAAGTCCTACCTCGGGGTCAGCATTTGGCCAGCGGTGAGGGGCGTGGGTCACCGAGATTACAGATCGAGACCCACACCAGCAGGTGGTTCGGTAACTACAGCCGGCCAAGCTCAGCAACCATGAGTCTGACCGTGGCGAGTCTACTACCAAGCGCGGTGGCTAGGATCAATTTCCCCTTGGCTACGTCCGGTCCACCTCGTTCCTTGGTCAGGAGTGGTGAGCTCGGCTATGGCGCGGAGGACCGCGAAGGCGTGGGAGGCGTCTCGAGGCGAGCGGCGACAAGGCCTACATGCAAACTCCGCCGGCGGCAACCCCGAGCTCATGGAAGGCGTGACCGGGCTGAACTTCTTGCCGGCTCGGTGGCGAGTTCTCGCGCTCTCCTCCGATGGCCAGTCGGCGGCGAGGGCAGTGGCGCGGAGGCGGCGAGTTATCACGCTCTCCCTACGATAGCGAGGTCGAAGGCAGCCCGGTGACAGCAGCGGAGGGCTTCAAGATGAGCCCGTGGGGCCAGGGGAGAGATCGGCGTCGGCAGTGGAGAATGCCTTCTAGCGACCCAGGCGATGGTAGTGGCGGACTCGGCTCATGACACACCCGTACACATAACGAGGAAGGATTGGCTCGACCTCTACTTGACCGGTAGGAAGTAGATGAGCTTAGTTAAATTTATGTTTTATGTCCGGTTATGGAAAACTATCTATGTTTATGTTTGAATGCATGCTAATTTCGGTTGAACCTGCTTTGAACTTGATCAAATTGAAGTTTACAACCTTAAGTTTAGGGATAGACTAGAAAAGGCCAAAAATTGTTGGAGTATATATATATCCACTAAGGGTTTTAGTCCTTTAACTTTTTAAGGATCACCTAGAGATGTCCATAGGACTTGTTTATTTCAGTTCTTCACAATGTGATGCTCTATATGTGCAACTTCTATTTGCTATGCAGTTCAATTTCATCAATAACAGTTTCAACAATACCACTATGAATTCACGATATTTGGTTGTTATTAAGGATATTATAGTTAACATGCCTTTTCATTTTGAATTGTTGTTTAGCAACATGCATTATCTTGAATGACTAAATATACAATCCCATGCTACATAGCAACAAGGAAGAAGCGTTACATTAATGTTACGATGATGTCTAGATATACATGTAATAAAATCTTATATAATGGGATGGATGGAATGTTGTACTACATCATTTTCAATTGTTGTTTAACTTCTAATATTAACTTTGTGCTTTTAGGTACATATATCATTGCCAAAGATCCACACTTGACCCTTTACTGGCATGGGGCAATGAGATATTCATGAACCATCATCAAGTGAGGAAACTGATAAAGATTGTTACTAAAATGGGTCAAAAGATGTCAATCGAGACTATTTGTTTTACACTTTATGCAAGACAACGGTGAGCGCAAGATGGCAAGTAAGAATCCTGTTGCCTTCTTTTTACTGCCCGTAATGAGTTGTGTTAAATGACTATCTCTGAATTTTTTTCTTTTGTAGTGGATCCTGAAACAGTTTACTCAAGATTACCTCTCAATCTACATGATTGGTGGCCGGCCATCACAAGGGGTTGGACTAGAGTCCTGCCATATACGCATCCGGGAGAGCAAAAATAGGGCCATTCCTTCACCTTGTTAAATAAGCTGGAATATGTGTCATGCGCCACTTTCTTTACCATATGTAATAGTACAAGTATAGAACCCTGATACATCATTCTTTATTTGGTGCTTCTGTAATTCTTAAACATATGTACACTGCGAATCAAATAATGTATTGGTTGTTTGAACACGATGGATATGAATAAAGCTATAGCCTACTTTCAAGTTTAAATTAGGTTCAATTTTAAATAGCAGCAACTAAATTAGAGGCGAAATTACGTTGTGCAGGTCATTCTGGCTTTTACACACAGGTTGGTAAAACAAGCGTTTGCGATATACACCATAATCCGAGGCGGTTCCTGAGAGAGGAGAAGCGATGCAAGCATACACACAGTTGTTGTTTGCAAAAGCGTGTGGGATATGAGACACTATCACATACGGTCGCGGAAAACTAAATGTGTGTGATTGTCTACCTATACGTACCACGGTTTATAATCATGAACTGTTTGTGATGTGCGGGCATCATAAATCTCCGTGCACAGAATCTGCACGGAAAGCTCCCGTGCCTAGAATCTGCACGGTTTTAGGCGGAACCACAAAACTCCATTTGTGATGGCAATGTCTGAGCACAAGCAGTAACAAGGATGAAGTGTTTGGGATATTCAAGATATCGAGAAAGCGGTTATATAGGGAACAACATTATGCATCAAGGCTCCCTATCCCAGACGGTTTCACGGAGTGGGTGTGGGAAGGACCCCCTATCACCCACACTCACTTGGCGGCGGTTCAAATGCCCTCATGGAAAGGGTAAAAAACAGTTTGTTTAGGACCGTGGCGCACCCGGTGTCTAGTGCAAGTGGGAGGCTGAAGGAAACACGCCCTAGAGGCAATAATAAAGTTGTTATTTATATATTTCCTTATATCATGATAAATGTTTATTATTGATGCTAGAATTGTATTAACCAAGAAACTTAGTACATGTGTGAATACTTGGACAAGCAGTGTCACTAGTATGCTCTACTTAACTAGCTAGATTAATCAAAGATGGTTAAGTTTCCTAGGCATAGACATGAGTTGTCATTTGATGAGCGAGATCACATCATTAGAGAATTATGTGATTGACATGATCCATCCGTTAAGCTTAGCACTATGATTGTTTAGTTTATTGCTATTGTTTTTCTTCATGACTTATACATGTTCCTATGACTATGAGATTATGCAACTCCGAATACCGGAGGAACACTTAGTGTGCTATCAAATGTCTAGCGTGCACCTGGGTGATTATAAAGATGCTCTACAAGTGTCTCCGATGGTGTTTTATTGAATTGGCATAGATCAAGATTATGATTTGTCACTTTCCAGATTGTCGGAGAGGTATTTACGGGCCCTCTCGGTAATGCACATCACAATAAGTCTTGCAAGCAATGTGACTAATGAGTTAGTTGTGGGATGATGCATTATGGAACAGGTAAAGAGACTTGTCGATGCTTGAGATTGAACTAGGTATGATGATACCGGCGATCGAGATCTCGGGCAAGTGTTATACCGATGACAAAGGGAACAGCGTATATTGTTATGCGGTTTGACCGATAAAGATCTTAATAGAATATGTGGGAGCCAATATGAGCATCCAGGTTCCGCTATTGGTTATTGACCAGAGATGAGTCTCAGTCATGTCTACATAGTTCTCGAACGGCTGACGACAGCAGGAACACCAGCGGCCAGGGCCGGCGGAAGAGGAAGGGCAGGTGGTGGAGCTGGGGCAGCGGCAGCAGGGGCCTTGGGGCCATCGGCAGCAGGGGAGGAGGAGAGCTGGAGTTGTCACCCATAAGCGGCGGGCGGGATCGTCGGCGGAGAAAAGGATTGGTCCGGTCGCGGTCTCTAATACCATGATGAAGGGAGACTAGCTATGAGATTCAACGCACTTCATTAGCTCTTCGGCAGGGCATATATACAGTTTACAGAAACCTCCAGGAGAGAGGTCGTGCGCCACTAACACATGCACACGATCACATGTACACTACTCGTATACATGCACAGGTACATCACGTACACATACATGTGGTCTAACAATTTCATCATATTTAATGGGCTTCGAGATTGTTGTGGACTTGGCGTGCAATCCCCCCCCCCCCCCCCCCCTCTCTCTCTCTCTTCGTTATGTAGTAATGTGTAGACATGTGGATAATGCAAATGCGATATCTTCTCACCTTGCCACGATCCATGTGAAGCTAGCGGCTTGAATACATGGTCTACGTGTCTAACCTTTTTGTTGGAAGTACCTGACATTTTTATCTAAAAGAAAAAAAATATGGCCACGTCTTGCTTTTTGTGGTGTCAAAATCGTATGATGACAAACAGGTGTTCACATGTCCACTCAGATTTGATCAGTGAAGCTATTATTTAGCTTTATAATAGATAATCATCACTTTATCTAGTGATGTGTAGCCGCGTCATTTTAACTAATTAAAGCCAAATTCAGTGTGATATCTTCTCAAGTAGCCACAATCCATATGATGATTACTTATGTTGCACTCCTCGTCTTACTTAACTACCTAGTATAAATATAACCCACAAGCTGATGCTATATCATCAACATTACCTTCACGACAACAACAACCAATTCTTCAGGTGAGTGTGTACTGCCTAGTCGATCTTCTGTTTAGCATTTTTTTGCGGGGTTTATATTATGTAACAATTTAATTTTCTTGACCCAAGTAATCATTAAAGAAGATGAGTTCCATGGAAGGAGCTGCCATGAAGTATCCAGAACCTACAGGAGGGAGCACCGGAGACAGTAGTGGGAAGGCGTCATGGCCGGAGGTAGTCGGGATGTCCGCCGAGAAGGCCAAAGAGATCATTCTAAGGGACAAGCCTGATGCCCAGATCGAGGTCATCCCGGTTGATGCATGGGTGACCCAGGACTTCAGGCCCGATCGTGTCCGCGTCGTCATCGCCGTCGCCCGCACCCCTACCATTGGCTAACTAGTTTGTTGTGCATGAATAATTAATAATGATGTAATAGTGGAATAAAGACATGGATGCAGGACATTAGTGTATCATGGATGTACTTTCTGTTTGGTAACCTTCTAAAGGGACGAATAAAAAGGCATTCTAGGCATCAACATGTCATGGATGCACTTTCTGTTTCATCTGGTTTTACTCTTATTTACACAGGGAGGACACCTATGCATTGTGGTTCTAGTTGGTATATGAAACCTTAGGTTTGTCCAGAACTAAAGGATGTAACAAAACTGGAAACTGAGAAGAGAGACTGCCGCCTAAGGTTTCTTCTTGTAGCTTTCAGCGATGCCTTTCCTTTGGTAATGGATTTTTCTTCTTATTTCTATTAGTACCGTAGTTTACTAGCTTGTATGGAAATACATTGGTTTCATATAAATGAAATCGAATGAGAGCTCTCTTTTGTAGAAAAAGGTCAAAATAACATCAATGATTAAAATGGTAATTTAAGATTATCTTCTACATACAGATATTGTTGACTGCTAGCTTCCATGTACGTCTAGTTCTTAAACAATGTGTTCAAGAAAAGCCCGTAAACATCACTAGAATAAAATGAAAATGCACAATTATACTTCTGAAGGTTTAGATATGTTTACAACATATCAACATTATATTATTGTGTGTGTGTGTGTGTGTGTGTGTGTGTGTGTGTGTGTGTGTGTGTGTGTGTGTGTGTGTGTGTGTGTGGTGGGGGAGGGGTTATGTGAAGCTCATTGTCGGGGAGGAGCTTGAGGTGTCTACGATCTGTGAATTACCTATGCATGAAAAAACTTGACAAGCACATCAGAGAGAGAGAGAGAGAGCATGTTCGTCCCTGAGAGGTCGTTACTGATTTTTTGAAAGATGGTGAAGTAGTGCGACCTATTGGATCATTTACGATGGCATCCATATTTGGCCGCCACCCAAGAACCACCAACAGAGCCCTAATATGTAAGTCTTCTAGAATCCTATATTTTGTTCGACCATGTAGTTCAACTTATAATATAACTTCTGTTTTATATACTCCCTCCGTTCCAAAATAGATTACTAAACTTTTTACTAAATTTAGTTTAAAGTTATTACAAAATTAAGTAATCTATTTTGAAACGAACGAAATATCTCAAATAACTAAGGAACTGGCTGAAACAAAAATGTTTATGGAACTAACAAGCTATGTGTTATGTGGAATTCCAATTTCTTACACTGCAAGAGAGTGAATAAACACAACGTAATTTGGTTATGTCGTGGATGAATGTAAGATGTGTATGTGATGAATATAGATTGTGCAATGTTTATGCGATGGATACAAATTGGGAAATATTGTATTTATGCTTTCAGCCTCATGAATCCCGTGTTGTCCAAGTGAGTAACACGGGTGGAGCCCAAATGAATTTTTCAATTGCTCTACCCTGAGCCTCTACCCACTAACGTTCATGGAGGCATACCGTGCAAACCCCTTGCTCGCGATGGCATGGTAGAGGCTCTGTTTCCTCGAGGGCAGTGGAGGTTGAGTGGCGACAACGTCAACTTGCACGGAGGACTTTAGATAGATAAGTCGTGGCGATGGTGGACCTTCCTGGTTCTATCTCCCAAGTGTTTACTGCGCCATATGCTCGCCCTGCTATTGCTGGCATGACCCAAACTACCAACCATCTCCGGTTGAGCGATTTACTGACTTCAAAATCCTTATGAGAGGATCACGGTGGTGTGCTCACAGCAACTAGATGTCCCCCACTTAGTGGCACTAGTAGAAAAGCAGGGCTTTTCGTCGGGCCAGTTCAGCCCATTAGTCGGTTCAATCGGAGCCGGGACCAATCAAACTATTGCCCAGTTACGTGAGCCCGAGGGGGCGGCGAACCACGTGGGCCATTGGTCCTGGTTACGTGCGGACCTTTTGGTCCCGGTTGGTGTGACGAACCCGGGACCAATGGGCTAACTCTGGCCCACCACTATTGGTCCCGGTTGGTGGCATGAGCGGGACCAAAACTTCCCTTTAGTCGGTTCATGCCACCAACCGGGCTAATGGTGCTGCTACTATATATAGCCCCTCGCGCAAGAAGCGAGCACCTTTGCTTTCTGTTTTTTACAACCCGAGGGAGAGGGCTTAGTGGTGCTCTAGCTCACCTCCTATGCACACAAGGTGTTCGATAGAATGCCCGAGCCACACTACTTAAGGTTTCTCCTCTCCAAGCTCGACCGCCAAGCTCCATTTTCCTCAATATTTATCTAGGTTTAGCGGTCCGTCACGCCCCGTCCCCGTCTTCATCGCCTTTGATCACCCGCGCCGATCTCATCGCCGGCGCCACCGTGGTGAGCCTCTTGTTCTTATCTTCTTTCTGAAAGGAAAAATATTCTTACTTGTATGTTTAGATAGATACTTGTATTATTTTCTTACTTGTATTATTGCATCTTATATAGTCGGCCGGTTTTGTATCCGCCCGTCGGCCCTAAATCCATCTATGATTCGGATGTGGTATATATTATCTTTTCATAACTATTGGTTCATTTATTGTTTATGAAAATTATGCCGACCAACCTGACATAGATTTTATTTATCTAGGAGGTTGTTGAACCGGAAATTCCAACCGACCCTATTGTCGAGAGATTAAATTTAGTTGAAGAAGAAAACAATTTCTTGAAAGAAAAAATAAAAAAACTTGAGGAGGAGAAGATGATATTGGAGTTGCATGTTGCGGATGTAAATGCGATGATCACAAGATCAAGGCGGATGCAATCGCTTGAAGATTAGAAAGATTAGAAAATATGCCATTCATACCAAGGCTTGGTATCATTATGCCGTTGGATCAGTTGTTACCTTGGTTGCGATTATGATCGCATTTGTTTCGCATTGACATGTTTTACATAGTTTCAATGTATGGTTTAATTAATTTACATGCTCTGCCCGAGCTTTATGTTGTTAGATGAGAACTATGTATGTACTTTGGTTTTATGTGACAATGAACTTCTATTAATTTGGTCTCTTAATTATCTATTCATGATGTTACATGTGATTTTTGACACATAATTATATATAATGCACGCAGATGAACCCGGCAATGGATGTGCGGTGACGGACACACTTCCGAGTACACTAAGAGGCGTGCATGATTTTCTCGAAGTGGCTGAGGCAAACAAGCAGAATGGTTTTATGTGTTGTCCATGCCCTATATGTAGAATCTGAAGTCTTACTCTGACGGAAAATCCTTCACACCCACCTACTTTACAAGGGTTTCATGCCACACTATAATGTTTGAATGAGGCACGGAGAAATAGGGGTTATGATGGAAGGCGGCGAAGAAGAAGAATACGATGACAACTATGTGCCCCCTGAATACGGTGATGCTACTGAACATCAAGAGGAAGCAGGCGATGTGCCGCGATGGTGCTTTGGTAGCGGTGATGAAGATTAAGAGGAACCGAACGATGTGCCCGATGATGATGATCTCCGCCGGGTCATTGTCGATGGAAGGCCTTAATCACGAAAGTCAAAAGGAGAAGCTGAAGTTCGATCGCATGTTAGAGGATCACAAAAGGGTTGTACCCCAATTGCGAAGATGGCAACACAAAGCTTCGGTATCGTCTTTGGAATTGTTGCGGTGGAAGGCGAGAATGCTGTGCACGATAAAGGATTTGAGAAGCTACTGAAAATAATGAAGAAGAAGCTTCCAAGGATAACGAATTGCCCGTGATACATACGCAGCAAAGAAGGTCGTATGCCCTCTAGGATTGGAGGTGGAGAAGATACATGCATGCCCTAATGACTGCATCCTCTACCGCGGTGCATACAAGGATCTAAGCGCATGCGGTATGCGGTGCATTGCGATATAAGATCAGGCCGAGATGACCACAGTGATGTTGGCCGGTAAGCCTACCGGAAGAGGGTTCTGCGAAGGTGATGTGGTATGCTCCTACAATACCACGGTTGAAACGTCTGTTCGAGAAGCGGATAGCATGCCAAGTTGATCACGATGGCACAGTGAGGACCGTAAGGAAGGCGGAAGTTGAGCACCCGGCGGCGGGTCGCGATGGAGAAAAATCGAGAGAAATCTTGGGATGAGTTTGCAAAGGACCCAAGGAGCGTATGGTTTGCTTTAAGCGCGGATGGCATTAATCCTTTCGGGGAGCAGAGAAGCAATCACAGCACGTGGCCCGTGACTCTATGTATTTGTAACCTTCCTCCTTGGATGCGCATGAAGCGGAAGTTCATTATGATGCCAGTTCTCATCCAAGGCCCCAAGCAACCCGGCAACGATATTGATGTGTACCTAAGGCCATTAGTTGAAGAACTTTTACAGCTGTGGAATGGAAGCGGTGTATGCGTCGTGGGATGAGCACAAAAGGAGGAATTTCACCTAAAAGGCATTGCTGTCCGTGACCATCAACGATTGGCCCTCTTAGTAACCTTCGGAGACGGACAAACAAGGGATACTACGCATGCATCGCACTGTTTACTTGACACCGATAGTATATACCTGGGAAGCTGCGGGAAGAATGTGTACAGGCCGCCGTCGATTTCTTCCAACCAACCATCAATGTCGAAAGAAAGGCAAGCATTTCAAAGGAGAGGCAGATCACGGAAGAAGCCCACCATGCGTCACGGTGATCACGTGCTTACTATGGTCAATGATTTACCGTAATATTTGGAAAGGGTCGGCGGACTAGCTGTTCCGAATAATGGCGACAATCACGCACCCATGTGGAAGAAGAAATCTATATTTTGGGACCTACCCTCTTTGGAAAGACCTAGAGGTCCGCTCTTGATCGGCGTGATGCCTGCGACGAAGAACCTTTGCGTGAACCTGCTGAGGCTTCTTGGGCGTGTATGGGAAGACAAAAGATACACACGAGGCAGGAGGACCTGCAACGCTTGCATGAAAAAGAGGGCATGCCTCTGAAAGCGGATATGAAGGTCTTGCCAGCCTACGCTCTTCTGAAAGAAGAGAAAGAAATCTTCTTTGAATGCCTGCTTTCGATATGAAGGTCGGCGGCTTCTAAATGAATATAAAGGGAATAATAAATATGCGGAGAAAAAGTTCCGAACCTGAAGTCTCATGACTGCCTTGCGTGATTATGGCCAACTGCTATACAGTTGCATTGAGGGCTTCTACCGGAAAAGCGTCCGATTAGCCATTGTGAAGCTATGTGCATTCCTCAATGCAATATCTCGGAAGGTGATCGATCCGAGAAATCATACCAGCAGCTAAGGAGTGATGTGGCGCAATGTCTTGTCGGTTCGAGCTGGTGTTCCCACCATCCTTCTTCAATATCATGGCGCTTGCGTCCTAGTTCATCTAGTCGTGAGATTTTCATTACGGGGCCCGTATTTCTACACAATATGTACCACTTTGAGAGGTTCATGGGAGTTCTAAAGAAATATGTTTGTAACAGCGCTAGGCGAAGGAAGCATCTCCATGGGCCATCAAGCGAGAGGATGTCATCGGGTTTTGTGTTGACTTCATTCACGGCCTTAGAAGATAGGTCTCCCTAAATCGCGGTATGAGGGGAGGCCCGGAAAAACGCGCTTGGAAGGACTCAATAATATGCACGAGACGGATATTCTTGGTCTCAAGCACACTACAGTTCTCTGAACTCTACGTTGGTGACCTCGTATGTCGATGAACACAAGAACAGTCTACGCTCAAACACCCGGGCGGTCACGATGGCCCCGGATTACATGTGAACACATCGGGACTTTCGGCATTTGGTTGGAAACACGTCTCGGAGGTGACAGCACTGTTTGTGATGAGCTGTACTTGTTGTCGAGGACCATCTTTGGCCTGTAATGATTTGGAAAGGATACGAGATAAATGGGAATACATTTTACATGATTGACCAAGATCAAAAAGAGCACCAACCAAAACAAGCGGTGTCCGCTTTGATCAGACAACCGGCGGGAAAAGGACATATATTATGGTTACGCATAAATGTAGACATATGGGAACTTGACTCACGGAGTAGATTTTAAGGTCCCTTTGTTTAAGTGCAAGTGGGTCAATCTGATCAGGGAGGCGGGAAGTGCAGGTAGACCCCACCGCGGAATGACAACGATGGATCCTGAAAAATCTTGGGTACAACTGACGAACCGTTCATCCTAGCCAATGATGTGGCACGGGTTATCTATGTGAAGGACATGTCTACCCGGACCGAGGAAAAGAAAAGATAAGGAAGCGAATACATCATACGATGAGCCAAAGCATACATAGTTCTTTCGGGAAAAAGGGACATCCACAGGAGTGGAGGGCAAGACAGACATGTCTGAAGAGTATGAAAAGTTTCATGAAATTCCTCCTTCAAAGTCAAAGGCTGACTCAAGCATCACGATAAGCGATGAAGATTATCCATGATTACGGTAGCAATAAAGCAAATGACACAAGCGAAGAAAAATGAAGACTTTCTCCCATAACTATTATGATGATACCATGCCAACTTTGTAACAGACGAGTATGATACCATTGTCCATTTTGTACATGCACATGCTATGCCAACTTTTTAGGAGTTCATTTGAAAACTATGAATTTCAAAGAATTTAAATTTTAACTATTCAAATTTGAAAACTAATGGCACAAACAGAAAGTCTAAAACTAATGGCACTAACGGAAAGTTTATAATTTTGCTGACCATAAAAGCAAAAAGAATTAAAAAATAAAACAAAAACCAAAAGAAAATAATTAATGCAGAAAACAAAACAAAAAAAGCTGGAAAAATAAAAATAGCAACAATAAGTATTTTATTGTAAGTAGAAACAAAATAAAATGAATAAAGCAACAAAGAAAACAAAAAAAGTGTTTTCAAATTTGAAAACTAATGGAACTAACAGAAAGTTTATAATTTTTCTAAAACTAAAAGCAAAAAGAATTAAAAAATAAAGCATAAACAAAAGAAAATAAATAATGCAGAAAACGAAACAAAAAAAGTGGAAAAAAAAATAAAAATAGCAACAATAATTATTTTGTTGTAAGTAGAAACAAAATAAATGAATAAAGCAACAAATAAAACAAAAAAAGTGTTTTCAAATTTGAAAACTAATGGCACTAACAGAAAGTTTATAATTGTTCTAAAACTAATAGCAAAAAGAATTAAAAAATAAAGCAAAAAAGAAAAAAAAATAAATAATGCAGAAAACAAAACAATAAGTATTTTGTTATAAATAGAAACAAAATAAACTAAATAAAGCAACAAATAAAATTTAAAAACAAAAAAAAGTGCCACCTACTGGGCCCCACGGCCTGAATACGACTAGAAACCCTATCATGGGCCAGGATTCAGGCCCACGGGAGGACCAGTGAGCCTGAGCACTGATTGCAGAGTCAGGCCGAAAGCCTTCTTAAGAGAGGAGCTCGAGAGGAAGGCGCACCGCACCTTATAAGCAGGTCGCCTCCCTCTCTACTAGCGAGGTGGGACTAAATATGCAGGGGTCAGGCAGCCTGGGCCTTTGGTCCCGGTTGGTGGCACCAACTTGGGGCTAAAAGTGCAGTAGTCTCGGTTGGTGCTACGACCGGGACTAATGCCCCCCTTTAGTCTCGGTTGGTGCCACCAACCGGGACCAAATCGCCGCTTCCAGCCCTTTGAAATTTCTTGAAAAAGAGGCCTTTGGTCCTGGTTGGTGGCACCAACCGGGACTAATGCCCACCTTTAGTCCTGGTTGGTGCCACGAACCGGGACTAAAGGGTTTGCTATATAAGCAGCACTTAGCAGTTTCTCCAAAATCCATCCTTTCTTCTCCGCTGGCGCCTTGCATTGCTCTGCCCTAAATCATGCGTCGCCGCCAGCCGTCGAGGCTGCTCCACCTCGTCGTCGCCGCCCGCCTCGGCCTGTCGAGGCTGCTCCACCTCGTCGTCGCCGCCCGCCTCAAGCCGTCGAGGCTCAACTTTACACGCCCATGACCCCTCGGCGTCATCTGCCCGGCCTTGGCGCCCGCTGCCAGCGCCCAGCCGCGCCCGCCCGTGCCCGCCACCCCTCTGTGAGCACACCTCGCGCCCCTGCCTTGCCTCGCTCCCGCGCCCCTGCCCTGCCTGCCCGTGGCGCCATGCCAGCTGCCGCCATGCCCCTCTGCCCCGCCGGCGCCACCACTTTTTTTCTTAGTTTAATTTTTTTCATATATATATAATGTATGTGTATGTATGTGGCTATATGTTTCTGTTCATATGTTGCAATATGTTTTTTTATTAGATTATTTTTTTGTTCATATGTGATGTATATGTGTATGTGGCTATAATGTATATGTGTATGTGATGTATGTGGATAGAATTTGCTAAATATATATGTTAAAAATGTTTTTTTGTTCATAGAAAGTTTTTTGTTCATATATAGGAAGTTACAATTTTAGAAAAAAAATATATGCAAAAGTTACAATTTTAGAAAAAGAAGGATAGGAAAGAATAAAATAAGAAGAGGAAAGAAAGAAGAAGAGGAGAGGAAAGAAGAGGAGAAATAAGTAAGAAGAAGAAGAAAGAAGAAAAAGAGGAGAAGAAGAAAGGAATAGTGGAGAAGAAGAGACTTCTTCTCCTTTTTTCTTCGATCTTCTCCTCTAGCTATTCCTTTCTTCTTCTCCTATTTTTTCTTCTTCTTCTTCTTCTTAATTTTTATCGAAGGAGCGAGGGTGTCGAGGATACTTGGCGGGGTTGAGGTCGGGAACTAGGGTAGAGGTCCGGGGTCATCGAGGGTTTCGAGGTCGAGGTTCGAGGTTCTATAGGGTCGAGGATCGAGGTCGAGGTTCGAGGTCATCTAGGGGTCGAGGTTCGAGGGTCGTCGAGGGTTCGAGGGTCGAGAGAGGTTTCCTAGTGTCAAAGTATTGAAGAAATCCATGGCTTCATCATTGGCGGAAGTAACAGGGCATGATGGTACGAAGTCCTCAAAGTTGATACGGAATGGAGTCCCGGATAGGATAATTTGCCTTTTGTATGCAATTTCAGCAAAGGCCTTCCAAATAACGATATTAGGAAGGTTCTTGCTGAACTTTGTACCAAAAAGCGTATCCTATCTGAACTCGTTCCAAAATAACTTTGAGAGCTTCGTACCATCATGCATATTACTCCTAATGATGAAGACTGAATCCTTTGACACTAGGCAACCTCCGACAGCTTCGGTGATCCTCGACCCCGACCCTCGACGCTCAGCGATCCTCGACCCCTTGACCCTCGACCCTCAGCGATCCTCGACCCTTGATAAAAAAAGAAGTGGAAGAAGAAAAAAGAGGAGAAGAAAGAATAGAGGAGTTCTTCTCCTCTGTCTCTTCTCCTCTTTTTCTTCTTCTTCCTCTTTTTTTATCGGGAGCGAGGGTGCGTCGAGGGTGCCCGGTAGAGGAAACCCTAATTAAATAGCAAGTATCTCGGTGTGAGATACATGTGGCCGTCGGTGTCGGACACTACATCCACGTCCCACAAGTGACGCGGGCGTCGATGCCCACGTCACTTGTGGGACATATATGTAGTGTCGTCGTTGTTGTTATCGATATTACCCCCTCCTTGAAGCGTTCTCGAGGCCACCCCCTAACCCTTGAAGCGTTGTCGAGGCCACCCGAAATCCTAGAGAAGCAGCGTCGAGGCCACTAATTAATATGATTCCTTATTGTGATTAGCTAGCTAGTTCTACGTTTGCCACTAATATATCCATATCTGTCATGTTTGAATAATAATTGCCATGTTGTAAATATTTGTAGAAACTATGGACACCCGCCTTGAGCGAAGCACAAGAAGCGTTGTTGAGGCACATAATCACAGAAGGAAGTGATGCCATCAACTCGATGATGTTTCTCAACGACACCGATGGTCTAGAAGGAGAGGGTGAAGAAGCAGCTGGCTATGCTTATGATGTCTCCGATGACCCAATGCGGGTGGAAGAAGGAGAGGGTGAAGAAGTGGACCGTGAGGACTGCTCCGGTGATCACCGAACTGAGTTCGGCCAGGTATATATATTAGTTAAGCCTGTGCTGACTAGCTAATTGATGCATTCATTGTTTTGGTATGTACACATATTAACTCTCGTCTTTCTTCCTTTTTCTAGCCCTACGGATCGAGCACAACTTCGGTAAAGAGACGAGGCCCGAAGAAAAAGTTGAGCTCGGATGAAAGGTTTGAGATCATAGAAATCGCTTATGACGGCCAACCGATTGAACCCATCCGGACAAAGAAGGCATTTGTTGCTTTCGGTCACGGGTTACAGTTAGGGACAAGATCGATCGACATCTAGCAATGGTATAAGACTAAGAACGAAGAGCACGAGGTGTCTTATGTCAATGATCTGCGAGAAAAATGATCTTTGGACTGAGCTGAAGTCAAATTTCACCCTACCGCTTGAGGATGATCCGGAGAAGCCAGTTATAGAGCCATTAATCAAGTCTTTTGCTCTTAAGAAGATGGCAGACCTATTCGGGCATTGGAAGAAAGACCTGAATAAGTTTGTCGATAAAAAGAGACACCAGAATTCAAGGGCAAATATGAGAAGATCGAGAGATAAGCGGCCCGCATTTGTGGCCCACAGGACATCGGAAAAGAGTAAAAGATGTCGGTGACAAACAAGCAAAATGCTGCGAAGAAGAAGCTTCACCATCATGCAGGGGTCAGGTGGCTACCTCATAGCCCGGCCTAAGTGGGCCAAGGCTGAGAATGATCTGCTTGATAAAGGGATCGAACCGAGACAATGAACTGGCAGACCGTTGCGGACTTGGTTCTTGAGGCTAAGCGGAACCTTGGACCTATGTCGAGGGAAGTGCATTTGGGCAGACGAGCAATTGGAGATACCGATCAAGAGGCTAAAGCAATATATCAAAAGCAACACAACAAGGGAAGTTCGTTCGAGACGGGGAGAAGGGCAGGCTCACAATGGCCCTCGGGAATCCTGAGCACCACAGACGGACCACGAGGCACGCCCGAGGCTCCCTTTAAATGGAAGGCTGGATTTCCGGACGCTTGAGGGGTTACAAAACCCATGAGAGGAGGAAGAAAGCTGGAAGCGAGCCAAATCTGAGGCTGCACGAAAAGGGTAATGGGGCTAGAAGGAGCAGAAGAGAGCGAAGCGGCGGTCGCAGCAAGCGACCTGCGAAGCTTCCCCGAAGCTACCCCGCCATCTCGGCGGAGAAGCGGCGTGGCTTCCGCCGAGCTGCTTCAGCGGGCTGTCTGCCTTGGCGGCTCCTGCCAGCTATACCGTGGATGCTATCACGGAGTCTCAAAAGTGCCACCTTATGGCGCAATGGAGCAATTTGAAGGTCGAGGCGGTATTGGCTCTGTTTATCCTACTAAACCCGACTCAACTTTTTCCTTTGCGGACGATTCCAGAAGGATATGCTAAGGTGATGGTGGATAAAATAATGGAGGGATTTGAGGACCTCCGGCTTGACCACCCTACCGGTGAAGGGGAGTATCGGCTGGGTTCTGCTCTAAAGACTCCATGCCTATGGCGGAAGGATCTCATCAACCTTCCGAACTGGGCGCCTCCGCCTCCTCCTCCTCCTCCCGTGAGTCGGGGCACTCCGCCTCCTCCACCGCCTCCTACTCCGGCGAGTGGCGATCAGGGCACTCGGCGGCTCCTTCTCGGCGTGTGGCGGCACTCCGCCTCCTTCTCCCGGCTGCTGCCGTGGCGCCCGAGCAGCCAGCCTCCTCCTTCTCCGCCTCGTCGGCCAAGGGCCGAAGAGACCCGTCGCCCGCTCCGGCTGCTCCGTGGCGTCGTAGTC
Organism: Aegilops bicornis; assembly: GCA_021605145.1. Lineage (NCBI taxonomy): Eukaryota > Viridiplantae > Streptophyta > Magnoliopsida > Poales > Poaceae > Aegilops > Aegilops bicornis. The sequence continues at coordinate 13,575,234 of CM038669.1, forward strand.
CTTCTCCTCCGCCTCGTAAGCAAGGAAAGAAGGCATCCGCTCCTTCTGCTATGCGGCGTCTAGCAGTACAACCAAAAGCGGGAGGAGATCTGATTCGGTCCTTCATGAAGAATCCGGAGAAGTTACCGTCTGAGAGGACCGGCGAGGAAAGCGAAGATCGCGCGGGCGAAGTGCATGACTGGTTTGAATGGTTGAAAGCAAAGAGACATCCACCTCCGGAGGAGAAGGTAGATCCGGTGAAAGCAAAGCGCACTCTGGCCCCTATACGACAAAACCACCCAAGTCTCCACGAAAGGCAACTATGAGCGCATTATTGGAAAGACATTTGCGAAGCGGGGAGGTGGGAAATACTAAAAGTGATCAAAGAATGAAAGAGCGGCGAGCTGAAACAAATTGCCCAGCTCGGCGAACAACAAGCTGTCGTGCCCCGCTCAAGGTGCTGCTAGCGACATCATCGATCCTAGGATGGTGCCCGATTATGGCAATCCTAAAGATTACCTGCCCGACGATGTACATTATGATTTCTTGGAGGTGCAGATACAAAGATCTGATGCGGAAGCCTCTGCGTCAAAGATGAAAGCTCTCTATCAGCGATGATGCGAAGATTGCATGATTGGTACATGAAAACCTGCGAGAGAGTGCGAGGGAGGAGTACTTTGTATGTGAGAGTTAAAAGGAGCATGACCTCGTTGGAATTGAACTGATGCCTATTCCATTTGAGGAGTTCTATTAGTTTTCAATCAATTGGCCCTCGATAAAGCAACGGTCACTTGCTACTATGCATAAGTAGTACTACTTACATCATTAAGTCTCTCTATATAACTCAGCTCTTTCATTGCATGTATTTATAATTATCCTCACTATATTATGCAGATTGAAGATTGCGGATTGAAGAAAAAGACAAGTGGGTTCCATTGGGTTCATTAACACATATCTCATAGATGCAACTGAGGTTGAATTTCGGGCTGAAAATCTGAGGCCAACTTGCTACAATCGTTAGTAATAAATGAACAAAAGGATATAATACTCTTTCCTTATAACTTCAAGTGAGTATTCTTGTCTTGTGGCATATTCGGGTTTCCTTATTAGTCCAGGTTATAGTAATGTAATATTGATGAGTTATGCAAGCGTGCGCAGCTACCACTATATTCTCCTAGAGATTAAGCTTGAGCAGGGAGTAGTAACTGTCTTAGACTAAAGACAAAAAAGATCCCAAGGAGTATCACGGACATGGTGAAATGCTCGAGAAGTAAGTTAAATCGATCATTATCCACCATATCAACAACTTTGTTCATTTCTGATATAAAGTAATTGTTTTCTTTGTATGGCAGGGTTTGGAGAAAATTCACCAAAAGCTCGAGACTGCCGAAGAAGCTACAATTTAGACACCCGAAAGTAAATCTTGTAGTAGCATATTTCACGCATCTCCTAGTGATTCAAGCGCTAGTTTCATCAATACCATTTAATATGCTTGCTAATTATCAGTTTGATTGACCTCTATTTCTTGTAAAGTGGTTGTGGCAGGAACAAGGGAATGATTTACGTGGATACTACCTTTGCGAGTCCATCCGCCACCACGGCTTTGTGGCGAGGCTACTCTGACCAACATTATGAAATGCGTAGATAACAATATTCACAATTTTATTTTATTACCATCATTTGTGTTGAGTTTCATTCATTCATATATATATATATGTATTGACCCCTTCTTAAAATTAGATGTTTGGATGCGGGATGAACTACTAGCACCAGATCGCATGCGAGCAATTCAAGAGGAATTGGCGGCATTCTTTCTTGACCACGTGATCGCTGAAGGCGGAGAATACTATGTGGACCCGCAGCGTCCATTATGTTAGGAGATTATTTTTGTAAAAGATAATTATTGTATATATGTAGCGGTAGTGTCGGATAGATATCGAGAACTTGTTGTTCAACCAATCTCTCGGAGAAGGAGAGGTGGTCGATATCACTTCCCTCTGTATGCATATATGTTCATGGCGATCTTACATTTCCTTCGTTTGCTTACTAGCTAGCTAAGCGTGTCTAGCTAGTCATCTCTATCTTGATATGTATAGTACGTAAGCGTCGACCAAGCACGAACAAAAGAGAGGACACTTCTCTCTATTAATTAGCTAGCTAACACAATATATGAAACACCTAAATTAACCCCCAAAACCCCAAACCCCCCCTTTCAAAAAAACAAAAACCCCAGCCACGTAAATCTTGTGGCGTGGATGACTATTGGTCAGTTGGTGCTGCAACGGGACCAAAACTCTGCTACTGGGCTCAGCCAGAAGGCCACATGGAGGCCCATCGGTCCGGTTACAGGTTGAGCGGGACTAAAGGGCAGGGTATTAATACCGACCCTTTAGTCGGTTCATGAACCAGGTTAAAAACCCTCACCAACCGGGTCAATAGGCCCTTTTCTACTAGTGAACACATCATCGAGAAGCGGAACATCCGGCCCGTCGGTGAGGCATACAAGGCCCGGCTTGACCACCGTGGGCGGTCCATGTACACGAGGATCTTAATTTTTATCATACTTTGGGCGAGGAAAGAGTTTAAGGTTTATCTGCTCTATTTTACATTTACACCTAATACATTTTATTCTAAAATATGTTATTTAGTGTTGATGGGAAATACTTATATTTTATAGAAAACATGTGTTAGATTGTGATCGCCTTCTTCTTGCAGCGACTTGGGAAGGAGGAGCATGATCGTGTTCTTGAGTTAAAAGGCTGAAGTGACAATGCCACTGGGACAACTCCTCTGTGCATACAACTTCCATGGTAGCGCGCAGGCAGTTCCAATGCCCACTTGAGTTCCTTTTCGTTCATCCATTCATTATAAGGTTGATTTTTGACACAAATGGATCCTTAAATATGCATGCCATCATGATCAAGTCACAACTTCTATTTTCTATTGTCACTTGGGATCTTGCAACCCTAAAAGTAATTTTCAGGTTTAAGAATGTGGAAACCAATGGCGGAGCTATGTTGATTTACGTGGGGGGGGGGGAGGCGCCCCACTTTGAAATATTTGTGAAGATTTTTTTGTGAGGAGGCGTAGATTCATAGAAAAATAGTTGTTGACGCCCTCAGATTTTCATGATTTGCCGTTGGCCCCCTGAACCTTTTGCCGAGCTGCCTTGATGGAAGCGATTCTTTGAGTAGCAGGTTTGGATTATCCCATGAACTATAGGAGATGGGGCTGTAGTTTTAAGATGTATAGGGAAAGGCACTAGCTTGGGACTGGTTTCTGCAGTTTTTAGTTAGGCTCTGTCACGTTGATTACAGACAAGCTGATGCAATAACACTATAACGTCTTGATGTGTAATTGCATATTGTGTCCTTTGCTATAATTTGTTCTGATTTCCATGTTTTGCGTTATTCCATGATTTTTTTAGTATCGGGGCCAGAATATTAAACCTCAAGTATCTCTTCCTCCATACGATATCATTTTACCTCACCTTGCTGCACCATTTTTAGAATTTCTCATAATGGTTCTGTCCTTGCTGGTTGCCACTGATTTTTTAGTAAATTTATTAATGTTCAAAACTATATATATTTATAAGTACTCTTTGATAGAGTATTCATCACTAATACACCAGTGTCTCCCACAAAGTAAAAACTGAATTATTTATTATATCTGTGCATATGCATTAGATGCAAGCAATTGGTTTGTTGTTGTCTCTTTTGAAATACCAAAAGCTGGATCAGCGCGTGGGACAGGTCCCTTTGCATAAGGCATGAATTGTTTCTTTCTGGCTATGTTGAGCATTAAATTATTTTGACTTGGCGCTGGACCATGGGTCTTTCAATCCAAACAACCTTGTGTGAACTCAGCGAAATATCAAACCTCAAGTATCTCTTCCTCCATACGATATCATTTTACCTCACCTTGCTGCACCATTTTTACAGTTTCTCATAATGGTTCTGTCCTTGCTGGTTGCCACTGATTTTTTAGTAAATTTATTAATGTTCAAAACTATATATATTTATAAGTACTCTATTTGAGTATTCATGACTAATAAACTAGTGTCTCCCACAAAGTAAAAACTGAATTATTTATTATATCTGTGCATATGCATTGGATGCAAGCAATTGTTTTGTTGTTGTCTCTTTTGAAATACCAAAAGCTGGATCAGCGCCTGGGACAGGTCCCCTTGTGTGCCAAGGCATGAATTGTTTCTTTACGGCTATGTTGAGCATTAAATTATTTTGACTGGCTGGACCATGGGTCTTTCAATCCAACAACTGTGTGGAATTAATTTCTGACTAGTTCTTTGAACATAGCCAGAGGAATTAATTTCTGACTAGTTCTTTTTTTATGGGAAGGACAGTAGGAGAGGCTCCTACTGTGTTTTCATATATAAGGAAGAAACTTTACACAGTTACATCATATGTACACACAACTCCACTTGGACCACACACAATGAGAGTGAGGATCCACAGTAGAAAAAAAAGAACAAGATGAAACTTCTAACGTGTCAAAGATCAGCTAGGAAGGAGTCTATGAGAGCACAGTGCTCTCTCTTGGTTCTATGTTGTAGAAGTCCAAAGTCTTCCTTGAATCTCCGAAGCCAGGAGTTGATGGAGGGGTCCACCCTTCTAAAATTCTTGTTATTTCTCTCCTTCCATAAGCTCCATGCTGCCACGAGGAAGATGTCAAGGAATAGAGGGTCGTTCCAGGAGTCTTTGGTTGTTTGGAGAAGGTGCAGACGGCAGTGAAATGTCGGCCAAACGATCCCAAGTTTATTCCAGCAGGTTTGACTAAAAGGACACGTAAAGATCATGTGATCCACCGTTTCTTCATCTAGGCCCCCACAAAGGAGGCAACTGTGGTCATCCCTGATGTCATAGTGGCGTCGTTTCAGCATGTTACGTGTGTTGAGCCTGTCATGGAAAAGGAGCCATCCAAAGACCTTAATCATCATGATGCAATGTGAGCGCCAAAGACTTTTGAAAATGGGGTGGGCTTGGGCGTCTCTGAAGAGATACTGATAGTAGTCGCTTGACCTGAACTCCGTTTTGCCCCAAATATAGTGCCAAACATCATTAACGGATGTGGTCGGGCTCATGTGCAGGGAGAGCAATTGGATATCGCGCACCTCAGATAAAGCTTGCGGCGAGAGAGGTAGATGAAAGGCCTCAGCCAACGACGTTGTCTCAAAGAAACCCTTGATGGATGCATCTTCCTGCATGGCAAACGAAAAAGCATGGGGGTGTGTGGTTTGGAGTACATCTTGTCCCCATAGGTCCTTCCAAAACAACGCAGTTGTGCCCGATACCACTTGCACTTGTGAGATCCCACGGAAGATTGGAGTGAGTTTCAAAATGTCTCGCCACCAGAAAGAGCCGACCGGTGGCATGGCATGTGGTATTTTGTCAGTATAGTAGGTGCCCCACAGCAGTTGCACCCACGGAATGTCCAAGTTGTTATAAAACTTATGAAGGGATTTCATTAGCAAGGCTTCATTAAGCAGCTTGATGTTGATGACCCCGAGGTCTCCATGCTTCTTAGGCTTACATACCATTTCCCAGCGGCAAGTGAGTTGCATTTCTCCTTGCTCACATTTCTTGGTCCATAGGCATCTTCTCCTGATCTTGTCGAGCATCTCAAGCAGTTTTGGTGGAAACTTAAGCGTGCACATGGCGTAAATGAGGAGCGAGGTAACAGTAGCATTAAGCCAAGAAAGCTCCCCCCATACGACATCATAGCAATGGTAGAGGTGAGGCGTCGTTCAGCATTGCAAACCAGCGGCATGAGATCAAGGATCGTTGGTTTGGAGGTGCCAAGGGGTAGACCAAAGTAAGTGAACGGCATCGATCCAACAGAGCAACCGAAGAGGTTTGCAAAGGTAGTGGCAGCATCGGCAGAAAGATTGATTGGTATGAGCGTGGACTTATGGAAATTGATTAAATGGAAGCGATCGAAGAGGCATAATCGATCGAGGATCCCTTTCATGGTGACAGCTTGTTGCAGGCAGGCAGGCATTACAAGAATCGTATCATCAGCGTATTGAATCACCGGATATTCCGTTTGACTTGCGCATGGGAAAGGCAGCTGGATACGCCCTTGTCGGAACGCCTCATTAATGGCAGCCTGAGGAGGTCAGCGGCAACAGGACAAAGATCGGGGAGGCGGGTCACCCTGGCGCACTCTCGTACGGCAATGAAATTGTCGGCCAGGAACTCCGTTAAGCAGCACTGAAGATCTGCCAGTGGAGAAAATACAATCAATCCAAGACAGCCATTTGTCATTGAAGCACATGTGCTTCATGATATTAAGCATGGGAGCATGCTCAATCGTGTCGAAAGCTTTGGCGAAATCCATCTTCAAAAGAATGATCTCTCGCTTTGAGGTTTGACTAGTTCTTCGAACATATCATCTTTGTTGGGTTGATGCAATTCACCATACTACAACTCTTCCAGTTTAATTTAGTAGATAGGTGTTTTTTAGCATATGCACTCTTTCTTTGCACTTTCTCAGAGATATTAGTTCCTGGTTTTTCTTTCATCAATTTTTTCGGCGCTGTGTATTTGATGAATATTTCTATGCGCGCCAAGCCATGATGCGTGCATGTATGTGGTTTTTAGGGAGAATTATGTGAATGAAGATTAATTAAATGGTGTATACTTATTCTACATATTGATTTAGAAACTACATCTCATTGGAATACACTTTGGACAAATTTTGTGGCAGGAGCATAAAAAGTGAGCCAAGATTGACCTCACATTGTCCGGCATGCAAGCAATGAGATGACAAGGTGGAAGGAGTTATCTATAAAATAAGTTATCATGTATGTGTACTAATTTGCCATATAAAAGCAATGTAAATAGGTTATCCTGGACTAACAATATGACTTTTGGTGTATTGTACTCAACTTGCTTTTACGATATCAAGCTACACCTTATATCCAATGCATCAGTCGGAGATAACGAAATTTCTTTAAACCTTATCCATCTTGTGAAATTTATATTCTGTATTGCCCGGCTGGATATGACTGGACCAGGTATTGTCCATCCTGGTAAATTATTTGTTGGTGTTTATCTTCAATTTTGTTACATCTATTTCTAATTCCGTTAGATGGGCAGATTGCAAATGTCTTAGCCAAATGGCCTATCAATTGGGCCAGGGAAGCTTAACAAGCATCCTATGGAATACAATTTGTGTCAGATTTCAAGCGTCCTCTGAAATATAAATTGTGTCATATCAGGTTGCAATGCTTCAACTTCTTTGTCACTGGGTTGGATATGACTGCACCCGTTAGAGAGTGCGGTAAACCGCACTGCTACCTAGTTTATTGTATCTGTACACATTGCAAAGCTACAACAATGCCAATTTGGGGGGAGCTCCTATTTGGCGCCTTAAGCGCCCGAACAGGTAGCTGGCGCCCGTGAAGTTAGGCCTTGTTCGAGCTTAGCTAACCACCACAACAATTGGACAACCATGATTTTACCTAATATAGCCGTGAGATTTATTTTTCATTTAGATTTTTTTATTTTTTTAAAGAAAATCGTTAATTTAAAATCGATCATTGATTTTGAGACAAAAGTTCACAAACTTAAAAAAAAGGTTCATCAATTTTGAGAAATAGTTCATCATTTTTGAAGAAAAGTTCACCGATATTGGACCTTTTTTAAAAGTTCACCATTTTTCATCATTTTCAAAAAAAAGTTCGGCTATTTTAAAAAAATTCATTGATTTGGACAAACAGTTCATTGAGTTTGAAAAATAAGTTCATTGGTTTTGAAAAAAGTTCACAAATTTGAAGGAACAATTCATCAATCTTGAAAAAAGTTCATTGAATTTGGAAAAAAAGTTTATCAAATTTGAAAAAAGTTAATTGAATTAGAAAAAAGTTCATCGAATTCTAAAATATTTCGTCAAATTTTTAAAATGTGGATGGATTTGAACAAAAACATCGAGCGAGGAAGAAGGAAAAATAAAAAGTAAAACAGTAAATAGAAAAACGTAAATAGAAAACAGAAAAAACAAAAAACAAAAAAAGCAAAAAACAGAAAAAGGCAAGAAAAGATGATAAGTAAAGGAAGTGATGGAACTTAGCGCATCGAGGTGGTTACCACGGAGCGCCCTGAAGCAGCTAGTCCTTGGTTTGATTCCTAGATATCGCGAAATTTTTGCGCTTTGAATCTGTGAAACGAAAGAGCTACATGGGCCGAGCCCAGCTAAAGGGTCTGCAGGCGCCGGTTTGCAGAAAACGAAAGAAACCGACGCCTGCAGCACCAAATAGGTTTTGCCCAATATGAGCGTGGCCCGCCCAGTGTTGGAGCATAAAATAAATTTACACATAGCCCAGCCCACAACTGTTGGCTGGCATTGAACAACACTAAAAAAAAATCAGCAAAGCGAAACTCACATCACAAGTCGTAGCGCTGTTACTCAGAGAAAAAAGCGAAGGCACCTATCGCACCACGGTATCTATCAACAGATCTTGGCAAAACGGAGAGTTGGGAACACTACGGTCGACTCTATGCCGAGTATCAGTGCGCTCGGCAAACCCAAGGTACACAACAAACCATTTTTTCCAAAAGTCGTACGTGAGAGCTTGGTAAAGTTAGGACGACACGTGGTGGCCTTGTGTGCGTTACTCCTCGCTTACTCCGCAAACCCAAGTGCCACGTCGCAAGGGCCGTCCACGCACGGCCCGTCATGTGACTTTATTTGGCGCTCGGCAAACCGCTTGTAGAGTCCCTCACGGGAGCCCATTCATGCGTACGTGTTACTTCTTTCGTTCGAAAAAGCTTGTCTCAAATAAATGTATCTAACATCAAGTTAGTGCTAAATACATTTATTTAAGGAATAAACTTAGGACATTCTTTTTCCGGACAGAGGGAGTAAGTAGACATTGACTTCGCAAGGATGATGCACTTAACTTGCCAGTCACTGGTTTGAAAGTCAGAGAGCTCCCAGTTTTGCCCCCAATGCCGATGCGTACTACCGATCGAATTGGTTAGCATGATAAAGATTACGTACTTACGTTGTATAGAAATGTCTGCACTCCATGCAAACCCATCGAAGTGATTACAACTTTACAAGCAGTCAATTCGACTACGCTAAATAAGTGAAATGTCAATGACACATCGCACATGCATATCCATGCATGCATGCAAAATGATTTAATAAGCCTGCAAGCTAATCCTACGTATAGTACTTAATACCAAAGGAAGAAGTCGATTCCACCGTATGCATGCAACTTCCAAGAAAGATTCAACAACAGTACAGTATACCAGTGAGCTGGTTGAACCAGCTTTCAAATGCAGATGTAGTGTTTTTATATTTGGACAATGTTTCCATAGGAAGATGCATGCTACAAGAAACCCAGTCAGATACTCCCAAGCTAAACCAAACATTGCGTGACCAACGGATTTTTGGTTATGGCCATCAGAAATATTGTTTGGCACACAGGGATATTATGGCTCATGTATTTGTAAATGGTCAATGAGAAATCACTGTCGCTAAACAAGTCAACTCGGTCAGCATTTTCCAAACGTACTTTGAATAATAAAATCAACCGTCATCTCAGTTTTCATCACCACTGTCGCTTATGTTCTGTAGCTGGCTGTTTCCTTTTCCTAGCTGTTTTTCTTTTCAGCCTTTTTGTCCCGAATCCTTCATGTTTTTGCTTTTTTTTTTCCTTGAAGGCAAAGGCACAAAGGTCATTCATAAACTCATTCAGAAAAGCATTGAAGAACATGACATACTCAGAGGCATTCGGTATAGTTACAGTTAGAACGAAGAGAGAATGTTGAAAGCATAACTATTACCCTACATTTGCAAGATATCGAGTGTGAGAACTACAAAGCTGTTCCATCACAGGTGCTGCCTTAGCAAAAGCATCTGCCATGGTATTTTTGCTTCTCTGACCAGAAGCGATCTTGGCCCGTAGTTCCAAAAATATCTTAAATCTCCATAATAATAATAGGTCATGAAAATCACCAGCGAGCTGACATATCCCTGATCATATACCCACCACATGGACTGATGTACATACAACTTGACTAACCAGGCGTTATTGAGCAGAATTTCGAATTACTCCCTCCTTTCCTAAATGTAAGTATTTTTAGAGATTTTAATATAGACTATATAAGCAAAATGAGTGAATCTACACTTGAAATTACGTCTATATACATCTGTATTAATTCATATTGAAATCTTTAAAAAGACTTATATTTAGGAACAGAAGGAAATGAATCTTAACTAGTCACAGACGTTATGGTGCTCCCTTGACTCGTAATCAAACTTCAAAGCGTTAGTTAACCATGCCCTTGAAATGTCAACGGTAAGTTGTGACAATGAAATTATATATGTATATATATTTGATCAGTGACGGTTTGAGAACTTACATGGGATGTAATTAAGCAATATCGTACATATCACACAAAGATAACATACATGAACAAGCAGACACATATGCAACTTTCTCACTCGAAGATAATAATACATATACAAGCGCATCTTCCAACCGGTTATTGAAATTTATGAGTACTTCGGTAGGGATATTAGTTCGGCAGTTAATTAACGCAGGTGGATTGGCAGTAGCTTAAGCAAGAGTTCATACATCTCTGGCAGTTGGCGCACTCCAAGGTCGGGGTGGCGCAGGTCCTGCTGCATCTCACGCTGCTACTGGAACCATCACACGAAGAGTTGCAGTCTTGGGTGCACCTGCTGCACTGCATCTGTGCCGCCGCCTGCAACGGGGAAGAAGACAGCATGACCAGCACCAGCACTGCGGCGATGGCCACCTTGACGGAGGCCATTCCAGCTAGCTCTATGTTGGTTTCTATGGATGGTGTCTTGGATCTGAAGCCTGTGTTTGTGTGGCTGTGTGGTCTGCATGTATATTTATACAGGTAGAGCTTGCACACATGGCTTGGCCGCTACCTTGCATGCACCGTCATGGTACACATTGACTTTCAAAGGATGATGCACCTAACTTGTTCCTCACTCTTGCTTAAAGTCAAAGCTTCTGATTTAGTAGAAGCTCAAATATATACATCAACAATGACGTTACTGATGGTTCGTATTATATATCATTATTTTGCCGCCAATGCTTACCAGACTGGATAGTAGGATAAGGATTCCATTGTATAAAATTGCACAGTAATCCTTGCAAAACTACCCCAAGTGATTACAAGAAGTCAGCTCTACTACACTTGATAAACTACTCACGGTATAGGCGTAGCACACATGCAAAACGAATTAATAAACATGGCACCTATTCCTACGTACCAAAGGACAATCCAGAGAGAATCAAGAAGTGTATATACGTATATACCAGGTGCTAATTGTAGCCAAATCTTGACTTTTGATCAATTATTTCCCTCAATCATCGGTTGAACTATCTTTAGAACTCGTTGCTTTACTTGGTCTTCATTACAGGATACTCTGTCATAAATGTTGAATTCGTGTCCTGTAATGGAGACCCAGCGAAAGCAAACAAAATTGAAGCTCCCTAGCTATGCAGGTGCAGCGTGACAGGCCCAGATTAGGGGGATTCAGAGAATTGAGAGGGATTCAGAGAGGAGACATGGTGAAGCAAAGCATGACTCAGAGATTAGCCACTTTCAGAGGAAGGATTGACTCGAATTAAGCAATTACAAAGGAAAGATTATGCCGGCCAGAACATGGCATCGGCTAGGGTTCAACCCCATATACAAAAAGAGATAAGAGCAACTCCAACATAACGACTCAAACGGACGCCCATTTTTTCTGTTTGGGTCGGCCGAACGGACAGCTTGATCCACTTTTTCATTTGATTCACCCAGCCTCCCCTGCATGCAGGCCCACAAGCACCGCACCGCTTGCTCCGGCAAGTGCCCCCGCACCGTCCCCGTCCCGCTCGCCCAGTTCGACGACAACCAACTTCTCTCCGGTGACGGATCCGTCCCTCGACCCCCGGCCCAATCCCTCGCTCGCTCGCCGTGGCCTCCATGCTGACCGTCCGTCCCCGGTTTTTCTCCACGTGCAGATTACAACTTGCTGGAGGAGACGAGCATGGTCAGTGAGTCGGCCCACAGGCTGCTCGGCGGCTTCGGCCGCAACTTCGGCTGCAGCTTCGAGGAACGCCATGGCGCCCCGCTGTCGCCGTGGCTCACCTTCCTCCGCAAGGCCGCGGAGCGCCGGGGCGTCCGGCTCGCCGTCCAAACCTGAATTTTCCATGGACCATGTTTGTAACTTGTATGTGTTGCTTTTGTTGCTTCAGTCTTCAGTTTACCAGGAGATACTTGTGGTAAATGTACCAGGTTGCTTGTTTCTACCGGGATAAGTGCGAGGCATACATTCCTGCCGGTGTCGGCGGCTCGATCAGGTGAGCTGCAAGTTCTCCAACAAATGTCCACAATAGTACATGTATTTATCAGTGTCAGTGATATTCCAAATGGTGCATAAAACCTTCAGAATCAGCTACAGTTGTTGAGGTTTTCAGATAACTGCAGGACGGGGGGCATCGGTCGCCGAGGCCGAGAAGACCGGGCTGTCGTTGGATAGCTTCAAGACAACCGTTGTCAAAGGCGACGACGAAAACTCTCTTGAATGGATAGATCATAGTGCAGTTAGGAGAAGTGATGTTATGAATATGTTGTATGCAAGTTCAGTGTGTATTAGATAAAGTTCAGCATTAAATTATATAGCAAATTTGCGGATTTGGCAAGCAGTTTTGTAAAAAAGTATATGGCGATTTGCTCCGACATGATTTTGTGTGTGTATTTTGGCAGCTCAACAAGATGAACCATACAGGCGAGGAACCTCCCAGGCGCAGCAACTCCTCCGTCCAAGTTGAGAGCTGGGCGTCGTCCACCCTGTTGGCCACCAGGACGTCTGGCGACGATCGGCAGTCTCGGCGGACCGGGCGCCAACATGCCGATGAGGCTGAGAGCCACAAACAGGTAGCGCCTGGTGATCCTGAGAACAGAGTGCTTCAGAATTCCGCAAATACTTCATGTGTAGTACAATTCATATCTGCACACCTTGGTAATTTGAACAGGCTTATGCCTTGCCGTCGGAACAATGAATTCAAGGTTTTGCAGGATCCAACGTGTCGCTGAGGCTGCCTGTGAGTAGAGTGTGAACTCATAGAGGATCTGAATCATATCTCTTGTACCATCTGATTGTTTCATGGAACAACTAGCTAGTGCTCTGTTTTCTTGGGCTAGATGCCTAGAACAATCCATGTTAATTTTAGTCTCTGTAGTTTCCAACTCTGAACTGTATGCTAGTTTTTAATGATGTACTGTTATTCTGGCTGTCACTATTGATTCATGTGCATGTGCTAGAAAGAAATAAAATACCCTACTAGATTTGGATGTGGACGCTAACTAACAAGTTTTCACTTTCCCGACATGGGCGCAGGGTTGATTGACGCGGACTACCGCGGCCCGGTGGGCAGTGTGCTCTTCAACGTCTCGGAGGTGGACTTGGCCGTGAAGACCAGCGACCGCGTCGCACAGATGATCATCCAGGTAATCTCGACGCCGGAGGTCGCCAAGGAGGAGGACCTCGACGCCACAGTCCGGGGAGGTCCACCTACGTCTAAACTCCGAGTCTTGGTAGATACATCTAGAGAAGTGGACTGTTTAGATTGATGGAATGCTAGGGAAAGTACCCACCTTTCAATGATAGTTGTGTGCGTATGATATGGGATGTCGTGATTTCTTCCTGTTCAGATGTTCACTATTGTATCCATGAATGCTGCATGGTTCTGCGACCTGAGCTTATTTTTCATTGGACGTGTCTCTGATGGAAGCAACTGCATCTAACTTTTAATTTTTTAATTACGCAATTAGTTAGTAGTGGCGTGGGGAAACAACAACTCGCTACTAGTATTTAGGATAGTAGTAGCCGGTGTGAAATAGCAGTAGCGTGGGTGGCACACGTAACTAGTAACCAAGTTAGTAGTAGCGCGGGTTTAACCCACGCTACTACTAACTATTAGCTGTAGCGCGACCCGCGCTACTAGTAGCCATTTTACCCGCGCTGCTAGTAGCCTTTTTCCTAGTAGTGTCTTTCGGCGCGACACCGGCCCCAGTGCTCCAGAGGTTGCGTCTCCTCCAGCCTCTACGGCTTGCCGGTGTCCTGATGGCCTCGGCCGCGATGGCCCGGAACTGCGTCACCTCCAGTTCCTGGCTTGTCAGCGGCATCGATCGCCGTCGTGTTCCTTGCACGCCCCATTTGCCCTGCCAACTCCCCCAACCCTGGCCACCTCGCTGCCCCGCCCCTCCTGATGTCCAAGGTTCCCATGTCCAGCATGGCTCCTCTCTGGTGGAGGTGGTTCTTCGACCTGCATCTGGCTTCCGACTCCCGGTTCCGCTCCGGTGGCTTTGGGATTGCTCGGACATATGCCAGGGAGAAATCTCTGCTCAGCTTGCCGGTGCTGGCAATGGCGACACTCACGAGTGTTGTCCCCTCCCTGGAGGCGTTGGCATGTCCTCTCTCCGCGCCCATCTTCTAGCACCACAGGAAACCCTAGGTCTTATTCTTCACATCGAACGACGATGGAGCCACGACGTTGGTTTCCTTCCTAAAGGCATCGTCTTGCGTGCTCGCGGCGTCCCCGGTGCTGGATTTGTGGTTGTCTGACTTTACGTTGGTTTGGACGGCCCCTCTAGTTAGTGGGCTTAGCTATGTCGTTTGCTTGTTCGCCAAGCACTTCCCATGTCTCTCTTCTTTTCTATTTTATGCACGTGTTCAGGCCTTGTGTTCGTGCATGTGTTGTACCCCAGTTATGCTCATTCCCTCTTCTTCGATCAATGAAAGATACGCAAGTTTTGCGTATCTGTGTTTTTTCTTTTGGAAAATTAGGGCCTGCTTAAAATCACAAGTTGGATGGTTAGTAACTTACGCTACTCTTTGATCATTGTGCGATCAGCGTGACAGCTTACATGTGAGATGTAATTAAGCAATATCATATGTATATTACACACACATAACATACATGGACAAGCAGTCAAGAACTCAAGAAAATACATGCAACACTTTCACATACATAACTTCGGCTTGCAACCATGCTTATTAACTTTACGAAGCCCCAGGAGTACTTCGATAAGAATATTGGTTCAGCTGTTAATTAACGCAGCTGGACTAGCAGTAGCTTAAGCAAGAGTTCATGCATCTTTGGCAGTTGGCGCACTTCAAGGTCCTGGTGGCACAGGTTCTACTTCATCTCACGCTGCTACTGGAGCTATCGCAACCACTCTTGCAGTCTTCAGTGCACCTGCTGCAGCGCATCTCGCCACCCTGCTATATTGTTGCCGCGCACCGCTGGGATGCGGGCTGGCCGCCATAGCGCGCCAGCGCCTTGCGAGCTCAGCGCCCTTGCCCGAGCCTGTCGTCCCGCTCCAGCAGACCGCACGTGAGGGAGAGAGATGCCCCGCCGCCAGCCACCGCGCAGGGCTTTACCCTGGCGGATCCGGCCGCCGGCGGTGGCGGGTAGGAGAGGCAAGGGGTCGGAGGTGAGAGAGGCTGCGGCGCCGCCACCCGTGTCGCCCGCGGGTGCTGGGGATGACTCCGTTTTTGTTCCCGCACCTGTATGTACGATATCTCAATAAGGAACTTGTACATTGATTTGCTGAGCAAGCACTTATATATAGCCAAGGCCTCATCTGCCGACCATTGGAGACCCGTATGTACAGTGGTACCGGATACACCATATGATCAATATTTGAGGACTTTTAAGTCTTTTTTTAGTGGACCACGCACGTTAATCTCTTTCTTTGCTCGTGCCCACCAATTATTTAGTCTACACGACTTTGGTAACATGTACTACTGGACATACCAGGGGTGGTTCGACCTGTCGATCTGTCTATATATTTTTTATCTAGCTACTTCCTCAACCGGTTCGTTAAGCACCTTCTGCCGATGGCAAAATAAGATCAGACAGCTGAGACAGTTTTTGCGAGATTGAGCCGGAAACGAGAGTGGGATTTGCAAACAAGAAAAAGAACAACTCACTCAATGAATTGAAGCATTAGATTTAAAAGCCGAAAGTAATCTCCTTACGGTTAATGAGCAAAACTCCAAGTCCGAATCTGAGCAAGGCTTACAAGCTCTTTTAAGAGAAGAGGAGCTCAAGTGGGCTCTACGTGCTAAAGTGCTTAAGATTGTTCAAGGGAATGACAATACACAATTCTCCCATATGATTGCAAATGATAAACATAGGAAGAAGAAAACCATACAGCTTGAACAGGACAAGGGGACAATAGAGGTCATGAGAATCTGTAAGCTTATATCTCTAATTACTATCAACAACTTTTTGGGCATCCGGAAGCAAGCACGGTGGCCCTGGATGAATCTGTTTTTGGAGATATCCCTCAGCTCCAGGTAGAGGAGAATGATATTCTCTCTGCACCATTTACTGAGAAGGAGGTTTTGGATGCAATCTCCCAAATGAAACCGAATAAAGCACCAGGACCAGATGGGTTTCCTGTTGAATTCTATAAGAAATGTTGACATATTATTAAGGATGATCGTATGCCTATGTTTCATGATTTCTTTAACGGTCATCTAGGGCTGTTTCATCTTAACTTTGGCATGATTACACTGTTGCCAAAGAAAGAAGAAGCAGTTCGGATCGAACAATTCCGGCCCATATGTCTTCTTAATGTGAGTTTCAAAATTTTCATAAAGGTGGGTACCTATAGATTGACACAAATTGCTCATTCAGTGGTACAACCCAACCAAACAGCGTTCATGCCAGGGCAACATATACTTGAGGGTGGTTATTTTGCATGAAACGCATAACATGAAATACATTCAAGAAGCTAGATGGGGTTATCTTCAAAGTGGATTTTGAGAAGGCATATGATAATGTTAAGTGGCCTTTCATTCAGCAGGCAATGTGCATGAAAGGATTTAGTGAGGCTTGGCGGAACCAGGTGGGTTCTCAAATCCGTAAGGGTATTGTCGAAATCAAGGTTAATGATGATATCGGTCATTATTTTCAGACACACAAGGGTCTCTGGCAAGGAGATTCAATGTGTCCTCTCTTGTTTAATATAGTGGCCGATATGTTGGCCATTCTTATTGGAAGAGCTGAGCTGCTGGAAGGGCAAGCTTATGTCTTATGGAGGTCGGTTAGTGCTGATTAATTCGGTACTGACTAGTATGCCGATGTTCCTACTATCGTTCTTCGAAATTCCATAAGGGTACGGAAGCGACTTGATTTCTTTAGATCTCGGTTCTTCTAGCAGTCAGATGAGGCCAAGAGGAAATACCGACTCACGCGATGTGATATCCTTTGCCGACCAAAAAACCACGGTGGTCTCGTTATTGAGAACTTAGAAATCAAGAATAAATGCCTTCTGAGTAAATGGCTCTACAGGTTAGAGATAGAGCCGGCGGCATGTGGGCACATATTTTGCGCAATAAATATTTGCAGTCGAAAACACTCACCCAGGTTACCATGAGACGAACTGACTCGCCATTATGGAAAGGGCTTATGAGAACGAAGGATTTATTCTTTCGTAGGGTCAAATTCTTGGTTGGTAATGGGATGTCAACAAGATTTTGGGAAGACACGTGGTTAGGAGAGACACCCTTGGCCGTCCAATATCGAACCCTTTATTACATTGTGCAACTTAAGGAGGATTATGTAGGCACAGTTTTCCAAACGATTCCCTTGAATATTCAGTTCCGACGTGTGTTAGTTGGTGAGCGATGGACAGCCTGGATGCACTTGGTTCGGAGATTGATAGATGTTCAACTCTCCGACCAGCCAGATTTGACGCAATGGAAATTAGCTAAAATTGGGGGTTTTACAGTGAAATCTTTTTATATGGATTTGATTAATTATGTCCCAATCTCAAGATCGTTGCATATTTGGAGGATTAAGGTTCCCTTGCGTATTAAAAATTTTATGTGATTTGTCCACAAGGAATTGTTATACTCACCAAGGACAACTTAATCAAGAGGCGATGGGTAGGTAGTTCACGTTGTTGCTTTTGTGATCATGATGAAACAATACAATATTCATTCCTTGAATGCCCACTCGCCAGATTGCTTTGGAGAACAATTCATATAGCCTTCAACATTAACCCTCCAGTTGACATTGAGTCGTTGTTTGAAACATGGTTAGCTGGAATTGAACATACTACTGCGGCTCATATTCGGATTGGAATATGTGCGCTTCCTTGGGCTATATGGAACTCTAGGAATGATTTTATTTTTAACAGACAATACAATTTAACTTTCTTGTAGGTCATCTTCGGAGCTACCGTATGGATTCGTACATGGTCCTTACTCACTCCTATGGACTCCAGAGAGCCTTTGGTTACTGGGTGCAACCAGTGGGAGATGGTAGCACGGGGTATATTCAACCGGTTCGGATGGCGGTCGCATAACAGGATAGGAGTCTAGGAAGCTTATCCTTCATATTGTCGTTCCGGTTATGATTGCCAGCATGTATTTTCCTTTTATCCTTTTGATTCACTCCGCTTGCGAGCTGTAATACTTTTTCGACTCTGTGGTACTTCGTGGATTTTTTAATAAGATGGCTGCATGCATCATTATGATGCAGAGGCCGGGGACGCCTCCATTTCCAAAAAAAAAAAAAAATATCAGTTTCTCTAGAGAAGGAAGAGAAAGTTTGATCAATCAAGAACCTAACACTACACATGAGCTAAATGCCAAAGGAAAAAACAGTAAATGAGCTACTCCCTCCATTCCTGAATACAAGTCTTTTTTAGAGATTTCAATATGAACTACATATACGAAGCAAAATGAGTGAATCTAGACTCTAAACTATGTCTATATACATTCATATATAGTTCATATTGAAATATCTAAAAAGAATTATATTTAGAAACGAAGAGAGTAGAAACCTATAAGAGCATGCATGCATGTACGGGACGCAAGTAATTAACAAAGTACTAGCGAGTTGGATAAATCTCGTACCGTCAAGATAGCCGTAGGCTGTATATCAATCCATTTTCTTCTCCTTGTCTCACATAACATGGTCATCGCCAGCGTCTTGGAGATCCAGAAATCAAATCAAGGAAGGAGGTCAATTTACATATATATAACCACAAACTAAGTACATAGGTACGTACGTGAGGAGAATACGATGAAATTAGAAGGAGGTTTGGGTGGAACCTTGAGGCATATCTGGCCACACATAGAATTCCATGCTTGGATGCTTAGGATGGTCATGGAGTGCATGTCTTACTGCAGCCTCGGCTTCCTTTGCCTCCCCAACCATCGCTCCACGCCAATGGATTCCAGTACGGAAAAATCGAAGTGATGGCATGTTCCCATGCAGGCCTAAGTTGAAATCACCGTTACCGTCCTCTTTTGCCACACGCACGGCAAGGCAGATGGTTACTCGTTCTGCTCTTGGCAATGCTCCTTGTTCGAAAACTATTAGGGCCCCCGAGCCAGAGTCCAATATGAAGTCTACCATACAACGGAAACCATCGGCACGAACGGTTAGCAGCCTCTGCGTTTGGTGGCTGGTTGCTAGCAAGAGATGACGAAGAGCCGGCAATCTCCCAAGGATTTCCACATCCTCCTGCTTCACTTCGTCGACATGAATCATTAACTCGGAGAGCCTCGAGAGATGGGTGGGATCTCTCTTTATCCACGTTGGGAGGGCAGAAAATACTCCGACATAGTAGGAGTTAAATTGGCGGAGATATCGCGTAGGGAAACAACATTCCCCTAGGATGTCCATCGATTCAAAATCCCCTTGCATAGTTAAGCACTGGATATTGTGCAAGCTGCACACAGACTCCACAAAAGCTTTTTCTAAATCCAAACACTTGCCATCGAAAGAAATGGCAAGCTCTCTTAGTCTTTCCAGGTTGCGAAGATCTTGCACAATGTCAATGGAGGCATAGATGTCACTCAGCACTTCTAAGGATGCCAGATTTCCCAGCACACTTGGAGGCATATAGCACCAAAATGAAAATTCAGAAACATCAACCTTATCAGCTTACAAACACTCGGTGGTAATTCTTTTAGCCCAAAATTTTGTCCTACATCCAATACTTGCAAAAACTGCAGATTTCCTATTTCTGCTGGGAGTTCAGAAATGTTAGTACCTGCCAAATCCAGATACCTCAGGTGAAATAAATTCCCTAGAATCCTCAGATCAAGCTCGCCCCTGCTTTCCACAAGCTTGCACTCATTCAGATCTAATACCGTAAAACATCAAACTTCAAAAGAGCTGGAATGATATTGAAAGTTCTTGTAAAGACAGTTATAGACCTCAGCTGTGATGCACTCATTGAATTAATTTGACACATGCCTTGACGATCTTCATTTCTACTTTGGAGAGACAACCGCCGAATATTACTTTTTAAAAGATGTGCTATCTCTAGTACCATCCAACACAGTGACAAAGTTTTTTTCTCTTGACAAGGAACAAATAAGATCAAGGACCATATCATGTACACGGCAGGCATCTACGGTGCCTGTACCATCATACACCGGCTGTATCATGCTCCTATTGACCAGCTCATTAAAGTAAGTTTCTCCAATCTCAAAGAGGCTAGTTGCTTGCTTTCCACACTGAATAAAACTTTCCGATACCCACTTCCATATCAAATGCTCTCTCTCAATATTGCTATCTTCTGGATATATAGTGAGATATAATAGACAAGTCTTCAGATGGGAAGGTAGATCATAATAGCTAAATGAAAGTATCCTCTGCATCTCCTCTAAACTAGGATCTTCTGTAAGGCCATGTCCAATAGACTGGTGCAAGATCTGCCATTCATCTTTTGACTTTACATACTGATCACTAGCCAAAAGACTAGCTAAAGTAATAATGGCCAATGGTACCCGCCACATTTCTTCAAGATATCTTTAGATACTTCCTCAAATTCACTAGGACATCCACGCTCATGAAATACTCTTTTATAGAAGAGTACCTTAGAGTCATTGTCACAAAGGGGCTTCATTTCATAAACAAAACCATCACTAGATGAACAGCATGCTTTTGATACACTAACTATGCGGGTTGTCGTTATCAGCCGACTTCCTTTACTATTCTCATTATCGAAAGCCAATTTTATTACTGCCCACAGTTTTTCATCCCATATATCATCAATTATGATCAGGTACCTGTAGCAATTGTGATAATAACGAGAAATGAGCTTTGACCTCAAACTAGAGAATCTGACTAATTAAGCATGCATCATGAACCAAATCAAGGATGCTAAAATGCGGGGGAGCAAGTTGATGGACCGACGATCACGTAGCAATACATCGAGTTGCTAAAATTCTATAATTAGGAGTCATCTATATACCATCTTCAGTTTCATAAGAGTTAACTTCGACAATGAATTTTAATCACCCCCTACTTACAAGATCCAACAAAAATTACATATTGTGAAAGTATTTTTCAAGAATGTCAAGTATTGTATTCAAATATTTACAAAAATACCAAATATTTGCAAAAAATCTGAACTCAAGGAGAAGTGTGAGCAATGCACATATATATACTTCAGCATCTCCTCTCACGATTGGCTCTATAAGGCCTAAACATGGAGACAAGGAGAGATTTTTTTTATTGAAACTGCAAAAGCTGAAACTCGAACATATAAGACCTCTTGACTATGATATCATATTAAGTTTCGTACACCAACCAGTAGAATCAAAGTTCAAACTAATATGGCGAAGATTCAGCAATTATCACATATACTTCAACATTATTATCCTTAATTACTTTCATATAATTTTTATAGTAGTAAGTTTCCATGTCCGTGCATCGTATGGAATGCGGCTGGATTTGCCTCTTCAGAAAAAAGAAAACTTGTGGCTAAATCCTAATGCATTGCGCCCACGATGAGCTGTAAAAAGATACCAAACAAAATAAAAAAGTTCTAAAACTTTGTGGCTCTCATATATAACCAAATGTTTTAGGTGTTCGCAAATTATGGTACCAAATGACATCAGAGGAGCTCCAAAAAATATCTCCTTGAAAGGCACAAAACTTTGAGCATTCTGTTTTTTATAGCGTTCCTCGGATGTCATTTGGCCGCCAAATTTTGCAAGCACCTGATAAATTTGGTCATAATTGAAGCCAAAAAAATTAGGATTTAATTTATTTCTGCTTTGATTTCACTGTTCATCCTGGGTGCAGTGCACCTGGGTTTAGACAAAACATGTCTCACATATATAGGAAAATTGTTGTGTACTCCTGGGAGTACATACTCCGCTTATACTACATAGATCAAATTTTTATACCTCTTTATTATTTTTAATATACTTCATTAATAATTACTAGATACCTCAAAATAAGTTTCATGAAAAAAACTCATGTGAGTCTACATATTTTTAAGGGTGTATGTATATACTGATTTGTTCATACGTGAAAAATGTATAGTACAAAAAATACATCACAAATGAAAAAAATCAACAGAACTCGTATTATGGTATCTTAGAATATTACCGAAAAAAGCTTTCGCCCTGCTTTATATATAAAGCACCAAACCACAAGGACCATGATACAAACTCACGCCACCACCGCACACGACACACACACCCAAGGCAAGATACAAGGGTGCCGGGCACAGCCACACCACCCCAACGACCACCAAGCCACTACAAATGCGCGAGGACGAACTGCTTGGAGCCCCCAGAGACCTCCTCCTCCGAGGGAGGTGAGACGGAATGACGGAACCAGGACTCCAAGATGGTGCCTCCAAGAAGGGAACGACCACGATAGCCGCCACCATCCGATCCCAAAGATCGGGTTTTCACCGAGCAACTCGAAGGAGAAAGGCCACTGCGACGGAGCCTACAAGTAGGATACGGTGTCCACGGACGCCGCCACCGTCGGCCAATACAAGATTGGGCAGGTAATGAACCCCAGCACGCCCACCCCTTCGAAGCAACCTAGCTCCATCAACCACCAGCGACCACCCACCCGCGTGGCCGTGGCCGCTCGCCCGCACCCGAGGCGCAAGTTCCGCCCACGAACTTCGTGCCTCCCGCCGCCGGGGCCGCCACCCTGCATCCAGACACCCCCAAGACCGACCAAAGTGATCAGCTTGGGCCAAAGGGCGCACCCGACCGAAGAAACCGCGGCATACATCCCGCCTCGAACAACGCCGGAGTTGCGTCAGCCCACACATGGCCGGGGAACGGGGGAGGAGGGGGAGCGGACGCATCCGGGCCGGCACACCCCTGTGCCAGCGACGGGTGGCCCGGGCTCGGCGGCGCCTCCCGTCCCTCCAGCCTGCCTCCCCACCGGACAACTCGGTGTCGCCCACTTCGGCGGCGACCGCAGCTCCACGCGAGGCCACCAACATACACCCGCCCGCCGGCAAGGAGAGATCCCAAGGGCCGCCACCAATCGCGAAGGAAGCTCACCGAGGAGCCCATCTACGCGGCCCACCGTCGTCCAGCCGCCGAAGCTTCGGATCCCGGCCAGCCCACCCACCAGCCAACCGCTGCCGCGTCGCACCACCAGCCGCCGTGGCCATGGCATTGGTAGAGACTAGCAGCCCGCGCCGCCCTCGGCCCGCGCCGCCAGGTCCCAGATCCGGCCTCGACCCGCGCCGAAGGACCCAGATCTGGCGACCAAGGCACGCCCACCACCGCCGCGCCGGTCCAGCCGCCGCCACAAAGCCGTGAAGTATATTGAGAATGATAGAGAGGAATAATCAATGCGTATAAGAGTTATATTGAAGATGGTAGTACATACTCCCAGGAGTATAGAGAATTAGTCATATATGTTGCATTGGCGCAAAACTTTGCCAATGCTAACAGTATAAATAGTTTTATTTCAAAATATATTGGGTGTGTTGAGCCTAATGTTACAATATAATAGCTAAGACTTAATTTCTGAGAGGTGAGGATATATCATTAATTGTAAACCATGGTAGTAACACAAATTATCATCATCTTAAGCTACCAAGTGTGTTTGGTAATAAGTTAAGCATACCTTTTCTGCTCGAGAACTTCCCGAAGCTTGTCTATAAGCTGCCTTTCATCCAGTATCATGAGATCTGAGTTATATTTGCCGAGATCAATGAGGATATCTCTAATAAGTTTCCTCACATCAGGATTCCGACCGACAGGAACAAAAGCTGAACAATCGAAACTTCCTTTGATCTTGTCGTACACAGCTTTGGCGAGAGTTGTCTTGCCCAATCCACCGAATCCAACAACAGAAACTATCTTAAGTTTCTCCCCGAGGACAACACTATCCCCCATGGATAGAAGCTTTATAAGCTCTTGATCCCTTTTCCCGTCGATACCAACGAGCTCTTTCATTTCTGTGTAAAGAGCTCCATAGCGAGGATCGATAGTTGTCGCCGGGGTAGGATTAGGCACAATATTTTCAACCATGTACCTGCCACGCCTGTTGGACACGGCTTGGATTTCACTGTTAATGTCTTTGATCGCATTAGCGATCTGACGGCGGGTCTTACCTTTTCTGAAGAAGGTAGCCATTTTCTGCATTAGCCGTCTGAGTGTGTGTGAGTTATCTATTGCATCAAGCTCCTCGATGCGCATGCGCACGAGGAACTTGTCGACCACGTCTTCTATGGTATATGAGAGCTCCCTGACGTCACCAGCCCAGAGCACGAGTTGCTCGTCGAGCTGGTCCTGCGGCACTTCCGCCACCTTGCTGAGGGCAGCGTACATGCCCTTCATCTCTCGGGAGACAGACTCGACGTCCTTCTTGACGCGCTTGTGGAGGTGATACTCCTCCAAGAGCAGCTCGCTGAGTTTGGGAAGCAGGCTCCCCAAGGCACCAGTCCCGACCTCCATGGAACAACTCCCTTGATGTGTGAATAGCTAGCCTAGCTGTGTGTGGATTTTAGTCCCAACCGTGAACTCAACTGCTGAGAAATTGAGCCCCCAAATCAATTAAACCCAGATCCGAACCAAGCCCACTCACCTCGAGGCTTCACGGAGAGCAGCAAGGAAGAAAGAATGCCTACTTGCATCCGCTCCTGCTGTTTAATACAGTTAGGTTAATTATTACATGCCAGGCATAATGCACGTATGGCCATCGCCAATAATGCCAAGTCCCAACATTGGCGCAGCTGCCAGCATTGACGGTATCGTCCATCAGTGCGTACAAGAAAAGCTGGAGCAGCCACTCTTGTTAATATCGATTACATTGGAGTAGAAGATATGTCTGGGGTGAAGAGAAATTTCAAAGGAAATATTCAAACTATCAAAGTGAATTATGCTTTCTCCCCGCTTTGTATATAATCAACGTGTAGAAATTGTAGGATTGTTGAGTATTTTGTGTTGTATTGATCTGACCCTCGTATATCTCTAACTTAAACCCAATTATATTTCTAACACAATGGCCATCATACAAACGCGCCAGGATGGAAATCCTATGAGGTCATTAGTAAGCTGTGGGGTCATTAGCCTCCAAAATCCAAGGACCATTAGTTGATTGCCTACTAAAGAAAACAGGTTTTAGGAAAAGCTGTGTCGTTGATCCCACAATTTGAACCTAGGTTTGCCGCTGCACCGGCATACGACATGCGATTTTTCTAGAAGATACTACAAATGTGAAAAGGTGTTCATGTGTAATTTTAAAAATGTTTCGTGTAAAGCACCACATAGCAGCACTCCGGTCCATATTGCAGCTGTCACAAATGCTTTTAATGTAGTTTTACAGGTATCATATAACAGCTCTTCCAGATGTTTTTGTGAATATATCTTTTGTGTAACTTTTTTAAAAAAAAGTTCACGCCTTCAAAAAACCTTATTGTAATTCTGAAAAGTGTTCACACATTTTTTAAATGTCCATAGAAATTTTGGAAGTGCTCATATAATATTCATAAAAAGTGCTTACATTTAAAAAATGTTTATGAATTTTAAGTAAAAACCAAATTAAGAAAAAGGTTCATGTACCTTTAGAATTATATGTGCCTTAAAATATATCCATGTAAATATAAAACTGTTCATATCATATAATAAAATCAATAAATAGATTTAAAAAGTTTTCAGTATTAAGAAATTATTCAAAGCTATTTATCAAAATAATACAAATACAAAATCTAATACACAAAAATAAAATGAAAAATAAATTTCAAGTAAAAAGTGGACGAAAAGAAGACATAAATGATAGCTATTGCTTGAATCCGTGTCTATTATCAAAAATTCTTGTGGGTTCAATACCAAGGGTTACCCTTGGGTAAAGAAGTGAGGACTATCTACAACTGGCATTAGACACTAGGTTAATAGGTTAGTTCACAAAAATAATACAAAATTGCATATAAAGTACTCCCTCCGTTCCTAAATATAAGTCTTTTTAGAGATTCCACTATGGACTACATACGGATGTATATAGACATATTTTAGAGTGTAGATTCACTCATTTTGCTCCATATGTAGTCTCTTATTGGAATCTCTAAAAAGACTTACATTTCGGAACGGAGGGAGTATATAAAATTGATAATATAATAATATAAAACAATCATATTTTACAAATACGTTGGAGACGTATCAGCGGATGTTGATCAACAGACGGCGAGGAGGTCCTCCACCACCACCAAGGGCGACGACGGGCTCGAAGAAGGCGCGGTGAGGACCGGCGGCGGGGGAAGGGCCGGCTTACGTGAGGGAGGGCCGGCAGCGAGGGAATGGGCCGACGCGGAGGTGGCGGGGTGCCGGTGGCGAGAGACAGTGGAGAAGGAGTGAGGGCCGACACCCGCGGCAGAGGATAAGGTGGTTTAGTAGTAGTGCAAGGGAAAGGGCCTGCACTACTTCTACACAACTACCTATAGCGCTGGGTAGTAGGCCTATAGGCTGGCTGTACGTATAAATAGTAGTAGTGCTGGGTACAGGACACACGTACTATACTGCTACAAGATTAGTTGCAGCGCGGGTAATATACCGAATGCTGCTACTGTGGCTTGCCCCTGAAGTACCGTGGGGACCACTTAGCAGTAGCAATGTGTTGCATAGCCCGCACTGCTATTAGTTAACATGAGAGCGGGCCATCTGCCCCGCGCTACTGCTAAGCATCTACCTGAAGGAAATATCACTACTAGGAAAATGCTTATAGGTAGACATTTAGTAGTAGCATTGGTTAAAGACCCCACGCTACTGCTATTTAGCAGTAGCGCCGGACAACACCAGCGCTGCAAGCGCATGTTAGCAGTAGCGCGGAATTTCCCGGCCAGCGCTGCTGTTGATGGGCCATGCTCTCAGCCTTTGTTGCAGCTTTAGCTATAGCGCTGGGCCTCCTCCCCCGCGCTGCTGCTAAGCCCACCTCTGCTCCCCCCCCGCGCCGGCCCGCGCGCCCCTCCCCTCTCACTCACTCACACTCACATGCTCACACTCACAGAATCCATGAATCACCCGATCCGGCCGCCCCCCGCTTCCTACTCCGGTCGCCCTCCCCTGCGCGGGCCCTCTTCCCCCATCGGCTGCCCTTCCCCGCGCTGGCCCTCCTCCCCTGCCGGCCGACCTCCGCACTGGCCATCCTCCCCCGCTGGTCGCCCCCCCCCCCCCCCACACCGGCCCTCCTCCACCGAGAGGTGCTCCTCCCTCCTTCCTCCTCCTCCTCTCTCCCTAGTTATAGTTATTAGAGAGTAGTTATTTTGAATCCTATATATATAGTTGAAAAAATGTAGGTTCTTAGAATAATGTAGGTTATGATTGAACCCTAGCTAGGACAGATTAGGTAGTATGAACCCTAGGTTTTTAAATTTAGCTAGGTTTTAAAGTTAGGACAGAAATTTAGCTAGGTTTTTAATTAGGTGTAGTTAATAGAATTTAGGTGTTTTAGCATCGTCCGGGACTCAGCGGAGGAGGCTTGATTGAGCAGAGGGGCCATGTCCGGGACTGGGCTCCGCCGGACTGGTATTGGGTTGTGCTACCTTCTGGTGAGCGCAGCTTAGTGAGGAGCCAGCCCGTCGTCGACCCGGAGCGTCTTCGGTGGCGGTCACGTGGGCCTGCATCGATGCAGAGGCTTGAGTCCCCCGCGTAGGTGGTACAACATCGTGTCACGGAGGAGGACGCGCACGTCCATTGCTACATGGTTGCGCTGGCGGACGGCAGGTTCTCCAATACCTGGCAGATTCTTCAAAGATCTCACCGGAGCTATGATCCTGTGATGGTTCCTTCTCTTTGGGTGTCCACCGCGGCCCACTGAACCTAGAGGAGCTATTATTCGAGATGTATTAGTGATATTATATGATGATCTTTGCTAAAAACTACTATATATGTATTCGATGATGGATTATTAATTACCTGTTAGTTATTTGCTTATTGAATGCATGCTAATTTGAATGGAGTACTTTGTTTTATCTCTATTATGATTTTAGTTTTGCTTATTGAATGCACGTCTGTTTCAACAATGAACATATAGGAAATGTCTGACAACGAAAGGGAATTCACTATGTGTGAGTACTGCGAAGATGAGCGCGGTCTGTGCGACATGCCTCACCTGGTAGAAGGTCGGCGCTTCAGCATCAAGCTCCAAGAGACCTTCGATTTTGAAACGGTACGCAACGACGACAAGCGTTTTTTGTTATTTTCTGCACGACTTCTCTGCTTCTTCAACGTCTAATTTCCGTCTTTTACAATTCGACTAGCTTATCCCACGCCATGCAAGACGCTATGTCTTGGAGAAGATGGGTTTTGAAGATCATGAAAGCATGGAGACAAAGATAATTCAACTAAGGACCCATCATGGTTATGATTTTTCTGTAAATCTATACAATTCTGTGAACTCATCCAATTTTGGTTGCCTGAATTGTGAAGCACTTTGCAAGACGTATGACTTTCATGAGGGTATGCTTCTCACCTTCGATCTTGGTGATTCTGACATCGACGAAAAGAATATGACCATTTGGGTCCTTGTTGACACGCTTCCAGTTCTACCGCTGTGTGAGTTTCTCAAACATATTTACTAAGTAATTTATATTATTTATTTCAAAATAGTTGATACCTTATTTCCATTGACAGCTTATTTTCATCCTTCAAAAAATGTACGGAAGATGGTAAACAGAACCTACTACTACAATGATGAAGCACAATTAACTTATAGAAGAAAGATGGTCATATCGCATTTTTTTACTGATCTTGAGAATTACAATAGCTATTATCAAACTCGTCCACATTATGGTCAATACGTGCCACTAGTGCACGCGGTGTGCTACGGTGAGATTTTCTACTATTACGACATCCGTGCATCTTTTGCACAAATTCTTCTAAAACTAAACTACATTGCTAACTACAAAGTTATTACTATGTTTTTAAACAGAAAATCCCAATGGATTGTGTGCCTCATCTGATGTTGCCGAGAGGTCGCGTTGATGTTATGAGCTTACGGCTACCACGGCCAGGTCGGCCGCAATATCCACATCACTCCTGTCCATACCGGATTTCTAAAAGTGAGGAAGCCATGATAATAAATGATTTGAAAAAATGTTTCGACCATCGTAGAGAGCTACTTGGAAGCAACATTGTGCGTAGGTCAAGACTTGGAGACATGATGATCTCCGTTCTTTATTATGGAGAGTCCATTTTCCTTAATGGAGAGTCAATGCCTATCATGTTTTATGATATTTTACCTAAGAGAGGGTAGAGTAGGTCCTATGAGAGGAGTAGGTCCTAGCTAGAATGTGTTATCATGTGCTACAATGTGTTAGAGTTGATGATGATGAGGAGGAGTTGTGATTATGACTAGTGACCAACTTGTTATATGATGTCTCATTGATGAACATTGTTTGGTGGTGATGACTAGTGGTAATGAATATGCTATTTAAACAGACTAGTTCATGATGAGTTGTTATTGTATAAAAGATGTATCTTTTTAAACATGTACAACGCCAAAAATGCGGAAAAACATAAATTTTAGCAGTGGCGCGTGCCAAAATATTACAAGCAGCGCTCATTTACCAATAGCACTTTCCAGCGCGCTACTAGTATCTGAACATACCAGTAGCGCTGGCCGAAACAAGCGCTACTGCTACAAAATAGATGTAGCACCATAGCAGTAGCGCGGGCGCCCGCGCTACTGGTAGCTTAAAAACCAGTGCTACTGGTAAGGTTTTCCCTAGTAGTGTATGCCCTAGAGGCAAGAATAAAGTTCTTAATTGTATTTACTTATATCATGATAAATGTTTATTATTCATGCTAGAATTGTATTAACGAGGAAACTTAGTACATGTGTGAATACATTGACAAACAGAGTGTCACTTGTACGCCTCTACTTAACTAGCTCGTTAATCAAATATGGTTAAGTTTCCTAGCCATAGACATGAGTTGTCATTTTATGAACGGGATCATTAGAGAATGATGTGATTGACATGACCCATCCGTTAGGTTAGCACTATGAACGTTTAGTTTATTGCTATTGCTTTCTTCATGACTTATACATGTTCCTATGACTATGAGATTATGCAACTCGCGAATACCGGAGGAACACTTAGTATGCTATCAAACGTCAAAACGTAACTGGGTGATTATAAAGATGCTCTACATGTGTCTCCGATGCTGTTAGTTGAGTTGGCATAGATCGAGATTAGGATCTGTCACTCCGATTGTCAGAGACGTATCTCTGGGCCCTCTCGGTAATGCACATCACAATAAGCCTTGCAAGCAATGTAACTAATGAGTTAGTTGCGGTATGATGCATTACGAAATGAGTAAAGATACTTGCCAATAACGAGATTGAACTAGTTATGATGATACCGACGATCGAATCTCGGGCAAGTGACATACCGATGACAAAGGGAACAACGTATGTTGTTATGCGGTTTGACCGATAAAGATCTTCATAGAATATGTGGGAGCCAGTATGAGCATCCAGGTTCCGCTATTGGTTATTGACCAGAGATGAGTCTCGGTCATGTCTACATAGTTCTCGAACACATAGGGTCCGCATGCTTAACATTCGATGACTATCAGTATTATGAGTTTATGTATTTTGATGTACCGAAGGTAGTTCGGAGTCCCGGATGAGATCATGGACATGAGTAGGAGTCTCGAAATGGTCGAGACATAAAGATTGATATATTGGAATGTTATGTTTGTGTAGGAAATATGCCCTAGAGGCAATAATAAAATGGTTATTATTGTATTTCCTTGTTCACGATAATTGTCTATTGTTCATGCTATAATTGTATTAACTGGAGACCGTAATACATGTGTGAATACATAGACCACAACATATCCCTAGTGAGCCTCTAGTTGACTAGCTCGTTGATCAATAGATGGTTATGGTTTCCTGACCATGGACATAGGATGTCATTGATAACGGGATTACATAATTAGGAGAATGATGTGATGGACAAGACCCAATCCTAAGCATAGCACAAGATCGTGTAGTTCGTTTGCTAAGAGCTTTTCTAATGTCAAGTATCATTTCCTTAAACCATGAGATTGTGTAACTCCCGGATACCGTAGGAGTGCTTTGGGTGTACCAAACGTCACAACATAACTGGGTGACTATAAAGGTGCACTACAGGTATCTCCGAAAGCGTCTGTTGGGTTGGCACGAATCGAGACTGGAATTTGTCGCTCCGTATGACGGAGAGGTATCTCTAGGCCCACTCGGTAATGCATCATCATTATGAGCTCAATGTGACTAAGTAGTTAGTCACGGGATCATGCATTACATAACGAGTAAAGTGACTTGCCGGTAACGAGATTGAACTAGGTATTGTGATACAGACGATCGAATATCGTGCAAGTAACGTACCGATTGACAAAGGGAATTGTATACGGGATTGCTTGAATCCTTGACATCATGGTTCATCCGATGAGATCATCGTGGAACATGTGGGAGCCAACATGGGTATCCAGATCCCGCTGTTGGTTATTGGCCAGAGAGCTGTCTCGGTCATGTCTGCATGATTCCCGAACCCGTAGGGTCTACACTTAAGGTTCGATGATGCTAGGGTTATAAAGGAAGTTTGTATGTGGTTACCGAATGTTGTTCGGAGTCCCGGATGAGATCCCGGACGTCACGAGGAGTTCTGGAATGGTCCGGAGGTAAAGATTTATATATGGGAAGTCCAGTTTCAGTCACCGGAATAGTTTCGGGGGTTATCGATTGTACCGACTAACGAAAGGTGTCCTGAGGTCCACCGGTGGGGCCACCTGCCCAGGCGACTTAATGGGCTGAATATGGGAGGGAACCAGCCCCTAGTGGGCTGGTGCGCCCCTCCCCAAGGGCCCAAGGCGCCTAGGGTTGAAAACCCTAGGGGAGGGGGGCGCCTCCACCTTGCTTGGGGGGCAAGCCTCACCTCCTGGCCGCCACACATCCCCTCTAGATGGGATCTGGAGGGCGCCGGCCCCCTCTCCCCTTCCCCTATATATAGTGGGGGTTTTGGGGCTGCCCAACACATGAGTTTCCCTCTCTCCTGGCGCAGCCTTACCCCTCTCCCTCCTCGTCTCTCGCAGTGCTTGGCGAAGCCCTCTTTGAGTGCCACGCTCCTCCATCACCACCACGCCACGTTGTGCTGCTGCTGACGGAGTCTTGCCCAACCTCTCCCTCTCTCCTTGCTGGATCAAGGCATGGGAGACGCCACCGGCTGTACGTGTGTTGAAAGCGGCGGCACCGTTCTTGATTGCTTAGGTTGGATTCGGCCGCGATCTGAATCGCTTCGTGTACGACTCCACTGACCACGTTCTTGTAACGCTTCCGCATCGCGATCTTCAAGGGTATGAAGATGCACTCCCCTCTCTCTATTTGCTAGTATCTCCATAGATTGATCTTGGTGATGCGTAGAAAATTTTGTATTTCTGCTACGTTCCCCAACAATGGCATCATGAGCTAGGTCTATTACGTAGATTCTATGCACGAGTAGAACACAAGTTGTTGTGGGCGTTGATTTTGTTCAATATGCTTACCGTTACTAGTCCTATCTTGTTTCGACGGTATTGTGGGATGAAGCGGCCCGGACCGACCTTAGACGTACACTTACGTGAGACAGGTTCCACCGACTGACATGCACTTGTTGCATAAGGTGGCTAGCGGGTGCCGCCTCCCACTTTAGTTGGATCGGATTCGATGAAAAGGGTCCTTATGAAGGGTAAATAGCAATTGGCATATCACGTTGTGGTTTTGGCGTAGGTAAGAAGCGTTCTTGCTAGAAACCTATAGCAGCCACGTAAAACTTGCAACAACAATTAGAGGACGTCTAACTTGTTTTTGCAGCATATGTCGTGTGATGTGATATGGCCAAGAAGGATGTGATGAATGAAATATATGTGATGTATGAGATTGATCATATTCTTGTAATAGGAATCACGACTTGCATGTCGATGAGTATGACAACCGGCAGGAGCCATAGGAGTTGTATTTATTTATTGTATGACCTGCGTGTCACCGAATAACGCCATGTAATTACTTTACTTCATTGCTAAACCATTAGCCATAGTAGTAGAAGTAATAATTTGGCGAGACAACTTCATGGAGACACGATGATGGAGATCATGACGATGGAGATCATGGTGTCATGCGGCGGCGATGATGATCATGGAGCCCAAGATGGAGATCAAAAGGAGCAAAATGATATTGGCCATATCATGTCACTATTTGATTGCATGTGATGTTTATCATGTTTATGCATCTTATTTGCTTAGAACGACGGTAGTAAATAAGATGATCCCTCATAATAATTTCAAGAAAGTGTTCCCCCTAACTGTGCACCGTTGCGAAAGATCGTTGCTTCAAAGCACCACGTGATGATCGGGTGTGATAGATTCTAACGTTCACATACAACGGGTGTAAGCCAGATTTACACACGCGAAACACTTAGGTTGACTTGACGAGCCTAGAATGTACAGACATGGACACTGAACACAAAAGACCCAAAGGTCGAGCATGAGTCAAAATGTAGATACGATCAACAATAAGATGTACACAGAAGATGACTATTCTGTCTCAAGAGATGATCGGACACGGCCTAGTTGACTCGGATCATGTATCACTTAGATGACTAGAGGGATGTCTATCTGAGTGGGAATTCATCAAATAATTTGATTAGATGAACTTAATTATCCTGAACATAGTCAAAAGGTGTTTGAAAATTATGTCATAGCTCGCGTTTTAGTTCTACTGTTTTAGATATGTTCCTAGAGAAAATTTAGTTGAAAGTTGATTGTAGCAATTATGTGGACTGGGTCCGTAAACTGAGGATTTTCCTCATTGCTGCGTAGAAGGCTTATGTCCTTAATGCATCGCTCGATTGTCTTTGAACCTCGAACCTCGTCTGTGGATGTTGCGAACATCTGACATACACGTTTTGATGACTACGTGATAGTTCAGTAATGTTAAACGGTTTAGAATTGAGGCGTTGAAGACGTTTTAGAAATGTCGCGGAACATATGAGATGTTCCAAGGGCTGAAATTGGGATTTCAGGCTAGTGCCCACGTCAAGAGGTATGAGACCTCTGACGAGTTTCTTGGCCTACAAACTAAGGGAGAAAAACTCAATCATTGAGTATGTGCTCAGATTGTCTGAGTACTACAATCACTTGAATCGAGTGGGAGTTAATCTTCCAGATGAGATAGTGATGTTTCTCCAAAGTCACTGCCACCAAGCTACTAGAGCTTCGTGATGAACTATAACATATCAGGGATAGTAATGATGATCCTTGAAATATTTGCGATGTTTGACACCGCGAAAGTAGAAATCAAGAAGGAGCATCAATTGTTGATGATTAGTGTAACCACTAGTTTCAAGAAGGGCAAGGTCAAGAAGGGATACTTCATTAAACAACAAATCAGTTGCTGCTGTAATGAAGAAACCCAAGGTTGAACCCAAACCCGAGACTAAGTGCTTCTATAATAAGGGGGACAGTCACTGGAGCAGAATTACCCTAGATACTTGCTAGATAAGAAGGCAGGCAAGGTCGACAGAAGTATATTGGATATACATTATATTAATGTGTACTCTACTAGTACTCCTAGTAGCACCATGGTAATAGATACCGGTTCGGTTGCTAAGTGTTAGTAACTCGAAATAAAAGGCTACGGAATAAAGGGAGACTGGCTAAAGGCGAGGTGACGATGTGTGTTGGAAGTATTTCCAAGGTTGATGTGATCAAACATTGCACGCTCCCTCTACCATCGGGATCGGTGTTAAACCTAAATAATTGTTATTTGGTGTTTGCGTTGAGCATAGACATGATTGGATTATGTTTATCGCAATACGGTTATTCATTTAAGGAGAATAATGGTTACTCTATTTATTTGAATAATACCTTCAATGTTCTTGCACCTAAAATGAATGGTTTATTGAATCTCGATCGTAGTGATACACATATTCATGCCAAAAGATATAAGATAGTAATGATAGTACCACATACTTGTGGAACTGCCATTTGAGTCATATCGGTATAAAAACGCATGAAGAAGCTCCATGTTGATGGATCTTTGGACTCACTCGTTTTTTAAAAGTTTGAGACATGCGAACCATGTCTATTGGTATGTCTTGAATGAAGAAACTCCATACAGATGGATCGTTTGGACTCACTTGATTCTAAATTACTTGAGACATGCAAATCATACCACATGGGCAAGATGACTGAAAAGCCTCGTCTTCAGTAAGATGGAACAAGAGAGCAACTTGTTGGAAGTAATACATTTTGATGTGTGTTGTCCAATGAGTGCCAAGGCACACAGTGGATATCGTTATGTTCTTACTTCACAGATGATTTGAGTAGATGCTGAGTATATTTACTTGATGAATTATTGAAATGTTCAAGTAATTTCAGAGTGAAGTTGAAGATCGTCGTGACAAGAGGATAAAATGTCTATGATATGATCATAGAGATGTATATTTGAGTTACGTGTTTGGTACACAATTAAGACATTGTGGAAATTGTTTCACAACTAATACTGCCTGGAACACCATAGTGTGATGGTGTGTCCGAACATCATAGATGCACCCTATTGGATATGGGGCATACCATGATGTCTCTTATCAAATTACCACTATCGTTTATGGTTTAGGCATTAGAGACAACCGCATTCACTTTAATAGGGCACCACGTAATTCCGTTGAGATGACACCGTGTGAACTATGGTTTAGAGAAACCTAAGCTGTCATTTCTTGAAAGTTTGGGGTTGCGACGCTTATGTGAAAAATTTTCATCCTAGTAAGCTCGAACCCAAAACGGATAAATGCATCTTCATAGGTCACCCAAAATAGTTGGGTATACCTCCTATTTCAGATCTGGAAGCAAAAGTGATTGTTTCTAGAAACGGGTCCTTTCTCGAGGAATAGTTTCTCTCAAAAGAATTGAGTGGGAGGATGGTGGAGACTTGATGAGGTTATTGAACCATCACTTCAACTAATGTGTAGCGATTACGTGAAGTTGTTCATGTGGCACCTACACCAATTGAAGTGGAAGTTGATGATAGTGATCATGAAACTTCGGATCAAGTCACTACCAAACCTCGTAGGACGACAAGGACGCGTACTGCTTCAGAGTGGTACGATAATCCTGTCTTGGAGGTCATGTTGCTACACAACAAAGAACCTATGAGCTATGGAGAAGCAACAGTGGGCCCGGATTCCGACAATTGGCTTGAGGCCATAAAATCCGAGAGAGGATCCATGTATGAAGACAAAGTGTAGACTTTGGAAGAACTACTTGATGGTCGTAAGGCTGTTGGGTACAGATGGATTTTAAAAGGAAGACGGACAATGATGGTAAGTGTCACCATTAAGAAAGCTTGACTTGTCGCTAAGATGTTTTCTGACAAGTTCAAGGAGTTGACTACGATGAAACTTTCTCACTCGTAGCGATGCTATGAGTTTGTTGGAATTGTATTAGCAGTTACTGCATGATTTATGAAATCTTGCAGATGGGATGTCAAAAACATTGTTTCCTCGACGATTTTCTTGAGGAAAGGTTGTATGTGATACAACCAGAAGGTTTTGTCAATCCTGAAAGATGCTAACAAGTATGCAAAGCTCCAACAATCCTTCTAAGGATAGGAGTAAGCATCTCGGAGTTGGAATATACGCTTTGATGAGATGATCAAAGATTTTGGGTTTATACAAAGTGTATGAGAAACTTGTATTTCGAAAGAAGTGAGTGCGAGCACTATAGAATTTCTGATGAGTATATGTTATTGACATATTGTTGATCAGAAATGATGTAGAATTTCTAGAAAGGATATAGGGTTATTTGAAAAGTGTTTTTCAATGGAAAACCTGGATTAAGCTACTTGAACATTGAGCATCAAGATCTATAAGGATAGATCAAAAACGCTTAATAGTACTTTCAAATGAATACATACCGCGACAAAATTTTGAAGGAGCTCAAAATAGATCGGCAAAGAAGGAATTCTTGGCTGTGTTATAAGGTATGAGTGTTGAGTAAGACCCAAGACCTGACCACGGCAGAATAGAGAGAAAGGACGAAGGTCGTCCCCTATGATTTAGACGTAGGCTCTACAGTATGCTATGTTGTGTACCGCATCAAGTGTGCCTTGCCATGAGTCACTAAGGGTACAAGTGAGATCCAGGACTGGATCACAGGAAAACGGTCAAGGTTATCCTTAGTAACTAGTGGGCTAAGAATTTTTCTCGATTATGGAGGTGGTAAAAGAGTTCGTCATAAAGGGTTACGCCGATGCAAACTTTGACACTAATCTGGATGACTCTGAGTAGTAGACCGGATTCTTATAGTAGAGCAGTTATTTGGAATAGTTCCAAATAGCGTGTGGTAGCTGTATCTAGGAGATGACATAGAGATTTGTAAAGCACACAAGGATCTGAAACATTCAGACCCGTTGACTAATAACCTATCTCACAAGCGAGAAATGATCAAACCCCATGGGTGTTAAATCATTACAATCACATAGTGATGTGAACTAGATTATTGACTCTAGTGCAAGTGGGAGTGTTGGAAATATGCCCTAGAGGCAATAATAAAATGGTTATTATTGTATTTCCTTGTTCATGATAATTGTATATTGTTCATGCTATAATTGTATTAATCGGAAATCGTAATACATGTGTGAATACATAGACCACAACATGTCCCTAGTGAGCCTCTAGTTGACTAGCTCGTTGATCAATAGATGGTTAGGGTTTCCTGACCATGTACATAGGATGTCATTGATAACGGGATCACATCATTACGAGAATGATGTGATGGAGAAGACCCGATCCTAAGCATAGCACAAGATCTTGTAGTTCGTTTGCTAAGAGCTTTTCTAATGTCAAGTATCATTTCCTTAGACCATGAGATTGTGTAACTCCCGGATACCGTAGGAGTGCTTTGGGTGTACCAAACGTCACAACGTAACTGGGTTACTATAAATGTGCACTACAGGTATCTCCTAAAGCGTATGTTGGGTTGGCACGAATTGAGACTGGAATTTGTCGCTCCGTATGACGGAGAGGTATCTCTGGGCCCACTCGGTAATGCATCATCATTATGAGCTCAATGTGACTAAGTAGTTATTCACGGGATCATGCATTACGGAACAAGTAAAGTGACTTGCCGGTAACGAGATTGAACGAGGTATTGGGATACCGACGATCGAATCTCGAGCAAGTAACATACCGATTGACAAAGGGAATTGTATACGGGATTTCTTGAGTCCTTGACATCCTGGTTCATCTGATGAGATAATCGTGGAACATGTGGGTGCCAACATGGGTATCCAGATCCCGCTGTTTGTTATTGGCCAGAGAGCTGTCTCGGTCATGTCTGCATGATTCCCGAACCCGTAGGGTCTACACACTTAAGGTTCGATGACGCTAGGGTTATAAAGGAAGTTTGTATGTGGTTAACGAATGTTGTTCGGAGTCCCGGATGAGATCCCGGACGTCACGAGGAGTTCTGGAATGGTCCGGAGGTAAAGATTTATATATGGGAAGTCCAGTTTCAGTCACCGGAATAGTTTCGGGGGTTATCAGTATTGTACCGGGACTAACGAAAGGTGTCCGGAGTTCCACCGGGTGGGGCCACCTGCCCCGGGCGACTTAATGGGCTGAATATGGGAGGGAACCAGCCCCTAGTGGGCTGGTGCGCCCCTCCCCAAGGGCCCAAGGCGCCTAGGGTTGAAAACCCTAGGGGAGGGGGGCGCCTCCACCTTGCTTGGGGGCAAGCCTCACCTCCTGGCCGCCACACATCCCCTCTAGATGGGATCCGAGGGCGCCCCCTCTCCCCGTCCCCTATATCTAGTGGGGGTTTTGGGGCTGCCCAACACATGAGTTTCCCTCTCTCCTGGCGCAGCCCTACCCCTCTCCCTCCTCGTCTCTCGCAGTGCTTGGCGAAGCCCTGCTGGAGTGCCACGCTCCTCCATCACCACCACGCCGTTGTGCTGCTGCTGGACGGAGTCTTGCCCAACCTCTCCCTCTCTCCTTGCTGGATCAAGGCACGGGAGACGTCACCGGGCTGTACGTGTGTTGAAAGCGGCGACACCGTTCTTCGGTGCTTAGGTTGGATTCGGCCGCGATCTGAATCGCTTCGTGTACGACTCCACTGACCACGTTCTTGTAACGCTTCCGCATCGCGATCTTCAAGGGTATGAAGATGCACTCCCCTCTCTCTATTTGCTAGTATCTCCATAGATTGATCTTGGTGATGCGTAGAAAATTTTGTATTTCTGCTACGTTCCCCAACAATGGCATCATGAGCTAGGTCTATTACGTAGATTCTATGCACGAGTAGAACACAAGTTGTTGTGGGCGTTGATTTTGTTCAATATGCTTACCGTTACTAGTCCTATCTTGTTTCGACGGTATTGTGGGATGAAGTGGCCCGGACCGACCTTAGACGTGCACTTACGTGAGACAGGTTCCACCGACTGACATGCACTTGTTGCATAAGGTGGCTAGCGGGTGTCTGCCTCTCCCACTTTAGTTGGATCGGATTCGATGAAAAGGGTCCTTATGAAGGGTAAATAGCAATTGGCATATCACGTTGTGGTTTTGGCGTAGGTAAGAAACGTTCTTGCTAGAAACCTATAGCAGCCACGTAAAAACTTGCAACAACAATTAGAGGACGCCTAACTTGTTTTTGCAGCATATGTCGTGTGATGTGATATGGCCAAGAAGGATGTGATGAATGAAATATATGTGATGTATGAGATTGATCATATTCTTGTAATAGGAATCACGACTTGCATGTCGATGAGTATGACAACCGGCAGGAGCCATAGGAGTTGTATTTATTTATTGTATGACCTGCGTGTCACTGAATAACGCCATGTAATTACTTTACTTCATTGCTAAACCATTAGCCATAGTAGTAGAAGTAATAATTTGGCGAGACAACTTCATGGAGACACGATGATGGAGATCATGACGATGGAGATCATGGTGTCATGCCGGCGACGATGATGATCATGGAGCCCCGAAGATGGAGATCAAAAGGAGCAAAATGATATTGGCCATATCATGTCACTATTTGATTGCATGTGATGTTTATCATGTTTATGCTTCTTATTTGCTTAGAACGACGGTAGTAAATAAGATGATCCCTCATAATAATTTCAAGAAAGTGTTCCCCTAACTGTGCACCGCTATGCGAAGATCGTTGCTTCAAAGCACCACGTGATGATCGGGTGTGATAGATTCTAACGTTCACATACAACGGGTGTAAGCCAGATTTACACACGCGAAACACTTAGGTTGACTTGACGAGCCTAGAATGTACAGACATGGCCTCGGAACACAAGAGACCGAAAGGTCGAGCATGAGTCGTATAGTAGATACGATCAACATGAAGATGTTCACCGATGATGACTAGTCCGTCTCACGTGATGATCGGACACGGCCTAGTTGACTCGGATCATGTATCACTTAGATGACTAGAGGGATGTCTATCTGAGTGGGAATTCATCAAATAATTTGATTAGATGAACTTAATTATCCTGAACATAGTCAAAAGGTCTTTGAAAATTATGTCATAGCTCGCGTTTTAGTTCTACTGTTTTAGATATGTTCCTAGAGAAAATTTAGTTGAAAGTTGATTGTAGCAATTATGTGGACTGGGTCCGTAAACTAAGGATTTTCCTCATTGCTGCGTAGAAGGCTTATGTCCTTAATGCATCGCTCAGTGTGCTGAACCTCGAACCTCGTCTGTGGATGTTGCGAACATCTGACATACACGTTTTGATGACTACGTGATAGTTCAGTAATGTTAAACGGTTTAGAATTGAGGCGCTGAAGACGTTTTAGAAATGTCGCGGAACATATGAGATGTTCCAAGGGCTGAAATTGGGATTTCAGGCTAGTGCCCACGTCAAGAGGTATGAGACCTCTGACGAGTTTCTTGGCCTACAAACTAAGGGAGAAAAACTCAATCATTGAGTATGTGCTCAGATTGTCTGAGTACTACAATCACTTGAATCGAGTGGGAGTTAATCTTCCAGATGAGATAGTGATGTTTCTCCAAAGTCACTGCCACCAAGCTACTAGAGCTTCGTGATGAACTATAACATATCGAGGATAGTAATGATGATCCTTGAAATATTTGCGATGTTTGACACCGCGAAAGTAGAAATCAAGAAGGAGCATCAATTGTTGATGATTAGTGTAACCACTAGTTTCAAGAAGGGCAAGGTCAAGAAGGGATACTTCATTAAACAACAAATCGATTCTTCTTTGTAATGAAGAAACCCAAGGTTGAACCCAAACCCGAGACTAAGTGCTTCTATAATAAGGGGGACAGTCCTTTGGAGCAGAATTACCCTAGATACTTGCTAGATAAGAAGGCAGGCAAAGGTCGTGAAGTATATTGGATATACATTATATTAATGTGTACTCTACTAGTACTCCTAGTAGCACCATGGTAATAGATACGGTTCGGTTGCTAAGTGTTAGTAACTCGAAATAAAAGGCTACGGAATAAAGGGAGACTGGCTAAAGGCGAGGTGACGATGTGTGTTGGAAGTATTTCCAAGGTTGATGTGATCAAACATTGCACGCTCCCTCTACCATCGGGATCGGTGTTAAACCTAAATAATTGTTATTTGGTGTTTGCGTTGAGCATAGACATGATTGGATTATGTTTATCGCAATACGCTTATTCATTTAAGGAGAATAATGGTTACTCTATTTATTTGAATAATACCTTCAATGTTCTTGCACCTAAAATGAATGGTTTATTGAATCTCGATCGTAGTGATACACATATTCATGCCAAAAGATATAAGATAGTAATGATAGTACCACATACTTGTGGAATTGCCATTTGAGTCATATTGGTATAAAAACGCATGAAGAAGCTCCATGTTGATGGATCTTTGGACTCACTCGTTTTTTAAAAGTTTGAGACATGCGAACCATGTCTATTGGTATGTGCGAATGAAGAAACTCCATACAGATGGATCGTTTGGACTCACTTGATTCTAAATTACTTGAGACATGCAAATCATACCACATGGGCAAGATGACTGAAAAGCCTCGTCTTCAGTAAGATGGAACAAGAGAGCAACTTGTTGGAAGTAATACATTTTGATGTGTGTTGTCCAATGAGTGCCAAGGCACACAAGTGGATATCGTTATGTTCTTACTTCACGAGATGATTTGAGTAGATGCCGAGTATATTTACTTGATGAATTATTGAAATGTTCAAGTAATTTCAGAGTGAAGTTGAAGATCGTCGTGACAAGAGGATAAAATGTCTATGATATGATCATAGAGATGTATATTTGAGTTACGTGTTTGGTACACAATTAAGACATTGTGGAATTGTTTCACAACTAATACTGCCTGGAACACCATAGTGTGATAGTGTGTCCGAACATCATAGATGCACCCTATTGGATATGGGGCATACCATGATGTCTCTTATCAAATTACCACTATCGTTTATGGTTTAGGCATTAGAGACAACCGCATTCACTTTAATAGGGCACCACGTAATTCCGTTGAGATGACACCGTGTGAACTATGATTTAGAGAAACCTAAGCTGTCATTTCTTGAAAGTTTGGGGTTGCGACGCTTATGTGAAAAATTTTTCATCCTAGTAAGCTCGAACCCAAAACGGATAAAAGCATCTTCATAGGTCACCCAAAATAGGTGGGTATACCTCCTATTTCAGATCTGGAAGCAAAAGTGATTGTTTCTAGAAACGGGTCCTTTCT
The DNA here is from genome assembly GCA_021605145.1 of Aegilops bicornis. Classification (NCBI taxonomy): domain Eukaryota; kingdom Viridiplantae; phylum Streptophyta; class Magnoliopsida; order Poales; family Poaceae; genus Aegilops; species Aegilops bicornis. The sequence goes on from CM038669.1 coordinate 13,618,253, forward strand.
CGAGGAATAGTTTCTCTCAAAAGAATTGAGTGGGAGGATGGTGGAGACTTGATGAGGTTATTGAACCATCACTTCAACTAATGTGTAGCAGTGCACAGGAAGTTGTTCATGTGGCACCTACACCAATTGAAGTGGAAGTTGATGATAGTGATCATGAAACTTCGGATCAAGTCACTACCAAACCTCGTGGGGATCTACAAGGACGCGATCGCTTGAGTGGTACGATAATCCTGTCTTGGAGGTCATGTTGCTACACAACAAAGAACCTATGAGCTATGGAGAAGCAACAGTGGGCCCGGATTCCGACAATTGGCTTGAGGCCATAAAATCCGAGAGAGGATCCATGTATGAAGACAAAGTGTAGACTTTGGAAGAACTACTTGATGGTCGTAAGGCTGTTGGGTACAGATGGATTTTAAAAGGAAGACGGACAATGATGGTAAGTGTCACCATTAAGAAAGCTTGACTTGTCGCTAAGATGTTTTCTGACAAGTTCAAGGAGTTGACTACGATGAAACTTTCTCACTCGTAGCGATGCTATGAGTATGTTGGAATTGTATTAGCGATTCGCATGATTTATGAAATCTTGCGTATGGGATGTCAAAACATTGTTTCCTCGACGATTTTCTTGAGGAAAGGTTGTATGTGATACAACCAGAAGGTTTTGTCAATCCTGAAAGATGCTAACAAGTATGCAAAGCTCCAACAATCCTTCCAAGGATAGGAGTAAGCATCTCGGAGTTGGAATATACGCTTTGATGAGATGATCAAAGATTTTTTGTTTATACAAAGTGTATGAGAAACTTGTATTTCCAAAGAAGTGAGTGCGAGCACTATAGAATTTCTGATGAGTATATGTTATTGACATATTGTTGATCAGAAATGATGTAGAATTTCTAGAAAGGATATAGGGTTATTTGAAAAGTGTTTTTCAATGGAAAACCTGGATTAAGCTACTTGAACATTGAGCATCAAGATCTATAAGGATAGATCAAAAACGCTTAATAGTACTTTCAAATGAATACATACCGCAACAAAATTTTGAAGGAGCTCAAAATAGATCGGCAAAGAAGGAATTCTTGGCTATGTTATAAGGTATGAGTGTTGAGTAAGACCCAAGACCTGACCACGGCAGAATAGAGAGAAAGGACGAAGGTCGTCCCCTATGATTTAGACGTAGGCTCTACAGTATGCTATGTTGTGTACCGCACCTGAAGTGTGCCTTGCCATGAGTCAGTCAAGGGGTACAAGTGAGATCCAGGAATGGATCACAGGAAAACGGTCAAGGTTATCCTTAGTAACTAGTGGGCTAAGAATTTTTCTCGATTATGGAGGTGGTAAAAGAGTTCGTCATAAAGGGTTACGCCGATGCAAACTTTGACACTAATCTGGATGACTCTGAGTAGTAGACCGGATTCTTATAGTAGAGCAGTTATTTGGAATAGTTCCAAATAGCGTGTGGTAGCTGTATCTAGGAGATGACATAGAGATTTGTAAAGCACACAAGGATCTGAAACATTCAGACCCGTTGACTAATAACCTATCTCTGGCGAGAAATGATCAAACCCCATGGGTGTTAAATCATTACAATCACATAGTGATGTGAACTAGATTATTGACTCTAGTGCAAGTGGGAGTGTTGGAAATATGCCCTAGAGGCAATAATAAAATGGTTATTATTGTATTTCCTTGTTCATGATAATTGTATGTTGTTCATGCTATAATTGTATTAACTGGAAATCGTAATACATGTGTGAATACATAGACCACAACATGTCCCTAGTGAGCCTCTAGTTGACTAGCTCGTTGATCAATAGATGGTTAGGGTTTCCTGACCATGTACATAGGATGTCATTGATAATGGGATCACATCATTACGAGAATGATGTGATGGAGAAGACCTGATCCTAAGCATAGCACAAGATCTTGTAGTTCGTTTGCTAAGAGCTTTTCTAATGTCAAGTATCATTTCCTTAGACCATGAGATTGTGTAACTCCCGGATACCGTAGGAGTGCTTTGGGTGTACCAAAGCGTCCACAACGTAATCGGGTTACTATAAATGTGCACGACAGGTATCTCCTAAAGCGTATGTTGGGTTGGCACGAATTGAGACTGGAATTTGTCGCTCCGTATGACGGAGAGGTATCTCTGGGCCCACTCGGTAATGCATCATCATTATGAGCTCAATGTGACTAAGTAGTTAGTCACGGGATCATGCATTACGGAACAAGTAAAGTGACTTGCCGGTAACGAGATTGAACGAGGTATTGGAATACCGACGATCGAATCTCGAGCAAGTAACATACCGATTGACAAAGGGAATTGTATACGGGATTTCTTGAGTCCTTGACATCGTGGTTCATCTGATGAGATAATCGTGGAACATGTGGGTGCCAACATGGGTATCCAGATCCTACTGTTGGTTATTGGTCAGAGAGCTGGCTCGGTCATGTCTGCATGATTCCCGAACCCGTAGGGTCTACACACTTAAGGTTCGATGACGCTAGGGTTATAAAGGAAGTTTGTATGTGGTTAACGAATGTTGTTCGGAGTCCCGGATGAGATCCCGGACATCACGAGGAGTTCCGGAATGGTCCGGAGGTAAAGATTTATATATGGGAAGTCCAGTTTGATCACCGGAATAGTTCCGGTGTTATCGATGTTGTGCAGGACCACCGAAGGTGTCCGGAGGTCCACCGGTGGGGCCACCTGCCCCGAGGGGCTTGATGGGCTGAATATGGGAGGGAACCAGCCCCTGCTGGGCTGGTGCGCCCCTCCCCAAGGTCCCAAGGCGCCTAGGGTTGAAAACCCTAGGGGAAGGGGGCGCCTCCACCTTGCTTGGGGGGCAAGCCTCCCCTCCTGGCCGCCGCACCTCACCTCTAGATGGGATCTAGAGGGGGCTGGCCCCCTCTCCCCTTCCCCTATATATAGTGGGGGTTTTGGGGCTGCCCAACACATGAGTTTTCCTCTCTCCTGGCGCAGCCCTACCCCTCTCCCTCCTCGTCTGTCGCAGTGCTTGGCGAAGCCCTACTGGAGTGCCACTCTCCTCCATCACCACCACGCCGTTGTGCTGCTGCTGGACAGAGTATTCCCCAACGTCTCCCTCTCTCCTTGCTGGATCAAGGCATGGGAGACGTCACCGGGCTGTATGTGTGTTGAACGCGGAGGCACCGTTCTTCGGTGCTTAAACCGGATTCGGCCGCGATCTGAATCGCTTCGTGTACGACTCCACCGACCGCATTCTTGTAACGCTTCTGCATCGCGATCTTCAAGGGTATAAAGATGCACTCCCCTCTCTCTCGTTGCTAGTATCTCCATAGATTGATCTTGGTGATGTGTAGAAAATTTTGAATTTCTGCTACGTTCCCCAACAGTTTGGACACCGGAAAGGTTTCGGATAGGTTCGGGCATTTTCCGGAGTACCGGGGGGTTACCGGAACCCCCCGAGGGGTTAATGGGCATTCATGTGATTTAGTGGAAGAGATGAGGAGGCGGCCAGGTGGAGGCACGGGCCCCCCCAGCCCAATCCGAATTGGCGGGGGGGGGGGGGCCTTTCCTTCTCTCCCTCTTCCTCTTTCCTTCCCCTCCTAGTTGGACTAGGAAAGGGCGGAACCTACTCCTTGTAGGAGTAGGATTCCCCCCCCCTAGGGCGCACACCATGAGGCCGGCCGGCCCCCTCCTCCACTCCTTTATATAGGGGGAGGGGGCACCCCATAGATACACTAGTTGATTTCTTAGCCGTGTGCAGTGCCCCCCTCCATAGATTTCCACCTCGGTCATATTGTCGTAGTCCTTAGGCGAAGCCCTGCGTCGGTAACTTCATCATCACCGTCATCACACCGCCGTGCTGACGAAACTCTCTCTCGGCCTCAGCTGGATCAAGAGTTCAAGGGACGTCATCGAGCTGTACGTGTGCAGATCACGGAGGTGTCGTGCGTTCGGTAATTGATCAGTTTGACCGCGAAGACGTTCGACTACATCAACTGCGTTACTTAACACTTTCACTTTCGGTCTACGAGGGTACGTGGACACACTCTCCCCACTTGTTGATATGCTTCTCCTAGATAGATCTTGCGTGATCATAGGAAAATTTTGAAATACTATGTTACCCAACAGTGGCATCCGAGCCAGGTCTATCTGTAGATGTTATATGCACGAGTAGAACACAAAGAGTTGTGGGCGATAATAGTCATACTGCTTAAAAACATGTCATACTTTGATTCGGAGGTATTGTTGGATGAAGCGTCCCAGACCGACATTACATGACCGTGTTCATGAGACTGGTCCTACAGCCGTGCTTCGCACACAGGTGGCTAGTGGGTGTCTGTTTCTCCAACTTTAGTTGAATCGAGTGTGACCACGCCCGATCCTTGTTAAAGGTTAAAACAACACACTTGACGAAAAATCATTGTGGTTTTGATGCGTAGGTAAGAACGGTTCTTGCTAAGCCCGTAGCACCCACGTAAAACTTGCAACAACAAAGTAGAGGACGTCTAACTTGTTTTTGTAGGGCATGTTGTGGTGTGATATGGTCAAGACGTGATGATATATAAATTGTTGTATGAGATGATCATGTTTTGTAAAAGTTATCGGCAACTTGCAGGATCCTTACGGTTGTTGCTTTATTGTATGAAATGCAATCGCCATGTAATTGCCTTACTTTATCACTAAACGGTAGCGGTAGTCGTAGAAGCAATAGTTGGCTAGGCGTCAATGATGCTTCGATGAAGATCAAGGTGTCAAGCCGGCGACGATGGTGATCATGACGGTGCTTTGGAGATGGAGATCAAAGGCACAAGATGATGATGGCCATATCATATCACTTATATTGATTGCATGTGATGTTTATCCTTTATGCATCTTATTTTGCTTAGTTCGGCGGTAGCATTATAAGATGATCTCTCACTAAATTTCAAGGTATAAGTGTTCTCCCTGAGTATGCACCGTTTCGACACAGTTCGTCGTGCCGAGATACCACGTGATAATTGGGTGTGATAAGCTCTACGTTCACATACAACTGGTGCAAGCCAGTTTTGCACACGCAGAATACTCGGGTTAAACTTGACGAGCCTAGCATATGCAGATATGGCCTCGGAACACTAAGACCGAAAGGTCGAGCGTGAATCATATAGTAGATATGATCAACATAGTGATGTTCACCATTGGAAACTACTCCATATCACGTGATGATCAGACATGGTTTAGTTGATTTGGATCACGTGATCACTTAGATGATTAGAGGGATGTCTATCTAAGTGGGAGTTTTTATGTAATATGATTAATTGAACTTTAATTTATCATGAACTTAGTACCTGATAGTATTTTGCATGTCTATGTTGTTGTAGATCAACGGCCCATGCTACTATTCCTTTGAATTTTAATGCGTTCCTAGAGAAAGCTAAGTTGAAAGATGATGGTAGAAACTACACGGACTGGGTCCATAACTTGAGGATTATCCTTATTGCTGCACAGAAGAATTACGTCCTAGAAGCACCGCTAGGTGCCAGGCCTGCTGCAGATGCTGCTGATGACGTTAAGAACGTCTGGCAGAGCAAAGCTGATGACTACTCGATTGTTCAATGTGCCATGCTTTACGGCTTAGAATCGGGACTTCAATGTCGTTTTTAACGTCATGGAGCATATGAGATGTTCTAGGAGTTGAAGTTAATATTTCAATCAAATGCCCGGATTGAGAGATATGAAGTCTCCAATAAGTTCTACAGCTGCAAGATGGAGGGGAATAGTTCTGTCAGTGAACATATACTCACTTGACTCAACCGGGAGTTAATCTTCCTAATGATAGTGTCATTGACAGAGTTGTTCAATCACTGCCACCAAGCTACAAAAGCTTCGTGATGAACTATAATATGCAAGGGATGTATAAGACAATTCCCGAGCTCTTCGCGATGCTAAAAGCTGCGGAGATAGAAATCAAGAAGGAGCATCAAGTGTTGATGGTCAACAAGTCCACCAGTTTCAACAAAAAGGATAAAGGGAAGAAGGGGAACTTCAAGAAGAATGGCAAGCAAGTTGCTGCTCAAGTGAAGAAGCCCAAGTCTGGACCTAAGCCTGAGACTGAGTGCTTCTACTGCAAAGGGACTGGTCACTGGAAGTGGAACTGCCCCAAGTATTTGGCGGATAAGAAGGATGGCAAAGTGAAAGGTATATTTGATATACATGTTATTGATGTGTACCTTACTAATGCTCGCAGTAGTGCCTGGGTATTCAATACTAGTTCTGTTGCTCATATTTGCAACTCGAAACAGGGACTACGGATTAAGCGAAGATTCGCTAAGGACGAGGTGACGATGCGCGTGGGAAATGGTTCCAAAGTCGATGTGATCGCCGTCAGCATGCTACCTCTACATCGAACTTCGGGATTAGTCTTAGACCTGAATAATTATTATTTGGTGCCAGCATTAAGCATGAACATTATATCTGGATCTTGTTTGATGCGAGACAGTTATTCTTTTAAATCGGATACAAATGGTTGTTCTATTATATGAGTAATATCTTTTATGGTCATTCACCCTTGATGAGTGGTCTATTTTTATTGAATCTCGATAGTAATGACACACATATATATTCTTAGTATTGAAGCCAAAAGATATAAGTTTAATTATGATAGTGGTACTTATTTGTGGCACTGCCGTTTGGGTCATATTGGTGTAAAGCGCATGAAGAAACTCCATGCTGATGGGCTTTTGGAATCACTTGATTATGAATCACTTGATGCTTGCGAACCATGCCTCATGGGCAAGATGACTAAGACTCCATTCTTCGGAACTATGGAGCGAGCAACAGACTTATTGGAAATAATACATACCGATGTATGTGGTCCGATGAGTGTTGAGGCTCGCGGCGGGTATCATTATTTTTTTTACCTTCAAAGATGATTTGAGTAGATATGGGTATATCTACTTGATGAAACATAAGTCCGAAACATTTGAAAAGTTCAAAGAATTTCAGAGTGAAGTGGAAAATCATCGTAACAAGAAAATAAAGTTTATATGATCTGATCGTGGAGCAAAATATTTGAGTTACGAGTTTGGTCTTCATTTGAAACTATGCGAAATAGTTTCACAGTTCACGCCACCCGGAACACCACAACGTAATGGTGTGTCCGAACGTCGTAACCGCACTTTATTAGATATATGGTGCGATCTATGATGTCTCTTACTGGTTTACCACTATCATTTTGGGGTAATGCTTTAGAGACGGATGCATTCACGTTAAATAGGGCGCCATCTAAATCCATTGAGATGACATCATATGATTTGTGGTTTGGCAAGAAACCCAAGTTGTCGTTTCTTAAAGTTTGGGGCTGCGATGCTTCTGTGAAAAAGCTTCAACCTCATAAGCTCGAACCCTAATCGGAGAAATGTGTCTTCATAGGATACCCAAAGGAAACTGTTGGTTACACCTTCTATCACAGATCCGAACGCAAGATATTTGTTGCTAAAAATGGATCCTTTCTAGAGAAGGAGTTTCCCTCGAAAGAAGTGAGTGGGAGGAAAGTAGAACTTGATGAGGTAACTGTACCTGCTCCCTTATTGGAAAGTAGTACATCGCAGAAATCAGTTCCTGTGATTCCTACACCAATTAGTAAGGAACCTAATGATAATGATCATGAAACTTCAGATCAAGTCACTACTGAACCTCGTAGGTCAACCAGAGTAAGAACCGCACCAGAGTGGTACGGTAATCCTGTTCTGGAAGTCATGTTACTTGACCATGACGAACCTACGAACTGTGAGGAAGCGATGATGAGCCTAGATTCCGCGAAATGGCTTGAGGCCATGAAATCTGAGATGGGATCCATGTATTAGAACAAAGTGTGGACTTTGGTCGATTTGCCCGATGATCGGCAAGCCATAGAGAATAAATGGATCTTCAAGAAGAAGACCGACACGACGGTAATGTTATCGTTTCAGAAAGCTTGACTTGTTGCAAAAGGTTTTCGACAAGTTCAAGGCGTTGACTATGATGAGACCTTCTCATCCTTAGTGATGCTTAAGTCCGTCCGAATCATGTTAGCAACTGCCGCATTTTATGATTATGAAATTTGGCAAATGGATGTCAAAACTGCATTCCTGAATGGATTTCTGGAAGAAGAGTTGGATGCAACCCGAAGGTTTTATCCATCCAAAAGATGCTAGCAAAGTGAGCAAGCTCCAGTGATCCATATATGGACTAGTGCAAGCAGCTCGGCATTGGAATAAACATTTTGATAGTGAGATCAAAGCATATGGTTTTATACAGACTTTTGGAGAAGCCTGTATTTACAGGAAAGTGAGTGGGAGCTCTGTAGCATTTCTAATATTATATGTGGATGACATATTATTGATTGGAAATGATATACAATTTCTGGATTGCATAAAAGGATACTTGAGCAAGAGTTTTTCAATGAACGACCTCAGAGAAGCTGCTTATATATTGGGTATCAAGATCTACAGAGATAGATCGAGACTCTTAATTGGACTTTCACACAGCACATACCTTGATAAAGTTTCGAAGAAGTTCAAAATGGATCAAGCGAAGAAAGGGTTCTTGCCTGTGTTACAAGGTGTGAAATTGAGTCAGACTCAATGCCCGACCACTGCAGAAGATAGAGTGAAAATGAAAGGTGTTCCCTATGCTTCAGCCATAGGCTCTATCATGTATGCAATGTTGTATACCAGAACTGATGTGTGCCTTGCTATAAGTTTAGCAGGGAGGTACCAAAGTATTCCAGGAGTGGATCACTGGACAGCGGTCAAGAACATCCTGTAATACCTGAAGAGGACTAAGGATATGTTTCTTGTTTCTGGAGGTGACAAAGAGCTCGTCATAAATGGTTACGTCCATGCAAGCTTTGACACTGATCCGGATGACTCTAAGTCACAAACCGGATACGTATTTATATTAAACGGTGGAGCTGTTAGTTGGTGCAATTTCAAGCAAAGCATCACAACGGGATCTACGCGTGAAGCGGAGTACATAGCTGCTTCGGAAGAAGCAAATGAAGGAGTCTGGATGAAGGAGTTCATATCTGATCTAGGTGTCATACCTAGTGCATCGGGTCCAATGAAAATCTTTTGTGACAATACTATTGCAATTGCCTTGGCAAAGGAATCCAGATTTCACAAGAGAACCAAGCACATCAAGAGATGCTTCAATTCCATCCGCGATCAAGTCAAGGAGGGAGACATAGAGATTTGCAAAATACATACGGGTCTGAAAGTTGCAGACACGTTGACTAAGCCCTCTCTCACGAGCAAAACATGATCAACACCAATACTACATGGGTGTTAGAATCATTACTATGTAATCTAGATTATTGGATCTCACTACTTCAGGATGCTGCTAACGCGACACTACAATCAGAGACCCTTCGAGAAACTGTGTGCGATGCCATAATTGCAAACGGTGTTGTATGAAAACCGTCAGAAATGTATAAAATGTTTGTGATGACAGATGCATCAAACACGGTTCAGGTTTTAGTTGCGTGTGCGATGAAGGGCATACAATTCAGTTCAATTAGTTGTTTGTGATGAGGAGGAACAAAAGAAACTGGTAGCCAGATGAAGGAGTGTGCGATACACAGCATACGGTTCAGTCGGATGAACTGTTTGTGATTAGGCAACACAAAAGAAACGGGCAGCCAGATGAAGGTGTGTGCGATATAAAGCATACAGTTCACTCGGATGAATCGTTTGTGATTAGGCAACACAAAAGAAACGGTCAGCCAGATCAAGGTGTGTGGGATATACGGCATGTGGTTCACTCGGATGAACTGTTTGTGTTGACACAAGAGTACAGAAACGGTTCAACTTAACAAGACGTGTGTGTTGTGCGATGGGATTGCATGCGGTTCACTCGGAACTTGTCGTCAGTGTGTTACTTCTGTGGCAACCGTTCGCTCCCCAGGCGCCTCTTCGTGTACCGTGGCAACCGTCCACCGACTCTTCGCCTTTCCCTCTCGATTTGGAACTGTTGTCGCACGCTAGCACTTCCTCCCTTCTCCATTTGCCTTCACCCTTCCTTCTGCAATTGTTTGATCATCTTCTCCATGGAGGGAACAAGCCGGAAACTACCCCGTTATTCTTGCCCCGATCTGAATGATGACGCGGTGGAGGAACTCATTGGTCAGTGCGACGTCATCAGCTCGGCTAGCATGGCAGGTTCGTTCAAGACCATTCTCTACTCAACTAATAACATCATTACAAGGAACCCAAGGGTTGAGGAGCGATTTGATCTCCCCTATCTTCTTCGCCGTGACCCTGCTGACTGGCGCGGGGACGAGGGAAGCCTCGCCTTGTGTAAGTTGATGCCGCTTGATAATGATACATATGATGTTAAGATGCCATCGCTTGAGGGCAAGGATTGTTTATATTGGGTACAACTGCGAGTGCGAACTTGTGAATGTGTACACTCGTCATCGGGTTCCACTTCGAAAAATCTCAGACGACTGCCCAGAGGTTGAGTACACCGGTATTCTATGTGGTTCAAATACAATCATGCTGACTGTCTTCTACGGAAGATAGCAATTTGTCGAGTTCCCAACCGCTGTTGGGGTTATACGAATGCTTATGTTGTCGCTATCTTCAACAAGCTTGTTGTTGTCCTTCATGGTTCGACTCAATGGATATTGCTCAAAAATCAGTTTCTATAGACGGATGAGTACTATGATGCAATTCAATACGAGGGTCTTGTGTTTGTTGCCACCACTCGTGGCACTGTTTTTGCATGGAATCCTCATGATTTCGGTACGTTTGTCTTCCACTGTAATTATAATTTTTTCATCCACATGCATGCGGGTTAGCTAGTTTCCCTTTACTAATTAACCTTCTTGTGTTTCCAAGGTCCTCTGAACATTCCACCACCTATACTTGAAAATTTTATTCACGAGCATGAGGACGAGCAGGACCCATATACTCAGTGGCGCCTGGCAACTTATTCCAATGGATCACCTCTTCTTGCCTGTATACGGGGCACTACTGATGTTACTAAGGAAGCAGGTGTTGTCTCGTATGGTCGCACTCTTTGGACCTATTCCAACATCCGTTGCAGGGTATTCGGGATGGATACTGTTGTACTAGCGCCAACACCTTCTCCCTGTTTCAGTATTTAAAGTCTTGTAGGAAACTTGCTCTTCCTTGGACAAAACTATCCAATGATGGTGGAAGGTGATCCAGCTGCTGTTGACACAACGTTACTACCATTTATAAGAAGCAAATGTATCTATACCTCAGACATTACTATGCTTCCCTACCATCCCAATGTGGGTATTGAAATAGGCCGCTTCAGCCTGGATGATCATTCATGCGTTGGTCTCGAGATTGACAATAGCTGGCCCTTCCTAGCGAATCACTTCTGGTTCAAAGCAAGCGTTTCCAACGCCGGCGAGTGGTGGAGCTAAAGTTCATTTCATCTCTTTGTTATTGGTTGTGTGAGAAAAACTTTAGTAGAATGTTTTGTTGGAAATGATCTATTATCCAACGTGTATCCTCGTTGTCATTGTGGGTTGATGACTTGTTGTATGTAATCAATGGTACATTTGCATATGCGTCGATGAAATCACCCCTGCTAGTGGTGTCCATATGAACACTGCTAGTGATTTCAGTTGCAAAAATTAGATAGTGCTAGTTATTTGTAGCTGCATATTTTTACAAATCGCAGTGTTACAAGGTTGACAAATAGCAATGTTACTAGATAAAAAAATGTCAATCTTTCCAGTTTGAGAAATGGCAACATACCCAAAATGACAAATATGCAAATCTTACCCAATTGTTCGTACGTGGTTGCACACGGGTCATGCAAAACAAACGTTTGCATTGAAGGGATGCAGAAATCCTGCTCGGCACATTTTCCCTTGGCTTCCTGGGGAAGCTGTCGGTTTGCATACGGGTGTTCTAACTAAAACGTTTGCGATGAGTGTTTTATATTTCAAAAACATTGACTTTTTTTCAAAAGAAAATCATTTGATAAGTCTGTACATTAAGAGAGAAAATGCAAGTTTGTTCAAACCATATCTTTCATTCAGTCACACTGCGAATTTATATTCATATGATCGAGAATTTGAGATACAGTATTAAACCCCAAAAAACTATTTCAGGCGGCGGCGGAGGCGGAGTGTCGCCCTGTCGTTGTCGTTGTCGTCCTCCGGGACGCCGTTGTTGAAGTCTTCAAGGCAGCACAAAATGTTCTTCACTTGTAAATCAAACATCATGTCGTCGCGGGATCGGCGGGCGGGGCGCGGGAGGATGGCAACAGGTGCCGCTGAGAGGTAGCGGTCGACGGTAGCATCCCATGCCACTGAGGGGGGGGCGCATGGGCACGAGCACGGGCACAGGCGCGGCTGGTGCAGCCAAACGCACGGGGACCGGCGCCGCGGTGGGTGGAGGGGCGCGCACGGGCGTAGCGGATGCACCCAAACGCTCGGGGCCTGTGGCACGGTGGGTGGAGGGGCGCGCACGAGCACTGGCCTGTACACGAGCTCGCGCGGGTCCGCGGAGACCTCGCTGACGCCCGGGGCTTCCAGCTCTGCGATAGTGCTCGGCGACCAGCCCGTCAATGCTACTGGGATGGTCGCTGGCTCGACCGGGTGGATGTGAGTGGGAGTAGGGGCAGCAACCGCCGCGGCCAGCTCATTCTGGGCCATGTCCATGAGGCCCCATTCCTCCTTATTTTCTATCTCCTCCGGCTCAGAGTCAACTTCGCCAAACTTGAAGACTAGTGGCAGATGATCATTCTGCGCCATGGCGGTGGAGGTCTGCGGGGGGATGGGGAATGGGAGGCGAATAGTAAGGCCACCCATATTAAACAGCGGCTCAGGCGCCATTAATGGGGACGAAGGCGGGCGGCCATGGAGGTCAAAGGGCTTGCTTCCCAGTGAGCCTGCGCAGCATAAAGCTCGCACACTTCCCGGTGAGCCTGCGCATTAGAGGACAGCTTGCATGCCTCTCGGCCAGCCTATGCACCGGACTACGCTCGCACACCTCCCATTCAGTCAAGGTCAAGCAGCTGTCCGCACGGCACCTCCTACAACCATTAAAACCAAGACACGTGGCGTCACGTGAATGGTTAAGAGAACGCACATGTTTTGAATTATACAAACGTTTGAGATATTAAGTGGCAGCTATTTTTTCAAAATGCCTTTGTTGCTTGTCATTATTCCAGTGTGCCCCCTCTCAAAATGGACACGAAAACTACCACATCATGTCAGGCGCCATTCCATGATAGCATGCCAAGTTTCATGAATTTCAGACGAGTTTTGGATTTACTAGAATTTAAAAACCAGGCATCTCAATGTTTTGTCGGCAATCAACGATGCCCTGGTGTTTGAAATTCATTCCCATTTATTGCACGGGAACTAAGCATGCACCCAAGGACACATATTTGATTTTTCAACCAATTTATATGCACTGGAGCATGTGCATGTAGTTCAAATTTGAATTATGCACATAAATGCATTGAAAGCTCAGTTAATGCATAAAAATGTCCAAAATAACCCCAAAATATCACAAAAATTGACTCAACACTCCTGTTGTTCTATGTTGACACGAGAAAAAAAATTGGAAGCAATAAGAGGCCGTGGATATCGTTTCATTCCCAAAGGTGGGACGTTCCCTACCGAAACCATGATGCTTGTTGTGAGAAGCTCTGGTTTGTGAGAAGCATATACAAACACCTGCCCCATACGGGACAAAAAATTTGTCACGGCATGTTGATGCCGCTCCATGAAAGCATGCCAATTTTCATGAATTTCACAAGAGTTTTGAATTTACTAGAATTTAAAAACGAGGCATCTCATTGTTTTGCCGGCAATCAACGGTGCCCTGGTATTTGAAATTCATTCCCGTTTCTTGCATGGGACCTAAGCATGCACCCAAGGACACATATTTGATTTTTCAACCAATTTATATGCACTGGAGCATGTGCATGTAGTTCAAATTAGAATTATGCACATAAATGGATTGAAAACTCAGTTAATGCATAAAAATGTCCAAACGAACCCCAAAAAATACCAAAAATTGACACAACACTCCTGTTGTTCTATGTTGACACGAGAAATTTTTTGAAAGCAATAAGAGGCAATGTATATTCGTCCCCAAAGGTGGGATGTTACCTATCGAAACTATCATGCTTGTTGTGAGAAGCTCTGGTTTGTGAGAAGCTTATACCCGAACCTGCTCCGAATGGGACAATTTTTTTACCATGGCATGTGATGCCGCTCCATGATAGCATGCCAAGTTTCATGAATTTCAGACGAGTTATGGATTTACTAGAATTTAAAAACCAGGCATCTCAATGTTTTGCCTGCAATCAACAGTGACGTGGTGTTTGAATTTCATTCCTATCTTTTGCATGGGACCTAGAAATTCACCCAAGGACACACATGTGATTTTTCAACCAACTTTGCTGCATTGGAGCATGTGCTTGTAGTTCAAATTTGTATTATTGACATAAAATGCCTAGAAAAACCAGTTAATGTATAAAAAGGCCAAACGAACCCCAAAAAATTCCAAGATTGAACACAACACTCTTGTTGTTCTATGTTGACACTAGAAATGTTTTGAAAGCAATAAGAGGCAACGGATATCGTCCCGTCACCAAAGGTGGTACGTTCCCTATCGAAACCATCATGCTTGTTGTGAGAAGCTCTGGCTTGGGAGAAGGTTATACCCGAACCTGCCCCAAATGGGACAAAATTTTCACCACGGCATGTTGATGCCGCTCCATGATAGCATGGCAAGTTTCATGAATTTCAGATGATTTTTATATTTACTAGAATTTAAAACCCAGGAATCTCAACATTTTGCCGGCAATCAACAGTGCCCTGATGTTTGAAATTCATTCCCATCTCTTGCATGGGACCTAGAAATTCACCCAAGGACACACATGTGATTTTTCAACCAACTTTAGTGCATTGGAGCATGTGCTTGTAGTTCAAATTTGAATTATGCACATAAAATGCCTAGAAAACCCAGTTAATGTATAAAAAAGGCCAAACGAACCCCAGAAAATTCAAAGATTGAACACAACACTCTTGTTGTTCTATGTTGACACTAGAAAATTTTTGAAAGCAATAAGATGCAACGGATATCGTCTCGTCCCCAAAGGTGGTACGTTCCCTATCGAAACCATCATGCTTGTTGTGAGAAGCACTGATTTGTGAGAATGTTATACCCAAATCTGCCCCAAATGGGACAAAATTTTCACCACGGCATATTGATGCCACTCCATGATAGCATGCCAAGTTTCATGAATTTCAGACGAGTTTTGGATTTACTAGAATTTAAAAACCAGGCATCTCAACGTTTTGCCGGCAATCAACAGTGCCCTGGTGTTTGAAATTCATTCCCATCTCTTGCATGGGACCTAGAAATTCACCCAAGGACACACATGTGATTTTTCAACCAACTTTGGTGCATTGGAGCATGTGCTTGTAGTTCAAATTTGAATTATGCACATAAAATGCCTAGAAAACCCAGTTAATGTATAAAAATGTCACAGCCCCAGCTTATTCCTTGCTTGACCCTGCATAAGCATTCATGCAACATGTTTAAATTTAAAGAAACTTGAATGGGGATTGTTGAAACCCTAGCACCAAATGAAATTCAATTAGGTTCAATAAAAATATTTTCAATGACCCAGAATGCCTTTTGGAAACGTTCATGATTTCTGTTAAAGGTGAAAATCTCTTCCAAAAATGATGAACATATTTATAGGCCATTCTGGATTTTTGAATTAAAACTTATTGTATTTGACTTTGGGCATTTAAATACTATAAATAATTTAAATGCTCAAATAATGTTGGAACTATTTTTTGGGCCACTGAAATAATTCAGCAAGTGTCCATGAATATTTTGAGGATTTTAGGAAATGCCTTGGTATTTTTCCTAAGCTCAAAACAGAGGCAAATAATTAGAAAACAAAAACAAAATAGGAAACAGTTTGAAAGAGAGAGAAGGATTACCTGGCGCTCACCTGGCAGCCCATCTGGCCGGCCCAGCCCACCAGGGGCAGGGAGGTCTTCTTCCTCCCGCCAGTCGGATGCACAGCGCGTGCCCGACGCGCGCACGGCCACCGCACGCCACCTCCTGCTTGCCGCTTCCCCCTCGTCGCCCTGGACCTCCCTCGCGACGCCACGCGTCGCCCCGGACCTCTCTCCCACTCTCCTGCGCCTCTCCCCTCTTCTCTCTCGCTCTCTCTCCCGCGGCCTTTGAACACCCTCGAAGCGCCGCCAAGACGCCGACGCGGCCACAGCCTCCCTCTCGCCTCGCCGTCGTGCCCACGCGCCCCGCCACTGTGGGCTACGCCTCCTCGTCGAGACGCACAGCGCCGGACGCCCTGGAACGCCGCCATCGCCATCGTCTTCCTCCTCTGGCTCCGTCGTCCGCCGCCACTGATTCGCCGTCACTGAGCCTTCCCCGAGCACGCCAAGGCCACATCTGCACTCGCCGTGCGCCCCTCTTCCTCTCCCATCTTCTCTCAAGCTCGCGCTCGTCCCCTAGCTTCATTCCCCATCACGGCCGAGAACTTCTCGCTGCCGGCCATGGCGTAGCCGTGGCCACAGCCACCGCAGCTCGATCCCGAGCCCACCGTCGTGCTCAGCACGGTCTCATGAGCCCATAGACACCCCCAGCGTTTTCTCCCGTGCTCTGTAGCGCCACCCCGAGTTTGCCCGAACTCCGGGCGCCGCCTTGGAGCTCGCCGTCGTCAGCTCCGGCCTCCCCACGACCCAGCACCCGCACCGTTCGACGCGCGGGAGCAAGAGCTCTCCAACGCACCCAGACACGCTTTCAACGAGGCCCTATAGCGCGTTTCCGACGCTCGCCACCGTCTCGGGCCTCGCCGGCGTCGAGTTGCCGGCGGGTTTGACCCTGCTGACCAAGTTGACCCTGGGTGGGCCCAGTTTGACCCCTCTGGGCTGATGACAAATGGGACCCGCCTGCTAATTAAGTTAGGATTAAGACTAATGGCACTGACACGCGGGACCTGTCGTGGTTCTAAGTCTGACAGTAGAATGGGGGGTAGGTATGGAGAGGCAGGTTCCTAGCTATGGAGTCATTGTATACGCAAGGGATTTACGAGTTCAGGCCCTTCTCGGAGGAAGTAATAGCCCCACGCCTCGGAGCCCGGAGGCGGTCGATCGGATTATATGCGTATGTGTTACAGGGTGCGAACCCCTCTACCGTGGAGGGGTGGCTTATATCGAAAAGCGCCAGACCTCAGCCAGCCCACGAAAGGTAGGGTTTAAGGTGCGTTAAGGCTAGGCGTTCATCGGGTAACGCCTTACATAAAGTGTCATTAAGATCATAAAGACTATTTAACTACAGACCGCTTTGGGCACCGAGTGGCTCTTGGAGTCCCGGTGGTCGAGTGGGTCTTCATGGTCGAAAGTGTCTTTGAATCTGCCGAGTGAAAACCTACCAGGTCGACCGAAGGCCGCTTCTCTTGCGAGTGTCCTTGTGGAGGGTACCTTTGGGCAGGTCTATGACCCTACCCTGTACATGACTTCATCATTAGCCCCCGAATGGATCGAGGTTTGAGTGAGGAAGGAGTTGATAATCTTCCCGACCTGTTCTTCGTGTTGCGAGTGTGTCTTACTCTGGATCAACGACCTTTTAGTGATGGCATCAACTTCTCTTTCAGTCGCCTTGATCCATTCTTCACGTTTTGTCGAGTGAACTCTGTGAACTTGAGGCTTTCCGAGCGACAGATCGGAGGAAATCTGCTATCTGACGGGTTGCTCCGCGGTTAGCGGATTTCGCAGGATCTGAATTTTGAGAAGCGCGCGAAGCGGAGAAAACTGCGGCACTCGGATGGGATAAGACGATGACGCCTCGATCTTCAAGGCTGCCTTTTTCGCCACGTATCGCGTCTTGGCGCTATTCTTGGATTTGACGGGATTGCTCGGCCTACCGGTCAGCCACTTAAGCGGCCCCATATAGAGCGCCGGACAGGGTACTTTGAACAGTCGACCCCAATCTTCTCCTCCCTCCGCCTCCAAACCTTCTCGCTGCGCTCTTAGCCTGTCCAACAAGAGCTCAAGATTTGCTTCATGGCGACCATGGTGAAGGAGAAGATCGCAGCCCCGAACGGGTGAAGAAGGCGGCGACGAAGGCTAAGGGGAGAGCGCCCAGTCGGGGCGGATCCTCTTCGCGGTCCAAACTGCCGCAAGGCTGGGTCCAAGGAGATTGGATCCGCTCGACCATCACCGAGAAGGATCTCACCGATCTGGCCAATGAAGGACTGATCCCCCATGGGTCGGCGAGGCTTCCGGAAACGGAGTGGCAACCGCAGCCTGAAGAGGGTGAGTGCGTTCTCCAGGCCACCCACGTAGATCGGGGATTTTCTCTGCCACCGAATCCTTTTTTCCGGGGGTTTCTGAACTTTTTTGGAGCACAACTCCATCATTTCACTCCCAACTCCATTGTCTATCTTGCGGCTTTCATTTCGTTATGCGAGAACTTCTTGGGTTGTCGACCGCACTGGGTCTCTTCAAGCACATATTCACCTGTCGCTCTCGTGACGGTGAAGAAAACGAACCCGAATGACGAGAGAACCCAAGTAATCCAGATGTGTGGGGGACTCGGGGTCCAGATGAGGGGGAAGAGCGCCTTTTCGGCTATGACTCTCCCTGACTCGGTTAGAGGGTGGCAGTCAACCTGGTTCTACTGCCAAGACCAGCCGACGCCGGGGTAGTCGACTGGGCTCCCTCCTTTCTCCATGAGTCGAGTGAACAAGCCATCTTCCCTGAAGGTGTTACCAGAGGAGAAGGCCCAAGTAAAATTGCTGATGGAGCGCGTAGTCCAGCTCATTCGCGACGGGGTGACCGGCATGGATCTCCTGGAGGTTTTCCTTCGACGGCGTATTCAGCCACTCCAATACCGAGGTCATCCGATGTGGATGTACTGCACGGATGATACCACTCGGGTCCATCCAGAGGAGGTCGATGACGCCATCACTGGAGAAGTGGATGACTGCCATCACAGGAAACAAAGATAACCCTCGCGGAGCTAGGAGGATTCCACCACTCGACCAGACTTACGAAGTAGACAAGGTACAACCACTTATCTTCGACTGTGATTCGGCTGCATTCATTCTGTTTAGATGCCAATTTGTCGACTGACTTTCGCCTTGTTTTGTTGTCTTCTAGGTCACCACTGAGATGTACTCGATGCCCAACGGGGCGCAGGAAACAGTCGAAGAAGAAGGAAGTGGAGGTGAAAGTCAGGAGGAATGGGAGTCCAACAGCGAGGAGGATGAGGGGGATGACAGCTCTGATGAAGAGGAGGAGGAGGAGGAAGAGGAGGAAGACGTCGATCCTCCTCGCTCGGAGGGAAGGTTCAAGTTGACGCATGACCAGGTGCCGGGCGCAGTAAAGCTGTTGTGCCACTGGGCAGTCGGAGCGACCTAGGACAACTTCCTGCTGATCGAGAAACCACCGAAGCAACCTCGAGCAACGTCGTCAAAGCCGGGCGAAGGCTCTGCCCAAGATGCGGATGGTCATCCACACCATCTCCGGGTAACCAATGTAACCTTGTATTTCCTTATTCCACATGAGTGAACTTTTTGGTCGACTTGATGACCGATCAGCCGATTCTTGAAATCTACAAAGGTTGCCATTCCGAGACTTCAGCCAAGCATGAAGATCAGGAAATGGAGGATGCTGCCACCTCCAAACTTGGTATGATCCCTAAGGTTTCACTTTTAGTCAATTGGACTTCCATGTTTACTTTTGAATCTTTCTTGTAGTTCCGCCTCACGTCATTGATCTCCCCGATGATGACGAGGAAGCACCATTGAGGAAGAGGAACAACAGGAGAGTGCCTGCTGGCAAGGCTGCTCCAACAAGCGGCGATTCCCGAGACGCTGGTTTCCGAGGGAGGCAACCCCACTCGGGCTTCGTGTCTTTTGCTGCATCACGACAAGTGCCCGACCCACTTCGTCGATCGCTAATCCACCATCTCTCTTTGCTATACACCACGTCCCGGAAGACCAAGTGAGTTCTGCTAAGGAGGCCATACGCCAGGCAGGGATCATGATGGAGCAAGTGAAAGCGGTCCGAGAGGCTAGCCAGACGGCCTATGATGCTAGTTCAGCTCTCCAGAGCAATGTCCAAGTAAGTCGATTGTTGCTTGCTTTGCTAGGATATGCTACCTGAAACTGCTTCCTTCTGGAGATTTCCATATCTGTACACCCACTGGGTAGGTGTGTCGACTGAATTTTTGTGGGGGCACGCTGAGTGCAACCACTGGGTGTAGTCCCCGAGACTATGGTCGACTGCGTGCAGTCGGCTATAGTCTTTATGTTGTGAACTTCTTCACTCGACCTGGACGGACCAAGTCGAATGGAACCGTAAAACTGGTGGGGGCACGCTAAGTGCACCCATCGGGTGTAGTCCTCGAGACTATGGTCGATTGCGTGCAATCGACTATAGTCTAAAGAACCGTGTGTTGTCAATTATTTTTTTATCGTGGCTGACTGCTGACACATAACCTTTTTGCCTCTTTTGGTCGACTGGTCGAACCAAATTGGTAAAACCAGTGGGGGCACGCTGAGTGCACCCGCTGGGTGTAGTCCCTGAGACTACTATCGAATGTTTTGATTCGACTGTAGTCTTAGAAATGCTACTATTTTTCCTTAATCACTCGGAAGTGATCTGTCTTTGATGTCTTTCGTTGGTTGACTCTTTGTAGAAATCTTGCGAGCTTGTGGCTCGCTATACTGAGTTAGAGAACAAACAGATCCAACTCAACCTCGATTTGAAGCTTGCTCAGGAGAATTTGCATAAGGCAAAGGATGAAGCAAAAGGTATGGTTGGTGAGAACTTTTGACGACTGCCTTTGTTTTTCTGTTCATTCTCAACTTTGTTCTCATTGTTGCTTTGCAGATAAAATGGAAGAGACTTTGAAGAAGAAGGACCTTGACCTTGCAGAGGCACAGAAGGCGGCTTTGGGGAAAACAAAGCTCGCTGAAGAGAAGCTTGCCTCAGTCGACAAACATGAAGATGAAAATGCCAAGCTGAAAGCCGCTCTTGATGCGGCTAACAAGGAAGTTAGTCGACTGAAGAACGACAAGATTGCTCTGCCTGACAAGGCTGGCCAATCAAGCGGGAAGCGAAATGACACGGAGATTTATCTTGGAGGGCTCGCCAACAAGCTGTTTCTCATGCTTGAAGGTAATCTCTTTTACTCGACTGTCTTGTTATCACCGGCTCATCACATGATTGTTATTTTGAATCTAAGCTGTGTTTTCAGAATTCTGTCAAAACTTCAAAGAAGAAACCAGTCGAGTGGAAACCAGCTTGGACCCCATCAACTCTCCTGTGAAGGACGAAGCTGCTATGAATGTGCTCCGACTGGAGTCTCGCGTTGCTAGCGTGGTGGATTATCTTGCTCGACTGAAAGTTGCAAAGGTCGCGGATCGACTCGACTCTCTGGCCAGATCAGACGCTTCAGAATGACCTTGAATCCCTGATGACTCGACTGAATGAGATTCCAAGTCGAGTGCAAGAATGGAAAAAGTCTTCTGCCAGGTGTGGTGCTGATGTTGCTCTATCTCTGGTTCGTGTCCACTGCAAGGAAGCGCAAGAGGACAAGCTGGTGTCTCTCAAGGTTGCCAACACCAGGAAGCACGACTTCAGATCTTTCATGGAGACTTTCATCGCTGCTGCTAGTCAGACACAACGGAATCGACCTCGACCAGTTTGTTGCACCTTCCAGTCCTCCGCCGGAGGAGTAAAAAACTTCTAAGTCCCACCTTAAATTTGCCTCGGAATGCCGAGTGGTTTTTGTAACCGATAAACTTTAACAGGCTTAACGCCTGAGCACCTTTGGATCCGTAGGACGTTTATCCGAACTTGATTTATCCTTTAACATGCTTTGTTTGCCTTCGAGAGAACTTTGTTCCTCATTCGGAAGATATTCCGTTGAAACTCCAGTCGACTTTGTGCTTCATCTATCCCGCAGGTAGAGATGGAACACAGACTGCGACTGACCTCATCGTCCTTGTGGATTGGGATGAACCGCACGTTGTACTTGTGGCGAAGCTCCGAAGGAGGAGGTAGCAGTCGACCTGCACCTCTCGTCAGCCCTTATGGATTGGGATGGACCACACGTTGTACTTGTGGTGAAGCTCAAGGAGAAGGTAACAATGAGCTGCACCTCGTCGTCCTTGCGGATTGGGATGAATTCCTTACTTAGGTGAGCACTGGACCGCAGCTAAGCCCCCGAGTGGGAGGTTTGCTCTCCACTCGGTAGGGTTTTTATTACTTAGGCGAGCACTCGGCTGCAGCTAAGCCACCAAGTGGGAGGTTTGCTCTCCACTCGGTAGGATTTTTATTACTTAGGCGAGCACTGGGCTGCAGCTAAGCCTCCGAGTGGGAGGTTTGCTCTCCACTCGGTAGGATTTCTATTACTTAGGCGAGCACTGGGCTGCAGCTAAGCCTCCAAGTGGGAGGTTTGCTCTCCACTCGGTAGGATTTTTATTACTTAGGCGAGCACTGGGCTGCAGCTAAGCCCACGAGTGGGAGGTTTGCTCTCCACTCGGTAGGATTTCTATTACTTAGGCGAGCACTGGGCTGCAGCTAAGCCTCCGAGTGGGAGGTTTGCTCTCCACTCGGTAGGATTTTTATTACTTAGGCGAGCACTGGCCGGGCTGCAGCTAAGCCCCCGAGTGGGAGGTTTGCTCTCCACTCGGTAGGATTTCTATTACTTAGGCGAGCACTGGGCTGCAGCTAAGCCTCCGAGTGGGAGGTTTGGTCTCCACTCGGTAGGATTTTTACGGCGTAGCTTTGAAGGAGAAGGTAGCAGTCGACCTGCACCTCGTCGTCCTTGCAATTTTCATTATTTTGGATGTTAAGGCGAATCCTTGGGCTGTTGCAAGCCCCCGAGGGGGAGGCGGGTTCACCACTCGGTAGGATTTGAATCGAGGCGAGTACTTGGACTGCAGCTAAGCCTCCCGAGTGGGAGGCTGGCTCGCCACTCGGTAGGATTTTGAAGTCTTAGGCGAGTACTTCGACTGCAGCTAAGCCTCCGAGTGGGAGGCCAGCTCACCACTCGGTAGGATTTTGAATCCTTAGGCGAGTACTTGGACTGCAGCTAAGCCTCCGAGTGGGAGGCCGGCTCACCATTCGGTAGGATTTTGAATCCTTCGGGGTGTACTTGGACTGCTGCAACGCCCCGAGTGGGAGCCTGGCTCACCACTCGGTAGGATTTTGAATACTTAGGCGAAGCGGATTCGCAGCTAAGCCCCCGAGTGAGAGACTGGCTAGCCACTCGGAAAGGATTTTTTTTACAAACTTAGGCGAACCGGGTTCGCAACTAAGCCACCCACTGGGGGAAATTTCAACAAAAAGTAATAAAAATAACTGGGAAAATTATAACATTCTTGTCTTAGATAAACAAACTACAAAAGTACATTTATTACATCTCAACCGAGTGAGTATTAAGTGTAAAAGGGGCGGAGCAGTTCCGCGTTCCAAGCTCGAGGCTCGTTGATCTGGCGATCAACGTTTTAGAGATGATACGCTCTGTTGTGGAGAACTCTTGTGACGATGAATGGACCTTCCCAAGTGGGAGCGAGCTTGTGTGGTTTCTGTTGATCCACTCGGAGGACCAAATCTCCCTCTTGGAAGGCTCGACTCTTCACATTTCTGGCATGGAATCGACGCAAGTCTTGCTGATAGATAGTCGAGCGGATCAGGGCCATTTCTCTCTCCTCTTCCAAGAGGTCGACTGCATCTTGCCGGGCTTGTTACTCTTCTTCTTCGTAGTATAGTTCGACTCGAGGCGCATTGTTAAGCAGGTCACTCGGCGAACTGCTTCAGCTCCATAGACCGGGAAGAATGGAGTTCTCCCGATCGACCGATTAGGAGTGGTCCTCAATCCCCAGAGAACTGATGGAAGTTCGTCGACCCAAGCTCCTGCTGCGTGTTTGAGATCACGCATCAGCAGTGGTTTCAGCCCTTTGAGAATGAGGCCGTTTGCACATTCTGCTTGTCCATTCGACTGAGGATGAGCCACTGAAGCATAGTCGACCCGCGTGCCTTGAGAGGCGCAGAAGGCTTTGAACTTGTCATTATCGAAGTTTGACCCATTGTCGGTGATGATGCTATGCGGAACACCATATCTGAATATCAACTCTCTGATGAAACTGATAGCAGTGCATGCATCGAGGTTCTTGATGGGCTTGGCTTCGATCCACTTGGTGAACTTGTCGACTGCTACTAGCAAATGAGTGAAGCCGCTTCTGCCAGTTCTCGACGGTCCAATCAGGTCCAATCCCCAAACAGCGAAGGGCCAGACGAGTGGAATGGTCTTCAAGGCTGAGGCGGGCTTGTGCGACATGTTGGAATAGAACTGACATCCTTCGCACTTTTCAACTATTTCTTTTGCCATTTCATTTGCTTTGCCAAGAAAATCCCGCTCGGTATGCTTTAGCCACAATGGTCCGAGAGGACGCATGATGGCCACAGGTCCCCGAGTGGATATCCTCAAGAATTATTTGACCTTCTTCTGGCGTGATACACTTCTGGCCGACTCCAGTCACGCTTTCTCTGAACAAC
The DNA here is from genome assembly GCA_021605145.1 of Aegilops bicornis. Taxonomy (NCBI): domain Eukaryota; kingdom Viridiplantae; phylum Streptophyta; class Magnoliopsida; order Poales; family Poaceae; genus Aegilops; species Aegilops bicornis. The sequence goes on from CM038669.1 coordinate 13,642,813, forward strand.
TGTCCCTTGATCACTGTAAAGGCCTTGGATCGTCGGACGATCTGTCGAGCCTCTTCTTCATTCTCTGGGAGCTCTTTCCTTAGGATATATGCGATGTACGGCACCGTCCAATCGGGAGTGATGACCACAACTTCCATAATTAGGTCGACCACGGCTGGGACCTCAACTTCATGGATCATTGGCACTCTTTTTGCTGTGGGGCTTCTTACGTGAAAGGATCCTCCTGCACCGATGGTGCATGAATGTGCTCCAAAAATACATTACTAGGAATAGCTTCCTCTTGGATCCTACCTTCGCCAAATCATCTGCAGCTTGATTTTTCAGTCGGGTATATGATGAAGCTCTAACCCTCGAATTTCTTCTCCAGCTTTCTCACTGCATTACAATAACCTGTCATAGCTGGGATTCTGACATCCCACTCCTTCATCACTTGATTAACAACCAGATCCGAGTCGCCGTAGACCATAAGGCGACGGACGCCGAGTGAAATGGCCATGTGCAACCCATACAAGAGTGCTTTATATTCTGCTTCATTGTTGGAAGAATCAAAGTGAATCTGGAGAACATATTTGAGCCTATCTCCTCGGGGGGAAACCAATACAACCCCTGCACCAGAACCGTTCAACATCTTGGAACCGTTGAAAAACATAGTCCAGTGTTTCGAGTGAACTTGAGTCGGAAGCTGCTGTTCAGTCCACTCGGCAAGGAAGTCTGCTATTGCTTGGGACTTGATGGCTTTCTTTGCCTCGAATTTGATATCAAGGGGAAGGAGTTCAATCGCCCATTTTGCCACTCGACCAGTTGCATCTCTGTTATGAAGAATTTCGACAATGGGGCGTCACGACGATCAGTAATGGAATGATCGGAGAAATAATGAGCAACCTTCTTTGTGGTCATATAGATCTCATAAACAAGCTTCGATAGTGAGGGTATCTTTGCTTTGATGGGGTCAGCACTTCAGAAAGATAATAAACTGGGCGTTGAACTTTGAAGGCTTTTTCTTCTTCTTCCCGCTCGACCGTAAGTACAGTACTGAGGACTTGTCCAGTGGCTGCAATGTAAAGCAACAAAAGCTCTTTGCTGATTGGGGCAGCAAGTACCGGCTGGGCGGAGAGCAGAGCTTTGAGCTCTGCAAACGCTGCATCAGCTTCTAGAGTCCACTCGAACTTGTCTGACTTCTTCATCAGTCGGTAAAGAGGCAATGCCTTTTCACCGAGGCGAGAGATTAGTCGACTTAAAGCGGTCAAGCATCCAGTAAGTTTCTGGACATCGTGCACACGCACAGGGCGCTTCATTCGTAGTATGGTGCCAACCTTTTCGGGGTTAGCATCGATTCCTCGCCGTAAACGAGAAAACCGAGTAACTTTCCACCGGGAACTCCAAATGTACACTTTGATGGGTTAAGCTTGATATCATACCTCCCGAGATTGGCAAATGTTTCAGCAAGGTCACCAACAGGTCGGAACCCTTTCGTGACTTGACCACTATATCATCCATATGCGCTTCCACATTCCGACTGATTTGAGTGAGCAAACACTTCGAATCATCCTCGTGAATGTGGCTCCGCATTCTTGAGACCGAATGGCATGGTGACATAATGAAGCACCGAATGGAGTGATGAACGCTGTTTTAATCTCATCAGGTCCATACAGACGGATCTATTGGTACCCGGAATAGGCGTCTAAAAAAGACAACCTCTCATATCCCGCAGTTGAGTCGACTATTTGGTCAATGCGAGAAAGAGGGAAATGATCTTTCGGGCAGGCCCGATTGATATGCTTGAAATCGATGCACATGCGCAACGACTTGTCCTTCTTGGGGACCATGATGACATTGGCGAGCCACTCGGAGTGGTAGATCTCTCGGATGAACTCTGCCGCTAAGAGCCGAGCCACCTCCTCGCCAATGGCCTTTCTCTTCTGGACGGACCACCGAAGATATTCTTTAACCGGTTTGAATTTTGGGTCGACTCGTAGGCGATGCTCAGCCAGCTCCCTGGGAACACCTGACATGTCAGCAGGCTTCCATGCAAAGATGTCCCACTTTTCACGGAGGAACTGGATGAGCGCTTCTTCCTATTTTGAGTCGAGTGTTGTTGAGATGTTGGCCGGAGCAGCATTGGGATCAGTCGGGTGAATGTGAACCTGTTTCGTCTCACCAGTCGACTGAAATGCTGACTCCGTAACAGGCTTCTTAGCTCGCAACAAATCACTCGGATCTGCAGTTTTCTGATACTCTTGTAGCTCTACCACTGCCAACTGAGCATCGGCGATCTTAGAGCCTTTCTGGAAGCACTCTTCCACCTTCTTCCGATTGCCCGTAACAGTGATCACGCCCTTGGGACCAGGCATCTTCAGTTTAAGATACACGTAACATGGTCGGGCCATGAAACATGCATAAGCTGGCCTTCCCAGAATAGCGTGATAAGCGCTCTGGAAATCCATGACCTCAAAGGTCAACTTTTCTTTCCGGAAATGCTTCGAATCACCAAAAACTACATCAAGAGCAATTTGGCCAAGTGACTCAGCCTTCTTTCCAGGAATGACTCCGTGGAAGCTCATGTTACTGGTACTGAGTCTGGACATCGGAATGCCCATCCCTTTCAACGTCTCCATGTACAATATGTTCAAGCCACTACCACCATCCATCAGGACTTTGGTCAGTCGAGTGCCCTCAACAACTGGGTCGACCACCAATGCTTGCCTCCCAGAGGTGGCAATGTGCGTCGGGTGATCAGACTCGTCGAATGTGATGGCGGTCTGGGACCATTTCAGATAATTGGGAGTCGCCGGAGCAACCAAGTTCACTTCCCGATTGATAAACTTCAATCGACTTTTGCGTTCGACGTCAGCAAAAATCATCAGGGTGGAATTGACCTGGGGATATCCATCATCACTGTCATCTTTGTCCTCAACTTTGTCTGTTTCCTTATCCTTATCCTTGAGCTGTTTCCCTTGGAACCGCTGAATCAAGAGCCGACAATGTAGAGTGGTATGTTTCGGGTAAATGAGTTTACCCTCTTCATCTTTCTTTGTATGAATATGACATGGCAAATCCAACACGCCGTTTCCATCCTGGTCTTTCACCTTCTTGGGGTTCCAAGGATCCTTGGGTTTCCCTTGAACTTTCCCTGGGTCGCAGCCAAGGCCTCTCCGGAGCGGCTGGCTCGGCTTTTGCGCTCTGCTTCCATTGGAATTTCCTCCGCCAGCCTCATTGGCGGCCGATTTATATTTACCACTCCGGAGCCGATCCTCTTCTTCACCATTTGCATACTTGGTGGCAATCTCCATCATCCGACTCAGGGTCATATCTCCGGTTCGACCAAATTTCAAACTCAACTCTCTGTTCTTGACACCTTCTTTGAAGGCACAGACTGCTTGATGATCAGATACATTCTCGATTTGTGTGGTGCAGAGTGATCCACCTCTGGATATAATCTCTCAAAGTTTCACTCGACTTTTGCACACACGATCAGAACTCCGTCAATCCTGCTGGTCGCTTGCAAGTTCCTTCAAATGTCTGACAAACACTCGGGCAAGATCTTCCCAAGTGTAAATCTTTGCTGGGTGCTAATCGATTCAACCACGCCTTTGGCTGAACCCTCCAACATAAGAGGCAAATGTTTCATGGCTACCTCATCGTTGCCACCCGATCTGAATAGCCACTCAGTAATCTTCAAGCCAAGTGTCAGGCTTGGATTCACCAGTGAACTTACTGACTCCACTCGCCAACCTGAAGTTGGGAGGAATCACCGCGGCTCTGATGGCTCTGCTAAAACACTCTGGTCCCGAGACATGAACTCTTCTGCTGGAGGGAACATCTCTACCATGGCCGTCTCGGTGGGCTCTGTTCCTGTCGACCAAACCTTGAACGATAATAGATCTCGCAGCAAAGCCTGGTTCCCTGGGATCGACTGGAACTCTTCGCCCAACACTGTGCTGGCGTGTGTCGTCCTGCTGCCGAGGAGCGTATGATCCACCCCTTGGGGAGGAGTGGGCACTCGACGTCGATCGTTGCGATCGAATCGGTGCTCATACTGCTCATGACCCTTATCTTGATCATCACGCCGACCCCCACATTCCTCACGCCTCGGGGGCGATCTCAGACTATGGGCTGACTGGACTGAATTTGCAGCGACGGATCGGGTGTGAATCCTGTTCCGCGACTGTGACACAACTGAGTTTTGATCTCCTGCCGCCCGGAGCAGATCTCTGATTTGCAGCAAACCTCTACCCGCCTCCGACTGGGAAGGCTGAATTGACTCTGCTATACGGGCGGCAGCTGCTAAATTCTAAATCGGAGTTTGATATACCTGAGTTGGCGGTTGAAAGAGCTGACGTCGACTGGATTCTGGAACCCTTGGTCGCGCGCGCTCGTCGAGTACTCGCTGAAGGTTCTCTAGTCGAGTGCGCTCAGCCAGGTTGGCCAAGCGCGCATCCTCTCAGGCACGAGCCTCAGGGGTTTCTCCGACGATAGGAGTGTGAAGTGCATCCATGTTCCGACGGCGAAGCTCCTCTCTCTGGAGCGAAGTGAGGGGCTCGGGCAAGTACTCTTTGTGGGCATGCTCCGGATCGCCTCCACCATCACCTCCGTTGGTGCGGGTGAATCCGGGGGGGCTGCGTGGTCCATCGACCATCAGAACCTCTGCCGCCGGGTCACTGCTATCGCATTCGGACGTAGTATCTGCGGAGCCAGTCGAACAGGCCATAGAGAGATTCGTCGGGCTCGATCACCGCGACTTGGGGTGTGGCCGACTGGCGGGCCATCACATGCCTCACCCACCGCTGAAGCCTCGACCGACCGGGCAGCTTGCGCGGTGGGAGGCCCAGGAGCGAAAGCGGCACAGAGCCGACCCATACTAGGTCGACGGTTGCCGCAGGAGGACGCCGCAGACACACGCGCGAAAATGCGTCGCCCCGCGGACGGGGAGCGCGTCCACGTCGAGTGGAGCCTCCTGAAGCCAAGCGGAGTCATCGGTGACGAACGTGAGCACACCGAGACGGATCTCGTGGCCGTCAACCAGAACTCCACTTGAAACCATGATGTAGGATATCGAAAGAATCCCAACTTCTCCAACAAATCGCTAGAACACCTGCCCCAAGGTGGGCGCCAACTGTCGTGGTTCTAAGTCTGAGAGTAGAATGGGGGGTAGGTATGGAGAGGCAAGTTCCTAGCTATGGAGTCGTTGTATACGCAAGGGATTTACGAGTTCAGGCCCTTCTCGGAGGAAGTAATAGCCCTACGTCTCGGAGCCCGAGGAGGTGGTCATCGGATTATATGCGTATGTGTTACAGGGTGCGAACCCCTCTACCTGTGGAGGGGTGGCTTATATAGAGTCTTGAGGACCTCAGCCAGCCCACGTAGCGAGAGGGTTTAAGGTGCGTTAAGGCTAGGCGTTCTTTGGTAACGCCTTACATAAAGTGTCATTAAGATAATAAAGACTATTTAAGTACAGACCATTTGGGCACCGAGTGGCTCTTGGACTCCTGGTGGTCGAGTGGGTCTTCATGGTCGAAAGTGTCTTTGAATCTCGAAAGTGAAAACCTACCGGTCGTCGGAAGGCCGCTTCTCTTGCGAGTGTCCTTGTGGAGGGTACCTTTGGGCAGGTCTATGACCCTACCCCAGGTACATGACTTCATCAGGACCCACTGGTCAGTTTGACCTGGGCTGCCCCGTTGACCTGCTGACGTCACACTGACGTCAGGCTGACGCAGTAAGTCATTTTCTGGATTAAATTTAATTCAGGAAAATCCAGAAAATTGCCTAAACTTCTAAAAATCATAGAAAATCAACCGTAACTCCAAATGAAATAAATTATATATGAAAAATGATCAGAAAAATCTAATCTATCCATCTGTACCATTTTCAGGCATGTTAGAACAATTTATACTTGCTGATCAGGTCAAATCAATTAAATGACATTTAAACTCTCACATATGAAGTTTGAATTTGAACCTAGTGTTCAAACCAACCCCATTTAACTTGTTGCTAGATGCATTAGGCCAATCAACAGCATATTGCCATGTCATCTTCATGCATCATATTGTTGCATGTCATTGATTGTGTTTCTCCTTTATTTGTCGGTGTTTGTCCCCTCTCAGTAGATGACGTACCGACGATGAGTTCGATGACACCGATGAATAACTATATTATCTTCAGAAGTGCTAGGAAAGCAAAATCCCCTTGTTCATTCCGATACAATCCCACTCTCTCGCTCCTGCTCTCTTTTGCTGCATTAGGACAACAACGATTCATCTGTTACTTGCTGCGGTAGCTGAACCCCTTTATCCTCTGCATGACCTGTCATTTCACAGTAAATAGAAGAAACCCACTAGCATGAGGAGGACTTGTTTGAGACCTGTTGTGCCTACTCATTCATGCTTGTTTGTTATGCGTGCTACTGCTTAGAGTTGAGTCAGATCTGATTCATCGGAGATGAATCGGAGGTGTTTGATCATGTCCTACTGTTGAGAGCTAAGTGTGTGAACACAATTTGGTAAAGGTAGCGGTGAGAGGCCATGTAGGAGTACATGGTGGGTTGTCTCATTGAAGCCGTCCTTAGGAACTGAGTTCTGTGTTTGTGATCCATGATTCAGCTACTACCATGCATTGGGCCCTGAAATATGACCCCGCTCGACTTCTTAATCACCCTTGTCCTCTGTCCAGGAGTTGCAAGTAGTTTCTGGTGTTTGTAGGATATGTGTTGGAGGCCGTGCGTAGCGCTGACCCTAGGGGTGGGCTATGATGCGGTAGATACACCGTGGCCCGGTGTACCGAATGCCCGTTTGGTATCTCGAGAACCCTGCACACATCGTTCAGGGCCGTATGTGGAAACCTCGGCTGGACTCCCTGCGCATGGAACCTGAATAGGCGATAAACCTGGACTAGAGACTTGAGTGTTTAGGTAGGTCATGGTCTACACCCACGTCGGCTTTCGCTTGAAGTCTGTCGAGCACATGTCGTGTGCAGACGCTAAGTGGTGGAAACATGTATGAAGAAGTACACCCCTGCAGGTTAACATCATCTATTCGAATAGCCATGTCCGCCGCTTAAAGGACTTACGGGTTGCCTATATCAGTTCATAGACAAGTGAAAGTGGATACACTAAAACGCGCAAGAAAAGAGTGAGTGCTAAGTATGGCGTTCTCGTAGGGAGACGGGAGCGGATCCATAGTGGTGTATTGATATGGTGAATATGTGGACTCGTAAAGCGCCACCTCAAAAGAGTTACTTGCGGTCGTAGTGTAGGATAGCCACCGAGTCAAAGCTGGCTTGCTGCAGTCTTACTCCACCACCCCCTTTGTTGATAATGATGCATATGTAGTTAGTTCTGATGTAAGTCTTGCTGAGCACATTTGTACTCACGTTTGCCTATTTTATGTTTTGCAGAGAGACGTCAGCGTGGACTTCGACGTTCAGCTTGTTACCTCAGCTACGATCTTGTGCCCTCGACAGGATCTGGTAGATAGTCAGGCTTCTCAGCCTTTTTCATTTGTAGATGTCTGTACTCGGACATGTTAAGCTTCCGTTTGTGCTTTGACTTGTATGCTCTGAGTGTTGGGTCATGAGACCCATGTTTGTAATATCTCGCTCCTCGGAGCCTAATGAATAAATACTTGAGTCGTAGAGTTATGTTATGATGCCATGTTCTATTTACACATATCGAGCATATTGTGTATATGTTTGAAATGCTTGGTATGTGTGGGATCCGACAATCTAGTTGTTTATCCTTGGCAGCCTCTCATATGGGGAAATGTAGTCTAGTGCTTCCTGAGCGATAGTAGTCCGCTACAGCCCAGTTCACCGGAGTCCTGCTAGCCCAAAGACTACCGCTCTGGACACTTGATCGGGCGGCATGTGTTTCACTGTTCGTGGTTCTGTCCTTTCGTGGAAATGTCACGCAGTGACATCCGGAGTCCTGCCTAGCCTGCTACAGCCCGGGTTACCGGAGTCCTGTTAGCCCAGTGCTACAGCCCAGATTCATACGTTGATGACCGACATGCTCGATGTGATTCATGTATGCCTGTCCCCATGGGTTAGCGCCGCTTTGGGTTCACGACTAGCCATGTCGGCCCGGGTTCTCTGTCATGTGGATGCTAGCGACACTATCATATACGTGAGCCAAAAGGCGAAACGGTCCCGGGCCATGGTAAGGCGACACCCGTGGGAATACCGTGCGTGAGGCCGCAAAGTAATATAAGGTGTTACTGGCTAGGTCGATGTGACTTGGAATCGGGGTCCTGACAAAAAAGGCCAAACGAACCCCAAAAAATTCCAAGATTGAACACAACACTGCTGTTGTTCTATGTTGACACTAGATTTTTTTGAAAGCAATAAGAGGCAACAGGAATCTCTCATCCCCGAAGGTGGTACGTTCCCTACCGAACCATCATGGTTGTTGTGAGAAGCTCTTGTTTGTGAGAAGCTCTTGTTTGTGAGAAGCTTATACCCAAACCTGCCCCAAATGGGACAAAATTTTCACCACGGCATGTTGATGCCGCTCCATGATAGCATGCCAGGTTTCATGAATTTTAGACGAGTTTTGGATTTACTAGAATTTAAAAGCCAGGCATCTCAATGTTTTGCCGGCAATCAACAGTGTCCCCTGGTGTTTGAAATTTATTCCCATCTCTTGCATGGGACCTATAAATTCACCCCAAGGACACACATGTGATTTTTCAACCAACTTTACTGCATTGGAGCATGTGCTTGTAGTTCAAATTTGAATTATGCACATAAAATGCCTAGAAAACCCAGTTAGTGTATAAAAAAGGCCAAACGAACCCCAAAAAATTCATTCCCGTTTCTCCCATGGGACCTAAGCATGCACTAAAGGACACATATTTGATTTTTCAACCAATTTGTATGCACCGGAGCATGTGCATGTAGTTTAATTTTGAATTGTGCACCTGAAATGGCTAGAAAACCAGTTTAATGTATGAAATGTCCAAACGAACCCTGAATAATTCCAATTTCTTTACGACACACATACAGTTGCATGCTCACTGCAGATAAAAGGTCTAGCAATTCAAACACCGTCCATTGCCGCTGTGACGCCATTTTGTAATTCAAATCAAGTAGATCCCACACAGTTTATTCTCACCAACCGTGTGAGATATAGTACAAAATACCTTGGAGCACCGTCGATGTATAGTACGCCTATGGCTTACGTGAGAAGGTGTGTCGGCTACAGTCCACAGCCGGCGTGTGAAGCACACTTGCTCGCTCCCCCAAAACTCCCGCTTCTGCATCCTTCTCTGCTTTAGCCCCTTGATTCAAATTTTCAGTAGACCCGACATTTTACTCCCGCCTCTGCATCCCTCGCAATCTCAAAAAAAATCTACTCGCCCTTGATCCAAAATTTTAGAAGCCCTGCCTTGTTACTCCCACCTAGTAAAATTTTCAGTTGCCGCAGTATTTCCTCAAACACAACCTCCGCTCACACAAACACACACAACCCTCGAAACCATTGGTAGGTCGCCGCCATTGCCGGCGCCTCCATCCTCAACCCCTACCTGTGTGCCAGGGAGCTCGAGTAGCCAATGGGCAAAAAGAGGTTTATCGCGGCCTTTTCGCCCGAAGCCGGCGAGGTAGCCACCGAGGTGTCCCCGTAGTCCTCCGCGGGCCCGATCCACCGTTGCTGGTCCCCCGATCCGCCCGTCGCCATGCCCCTACGCCGATTCAAGGACTTCCCCTTCCTCCCCCGGACTCGGCAGCCAACGAAGTCCTACCTCGGGGTCCGGCAGCGGCGGTGAGGGACGTGGGTCACCGAGATTACAGATCGAGAGACCCACACCCGCGGGTGGTTCGGTAACTTCCACACGGCCAAGCTCGCGGCCATGGAGTACGACCGCTGGCAGGTCTACTACCAAGGCGCGGTGGCTAGGATCAATTTCCCCTTCGGCACACGTCCGGTCCACCTCGTTCCGCCGGAGTCAGGAGTGGTGAGCTCGGCTATGGCGCCGGAGGACCGCGAGGCGTGGGAGCGTCTCGAGGCCGAGGCCGCCGACAAGGCCTACATGCAAGAGCTCCGCCGGCAGCAGCCAGAGCTCATGGAGGCGGAGCGGGCGAACTTTGCCGGCTCGGAGGGTGGCGAGGTTATCGCGCTCTCCTCCGATGACGAGGTCGAAGGCGGCGAGGACGGTGGCGCGGAGGGCGGCGAGGTTATCACGCTCTCCTCTGATGACGAGGTCGAAGACGGCGGTGACAGCAGCGCGGAGGGCTTCAAGATGGGCCCGTAGGACAGGGAGATCGACGTCGACGAGTGGAGGAATGCCTTCCCCAACGACCCCGACGATGGTAGTGGCCCGGACTCGGCTCGCGGCACACCGTACATAACGAGGAAGGATTGGCTCGACCTCTACTTCGACCGGAAGTAGTTGAGCTTAGTTTAAATTTATGTTTTATGTCCGGTTATGGAAAACTATCTATGTTTATGTTTGAATGCATGCTAATTTCGGTTGAACCTGCTTTGAACTTGATCAAATTGAAGTTTACAACCTTAAGTTTAGGGGATAGACTAGAAAAGGCCAAAAATTGTTGGAGTATATATATATCCACTAAGGGTTTTAGTCCTTTAACTTTTTAAGGATCACCTAGAGATGTCCATAGGACTTGTTTATTTCAGTTCTTCACAATGTGATGCTCTATATGTGCAACTATTTGCTATGCAGTTCAATTTCATCAATAACAGTTTCAACAATACCACTATGAATTACGATATTTGGTTGTTGTTAAGGATATTGTAGTTAACATGCCTTTTCATTTTTGAATTGTTGTTTAGCAACATGCATTGTACTGAATGACTAAATATGCAATCCCATGCTACATAGCAACAAGGAAGAGCGTTACATTAATGTTCTGATGATGTCTAGATATACATGTAATAAAATCTTATATAATGGGATGGATGGAATGTTGTACTACATCATTTTCAATTGTTGTTTAGCTTCTAATATTAACTTTGTGCTTTTAGGTACATATATCATTGCCAAAGATCCACACTTCGACCCTTTTCTCACAAGATGGGGCAATGAGATATTCATGAACCATCATCAAGTGAGGAAACTGATAAAGATTGTTACTAAAATGGGTCAAAAGATGTCAATCGAACTATTTGTTTACACTTTATGCAAGACAACAGTGAACTGCAAGATGGCAAGTAAGAATCCTGTTGCCTTCTTTTTACTGCCCGTAATGAGTTGTGTTAAATGACTATCTCTGAATTTTTTTCTTTTGTAGTGGATCCTGAAACAGTTTACTCAAGATTACCTCTCAAACTACATGATTGGTGGCCGGCCATCACAAGGGGTTGGACTAGAGTCCTGCACGCCTTCTGCATCCAGGAGAGCAAAAATAGGGCCATTCCGCTTCACCTTGTTCAGCAACTGGAATGTCTGTCGCCACTTTCTTTACCATATGTAATAGTACAAGTATAGAACCCTGATACATCATTCTTTATTTGGTGCTTCTGTAATTCTTAAACATATGTACCTGCGAATCAAATAATGTACTGGTTGTTTGAACCTGATGGATATGAATAAAGCTATAGCCTACTTTCAAGTTTAAATTAGGTTCAATTTTAAATAGCAGCAACTAAATTAGGGCGAAATTACGTTGTGCAGGTCATTACGGCACACACGGTTGGTAAAACAAACGTTTGCGATATACACCATAATCCGAGACGGTTCACAGAGAGGAAACGTGCGCAAGCATGCACACAGTTGTTGTTTGCAAAGCGTGTGGGATGTCAGACACTATCACATACGGTGCGGGAAAACTAAATGTGTGTGATTGTCTACCTATCGTACACGGTTTATAATCATGAACTGTTTGTGATGTGCCAGGCATCATAAATCTCCCGTGCCTGGAATCTGCCTGGAAAGCTCCCGTGCCTAGAATCTGCCTGGTTTTAGGCAGAACCACAAAACTCCGACTGTGATGGCAATGCGAGCACAAACGAGTAGCAAGGATGAAGTGTTTGGGATATTCAAGATATCAGAAACGGTTATATAGGGACAACATTATGCATCAAGGCTCCCTATCCCCGACGGTTTCTGGGTCGTGTGGGAAGGACCCCCTATCACCCACACTCACTTGGCGACGGTTCCAAATGCCCTCATGGAAAGGGGTAAAAAACAGTTTGTTTAGGACCGACGCGCACCAGTGTCTAGTGCAAGTGGGAGACTGAAGGAAACACGCCCTAGAGGCAATAATAAAGTTGTTATTTATATATTTCCTTATATCATGATAAATGTTTATTATTGATGCTAGAATTGTATTAACCAAGAAACTTAGTACATGTGTGAATACTTGGACAAACAGAGTGTCACTAGTATGCTCTACTTAACTAGCTCGTTAATCAAAGATGGTTAAGTTTCCTTGGCATAGACATGAGTTGTCATTTGATGAACGAGATCACATCATTAGAGAATTATGTGATTGACATGATCCATCCGTTAGCTTAGCACTATGATTGTTTAGTTTATTGCTATTGTTTTCTTCATGACTTATACATGTTCCTATGACTATGAGATTATGCAACTCCCGAATACCGGAGGAACACTTAGTGTGCTATCAAATGTCACAACGTACCTGGGTGATTATAAAGATGCTCTACAAGTGTCTCCGATGGTGTTTATTGAATTGGCATAGATCAAGATTATGATTTGTCACTCAGATTGTCGGAGAGGTATTTCTGGGCCCTCTCGGTAATGCACATCACAATAAGTCTTGCAAGCAATGTGACTAATGAGTTAGTTGTGGGATGATGCATTATGGAACAGGTAAAGAGACTTGTCGGTAACGAGATTGAACTAGGTATGATGATACCGACGATCGAATCTCGGGCAAGTGACATACCGATGACAAAGGGAACAACGTATGTTGTTATGCGGTTTGACCGATAAAGATCTTCGTAGAATATGTGGGAGCCAATATGAGCATCCAGGTTCCGCTATTGGTTATTGACCAGAGATGAGTCTCGGTCATGTCTACATAGTTCTCGAACCGGCGACGACAGCAGGAACACCAGCGACGGGGCCGGCCGAAGGGAGGGCAGGTGGTGGAGCTGGGGCAGCGGCAACAGGGACGCCGGGGCCATCGGCAGCAGGGGAGGAGGGAGAGCTGGAGTTGTCACCCATAGCGGCGGAAGCGGGATCGTCGGCCGGAGAAAAGGGATTGGTCCGGTCGCCGGTCTCTAATACCATGATGAAGGGAGACTAGCTATGAGATTCAACGCACTTCATTAGCTCTTCGGCTTGGGCATATATACAGTTTACAGAAACCTCCAGGGAGAGAGGTCGTGCGCCACTAACACATGCACACGATCACATGTACACTACTCGTATACATGCACAGGTACATCACGTACACATACATGTGGTCTAACAATTTCATCATATTTAATGGGCTTCGAGATTGTTGGGGACTTGGCGTGCAATCCTCTCTCTCTCTCTTCGTTATGTAGTAATGTGTAGACATGTGGATAATGCAAATGCGATATCTTCTCACCTTGCCACGATCCATGTGAAGCTAGCGGCTTGAATACATGGTCTACGTGTCTAACCTTTTTGTTGGAAGTACCTGACATTTTTATCCAAAAGAAAAAAAATATGGCCACGTCTTGCTTTTTGTGGTGTCAAAATCGTATGATGACAAACAGGTGTTCACATGTCCACTCAGATTTGATCAGTGAAGCTATTATTTAGCTTTATAATAGATAATCATCACTTTATCTAGTGATGTGTAGCCGTCATTTTAACTAATTAAAGCCAAATTCAGTGTGATATCTTCTCAAGTAGCCACAATCCATATGATGATTACTTATGTTGCACTCCTCGTCTTACTTAACTACCTAGTATAAATATAACCCACAAGCTGATGCTATATCATCAACATTACCTTCACGACAACAACAACCAATTCTTCAGGTGAGTGTGTACTGCCTAGTCGATCTTCTGTTTAGCATTTTTTGCGGGGTTTATATTATGCTTAACAATTTAATTTTCTTGACCCAAGTAATCATTAAAGAAGATGAGTTCCATGGAAGGAGCTGCCATGAAGTATCCAGAACCTACAGGAGGGAGCACCGGAGACAGTAGTGGGAAGACGTCATGGCCGGAGGTAGTCGGGATGTCCGCCGAGAAGGCCAAAGAGATCATTCTAAGGGACAAGCCTGATGCCCAGATCGAGGTCATCCCGGTTGATGCATGGGTGACCCAGGACTTCAGGCCCGATCGTGTCCGCTGCTGTCATCGCCGTCGCCCGCACCCCTACCATTGGCTAACTAGTTTGTTGTGCATGAATAATTAATAATGATGTAATAGTGGAATAAAGACATGGATGCAGGACATTAGTGTATCATGGATGTACTTTCTGTTTGGTAACCTTCTAAGGGACGAATAAAAGGCATTCTAGGCATCAACATGTCATGGATGCACTTTCTGTTTCATCTGGTTTTACTCTTATTTACACAGGGAGGACACCTATGCATTGTGGTTCTAGTTGGTATATGAAACCTTAGGTTTGTCCAGAACTAAAGGATGTAACAAAACTGGAAACTGAGAAGAGAGACTGCCGCCTAAGGTTTCTTCTTGTAGCTTTCAGCGATGCCTTTCCTTTGGTAATGGATTTTTCTTCTTATTTCTATTAGTACCGTAGTTTACTAGCTTGTATGGAAATACATTGGTTTCATATAAATGAAATCGAATGAGAGCTCTCTTTTGTAGAAAAAGGTCAAAATAACATCAATGATTAAAATGGTAATTTATGATTATCTTCTACATACAGATATTGTTGACTGCTAGCTTCCATGTACGTCTAGTTCTTAAACAATGTGTTCAAAGAAAAGCCGTAAACATCACTAGAATAAAATGAAAATGCACAATTATACTTCTGAAGGTTTAGATATGTTTACAACATATCAACATTATATTGTGTGTGTGTGTGTGTGTGTGTGTGTGTGTGTGTGTGTGTGTGTGTGTGTGTGTGTGTGTGTGTGTGGTGGGGGGAGGGGTTATGTGAAGCTCATTGTCGAGGGAGGAGCTTGAGGTGTCACACGATACGCGGAGTACCTATGCATGAAAAAACTTGACAAGCACATCAGAGAGAGAGAGAGAGAGCATGTTCGTCCCTGAGAGGTCGTTACTGATTTTTTGAAAGATGGTCGAAGTGGTACGACCTATTGGATCATTTTACGATGGCATCCATATTTGGCCACCACCCAAAGAACCACCAACAGAGCCTAATATGTCGTCTTCTAGAATCCTATATTTTGTTCGACCATGTAGTTCAACTTATAATATAACTTCTGTTTTATATACTCCCTCCGTTCCAAAATAGATGACTCAACTTTGTACTAATTTTAGTTTAAAGTTAGTACAAAGTTAAGTCATCTATTTTGGAACGGACGGAGTATGTCTCAAATAACTAAGGAACTGGCTGAAACAAAAATGTTTATGGAACTAACAAGCTATGTGTTATGTGGAATTCCAATTTCTTACACTGCAAGAGAGTGAATAAACACAACGTAATTTGGTTATGTCGTGGATGAATGTAAGATGTGTATGTGATGAATATGAATTGTGCAATGTTTATGCGATGGATACAAATTGGGAAATATTGTATTTATGCTTTCAGCCTCGCAGAGCCCCCGTGTTGTCCAAGTGAGTAACACGGGTGGAGCCCAAATGAATTTTTTCAATTGCTCTACCCTGAGCCTCTACCCACTAACGTTCATGGAGGGCGCCACCGTGCAAACCCCTTGCTCGCGATGGCATGGTAGGGCTCTGTTTCCTCGAGGGCAGTGGAGGTTAGTGGCGACAACGTCAACTTGCACCGGAGGACTTTAGATAGATAAGTCGTGGCGATGGTGGACCTTCCTGGTTCTATCTCCCAAGTGTTTGCACACGCCATGCTCGCCCTGCTATTGCTGGCATGACCCAAGCTACCAACCATCTCCGGTTGAACGATTTGCGGCTTCAAAATCCTTATGAGAGGATCCTGGTGGTGTGCTCCTGTAACTAGATGTCCCCCACTTAGTGGCACTAGTAGAAAACAGGGCTTTCGTCCAGGCCAGTTCAGCCCATTAGTCCCGGTTCAATCCAGAACCGGGACCAATGGAGCTATTTGCCCCGGTTCGTGAGCCCAGGGGGCCGGCCGGGCCACGTGGGCCATTGGTCCTGGTTCGTGCGGACCTTTTGGTCCCGGTTGGTGTGACGAACCGGGACCAATGGGCCTGGCTCCTGGCCCACCACTATTGGTCCCGGTTGGTGGCATGAACCGGGACCAAAGGCTTCCCTTTAGTCCCGGGTCATGCCACCAACCGGGCTAATGGTGCTGCTATATATAGCCCCTCAGCAAGAGCAGAGCACACCGCCTGCTTTTTCTGGCCGAGGGGGAGAGGGCTTGGTGGTGCTCTAGCTCACCTCCTATGCACACAAGGTGTTCGATAGAATGCCCGAGCCACACTACTTAAGGTTTCTCCTCTCCAAGCTCGACCGCCAAGCTCCATTTTCCTCAATATTTATCTAGGTTTAGCGGTCCGTCACGCCCCGTCCCCGTCTTCATCGCCTTTGATCACCAGCCGATCTCATCGCCGCGCCACTGCAGTGAGCCTCTTGTTCTTATCTTCTTTCTGAAAGGAAAATATTCTTACTTGTATGTTTAGATAGATACTTGTATTATTTTCTTACTTGTATTATTGCATCTTATATAGTGCGACGGTTTTTGTATCCGCCTCGGCCGCCCCTCGGCCCTGTCTATGATTCGGATGTGGTATATATTATCTTTTCATAACTATTGGTTCATTTATTGTTTATGAAAATTATGCCACCAACCTGACATAGATTTTATTTATCTAGGAGGTTGTTGAACCGGAAATTCCAACCGACCCTATTGTCGAGAGATTAAATTTAGTTGAAGAAGAAAACAATTTCTTGAAAGAAAAAATAAAAAAACTTGAGGAGGAGAAGATGATATTGGAGTTGCATGTTGCGGATGTCGTCGATGATCACAAGATCAAGACGGATGCAATGCGCTTGAAGATTAGAAAGATTAGAAAATATGCCATTCATACCAAGGCTTGGTATCATTATGCCGTTGGATCAGTTGTTACCTTGGTTGCGATTATGATCGCATTTGTTTTCGCATTGAAATGTTTTACATAGTTTCAATGTATGGTTTAATTAATTTACATGCTCTGCAGAGCTTTATGTTGTTAGATGAGAACTATGTATGTACTTTGGTTTTTATGTGACAATGAACTTCTATTAATTTGGTCTCTTAATTATCTATTCATGATGTTCTGTAATGATTTTTGACACACTTAATTATATATAATGCACGCAGATGAACCGGCAATGGATGTACGGTGACAGACACACTTCCGAGTACACTAAGGGCGTGCATGATTTTCTCAAGTGGCTGAGGCAAACAAGCAGAATGGTTTTATGTGTTGTCCATGCCCTATATGTGGGAATACGAAGTCTTACTCTGACCGAAAATCCTTCACGCCCACCTACTTTACAAGGGTTTCATGCCACACTATAATGTTTGGACGAGGCACGGAGAAATAGGGGTTATGATGGAAGACGGCGAAGAAGAAGAGTACGATGACAACTATGTGCCCCTGAATACGGTGATGCTACCGAACATCAAGAGGAAATGCATCGATGTGCACGATGGTGCTGCAACGGGCGAAGCTGATGAAGATTAAGAGGAACCAGACGATGTGCCCGATGATGATGATCTCCGCCGGGTCATTGTCGATGGAAGGACGCAATGCGAAAGTCAAAAGGAGAAGCTGAAGTTCGATCGCATGTTAGAGGATCACAAAAAAGGGTTGTACCCCAATTGCGAAGATGGCAACACAAAGCTCGGTCTCGTACTGGAATTGTTGCAAAGGAAGGCAGAGAATGTCATGCTCGATAAAGGATTTGAGAAGCTACTCGAAAATAATGAAGAAGAAGCTTCCAAAGGATAACGAATTGCCCGGCAGTACATACGCAGCAAAGAAGGTCGTATGCCCTCTAGGATTGGAGGTGGAGAAGATACATGCATGCCCTAATGATCGCATCCTCTATCATGTGCATACAAGGATCTAAACGCATGCCCGGTATGCGGTGCATTGCGGTATAAGATCGACGAGATGACCTCGTGATGTTGACGGTAAGCCTACCAGAAGAGGGTTCTGCGAAGGTGATGTGGTATGCTCCTATAATACCACGGTTGAAACGTCTGCTCGTAAACGGATAGCATGCCAAGTTGATGCGATGGCACGTTGAGGACCGTAAGGAAGATCGGAAGTTGAGAGCACCCACGACGGGTCGCAGTGGAGAAAAATCGAGAGAAAGTACTGGGATGAGTTTGCAAAGGACCCAAGGAACGTATGGTTTGCTTTAAGCGCGGATGGCATTAATCCTTTCGGGGAGCAGAGAAGCAATCACAGCACGTGGCCCGTGACTCTATGTATTTGTAACCTTCCTCCTTGGATGCGCATGAAGCGGAAGTTCATTATGATGCCAGTTCTCATCCAAGGCCCCAAGCAACCCGGCAACGATATTGATGTGTACCTAAGGCCATTAGTTGAAGAACTTTTACAGCTGTGGAATGGAAACGGTGTACGTACGTGGGATGAGCACAAAAAGGAGGAATTTCACCTAAAGGCATTGCTGTCCGTGACCATCAACGATTGGCCCACTCTTAGTAACCTTTCGTGATGTATAAACAAGGGATACTACGCATGCACGCACCGCTTACTTGACACCGATAGTATATACCGAAGCTGCAGGAAGAATGTGTACCGGGCCATCGCCGATTTCTTCCAACCAACCATCAATGTCGAAAGAAAGGCAAGAATTTCAAAGGAGAGGCAGATCACCGAAGAAGCCCACCATGCGCATAGTGATCACGCATTTGCTATGGTCAATGATTTACACGTAATATTTGGAAAGGGTCCCGCGGACTAGCTGTTCCGAATGACGCCGACAATCACGCACCCATGTGGAAGAAGAAATCTATATTTTGGGACCTACCCTCGGAAAGACCTAGAGGTCCGCTTCTTCGATCGACGTGATGCACGCGACGAAGAACCTTATGCGTGAACTCTGCTAGGCTTCTTGGGCGTATGGGAAGACAAAAGATACACCGAGGCACGGAGGACCTGCAACGCTTGCATGAAAAAGAGGGCATGCCTCAAGCAAAGATGAAGGTCTTGCCAGCTACGCTCTTACGAAGAAGAGAAAGAAATCTTCTTTGAATGCCTGCCAAGATGAAGGTCCCGACCGGCTTCTCGTCAATATAAAGGGAATAATAAATATGCCGGAGAAAAGTTCCGTAACCTGAAGTCTCATGACTGCCACGTGATTATGACGAATCGCTTACGTTGCATTGAGGGGGCTTCACCGGAAAACGTCCGATTAGCCATTGTGAAGCTATGTGCATTCCTCAATGCAATATCTCGTAAGGTGATCGATCCAGAAATCATACCAACGCTTAAGGAGTGATGTGGCGCAATGTCTTGTCGGTTTGAAATGGTGTTCCCACCATCCTTCTTCAATATCATGACGCACGCCCTAGTTCATCTAGTCGATTTAGATTTTCATTCTCGGGGCCCGTATTTCTACAATAATATGTACCACTTTGAGAGGTTCATGGAGTTCTAAAGAAATATGTTTGTAACCGCTAGGCCGTAAGGAAGCATCTCCATGGGCCATCAAACAGAGGATGTCATCGGGTTTTGTGTTGACTTCATTCCTGGCCTTAAGAAGATAGGTCTCCCTAAATCGCGGTATGAGGGGAGACTGACCGAAAAGGCACGCTTGGAAGGGACTCAATAATATGCAGGACGGATATTCTTGGTCTCAAGCACACTACACGCTTCTACTGTAACTCTACGTTGGTGACCTCGTATGTCGATGAACACAAGAACAGCCCACGCCCAAACACCCGGAGCAGTCGCGATGATCGGATTACATGTGAACACATCAGACTTTCAGCATTTGGTTGGAAACATCGTCTCGGAGGTGACAGCACTGTTTGTGATGAGTCTGTACTTGTTGTCCAGGGACCATCTTTGACTGTAATGATTTGGAAAGGATACGTAGATAAATGGGAATACATTTTACATGATCGACCAAGATCAAAAGAGCACCAACTAAAACAGCGGTGTCCGCTTTGATGCAGCAACCGACAGGGAAAAGGACATATATTATGGTTACATAGTAGACATATGGGAACTTGACTACGGAGTAGATTTTAAGGTCCCTTTGTTTAAGTGCAAGTGGGTCAATCTGTCAGGAGGCGGGGTACAGGTAGACCCACAAAGACGGAATGACAACAAGGATCTGAAAAATCTTGGGTACACCGACGAACCGTTCATCCTAGCCAATGATGTGGCACAGGTTATCTATGTGAAGGACATGTCTACCGTAATCGAGGAAAAGAAAAGCTAAGGAAGCTTAATACATCATACGATGAGCCAAAGCGCCACATAGTTCTTTTCAGGAAAAAGGGACATCCCGGGAGTGGAGGGCAAGACAGACATGTCTCAAGAGTATGAAAAGTTTCATGAAATTCCTCCTTCAAAGTCAAGGCTGACCCAAGCATCCTGATAAACGATGAAGATTATCCATGATTACGTCGCAATAAGCAAATGACACAAGCGAAGAAAAAATGAAGACTTTCTCCTGCAACTATTATGACGATACCATGCCAACTTTGTAACAGACGAGTATGATACCATTGTCCGTTTTGTACATGCACATGCTATGCCAACTTTTTCGTAGTTCATTTGAAAACTATGAATTTCAAAGAATTTAAATTTTAACTATTCAAATTTGAAAACTAATGGCACAAACAGAAAGTCTAAAACTAATGGCACTAACAGAAAGTTTATAATTTTGCTGACCATAAAGCAAAAAGAATTAAAAAATAAAACAAAAAACCAAAAGAAAATAATTAATGCAGAAAACAAAACAAAAAAACTGGAAAAAATAAAAATAGCAACAATAAGTATTTTATTGTAAGTAGAAACAAAATAAAATGAATAAAGCAACAAAGAAAAACAACAAAAGGGTTTTCAAATTTGAAAACTAATGGCACTAACAGAAAGTTTATAATTTTCCTAAAACAAAAAGCAAAAAGAATTAAAAAATAAAGCAAAAAACAAAAAGAAAATAAATAATGCAGAAAACAAAACAAAAAAACTGGAAAAAAAATAAAAATAGCAACAATAATTATTTTGTTGTAAGTAGAAACAAAATAAATGAATAAAGCAACAAATAAAACAAAAAAAGTGTTTTCAAATTTGAAAACTAATGGCACTAACAGAAAGTTTATAATTGTTCTAAAACTAATAGCAAAAAGAATTAAAAAATAAAGCAAAAAGAAAAAAATAAATAATGCAGAAAACAAAACAATAAGTATTTTGTTATAAATAGAAACAAAATAAACTAAATAAAGCAACAAATAAAATTTAAAAACAAAAAAAAGTGCCACCTACTGGGCCCCACGGCCTGAATACGACTAGAAACCCTATCATGGGCCAGGATTCAGGCCCACGGGAGGACCAGTAGGCCCACAGGCACAGATTGCAGGGTCAGGCCCGAAAGCCTTCTTAAGAGAGGAGCTCGAGAGGGAAGGCGCACCGCACCTTATAAACAGGTGCGCTTCCCTCTCTACTAGCGAGGTGGGACTAAATATCCGGGTCGGCAAGACACAGTTTGGTCCCGGTTGGTGGCACCAACCGGGCTAAAGGTGCATTAGTCTCGGTTGGTGCTACGACCGGGACTAATGCCCCCTTTAGTCTCGGTTGGTGCCACCAACCGACCAAAGGTCGCCGCTTCCCGCCCTTTGGGTTGCCGAAAGAGGCCTTTGGTCCTGGTTGGTGGCACCAACCGGACTATCGCCCACCTTTAGTCCTGGTTGGTGCCACGAACCGACTAAAGGGTTTGCTATATAAGCAGCACTTAGCGTTTCTCCAAAATCCATCCTTTCTTCTCCGCCCGACGCCTGCTGCCTCGTCGCCGCTGCCGCCGCCGAGCCGTCAGTTGCTTCCACCTGCCGCCGCCGCCTCCGACGCTGTCAGTTGCTCCACCTCGTTGCCGCTGCCGCCTCGGACGTCAGTTGCTCAACTTTGTTGCCGCCATGCCTCGACGCGTCATCTCGCCCTGGACGCGGCGCTGCTGTTCGCTTCGACGCCTCGGCCAGCCCGCCACCCTCAGGAGCACCTCGCGCCTCGCCTTGCCTCGCCTCCCGCCCTGCCTCGCCCTCGACGGGCGCCACCGCTGCCGCCATGCCCCTCTGCCCCGCCGGCGCCACCACTTTTTTTCTTAGTTTAATTTTTTTTCATATATATATAATGTATGTGTATGTATGTGGCTATATGTTTCTGTTCATATGTTGCAATATGTTTTTTTATTTTTATTAGATTATTTTTTTGTTCATATGTGATGTATATGTGTATCTGGCTATAATGTATATGTGTATGTGATGTATGTGGATAGAATTTGCTAAATATATATGTTAAAAATGTTTTTTTGTTCATAGAAAGTTTTTTGTTCATATATAGGAAGTTACAATTTTAGAAAAAAAATATATGCAAAAGTTACAATTTTAGAAAAAGAAGGATAGGAAAGCAGAAAATAAGAAGAGGAAAGAAAGAAGAAGAGGAGAGGAAAAGAAGAGGAGAAATAAGTAAGAAGAAGAAAAAAGAAGAAAAAGAGAGGAGAAGAAGAAAGGAATAGTGGAGAAGAAGAGACTTCTTCTCCTCTTTTTTTTCTTCGATCTTCTCCTCTAGCTATTCCTTTCTTCTTCTCCTATTTTTTTTTCTTCTTCTTCTTCTTCTTAATTTTTATCGGGAACGAGGGTGTCGAGGATCGCATCGGGGTCGAGGGTCGGGAACTAGGGTAGAGGGTCCAGGGTCATCGAGGGTTTCAGGGTCGAGGGTTCGAGGGTTCTATAGGGTCGAGGGATCAGGGTCGAGGGTTCCAGGGTCATCTAGGGGTCGAGGGTTCCAGGGTCGTCGAGGGTTCGAGGGGTCGAGAGAGGTTTCCTAGTGTCAAAGTATTGAAGAAATCCATGGCTTCATCATTAGTCGGTAAGGCATGATGGTTCAAAGTCCTCCAAAGTTATTCTGGAATGGAGTCCCGGATAGGATAATTTGCCTTTTTGTACAAATTTCAGCAAAGGCCTTCCAAATAACGATATTCGGAAGGTTCTTGCTGAACTTTGTACCAAAAAGCGAATTATCCTATCTGGGACTCCGTTCCAAAATAACTTTGGAGAGCTTCGTACCATCATGCACCTGTTACTTTCTCCTAATGATGAAGACATGGTTTTGTTGAATCCTTTGACACTAGGCAACCTCCCGACCGCTCGGTGATCCTCGACCCCTTGACCCTCGGCCGCTCGGCGATCCTCGACCCCTTGACCCTCGACCCTCAGCATCCTTCGACTTTGATAAAAAAAGAAGTGGAAGAAGAAAAGAGGAGAAGAAAGAATAGAGGAGTTCTTCTCCTCATTCTTTCTTCTCCTTTTTTTCTTCTTCTTCCTCTTTTTTTATCGGGAACGAGGGTCGTCGAGGGTCGCCGAGCGGTAGAGGAAACCCTAATTAAATAGCAAGTATCTCGGTGTGAGATACATGTGGCCGTCGGTGTCGGACACTACATCCACGTCCCACAAGTGACGCGGGCGTCGATGCCCACGTCACTTGTGGGACATATATGTAGTGTCGTCGTTGTTGTTGTCGATATACCCCCTCCTTGAAGCGTTCTCGAGGCCACCCCTAACCCTTGAAGCGTTGTCGAGGCCACCCGAAACCCTAGAGAAGCAAAGCCGAGGCCACTAATTAATATGATTCCTTATTGTGATTAGCTAGCTAGTTCTACGCTTGCCACTAATATATCCATATCTGTCATGTTTGAATAATAATTGCCATGTTGTAAATATTTGTAGAAACTATGGACACCCCGCCCGAGACGAAGCACAAGAAGCGCTTGTTGAGGCACATAATCACGTAAGGAAGTGATGCCATCAACTCGATGATGTTTCTCAACGACACCGATGGTCTAGAAGGAGAGGGTGAAGAAGCAGCTGGCTATGCTTATGATGTCTCCGGCGACCCAATGCGGTGGAAGAAGGAGAGGGTGAAGAAGTAGACCGTGAGGACTGCTCCGGTGATCACCGAACTGAAGTTCGCCAGGTATATATATTAGTTAAGCCTGTACGACTAGCTAATTGATGCATTCATTGTTTTGGTATGTACACATATTAACTCTCGCTCTTTCTTCCTTTTCTAGCCCCACGGATCGAGCACAACTTCGGTAAAGAGACGAGGCCCAAGAAAAAGTTGAGCTCGGATGAAAGGTTTGAGATCATAGAAATCGCTGCTGACGGCCAACCGATTGAACCCATCCGGACAAAGAAGGCATTTGTTGCTCAAAGGCGGGGTTCGTTAGGGACAAGATCCCGATCAAGATCTAGCAATGGTATAAGACTAAGAACGAAGAGCCCGAGGTGTCTTATGTCAATGATCTGCGCAGAAAAATGATCTTTGGACCGAGCTGAAGTCAAATTTCACCCTACCGCCAGAGGATGATCCGGAGAAGCCGCTATAGAGCCATTAATCAAGTCTTTTGCTCTTAAGAAGATGGCAGAGCTATTCAGCATTGGAAGAAAGACCTGAATAAGTTTGTCGATAAAAAAGAGACACCAGAATTCAAGGGCAAATATGAGAAGATCAGAGATGACTGGCCCGCATTTGTGGCCCACAGGACATCGGAAAAGAGTAAAAAGATGTCGGTGACAAACAAGCAAAATGCTGCGAAGAAGAAGCTTCACCATCGCACGGGTCGTGGTTACCTCATAGCCCGCCTAAGTGGGCCAAGGCTGAGAATGATCTCGCTTGATAAAGGGATCGAACCAGAGACAATGAACTGGCTGCACTGCTGCTTGGACTTGGTTCTTCGCTAAGCGGAACCTTGGACCCCTGATGACGTGGAAGTGCATTTGTACGGACGAGCAATTGGACATACCAGTCAAGAGGCTAAAGCAATATATCAAAGCAGCACAACAAGGGAAGTTCGTTCCAGACAGGGAGAAGGACGAGCTCACAATGGCCCTCAGGAATCCTGAGCACCCTGGACGGACACGAGGCACGCCAGGCTCCCTTTCGTGGAAGGCTGGATTTCCGGACGCAGGGGGTTACAAAACCCATGAGAGGAGGAAGAAACTGGAGCAGAGCCAAATGCAGGCGCTGCACGAAGGGTAATGGGGCTAGAGGAACGAGGAACGAGAAGCAGCAGATCGCAGCAAACGACCTGCCAAGCTTCCCGGTTACCCCGCCATCTCAGCCGAGAAGCAGCGTGGCTTCCGCCGAAGCTGCTTCAGCCGAGCATGCCTTGACGGCCTCGCCAGCCTATACCGTGGATGCTATCACGAGTCTCAAAATTGCCACCTTATGGCGCAATGGAGCAATTTGAAGGTCGTATGGCTGTTGGCTCTGCTTATCCTACTAAACCCGACTCAACTTTTCACCGCCGGACGATTCCGTATGATATGCTAAGGTGATGGTGGATAAAATAATGGAGGGATTTGAGGACCTCCGGCTTGACCACCCTACGGTGAAGGGGAGTATCGGCTGGTTCTCGCTCTAAAGACTCCATGCCTATGGCGGAAGGATCTCATCAACCTTCCGAACTCGACGCCCGCCTCCTCCTCCTCCTCCGCGAAGTCGTGGCACTCCGCCTCCTCCACCGCCTCCTACTCCGGCGAGTGACGATCAGGGCACTCGGCCGGCTCCTTCTCCGCGTGGTGGCGGCACTCCGCCTCCTTCTCCGGCTGCACCGGCGCCTTCGAGCAGCCAGCCTCCTCCTTCTCCGCCTCGCCGCCAAGGGCAAGAGACCTGCCGCTCCGGCTGCTCCGCGCTGTCAGAAGTCCTTCTCCTCCGCCTCGTAAGCAAGGAAAGAAGGCATCCGCCCTTCTCGCTATGCCGCGCTCAGCAAGACAACCAAAGGCGGAGGAGATACAGATTCGGTCCTTCGTGAAGAATCCAGAGAAGTTACCGTACGAGAGGACCGACGAGGAAAACGCGAAGATCGCGCAGGCCGAAGTGCATGACTGGTTTGAATGGTTGAAAGCAAAGAGACATCCACCTCCAGAGGAGAAGGTAGATCCGGTGAAAGCAAAGCGCACTCTGACTGCCCTGACAAAACCACCCAAGTCTCCACCGAAAGGCAACTATGAGCGCATTATTGGAAAGACATTTGCCGAAGCGGGGAGGTCGGGAAATACTAAAAGTGATCAAAGAATGAAAGAATGACGAGCTGGGAAACAAATTGCCCAGCTCGGCGAACAAGCGAAGCAATCGTGCCCCCCGCTCAAGGTGCCTGCTAGCGACATCATCGATCCTAGGATGGTGCCCGATTATGGCAATCCTAAAGATTACCTGCCCGACGATGTACATTATGATTTCTTGGAGGTGCAGATACAAAGATACGAGTACGGGAAGCCTCTCGTCAAAGATGAAAGCTCTCTATCAACGATGATGCGAAGATTGCATGATTGGTACATGAAAACCTGCAGAGTCTGAGGGGAGGAGTACTTTGTATGTGAGAGTTAAAAAGGAGCATGACCTCGTTGGAATTGAACTGATGCCTATTCCATTTGAGGAGTTCTATTAGTTTTTCAATCAATTGGCCCTCGATAAAGCAACGGTCACTTGCTACTGTCTGTAAGTAGTACTACTTCTGTCATTAAGTCTCTCTATATAACTCAGCTCTTTCATTGCATGTATTTATAATTATCCTCACTATATTATGCAGATTGAAGATCGCCGGATTGAAGAAAAGACAAGTGGGTTCCATTGGGTTCATTAACACATATCTCATAGATGCAACTGAGGTTGAATTTCGGGCTGAAAATACCGAGGCCAACTTGCTACAATCGTTCGTAATAAATGAACAAAAGGATATAATACTCTTTCCTTATAACTTCAAGTGAGTGTTACTGTCTTGTGGCATATTCGGTTTCCCTTATTAGTCCAGGTTATAGTAATGTAATATTGATGAGTTATGCAAGCGTGCGCAGCTACCACTATATTCTCCTAGAGATTAAGCTTGAGCAGGAGTAGTAACTGTCTTTAGACTCGAGACAAAAAGATCCCAAGGAGTATGCGGACATGACTGAAATGCTCGAGAAGTAAGTTAAATCGATCATTATCCACCATATCAGCAACTTTGTTCATTTCTGATATAAAGTAATTGTTTTCTTTGTATGGCAGGGTTTGGAGAAAATTCACCAAAAAAGCTCCGAGACTGCCAAGAAGCTGCAATTTAGACACCCGAAAGTAAGTAATCGTGAGTAGCATATTTCACGATCTCCTAGTGATTCAAGCGCTTAGTTTCATCAATACCATTTAACATGCTTGCTAATTATCAGTTTGATTGACCTCTATTTCTTGTAAAGTGGTTGTGGCAGGAACAAGGGAATGATTTCTGTGGATACTACCTTTGCGAGTCCATCCGCCACACGGCCTGTGAGCGGGGCTACTCTGACCAACATTATGAAGTACGTAGATAACAATATTCACAATTTTATTTTATTACCATCATTTGTGTTGAGTTTCATTCATTCATATATATATATATGTATTGACCCCCTTCTTAAAATTAGATGTTTCGGATGCGGATGAACTACTAGCACCAGATCGCATGCGAGCAATTCAAGAGGAATTGGCGGCATTCTTTCTTGACCACGTGATCGCTGAAGACGGAGAATACTATGTGGACCACGCTATCTGTATGTTAGGAGATTATTTTTGTAAAAGATAATTATTGTATATATGTAGCCGTAGTGTCGGATAGATATACGAGAACTTGTTGTTCAACCAATCTCTCGGAGAAGGAGAGGTGGTCGATATCACTTCCTCTCAGATGCATATATGTTCATGACGCATCTTC
Source organism: Aegilops bicornis (assembly GCA_021605145.1). Lineage (NCBI taxonomy): Eukaryota > Viridiplantae > Streptophyta > Magnoliopsida > Poales > Poaceae > Aegilops > Aegilops bicornis. The sequence continues at coordinate 13,670,772 of CM038669.1, forward strand.
CTGCTTTCCTTCGCTTGCTTACTAGCTAGCTAGCGTGTCTAGCTAGTCATCTCTATAATGTATGTATAGTACGAAGCGTCGACTGCTACCGAACAAAAGAGAGGACACTTTCTCTATTAATTAGCTAGCTAACACAATATATGAAACACCTAAATTAACCCCCAAACCCCCAAACCCCCCTTTCAAAAAAAAAAACAAAACCCCAGCCACGTAAATGTCGACGCTGGATGACTGATTGGTCCCGTTGGTGCTACCAACCGACCAAAGGCCGCCCCTGCTCGGCTCAGCGCAGAGGCCACATGGAGGCCCATCAGTCCCGGTTCTGGGTTGAACCGGGACTAAAGGGCCAGGGTATTAATACCGACCCTTTAGTCCCGGTTCATGAACCGGGGTTAAAGGCCCTCACCAACCGGGTCAATAGGCCCCTTTTCTACTAGTGAACACATCACTGAGAAGCGGAACATCCGCCCTCACAAGCAGAGGGTATACAAGCAGTCAACGGCTTTGCCACCGTGGGCTTCTGGTCCATGTACACCGAGGATCTTAATTTTTTATCATACTTTGGGCAGAAGAGTTTAAGGTTTGTCTGCTCTATTTTACATTTTACACCTAATACATTTTATTCTAAAATATGTTATTTAGTGTTGATGGGAAATACTTATATTTTATAGAAAACATGTGTTCGTTGACGATCGCCTTCTTCTTGCAGCGACTTGGGAAGGAGGAGCATGATCGTGTTTGCGGGTTAAAAGGCTGAAGTGACAATGCCACTGGGACAACTCCTCTGTGCATACAACTTCCATGGTAGCGCAGGCAGTTCCAATGCCCACTTGAGTTCCTTTTCGTTCATCCATTCATTATAAGGTTGATTTTTGACACAAATGGATCCTTAAATATGCATGCCATCATGATCAAGTCACAACTTCTATTTTCTATTGTCACTTGGGATCTTGCAACCCTAAAAGTAATTTTCAGGTTTAAGAATGTGGAAACCAATGGCGGAGCTATGTTGATTTCGGGGTGGGGAGGAGGGGGCGCCTTCACTTTGAAATATTTGTGAAGATTTTTTGTGAGGAGGCGAGATTCATAGAAAATAGTTGTCGACGCCTCGATTTTCATGATTTGCCGTCAGCCGCCCCTCGAACCTTTTGCCGAAGCTCACAATCGATGGAAACGATTGCTGAGTAGCAGGTTTGGATTATCCCATGAACTATAGGAGATGGGGCTGTAGTTTTTAAGATGTATAGGAAAGGCACTAGCTTGGGACTGGTTTCTGTAGTTTTTAGTTAGGCTCAGACAAAGGATTACAGAATCGATGCAATAACAGCTATAACGCCTTGATGTGTAATTGCATATTGTGTCCTTTGCTATAATTTGTTCTGATTTCCATGTTTTGCGTTATTCCATGATTTTTTAGTATCAGGGGCCAAAATATTAAACCTCAAGTATCTCTTCCTCCATACGATATCATTTTACCTCACCTTGCTGCACCATTTTTAGAATTTCTCATAATGGTTCTGTCCTTGCTGGTTGCCACTGATTTTTAGTAAATTTATTAATGTTCAAAACTATATATATTTATAAGTACTCTTTGATAGAGTATTCATCACTAATACACCAGTGTCTCCCACAAAGTAAAAACTGAATTATTTATTATATCTGTGCATATGCATTAGATGCAAGCAATTGGTTTGTTGTTGTCTCTTTTGAAATACCAAAAGCTGGATCAGCGCGTGGGACAGGTCCCGCACGCGCCAAGGCATGAATTGTTTCTTTCTGGCTATGTTGAGCATTAAATTATTTTGACTTGAGCGCTGGACCATGGGTCTTTCAATCCAACAGCACTGTGTGAACTCAACGAAATATCAAACCTCAAGTATCTCTTCCTCCATACGATATCATTTTACCTCACCTTGCTGCACCATTTTTACAGTTTCTCATAATGGTTCTGTCCTTGCTGGTTGCCACTGATTTTTTAGTAAATTTATTAATGTTCAAAACTATATATATTTATAAGTACTCTATTTGAGTATTCATGACTAATAAACTAGTGTCTCCCACAAAGTAAAAACTGAATTATTTATTATATCTGTGCATATGCATTGGATGCAAGCAATTGTTTTGTTGTTGTCTCTTTGAAATACCAAAGTCGGATCGTCACCGGGACAGGTCTCCGCTGCGCTGGCAAGGCATGAATTGTTTCTTTCTCGCTATGTTGAGCATTAAATTATTTTGACCTGAGCGCTGGACCATGGGTCTTTCAATCCAACAAAGACCTGTGTGGAATTAATTTCTCGATTAGTTCTTTGAACATAGCCAGAGGAATTAATTTCGACTAGTTCTTTTTTATGGAAGGACAGAGGAGAGGCTCCTACCGTGTTTTCATATATAAGGAAGAAATTTTACACAGCTTACATCATATGTACACATTAACTCCACTTGGACCACACACAATGAGAGTGAGGATCCACAGAGAAAAAAAGAACAAGATGAAACTTCTAACGTGTCAAAGATCAGCTAGGAAGGAGTCTATGAGAGCACAAAGGTTTCTCTTGGTTCTATGTTGTAGAAGTCCAAAGTCTTCCTTGAATCTCCGGCCAGGAGTTGATGGAGGGGTCCACCCTTCTAAAATTCTTGTTATTTCTCTCCTTCCATAAGCTCCATGCTGCCACGAGGAAGATGTCAAGGAATAGAGGGTCGCTCTGTGAGTCTTTGGTTGTTTGGAGAAGGTGCAGACGGCAAGTGAAATGTCGGCCAAACGATCCCAAGTTTATTCCAAAGCAGGTTTGACTAAAGGACACGAAAGATCATGTGATCCACCGCTTTCTTCATCTAGGCCCCCACAAAGGAGGCAACTGTGGTCATCCCTCGATGTCATAGTGGCGCTGCTTCAAAGATGTTACGTGTGTTGAGCCCGCTATGGAAAAGGAGCCATCCAAAGACCTTAATCATCATGATGCAAATGTGAGCGCCAAAGACTTTTGAAAATGGGGTGGGCTTGGGCCTCTCAAGAGATACTGATAGTAGTCGCTGACTCAACTCCGCTTTTGCCCCAAATATAGTGCCAAACATCATTAACGGATGTGGTCGGGCTCATGTGCAGGAGAGCAATTGGATATCGCGCACCTCGAGATAAAGCTTGCGGCGTAGAGAGGTAGATGAAAGGCTCTCACCAACGACGTTGTCTCAAAGAAACCCTTGATGGATGCATCTTCCTCGCATGGCAAACGAAAAAGCATGGGGGTGTGTGGTTTGGAGTACATCTTGTCCCCATAGGTCCTTCCAAAACAACGCAGTTGTGCCCGATACCACTTGCACTTGTGAGATACCACGGAAGATTGGAGTGAGTTTCAAAATGTCTCGCCACTGTAAAGAGCCGACCGTGGCATGGCATGTGGTATTTTGTCAAGATAGTAGGTGCCCCACAGCGCTTGCACCCACGGAATGTCCAAGTTGTTATAAAACTTATGAAGGGATTTCATTAGCAAGGCTTCATTAAGCAGCTTGATGTTGATGACCCCGAGGTCTCCATGCTTCTTAGGCTTACATACCATTTCCCAGGCGGCAAGTGAGTTGCATTTCTCCCCTTGCTCACATTTCTTGATCCATAGGCATCTTCTCCTGATCTTGTCGAGCATCTCAAGCAGTTTTGGTGGAAACTTGCTGCACATGGCGTAAATGAGGAGCGAGGTAATGATAGCATTAAGCCAAGAAAGCTTCCCCCATACGACATCATAGAAATGGTAGAGGTGAGACGTCGTTCAAAGCATTGCAAACCAGCGGCATGAGATCAAGGATCGCTGGTTTGGAGGTGCCAAGGGTAGACCAAAGTAAGTGAACGGCATCGATCCAACAGAGCAACCAAGAGGTTTGCAAAGGTAGTGGCAGCATCGGCGGTAAAGATTGATTGGTATGAGCGTGGACTTATGGAAATTGATTCAGAGGGTCGATCAAGAGGCATAATCAGTCAGATCCCTTTCATGGTGGCAGCTTGTTGCAGGCAGGCAGCATTACAAGAATCGTATCATCTGCGTATTGAATCACCGGATATTCAGTTTGACTTGCGCATGGGAAAGGCAGCTGGATTCGCCCTTGTCGGAAGGCCTCATTAATGGCAGCCTGGAGGAGGTCAGCGGCAAGGACAAAGATCAGGGGGGAGAGCGGGTCACCCTGGCGCACTCTCGTACGGCAATGAAATTGTCGGCCAGGAACTCCGTTAAGCAGCACTGAAGATCTGCCAGTGGAGAAAATACAATCAATCCAAGACAGCCATTTGTCATTGAAGCACATGTGTTTATGATATTAAGCATGGGAGCATGCTCAATCGTGTCGAAATCTTTGGAGAAATCAATCTTCAAAAGAATTATCTCTCTATTTGAGGTTTTACTAGTTCTTTTAACATTTCTTCTTTGTTGGGTTGATGCAATTCACCATACTACAACTCTTCCAGTTTAATTTAGTAGATAGGTGTTTTTAGCATATGCACTCCTTCTTTGCACTTTCTCAGAGATATTAGTTCCTGGTTTTTCTTTCATCAATTTTTTCGCGCTACTGTATTTGATGAATATTTCTATGCGCGCCAAGCCATGATGCGTGCATGTATGTGGTTTTTAGGGAGAATTATGTGAATGAAGATTAATTAAATGGTGTATATTTATTCTACATATTCGATTTAGAAACTACATCTCATTGGAATGCACTTTGGACAAATTTTGTGGCAGGAGCATAAAAGTGAGCCAAGATTGACCTCACATTGTCCGGCATGCAAGCAATGAGATGACAAGGTGGAAGGAGTTATCTATAAAATAAGTTATCATGTATGTGTACTAATTTGCCATATAAAAGCAATGTAAATAGGTTATCCTGACTAACAATATGACTTTTGGTGTATTGTACTCAACTTGCTTTTACGATATCAAGCTACACCTTATATCCAATGCATCAGTCGGAGATAACGAAATTTCTTTAAACCTTATCCATCTTGTGAAATTTATATTCTGTATTGCCGGCTGGATATGACTGGACCAGGTATTGTCCATCCTGGTAAATTATTTGTTGGTGTTTATCTTCAATTTTGTTACATCTATTTCTAATTCCGTTAGATGGGCAGATTGCAAATGTCTTAGCCAAATGGCCTATCAATTGGGCCAGGGAAGCTTAACAAGCATCCTATGGAATACAATTTGTGTCAGATTTCAAACGCCCCACTTAAAATATAAATTGTGTCATATCAGGTTGCAATGCTTCAACTTCTTTGTCACTGGGTTGGATATGACTGCACCTGTTAGGGGTGCGGTAGGCCGCACTTGCTACCTAGTTTATTGTATCTGTACACATTACTGCAAAGCTACAACAATGCCAATTTGGGGGAGCTCCTATTTGGCGCCTTGCGCCTCGAACAGGTAGCTGGCGCCTCGTGAAGTTAGGGCCTTGTTCGAGCTTAGCTAACCACCACAACAATTGGACAACCATGATTTTACCTAATATAGCCGTGAGATTTATTTTTCATTTAGATTTTTTTATTTTTTTAAAGAAAATCGTTAATTTAAAATCGATCATTGATTTTGAGACAAAAGTTCACAAACTTAAAAAAAAGGTTCATCAATTTTGAGAAATAGTTCATCATTTTTGAAGAAAAGTTCACCAATATTGGACCTTTTTTAAAAGTTCACCATTTTTCATCATTTTCAAAAAAAAGTTCGGCTATTTTAAAAAAATTCATTGATTTGGACAAACAGTTCATTGAGTTTGAAAAATAAGTTCATTGGTTTTGAAAAAGTTCACAAATTTGAAGGAACAATTCATCAATCTTGAAAAAGTTCATTGAATTTGGAAAAAGTTTATCAAATTTGAAAAAGTTAATTGAATTAGAAAAAGTTCATCGAATTCTAAAATATTTCGTCAAATTTTTAAAATGTGGATGGATTTGAACAAAACATCGAAAGCGAGGAAGAAGGAAAAATAAAAAGTAAAACAGTAAATAGAAAAACGAAATAGAAAACAGAAAAACAAAAACAAAAAAGCAAAAACAGAAAAAGGCAAGAAAAGATGATAAGTAAAGGAAGTGATGGAACTTAGCGCATCGAGGTGGTTACCACGGAGCGCCCTGAAGCAGCTAGTCCTTGGTTTGATTCCTAGATATCGCGAAATTTTTGCGCTTTGAATACGCGAACGAAAGAGCTACATGGGCCGAGCCCAGCTAAAGGGTCTGCAGGCGCCGGTTTGCAGAAAACGAAAGAAACCGACGCCTGCAGCACCAAATAGGTTTTGCCCAATATGAGCGTGGGCTCACCAGTGTTGGAGCATAAAATAAATTTACACATAGCCCAGCCCACAACTGTTGGCTGGCATTGAACAACACTAAAAAAAAATCAGCAAAGCGAAACTCACATCACAAGTCGTAGCGCTGTTACTCAGAGAAAAAAACGAAGGCACCTATCGCACCACCGAGTATCTATCAACAGATCTTGGCAAAACGGAGAGTTGGGAACACTACGGTCGACTCTATGCCGAGTATCAGTGCGCTCGGCAAACCCAAGGTACACAACAAACCATTTTTTCCAAAAGTCGACGTGAGAGCTTGGTAAAGTTAGACGACACGTGGTGGCCTTGTGTAAAGCTACTTCTCGCCATCCGCGAAACCCAAGTGCCACGTCGCAAGGGCCGCCCACGCACGGCCCGTCATGTGACTTTATTTACGCCGCAAACCGCTTGTAGAGTCCCTCACGGGAGCCCATTCATGCGTACGTGTTACTTCTTTCGTTCGAAAAAGCTTGTCTCAAATGAATGTATCTAACATCAAGTTAGTGCTAAATACATTTATTTAAGGAATAAACTTGGGACATTCTTTTCCGGACAGAGGGAGTAAGTAGACATTGACTTCGCAAGGATGATGCACTTAACTTGCCAGTCACTGGTTTGAAAGTCAGAGAGCTCCCAGTTTTGCCCCCAATGCCGATGCGTACTACCGATCGAATTGGTTAGCATGATAAAGATTACGTACTTACGTTGTATAGAAATGTCTGCACTCCATGCAAACCCATCGAAGTGATTACAACTTTACAAGCAGTCAATTCGACTACGCTAAATAAGTGAAATGTCAATGACACATCGCACATGCATATCCATGCATGCATGCAAAATGATTTAATAAGCCTGCAAGCTAATCCTACGTATAGTACTTAATACCAAAGGAAGAAGTCGATTCCACCGTATGCATGCAACTTCCAAGAAAGATTCAACAACAGTACAGTATACCAGTGAGCTGGTTGAACCAGCTTTCAAATGCAGATGTAGTGTTTTTATATTTGGACAATGTTTCCATAGGAAGATGCATGCTACAAGAAACCCAGTCAGATACTCCCAAGCTAAACCAAACATTGCGTGACCAACGGATTTTTGGTTATGGCCATCAGAAATATTGTTTGGCACACAGGGATATTATGGCTCATGTATTTGTAAATGGTCAATGAGAAATCACTGTCGCTAAACAAGTCAACTCGGTCAGCATTTTCCAAACGTACTTTGAATAATAAAATCAACCGTCATCTCAGTTTTCATCACCACTGTCGCTTATGTTCTGTAGCTGGCTGTTTCCTTTTCCTAGCTGTTTTTCTTTTCAGCCTTTTGTCCCGAATCCTTCATGTTTTTGCTTTTTTTTCCTTGAAGGCAAAGGCACAAAGGTCATTCATAAACTCATTCAGAAAAGCATTGAAGAACATGACATACTCAGAGGCATTCGGTATAGTTACAGTTAGAACGAAGAGAGAATGTTGAAAGCATAACTATTACCCTACATTTGCAAGATATCGAGTGTGAGAACTACAAAGCTGTTCCATCACAGGTGCTGCCTTAGCAAAAGCATCTGCCATGGTATTTTTGCTTCTCTGACCAGAAGCGATCTTGGCCCGTAGTTCCAAAAATATCTTAAATCTCCATAATAATAATAGGTCATGAAAATCACCAGCGAGCTGACATATCCCTGATCATATACCCACCACATGGACTGATGTACATACAACTTGACTAACCAGGCGTTATTGAGCAGAATTTCGAATTACTCCTCCTTTCCTAAATGTAAGTATTTTTAGAGATTTTAATATAGACTATATAAGAAAAATGAGTGAATCTACACTTGAAATTACGTCTATATACATCTGTATTAATTCATATTGAAATCTTTAAAAAGACTTATATTTAGGAACAGAGGGAGTAGATGCGAAGCTAGTCACAGACGTTATGGTGCTCCCTTGACTCGTAATCAAACTTCAAAGCGTTAGTTAACCATGCCCTTGAAATGTCAACGGTAAGTTGTGACAATGAAATTATATATGTATATATATTTGATCAGTGACGGTTTGAGAACTTACATGGGATGTAATTAAGCAATATCGCATATATCACACAAAGATAACATACATGAACAAGCAGACACATATGCAACTTTCTCACTCAAGATAATAATACATATACAAGCGCATCTTCCAACCGGTTATTGAAATTTATGAGTACTTCGGTAGGGATATTAGTTCGGCAGTTAATTAACGCAGGTGGATTGGCAGTAGCTTAAGCAAGAGTTCATACATCTCTGGCAGTTGGCGACTCCAAGGTCGGGGTGGCGAGGTCCTGCTGCATCTCACGCTGCTACTGGAACCATCACACGAAGAGTTGCAGTCTTGGGTGCACCTGCTGCACTGCATCTGTGCCGCCGCCTGCAACGGGAAGAAGACAGCATGACCAGCACCAGCACTGCGGCGATGGCCACCTTGACGGAGGCCATTCCAGCTAGCTCTATGTTGGTTTCTATGGATGGTGTCTTGGATCTGAAGCCTGTGTTTGTGTGGCTGTGTGGTCTGCATGTATATTTATACAGGTAGAGCTTGCACACATGGCTTGGCCACTACCTTGCATGCACCGTCATGGTACACATTGACTTTCAAAAGGATGATGCACCTAACTTGTTCCTCACTCTTGCTTAAAGTCAAAGCTTCTGATTTAGTAGAAGCTCAAATATATACATCAGCAATGACGTTACTGATGGTTCGTATTATATATCATTATTTTGCCGCCAATGCTTACCAGACTGGATAGCAGGATAAGGATTCCATTGTATAAAATTGCACAGTAATCCTTGCAAAACTACCCCAGTGATTACAAGAAGTCAGCTCTACTACACTTGATAAACTACTCACGGTGTAGGCGTAGCACACATGCAAAACGAATTAATAAACATGGCACCTATTCCTACGTACCAAAGGACAATCCAGAGAGAATCAAGAAGTGTATATACGTATATACCAGGTGCTAATTGTAGCCAAATCTTGACTTTTGATCAATTATTTCCCTCAATCATCGGTTGAACTATCTTTAGAACTCGTTGCTTTCGCCGGGTCTTCATTACAGGATACTCTGTCATAAATGTTGAATTCGTATCCTGTAACGGAGACACAGCGAAAGCAAACAAAATTGAAGCTCCCTAGCAATGCAGGTGCAGCGTGACAGGCCCAGACTAGGGGGGTTCAGAGAATAGAGAGGGATTCAGAGAGGAAACATGGTGAAGCAAAGCATGACTCAGAGATTAGCCACTTTCAGAGGAAGGATTGACTCGAATTAAGCAATTACAAAGGAAAGATTATGCCGGCCAGAACATGGCATCGGCTAGGGTTCAACCCCATATACAAAAAGAGATAAGAGCAACTCCAATCCAACATAACGACTCAAACGGACGCCCAGTTTTTCTGTTTGGGTCGGCTGAACGGACAGCTTGATCCACTTTTTCATTTGAGTCGCCCCTGCATGCAGGCCCACAAGCACCGCACCGCTTGCTCCGGCAAATGCCCCCGCACCGTCCCCGTCCCGCTCGCCCAGTTCGACGACAACCAACTTTTCTCCGTGACGGATCCGCCCTCGACCCCGGCCCAATCTCGCTTCGCTGCGCCGTGGCCTCCATGCTGACCGTTCGTCCCCTGTTTTTCTCCGCTGTGCAGATTACAACTTGCTGGAGGAGACGAGCATGGTCGTGAGTCGGCCCACAGGCTGCTCGGGCGGCTTCGCCACAACTTCGGCTGCGGCTTCCAGGGTCGCCATGGCGCCTAGCTGCCGCCGTGGCTCACCTTTCCTCCGCAAGGCCGCTGGAGCGCCAGGCGTCCTGCCCGCCGTCCAAACCTGAATTTTCCATGGACCATGTTTGTAACTTGTATGTGTTGCTTTTGTTGCTTCAGTCTTCAGTTTACCAGGAGATACTTGTGGTAAATGTACCAGGTTGCTTGTTTCTACCGGGATAAGTGCGAGGCATACATTCCTGCCGGTGTTGGCGGCTCGATCAGGTGAGCTGCAAGTTCTCCAACAAATGTCCACAATAGTACATGTATTTATCAGTGTCAGTGATGTTCCAAATGGTACGCAAAACCTTCAGAATCAGCTACAGTTGTTGAGGTTTTCAGATAACTGCAGGTCGGGGGGCATCGGTCGCCGAGGCCGAGAAGACCGGGCTGTCGTTGGATAGCTTCAAGACAACCGTTGTCAAAGGCGCACGACGAAAACTCTCTTGAATGGATAGATCATAGTGCAGTTAGGAGAAGTGATGTTATGAATATGTTGTATGCAAGTTCAGTGTGTATTAGATAAAGTTCAGCATTAAATTATATAGCAAATTTGGCGGATTTGGCAAGCAGTTTTGTAAAAAGTATATGGCGATTTGCTCAGAAATGTTTTTGTGTGTGTATTTTGGGATCTCATCTAGAGGAACCATACAGGCGAGGAACCTCCCAGGCGAGCAACTCCTCCGTCCAAGTTGAGCGCTGGGCGTCGTCCACCCTGTTGGCCACCAGGACGTACGAGGCGACGATTGGCAGTCTCGGTGGACCGGACGCCAACATGCCGATGAGGCTGAGAGCCACAAACAGGTAGCACCTGGTGATCCTGAGAACAGAGTGCTTCAGAATTCCGCAAATACTTCATGTGTAGTACAATTCATATCTGCACACCTTGGTAATTTGAACAGGCTTATGCCTTGCCGTCGGAACAATGAATTCAAGGTTTTGCAGGATCCAACGTGTCGCTGAGGCTGCCTGTGAGTAGAGTGTGAACTCATAGAGGATACGAATCATATCTCTTGTACCATCTGATTGTTTCATGGAACAACTAGCTAGTGCTCTGTTTTCTTGGGCTAGATGCCTAGAACAATCCATGTTAATTTTAGTCTCTGTAGTTTCCAACTTTGAACTGTATGCTAGTTTTTAATGATGTACTGTTATTCTGGCTGTCACTATTGATTCATGTGCATGTGCTAGAAAGAAATAAAATACCCTACTAGATTTGGATGTGGACGCTAACTAACAAGTTTTCACTTTCCCGACATGGGCGCAGGGTTGATTGACGCGATCACCGCGCCCGGTGGGCAGTGTGCTCTTCAACGTCTCGGAGGTGGACTTGGCCGTGAAGACCAGCGACCGCGTCGCACAGATGATCATCCAGGTAATCTCGACGCCGGAGGTCGCCAAGGAGGAGGACCTCGACGCCACAGTCCGGGGGGAGGTCCACCTACGTCTAAACTCCGAGTCTTGGTAGATACATCTAGAGAAGTGGACTGTTTAGATTGATGGAATGCTAGGGAAAGTACCCACCTTTCAATGATAGTTGTGTGCGTATGATATGGGATGTCGTGATTTCTTCCTGTTCAGATGTTCACTATTGTATCCATGAATGCTGCATGGTTCTCATGACCTGAGCTTATTTTTCATTGGACGTGTCTCTGATGGAAGCAACTGCATCTAACTTTTAATTTTTTAATTCGCAATTAGTTAGTAGTGGCGTGGGGAAACAACAACTCGCTACTAGTATTTAGGATAGTAGTAGCGCTGGTGTGAAATAGCAGTAGCGTGGGTGGCACACGTAATTAGTAATTGTTAGTAGTAGCGCGGGTTTAACCCACGCTACTACTAACTATTAGCTGTAGCGCGACCCGCGCTACTAGTAGCCATTTTACCCGCGCTGCTAGTAGCCTTTTTCCTAGTAGTGTCTTTCGGCGCGACACCGCCCCAAAGGTTCGTGAGGTTGCGCCTCCTCCAGCCTCTACGGCTTGCCGGGTGTCCTGATGGCTCGGCGCGATGGTCTTGAACTGCGCCACCTCCAGTTCCTCGGCTTGTCACGGCATCGATCGCCGTCGTGTTCCTTGCACGCCCATTTGCCCCCGCCAACTCCCCAACCCTGGCCACCTCGCTGCCCCGCCTCCCGATGTCCAAGGTTCCCATGTCCAGCATGGCTCCTCTCTCTGGTGGAGGTGGTTCTTCGACCTGCATCTGGCTTCCGACTCGGTTCCGGCCCGGTGGCTTTGGGATTGCTCGGACATATGCCAGGAGAAATCTCTGCTCAGCTTGCTGGTCTTGGCAATGGCGACACTCACGAGTGTTGTCCCCTCCCTGGAGGCGTTGGCATGTCCTCTCTCCGCGCCCATCTTCTAGCACCACAGGAAACCCTAGGTCTTATTCTTCACATCGAACGACGATGGAGCCACGACGTTGGTTTCCTTCCTAAAGGCATCGTCTTGCGTGCTCGCGGCGTCCCCGGTGCTGGATTTGTGGTTGTCTGACTTTACGTTGGTTTGGACGGCCCCTCTAGTTAGTGGGCTTAGCTATGTCGTTTGCTTGTTCGGGCCAAGCACTTCCCATGTCTCTCTTCTTTTCTATTTTATGCACGTGTTCAGGCCTTGTGTTCGTGCATGTGTTGTACCCCAGTTATACTCATTCCCTCTTCTTCGATCAATGAAAGATACGCAAGTTTTGCGATTCGTGTTTTTTCTTTTGGAAAATTAGGGCCTGCGCAAAAATCACAAGTTGGATGGTTAGTAACTTACGCTACTCTTTGATCATTGTGCGATCAGCGTGACAGCTTACATGTGAGATGTAATTAAGCAATATCATATGTATATTACACACACATAACATACATGGACAAGCAGTCAAGAACTCAAGAAAATACATGCAACACTTTCACATACATAACTTCGGCTTGCAACCATGCTTATTAACTTTACGAAGCCCCAGGAGTACTTCGATAAGAATATTGGTTCAGCTGTTAATTAACGCAGCTGGACTAGCAGTAGCTTAAGCAAGAGTTCATGCATCTTTGGCAGTTGGCGCACTTCAAGGTCCTGGTGGCACAGGTTCTACTTCATCTCACGCTGCTACTGGAGCTATCGCAACCACTCTTGCAGTCTTCAGTGCACCTGCTGCAGCGCATCTGCGCCACCCCTGCTATATTGTTGCCGCGCACCGCTGGGATGCGGGCTGGCCGCCGCAACGCCAAGCGCCGCGCGAGCTCAGCGCCCTTGCCCGAGCCTGTCGTCCCGCTCCAGCAGACCGCACGTGAGGGAGAGAGATGCCCCGCCGCCAGCCACCGCGCAGGGCTTTACCCTGGCGGATCCGGCCGCCGGCGGTGGCGGGTAGGAGAGGCAAGGGGTCGGAGGTGAGAGAGGCTGCGGCGCCGCCACCCGTGTCGCCCGCGGGTGCTGGGGATGACTCCGTTTTTGTTCCCGCACCTGTATGTACGATATCTCAATAAGGAACTTGTACATTGATTTGCTGAGCAAGCACTTATATATAGCCAAGGCCTCATCTGCCGACCATTGGAGACCCGTATGTACAGTGGTACCGGATACACCATATGATCAATATTTGAGGACTTTTAAGTCTTTTTTTAGTGGACCACGCACGTTAATCTCTTTCTTTGCTCGTGCCCACCAATTATTTAGTCTACACGACTTTGGTAACATGTACTACTGGACATACCAGGGTGGTTCGACCTGTCGATCTGTCTATATATTTTTATCTAGCTACTTCCTCAACCGGTTCGTTACACCTTCTGCCGATGGCAAAATAAGATCAGACAGCTGAGACAGTTTTTTGCGAGATTGAGCCGGAAACGAGTGGGATTTGCAAACAAGAAAAGAACAACTCACTCAATGAATTGAAGCATTAGATTTAAAAGCCGAAAGTAATCTCCTTACGGTTAATGAGCAAAACTCCAAGTCCGAATCTGAGCAAGGCTTACAAGCTCTTTTAAGAGAAGAGGAGCTCAAGTGGGCTCTACGTGCTAAAGTGCTTAAGATTGTTCAAGGGAATGACAATACACAATTCTCCCATATGATTGCAAATGATAAACATAGGAAGAAGAAAACCATACAGCTTGAACAGGACAAGGGGACAATAGTGGGTCATGAGAATCTGTAAGCTTATATCTCTAATTACTATCAACAACTTTTTGGGCATCCGGAAGCAAGCACGGTGGCCCTGGATGAATCTGTTTTTGGAGATATCCCTCAGCTCCAGGTAGAGGAGAATGATATTCTCTCTGCACCGTTTACCGAGAAGGAGGTTCTGGATGCAATCTCACAAATGAAACCGAATAAAGCACCAGGACCAGATGGGTTTCCTGTTGAATTCTATAAGAAATGTTGACATATTATTAAGGATGATCAGTATGCCTATGTTTCATGATTTCTTTAACGGTCATCTAGGGCTGTTTCATCTTAACTTTGGCATGATTACACTGTTGCCAAAGAAAGAAGAAGCAGTTCGGATCGAACAATTCCGGCCCATATGTCTTCTTAATGTGAGTTTCAAAATTTTCATAAAGGTGGGTACCTATAGATTGACACAAATTGCTCATTCAGTGGTACAACCCAACCAAACAGCGTTCATGCCAGGGCAACATATACTTGAGGGGGTGGTTATTTTGCATGAAACGCAACACGAAATACATTCGAAGAAGCTAGATGGGGTTATCTTCAAAGTGGATTTTGAGAAGGCATATGATAATGTTAAGTGGCCTTTCATTCAGCAGGCAATGTGCATGAAAGGATTTAGTGAGGCTTGGCGGAACCAGGTGGGTTCTCAAATCCAGAAGGGTATTGTCGAAATCAAGGTTAATGATGATATCGGTCATTATTTTCAGACACACAAGGGTCTCTGGCAAGGAGATTCAATGTGTCCTCTCTTGTTTAATATAGTGGCCGATATGTTGGCCATTCTTATTGGAAGAGCTGAGCTGCTGGAAGGGCAAGCTTATGTCTTATGGAGGTCGGTTAGTGCTGATTAATTCGGCATCGACTAGTATGCCGATGTTCCTACTATCGTTCTTCGAAATTCCGAAAGGGGTACGGAAGCGACTTGATTTTTTCAGATCTCGGTTCTTCTGGCAATCAGATGAGGCCAAGAGGAAATACCGACTCACGCGATGTGATATCCTTTGTCGACCAAAAACCACGGTGGTCTCAAGTTATTGAGAACTTAGAAATCAAGAATAAATGCCTTCGAGTAAATGGCTCTACAGGTTAGAGATAGAGCCGGTGACATGTGGGCACATATTTTGCGCAATAAATATTTGCAGTCGAAAACACTCACCCAGGTTACCATGAGACGAACTGACTCGCCATTATGGAAAGGGCTTATGAGAACGAAGGATTTATTCTTTCAGAGGGTCAAATTCTTGGTTGGTAATGGGATGTCAACAAGATTTTGGGAAGACACGTGGTTAGGAGAGACACCCTTGGCCGTCCAATATCGAACCCTTTATTACATTGTGCAACTTAAGGAGGATTATGTAGGCACAGTTTTCCAAACGATTCCCTTGAATATTCAGTTCCGACGTGTGTTAGTTGGTGAGCGATGGACAGCCTGGATGCACTTGGTTCGGAGATTGATAGATGTTCAACTCTCCGACCAGCCAGATTTGACGCAATGGAAATTAGCTAAAATTGGGGGTTTTACAGTGAAATCTTTTTATATGGATTTGATTAATTATGGCCCAATCTCAAGATCGTTGCATATTTGGAGGATTAAGGTTCCCTATGATTAAAAATTTTATGTGATTTGTCCACAAGGAATTGTTATACTCACCAAGGACAACTTAATCAAGAGGCGATGGGTAGGTAGTTCACGTTGTTGCTTTTGTGATCATGATGAAACAATACAATATTCATTCCTTGAATGCCCACTCGCCAGATTGCTTTGGAGAACAATTCATATAGCCTTCAACATTAACCCTCCAGTTGACATTGAGTCGTTGTTTGAAACATGGTTAGCTGGAATTGAACATACTACTGCGGCTCATATTCGGATTGGAATATGTGCGCTTCCTTGGGCTATATGGAACTCTAGGAATGATTTTATTTTTAACAGACAATACAATTTAACTTTCTTGTAGGTCATCTTCGGAGCTACCGTATGGATTCGTACATGGTCCTTACTCACTCCTATGGACTCCAGAGAGCCTTTGGTTACTGGGTGCAACCAGTGGGAGATGGTAGTAGCACGGGTATATTCAACCGGTTCGGATGGCGGTCGATAACAGGATAGGAGTCTAGGAAGCTTATCCTTCATATTGTCGTTCCGGTTATGATTGCCAGCATGTATTTTCCTTTTTATCCTTTTGATTCACTCCGCTTGCGAGCTGTAATACTTTTTCGACTCTGTGGTACTTCGTGGATTTTTTAATAAGATGGCTGCATGCATCATTATGATGCAGAGGCCGGGGACGCCTCCATTTCCAAAAAAAAAAAAATATCAGTTTCTCTAGAGAAGGAAGAGAAAGTTTGATCAATCAAGAACCTAACACTACACATGAGCTAAATGCCAAAGGAAAAAACAGTAAATGAGCTACTCCCTCCATTCCTGAATACAAGTCTTTTTTAGAGATTTCAATATGAACTACATATCTGAAGCAAAATGAGTGAATCTAGACTCTAAACTATGTCTATATACATTCATATATAGTTCATATTGAAATATCTAAAAGACTTATATTTAGAAACGAAGAGAGTAGAAACCTATAAGAGCATGCATGCATGTACGGGACGCAAGTAATTAACAAAGTACTAGCGAGTTGGATAAATCTCGTACCGTCAAGATAGCCGTAGGCTGTATATCAATCCATTTTCTTCTCCTTGTCTCACATAACATGGTCATCGCCAGCGTCTTGGAGATCCAGAAATCAAATCAAGGAAGGAGGTCAATTTACATATATATAACCACAAACTAAGTACATAGGTACGTACGTGAGGAGAATACGATGAAATTAGAAGGAGGTTTGGGTGGAACCTTGAGGCATATCTGGCCACACATAGAATTCCATGCTTGGATGCTTAGGATGGTCATGGAGTGCATGTCTTACTGCAGCCTCGGCTTCCTTTGCCTCCCCAACCATCGCTCCACGCCAATGGATTCCAGTACGGAAAAATCGAAGTGATGGCATGTTCCCATGCAGGCCTAAGTTGAAATCACCGTTACCGTCCTCTTTTGCCACACGCACGGCAAGGCAGATGGTTACTCGTTCTGCTCTTGGCAATGCTCCTTGTTCGAAAACTATTAGGGCCCCTGAGCCAGAGTCCAATATGAAGTCTACCATACAACGGAAACCATCGGCACGAACGGTTAGCAGCCTCTGCGTTTGGTGGCTGGTTGCTAGCAAGAGATGACGAAGAGCCGCAATCTCCCAAGGATTTCCACATCCTCCTGCTTCACTTCGTCGACCTGAATCATGAACTCGGAGAGCCTCGCGAGATGGGTGGGATCTCTCTTGCTCCACGGTGGGAGGGCAGAAAATACTCCGACATAGTAGGAGTTAAATTGGCGGAGATATCGCGTAGGGAAACAACATTCCCCTAGGATGTCCATCGATTCAAAATCCCCGTGCATAGTTAAGCACTGGATATTGTGCAAGCTGCACACAGACTCCACAAAAGCTTTTTCTAAATCCAAACACTTGCCATCGAAAGAAATGGCAAGCTCTCTTAGTCTTTCCAGGTTGCGAAGATCTTGCACAATGTCAATGGAGGCATAGATGTCACTCAGCACTTCTAAGGATGCCAGATTTCCCAGCACACTTGGAGGCATATAGCACCAAAAATGAAAATTCAGAAACATCAACCTTATCAGCTTACAAACACTCGGTGGTAATTCTTTTAGCCCAAAATTTTGTCCTACATCCAATACTTGCAAAAACTGCAGATTTCCTATTTCTGCTGGGAGTTCAGAAATGTTAGTACCTGCCAAATCCAGATACCTCAGGTGAAATAAATTCCCTAGAATCCTCAGATCAAGCTCGCCCCTGCTTTCCACAAGCTTGCACTCATTCAGATCTAATACACGTAAAACATCAAACTTCAAAAGAGCTGGAATGATATTGAAAGTTCTTGTAAAGACAGTTATAGACCTCAGCTGTGATGCACTCATTGAATTAATTTGACACATGCCTTGACGATCTTCATTTCTACTTTGGAGAGACAACCTTGAATATTACTTTTTAAAAGATGTGCTATCTCTAGTACCATCCAACACAGTGACAAAGTTTTTTTCTCTTGACAAGGAACAAATAAGATCAAGGACCATATCATGTACACGGCAGGCATCTACGGTGCCTGTACCATCATACACCGGCTGTATCATGCTCCTATTGACCAGCTCATTAAAGTAAGTTTCTCCAATCTCAAAGAGGCTAGTTGCTTGCTTTCCACACTGAATAAAACTTTCCGATACCCACTTCCATATCAAATGCTCTCTCTCAATATTGCTATCTTCTGGATATAGTGAGATATAATAGACAAGTCTTCAGATGGGAAGGTAGATCATAATAGCTAAATGAAAGTATCCTCTGCATCTCCTCTAAACTAGGATCTTCTGTAAGGCCATGTCCAATAGACTGGTGCAAGATCTGCCATTCATCTTTTGACTTTACATACTGATCACTAGCCAAAAGACTAGCTAAAGTAATAATGGCCAATGGTACCCGCCACATTTCTTCAAGATATCTTTAGATACTTCCTCAAATTCACTAGGACATCCACGCTCATGAAATACTCTTTTATAGAAGAGTACCTTAGAGTCATTGTCACAAAGGGGCTTCATTTCATAAACAAAACCATCACTAGATGAACAGCATGCTTTTGATACACTAACTATGCGGGTTGTCGTTATCAGCCGACTTCCTTTACTGTTCTCATTATCGAAAGCCAATTTTATTACTGCCCACAGTTTTTCATCCCATATATCATCAATTATGATCAGGTACCTGTAGCAATTGTGATAATAACGAGAAATGAGCTTTGACCTCAAACTAGAGAATCTGACTAATTAAGCATGCATCATGAACCAAATCAAGGATGCTAAAATGCGGGGGAGCAAGTTGATGGACCGACGATCACGTAGCAATACATCGAGTTGCTAAAATTCTATAATTAGGAGTCATCTATATACCATCTTCAGTTTCATAAGAGTTAACTTCGACAATGAATTTTAATCACCCCCTACTTACAAGATCCAACAAAAATTACATATTGTGAAAGTATTTTTCAAGAATGTCAAGTATTGTATTCAAATATTTACAAAAATACCAAATATTTGCAAAAAATCTGAACTCAAGGAGAAGTGTGAGCAATGCACATATATATACTTCAGCATCTCCTCTCACGATTGGCTCTATAAGGCCTAAACATGGAGACAAGGAGAGATTTTTTTTATTGAAACTGCAAAAGCTGAAACTCGAACATATAAGACCTCTTGACTATGATATCATATTAAGTTTCGTACACCAACCAGTAGAATCAAAGTTCAAACTAATATGGCGAAGATTCAGCAATTATCACATATACTTCAACATTATTATCCTTAATTACTTTCATATAATTTTTATAGTAGTAAGTTTCCATGTCCGTGCATCGTATGGAATGCGGCTGGATTTGCCTCTTCAGAAAAAAGAAAACTTGTGGCTAAATCCTAATGCATTGCGCCCACGATGAGCTGTAAAAAGATACCAAACAAAATAAAAAAGTTCTAAAACTTTGTGGCTCTCATATATAACCAAATGTTTTAGGTGTTCGCAAATTATGGTACCAAATGACATCAGAGGAGCTCCAAAAAATATCTCCTTGAAAGGCACAAAACTTTGAGCATTCTGTTTTTATAGCGTTCCTCGGATGTCATTTGGCCGCCAAATTTTGCAAGCACCTGATAAATTTGGTCATAATTGAAGCCAAAAAAATTAGGATTTAATTTATTTCTGCTTTGATTTCACTGTTCATCCTGGGTGCAGTGCACCTGGGTTTAGACAAAACATGTCTCACATATATAGGAAAATTGTTGTGTACTCCTGGGAGTACATACTCCCGCTATACTACATAGATCAAATTTTTATACCTCTTTATTATTTTTAATATACTTCATTAATAATTACTAGATACCCCAAAATAAGTTTCATGAAAAAAACTCATGTGAGTCTACATATTTTTAAGGGTGTACGTATATACTGATTTGTTCATACGTGAAAAATGTATAGTACAAAAAATACATCACAAATGAAAAAAATCAACAGAACTCAGATATGGTATCTTAGAATATTACCGAAAAAAGCTTTCGCCCTGCTTTATATATAAAGCACCAAACCACAAGGACCATGATACAAACTCACGCCACCACCGCACACGACACACACACCCAAGGCAAGATACAAGGGTGCCGGGCACAGCCACACCACCCCAACGACCACCAAGCCACTACAAATGCGCGAGGACGAACTGCTTGGAGCCACCAGAGACCTCCTCCTCCGAGGGGAGGTGAGACGGGAATGACGGAACCAGGACTCCAAGATGGTGCCTCCAAGAAGGGAACGACCACGATAGCCGCCACCATCCGATCCCAAAGATCGGGTTTTCACCCGGAGCAACTCGAAGGAGAAAGGCCACTGCGACGGAGCCTACAAGAAGGATACGGTGTCCACGGACGCCGCCACCGTCGGCCAATACAAGATTGGGCAGGTAATGAACCCCAGCACGCCCACCCCTCCGAAGCAACCTAGCTCCATCAACCACCAGCGACCACCCACCAAGGTGGCCGTGGCCGCCGCTCACACCCGAGGCGCAAGTTCCGCCCACGAACTTCGTGCCTCCCGCCGCCGGGGCCGCCACCCTGCATCCAGACACCCCCAAGACCGACCAAAGTGATCAGCTTGGGCCAAAGGGCGCACCCGACCGAAGAAACCACAACATACATCCCGCCTCGAACAACGCCGGAGTTGCGTCAGCCCACACATGGCCAGGAAACGGGGGAGGAGTGGGAGCGGACGCATCCGGGCCGGCACACCCCTGTGCCAGCGACGGGTGGCCCGGTTCGCGGGCGCCTCCGCCCCTCTAGCCTGCCTCCCCACCGGACAACTTCGGTGTCGCCCACTTCGGCGGCGCATCGCAGCCCACGCGAGGCCACCAACATACACCCGCCACGGCAAGGAGAGATCCCAAGGGCCGCCACCAATCGCGAAGGAAGCTCACCGAGGAGCCCATCTACGCGGCTCACCGTCGTCCAGCCGCCGAAGCTTCGGATCCCGGCCAGCCCACCCACCAGCCAACCGCTGCCGCGTCGCACCACCAACCGCCGTGGCCATGGCATTGGTAGAGACTAGCAGCCCGCGCCGCCCTCGGCCCGCGCCGCCAGGTCCCAGATCCGGCCTCGACCCGCGCCGAAGGACCCAGATCTGGCGACCAAGGCACCCCCACCACCACCGCGCCGGTCACGCCGCCACAAAGCCGTGAAGTATATTGAGAATGATAGAGAGGAATAATCAATGCGTATAAGAGTTATATTGAAGATGGTAGTACATACTCCCAGGAGTATAGAGAATTAGTCATATATGTTGCATTGGCGCCAAAACTTTGCCAATGCTAACAGTATAAATAGTTTTATTTCAAAATATATTGGGTGTGTTGAGCCTAATGTTACAATATAATAGCTAAGACTTAATTTCTGAGAGGTGAGGATATATCATTAATTGTAAACCATGGTAGTAACACAAATTATCATCATCTTAAGCTACCAAGTGTGTTTGGTAATAAGTTAAGCATACCTTTTCTGCTCGAGAACTTCCCGAAGCTTGTCTATAAGCTGCCTTTCATCCAGTATCATGAGATCTGAGTTATATTTGCCGAGATCAATGAGGATATCTCTAATAAGTTTCCTCACATCAGGATTCCGACCGACAGGAACAAAAGCTGAACAATCAAAACTTCCTTTGATCTTGTCGTACACAGCTTTGGCGAGAGTTGTCTTGCCCAATCCACCGAATCCAACAACAGAAACTATCTTAAGTTTCTCCCCGAGGACAACACTATCCCCCATGGATAGAAGCTTTATAAGCTCTTGATCCCTTTTCCCGTCGATACCAACGAGCTCTTTCATTTCTGTGTAAAGAGCCCGCAAGCGAGGATCGATAGTTGTCGCCGGGGTAGGATTAGGCACAATATTTTCAACCATGTACCTGCCACGCCTGTTGGACACGGCTTGGATTTCACTGTTAATGTCTTTGATCGCATTAGCGATCTGACGGCGGGTCTTACCTTTTCTGAAGAAGGTAGCCATTTTCTGCATTAGCCGTCTGAGTGTGTGCGAGTTATCTATTGCATCAAGCTCCTCGATGCGCATGCGCACGAGGAACTTGTCGACCACGTCTTCTATGGTATATGAGAGCTCCCTGACGTCACCAGCCCAGAGCACGAGTTGCTCGTCGAGCTGGTCCTGCGGCACTTCCGCCACCTTGCTGAGGGCAGCGTACATGCCCTTCATCTCTCGGGAGACAGACTCGACGTCCTTCTTGACGCGCTTGTGGAGGTGATACTCCTCCAAGAGCAGCTCGCTGAGTTTGGGAAGCAGGCTCCCCAAGGCACCCGTCCCGACCTCCATGGAACAGCTCCCTTGATGTGTGAGTAGCTAGCCTAGCTGTGTGTGGATTTCAGTCCCAACCGTGAACTCAACTGCTGAGAAATTGAGCCCCCAAATCAATTAAAACCAGATCCGAACCAAGCCCACTCACCTCGAGGCTTCACGGAGAGCAGCAAGGAAGAAAGAATGCCTACTTGCATCCGCTCCTGCTGTTTAATACAGTTAGGTTAATTATTACATGCCAGGCATAATGCACGTATGGCCATCGCCAATAATGCCAAGTCCCAACATTGGCGCAGCCGCCAGCATTGACGGTATCGTCCATCAGTGCGTACAAGAAAAGCTGGAGCAGCCACTCTTGTTAATATCGATTACATTGGAGTAGAAGATATGTCTGGGGTGAAGAGAAATTTCAAAGGAAATATTCAAACTATCAAAGTGAATTATGCTTTCTCCCCGCTTTGTATATAATCAACGTGTAGAAATTGTAGGATTGTTGAGTATTTTGTGTTGTATTGATCTGACCCTCATATATCTCTAACTTAAACCCAATTATATTTCTAACACAATGGCCATCATACAAACGCGCCAGGATGGAAATCCTATGAGGTCATTAGTAAGCTGTGGGGTCATTAGCCTCCAAAATCCAAGGACCATTAGTTGATTGCCTACTAAAGAAAACAGGTTTTAGGAAAAGCTGTGTCGTTGATCCCAATATTTTGAACCTAGGTTTGCCGCTGCACCCGCATACGACATGCGATTTTTCTAGAAGATACTACAAATGTGAAAAGGTGTTCATGTGTAATTTTAAAAATGTTTCGTGTAAAGCACCACATAGCAGCACTCCGGTCCATATTGCAGCTGTCACAAATGCTTTTAATGTAGTTTTACAGGTATCGTATAACAGCTCTTCCAGATGTTTTTGTGAACATATTTTTTGTGTAACTTTTTCTAAAAAAAGTTCACGCCTTCAAAAAACCTTATTGTAATTCTGAAAAGTGTTCACACATTTTTTAAATTTCCATAGAAATTTCGGAAGTGCTCATATAATGTTCATAAAAAGTGCTTACATTTAAAAAATGTTTATGGATTTTAAGTAAAAACCAAATTAAGAAAAAGGTTCATGTACCTTTAGAATTACATGTGCCTTAAAATATATCCATGTAAATATAGAACTGTTCATATCATATAATAAAATCAATAAATAGATTTAAAAAGTTTTCAGTATTAAGAAATTATTCAAAGCTATTTATCAAAATAATACAAATATAAAATCTAATACACAAAAATAAAATGAAAAATAAATTTCAAGTAAAAAGTGGACAAAAAGAAGACATGAATGATAGCTATTGCTTGAATCCGTGTCTATTATCAAAAAATATTGTGGGTTCAATACCAAGGGTTACCCTTGGGTAAAGAAGTGAGGACTATCTACAACTGGCATTAGGCACTAGGTTAATAGGTTAGTTCCTAAAAATAATATAAAATTGCATATAAAGTACTCCTCCGCTCCTAAATATAAGTCTTTTAGAGATTCCACTATGGACTACATACGGATGTATATAGACATATTTTAGAATGTAGATTCACTCATTTTGCTCCGTATGTAGTCTCTTATTGGAATCTCTAAAAAGACTTACATTTCGGAAGGGAGGGAGTATATAAAATTGATAATATAATAGTATGAAACAATCATATTTTACAAATACGTTGGAGATGTATCAGCAGCGGATGTTGATCGACAGACGGCGAGGAGGTCCTCCACCACCACCAAGGGCGACGACGGGCTCAAAGAAGGCGCGGTGAGGACCGGCAGCGGGGGAAGGGCCGGCTTACGTGGGGGAGGGCCGGCAGCGAGGGAATGGGCCGACGCGGAGGTGGCGGGGTGCCGGTGGCGAGAGACAGTGGAGAAGGAGAGTGAGGGCCGACACCCGCGACAGAGGATAAGGTGGTTTAGTAGTATAGTGCGAGGGAAAGGGCCTGCACTACTTCTACACAACTACCTGTAGCGCTGGGTAGTAGGCCTATAGGCTGGCTATACGTATAAATAGTAGTAGTGCTGGGTACAGGACACACGCTACTATACTGCTACAAGATTAGTTGCAGCGCGGGTAATATACTGAATGCTGCTACTGTGGCTTGCCCCTGAAGTACCGTGGGGACCACTTAGCAGTAGCAATGGGTTGCTTAGCCCGCGCTGCTATTAGTTAACATGAGAGCGGGCCATCTGCCCTGCGCTACTGTTAAGCATCTACCTGAAGGAAATATCACTACTAGAAAAATTCTTATAGGTAGACATTTAGCAGTAGCGTTGGTTAAAGACCCCACGCTACTGCTATTTAGCAGTAGCACCGGACAACACTAGCGCTGCAAGCGCATGTTAGCAGTAGCGCGGAATTTCCCGGCCAACGCTGCTGTTGATGGGCCACACTCTCGGCCCTGTTGCAGCTTTAGCTATAGCGCTGGGCCTCTTCCCCCGCGCTGCTGCTAAGCCCACCTCGGCTTCCTCCCGCGCCGGCCCGCGCGCCCCTCCCCTCTCACTCACTCACACTCACATGCTCACACTCACAGAATCCCTGAATCCCCCGATCCGGCCGCCCCCCCGCTTCCTACTCCGGTCGCCCTCCCCTGCGCGGGCCCTCTTCCCCCATCGGCTGCCCTTCCCGTATACTGGCTATGCGTCATTCTCTTGCCTCCGATGCTTACCAGATCAATGAGCGAAATGCCTAGTTTTTCCTTGCAGACCATCCAAAGTGATCGCAACTCAACTCCACTACAGTAACTCATCTAAGTATTCATCACGCATAGCACTGCCAGCTATACCTAGGTACGTACCAAAGGACAATCCAGGTGCTGATTGTAGCCTCGTGTAGTCAACAATTTCACAGGAAACGCTCGCGATCGCTGCCGCTTCGCTGGCGACCGGCCGCGTCCCTGCACCTCGTCCCCGAAGCTCTCCCTTCCTCCTCCTTGCCGCCGTCAGCTGGCGTCCGCGCCTGGCCTGGCCCGGACGGCGCTGGCGGCGGCCCTTGGCCTTCCTCTCGGGTCACACTGAGGCAGGCGGTGCGGCGCCGCTGGGTGCTCCTAGGCGGCGACGGTTCGACGCGGCAGCGGGGCTCTCCGGCGTGGTGGCGGGCGATCTGACGGCGGCGGGCGGCGCGATCTGGCGGCGCCGCTCAGCCGGTCTGGGCCCTCCGGGCCCCATCTAGGCTCGGGCGGGCTATGGCGGGAGGGTCGTCGGTGTAGCTTCCGGAAGCGGGGGGGAAGCGGCGATGGGCGGGTGGTGGCTGGCGGCGCTGGTGCCGCCATGCTGCAACATGGCCGGCGGGGCTTTACGGCCCGATTTGGGTCTGGCCGGGCCAGGGGTGGCTTGGTATGCCCTGCTGCTGCGTCCGGAAGGCGACCGCGACGGTGCGGAGACTCAGGCCTCCCGCACGGCGGCCGGTGGAGGTAGTTCCCTCCAGCGTGGCTCGGTGTTGCTGCCTTAAATGCGCCTCGTCGTCTCTCTCCGTCCTCTTGGTCTCGTGGTGGTGATCTCAGTGAGGTGGCGTGGGTGGCGTCAAGACCATGGTGGCGCATGCTGGTGGGCGGCGCGGTGGCTGGTTGGCTCCGGCCTGGTTGGGCAGTGGGGTTTGGAGTTCGGGAGAAATTCCTTGCTGGCTTTTCCGGCTCCGATGCGGTGACACCAGCGGGTGCCACCATTCCTTCCTGGAGGGTGTCGGAGGTATCCATCCCCCACTCCCTTCCGCGTGCCGGGGGAAATCCTAGGACACGTCTGGGCAACAGCGTCATTGACGTCGCATCCCTTCTTGGAGGTGCTGCTTGGTACACGGCGGATCGGAGCCTTGGTTCGTGGTGGGTCGAGTCCGGAGGGCGCAGTGGTGGCGGGCCATCCGCGCTTTGTCAAGCTGCCGTTGTTGGCATTTCTTTCTTCTTTGTTCTTTCTTTTTTATTTTGGGCCTGTTGTGCTTCTCGCCCGAGCTCGCTATGTAATCGGTGTTGGTGCTTTGTAATACAAAGCGGGGGGAAACCCTTTTTCGGTATTCAACAATTTCCCTAAATCATTTGTTGAACTATCTTTCTAATGGAGTAATTGCCAAAAACTATCAGTATTCAGGTATGTGTTCAAGAGAACTGCCCATTTTATTTTTTTTCACTAGAACATATCACTATTTTGCTAAAATTTACTACTTCACACTGATGACCATTTTGCTCAAAATAAACCGTGATTATGACAGGGTTGGCCTACTAGTCATGTCCATGTTATGACATGTGGGTCCACATGTCAGCTCTATCTCCTTCCTTAAAATTCCCCGTGGGAATAGTAAGGCATACAGTGTTGTGTGTTCACCGGAGTCGATTCCCCGTCCCTTCCCACTCTTTCCGCCCCATCCCATCACCAGAGGCCTCGAGGGCCGGCTGCCCCCCAGCGCCCGGTCTTGTGCCCCAGCTGGTGCTGCCTGTGCCACAACAGCTCTCAGAAAGGCGGAAGGGGTGCAGCGGGTGGCGACGAAGAGGGCGGAGCGGCATCACGCCCGGCGAAGAGTGCGTGGGCACCCTGGAGGCGCGCGGTCTGCTCGGCTCGGTGCTCCTCGAGCAGCAGGAAGGAGCGAGGGCAGCGGCGACTGTGACGTGATGTGAGGAATGGCGCCGTGGTACTGGCGGTTGAGCCCGCGCAGGAGGTGGAATACCTGCGCGGCTCGGACACCGGCTGGCCAAGGCGCGGAGCTGATCAGCGTACATCTTCAGTTTAGTACAGTACTGCATGATCGCCATATCACCCTGTACCACAGCGTGGTATTCGGCATCGACGTAGACAGCCCAGGCGAGCTGGTTGTCGTGGAAAATGCCGTCGATCGCAGTCCAGACGGTGAGAGCGGTGTCCTCATCCGCCATCACGGCATCAAGAAGGTCGGGAGCGACTGTGGTGTTCAGCCAGTGAACGATGGCGTGATCCGCCATCGCCCAGTCAGGGTCGTCGAAGCGTGGGACGGCCGCGGCGTCCACGTGGTCGCGGAGGCCGAACATGCCAATCGCCGTGTCGAAGTGGCGGCGCCACTGCGCATTGTTTCCAGCGAGCAGATCGAGGGTGATGGGGACGTGACGGCGGATGTCGATGGTCTGCAGGACCGCCGGGGAGATGGTGGTCAGAGGCGGCGACGGAGCGGCCGCGACAGCAGGAACACCAGTGACGGGGCCGGCCGAAGGGAGGGCAGGTGGTGGAGCTGGGGCAATGGCAACAGGGACGCCGGGGCCATCGGCAGCAGGGGAGGAGGGATAGCTGGAGTTGTCACCCATAGCGGCGGAAGCGGGATCATCGGCCGGAGCAAAGGGATTGGTCCGGTCGCCGGTCTCTAATACCATGATGAAGGGAGACTATATGAGATTCAACGCACTTCATTAGCTCTTCGGCTTGGGCATATATACAGTTTACAGAAACCTCCAGGGAGAGAGGTTGTGCGCCACTACTGGTGATCGTGTGCCACTAACATATGCATACGATCACATGTACACTACTCGTATACATACACAGGTATAGCACGTACACATACATGTGGTCTAACAATTTCATCATATTGAATGGGCTTCGAGATTGTTGGGGACTTGGCGTGCAATCCGCCCCCCCCCCCCCCCCTCCCTCTTCGTTTTGTGCCTTCTGGATAAGCATCACTTTATGTAGTAATGTGTAGACATGTGGATAATGCAAATGCGATATCTTCTCACCTTGCCACGATCCATGTGAAGCTAGCGGCTTGAATACATGGTCTACGTGTCTAACCTTTTTGTTGGAAGTACCTGCCATTTTTATCTAAAAGAAAAAAAATATGGCCACGTCTTGCTTTTTGTGGTGTCAAAAGCGTATGATGACAAACGTGTTCACATGTCCACTCAGATTTGATCAGTGAAGCTATTATTTAGCTTTATAATAGATAATCATCACTTTATCTAGTGATGTGTAGCCGCGTCATTTTAACTAATTAAAGCCAAATTCAATGTGATATCTTCTCAAGTAGCCACAATCCATCTGATGATTACTTATGTTGCACTCCTCGTCTTACTTAACTACCTAGTATAAATATAACCCACAAGCTGATGCTATATCATCAACATTACCTTCACAACAACAAGAATCAATTCTTCAGGTGAGTGTGTACTGCCTAGTCGATCTTCTGTTTACCATTTTTTGCGGGGTTTATATTATGCTTAACAATTTAATTGTCTTCATCCAAGTAATCATTAAAGAAAATGAGTTCCATGGAAGGAGCCCCCATGAAGTATCCAGAACCTACAGGAGGGAGCACCGGAGCCAGTAGTGGGAAGACGTCATGGCCGGAGGTAGTCGGGATGTCCGCCGAGAAGGCCAAAGAGATCATTCTAAGGGACAAGCCTGATGCCTAGATCGAGGTCATCCCGGTTGATGCATGGGTGACCCAGGACTTAAGGCCCGACCGTGTCCGCGTCGTCGTCGCCGTCGCCCGCACCCCTACCGTTGGCTAGCTAGTTTGTTCTGCATGAATAACTAATAATGATGTAATAGTGGAATAAAGACATGGATGCAGGGCATCAGTGTATCTTGCATGTACTTTCTGTTTGGTAACCTTCTAAGGGACGAATAAAAGGCAATCTAGGCATCAGCATGTCATGGATGCACATTCTGTTTCATCTGGTTTTACTCTTATTACACAGGGAGCACACCTATGCATTGTGGTTCTAGTTGGTATATGAAACCTTAGGTTCGTCCAGAACTAAAAGATGTAACAAAACTGGAAACTGCGAAGAGAGACTGCCGCCTAAGGTTTCTTCTTGTAGCTTTCAGCGATGCCTTTCCTTTGGTAATGGATTTTTCTTCTTATTTCTATTAGTACCGTAGTTTACTAGCTTGTACGGAAAGACACTGGTTTCATATAAATGAGATTGAAAGAGAGCTCTCTTTTGTAGAAAAAGGTCAAAATAACATCAATGATTAAAATGGTAATTTATGATTATCTTCTACATACAGAGATTGTTGACTGCTAGCTTCCATGTACGTCTAGTTCTCAAACAATGTGTTCAAAGAAAAACCGTAAACATCACTAGAATAAAATGAAAATGCACAATTATACTTCTGAAGGTTTTGATATGTTTACAACATATCAACATTATATTGTGTGTGTGTGTGTGTGTGTGTGTGTGTGTGTGTGTGTGGTGGGGGGAGGGGTTATGTGAGGCTCATTGTCGAGGGAGGAGCTTGAGGTGTCACACGATACCGGAGTACCTACGCATGAAAAAAACTTGACAAGCACATGAGAGAGAGAGAGAGAGAGAGAGCATGTTCGTCCCTGAGAGCTCCTTACTGATTTTTTGAAAGATGGTCGAAGTGGTACGACCTATTGGATCATTTTACGATGGCATCCATCTTTGGCCACCACCCCAAGAACCAGCAACAGAGCCCATCGAACCGCGCCAAAGGACGACTACTCAACGTTGAAGCCCCTAATATGTCGTCTTCTAGAATCTTATATTTTGTTCGACCATGTAGTTCAAATTATAATATACTCCCTCCATTCCCTTATACAAGGCCACAAACTCAAATTACAGGTATCAAGGTAAAATTTAATGACTGCTTTGCAAGTCAATTATTCTTTTCGTTAACCGGGATGATTAATACGCCCGCATGCATGCAAAGAAGGAATGGGAAGGAAGTAGCACAGTGTCATTATGATTACATGCATGCAAATATTAAACAAGTTGGTAGTACGAGAAAACATCATTAATTTTTGCCTCGATTACTGTTAGTGGCCTTGTATAGATGCAAATTGTATTTTTCATAGTGGCCTTGTATAAGGGAATGGAGGGAGTACCTTCTATTTTATATATGTCTCAAATAACTAAGGAACTGGCTGACACAAAAATGTCTATGGAACTAACAAGCTATGTGTTATGTGGAATTCAAATTTCTTACATTGCAAGAGAATGAATAAACACAACGTAATTTGGTTATGTTGTGGATGAATGTAAGATGTGTATGTGATGAATATGAATTGTGCAATGTTTATGTGATGGATACGAATTGGGAAATATTGTATTTATGCTTTCAGCCCGGCAGAGCCCCCGTGTTGTCCAAGTGAGTAACACGGGTGGAGCCCAAATGACTTTTTTCGATTGCTCTACACTGATCCTCTACCCACTAGCGTTCCTGGAGGGCGCCACCGTGCAAACCTCTTGCTGGCGATGGCATGGTAAGGTTCTGTTTCCTCGAGGGCAGTGGAGGTTAGCGGCGACAACGTCAACTTGCACCGGAGGACTTTACATAGCTGAGTCGTGGAGATGGTGTACCTTCCTGGTTCTATCTCCCAAGTGTTTGCACATGCTATGATCACCTTGCTATTGCTGACACGACCCAAGCTACCAACTGTCTCCGGTCGAACGATTTGCGGCTTCAGAGTCCTTATGAGAGATTCCTGGTGGTGCGCTCCGGTGATTGGACGTCCCCCAATTAGTGGGTGGAGCGATTTGCATGAATAATGAAGGTGTCCGCAATTAACATAAATGGCAATGCTGCGTCCATTCAATACATGAGTTTGGCCTTGTCCACATTGCCCCATGGGACTAGCCTAAGTCAGCAATAGATAGGCAAACTAAACTCTTGAAGTTAGGGGATCGGTGTCGAGCGTTTCTAGGTGTTGCTTGTGAGCATGTGTTACACGGGCATGGCTCGTAGTTGTGTGGCTAGATCCATGTCTGGACAATGCGTGTGTTCGAGTTTGTGATGATGGATTGACATATGTGGCGCCAAACCTGGACTTTGGTTAGAGCTCTGGGGTGCAAATCCTACGTATGGCCTTTCTTGGTTCACTACTAGGAAAAGGCCTACTAATGGCGCATCAGTTTTGCCTACTAATGGCGCATCACTGGTGCGCCATTACTAGCACGCCATTAGTAATTTTTACTAATGGCGCACCACTGATGCGCCATTAGTATCTGGTATACTAATGGCGCACCATTGGTGCGTCATTAGTATAGGCCACTGGTGCGCCATTAGTATAGGCCACTGGTGCGCCATTAGTATAGGCCACGGTGCGCCATTAGTATTTTTGAATTTTGAAGGCGGGAAAATAGTAGTGGCACACCGTCTAACCCCCACCGTGCGCCATTGCTATTTTTGAATTTTAAATTTGGATATGGATCGTGATTTTTTTTGCCCATTTTTTCCTAGTTTTTTTTGCTCGTTTTTTGGCACGATATTATTTCAAATTTTGTTCCTGTTTTTGGATCTTGTACGTTCTTTTGCCGTGTTCTTTTGCCAGAGAGGAGTTCGCCGGAGAGGAGGAGGAGGAGGTCACCGGAGAGGTGTCCGCAATTAACATAAATGGCAATGCTGCGTCCATTCAATATATGTTAAATCTGAATGTGAAACCAACACAACTATTTTCTCTGCTAACAAAAATAGTATTTGGTTATAGTAGGAAAAATGACGCTTAGATCATTTTACTAAAACAACAAATCGGGGCAAAAAAACAAAATATAATGTTCATATATAAGTAATTAAGCGTCTGAAATTGCTTAAGTTATTTTAAATTATTTGTATTGGCTATGGAAAATTGCCATACAAAACTAAAACAAACAAACCAACATTAACCAAGTATATTTATTTTTTATATGATTTGTTTCGTGATACCCTTAGTATATGTCATAAGAATATAAATATTTATTTTTATGCACCATATTTAGTATTCTAGGTATGTATTCTATGGTATATTTTGTGAGGTATAAAAATAATCGCAAAAAAATCAGGCGTCCACTAATAACAAATATACCATGATGAAATATTTATGATGAAATATAAATGGTATTTCATACTGCATCATATTTGTATATATAATATATATAAAAAGAAGTGAAACTAACAGAAATTTTTCAATGCAAAAAGGATACCTATATAAATAAATGTTGGCTAAATAAATGTCCTAC
Source organism: Aegilops bicornis (assembly GCA_021605145.1). Lineage (NCBI taxonomy): Eukaryota > Viridiplantae > Streptophyta > Magnoliopsida > Poales > Poaceae > Aegilops > Aegilops bicornis. Next base: position 13,703,423 of record CM038669.1, read on the forward strand.
CCCATGGAACTCGGATAAACAACAAACCTCAATGTTCATATATATGTAATTAGTCATTTGATAATTATTTAAAATATTTTTGTAGGCTATGAACAAATGTCCAACAAAAAAACTTTTGTAAACTACTACAAACAAAAAACAGCACGTCTAGGCCCAGACCAAATGCATCACGGGCTAGGCGTCGGCCCACCTCCCCCGCGCGTCGGACCGCCTCCCCGCGCGTCGGCCCGCCTCCCCCGCCGCCTACCTTATCCACCCACTCTCTCATCTTCCTCCACTCACTTCATCTTCACACTTTCCCTCCGCCGCCCGCATATCCATGGTAGGTGGCGGCATGTGACTCCGCCCGCCACATCAGTCCCTCTCCCCTCCACTCATCTCTCATGTCCACTCACTCGCCAGCTCTCGCCCTCTCACCCCCCCCCCCCCACACACCTGCCGCATCGCGGCGCGCGTCGTCGAGCCCGCAACCACCACGCCATCTTGCCACGACCACCGCACAGTCTTGGCGCCACCTCTCGCCCTCCCACCTCCCGCCGCCAGATCGCGCTGGCGCGCGTCCTGAAGCCGGCAACCACCACACCAGTCTCCGGCTTCACCTCTCGCGCTCGACCTCCCCGCCGCATCTAGAGGGCGCGGCGCTGGCGGGCCGTGGCGGTGCTGGCCGCCGCTAACTGCGCGCAGCCGTCACCCTCTTCGCCCACTGCTGCTCTCGTCGCTATGCTGCTCTACATGGGCTCCATCTCCCTCGACGGCGTGCCTGCATCATCTCCCGCCCTGCGCCGGCTCGCTCTACCGCAGCCCGCGGCTGTCGCCCGACCTGCGCCCCGAAATGGACGCCGACAACGCCACGAGCAGCGGTGAGTGCCGCTGCCCCCTCCTCCCCTGCTAGTCCGTGGCCCCGGCCTGCTTTGGGCTGCAAGTTTGCGCTTTGCGATCAAAGTGTTTGCTCGGTTTGGGTGACGAGCGAGTTCGCGGATACTTGGGTTGTCGAGGTGCGGCGATGGGTGGTTGGATCATTGGATGTGACCTGACTTTCAGCGTGTGTTCAGTAGTCTGAACTATGTCGCTTTTGTGCTTGTGGACAGTGGTGTGTATACTCGTTTGCTTTATGTGGTGCGTGCTGGTTAGGACAGATATGGGTTAGTTTTACCCCCGATTGCTGCAGAATTACTACAATACAGTTGTGTAAATGTATGTGACGGTGGATAACAGGGCAAACTAATGGTGTTTCACCTGCTGAAACATACTTAAGATTTGTTGGGTTCCTAGTATTTTGTTGGTCTATACAAAAGATTTGAAAAGTTGAATCCTATGAATGTGTATATGCAATGCACGTGGTTGGGAACATCATGTTGAACATATTAGTAGCGACGATGACAGATAATTTTATGATTCAAGTGTATCAAACTTTTGTATACCTGATGGCTTCTCCACCCCTAAGGACTTGTTTTTCAGTGGTAGCTCATGTTCATGTTGTATGTTTGTTACAAGAGAATTAGTATTTCGCTCTATTGTGTCTTTGAGATACGTTTTTTTTGCCACATTGAGTTACCTATTTCTGTCCCTTATTTAGTTCACATACATGTGTTACCAATGGATCAGGCAACAGGTGCTCTGTTGATAAATTTAGAATTTTTTCCTGCAGTACTGCTCCTGTAGAATTGTCTATAGAATTCTTGCAAAAAAAATGTTACCTGAGTTAGTTGGATGCTTGACTAATGCCACCTTGGGTCTGTGTCTGCTTTAGTTGTATGCTCTCTTATTACATTGAAAGACAATCACCCAGTTTTGGTCAGTTTTTAAAAAAAAATTAATTGGTGTTGCTATTGTACATAACTCAAAGTCTATTATATCAATTGCAAGTTTTTCTTAAAGTACTGCATTTTGACATGCATAAATTATCTCTCGAGATAAGCTTCTTCAGTTTACTAATTATTTATTTCCTACAAACTGTGATTTTCATGAAGGGACTAAACAGAGCAAAGGGAAGAAGGAGAATTGACCAGAGAAGGAGAAGTTGAGTGCATTAAATAATCTGTTGATCTTCTTGTAATTTAAAACCATTTAACCTTTTACCAGCAAAAAAATATTTATTTTAGCTTATGCACTGTTTCCCCCTTGTCTGTACGTTATTAGTGTAAAAGTACATATATAAAGGATAAATCGTAGTTGTTCTAGAACAGATCATTCTTGGGACACACCATTCAATTTTCACTTTCAAATATTAAAGAAAATGTGGTTTCGAATTGTGCCTTTAGAGCGATGATATGACAAGACATAAGTGATGATATTGAATTGCTTTCTTGCATCAGTCTAGCTAGATTATATATGTTCCAATGGATCAGGCATCGGTGCTCTGTTGATAAATTTAGATTTTTTCCTGCAGTACTGCTCCTATAGAATTGTCTATAGAATTCTTGCAAAAATGTTACCTGAGTTAGTTCGATGCTTGACTAATGCCACCTTGGGTCAGCGTCTGCTTTAGTTGTATGCTCTCTTATTACATTGAAAGACAATCACCCAGTTTTGGTCAGTTTTTAAAAAAAAAATTAATTGGTGTTGCCATTGTACATAACTCAAAGTCTATTATATCAATTGCAAGTTTTTCTTAAAGTACTGCATTTTGACATGCATAAATTATATCTTGAGATAAGCTTCTTCAGTTTACTAATTATTTATTTCCTACAAACTGTGATTTTCATGAAGGGACTAAACAGAGAAAAGGGAAGAAAGAGAATTGACCAGAGAAGGAGAAGTTGAGTGCATTAAATAATCTGTTGATCTTCTTGTAATTTAAAACCATTTAAACTTTTACCAGCAAAAATATATTTATTTTACATTTGATGATTAGAATGGATAAATAAAATAAATATAGTTTCATACTGACATTTTTATTGGTTACATAAACTTTGCTGACTCCACACTATTGTATCTCTTACTGAAAGTTTAAATTGCCTACTTTTTTCACATGATTGTGAAAATTTAGTTTGCTAGCAATTGATATGCTTTCTTTTTACTGACATTTTTTATACTATCATCATCAATATTTGTTCTTCCCTATGACCCATGTGAATCAGCATGAAACATCTATTCGGATTGATTGTAAAAATTCAAACTATTGTCTCTCTTTGAACTTATTTTAAATATATCATATTTTCCAATAGGAAAACTTAACAAGTGTTTAAATCTATTACTTGTAGCTATTTACATACATGCAAGTGCCTAGTGAAGACATATGCATTACCATTACAGTTTTACATTTCTCGTGACAGATTTTCCCAAGGCCTACATATTATGGCTGACAGCTACTTCATGGAATCAGTAAGATGGACTTAGAAGACAGGCATGTATAAAACAATGAGGTCATAAAAGAGAAAAAAATCTCTGGTAAATTGCTATGCGTACTTAGCTTGTTGTTAAACTTAGGACTGTTCACTAAATTATTGAACAGTATCCCAACATATAAAGTATTGAAGATTCTGAATTTTAATTTGCATTGCAAAATTCAGCGGTGAGAACTGTCCATCGGTACAAAAGCTATGGGTGTGGCACAATTGTAATCTAAATAATAGGCTCATAGGGTAAAATATGTGTATAAACAACTTATAAGTAGTTCCAGCCCACTACAAACAATTTAATTGGGTATGATATTTATATAAGCTTGCATAATCTGCAATGGTGTTCTTTATCTGGGATTTGATGGTATAACTAAACATATAAAAACTATTAATCTAATAAATAACATGCTATTATATAAGAGAAGGATCCAGAAATTAACATACCGTGAGGGACTCCAAATCTTGATGGTTATTGCTTACACAACGTAGTCCTCGGAAATCATCCTCCTGGTCTGGGCAAAGGGACAGTAAGGAGGGAGAGGAGGGATGGCATAGTATTTTAATGGTAACATATATATAGTAGGCCATGCGGAGGACATCTGGAGTATCAGATCATGCATTGATCCAGTCATGCCGTTAATATCTCTGTATGGAAAGGATCTATTTCCTTTTCATATCAAATACACACCTATTAATAATTTAGAAAAGATGCCAGAGATATTAACTTACCAAAACATTAATATACTTATCATTAATTCTGTCTGACTATAAAATCTCTGCATAATATTCTCAAGATATACACAGCTAATAAACATATTGATATGTTTTTCCATCAATAGCGAAGTTTACAAATCTCTGCATAATATTCTCAAGATATACACAGCTAATAAACATATTCGATGTAAATAAGCTAACAAATATTGAGATTACTATTTTTTATATAACACAAATTGAAATGCATATTGTTTTTTCATCCTATGAACCATTCGTTAGTGCCTCTTTTAATTTATTTTTACTTACACATATGTATATTCTGTTTGATATAGTTCATACATGGAACACATCATATTTTGAATTATATTAAATTAGAAGAAGATGTGTCTCCCTTAGGGTAACTTTTATAATAATTTTCTTCCTCACCAACTGAAATTAGAAAATGTTGGTAACGAATAATAATTGTCGGAACACCTGGGTCAGACTTGTACTTTATGTAGTCAATAAGAAAACAGTTTGGAGGGGACTAATATTGTCTACTATATTCAGGAGCACATACAAGATAATCATTGCTTTATCAGAAACATCTTGAGCATGACAGAGAACTGTGGATCCTGTGTGAACTTGAAGATTGGTGACAATTGAAGGTACATGCCTTATGACCATTCGATTGCTGGCTTGAAAGTATACATCGTATCGTATAACAGTGCGTGTATGGATGAAGTTATACGATACGATATTATTTACTGAAAATTCTGATCTGGCAAGCGCTACGCGCTAACCATGCTTTTGGCCATCAATTATTTAGATCTCTACCACGAAAGCGTTAGGCTTTAGTACTTTAGTGTGACGAAAAGCCCGGATGGTCTGCCCTGGCCCACTTAAACACAGGGACATATTGTGGCCCTCCTACTAAAGATTGTTATCGAGAGCACGCGAAAGGCATCCCTTAGTTTTATAGAAGGGATAAACAATATGTACAAGATTTACATGGCTCTTTGGCATCGCCACGCAGCGTGCCTGCCATCTCCTGAAAACCCTCCTAGGCTACTATTCACAAAAATGTAGGGTCTATTTGGTTTGTGCCCTCACGCCCACCAAAAATTGGCATGACCAAACCAAGGGCATGCCCAAAATTTTGGCAAGTTGATGTTGTTTGGATTGTGGCCATTGTATCCTCCAAAATTTTGGCAAAAGAGACCTTTGTTTGGTTTATGACCAAATTGACATGATGATTATATTCAAATTCATCTATTATCTAGAATTGAAAAGGTGTACAGATAACTAAACTTAGATGCAAAAATCTATACGGAATATGCCAAAAGAATGTCACGCAATTATTTGAAGTTTTCGTTTCGAGAAGCGTGATTATCGCAAGTTGGAACCCAAAACATACAACATGCACTTCATTTTCTTTTCTTTCAAGATAGCTGCATGCACATGTACTTGACTCACTTGTCTTTTTTCTTTTGAGGTAGAAGCTGGGTGACGGTGATTTGTTACAGCCAACAAAATCGCTTCTATCCCACCGGATCCATCACAAAAAAAAACTAGTCCTACCGCATGCACCTGGTAGGGTCCACCGAGAAGCAGCACGCCAATCTTTTGGCGAAGCTTTTGCTCGCCCACGCCTTTGCCCGCACATCGGCAAGATTTACACGCACGGACGCCCAGGTCGCCGGGCGAGCCAAATCCCTGGCATCGATCCAAACGACCATCAAATCTCATGGGCTAGCCAAAATTTTGGCATGGTCGATTTTGGTAGTAATCCAAACAGCCCCGTAGAACTCCACTCCCTCTAGCTAGAGCCCACAGGTGGCGCTCCCTGTAAATGTTCCTGCAAGTATAAATAATTCACTCTTTAAACTTTAAAAACATTTCGGAAAATGCAATCTGATCACCTGATCAGCACGGGCATTCAAAAAGATTATTACCTCCAAAATGCCTCCGGTTCACCGGGAGCAACAAACCTGCTCCTGACCGCACGGGTATTATAGTACAAAATATACATAGAAGCCAAATTATATAGATAGAACCAAAACAAGCAGACAACATTGAAGCGAATACGAAGCTAGAGGGTGCCATCGAAGCATTTATTCCCTACATATATATAATCCATTACATTATTCATATTGCCAAAAGGATAAATCTGATATTTGATCCCTAACAAAGCTCTATTGGCTTATTATATCTGCGACATCTCAATATGCATCAGTCCATAGTCATTCGTCCAAAACCTCAAGGTCATTGTAATTTCAGCTGGGATGTTTCCAGCTGCTTCATTGCCTTTGATCGTCAAGATCTGGACCAGCAAGTTCTTTCTGAGCTGTATTGAATCCTAGAAAACATAAAAAAAGAGTTGTTATATATATGTAGGAATAAATTGCTGAAGAATGAATTGTACAACAAACATATGTGAGTGGAAGAACATAAATTTTATTCAACAAAGAAATGGAAGAGAGAAACTTGTTATATATGCACCTACCGAAGTCCTGGAAATGTTGTGCCCGAGAGTATCATCTTGGTGAGCCATCTCCTGTAGGAGTTTCAATCCAGAGTCCAGGCTATGACAAAGAAAAAGCCATATGTTAGAACCTATACCAGTGACGCTATATTGTGCATGACCAATTAAAACAATTACCGCGGGACTGTAATATAGGTATGATCTTGTGGCCAATCCACGAGTTGGGGGGTCAAACCGGGCCTCTCCTGTTGCAATACACTGCTAAATTCTTGCAGAACTATCAGGGCTTCCTTCTTAAGTTCCTTTTCATGAAAGTCCTCTGAGCCTAGGAATGACTCGTTAGAATGATCAATCACGAGAGTCCTCCTATTTTCAATATTAACTGCAAGGAGGCCATAGGAGGAATCCACCAGATACAACGGCAATAGGTACTGCAATAGGTATACAAAGTTAATGGTGAACAGATAGTATACACAACAATTTTTAAGAAGGAACATCCTTACAATGGACGGGGTCATGAGCACGTTGTATTTCGGCAAAGGCCGTACAATGACATTGTTAATCAACAAGTTGGTGCGTTCAGCTTGGCACAAGCCAGTATGACGCAGCAACCGTGCTAGGCCATGGAATTGCAAATCAAACATATGCGTGGAGCCAACAAAGTCTGTTCCTGCGTTCCTCTGTATCGCGTCGCTACTAAGCTTACGCACTGCAAGATCGAAGCAGCTCGGATTGACCCATGTATCACCTCGCATGGTGTCTTGGATAGTCCGTAGACTTAACTCGATCACGAATGGACGAGGGCTGCTTATCCATATTGTGCTGCAAACAAACCGGCATGATAAAATCAGGGTATCATAAAAATATTGTACTTCAATGTGTGGGCAAACAATAGTATATTTTTTCAAAACTTTAGAAAGGTCTGAAATGTATGTACATAAAAATTGGAGTTGTAGTGTCATTTGAGGACATAAGTACTATTTTGTAAGATAACCAAATCTATTATGATATGTTCGGTTGCAACTTGTTCCTATTACAGTTATGATGAAACCTATAGATGGTACATGTATCATGCATCAGGACCCGTTGCAATATACTACAGTCCATAGAAAATTTGTAGTTTAAAATAACGTGCTGTCGATGGTACTAACATGGCGTAATGTAAAAGGATAATATTAGCGCATGACCAGATTTTTTAAAGCACTACGTTAAAACTTAAGAACCTTATGGACTTAGAAAGGATCGCATGATCCTAACCAGTTCATGCATGCAACAACTTATGAACGTGACCAACTCATCGACGTGGATTAGGTGAAAGAACATATTTTAACTCGGGTTTAAAATAAGAAGCCGATAATGCATAATATAATGGTACTGATCTGCATCTAACAATTGCAAAAAAATTATAGATAGAGTTTAGGGCTGCCAGAACAAACTCTAACTCCTCCTCGTCTGAAGAAAGCATGACGTAGTTGTATATGTATGTGACTGCGTCGTTCACTCCATCAAAAATGGGCATTGCAGCCATTGGCACGGGCAGAAAGTCGTCTTAGCACAAGGACGAGCGAGCGAGGGGGCAGTGGACAACGGTGCACTCACAGCCGGACCATATATATGAGTGTCGGAGGGAAGCATATATCTTCCTTCCATACTCCGTGCATGTTTCCATTACAAATCCTTGCTAATAAAAGGACAAGCATATATTTTCCTTCCATACTCCACTCGGCAAATAAATATACGCCGGATCATATATCTATTATATATGTTTCCCTTTCCCGATCGGAAGAAGCATAACTTAACATTCCTTATAAACAAATCCGATTAAGTGAATATTAATGGCCACACTAGGAAACCCATTGAACGTATGGTAGGCCGGACCGAGAGATTGGACACTAAAACGTTTTGGAAGGTGGCCCATATCCTTCCGTAATTACAACATTACATAAAAAAACTATAGGAAAACATGGAATAAAATTATTTTGGTTGCATGCTCCACCCGGCAAATGTATCAAAGCCGGATCATATATTTCCTAATTTATGTCTCCTTTCCAAACTTTGCCTCCAGATATATAGAAAGAAACAATTAATTTATTTCCCAAATATGAAATTGCCCGTGCGTTGCAACGGGTACATAAATATTTTATACTTAATCAATGTGATTTATTTAGCATGGTTTTTGCATTGTGCTACAGAACCGAAATAAGAGATGCGAGATCACAATTTGACAAATGAGTACACAGTCAACTGTCATTTTTCTTTTTCATCTATGACACAAAGCAACGTCCAATCTTTCAATTCACATTTCAACTATATTGGCAATATAGCTATATTTCTAGTGGTTACAATACCAATAGTGCACTGAAGTGCACCATAGAGTCATACCACATGCATCAATTCACAAGCAACTGATTTGAAGATGTGAAAGTAAAAAAAAAGGAAAATCTAGTATACCTTTGGCACCCATAAAGAATAAGTAGAACTTTTTTCTTGCGGGGAGAATAAGTAGAACTTTGGATCAAAAGAGTACATCGGAAGGTCTTGTTAGTTGCAACTCTTGCACACGAAAGTACTCTTTATGCAAGCCAAAATATATTGGCAGCGTGTGCTTATCTAATAGATCAAGGGCAAGCAAAAGCAATCGTTCCCAGATGCCCTGAATCTTCCTCGGCAAAGACCTTGCATTGCAAGTTGTTGCAGTAGAGAATCACCATGTATGCTGCCGCCTACACGCCCCTGCAGCAGCAAATAATGCACACCGGCTCAATATAGGGAGTTGCAGAGAGAAAGCGAGCTGCCGCTCTACTCACATCCAGTAATAAGTATGTTATTTTTCAGTAGAAGGGATGAGATTAATACGATTTTTCACTTTTGTATATTGGCACCTTGAATTCAAGTGGTTCTTGCACTTATTTTTTCCGGGCTGCACTATCATGTTCACAATGGAACACAATGTCTATACCTTTACATAAAAATCTACAGGAGAATATGATGTGTTTGGGCGACATATAGGGAGAACGATAGGATCGAAGTCTGTGACATAGAAAAAAAATATACCGACATGGACATACTGTTCTTTCATAGTACATGCCATGTATACAATGTTCACATGTTGACAGAGCTACAAAAATATATTAGTAGATGAACCACAGTGATAGCTCATGTACCATCGGAAGCAACAGAGCTACAAAAATATATTAGTAGATGTCCTCTGGTTTGATATTTTGAAGGCACGAACAGATAGAAGCGCACCTGACATGCTATAAAATGTACATTTCGTGGCAGAATAATAGGTGGTTATAAATTGTGGTACTGTCCAGGTTCTAACAATTCATTAAAACTCTTATTTATCTGCAAGATACACATAATAGGAAAAGCAACTGACAGAATATGGCACAATGAAAGGAAAATAATACTACTGGAAATATTTGTGAGATCATGAAGATGTCAACACGCATCCATCCATTTACTTGTGCCAAACCTGCAACTAAGTAGTTAGAAAGACATCATGTCTGTTTAGATATGTATTGAAAAGCCAGGATTATAAAATTCAAATAAAGGGCAAATAAGAGACTATATACAGAACAAAAATAAACCTGCATTGGGGCCGCATCATAAATATTTCTCTAATGTAGAACACTCCAGTGAATTTTACAACAACGGAGTGACCCATGCAGTGTGCAAAACTTATGTAGGAAAACAAAGCCTAGTTTAGATGTAGTAAATGATTGATTACAAAACAACAAAAGAATAATATACATAAGCAATCCGGCAAAAGGAGAAATAATGTCACATACAAGAAAAAGTGGCAACTTGCAAAGTCACAAATCCGAGGCAATATTATTAATATTTGACTTGTTGAATAAACATAATAAAGTTCAGTTGCTAACATCGAAGATAAATATTTGTACAAGAACACGGAAGGCGGCCAAATTGTCTGTAGCAAAAGAGTAAATCCTTTATCTTATTCAAAACCCGTCGACTTCTTAAGAGCGGACTTCAGCCTGTAAGGACTTCCTTATAGACGATGTTCTTCATCGAGGTTTGTAAGGACAAGGCAGGTCTTTTTCGCTTCTTAGGTTTACCGCTTTGCTTCTTGGCATTCTCCTCCTTATCCTTCTCAATGAGGATCTTTATGTTTCTCTTTGCGGTGGCTCGAGACAGTGCGACATAGAGTTGACCATGAGAGAACACAGGATTAGGTAGGTACACGCCAACAATCGGAATCGTCGGCCTTGAGCCTTGTTAATCGTCATAGCAAAGCTAAGCCTTACAGGAAATTGCTTCCTCTTGAACTTGAATGGAAACATGTCGTTGTCAGACGGGCATAGGGGTATTCGAGGAAGGAATACCCTCCTACCTGCGTGTTGTCCGATCACGATTTCTGCGTCGATGGCGTTCCTCTCGAAACCTCGCACCACAAGCCTTGTCCCGTTACATAGACCATTAGCCGGATCAATGTTCCTCGGAAGTATGGCCAGGGCAGTTGACCTTCAGTTTGAGTGCATGCGGAGGCAGTCCGTTGGGAGTCAATCCATTTAGGAACTCGGGGGCGTAGTAGCCATACGGGTCGTCTTCTGCACTGTCAAAGCTATGGTAGATTACTTCTTCTCCCCGAAAATGCTCTACCATGCGTATGTTTATCTTGTCGACGTTGTCGCTCGTGGTGAGAGAATTATGCGCGTGAAGTCATGTAATTCCGGATCGGTCATGTTGTCATCTAGTCTCGGAAACACATGGTCAATCAGCTTCTCCAGTCATCACCCTACTTTGTAGACGGCACACAAATATCTTCGAGGAGTCGTATGTTTCCTTGTTCGTCAACTTCCTCGGTGCCATTGCCTACCCTTAGCAAGTAATCCGCAAACCAGGTGTCATTATGAGCCCTCATGTTGGTGACAAGCCTTAGCTGGCGCATACCCTTCCGTGAGGTGTGAACTTGAAGGGTTGCATCGATTATCGACCCTGGACCCCCTCCTGACGACCGGAAGCACCTGCCTGAAGTCCCCGCCAAACACAACAGTTTTTCCTCCAAAGGGTCGGTCCCGTCTTCCCGTGATGTCACGCATGCTGTTGTCCAGTGCCTCGACCGCCTGTCGCTTAGTCATGGTGGCCTCGTCCCATAGTATCAATGAGGCCATCCTCAGTAGCTTGGCAGTACCACTCTGTTTCTTGAAGGTGCATGAGGCGCCATCGTCGCAGCTCAATGGGATCTTGAACCTCGAGTGGGCAGTCACGCCTCCGGGCATGATAGAAGCGGCGGCGCTGGCGTCATGATAGCGATAGCGATGTTTCCCTCGCTTGAACCTTGGCGAGCAGCGCCTGTCAGGAAGGTCTTCCTGTACCTTCCGGTCCATCAACAAAGAACACACCCCATCACTGCGTTCAGCGAAGCTAGTATCTCGTCGTATGCAGCCCTCTGCTCCAAGTTTAGCGGCGAAGCCAATTTAGTGTCGTTGATGTCAAAATCGACGTTGGATTCCTCGATCACTTCTACGGCCTGCGCCCTCGGTTGGGTCGAACGCATCGTCAATGCATGGAAGAGCGAAATCAGATATGTCTTTGCCCATGGACTGCAACATACCCCTAATGTCAAGCAACACCATCTGTTCCACCTCAATCGGGCATGTGTGTGATCGCCGATAGTCATCAGACATAGGCTCGAAGTGCCTATCCCATAAACCACGCACGTCGCCTGGCTCACAGTGCACCAAAATTGTTGCAAAGAGCCTCCTGAGCGAACAAGGCATCGCCTTGCTCTGCCTCGGTAAGGCGATTGCGTCGGCGTGTTATCTGCCTCGATGAGTCCCAACCTTTCGGCAGCCTCTCTAAAGCTCCCGCGCAGCCTACCGTCCACGGTGAGCAGGTCCTCATAGGATGTCTTGCCAGCAACATGGTTTAGCAGGACACGCAGATAGTATCGCTCCCCCTCGGCAGGATTGGCAGACACAATTCGACCTATTTGATAATGCTTCACCCGCTCTTTCCAATACTTCTTACCCTTCTGCCATGTGAACCTTCCAGGAAAATCCTTGTATAATATATTCCTAGCCCACAGGTGGTTTTGGTTAGCTTTGAAATACTCTGTCAACATGGATTTGGAAGCTTTCTCAGAGGCGACTACGTCGGTCAAGTGAGCTTGCTCATTGAATGCCACCCTGTGCATATTCGGGAGATGAAGAGGCAGCTGTAGGACAGGCGGGTCATTGGCACACAAGGGGAAGCCAAATATCCTCCACATCGCCTCTGGAGGAGTAACCCACCTCGCGTCTACGTATCTTTTGATCTCATCAATGTTACCATCAGCGTCGGGCTGGTCGATGCTGAAAGAAGCCCTATCATGGCCCTTGTATATGTACTTGTAAAGGTATTTGACGGCCTTTATGCTGGAGCAAACCTCAACGTTGATGTGGCAATTGAACATCCGCAGAAGGTAAGGGTTATACGGCACAACCCATCTGTTGTACAACATTTTACCCCGGACCTTTGTCTGCCGACCATTATCTCGACGACGATAAACTGGGTATGAGTCCTTGCCCTGTAACGTGTTTTCATTGAACGACCGCGGGTATCTGCACTTGCACTCGTTCTGTTGCATGCACACATTTTTGGGGTTGAGAGCACCGCATGGTCCATGCATCATATGTTTCACCACCAAGGCGTGGAGTTCAGGATTCTTCTGCTTGTTTGGGAGCTCGGCGAAATGAGTCGGTCGATCTTTGCTCGAACGACAAGCTTATAGGCAGAATCCATGATCAACAAAAAGTGTGCGTGGGGAGGCCCTCTTTTGGAACTTCGACTACGTATACATGTGCAACAACAACACCAGATATGCTGCTTGAACAACATCTCTTTCATAGCCTCTAGCTTCCCATGGAACACACGAGCCACAAGATCGGGTCGGTCTTGCGGCTGTCGACCAGGAAACAACTCATTTGTTATCTCTTCCCGATTAGGGTTGCAGGTCATGGTCAAGAAGATGTCGGGCTTCCCGTGACGTATGGACAATTGCCATGGCATCCATATGCCTCCGCTTCATGTCGCGGTCGCCACTGGTACGTTCGTGTAGCACTATCTTTACTCCAACAGCGCTTGCCCGGGTCTCCCCGGATGTAATTGCATCAACAACTCCTTTATACAGGTCCGCACGGATCTTTGTCTGGTTCTTCCTGTACCATTTCAACCTACAACTCTCAATTTTGATGTACATGTCCACCCCCCATTGCTGGAGCAATCGTGCTCCACAGAGTATGGGGTTGAAAATCCCGTGTCGTGTCTCGAGCATGTAACAGTAGTAGTCTCTCACCGAGACGCATAACCTGCTATTCCCCTCTGCACATGGATGAGTAACGCAGACATTAGGATTCATATGAGAAGTATACAATTCATGTAAACAACAGAATACGCATAAGGCTTACCTGCATCATCATCATCATCATCACCTCTACCTATTGGTTGTTGCACAACCGGCCAAGGTACATCACGTTTAGGAAGTTTAGGGTGCCAACCGAGCTCCCCCCTTGGGTAGAAGAGTGGGTAAGAGAGAGGGTCATATGAGCCAGCCGTCACATGTATAATGTGCCTCTGGTTGTCATTCCCACAAAGTGTAATCCTACGATCGAACCTCTTTGCTAGGTCAGTGCCCTCCACCCAAATTGCAGCGACCTCAGATGACAGAGGTCTATTATACTTCCGTTGGTCTAGTCTCTGGTCAGTGTTGAGGTCTATCCTGTAATCGTCGAGGTTGTCCCTGTGCGCACCCAAACTCCTAAACTGCTGGGAGTACGGGTTTTCCCTGAGTATGTGCACTAACTTTCTCACGACATCCTGGTCTAATTGCTCGGTGGCAGCCTTGCGATGGGTTAGGCCTGGGTCGTCGTCGTAGAAGTACAACTGTAGATGATCTGGACGTGATGTTGGCCCGAAGGAATGAACGTTGTGGTAGATGGTGCCGCATGCGCCGGAACGTGTACACCCTGCACTTCATGTTTGTGTAGCTTTCATCAAGGCTGACACCAAGGGTTGTGAAGGAGAAGTGGCCGTTGAAGAACCGTATGTTCTCGAAAATGCCTTGAGTCCGCATCCATGCTAGACCAAAGCCTCATTAGCTCCGGGATGGGCTCCGGTTGCTTCAGCTCGATCTGCCCATCGACAAAGAATCCGGGCCTCGACACAAACTTCTTGGCCTTTGCAATGATCGCAATTTCTTGCGGCGTGCTTGAGGATGTGTGTGGTCCGGGAGGTTTGAGTAGACATAGTCCAATGGATCATGGTCGACATAGGTATTGTGACTTGAGTCTTCCAATTAAATGCGTGCTCCATGTCATCGATTCGAGCACGCAAACAAGGTTTATAATTAGTGTGATATTTCAAACGGTGGATGTTGCTCAAGTGGGTGTACATACCTTCACCAAAGCAAATGTGTAATACTCATCGTCAAAGAGGCTATCAGGGTTGACATTATCATTCATGAGACGAGTAAGGTAAGCGCCCATGTCGTCTGCTCAGGCGCGAAACCAATAAAGAAGGGTTCAGTCTCAAGGGATGCAAGGAGAGTAAGGATGGGAGTGTTACCTTCACTTCTGATCGTGTACTCCGGCGTGCTAGATGAGGTCGAGGCACCGTGTGGTTCCACTATGGTAGGTTGTCCAGTTGAGCTCATTTTCGGTATGGAGATGGACCTGACGGTTGGGGTCATCACCCTACCTGCAAACCTTTCATTACGCCGATCACGTAGAGCATTCCTCTCACCATGCGGTACATGCGCATTTTTTTTCCTTGCCAATTTTCTGTTGACGCTTCTTTGCCACCATACCGCCCTTGCAAGCTCGCTCTCCCCTCCCAGGCGTTGCTCTGGACTCATGACTCTGCTCGTCCACTCCATTATCCGCTATTGCTACCGGATCACTGGTTTGCTGGTCGGCATTTTGTAGGCACACATTGATTTCGCTC
This sequence comes from Aegilops bicornis, assembly GCA_021605145.1. NCBI lineage: Eukaryota > Viridiplantae > Streptophyta > Magnoliopsida > Poales > Poaceae > Aegilops > Aegilops bicornis. Next base: position 13,718,891 of record CM038669.1, read on the forward strand.
TTGATTCGCCATGTACAGCACCATCACCGAAGGTTCTGCTTAGGTATGCACCTACAACACTATACATCATTATTTATATCTCATGAATGATTACAAGATGGAAGATGATGGTTGATAGGATATGTACCATCAGTTTCGGTGTTGCGAATGTATGTGGGGGGCGCATTGACCGTAGGAGCATGATATATTAGTTCACAGTCGAATTGTTGCGTGAGGGCTGAAAGTGTTAGAGTCGGACAATGTGTGTGAGGTTGGACAATGTGATAGTTATATCTGGATGTGGCATTGCGATCGATTCAGCACACGGCGTGTTTTTCTTTGCAGCATACTTTGCCTTTCTCTTTGCACTTGACTCCCCCCTTTCATCCTCAGTCATGGTTTTAGGGTGTTGCACGCGCCATTCTTGCAACTTCTGATTTTTTTTTCTCAAGATCGATCATTCCGTCACCCACTTTTTTCTGATAACTTGCTCGCCTCCGCGCGTTTCTCTGCTCAATTTGCTCGTCTGTTAAGTCACCCTTGTGTTCTTTATCGTGCTGTTTTTCATCTAGTTTCTTGCTGGCTGCCTCCTCTTTTTCTTTCGATAAGCAGCTCTCCTCCGAGCCTTCATTTGCTCTTTTTCTCGTCAAGGTCCACCGAGATTGGTTGACACCCATTAGTGATATCACCGAGAGGTAGCAGGGTCACATTTTGCATATCTGCACGAAGGGTTTAGGGTCTTCATTGTTCAAGAAGATTTCATGTACTACACAAACACTTAATTTATATATCTGCACCGTCAGGTTAAACAATGATGTATAGCTGGATGTAGTTGGGTTGGTATCATCAAGAGGTAACAGGGGAACATTTTGCATATCTGCCCGGAGGGTTTAGGGTCTTCATTGTTCACCGAGAGGTAACAGGGCTGGTTGAAGCTACTTATTTATCTAGGGTTTATTTTTTATAGAATCCCTCCGTGTCCATACATAAAGTCTATATGTATTCTAAAGTCCTATGTCTGCCATATATCGAATTGAACCTAAATGATCAGGAATTGTATGATAACACAATGGTCAATTATTGGTCAATTATTTTTATTCACTTTCTTGGTCAATTATTCGTGGGGTTGGGGTCTCTAAACATATGTCACCTACATTATTCACTAAGAAAGTATACATACGGTAATCATATTGCTGAAACATAAACATCCGTATTACTGATATCGTAATGGCTGTCAGATTTCCATCTTTTTGCTTGCTGTCTGCCTCCTCTTTTTTCTTTCGATAAGCAGCTCTTCTCCGAGACTTTAGTTGCTCTTTTTTATCGCCATCGTCCACCGTGGTTGGTTGACACACATTAGTGATATCACCGAGAGGTAACCCACCCACATACCGTGATATCTGCATGTGAAATGATCTTAACATTACACTCTGGAATGGAGTTAGTATATATAATATCATCGCAGTGCCTTCCCATAAAGCATTCTTACCTGATATCGTAAGGGCAGACAGATTTTCATCTTGTTGCTTGACGGTAGCCTCCTCTTTTTTCTTTCTATAAGCAGCTCGCCTCCGAGCTTTTTTCAACTCTCTTTTTTCGTCAAGGTCCACGGAGGATGGTTGATCTGCATTATTGATATCACTTTGAGGATGGCGTGGAACATTATGCGGCCTCTCTTGCCAACTGTCATGTTGCATGCTAGCATAACAATATATTGGACCGAAACAAGGCAAAGTTGTAGGCACATGGTCTTAACCTTTCGGCAACATAATACTTACCCGAAATCAGATGGGAAGGTTGATGATCATATGTACTTTCACAATCGGCCTGTTCAAGTATCATCCCTGGACTACTTTCATTAGAATCGTCATATGTACTTTCGGCAACATAAGCCTTAATACCTGGACTACTTGGGTAATTCTTGTGAACATAAATCGGCTCCAGGTATAACCCTTCATTAGAATCGTCACCAAGATGTCCCTCCATCGGCCTGCAACATCTCCTGTGATGGTGTTTGACATGTATAACAAAATATGTAGCTGAACACATACAAGGAGGTAGTTATATACCTGGAGTATCATATGTGCTATCACCATCGGTCTCAAGTATCATCCGTTCGGAGGGAGTAATATGGACTCCTAGAAATAAAGATGTTGATACATTAGAATCGGTTGTGCCCAAGTCTTTTAGGTATGCTTTTCAAACTAAGAAGGATAAAAGTAAACCTTATACCTGGACTACGTGGGTAAATTTTGTCAACATCATCATTCTGGTATAATCCCTTCGTTAGAGTAAATCAACACTTGTCCCCTCCATCAGGCCTGTAACACATATGTAGTTGAACATATATATGTTTGACTTGTGTAGCACAATTTATAGGTGAACATATACCTGGAGGTACATGTGATGAAGTCGTCTGTTCCGCTGGCTTGCTGTGTGGAGTCCCCATATGTAACTATTAAAAAAAGACACGTCCAACAGACTCAGGTATCACGCATAAAAACTTGTAAACTGACTCTGCAAGCAGATCACGTGAAATACCAACAGTACTAAAGGCCCTTTCCCACTGTACAGAAATTCAGTCCATAAGGGCAGGTTGTTACAGATTTATTAGTCTTGCTATATATATGAAAATAGAAAGACATGTCGAACAGACCTTGCTACTTTGCATTTTTCTTTATTTTTTTAGGCCACGAAATGTAGTTTTTCTGCAAAGCTATAGTAATTTTGAACCATGTCTTCAGGTTGTTTGCTGCTGGATACTAAACTACTGTTGTTTGTTTACAGTGCATCTTCTGTGTTATTTACAGTGCAACAAGAACTGTAATTGTAATGCAAAACTACAGTAATTTTGAACCATAGTTTTCAAGTTGTTTGCTGCTCCATACTAAACTACTGTTGTGTTTTTATAGTGCATCTTCTTTATTATTTACAGAGCAATAAGAACTGTAACTATCCTGCAAGGCTATAGTAATTTTGATCTTTGCCTTTTAAGTTGTTTGCTGCTCCCAGTTTTACAGTGAGCTTACTGGGTTTTTAATGTGTATGTGTCACAGTAAATAGCTTTGATGCATGTATCTATCTCAGGTAACACTAATTTTCTAGTCTCTACTCATGTTGTTTTTCCCTTTTTACAGTTAGCTAAAGGCTTTGTACTATGCGGGTGTCACTGGGAATAGCTTGATGCATGTTTGTATGTTTTTCGGTCAAAAGGATTTCACAATCCAACAGAGAAATACCCATGGCTCTTATTTTTGCTTGTTCTGTCAGATTTCTTACTGTTGAACCTTAGCAATGCTAGAGGATTTTTGACAGAACTACTACTCATGTGATCTTTCAGCCCTTGTTCCTCTAGAGAACTTTTGAGTAGTGGTGGATTTTTTGACAATCAGAGTTCTCCTGTGACCACAGAGTGATGCTAGAGACACTTGTATGGATGATTTGCAGTGCTAATATAATTGTAACTTTTGCACATAAATTGACTGTAGCGGCCGGCGGCGGAGGTGGAAAATGAAGTGCAGTTTTAGTTTGAACACGAGTCCAACAGGACCTTCATGATCTGTACACGTAAACATACCTGGGGTTGAAACCGTACAGTGTCGCTGATCGCACGTTCATGGCGGCGCGATCTAGAAACTGCCAGCGATCCGGAAGCGTGGCGGCGGCGCGGCGGCTACGACCCGTGAACTGCCAGCGATCCAGAAAGCGTGGCGGCTCCTGTCGAGTCGTTCACAAGGCGGCGCGCCAGGAGTCCATAAATCAATTCTGCCATGGTATGGGGTTGGGCGGCTTGGGGTTTGGGGATCGGCGTCAGGGCGATCCTGATCGGCGGCAGGGCGCTGTTGATGGGGTTCGGTGGGTGGGCGTGGGGTGGGGGTAATTTGATGGGACAAAACCGGTTGAAAATAAACCGGTTGAAATTAAACCGGTTGAAAGTGGGGGGACTATTCAACCAATTCGTCCATTAGGAGTAGAGATAAGTATCGCTACTTGCCTGCTTCGGTCTGGGCCAAGGCCCAAATGAATTGTCTGCCTATGCAGCCCAGACTGAAGCTTCGAAACCGGTCAAGCTTGAAAATCAAACCGGCGTTTTCTCAAAAAAAAATGAAAATCAAACCGGCGGGAAGGAAAGAAAGAAAGTCGAAACCGGTCAAGCTTGAAAATCAAACCGGCGTTTTCTTAAAAAAAATGAAAATCAAACCGGCGGGAAGGAAAGAAAGAAAGTGTGCATGCGTACAGACACCGCCTGCGCCCAGCCGGTAGGTGGATCAAAAACGTACTACTACTACTACTACTTTTTTTCTTTTTCCTCCCACTGAAAGCGCATCACCGGAAATCTTGAAATAAATACAGGAATAATGCGAGCACCAGGATTTGAACCCTGATGGGTTGAGGATACCACTGTCCACCTAACCATCTCAACCACAAGTTGGTTCGCACTATTACTATTACTACTACTCCGGCATGCATCATGAGTTACGTACATCAGTAAAAGAATCGCTGGTCAACGAAGGATGCGTGCATATATGGGTTCATCGTTCAAGGCCGTTGCATGCATGCATGGACGGGCGATTTTTCTTTTCTCTCACTCAAACAATACTCAAACAATGGTTCCTTATTTCTAGGTCGTTCGCTGATTCATTTCAGTCACCATACCACCATGCCGCCCAAAAGGAAGACCAACAGAGGGCCCGGTCGAGAGATAGAAGAGAGGAAGAAGAAGACCAACAAACAGTGGCATCCGCCGCTACACCTAAACGAGCTCCATGGTGTCGGAGCAGCAGGAGAAAACACATGCCCGCGTCGATCAGGGAAAGAGAAACCTCACGGTGGCCAAATCACAAAGAACACAAGGGGGAGAGAGATAGAGGCGGGGATGAGAACATGGGGGCATTCCATGGATGCGGCTGCTGAGTCGGGTGGGATCTCCATGGCGGGTCGCGGGAGAGAAGCGAGCAGACGGCAAAGGAAGAGATTAGAGGTTCCAACAAACTACCATACGTACTACTAGAACAAATCGGACCGGATCCAAGTCCAAACGAAACTAAAACCAGCGCCTAATACTTTCCGATTCATCTTCTGCTGCAAGAAGCATAGGAGAAGAAACAGACTAAGAACACACCCAAAAGCAACACTGTCTCCGTTTTGCACAACCGAGCGGACGGCAGGAGAGGAGATTGCTACAAACATGTTCCATTTCGAGCGGTGCCATCCCTAAGAACCGTCGATCCTCACAGGCAGGGAAAGCTTAACAGGATTTTTTGATGGAACCCTAGACTTGTCGTTTACCCCCGAGAAACCCTAGTCAAGACCAGGAGGTGATGCTATATCACCCCTTGCAGGCCCGAGCCCAAGGGAGTGCGACCTGTGCGGCCGCACAGAGCCCCCCGTTTCCAAGGGCCCCAAATTTTTTTACGCAGTAGTACTGCTCCTCTGTATAGATGGGCCTCTTCAGAGTTCAGCCATCGATATGGGCCTCTATTCCCTGCATCTGCCACGCGTGAAGAAGGCCCCAATCGGGCCATCGGTGGTAACCCTCTTCCATCATCGCTCGGTTCGATTGAGACAAACGAAGCGACAAGGCGTTCCTTCGTCTCTTCGTCTGGCGCTGGCGGCCATCGCTCGACGCAGCAGGTTAGGGCTCATGACTCCTCTATCCAGTCCTCTTTCCTTGGTGTTGAATCCACGATCGAGATGTTCAGTACTTCAGTTTCAATCCAACGTGGTAGATTATTTTTAGGAGATAGGACACGAGAGGGCAGGACCGGGGGAACAGCAGCCCGCAGGGAGGACCTGATCCATCTGAATTCTGAAGGCAAGGAAAGTTCAAGGCATCTTTAGATCTCTGAATTTTTAAGCGTCTTCACATCAATAACCTGTGATGCTGTGATCCCTTACTCCGAGTTTCGCTTTTCGCCCGCTCTTTAGTCATACTAAAATCTTGTAGTTAATTTTATTCTTTTCGTCTATTAGGGGTTTAGTATTGCAGATCCAAGTGGCAAGCCATGTCTTCATTTATAGAACATGAATCTGGTTACCAAAAGCGTTTGAAGAAACAAAAAATAGAGGATTTAACTCGGTCTCAGAAATATGATGTTGTTTAATTGAAGACTATACAACCATGAATAGGTATGATTCTTGATATTTCCGATTGGCCCGTCTTGATACAACCATGAATAGGCATATAAGATATTGTGATCTTTATATTACTATAGTTTTATGTAGTGTTTTTTAAGCAAGATAGGGCCCGTTTTAGAGTTTTGCACAGGGCCTCCGATTTTGCCGGCTCGGCCCTGACCCCTTGGTCAGTCCGGGCAGGGTCCCAGGGCAGAACGGGATAAGCAACTAGACAACCGCGAGATTGCCCCGAGAGAACAAGAAACTTTAACGAAAGGAATTCCATATTCGTTTTTGGGTGAAAGCAACAAGCGTGAGATGGGTCAGCCCAGGCACGCGGGTGGACATATAGCCTCATTTTTTTCAAGTTTTTTGTTTTTGTTATTTTGTTTCTTTTCACTTTAGTTTCTAAATATTCTAAATAAATTTATTTCAATTTTTTTTACATAGAATGTTTTAAACAAAATGTTAACCATGCGTTTGAAAAATGTTAAATGTGGATCAAGAAAATGTTTCTTATGAATAGGGAAAACGTATTAAAAAGATATTCAATGTGTGTGAAAAGAGTCGATCATGTATTCAAAAAATGTTAATCAAGCATTTGAAAAAAAGTTAAACAAGTATTAGAAAAATGTTAATCAAGCATTAAGAAATGTTAAATGTGTATAGGAAAAATGTTGGCCATGTATTTGAGGAATGTTAATCAAGCAGAACCAGGACAAGGCGATCCCAAGGAAAGCACATTACTTCCAGATGCTTAATCACTGGAATCACCCGGTGGTTATTCTTCACTCGGTCGCTAAAAAGATGAAAATAGCACTCTCGTTACCGCTCGCTCACCCCACGACACGACCCAATGCCGCGCTCTTCTGTTTCCCTCGATAGCAGCCGCCTCTCCCCTCGTCTCTCTCTGGCGGCGCCCTTGGAAGACGGCGGCCTGCAGCGGCCGACGCCTCTCCTCTCCCCTGACCCGCAGTGCCTCCCCTTCATCCCCTACCTACTTCCCGCGGCTGGCCAGGACCTTCTCTAAATTTGCATGCACCCCTGCAACCGGCACAGTTAAATTTCTCTCAGTTTTCTTCACCTAAATTTCACTTTGGATCATCATCTGTGGTCAAGTTTCCATCTGTATGTAATGTAACAGAGACATGTTGGCAGAACTAGTAAATATTTTTTGAAGTAACAAATCCCAACACTGAACCGCAGTTTTTGCTCAAATTAAGGAGCTCGGGTCAGCCCTATATTTCAATTCGTCAAGAAATAGATAATACACACTCACGTTTGTCCAGTTCAGCACTTCAGCTTAAAAACAAAAAAAACACCAACATGTCGTGGGCTAGCCCTCCCATGTAATAACAACATGCAAAACAGAGCAGCAACGATTGCCCTCAACTGAAGCAGACTAAAGCTATCCTTGCAAGGATCAATTCACCCCAACACCCTTACTAATTCATTACAATACCAAGCAATATCTCTTTCTGCAAGCTCATCACACAACTTCCAGCCAAGGTCGAAACCTTTCCATCCTTCAATTATTCGCAGGGTCGGCGCCCACCAAAAATGTTTGTGAAACCACACAAATTCTCCGATGCCACCAGCAGTAATCCCACGCCGCTGCTTCCTGCACATCGTGCGATTCTTTTCTCTGTAAGCTAGACGAATAAAATATCCAATATACAGCTTTACAACCTATACACACGTACATCATGGATCCATAGGGAAAATATTTTTCATGCAATGATCTTTCCTCGTTTTCCAAATAGACCAAATAACAGCAGCTACCCTATCAGAAACAAGATTCCTATCTTTACCCCTGAAATTCATCACCCAATCACAAAGTCCCTCCATGTTAATAGGAACTGTATTAAGACCACAGGTGTTCCAAATATAACGAGAGCAACCGAACAGTTAAAAAAGATATAATCCACTGACTCTTTTCTACTGCAAAAAGGACAATTTTCCTGTACCACACTACCTCTATGATTCAGATTATCTCCGGTTAAGGTATTATTCACAGTAATAATTTGATCTTAATTAAGTAGAACTTTTACATACCAAAATTTGCTGCAGGGTCGTTTCACTTGTGAGCTTCGAGAGCTATATGCATAGAATGAACAGAAAATACCCCTATTCACAAACCGTGCTTATTTCTCAGACTAAAACCTTCACATCAGTAGGCCCCTTCTAAATTTTAGAGCAGTGAAATTAGTGCTAGGACTCGAGAGCTACAGAGATACGCTTACATAAAACTAAATTGTATAACATGGAGTACTTGTCACTTGTCAGCTAAAACCAACATCCCCTGTCCACAAATCTTCTTCTGTCCCCACTACAAACTATCCTTCTACATAATATCCTAAAATCATTAGCTTTCATCAGCACTTGCCAAAAATGAGATAGCAAGTTTCAGACTACACTGCCAACTTTACTTCTCTCAGATACTTATGCCTCTTAGTGAAGCACAGCATATCAATGTAGCAACAAGCTGAACTCTAGAGATGGAGAAAGAAAGGTAGTAGAAAATATGATCAGTAAATACGTACATACCAAGAGCACACCTGATGCAATGTGAATCCCTCTGCGTCAGAAATCAGTCCTCACACAAATCGTCATCATGAGCACCTTGAGAGATTTAGGGATCAAATCCATGGAGAAAGCAATAAAGTCAGTCCGTCATTGAGAAAACACATACGTAAATGCACAATTAATTATTTAGGTTCGACATGAGTACCTGGTGCTATACGCGGGACCATATCAATAAGAATTGGGGATGGTTGGGATGGGAGTTGAGCGCCCGCCTCACTGCAGCCTCCGCTTCCTTGGCCTCCCCAACCCTCGCTCCACCACAATATATCCAAACCCAGACCTCCCGCCCAAGGGAGAGCAGGTTCCCCTGCAGGCCCAAGTCGAAACCACAGTTACCATCCTCTTTCGCCACCCGCACGCCGAGGCTGAACCTAACTACTTCCGCCCTTGGCAATGCTCCTGGTTCAAACATTATTTGCGCTGCTGATCCACAATCCAAGCCAAAGTCTACCATACAGCGGAACCCATCTGCACGGATGACTAGCAGCCGTTGTGATTGGTGGGTGCTCTCTATCCAGAGGCGGCGAAGGGACAGCAACCCCCCAATGATTTCCACGTCCTCCTGCTGCACTTCCTTCACTGACGTGAGGATTAACACGGAGAGGTTCGAGAGATGCGAGGGGTCTCTCTTTATCCATCTTCGCAGTGCTGAGAGTTTGCTGGGCATGTACGACACAAATTCGCGGAGATGTACAGGAGGCATCCAGTGTTCTCCCAAGAGATCCATCAGTTCAGATGATGTTTCTTCGGAATTGCAACTAATACTTAGGCTTTCGATATGATGTAGGTTGCACAGAGACTTTAAGAAACCTTCATACAAATCTGAACTATCATCGTTGAAGTCAATCTGAAGCTCCCTCAGTCTTGCCAGGTTGCCAAGCTCTTGTGCAATAATGTTCAGAGAGATAAAGATGCCCCTCAACACTTCTATGGATGTCAGATTCTGCAACACACCAGCTGGAACCACCTTACAGGGATAAACATATAGGTAGATTAATCTTCTCAAACTACAAATGGTGGACGGCACTTCATCTAGCTTATAATTGTCTTTAAGATCCAACACTTCCAAAAACTGCAGGTTTCCTATCTCAACCGGGAGTTTATTAATATTGGTACATGAAAGACCTAGGTACCTTAGGTGAACTAAATGTCCAACATCCTTGAGGTCAAGCTGCAGGCTGCTACTTTCCCCAAGATTACAGTCCGACAGATCAAGTACACGCAAAACTTCAAACCTTGACAGAGCTGGCATGATACTAACAGCAAGTGGAAAGATAGTAATTGACCTCACTCGTGACATACTCATGATATTTGTGAGAGGATTGGCTTGATGATCTTCATTTTATTCTGAAGTGACAAACGGCGAACATTGCTTTGTGAAGATATGTTATTCCCAGTGCCATCCAATAGGTTAACAAACTTCGCTTCATGTGACAAGCTGCAGATAAGGTCCAGAACCATATCATGTACACGACAAGCATATACTTGTCCTGCAAAATCATATAGTGGCTGGATCATACTTCTATTAATGAGCTGGTTGAAGTAGTTTAATCCGACCAAAAACAGACTGGTCCCTTGATCTCCATGGTGAACAAATCCTTCGGCCACCCACTTCCATATCAGTCTATCTCTATAAATCTTGCTATCTTCTGGATATATACATAGGTATAGTAGACAAGTTTTCAGATGAGGCGGTAGATTATAATAGCTGAAAGATAGTATTCTCTGCATCTCAACCAAACTGTTATCTTTTGTTAGTCCACAGCCAAGGGACTGGAGCAGAATATCCCATTCACTCTTTGGTTTCACCTCCTGGCCACTAGCCAAAGCACTAGCAATAGTAATGATGGCTAGTGGTACCCCACCACATTTCTTCAATATATCTTGAGACACTTGTTCAAATTCATTTGGGCATCCACTCTCGTCGGCAAATACTCTTTTATGGAAGAGCCTTCTGGAGTCATTGGTACAAAGAGGTTTCATATGATAAATTGAATCATCAACTGATGAGCAACATGATTTGGAGACATTCAAATCTCGGGTTGTGGTGATTAGCCGACTGCCTAGATTGTTATTGATAGAGAAAGCAAGGTTGATGTATCTCCACAATTTTTCATCCCATATATCATCAATTATGACGAGGTACCTACATTAGTTCAGAGCATCAGTTTAAGGTCTACACATATCAAAAAACTGAGGGCATACGAATATATGGGTGGAACTAACCATGTATAAGGGCGTATATTCATAAACAAACTCGTAACAGACATGCATCTTAAACTTGATAACCTTACATCACGAAGCATGCATTATGATCCTCCAATCAAATGACGAAAAAAATGAATAAATATATAAGATTCAAGGGAGTAAAACACAACTAGCAAATTGCTGAATCAGTGACCATATGTAGAATACAATTAACTACATAAGTTAAAATGGTCAGGTAGATATATTGAAAAAGATCCTAGTATCGATTGGCCCACCAATTTAATATATGGCAGCTAATGAACCTCTTGGAGATTCACTCAAATAGTATGGCATTATCTTTTCATCTATATTTTGTGATAGTAAGTCTCCAGAAAAAAGGCATACATGGTGAATATAATGAGTTAGTGAAGGGACAATTTAACTTTTTGTTTGGATCCAATATACAATAGTTTAGGAAGTTTATCGGCCAGCCTTTGGCACACATTGCCACCCTTTAAAACTGGACGGGTCAAGAAAGAGATGGTAATAAGTTTGATTTAAATTTTTTAAACATTTATCTTCCTCTTTCTTTCCTTACTTGTTACAGTTGTCATTACACTCACTTCGGTGTAATGCAAAATGTTTAGATGGATTTCTTGGACCAATGCCAATAAGTTTCAGCCAGAGTAACATAGTATATACTTCTACATGCTTGAAATTTATCACCTAGAAGGTTTACAGTTTAGTGTGAACTGCATATGCCAGTAAAGGTGGCCTCAATGAAAAATTATTCTGAACCCTCCCGCTACAATATCTTTATACACTTTCAGTATTACTTGTACAACTAGCATAGGAAGTAAACATGTTATAGTGCACAATTTTGCTGTAAGTGATGCATACCTCTTGTTCTCAAGGAATTCACGAAGCTTGTCGATAAGCTGTGTTGCATCCAGTATCAAAAGATCTGAGTTAGAGTTGCCAGGGTCTGAGTTTGATTTTTCGGAGATCAATGAGGATATCCCTGAAAACCTTCTTGATATCAGGGTTCTGCCCGACAGGAACAAATGCGTGACAACCAATATCACCTTTAATCTTCTCGTATACTGCTTTGGCAAGAGTGGTCTTGCCCAACCCTCCAAATCCAACAATGGAGACCTTCTTCAGTTTCTTGGAAGAGGCATCATCGCCTCCAAGGAGAGCAAACTCATGAGCTCCTGATCTCTCTTCCCATAGATGCCAACTAGCTCTGCCGCTTCTATGTACAGAGCACGAAGACGAGGATCGATTGCTTCAATAGGAGTAGAAGCAATACCAGCGAACTTGTTCCTGTCACGCCTAGCAGCCACCTCCTGGAGTTCCTTCTTGATGTCCTTCATCGCGTGAGCTATCCCATGCTTATCCACGACTTTCTTCAACAACTTGGTGGTCCTCTTGACGAGCCCCTTGAATCCGTTGGTGTTGTCTTCGGGCTCAATGCCATGGACCCGTACGAGGAACTTGTCCACCACATCCTCAATGATGTAGGAGAGGTCTCTGACCTCATCGGCCCAAAGCTTGTCTTGGCGGTCGAGCTGGTCCGCGGCACCTCACCAATCTTGATGAGCGCAGCGTTCATGGTGTTGAGTTCTTTCAGGAGGTCCTCGATATTTTCTTGACACCCTTGTGCAGCTTGTACTCCCCACAAGCAGTTCCCCAGCTTGGGGATCAGCTTGGCAATGGCACCCGTGACAATATCCATGAGAGCTCTCTGGATCAATCAGCTGAAACCTGCAAATCGATGAACGTAGAGATCTGTAACACAATCCAAGCTCTGGTGGAACTGAGTTGCCAAGCCAAATCAATGAATGTTGGGATCTGGACCAAGCCCACCCACCTTTGGTGCTACACAAGAGAGCAGAACACAACGTCGCGCTGTGGGGACAACGAAGCGGAAGCGGCGGTTGGGCACCAGAGGCCAGATCTGTGAGCGTGGAGGTCGCTTCACTCGATTAAACGCTTCACTCAGTGGGTCAGTGGATTCGATGCATGGTGCTCTGAATAATGGCCTGCAAAATAGATGAATATGGGAGCTCTAGAACTGTGTGACGCTTTAATTTCAACGAGCTCTAGAACTGAGTTGCCAATCCAAAATGCGAGATCCATCCAAGCCCACCTTTGATACTTCATGGCAGAGTAGAACACAGCGGCGGCTTCAACACCGGATGGCCATCACCGTTGATGCTTCACCGGCAGAGCATAACACAGCGGCGGCGTAGGGGACAAGACGGCAGCGGAGGTCGCTTCACTCGGTCTGGAAGAATAAGTAAGAACTTATAATCTAGCAAATCAGCAGAGTAATAAGAACAGAATAGCAAGAACGATGGGATGGAAATTTTTACCAGGCCGCTAGCCGGGCCAGTGCCTTGGATGCATGGTGCTCTGAATAATGACTGGAAACTGCCACCCTGGATTCAACCAACGCAAATTGATGGGACTCATCAAGCAGGACAAGTAATAACTTTTTAGACACAAGCATTGCTACTTTACTGGAAAACAAATAGGCAAGAAACATGCCCCAAATGTCCATGGAGGTTGGATGAGATCAGCAACTGTATTCAGTCAACACAAATCGATCAGAATCTCTAGCAGGAAATATACCCAAAAATGTACCCAAAAATGTCCACGGGTGAGGAGCAGAGGAAGGCCAACAACAGCAGTCAGTTGGCAGTGGCGAGGCCGGGGGAGGTGGGATGAGATCAGCAACGGAGGCGAGGATCGATCTTATTCCAGGGAGCGCAATGGAGGAGAGCACTCTGTCGGTGGTGGAGATGAGGAGCAGAGGAAGACCAGCAACAGCAGTTCAAGAGATAGAGAGCCCCCACGATGCCTTTGCCTCCCAACAGTAGTGCTTTTGGCTCATGTAATCATTCAGTGCAGTGGGTCATACAGGGACAGTGATTCAGAGACAATAATTGTACGTCCTCTCATTTCTCTGAATCTCCCTCATGCACCTGCCGGTCATCTACCATCTCTCCATCCTTCATGCATTTATCAGTTAATGACACTATTAATTTTACTCACTCAGGTTCATCTTTGCAACTGGTAAAGAATTGAATCCTTCCGTTCAGTTTGAAAATTTCGGTTTTGGTAGTAATACTCAATGCCATTGAGTACTGCTCCTACTAGGAAAAGCATAGTTTCAGATTATGAACATAGGTTAAACTGTAACAGAACCTGAAACTTACCTACAAAACTAAGGGATCATGAACATACGCTAAACTGTAACAATAAACTCATAGTTTCAGCTCACAACTTGAAGACCTAAAAATGTGTGACAGTCTTTATAAACCCAAACAACAATGGTAAATATATCCATGTCAACAACAACTTGTTAGAGCATCTCCAACAACTTATGAGTTTACTTGTTAACTAACAAGGTATCTTACAATTAATCCAATGGTTGTATGTAAGATGACCAACAGGAGGTGAGGGAATATGGAGCTTGCTCTCTTTGTCTTGCAGCTTGTGCACAAGTTATTGTTTCATGTTCATACAATCTCACTCTCTCTCTTTATTTATTTTTTGACACATCATCAAAGATGCTTATATGGCAAATTTACCAACAACCATCTTATATTTACTAGAGATGTCCTTACTAGCATCATTAACTGATAAATGCGATTAGACCTGGATTAGTAAAATTAGCAGCGCAACAAAATCCCAATTTTAAAATGAATCTTCAACTAGTCCCTTCACCAATCAATTTCGTTCAGAGGAAATCTTCAGCAGCCAGTTCTATTCTCTTATTACTTGCGTTTTGCAATTAAAAATATTAAATGACTCCTAACTACTAGTCTCACCTACTCAAATATATTTTCACATGGATGCCAAGGTAACTTCATAGAGCAAAATAATAGAATTATTTTCGCATGGATGCACCTCATCCTCCTCCGACATCAACTTCGACGCCCCCCAGACGACGACCCCCTACGCAGTCTTCGCCATGTACCGCGGCAGTTGCAGAGACAAGGGGAAGGGCGCGGCGCTGACAACCGTGGTTGCTACGTGGATTCGGCTAGTCATGGGCCGGCGGCGGCTGCGAGCGGCTGGTGCGGAGGTTCGTGGCGGCGGCCGGTTCTGGCGGCGGCGGCAGCTATCGTGTCGCGGCAGGGTGCAGGGGGCGGAGGGCACCGGTGGCAGGGTCGTGCTCGTGCACACTTGGGCCGGCCCCTGGCTTGGTGTGGCTGCCTGCTTGAGTTTGTGTCACTTAGATGGGCGTGTCTAACTTCCTGAAGTTTGTTGACTTCTTTTTCTGCTTGGACTGCCCATGGTAATGTTGCAAGCCTACTTTTAGCCATTGGTTTAATACCTTGTACTTCTTTCGAATACTATTTTTTGGGGGTATATGCGACAACCTATGCATCCCCACACGGCATTAATCTACAGACAGAAATATAGGAAGAGAGTGAAGGCAAGGAGGTTGTTACGATACGTTACGCAGATGGCGTCGTTGTGGTCGAGCGTGGTGTCTCTCTCATGTGCATTTCGTCGAGTCACCCGAGTGCTTCCAGGAAGCAGCTTCTATTATTTCTTGTAGCAGGGCGAGGTGTCGTCCTCCAGCGAATCGGCAAACAGGATCTGTACGCCATGAAGGTGGAGCCAAATGGGTTTTGTCACCCACCACATTTGAAATGTTAGACCCACGTTAGTACTTTGCAGAGAGAAAGGAAAACACAAATAGCACTAGTAATACTGTGAAAGCCGCTGTTATCTTACCTGGTCATTCTGTGGAACACCTTCAGTGCGGTGACCGAGACATCACCACTGAGAGGTAGGATTACTGGAAGAAGGAGACGGATCACCAGAGCGAGGGTCAGGTCGTGCTTCGGATTGACTTGATGCCACTGTTTTAAATAGCCCGCTATAGCACGCTATAGCGTTTACAAAAGGTCTTGCACTAAAAGACTTTGGTCCAAACAAATAAACAAACATTTTAAATAGCGTATTTATAAACCGCTTATAAAGACGCTATAAAGATTTTGGAAGAGGTCCGCCGCTAAGATGCTTAGCGCGCTATTTAAAACTATGCTTGATGCCCTCGAATAGCAGATCGATGCTGCCTCCAGAACAGCGAGAGTCAGGGCGTAGGTGACGAGGGGGGCGGGGGCGGTGGAGGTAGGCTTGGGCGCCCCACCGGCGAGCAGGTGGCGGGCGGGCGGGAGGAAGGAAGGGATGGATAGCTCATAACATGCCAGCGGAGCCCTCCCATCGCCATCGGGGCCTGCCGGAATCACCTTGTCGCCCATTGGTCGCTGGACGCTGGGCGGGAGGAAGGTTTCCCTTTTTTTTTCCTTTGTCTGTCTGTCTGTCTGTAGTTGTGTCACGAACGACGAACCCAGCTTAATCCATTCAGAGATCCATGATACAGAGAGTGATCACATGAAGAGGGAACCTGGCACTAAATACTCCCCCCCACACACACACCTACAGGTGGCCCTTCGGTCCACTGAACCTCGCACACCTACTGCTACAGGCGGTCATTCCTCTGCTTCAGTTTTTCTTTTTTTGCGATGGATTCCTCTGCTTCAGTTGACTGACTGCTGGGTCCCGCCGTCTTCGCCGGTCCACCCTCAGGAGTTCCTTGGGCCGGCGACAGGTGCTCCGCCATCGCTGACGACAGTGAGCGCGTGACATGTTGTGGGGATTACGCGCTGACTACCCGGGATCCGCCTAGTAAATTGATTGGGGAACCGGGCTGTTTTTTTGTGGATTCAGAACCTAGCTGAGAGCAATGCGTACAGCCACTTGCTTTCTACTTTTTCGAGTTCAGTGATGGTAAGTACGCGTAGCTTCCTAGTTGTCTCACTTCAGTTGGTTCAGTACCATAGTTCAGTGTTCATGTATGTTCAGTAGTAGCATGGTTCAGTCAACACGGTAAAAGAAAATATCAATGGAAGTTTAGTGTTGATCATGTCCAGTAGCATACCTAAGAGCTTTGAATATTTTTTATCAGTTACTGGTGCTGCTTTTTACATCTCTTCCTTTTCATTTTTTTAAGCATAGGTGAGTATGAGAGGTACTTTGGCAGTAATGGCTTTTATTTTTTCAGGTTTTCATTGTTCAGAGTTGATATATGTTCAAAAGCGTACTTCAGACTTCAGAGCTAGGTTTTTTTTACCAAGATTCGGTGATGAGAATTGAGAAGTAGCTTCGTAGTGTATTTACCAAGTTTCAGAGACAGTTTCTTCACTGTCATTGCTCGCAGCCGCCGCCTTCACAGCACAGTCACTCTGCCACTGCGCTTGTGGGAGCTTTTTGATGTATGGCTGCTAGGCGCGCGGATCAGTTGATAGGCTAGAATCCCTTTTATTTGTGGAGGCTAGAATCTCTTTCAGTTATCAGATATTTTTCTTTCTTCAGTTTATGTATCAGTCCGACATGTGGCACTTTCTATGTGCTTATGTCAGTCATTCCAATCTCAGTTTTAGGCTTCGATGAGTTTGTACCAAGAAAGGCTCGCGCCTCGCTTTATATATAAAGCATCGATCACCATACAAACCAATGCATACAACTCACCCCCACAACACACACACTTAAAGCAAGATACAAGGGTGTATAAGAACAGCTAGACCACCCCATCCACTCCAAGCAACTACATGTAGGCGCACCAATTGGAGTCTCCGGATACCTCAACCGTGAACGGGTCATCATGAAGAGTGAAAGCTGTGCACGACAAGCCGAACACTTCAAGGCGGTGCCTTCAAGAAGGGCATGACACAGGAGTACCGCCACCGCCCGATCCCGCGATCAAGGTTTCCCTCAGAGCAATTAGAGCACTTAGAAGAGCCGCGACGACGCCTTCAAGAAGGAGACGACACCCATAGGCGACGTCGCCGTCGGCTTGCCAGAGCCAAAGCAGGTTTTTACCCCGGGAAGTCCTTAAAGCCACCGAGGCGAGGCATAGCAAGCCAGGCCCACCCTATCCACCCCTTCGGTTGTCGCACCCTGACCACCACACCGCCCGCACGGTCATGGCAGCCAGCTCACACCCGAGCCGTGAGCTCCACCCATGAGCCCACGCCTCCCACCTCCAGGGCCGCCGCCCCGACACCATCCCCAACCGAAGCTTGCAGCCATGACCGGCAAAGAGACGGGCAGGAAGGCACCTCCTTCCCTTACTGGACAAGGACAGTCGGAGGCTCACCCACTGGCGGCCGCGCTCGACGCCACCGCCCCGATCTGCTAAGCCGTGCAAGGGCGAAGCTCCCGGTCGCCACCTAACGGGAGGCAAGGATGGTTCCGTGGCCCTCCCGGCCTCGGCTCCATCCCTCAATGGTAGCCATCGCTGGGAAAGGTCCAGCCCTATGCCGAGGCATGTGCAAGCTCAGCAGGGGCTGGATTGGAGAGCCGCACTCGGACCGGCGCCATGGTTGGACAAGACCTAACCAGCGGCAGCCATGCACCACCAGCATCCACACACAGCCGGACGGCGAGGTGCAACAGCGACCCGAGCCGCCGATCGCCGAGCTCCCGCGTGTCTTGCCGAGCCACTCAGCGGTCCCGAGCCAGCGCCGGCCGTGGCGCAGCCCGCCACAGATCTGGCGCGCCCAACAAACGCAGCCGCTTCGCAACACCACGATCACCTCCACCACCGCAGAGCCGCCAGCAAGCACTGGCCAGGTCGTCGCCCGTCACGCCCCGCTATGGCAGGCCTCCACCGCCATGCCGACCGGGCTTCGCCGCCGAAGCTTCGCGCGGTGGGGGAGGAGTAGAAAAGGGAGGAGGAGGGGGTCCCGGCGGCGGCGGTGCTAGGGTTACTCCCGTGACGCGCGTCGCGGGAGGAGGAGAGAAGGCAGAGTATCTCCTTGTCTCTTGACTCTTTCACCCCCTTTCATCTATGCAGTCATTAGTGTTCAATGCTTTTGTTTCCAAAAAATTTCAATATTATGTTAGTAATATTAGTGTGTGCTCTGTCCTTAGTTTCAGTATTTCAGTTTAAGTCATGTATCATTTATCAGTTTTCAGTTGATGTAATTCATCAGATTTCAGTTATCAAATGTTTATTTTTCTTCAGTTTACTTATCAGTCAACGTGTGGCACTATCTATGTTTTATGTCTTGACCACTCAGTTATTTTCAACCTCAGTTTTAGACTTTGATGAATTTCTAGACTTGTAGTGTTCGATCTAGTTTTTTTGCAGATCAGGTGGTAGAAGCAGAGAGGGTGTGCGCATAGGGCAGTAGTAGACGTTGGAGCTCATGCAGGTCAGTACTCAGTAACCTCAACCCCATCTTTCTGTTTTGGATCTTCAAACTCTTGATGCTCCGACCTAGTATGCTCTCTTCTCTCTTCTACTCCCTCCGTTCCCAAATAATTGTCTTTCTAGCCATCTCAAATAGACTACAACATACGAATGTATGTAGACATGTTTTAGAGTGTAGGTTCACTCATTTTGCTCCGTATGTAGTCACTTGTTGAAATCTCTTGAAAGACAATTATTTAGGAACGGAGGGAGTAGCTTGCATTGCTGCGTCTCTTGGAGAAGAAGAAGACCATCTCTGACCAGCAGCACTTTCAGAGATGGGGAGTGCTGGGCATTACCAGCACAGACGTATTCTTTTTTTCGTTTGAGCGTATTCGGGTAAGAAGAATCCCATCCAGAGAAAAACCAGGCCCGTTAACCCGGGGGTGGGTCGGGAGGATAGCAGACATAGGCAGCGGGCCAGCAACTCAATTTGACTGAGACCCAACTGAAAATCAGTTGAGCATTTTTCAAACCAGGACTCAAAACAAATGCACACACCCGTCACACATTCATTGGACAAAAAATTCGACTTAGATCCAAATCAAAAATCAGTTGGCTGATAATTAATATTTTCTGAAGTACCAAACCCCACAATGAAGTACAGTTGTTCTCAAATCAAGAAGCTCAGGTGAGCCCCAAATTTCAGTTATTACAAACATGATAAGACACCCTCAGGTTTGTCCGGTTCAGCGAAAAAAAATAACACCAGCATGAGAAAGCACACACTGATGGCCTCGCCCAAAGCAAAGCATGCTATCTTTCGAAGAGAGCAGCTCACTCCAACACCCTTACTTTAGTCCATTACAAAACTAAGCAATATCTCTTTCTGCAAACGTCTGCCATTTAAAGAAGCACAACACACAAGTTCCAGTGAAGCTCAGAACTTTTTTCATCGTTCAATTTTTCGCATGATCCGCCGTGAAACATCTTGGGTGCCACCAGCATTAACCTGTGCGCCCTGCTACCTGCACATCACACAAGTCTTTTGTGTCACTCCGTGTAGGCTAGACCAATGAATGAAGCATCCAGTATGCAACTTTCTCAACTAAACAGATGGAATCCATGGCTATCCCTGAAATTCATCACCAAATCACAACATCCCTCCATGCTAACAGGAACTATATCAAAACCAGAAGCACACTGCATAGTGTTCCACTGACTCTTTTCTACTGCAAACTAAGACATTTTTCCTGTATTACACTACCTAGCTATATGATTCAGATTATCACTGGTTAAGTACTAATTTTCTGAATGCTATAAACATAAATAATTTGATCTTTTACACATACCAAAAAAAATTACAAGGTCGTTTCACTTGTTGAGATTTCAAAGCTACTATATACATAGAATTCACGGAAAATACTCTGTTTCCCTCTAAAAGGCCACCTACATGAATCTTGCTTATTTCTCAGGATAAAACCTTCACAACCGGCTAGTAATTGATCCCGTAGCTTAGCAGTTTCGTCATATATAACCCCTTCTAGTTTTAGAGCGGTGAAATTAGTGCTAGCACTCTAGCTACAGAGATAAACTGTATGACGTTGAGTACTTGTCACCTAATTAAAACAGCACCCCTGTCCATAAATATTCACAAAATCTACCAACTATCCTTCTACAAAGGGAAAACTTTGTTTTTGCCACTCTAGTTTTTGCCAACTTTGCTTATGCCACTCTAGAATTTGACATCTCACTTTTGCCACTGTTAGCTTTTGATAATACATCACAAATGCCATTCCGTGACAAAAACGATAATTTTTCATTTCACTTTTGCCACTCTTAGCATTTGACATGTATCACAATTGCCACTTGGAAAATTTTGTTTTTGCCATGGAAGGGCAAAAGTGATATATTGTCAAAAGCTAAGAGTGGCAAAAGTGAAATGTCAAATTCTAGAGTGGCATAAGCAAAGTGGGCAAAAACTAGAGTGGCAAAAACAAAGTTTTCCCTTCTACAAAAATGCATTAAAAAATCCTTAGCTTTCATCAGCCCTTGCCAAAAATTAGATTTGAGCAAGTTTCAGACTACAGTGTGTCAAGTTCACTTTTCTGGTCAGATATTTATGCCTATGCAATTTTTGTAAATACCTTAATCTGTTTTACTTTTCCATATAGCCACTAGAGCACAGTTGATCAACAGATGGACAAGCTGAGCTCTAGAAGATGGAGAAAGATGGAAAACATAATAGGAAAACACGTACTACATACCTGATGCAATGTGAGTCACTCAGCGTCAGAAAATCATTTCTCCACCACGTACCCCGAAAAATGATGGTCCTTCTCCATCTCGTCCACAGACAAATCGTCATCATGAGCGCCTTGGGAGATTTAGAGATCAAATTCATGCAGAAAGTAATAAGGTCATGAGAAAACACAACTTTTCTGGATCATGATCGTACATGCATTGAGTAATTAGTAGGGGGGAGGGGGTGCTGCAGGGTGAGTACCTTGTGCTATAGGCGGACTCGTAAGAATTTCAATCTTCGGATGGTTGGGATGGGCGTGGAGTGTGTGTGCCACCACGGCTGCCGCTTCCTTGGCCTCCCCAACCCTCGCTCCACCACAATACATAAAAACCCGGACAATTCGCCGGAGGGAGAGCAGGTTCCCTTCCAGGCCCAAGTCGAAACCACAGTTACCATCCTCTTTCGCCACCCGCACACCAAGACTGAACCCAACTTCTTCCACCCTTGGCAAAGCTCCTGATTCGAACTTTATCTGCGCCGCTGATCCGCAAATCAACTCAAATTTTACCATACGGGGGAACCCATTTGCACCGATCACAAGCAGACGCTGTGTTTGGTGGGTGCTCCTGATGCGGAGACGACGAAGGGACAGCAACCCCCCAATGATTTCCACGTCCTCCTGCTGCACTTCCTTCACTAATACGAGGGTTAACACGCAGAGGTTTGAGAGGTGCGAGGGGTCTCTCTTTATCCACCCTCGCAGTGAAGAGAGTTGGGTGGGCATGCGTGACTCAAATTCGCGGAGATGTGCAGGAGGCACCCAACGTTCTCCCAAGAGGTCCATTAGTTCAAAAGATGTTTCTCTGAAATTGCATACAATACATGGACTTTGGATCTCATGTAGGTTGTGATGAATAATTAGACTTTCAAAGGCGATGCAGGTTGCACAGAGAATCAACGAAACCTTCATACAAAGCCAAACTGCCATCCTTGAAGCAAATCTCAAGCTCCCTCAGTCTTGCCAGGTTGCCAAGCTCTTGTGCAATAATGTTCAGAGAGACCACAATCCCCCTCAACACTTCTATGGATGTCAGATTCTGCAGCACACCAGCTGGAACCACCTTAGAAGGATAAACAGTCAGGCAGATTAATCTTATCAAATTACAAACAATGGGCGGCAATTCATCTAGCTCAGAATTGTATCCAAGATCCAACACCTCCAAAAACTGCAGGCTTCCTATCTCAGCCGGTAGTTTACTAATTTTGGTACATGATAGACCTAGGTACCTTAGGTGAACTAAATGTCCAACATCCTTGAGGTTAAGCTGCAGGTTGCTACTTTCCCCAAGATTACATTCCGACAGATCAAGTACACGTAAAACTTCAAACCTTAAAAGAGATGGCATGATATTGATAGCACGTGGAAATATAGTGATTGATCTCACTCGTGATATACCCGTGAAATTTCTGACAGGTGTGACTTGATGATCTTTATTTCTATCTTGAAGGGACAAACGACGAACAATGCCTTGAAAAGACATGCTATCCCCAGTACCATCCAATACATTAACAAACTTTGCTTCATGTGACAAGTTGCGGATAAGATCAAGAACCATATCATGTACACGACAAGCCTCTACCTGGCCTAGATCATCATATATTGGCTGGATCATACTTCTATTAATGAGCTGGTTGAAGTAGTTTAATCCGAGCAAAAACAGGCTAGTCCCTTGGTTTCCACGGTGGACAAATCCTTCGGCCACCCACTTCCATATCAGCCTATCTCTATCAATCTCGCTATCTTCTGGGTATATACTTAGATACAATAGACAAGTTCTCAGATGATAAGGTAGATCATAATAGCTGAAAGATAGTATCCTCCGCATCTCATCTAAATCGTTACCTTCTGTTAGTCCAGAGCCAATGGACTCGAGCAGAATATCCCACTCACGCTTTGGTTTCACCTTCTGTCCACCAGCCAAAGCACTAGCTATAGTAATTATGGCTAGTGGTACCCCACCACATTTCTTAAGAATATCTCTAGACACTTGTTCAAATTCATTTGGACATCCACTCCCGATGGGAAATATTCTTTTGTAGAAGAGCCTTCTGGAGTCGTCGACAGAAAGCGGTTCCATTTGATAAACAGAATCATCGACCGACAAGCAACATGATTCAGAGACGTCAAAATTGCGGGTTGTGATGATTAGCCGACTGCCTATATTGTTCCTGTTAGAGAATACGATGTTGATGTCTTTCCACATTTTTTCATCCCATATATCATCAATTATGACGAGGTACCTACAATAATTCAGAGTACCAGTGTAAGGACCATACACATCAATGCATTATGAATATGTGGGTGGAACTATACATCTATAAGGGTGTATATTCAGAAACAAACTAATAAGAAGCATGCGTCACAAAATCAATAATATGATCTCACGAAGCATGCAGTATGAGCCGCCAATCAGATGATGGACAAAATGAACAAATATTTTAGATTCAAGTGAGTAAAACACAACTAACAAATTGTTGAATCAGTGACCATACGTAGTTAAGTCAGGAAGTTCAAATGGTCAGTAGATATATCGGAAAGACCCTAGCTAGTACAGATCGGCACACCAATCTAATACGTGGTGCAGCTAACGAACTTCTTGGAGACTCAAATATTGTGGAATTCTCCTGTCATCTATATTTAAACTTCCGTAAAAAGGCATACATGGAAAATATAATGTGATGGTGAAGACCCTAGTACAGATTGGCACCCCAATTTAATACATGGTGCAGCTAATAAACCTCTTGGAGACTCAAATGGTGTGGCATTATCCTGTTGTTTATATTTAAGTTTCCATAAAAAGGCATACATGGCAAATATAATGTGATAGTGAAGAGACAATTTAACTTCCTGTTTTGTCATCAATCCAATATACATCATAGAATGTGATAATGAAGAAACAATTGGGTAGCCTTTGGGCGATCATTGCCACCCTTTAAAATCTATATTTAAAAACTAGGTGGGTTTGGAGAAAGATAGAGATAAGGATTTAAAATTTGGTAACATTTATATTCCTCTTTCTTTCCTTTACTTTCGTGTATTATATCTGATGCAGTTTTCACTACACTCACTCTGGTGTAATGTTAAATGCTTAGATGGGTTTCTTGGACCAATGCCAATAAGTTTCAGCCATGTTAACTAATGTACTTAGATGGTGTACTTCCTAATTATATTTACATAAAGGAGGGAAAAATCGAACATATATCCTATAGAGTCTGGAAATTTAGCACCTACTTCCTCGGTGACATAATGTAATGCATGTAGATTTTTCGAAAAGTCAAGCTTTATAAACTTTGACCAAGTTTATAGAGAAAAATATTTATATCTATAATGCCAAGAATATAAAATATGAAACTACATCTTATGTTGAATCTAATAATATATGTTTAGAATTGGAGATTTATGAGGTTTGACTTTAAAAAAAAATCTATGTACACTACATTGTGGATCGGAGGGTATAAGGTATACAGTTCAGTGCAAACTGCATATGTCAATAAAGGTGACCTTAAAATAAAACTTATTCTGAACTGGCCTTATGTTTGATGGTTACAATGTATTTGTACATTATTAGTTTCACTACTAGCATGGGAAACAAACTAATCATAATAGTGTCATTTTTGCTGTAAGTGATGCATACCTCTTGTTCTCGAGGACTTCACGAAGCTTGTCAATAAGCTGCTTCGCATCAAGTATCACAAGATCTAAGTGAGATTTTCCGAGTTCAATGAGGATATCCCTGAAAACCTTCTTGATCTCAGGGTTCTGACCGACGGAGACAAATGCCCCACAATCAAAATCACCTTTGATCTTTTCGTATACTGCTCTGGCAAGAGTGGTCTTGCCCATCCCACCAAATCCAACAATAGACACCTTTTTCAGTCTCTTGTTAGAGGCATCGTCGTCGGTCTCCAAGGAGAGCAGCCTCATGAGGTCCTGATCCCTCTTCCCATAGATGCCGACGAGCTCTGTTGCTTCTGTGTACAGAGCATGGAGACGAGGATCGATGGCAATTGCTTCGCTAGGATTAGGAGCAATACCATCGAGCCTGTTCCTTTCACGCCTAGCAGCCACCTCCTGGAGTTGCTCCTTGATTTCCTTGACAGCGTCAGCTATGCGATGGTGATTCTTGCCTTTCTTGAACAAGCCGATCATCTTGTTCTTGAGCTCCTTGAATCTGTTGGTGTTGTCATGAGGGTGTTGAATACCTTCGACACGTACCAGGAACTTGTCAACCACATCCTCCATGTTATAGGAGAGCTCTCTGACCTCGTCCGCCCAGAGCTTGACTTGCCTGTCAAGCTGGTCCTGCGGCACCTCGCCAACCTTGATGAGGGCAGCGTGCATGCTCTCAAGCTCCTTCCTGAGAAACTCGACATCTTTCTTGACGCGCTTGTGCAGCTTGTACTCCTCCACGAGCAGCTCGCCCAGCTTGGGGATCAGGCTGCCCATGGCCCCCGTGACAATATTCATGAGAGCTTGCTGGATCAATCAGCTGGAAACGTTTAAATCGATGAATAAGGGGAGCTATAATGCAATCCAATTTGTGTGAATCCTTGAACGAGCTCTAGAACAGATATGCCAAATTAAAGTTTAGATAGGCTCTGGGCCAAGCCCACCTTTGGTGCTTCACGGCAGAGCAGAACACAGCGGCGGCGCACCAGAGGCCAGTTGCATGAGGGTCGCTGCACCAGAGGCAACACGACGGCGGCAGTGTCTCTCTTTCTTCGTGGAGGTTGCTTCACTCAATCTGGGTCTCTCTCTCTCTCTCCGTGGAGGTTGCTTCACTCGATCTGGAAGAAGAAGAAATTATATCTAGCAAATCAGCAGATTAACAAGAAAGATGAGTCCAAGTTACCAGGCCGTTAGCCGGATCAGTGGATTCAACCAACACGAATCAATCAGACTCTAAGAAGGAGAAGTAATAACTTTTTAGATCAAAGCATTTCTACTTTAGCTGGAAACAAATGGACACGAAACATACCCCTAATGTCCACGGGTATCAGTTGACAGGGGCGAACACTGTGATGAGAAAGGCAGCGCAATGGAGGAGACTGAGATGAGAGGAAGGGAGCACTCTGTCGGTGGTGGAGATGAGGAGCAGAGGAAGACCAACAACAGCAGGTCAACAGACATAGAGCCTCCACGATGCCTCCCAATACCAATAGTAGTGCTTTTGGCTCATGTAATTATTCAGTGCAGTGGGCCATACAGGGACAGTGATTCAGAGACAATAATTGTACGTCCTCTCATTTCTCTGAATCTCGTTGGTCAGTGCAGTGCACCTGCCAGGCTTCATGCATTTATCAGCTAATGACACTACTGTAGTAATTATACTCACTAGTGTTACTCTTTGCAGCTGGTAAAGAATTGAGCCCCTCCGCTCAGTTTGAAAATTTCGGTTTGGCAGTGAATCCTCATTCCCTTTGAGTACTACTCCTACAAGGGAAAGCTTGTGGGGCCCCTTTTTAATTCATAGCAGCCATAATTTCAAATATATAATTTGGATTCATAGCAACCATTTTTTTTTGGATTCATAGAAACCATTTATGTAATGTATAATGGAAACATGTTGCAACAAACAATCACAACCAATGTAACAGCAGACTGAATTTGGATTTACCACAGACCCCTAATATAATCACTTCAGTGAATGGAAATAGAACTTAAATCATGGTTTCAAAGTTCAGAACCTGAAACTTTGGCTACAAAGTTGAGCGATCATGAACAAACGCTAAACTGTAACAGTAAACACATAGTTTCAGCTCACAACTTGAAATGAAGGAGAGGTAGGTGGCACTCAGTGCAAGCGAGGAGCAGAGGAAGACCAACAACAGGCAGTCAAGATACGAATCCCTCGAAATAGTACGAAATGCTTTTGGAGGCGAGGAAATGAGAGGAAGACCAGCAACAGCAGTCAAGATATACGAATCCCTCGGAATAGTACGTAATGCTTTTGGCTCATGTGTTTGTCCAGTGGTCGAAGGTGCGTTGGATGTGGGAAAAGGTGCGTATGATCGTGAGTGGTAAACAAGAAAGGGAGTAGTGCTTTCGCCTTTCGGTGGGTGGGCGTGGAAAGAAGCCCCCACGATCCCTCGGGACAGTAGTGCTTTTGGCTAGATGTGTTTATTCAGTGGGACATAGACACAGGGATTCAGAGAAAATAATTACATACTATTCACTCTGATCCTCCAGGCACCAGCCATGCTTCGCTGCATTCACTCTGTGTTTGTTCACATATATATACATATATATATATGTGTGTATATATATGGTCCGTCCACCAGGCACCAGCCATGCTTCACTGCATTTACTCTGATCCTCTCATTTCTCTGAATCTCCCTCGATTGGCATTTACCCCTTTCTCTCATTCATGTAGACATTTGCCAGGTGACAAATTACTCCTATAAAATACTCAAAGGCAATCGACATCAAAAATACCCAATGGTCTCAGGTCCCCAATGCATCTGAACTGAAAAAATAAATTAGAAATTGCAAAATGGTCAAAAATTTCTAGAACTTTGTGGAAACATACGTGATCTAGTGTTATACTCCTGTAAAAGGTTTCATGAAGGAATGACTTCAGGGCAAAAACAAAAACAAAATCGTGAGTATAAAAACACATGAATGGTAACTTTTATGTAGTGTCGATTTTTTTTTATTTAGCCCAGAATAACACAAAAGTCATTCATTCGTTGAACTTTTCCCATGAGTGTAACACTAGATCATGTTTGTTTAAAAAGCAGGAATTTTGGGACTTTTGTAATTTCAAAATTATTTTTTTTATTCGCATGCATTGGCACCCGAAAAGCAAAGATCCACGCCCCAATCAATACTCTCTACCAAACCGAAATTTTCAACTGAACAGAGGTACTCAATTATTACCAGCTGCAAAGAGGAACACTAATAAGATACTTCTGGTTGGGTTTATAAGTCTGGGGTTTAGATCTTTGATTTGACTAATAAATCATGTATACCATGGAAAAATATATATATGGTTAAAAAACTTCGTCTGAAGACAAATTTCAAGATATTTATTTTAAAATATAATGCATGTTTTCCTAATCAAATTGAAGAGCTAAAAACGTGTGCCAGCTTTTATAAATCCAAACAACAATTGTAAATATGTCCATGTCGTCAACAACTTGTTAGAGCATCTCCAACAACTTATGAGTTAACTTGTTAACTAACGATGTATCAAATACAATTACTCCAATGGTTGTATGTACGATGATCAATAGGAGGTGAGAGAATATGGAGCTTGCTCTCTTTCTTTATCTTGGAGCTTGTGCACAAGTTATTGGATCATGTTCAAACAAACTATAAAACGACTCTTATTACCTGCGTTTTGCAATTCAAAATATGAAACGACTCTTAACTAGTCCCACCTCCTAGAATATATTTTCACATGGATGCCGAGGTAACTTCGTAGAGCAAAATAATAGAAATATTTTCACATGGATGTAGCTCGTCCTCCTCCGACATCAACTTTCACGCCCCCCAGACGACGACCCCTACGTGGTCTTCGCCATGTACAGCGGCAGGTGCAGTGACAAGGGGAAGGGCAAGGCGCCGCGCCTGTGAATCTTATATTTTTTTTTATTTCCTGTATATATAACTAGTAGAACTATCCTGCCCGGTGATGAACTACTGTCCCTTTTGGTTGACCGACGATAAACTATGCGATGAACTAGTATGATCTTAGGAAGCAGAGACAAGGAACCTCCATAACAGGCCGAATGTTTTTCTGCTTGGACAGCCCATGGTGATGTTGTAAGCCTATTTTCAGCCATTGGTTTAATACCTTGTACTTCTTTCGATACTATTTTGGGGGGGGGGGGGGGTATGCTACAACCTATGCATCCCCACACGACATTGATCTATAGACAGGAAAATAGGAAGAGAGTGAAGGCAAGCAGGTTGTTACCATGTTACGGACATGGTCAAGCGCGGTTTCTCTCTCATGTGCATTTCGTCGACTCACCCGAGTGCTTCCAGGAAGCAGCTTCTTTTTCTTGTAGCAGGCCGAGGTGCCGATCCGTACGCCATGAAAGGTGGAGCCAACTGGGTTCTGTCACCCACCGCAATTGAAAACCACATTTGAAATGTTAGACCCACATTAGTACAATGCAGAGAGAAAGGAAAAGACAAAGTAGTACTAACTGTGAAAGCCACTCTTATATCTTACTTGGTCATTTCGTCAAACACCTTCCGTGAAGACAGGTGACTGGGGCATCATCACTGAGAGAGAGGACTAATGGAAGGAGACGGATGGCAACAGCGAGGTGGGATTCACTTGATGCCCGCGACTAGCAGATGATCGGTGCTGCCTCCAGAACAGTGAGGGTCCGGGCGTTGGTGACAAGGGAGGCGGAGGCGGTGGAGGTAGGCGCCTCACCGGCGAGCAGGTGGCGGAGGGGGAGTGCATCCGGGAGCAGCGGGAGGAAGGAAGGAAGGAAGGGATGGATATCATGGCTTATGTAGATACATGTAGCTTAAATTTTAATTATACTTAAAATAGCTATATATTAATTTAATAGCTAGATAATATAGAAAATGATTTCAAAAAATTGCCTAACTATGGGATTAACATTATAATGTAGTATGCTCCAAGTAGAAACAAATTGAAGTATTGTAGATATGTCCCACAAAAAAGTATTGTAGATAAATATTTTTGGAAGCTAGTACAGAAGGTACCTCCACTTGATGTTTCAAACAATAAAAAAATATGAATTGTTACATATGAAGATAGAGATGAAGATAGTGCACACTAACGTGAAAGGAAGTTGTAGTACAAACTTGAAGGGAAAGAAATAAAAAAAATAGGTTTGTGGAGTGTAATTTATTTTTTCTGGTGGAGTACAAACTTCTTAGCTTGCCTTGAATGTTATGATGCAAAGCCTTAACAATAAAGTTGATTCTTTATGCTAAGAAAAGTTCTTTATCCGTCTGGTTGAGTTGTATACAGTGTCTTGTTCTCCTACCAAAAAAGGCTGGGCATGTGATGATTCTTGTTTGTATCACCTCGATATATCAATTGAATGAAATGTCCTTTATCAAAAAAATGTGATGATTCTTGTTTTGTCTGCAGTGTACGTGTAATCCAGGACCAAGATATGCCAACCTTCCATGATGCTCCGTGCAAGATTTCATTCACCCTTTTCTGCTCGAGGTAGATAAGGATCACTTTATCTGATGACGTGTACTCACGTAATACTCTAAATAAAGCCAAATGGGATATCTTCGTTCTAGCTACAACCATCCATGTGAAGCTAGCAAGGAGTACACTTCTAGCGTGCTTTGTGTGCACAACTACACATTATAAGGAGTCGAGCCTGATTGCCTATAAATACAAATTAAGCTGAGGACATGACAGTTCATCATCTCACAGTCACACAGGCGATCTAATCAGTCCCACAGGTTAGGATACGCATGATTGATCTTCTCTTTTGGAATAGTTTTCTGCAGGTGATTTTGTGTTACAGTTTCAGTTATTTGTTTTGATCAAAGGAAGCAAGCATCACAAGGATGAGTTCCGTGGAAAAGAATCCGGAGGGAGGGAACACTGGTACTGGTGACCACAACCAGAAGACGGAGTGGCCAGAGTTGGTGGGGAAGTCGGTGGAGGAGGCCAAGAAGGTGATTTTGGAGGACAAGCCAGAGGCGTGGATCGTAGTTCTGCCAGTGGGGACAGTTGTGACCATGGAATATCGGATCTACCGTGTTCGCCTCTTTGTCGACAAACTCAACACCATTGCCCAAGTCCCCAGGGTCGGCTAGCAAGCTTGAGAGCTAGCCTGCTGCTCGCGTACATGTATTGCAGCTTGATCATCTCTTCTTGGATATAGCAAGATTGAGATATATAGATCATATACAATAAGAAGTTGCTGCATGGTATGTTAATGGATAATGGAATAAGCCACAGAGTGTGTAATATGGTTAAGGTTTGTATATAAGCGTGCTTGCGTTCAATTAGATTACATATATATGATGACGTATATGTACATCAATCTGTTTAAATATGAACACCCTATACTACATATGTTCAGTTTTATTTAGGAAACTCCACGAAGTGGCATGAAAAACACAGTTATTAAGGACAGCCGTCAAAACCATAAAAGTAGGATAACCACCTAGTAAAACTAGAGATCAAGCAAGGGCAAACAAAGTAACCATGTTAGTATCCTAGTGCTGCGCACCTTCTGCCAGGACCAGCGTTCCAAAAGCAAAAATATATACCGAAGTTGGCCTCCATCACCAAGCACATCTGTCGACCATGTGTAGGGTGTGGGCTCTTTGGTCCCTACTCCAAAAAGGAAAATGAGACCTAATGGTGCCACCATTACTGGAAACAACACCTTCGACTCAAGTATTTCACTTAGAGAATTGCACATCACCGCCTCAATGAGCCCATGGGGAAGTTCCGACTTATCTTACCACTGATGTGTCCCCTCAAATACAAATGACCATTATCCAAGAGGAGAAACAAACTATTTTGACGATGCTTTCAAGGAGAAGACGCTCACAAGTACCGTCAACGGTGGCGCCGACACTTGTCAACTCAAAGTTTTCTCCCAAACTGTTGCAACTTCTGTCCAATGAACCTCCGTGAGGAGGCCCAACACCCGTGCCGAGACAAAGCTATATTGGATATTAAAAAACGCACACCGACACATGATCTGTGATAACATTTCAACTAAAACACAATCTCTTATCTGACCATTATCCATGTTAGGACATATTTCCGTGTCAATCACATCTAAATATGCACCACTCACTATCTCATATATCCTTGCCTTTTTTGGCCCATGAAGCTTAAATAAT
Organism: Aegilops bicornis; assembly: GCA_021605145.1. Classification (NCBI taxonomy): domain Eukaryota; kingdom Viridiplantae; phylum Streptophyta; class Magnoliopsida; order Poales; family Poaceae; genus Aegilops; species Aegilops bicornis. Next base: position 13,751,105 of record CM038669.1, read on the forward strand.
ATGCATCGTACACTGACATTTCTTGATTAGGGATTCCATCATTGTGTCAAATATATCTTCATATAATTTTTCCGTGCGAAAAAATTGATGCATATTAGTTTTGTGTTTCTTTTCCCTCAAACTGAAGCACATATTAAGAAATCGATGTGCAGTGGCCCAATCTATGCAAGATTATTTATAATCAACAACTCAATAAGCTAATGCATTAAGCCTGAACAACCCCTCTTGCTTAGCTCCTTCATAATATGTGAGTTCAAACTAATATGCATGCGTTCATTTTTTACACGGAGGGAGTATTTTAGATATAACCACATTTTAAGAGATGAAAAATGAAGTGTAACTGTTTCTTTTCTCCTGGTATGCATGCCTGAACTATTGGGATTAACAGATCCTAAACTGCACACACATGTATAACTCAATAGTGACCCCATTATGATACTCAAAATAAGCCCTTGTATACTGAGATATATGCGAAAATGCCTAATGGAGCCTCAGCAACATGTGTCTTAGTATCTCAGCTGCTCATATGCATCACGATCATCACTTTTCTGTCATTTATTGCAACTATTCGGTCACACATCTACACCTATATGCCGTATTTCAAAAATAAAGCAAAGTGCACTATCCAAAAAAAGTTCACATGTTAACAAAATGTTTTCATGATGTGAAATGTTCATACCATTCAAAAACATGTTCGTCACATTTAAGAAATGTTCATGAAATCTAACTAATGTTCGACATGTGATTACAAAAATGATCGCTGTGTATTAATTCTTTTCCCTTTTGGAGTAGGGACCAAAGAGCTACATTTCTAACATTGTGAAGTGTAACTGTTTCTTTTTCAAATGATCGTTGTGTATTAATTCTTTTTCATTTGACATTTAAAAATTGCTTATGGTGTATGAAACAATGCTCGAACGTTTAAAAAATATTCACCGTGTATTTAACATGTGTTATATAAGTGTGTGTTCACCATGTATTTAAAAAATGTTCAAGTGCATTTAACAGACGTTCAATGTGTATTCAAATAAATATTCAACGTATATTAGAAAAATATTTAGTGTGTACCTAAAATAATGCAACCTACATACAAAATATGTTCAATGTGTGTTCAAAATAGTTCGAGATGCATTTGAAAAATATAAAAAAGCAAAAAGAACCAACATAAAATGATAAATGAAAACGAAAAATAAAATAAATAAAATAAAACTGATAAAAACCAGTAAAGGAGCACTTAGAAAGAAAAAATGTATCGGAACCATCCCAAAACGGCGCAAAGGTTCCTAAAGAAGCATTGTAGGTAGGAGCTTCCAAAACTAATGCTAATGGGCTGGGCCATTGGAACGAATGCTTGAGAGTTCTCGTAGTAAGCGATTTCTAGCACTTGTGGGTGAGAACAATAGTGCAACAACCCCGTTTCTGAACACATAAAATACAAGCCATGCTTGTGGGCCAATTTCGAAGCAGCACACTGTGACACGTTATGTCTCTTCAAAACTCACTAACCCCCGCACAGACACGTACATTCACTTTTTTAAAAGAAAAACAGGGAGCTTTACAGATACATTCACAATATCCTAGGCCGTGACACGTCTATATTTCCTCACAATAGCTAAACGCCAGTTGACTGGATTGTTTTTTTTTGGGTCAGTGGATTTCGCTTTGAGAAGGAAGAAGGAAGCGCCGAGGGAGAGGAGGAAGGAGATGTTGAGGCTGCCGACGCTGGGGAAGAAGCAACCCTGCTATGTATCGTTAGGGTGGCAGGTGTAGGTTTGCCGGAGAAGCGACCCCACTATCTATCGTAACGAGGGCAGGTGCATTTTCTCTGGTGATTTTTTGGTGGTCGCCGAGCTTACAACGATGGGCGGGGGCACGGTGGTGTTGGGCGGTTTCGGGTAGGGCGGGGCGGCGAGACTGGCACGGTAGCGCCATCGGCCTCGGGCCGCGGCAACAGCCGGTTAGGCCCGCGGTAGATCGGGCGGTTCGAGGTTGAAGACCACGAACAATAATCGTTTCGGAAGGTTGAACAAGATGATCTAGTCTTCCATTTTGCATCTGACGGCTCGCAGGAATCGACATATTTCCTCCAATTACTTTACCTCCTAAAGTGAAACGCAGATGTAGCATGTCTGGGGACCCAAAAATCCATTCAGATAGATGTAGCTAGGTACTTGGATAACATTATAGTACCATGATTTTCTGGAGACTACACTATAATAAGTCCATAGTTTCCGGAGATATAATATTATTATCCTTAATATTAATATTTTGAAATTTAGAATTCCTCAAAACATTATCCTGCATCGCGTACGTGCAAGTAAGCAGTCAAGACCATATCAATTCGCCAGCTACCTGGAGGTTGCTTGCTTGACCCAATCTAATGGATGTGTCCACGAAGAAGCCGTGCATGAAAGTTCGTGTGGCACGTGTACCTTGCTTGCTACGAGAACCTACAATGGATGAAAAAATGAAGCTGCTACCTACTCGTAATCTCTCTACTATATATACATCACTCGGTCGATACATTATGCACCATCAAGTCTGACACAGCGCAAGTCGTTAGCTTGTCGAATACTGAATATCATCGGCCGTTCATCAGTTCGGAGAAGATCGGGTTCGATTTAGTCGGTCAGTAGTACTATACCTGCTGCAGTTAATCTTTTCATTTCGTTGCTGAAATACCTTTATTAAGTTAGCGTTGTTGATGGCTCTGAACCAGCGCAACCACCATGAGCTCCTCTGAGGTCGCCGGCAGTGAGTGCAAGAAGATTTCGTGGCCGGAGGTGGTCGGGCTGACCATCAAGGAGGCCAAGGAGATCATCCTCAAGGACAAGCCTGACGCCGACATCGTCGTCGTGCCGGTTGGTTCGGCGGTGACCGAAGACTTCAGGCCCAACCGCGTCCGCGTCTTCGTCGGCACCGTCGCCGAGATCCCCCACGTTGGCTAGTTGGATTGCCCTTGCTTCCCGTGGCCGGCATAGATGCTGGCTCATGAATAAATCAATAATTGAGGAATAAAAATGTATGCAAGTCATATGTTTGATCGGTCAATAATCTACAGGTTTGTGTGAACTGTGAAGTTCCGTCCATAGCTGATTGAGAAAAACTTAGATCTGTGTGTATTCTGCTTGTTTTGATTGTATTTTCCAAGCAACCGAAGTTCCAACTCAATTTTAATCATATATTCACCACCAAGGAACAATTCTAAAACAATGGAAGGTATGAACTACTAGGAACTGGAATGAATTTGAAAATATAAAATATATAAGTAGAGAAAATCATGATTTACATTAAACAACACACAGCAAATAGCCCAACTAGTAATCACCGTGGCAACGAAAAACATTCAGCAAAAAAACTGATCTATGCAATCTAGCCCAAGCCCAATCGAAGCATATTTTGAATAAAGAAAGTGATGTGCACAGTGAAATCTGAAATGAAACATAAAACCCTTTAACAGTCGCAAGAATGTGCGCCTCTCGCGACAGCTAACCACGACGCAGTTTTTACTGTCGCTGTGTTTTATCGCGTCAAGGAGGAGAGAAACAAAGGTGAGCGACTCTCGCACCTCTCGCACATAGCGCCCATTATTTGTTCTCCTCCCAGCTAGGGTTCACGCCGCCGCCGCCGCCTTCGCCAAGGCCGTGCTCTCTTTCTTCATTTCCCATCCCGAGCTGGACCTCCTCCAACCCCATCTCCCCTGATCTTCTCGATCGACGGATCTCGGAGCGAACCGGAGGGAGGCCAGTGCCCGTTTGCCGAGACAGGGGCGATGAGAAGTGGGTCGCCGCCCGCCGCCGCCATCCCGTCTCAAAGGTCGATGGCGCCGCCATCTTCCTCCCTTCGACTCAGACGCCGCTTCCTCTTCTCCCCTTAGTCACGGGCTAGTGTTCCCTCTGCCTCCATCCCCACGCTTGCAGCGGCGACCCAAGGAGGAGCTCCGGACTCGGCTGGAGGAGCTCGAGCAGCGGTGGTGGTCCACAACGCCATCATGGTCTTCCTTCTGCGGAGCAGCGCGGGCCATAGAGACGCCCTGCCCAGCTGCCGCCGCCCGTCCACCCGATTTAACGAGAGAGGCATCACGGGGAGATGCACGGCAGAGATGCACATGCTCTTCCTCGTGGGATGACGGTGGTGTTCCTTCCTCCAACAAAATTCCAGCCCCTTGATACATAGTCGATTCAGGTTCGCTTTTCATCAGTTTGATGACAAATATTCCTGTTTGGTTGACGGTGGTGATCAAGGGGTGGAATTAGTTCATGCGTACAATTTATTAGCACAGCCCCACACCAGCGAGTACCTATGGCGACGATGATGACGAAGCAAGCTGACTTCTACTTCTGGAGTATTACTGGATGATGCTTTGTACAGCAGCAACACACACGTACACAACAGCCTCTGCTGATCGATTCTGTGGCCGGCCAAAAAACGCTGTGCATGCCAACAAAATCAATTGGACTGCCACAGGTGCCTGCTGTTTCCTTTATTACTAAATTCATGGTATGCAGGGTACATGCATGTATGGATCAATACTTGGATAGTTGCACTGCTGACTGAATAGGTTCGTATGTGAAAACAGCATTTTTTAAGCATAAGAGCATTATACTTATTCAGATTTGGTTGGAACATACATACACCAGCTAGGCCAATTGCTTTTTTCATGCAACTGTTATCATTGCATTGATGTAGCAATATGTTAAGGGAATGTTAGAAGTGTCTTGCTTAGCATTTTCTTTTTGTTTCAAAGAAAAGTGGTTATTGATGTAAACTTGGCATCAAGAAAATTTAATTATATTCAATAATGCAGGGGATGTTAAATCTACTATTATTTGTGAATAGTACTCTCTTTTTTGCTATGGTTCCATTTGTGGTTTCTCATGTAGCAATGTCATGGTTCGTTAAATCTTTCACACACAATGAAATGTTTAGGAAACTCGATCCAGTAAAGTGGAGTGTTAATTTATCTAAATACGTTTAGTAAGTTCATCATGTAGCAAAACTTACATGCTAATGGCCTATCTTTTGCATTGCATATGTTAGATAAGGAGACTCATGTAATATAAAGGAAATTTTGCCATAAAATTTGTCATGAACGTACACTTTATCGGCACTATTTTCCTATATATATTATTTCTGTGCTAGACATTTTTCAGCTAACTAGGAAAAAAATACATCACCAGAAAAGACTACGTAACTCAATAGTTAATCCAGTGCCACATGTAGAAGTAGACTGGTTACAGAATCTTTCCAACAATCTGGCAAGTACTGCATGTATCTAACTTGTTACAGAATGCAAATGACGGAAGAACTCTGACAAGTGCACCTTGATCCTTACTGAAGGAGATTCAACAAAGGCTTTGGCTGTGAGTAATACGAACCTATTAAAAAAATATAGTCTGCGATTTCACTGTCATACTGAAGAGTTTAGCCCGATTTCATTGCAGATGGCGGATGGGATCACTATGGTGTGTTTCCTCTCAGGGGTAAATTTAAATGTGAGAGAAGCAAGCCATAAGCAGTTAATGGAGAATGCAGAGATCCAAAATATAAATAAAATATTAGGTCTGCAACATGAAAAGAAGTATGATAGCACGAAAGGCTTGAGATATGACCACCTTATGATAATGAAAAATTAGTATGCTGGTGTGATGATATGCTTGCATTTTACAATGTTGCAATTCAATTTAAAGAGTTTAGCCTTAATAATATTGCTGCAAGTTTTTATTTGGCACATCATTAGAAGTAGTATTTAGTGTTTCAAATCTGCTCCTAAAAACATTTTAGATATTTGTTTTAGACATAATTAGCTCCATACTTTCTTAGAATGATATTGCCAATTTGTTTCAAGGGATAAAATCGTGACATTATATTGTTCTGTGTAGTTGATTAGTTCTCTCTATGTCCTGAACATTGCAGGACAATGCATGAGATAGCATTTGCATCTACTAATAAGCCAAAGCTACTTAGCCAGGTAAACAAACTTACATGACGACGTGAGCCAACGCCGATTCTCCCTGCCTCTAGCCCCCACCACTACACCACGACACCACAAAGACGACATGCATCTGTTGGTAAAAGTGAGCATCGCCGACACTTTTTTTGTCCCAAACTATACCGACACATAGTGTAACAGTATTATATAACCTCATTGACACATTATCTATCGGCGAAGCACCACCAGAGCACCGACGTAATTTCTGTCGGCAGTTACCATCTTTACTGGTTGTTTGTGTGTCGGCGATTCGTAGGAACAAAAAAAGTGTCGGGGTAGTTTCCTTCCACCCACACCCGAAAAATAAGGCGCGGAAAGAGAGTCATGCGCGCGCGATGAAAAACACAAAGAGTCGGACCAGACCAGAAAAAGAAAAGAAAAAACACACCCGTCCACTCCCCAATCCCCCCTCCCTCTCTCTCTCTACCCGATTGCGCCGCCGCCCCCGACCTAAACCTAACTCAACTGCGCCGCCGCCCCTGATCTGCGTGCCGCCGCCCGTCCTCTGGTCCCCTCGTGCCACATCATCTCCGACCCTGGCCTTCCTCCCCGCAGGGCACCATCCGCCCAGGAGCAGCAGCTCTGTCTGCCATGCCGAGGAGCAGCAGCGCCGTCAACCGCCACCGAGGATCCACTGCTGGTTTTTCTCCACGTGCGACCTCTGCTTCGGCTGATCTCCTTTCCTCTGCCCCGCCTACAGAATACAAGAGGTAAGCTTCTGGTGGGTGAGTGGTTCCTTGTCGCCCCTTCTCTGCCCCACCTCCAGATCTGGTCGCTATAGGTAAGCTTGGTTAGTGGTTTTTCCAGTACGTGTAGGTAACTAATCGGATCCAGCCATGAATTGGTTGGCTTCTTCCAGTAGGTAAATAAATCTATGGTTGTTCTAGTGCGTGCTTCATCTACAAATTTGCAGCATGTAACAATTTATTAGCCGAGGCATTACAAAGGAGGGGGATGCGTGTCATTCTTCTGTTAGAATTGTAATTATGTTCCCCTTTGTGATTGGCATATTTTATTTTTTAATTTCTCCTTTTCTTATTGCGCGGATGCTAGCTTTCATAGCCTCTTATAGCTAAATCTGATTATGTGTGGGCCTATCAAGTCTCAAATGTGATCTGTATGTCCTAATCACGTACACATGTAGTGATGCATCTATTGAAGAGAAGCATTTGTCAGTAACATACTAACAATCAGTCAATCTTCATACGTGTAGGTGGTGAAGGCAAGTAAAGAATTTATGCCGGTTCTGTTACAGGAACAGGTGAATAGGTGATAGTCCTCCTAAGCTGCTTAATGCTACAATTTCTAATGTCATTATAAACATTGGATGCATCAGACTGTCATAATACCTAGTTTTTATATAAAAATGATAATAAATAAGGGCATAATATGATGACAGTAAATCTGGGTTATGGAAGAACATTGAATATTTGGTTTCTACATTTGTATATGTATAGCAGCACCATGATTATGCAAATAGTATCAAATCCTGAGTCTTAATCATGACAGCTAGTAGAAAATGTATGGTTTAGTTTGTAGCCACATACATGTGAATATTATTCCAGCAAGAATTCGAGCTGCTAGCATATATATATCTATCCCAGGTACTTTGCGGATAGGCCAGCGCCGAGCCTTGTTTTTTCTTTTTAGATTTTCCCTTGATGTATTCTCCTTGTTGAACGAACAGTTTCTGGCATCCTGGCATGCCACCATTGTGCTGGTTGGATCTTGGTTACCAATTAATATTCAGGAGATGACTCTCTTTTAATTTATTGATTTCCTTGTTGCGAGGAGAGGGTTGCTGATGCCGATGATTTATAGTTCGGATGATGATGATGGTGACCAGCCACTGATGCTCGAGGATGAAGCAGGATGAACCGAGGTCCTCGAAGCCTATCCCTGATGCTGATGGGTGGACCGTTGTGCCGCCTAGGTGTGATCAGCCTAGGCAATAGTAAATTAAGCATATGAGAAGCAAAACTTGGTGCTATTTGGTCTGAAGGTAAAGAAGTGTCATTGTTTTTTTCTATATCATTGCTGTTGGGTCACCCTTTTACTAATGGAAAAATGTCATGTAATAATATATGCATCTTTAGCTTTGGAACGCACACACACACTAGAGACTTGCTCCGCTGCAGCAGGGAGGGAGGCCCCTAAACTTAAGCATATGGTTTACTATGTCTGGTCTCTACAACTGAAAGCATGGTGATTTGCCTAGTGTGTCTTGTTAGTTAGCTAAGTAGCCATCCATCTGTTGACGGTTATGCACAAGTCATTGACTAGGAACCAATTTCTTCTTTAGTTTCAATTTCCCATCAATGCATTCGCCCTGCTTGCTTGCTTGCCGCCTTTATCTCTTTTTATAAGCACAATAACAAAATCATCATGTCTTACTTGCATTTCTAAAGGTTGTAACAAAATAATCATATGTTTGTTTGATGCAATTTGGCCTTCCCAATTATGGATGTATGGACGGGTATGTATTTCTCTATAAGTATCTTATACCGCACATTAAAATGCATATTCACTTCAAAAGTGGAACACATGACCTGATAATAATGTAGAATATAAGCGACAATGCACTTAACTAGCATTAACATCATGTGTTGTTATTCCTTTTGACTGAGTCATGTGCACATCTGTAAAGTAAAATAAGACGTTCTCGATCATTTAGTGATCTAGAATGAATGGTTTGTTTTCTTCTTGCATTCATACATGTGAATTAAATATATGCACGCGTTTATTAAATATATATTGCCAATGAACATGCCTGCAAGTCTTACCTTAAAATGAATGGTTTACGTACCCAAGTAAGTTGTCGATGCTCTGCTCTAGCCTGCCTAGGTTCTATTCTTTTCTGTTTGTGACACCACACTACCATCTGTCCTGGGTTTCGCTCGCTTTAGTTTATAGCTTGATTTAATGATGTCATGCCAGTTCTAGTTCTCTAGGTTCTCCAGCCTAGTTCCTCTTAAGTAATCTTGTTCTGTTTCTGTAATGTAATTAATCGTGAGCTCCTTTCTGGTTTGCAGGTAGAGTTGGAACCCCTCCAGTTCAGCACCAGGCATGGTCGGTTGGAATTGGATAAGGATCACGAACCCACCAAGTCGCCCTTTTGATCAACTACAACAACAATAACAACAACAAACAATGTGGTAATAAACAGCAACTCTCCTCCCTCTGCCCTTTTTATATCATTGCATTAATTCTGGCCTGTTTATGGTCTGATGCAAGTGGCCTGGCTATCTTGTTCTTGTTGTTTGGTAGGGAACTAGGAATTGTGTGTAAATGCAGTTATCTTGTTTGGTTGTGGAATTGATCCCTCTTTGGCCTTGATGTTCTAGTCGTTGTCGCAACTGAAAATGGATGGTACGATCGATGCTTATATTTGTTGGTTCTAGGGACTGGACGTGTTTGTGTGTAGCTGTCTCTGTCTGTGTACAATGGAGTATGAGTGGAATGTAAACTCATCATACGGAATGTAGCTTTGCTGGTTGGTTGCTTATATATTAACAAGCGGGTATATATTATCTTCTCTGAGGCGCCCTTTTTAAACCCTCCAACTAAATGCAGCTTTGCTGGTTGCTCATTAGAGGCTTTTGATTGTGTCATATCATATCATCTTGCCGCTTTGCATGCTACAGTATATGGGACCACCATTGATGATATATATTGATCGTAGTAGTTGTTTTCTTATTCAGGCATTGTTCATCAAATCTACCAATTTGGTCCAGGATAAATAAATACTAAACCATCATCAAGTTGTTGCTCGATTGAAGCTAAACTAGATGAAATTAATGGAGGGTTTTAGAAATAAGTTGTTGTTTTGTTCCTTATAATCTTCATGTGATTTTATTTCTTTTTCCACTTGATTGTATGTCTGACTTTTGATAATATGATGTTTATTTTCCTGCTTGATTTGGTGCTGCAGGCACCTGGCTCCATGGATGAGGAGGACAACTAAGACCCCAAGCCCAAGACGACGACCCTGACCTCAACTCCCCGAACAAGGTTGTGGATCAGCGCCTCTTGACTGTGAGGTTTCTCCCCAGTTTCTCACTGCTCTACACTGTTGATTTAGACCTGTGATATCTAGTTCATCTTTGTTTTACTACTTGGGTCTGGTTTACTGATTGATTGATGACACTCGACTCCAGCCTAGTTCATTCTTGTGGTCTTCCCTGTACGAGACTAGTTCAACTATGCATGGTTCCAATTCATCATATAATATTTGGTAATACTGCATGATCTGTGTGTATACTGTACATCTTCTAAAACATACGAGTTCTTTTGTAGGGACAAATGGTAGAAAGTAGCAAGTCCACAAGTTGACTGAAGATGTTCTCGTGACTGCTTTTGTTGAGAACAGGGTTGACACATTTTGTTCATATGGAAGTTGATTCGGCTTGGCGATTGAAGAGTTGGTCTTCCGTATTATTCTGTAGCAATCCAGTGATCATGCAATTGGTCTCTTAGGAACTTTGGCCATTATGTTTGTAACATGCCACTCTTGTATATCTGATTTGTGGATCCTTAATGGTTGTAGCTACTTGAGTGAAGTAAAACAATGAATGTTCTATATATGTTGAATGAATGCATTTGATCAATAGTATCTTTTGATGAATACAAGAGTGCAATTGTCTGTATATTATTACGTATTGAACATGAATTGAATATTATGAGTGTAAATTCATTTAAAATATGGTGCATTTGTATTTGTGGTGAAATGTAGAACCCTGCAGTAAATCTGTCGGCAGTAATATTGGACGTCACACAATCTGTCGGCATAGCACACTTACACACAAACTGTCGGCGTAGCAATGGACGTCACACAATCTGTCGGCATAGCACATTGTCAGATGATCTGTCGCCATAGAACAGTCTGTCGGTGTAGAAATGTCTGTCGCCATATGTCTCACCAAAGCTAACATACTATCTGTCGGTGTAGATTTATCTGTCGGCGAAGACCTTTCCCGGCAGGACTATAGGCGTCAGCTCCTTTCTGTCGACAAAGGTCTTTCCCGACACTAAATGTGTCGCCTTAGGTGGCTTATGCCGACAGATTATTTGACACTGCTTTGAGTGTCGTGGTGTAGTGCACTCTTCTTATTGCTCTCTCATTTTCTTCCTCTTTGACTGCCCACCTGTCTATGAAAATGACACATGATTTTGGTACAGTTAGTGCAATTTGTTTCTTGCTCGTGCATTACTAAACTAGGTTACAAAGTGAGAACCTAGGAAGAGTGTAGTGTTCCTTCTCGAGCGTTGGATGCATGTTGGTTTCCTTTTTTTCAAGATAGGTCATTGTATATTTTTGCCGATTGTCGAAAATGCCTTCATCTGCAGATTAGTGGTGTGTTGATTAAGATTCAGCCATGGGTGACTTTTGCCTTCATAGTCAGCATATGCGAGTTCCCTACATGCTTTCAAAATCTTTGTCCATCGTTGATTTAGCTGTGTAATCCCTTTCTTTGGACAGAAAGCATGATCGCTTGGACATCATAAGCAATTTGTGATGCCGAGGATCTTGTAGAGGATTTAGGAAAGTGAATTCCAACATTATTCAAGCAAAATTGGTGAAGTTGAATGAGGATTGGAGATGACGTGTAACCTACTTACACATAGATGGTATGCTCGTGATCTTGCATGCATTGCGAAAAAGCTCTATGTTGTATGTAGTGGTAGTACGCACGATATAAGCTTTATACCATCTTATGAATATAGTATGGTGGCAATAATCTTTAACATGCATGCCAGAGACTCGGGATGGCTGATCTACACAGCGTAAGCACCATGTTTATTACTCTTTGTTACCCAGCATAATTTCTGTTTATAAATTTAGCTAGCGGCCGTGCACATCTAGAGGTGTCCGTCAACTCCAAACACAAGCCCCATTCCCCTGTATGACTAAATTCAGGTATTCGTGAGGTGAATAAGATATATAATGATAAAACCTGTAGTTTTGTTATCAATGGTTTTGCATTGTGTCTTGTTGCAAATGAATTAATTGTTTTTTGCATGTCTAATTTTCACGATGTGTTGAGGCCTTCATAATGTTAATTTTGAATTTAAGAACTGTGCTCTTAAGATATGTCCTTTAACCATTTGTTTTCTTCTTTTGCTGATTTCAAGAAATAGTTCCTTTAAATGTTGTAAATGTTCTTGGTACTAAAGACAATGTTGCAGCAAAGAAGTGGGTATCACTTATTGATGACCAGGTGATGAATATATTGGTAGGGATACATGTAATGGACCATATTTTTCACCATTCCCATATGGCTATGGACTTGAACACCTATGGAAGAAGAAGATGTGTAGCCAAATACTTCTAGGTATTATCTGTTGGCATGTTCCATGAAAATTCACATATGCAAATGTTTCTGCTCAGTAGTCCTAGGCGCATGTTTGATCTTTGCTGGTCAACTTTTGTTAATATACAGACTCTGATTGTTCTGTAAAGATATGCCTTCCATACCTCATAATTACTTCACTCTCTTCTAGGAGTATTATATATATGCATGTGATATTCACTATAACTTTTCTCATTGCCCATTGCTTCACGTGCAATATAACGTATGTAAGTCATCTATCTACTGATTCTGTTATATAAAGCTTTCCTTCTTGCTCTACTTATTATAGTATGTACTTCCTGTCATGATTGCAGTATGTAGCAGCCAAGATGATATGCAGGAGCCAAGGTGATACTGAGGAACTTACCGATTACATGAGTATAGAGGACAAGTTTGTTAAATGTTCATGTTTTGTTATTGCCAGTGACTTGATATGCATGTGTTCTGATGATCCAACAAACACCGCCTCTTTTGGTGATCACCCACCTTTTGGAGCATGTTGAACTTTGATTTCAATCCATGCCCGTGTCTTTATGATCAGTCATTGACATTGTGAGACTGTCACCTCTGTGTTAATATAGAGCTATTACTCGCTTTATAACTGAAGACTCTGCTGCTACTATTCTATTCCGTGTATTATTTTTATTTAACAAATGACGCTCATATGGACTGTATAAACATGTTTTTTTAGAAACTTACAGTATAAACATGTTCACAAATGCATCAGCTAGATTAGTGCGCCTAAGCACGCAGAGGAGGCGCGCCAAGGGCGCGCCCCAACCACTAGTATATAGCAAACAAGTGAATGTGTGATTCGCACGGATTCCTGTCGCAAAGAACACATGTGATGTGACTAGGGTTTTCCGTGCATGCAGCCGCTGCTGCTGGTTCCTCTCCCTTCGGCTGTGTTTCCAATGCCAGAAAGGTGGATGGAACAACATTTTGGGGATTGAACATGGATTTTGGGTAGTCTTAGCCGTAGTCAGGGTTTAGTCTATATGTCTAATCGACGACAAAGAGGCGACGGCGTAACCTTTGCTATGGAATAAGTTCTCCTTGACGTGATCTCGTTCTATTGATGCTGATTCGCGCCATTGGAAGGCATATGGAGCTTCAATCCTAGCCAGATCAGGTGCCCGTTTGTTTTTTGTGCTTCCTCTAGATTTTATAGGATGACTCATTCGGCGATGCTTCATGTTTCGGTATTATGTCTGCCCTGTTCCAAAAAGTACCGCCAAATTCGTCTTAGTTGGGAAGTTAGCGAGGTTAAGCCTCCCTGCTTCTTTAGCCCTCTCGGGGTTTGCTTCTATGGGTTGAAGTTTTGTTTTCTCCGTTGTGGAGTGCAAAACAAGACACCGTGAATATATCCAAGAAACTATGTGTCATTTGTACATGTAACACGGACGAAGAACGAGGGTAAACCTAAGTTTATAATACAAAACGGTTTATAGTTAGGAATATCCTGTACATGTCGATATTATTTTCCCACGTATGTACCATTGACCCCTGAATTGCTCCACAGATGAAGGACATGTCATTTTATTAAGCATGGGCCACGCATGACACACACGAAATTCATAATGTTATCCTCATCTAGTTGAATAGTACGTTATCCACAAAGTACATCTTGACTTGTACTGTTGGTTCAATAGGACGTTATCCACCACGTACATAGCGACTTGTATTATGGGTTGAATAATATGTTATCCTCGTTGTGAGTTGAATAGTAGAACTACGCACGTGGAATTTACAGATAGGTAGTTAGCTAGAGGTTGCTTCTTTGACCTCAGTACCTCACCGGCATCACACCGCATGTCTTCTATCCCAAGCAAGGTATTGCCATTTTGTCTACCTATAAATACATCATTTTCCTACTCGATCGGTCGATCAATACAACACAATCAGATTACTAGTACGTAGCATCGTTCCAGGCAAAAGCTGCTAGCTAACACTGCAGCCTAGATTTAACGGTGAGGCACAACACTGTGCCTCTGTTTTCTTGAGAAATCTTTAGCCTTAGTTTACATTTCTGTCTTTTTAGGGCAACGATGAGCTCCACCGACAACGTTGCCGGCGGTGAGAGGACGAGGTGGCTGGAAGTTGTTGGGTTGTGCGGTGAAGAAGCCAAGAAGATCATCTTGGCAGACAAGCCTGACGTCGACATCATCGTGCTGCCCGTCGGCACGCCGTTGATCAAGGACTTCAGGCCAGAGCGCGTCCGCGTCTTCGTCGACATCGTCGCCGACACCCCAAGCGTCGGCTAGCTAGTTCATGAGCATGGTCAAGACTCAAGAATAAGTTAATATAATGGACGAATAACCAAATACTTGCATGCTGATGGAGCATTACCATGTCATGGATTTGAATTTCTTTAGTTGTGTCAGGCGTGTTTATAATTCTCTACATAAAAAAACATGTATCCCCCATGTGAATGATTGTAACTCGTGATGTTGAAAATCAGATTGTACTCCTACAAAAACTTAAAATTATCGTATATGAAAAGAGTTACAACTCTTGCATACCCTTGATTTTCAAAAATTATTTTTAAACCTTCTTGACATGTCAAAGTGTGATGTTCTCAATGGGTTTGACCAGATTTATATTTGAACATATATATCAACATTTACAATATCAAAATAACAATACCATGTTTTATTTAAAGATATTAATTTGGTAGAGTGATTGTTCATATTTTTCAATAAACTAGTCAAACTTCATAAGTTCGACTTAAAACGAAACTAATTAATATGCAAGTATTTTGAATTGGAGGATTAGTTGCAAATTTACACACCCTTGCCTTGATTTGTTTTACATGGAAAAGGCCAGCTTAACGTTTCACAACAACTAAAAGATTATTATTTTTCCCAAAATATACTTCTACCTGTGTGTTGTGAATGACACCTATGGTCATTAATATATATTGTATTTTTGGAAATTCCATGATAATTATTTCCCAAATTAAATATATTTAACAATCCTGACCACGCGATTAATATTTTATTTATCTTATATTATATTTATGGTGACTATAAAACCATATTTTTAGTAGTAGCGTGAGATGAGTGCCTATGAAATCCAATATTGTATTACTCGAACAATCTAAACAAACTAAGAGCTGGCCTAATACAATAGTCAGTCGATGGCAATATGTAGCAGCGATGTCATCTAGGGATGATCACAATGGGAGTATCATCACTAGTAGAAAAAGGGCCTAATGTTCAGCCCTTTAGCCCCGGTTTGTAAATGAACCGGTAGTGCCCGTTCGAACGGCTATGCATTAGTGCCGGTTCATTTGTGACCTATAGTCCCGGTTCGTGTCACAAACCGGGACTAAAGGGGTGGTAGCAGGTCAAGGCGTCAGGCCCCCACGAAGCCCCTACAGTCCCGGTTTGCGACACAAACCTGGACTAAAGGGCCAACCTATAGTCCCGGTTTGTATCACAAACCGGGACTAAAGGGGTCTAACTTTTAGTCCCGGTTGGATATACAAACCGGGAATAAAGGTTAATTTTTAAACTCTTTCCCCCCCCCCCCCCCCCCGGCCACCGCGTGTATCGTCATTTCAATTTTGTAAAAAACAAAAGAAAATTATAAAAACTTCAAAAATTAAAATCCTTCGAGATGTAGTTATGTTACTACATCTACTAGTTAGGAAAATTAAAAAACTTAAATTTGGACATATTTTGCAAAAAAGTGTTATGAAAAAGTAAAACGGCCATATCTTTTGCATACAATTTAAAAAAAAACGCATAATATATCAAAAAATCCGCATCCAATTTCCATGGCCATAGGCCTGTTTGTAAGTTTTTAGAATCCTCAAATTCTGAAAGGAAAAAAAGATATGCTCAAATTTTAGTGTTTTTATTTTTTGTTAAATCTGGTCAAATTGTGGTCAAAGTATGGTCAAACTACTTATTCAAGAAATATTAGTGTTACTAAATAATTATTTTAGTTTTTTTAATTTTGGTCAAACTATGGTCAAATCTGGTCAAATCGTGGTCAAACTATGGTCAAACTACTTATTCAAGAAATATTAGTGTTACTAAATAATTATTGTTTTTTAGAATAATAGTTTCAAACTCAAACGGTGAAACATGTGACTTCATGCTCAAGCTAAACTCCTGAGGGTTAATAGGATTGACAGCTTACTATTGTCAGGTAAACAACAAGTAGACTTGAAAATTAGGGGGAATTGAACTCGGAAGTTAAGCGTGCTCAGCCTGGAGTAGTGAGAGGATGGTTGATTGGCCGGGAAGTTAGACGATTTGGAATGGTGAGGGGTGATTATAGACTAGATCGTCAAATAATTCAGAAATTTGAAAATCAGAAGAAAAAAATGCAGTTTTTTCAAAAAAATATATATATAAACCTTTAGTACTGGTTGATGTTACCAACCGGTACTAAAGGTCCCCAGCCCCTAGCGCGAGCTCGTGCCACGTGGTGGCCCTTTAGTGGTGGTTCGTGTTGAACCGGGACTAGAGGGGGGACCTTTAGAGCATCTCTAGTGCATTCTCAAAATCCCGCCTAACAGACTCGATCCGCGTCCAGGCCCGGTTTTTATGGGCTGCAAAAGATCTCCCCCGACCTCTAGTTTCACGGGGTGGGAGCACGACCCGAGCTCGGCCCCTATCCGCTGCGAGATTTGGCGGGAGGGACATTTTCGCGCGGCCGTTCCCGCTCCTCCCACCCTGCACCACCATTGCTCACACCACCTCCGCTCCGGTTCATCTTCCCCGGCGGTCTGTCGCTGCCATGGATGACACCTTGCCCTCCCTTGTCTCCGTCGAGGTCGCGCACACTCAATCCCCTCGGGTGGATCTCGTCGCCGGTCATGTCGCTTCCCGCCGTCGCCCAAGGCGCCACTTCGCTGCCCGCAAGGGTCAGGCAAGATGCTCGTGCATGGAGGAACCGGCTGCCCCTCGCCGGGCAGGGCTCAAGGCCCGGTGCCAACGCTGCTGCACGATCCCGGCTGGCGGCAGTGAAGGTCGCCAAGGTCCCGGCGCAAAGCGGAGGAAGATTTCGGCTACAAAGCGGTCGGCTACTTTATCCACTCCCTCCGGCCCGGAAATAGGTTCCCCGGCAATCCCGCTCAACGGTGTTGCTCCCACCATAGGCGATGTGTTCGACGAAATGGGCGCAAGGTATGACTCGGTCATCCGTTCACTCTTCGGTCATGGAAATATTCTTTGCTTTCGCGGTTAGCTCGTGACTTGTTGCCATTTGCTATAGCGGTGGTTCGAACAATGCAACTGCTGAGTTTGTGAACTTGTTGGACACCAACGCCGTTGACATCGATGAGGCCCCATTCTCCGCATTTGAGTGCAATGAAATGGAGGGCGGTGTGGATGATCATGGGGGTGAAGAAGAATTAGAGGAGATCGACGAGATGGCGTATGAGCAATCGCAAGCAAAGAGTGGGAAAAGCCAGAGATCGAAGAACTACACGATCTTGGAAGACCAAATCTTGATCAAGGCATGGAGTGCGCTATCTCTTGATGCTTGCACGGGTACTTCTCAAACTGCCAAGAGGTATAGGCAAAGGATCAAGATCAATACTTCCGCAGTGATGGCAAAGTATCCCAATAGGACTCCACGCACCTTTCGGTCGCTCCAAGGGCATTGGGACGTGATCAAGCCCATTTGCAGCCGTTGGGCAGCTTGCTTGGAGCAAGTACGCAATGCACCTCCAAGTGGAACTGCGGAGTCCGATTATGTGAGGTCAGTTTATATTTGATCAAGCTGTGCACATCACATTGCATCATTCAAAATGATTGCATCATATGAAACATTTGCATCATTGTAATTGTGTAGGCCAAAATTTCCCAACACAGATACAAGGACATGGAGGCTTAGGAAGGCAAATTCTTCAAACTAGATCATTGTTGGGAGTTGCTCAAGAATTGGGACAAGTGGGCGTTGATAGAGAAAGAGTCCCCGCCAGAGAGAGGTTCACTTACAAACATGGATGAAGATGAGGATGCTGATGGCCCAAGGAACATTAACAAGCCCGATGGCGACAAGAAGACTAGGGAGAAGATCAAGAGAAAGCATGAAGCATCGAGCTTGACGGAGAAGATTGATGCCATGGTGCAATAAAATGAGATGATGATTTTGAATTCGTTGGAGATCAAGAAAGAGTTGGCGAGAAGAAGGCATGGGAGAAGCAAGAGAAATGGTATTTTCTCAAGGAAGAGGGCTGCATAAAGTGGCCATTGAGGAGAGAAGAGTACATGCAGCTGAGAACAAAGCCACGTCCATGTTGCTCGCCGAAGAGAACAAGATCATGTCAATGAACCGCAATGACATGGACGACCTTACCAAAGAATGACATGATGTGGCAAGAAGAGAAATCTTGAAGAGGAGAATGGTTGCGTCGGCCAGTGCGTGTTACATTGCGGGAGGTGGATTCGGTCCGGGGTTTGGAGCCAATGTCGCTGATGCGTTCAGTGCACCAGCCAATGACTTCGGTGCCGGCATTGGCACAAGCACAGGAGGTGGATTCGATGGCTCCCATGATCTCCATGGACTCGATGGCACGGAGTGAAGATCAACCAAGATGATGCCGGACGTGGTCTTCACTTTTGCAAGTCCTTTTGCATTTTTCCTATCAAAACAATGCTTTTATTTCGCGCACGAACTATGTTTTATCGTTTGAATTTGAACTCATTTGTCTGAATGATTGCCAAATGCGCTTATTGGGGTTTTCGGTTTGCGGGTCAGCACGGCGCTGCCCAAGCAGACCCCGCGTAGCCGACCCGTAAACGCATATTCATGCCTTTTTACGGATCCATTTTGCGGGGTCTAAGTCTAACCTTGCTCGCGCCGGCCTGCATACGCCCTTTTCCTTGAACTGCAAAACACTTATGCGGGTTCTCATTTTGCGGGTTCTGCTAGAGATGCTCTTAGTCCCCATCCTTTAGCATCGATTACAGAACCGGCACTAAAGGGCCTTTCGAACTGTTGCTATAGCCCGGTTCTGCACTAGTGCATAGTTTGTATGATGCATTCCAGTTAGGCATTTTTGCTGAGATGGCACACATCCAAATGGGGAAAGAAAGGATTGAGTATCATGATACGATACCGTATCATATTAAATACTGTAATAGTATGTGTCACGCGTGAAATAAATGAGATCACTATGATACGGAGGTATGATACTTTACACTATTGAGATACTATCTTACCCTAATATTATATGTATGATAATAGATACTTCCATTGTGACAAGCCTCACAATGCTTGGGGTCTGAGCATGTCATCATAGAAAAAACGTTGATGGGGCACTCCAACTAAAAAAGATGGGAGTGTGGAGCAATGTATGCTATATACGACTCTTAGCCCATTTTCCCGTGCAATGTAATTAATGCTCTGATCTTGTGTGGTTCATCTCACTATTTTGTTGTTTTCTTCACATAATTTGAGATACCACCAACCTCTCGAAATGTGGTGTCATATGGTAGTACCATGCATTCTTCATGCAATGCCAACTAGGCATGGATGGCATGGTATAACAATAAAAGAAGAAACATAAAGTACTAGTATCATATCATGATACCATATCATAATAAATTATGTACTAGTACTCTTCTTCTGGGTTAACTAGTCCTCGTTGTTTTTCAATCATAGCTTGACTATATATTTGACTAACAAAATGTTAATGTATTTCAATATAGTTTCCAATGATATTATTTTTGGTACATATAACTTATATTTTATTTGTTAAAAGCATCGTCAAAATACAACTCAAAATACGAGGGTACTAAGCATAAACCAGTTTGAAGGTAGTATGAGTCTATAAAGTAATAAATGAAAGGATGTATGATACTACCAACTTGGACTCCCCGTAATGGGAGTATCATAGTTAGTATTGTGTATGCATTACGATATTGAATATTTAATATAAAACTTGGACTGCCCGTAACTTTGGCCTTTAATTGATGAGGTGTCATAGAATTTAATATAAAAAAAGAGGGTTGAGTATCATATCATGATACCATATTTTAATGAATATTGTATTAGTATGTGTCTTCAATGGTAATGAATAGCATTATCTAACATACTAATATATGATACTATGCATTACGGTAATATCATATACTCCGGGCAAATATAGTAAATAAGAAGGAAGGGAAAGAGAGAAGGTGAAAGACGATACTAATCTTATAGCCATAATTACTATATGTGTTACTATAAATGATAATTATAGATGATGTGACAACTTCATATGGCCGGTAGTTAGTAGTACTATTAGCCATTGTTTGTGCAAAAGTGATATTTAGACGGACTATAAGCCACATATAACACTGGCTCTAGGGGCCGCTCTTGGATTTGCGAGGACCACAGTGTTAGTTAATTAGAAGTAGTAGTAGTTGGTCCAAAAATGGGAAAATGCAAACTACAAATAATTAACCTGTGGAGCACATCGATCCACATAACCCAATAAATAGGAATTACATTGATCCATAACCAACATGCTGGGGGTCAGCATGTACTTATTCATCCAATATTGAAACTATTACTTTGTCATCAACACACGTGATGCCTGCTGCATCCACATCGCTCCTAGCGAGCAAAGCTAGCTAGCCAATGTGAGGAGTGGTCGCGACAGTGTCTACGAAGATGCGAACACGATTGCTCCTCAAGTCCATGGTCACCGCCGAGCCGGTTGGGAGGACGACGATGTCCGCTTCAGGCATGTCCTTGAGGATGATCTCTCTGGCCTCCTCGATGGACTTTCCCACTAACTCCGGCCACGACGTCTTCTTCTCCTCTCCTGCGGGGCATCCGGCGGTGACGCTCTGGCCGTAGCTCATCCTCGACTGTGCGAGCTATAAAAAAGTGGAACTAAATAGTTAATTAATAAATGGTTTTAATAGTTCGGACTACAGATCTCAATAGCGCTAATGCTAGCCATATTGCTAGAGAAACTTATTGATAGAAAACATATGGGAATGGAATACACATACCCAAGAATACTCACCAGCTAAATGGATCTCGAGCTTACTCTGAACTTGACTGATAGGAGTTCTTGCATAACTCATTGCATCATCTCTGTCTATTTATAGGCGAGATCTATCACCAGAGAGAAGATGATGTAAGGATGCCCTCACGTGTATGGGACAAGCACGAGAGAAGATAAGATGCTTTCACGTGCCGGCGTGAAGCACGAGAGTGATTGTTTCGTTGTGCTAATTGGCCGCTTATGCAGAAAAGATGCTCTCGCTATTAAATTGGCCGCACTCAGTTTTGTAATCGATAACACGTAGGACTGCTAAAGAAGACGACGACACACCGCGTGATTCACGGGTAGATCGACGTGTAGCTGGGTGCAGATCGATCATGTCGGCTACTTTGCATAATTCAGATAAGCGGGAGGATTACTACAAATAAAGCAGCTACAGCTCCAAAGCTGCAAAAATATACTACCGCCATTCAGAATTACTTGTCATACACCCGTTTGAGCAACAAGTAATTTCAGATGAAGGGAGTAAAATTTAAACCTGTTTCCAAAGACGCACGGTGCAATATTAATCCAACAGTTTTCCTACCCTAGTCGCCGCCACGCCAGGCGACTAGGGAGGCGATTTTCTTCCTCCGATCTTAGTCGGCCAGGGCGTTGGCCCCCTCTCCCTCCGGCTGCTCCGGCGGCGGGAGGGAGGGGGGACCCCGTTCCTCCGTTCTGTAGTTAGGTTTTGGATTTGTAGGTCATGGTGCGCCGTTGGGGTGGTGGGAGCGGCGGCCGGACGAATCTGCCTCAGCTTCACTCCCACACCGGCGGTGCCGTTCATGGCGGCTTCTCGGAGTTGATGGCATCGTGTGATTGCTGATCCTTCAGATCGGCTGTGTTAGGGTTCATGGATGATGTTGGCGAGGCGGCGGCGGCGACTTCATCAGGTGTGTCTCTCCTTCTGCTCTGTCCCCGTTGCTGTGGCGTTGTCTCTGACGTCATGGTGGAGCAGGGAGGTTTTGTCATCCAGGAGTATGCGCAGACGGTTGTCTGCGCAAGTGACAGATGGAAGATGGTGCATCCCGTGTTGGGTTTGTGGTTGGTGGCTGACAGTTCTGGTTTCCTCTTTCGACGTCGTTGTCGTGCGGGGGTGTCAGATCTAGAGTTTGAAGGTGTGTCCGGGGACATGTTGCCCCGGTCTGATTCTTTCAACGGCAATGGTTTTGCTTCTGGCAAACTACTTTCAAGGACCGTAAAAGCTGCTGATAAGCGATGGAGCCGCGTCGAGCTCGGGTGAAGAGGTGATCTGTTTTCTTTTCCTTTGGTGGTCGCTTTGGTGGTGTCGGAGGAGAGGAACAGGCGCTGGTATTTTGCATAGGATTATTCTATCTTTTCAGTACTGTAATGTCGGTGCTTACGTGGCTTGTAACATGATCTTTATTTTATAAATGAGACATGTATTACCATGCAAAAAAAAAGTAAAATTTAAACCTGGACGAATGGATGCTCCAGATTGGCTAGGGAGGAGCTGCTGGAAGGACTTGTTTTGTATATAGTAGTCAAGCACTTTTTTGTTACGAAATCAACAGTCCAGCTCTAGTTCAATAATCTAGAGCATCCACCAAAGATCTAATGATCCATGTTTAAGTTCTCTAATTTGGCACCTTAGGATTGCTTTCATTCTCCAGATACGCTGGTAATCAAAACATTTGTTCTCTTGTCCTCGAGGACAAACATTCATTGGATGTACATCCAGGTGCGCTGTTACATAGGCATTTGGTCAAACGACTACTCATGGACTAAATAGTTAGCCGAGAACATCAGGCGGTACCGGGCCAAGTCCTCGGTGTCGCCGATGGTGAGGCTCCACTACCGGACTCGCGGTCTATGCCTACGGCCACGGGCCGTCGGCATAGGCCCCTAAGCCGTCGGCATAGATCTATGCCTACGGCTGCCGTCGGCATAGACCCGTCGGCGTAGATGTCGTCAACAGTAGTCTTGTCGGACCGTCGGCATAGTAAAGCCGTCGGCATAGGGGCCAATGCCGACGGCCTAGCGTCGGCCGTCGGCATAGTATAGCCGTCGGCAGATGTTTTCGTCCCGGCAACGGACGGAGCCGTCAAAAGCGCGGGACGAATCATGCAATGCCGCGTGGCGAGATATATGCCGACGGCCTTACCGTCGGCATACCTTCCGCCACGTGGCAACCAATGGTACTCACGGTGGCGGGGCTATGCCTACGGCAGCCGTAGGCATAGATGAATCTATCTTGAACGGCTTTTGCGTAGGCATAGCTCGCCACGTGTCGTCTTTACTCCCGGCAACAGAGGTATGCCTACGGCTTTGCCGTCGGCATAGATTTTCCATCTATGCCTACGGCAAAGCCGTCGCATAGATATGCCACGTGGCGAAGCCACCGTGACTCACGGGCTTATATATGCCGACGCTTTGCCGTAGGCATAGTTTTTTCCTGTTTTCTCTTTTGCAATTCATTTGACAAAGATTTCAAAATAGAACAATATGAAATTATGCGTAAATATGACAGGTTCATCATCTAAACATACTCAAATTCACCATCATCATCTAAACATACTCAAGTTCATCACATCATCTAAAGATCATCACCGACTCAAGTTCATGAACATAAAAGTAGTGCAAGACATGAAATATCATAAAAGTAGGAATATGAAAGGCATGGCACGACGGCCACATGCACGGAATCATCAAGCAAGACCACCTCCGCCAAAACCACCACCTCCGCCAAAAGCACCACCACCTCCGCCAAAACCGCCACCACCTCCACCAAAACCACCACCACCTCCGCCAAAACTGCCATCGCGACCACCACCACTCTGCCAGATCAGAGTGACTGGGGTCGACGGAGCAGGAGTCGAGCCACCGGTCCCCTACATGTTTCAGAAAAGATTCTAACGGTAAATATGATATGATAGTGTTGAATGAACGAGAACTAGTTTGTCAAGAGTTAGGCAAATGTACTAACCGGACCATCGACGCCTAGTGCCACCCATTCATCGAACGTGGGCACGTGTGGGGTTCTCCAGCAGTGGTGGTGGGGGTCCCATTTGTGGTGGACCCGTGCTGCCACTCCAAGACGCCAACATAGCCTGAATGTTAGTTAAACAAGCAAACTAGAAGATCGTAGGAATGAAAGTGCAAAAATTTAGCTTGGTTTTAAGAGGGAGAACTAACCGTCATCATCCGACGGTTGTAATCATCGTTTGCCTTCACTGCTTTCAAGTACTCCCGCACCTCGAGATTCCTATGCTCGACAAACTCCTTATATGCCTACATAATTTAGATTGTTTCTAAGTGAGCAATGCTGAAAATAAACCGAGAATGCTAGATAGAAAAAGATAAAGAGGAAGTACTTACAAGATGTCTTTGGCGGGCTAAAGGAGTCTGTGAACGCCTGCATTTCCTCTAACTGCTCGGGTTGGTAGCCCGAAGTCGTGTGTACGAGATCGAAGGAGTGATCAAGCCGTCAAACACGGATACCGCCATTCTTCTTCCCCGGATGGCCACCACCGCCGTGTCGCCGATCCGAGGATCGGGCGACCTCAACAGGAACATCCGGATGCAACTCGATAGTGATGAATGTAAGACCCAGGTGCTCCTCGGTCTTGCTTGGTAATCTTGGCTCTCGCCACTCCTTGCGACGACTCCGCTCAGCGGGCGACTTCCTCGACTCCATATGCGAGAGTGGCCTCTTCAACTTGTCCTCCTACAACGTCAAATAGAAGTTAGCCATACATAAGAACATGACGGTAAAGAAGAACAAAAATGCATCATGCACATAGATATACCTTCATGGCCTTGAAGCTCCAAAGTGGTTCCTGTTTCCTTGGCCGTGTGTCCCGTCGGCTCCACGGTTAGCCCGCCCTTGATGCTCTTGGCAGAACTCTGCATCGGGCGCCGAGCCACCTATCCACCAAACTCGCCCATCCGTCATGCCTTCCATAGCACCAACGAGGAACAACCTATGCAAATTTTGGAAGCATGACATGTGAGCACGAAACATAGAGTTGATCGCTTGAAACAATGAAAAGTTAGTAATAGTTACCATCATGAACTGCTCCCTGTTCAAGGTAAGTCGTAACTTCGCGCTTGACTTTTGGTCATCTTTGGTGCGGGTAGTAGTGGTAGTCTTTGCGAGACGGCAACCCAGCGCACCTCGTACTACAATCGACGAGCTTTCTTCTTCGCCGCCATAAGCAAGACCATCGTCGGCTCGCCTTGTGCTCGCCAAGAACTCTATAGAGTTGCTGCATAAACCGTAAGCAAACAAGGCATGAGTTGAGTGATCCAATGATAAACTATGAACGAAATCAAGACAAGTGATTCAAGAGAACTTACCCAAAATTTGGTGATCACGGCCTTAGCGGCCGTCCGTACTCAGCGTTCTTTGCAAGCCTCGTGAGTGGGACCAGCCGTGTAGCCAAAACCACGTACTGTGGGTCCTGTCACGGCCTTGAGCGAGAATAGGGCAGGCCAAAAGTGCTTCAACAGACGGTGATAAGGCCGTTCGGTTTACGGCCCTTTCCGCGAAGGATCCAGTTTCTACAAAAGAATCAAATGATTGCCATGTGTACAATAAGAAAATGTTGTCATGTGTTGAAAATATGATTGAGAGGCACTTACTCTGTCCCCACAGTTCAATGAGCCACTTGTGCTCCTCGATAGAAGAGTGGTGTTGGTAGTCCGCATTACCACGCAGCCACCTGCGGAGCACCAGGTGGCTAGTCACCCCACAACTCTGGATCAACCTCCCTCCACCTCCTCGCCTCCTCCTCACCTCCTCCTCGGCCTCCTCCTCCTCACCCTCCTCCTCGGCCTCCTCCTCCGCCATCAGAACATACTCCTCCTCCTCGCACTCGAAGGTGCCTCAGATGGGAGGGCATCGAAGAAGACCCTCCTATTTCGGACACGGCCCGGAGTTTTTTGCCCCGGCTGCCTCTCCCCCCACCTCCTCCTCCTCTAGGGGCTCTCCCCCCACCGCCACCTCCTCTAGGGTCTCCACCCCCCACCCCACCACCACCCTGTGAGGTGGGAACCACGCGTAGTCGGGAGGGACCCGTGTGGGCCTGGCCCACTCCGAGTAAGTCCTTTAAATTTACCGAGGAAACTGGCACCACCTGGACTTGCCCATGATTAGCAAACCTGCATTGAGAAGAGAATAAACAATTAGTAAGGATATCAATTAAACAAGCATACAGGAAAAACATTAATACCGTAAGTGCACATTAAGCATACTATTGTAATGATCATTAAAAGAACTTACATTTTCTAGAACCCATATGAATCATCACTATTGTAATCTATTTGTGGAGCGGTCTCATCATCACTATCACGCATATCTTCTTCGTTGTTCGGACGGAGGTGGAGGCTCTTCCTCATCGCCGCCGTCTTCATTTAACTTTTCAAGCATAATTATGTCTCTTTGATTCACAACTGCCTCACCATCAATCCGTGTAATGTAAATGCGTCGTTTGGGTCCGGTCAACATAACCCAAGTCATCATCCTCGTTGTTTCGACCACGTCATCATGTTCCTCTTGATAGAACACTCCCTCGTATGTCATAGGGGTTTATGTTGTAGTAATCATCATCGTTGGTCCGGTATTAGCTTACCATGCGGCGACACCTTGAACACAACTTCCCAACCCTTTAGGTACTCTTTCTCGCATGGTTAAGGCGGATAATATACTTGTGTGGCCTGGGTAGCGGCGATAAAGAGATCAGCTCGAATAGATGGTTGATGGTTTAACTTCAACTAAACCAATGTATATGGCGTATGTCTCAGGCCCTTTTTGGGGTCGAACCATCGGCATTTGAACACAGTGAGACTTAGGTGTTCACGGCCAAGTTTGAATGTAAGCTCGTATATTTTTCCTACCCTTCCGTAGTAATCTATTTTATTTTCTCCTTCAGTGAAGACTCCGGTATTTATGGTTTTGGGATCAGGCCGACTGTTCCGGTGCTCCTCTGTATGGAAGCGATACCCATTCACATCATACTTTTCGCATGTCATGACGACAGGGTCAAAACCCATGGAAACCCATCTCAATTCTTCATCCATTGATTCGGTCGGATCATTTCCCTACAATCAATTGAAATTATAGGGTGCATGAGTTTAATTGAAATTATAGGGTGCATGAGTTTAATTGAAAGTGTGAAAAATTACTTTCTCCATGAACCACGCATAGCGAAATTTTTCTTTCCATCAGCACCCTTTCGGAGAAGAGCAAGTGCCTCCGCTTCAGTAGGAGGCAGCATTCCTGTGCATTCTTCCTCAACGAATCGACTACAATAAGAAAAGCGGTATAAGAAGTAGGCAAAGTGAACATAACGAATTGACTAAAAGAATGGTGCAAAGGTATTACCTCATCCACTCATCCTCAACTTCCTTGATGTTGTGCAAGATATAGAACATGACATCCTCCCACTCATCTCGTGGCATGACATAAGATGTCGAGCATCCAGCCCTGCCACCTTGCCCGGTGAATAGAGGCAACTTGGGTTTATACTTGGATTCTTCAGATTGTATCGAGACACCTTATTGTGCAACGTGGGGAACATGGTCCGGATAGTAGGCTGTCACGAGGTCTCGCCACCTCCTCTAGGATAACCGCCTCAGCTATGGAAGCTTCAATCTTAGCTTTGTTTCCACATTTCTGTCTCGAGATGCTTGTTCATCTCTCAAGGTCAGATCGCCAACGAGCATCGCACAGGCCCCCAACAATACCTCGTTCGCAAGGTGCAAAATGAGATGTGTCATCGGAGTAAAGAAGCTTTGGCGGGAAGATCTTCTCTAGCTTGCATATCAACTCCGCGCCTTCTTATGCATTTCTTTTATCTTCTCAAGACATACTTCTTTAGCACAAAGCGTTCGGAAGAAATGGCTTAACTCCGCAAGCACACGCTGACAAGATCGGGAACATAGCCCCGAACCATCACCAAAGATAATCCGCTCAATCCATACATGATAGTCATGACTCTTGAGCCCGGCCACTCGCCTGCTGAAAGATTGACCCTTACTTATATTCGACGCACAACCATCGGTGAACTTCACGACGTGTTTCAGCCACTTGAATGCCTCCATCTTATGATCCTTTTTAAGCATGAAGTCGAAGATCCGGTTTGAACCAAGATTTTCGATTTGCTCGTGGGAGGTTGCATGTGAAGACGTGGTCTATCACAAATATTCTGTTGATCGACTCTAGCATTAACATTATCCTTTGTCTTATCAGGAATGTTGAGGATCGTGTTAAAAGGACTCTCGACATTCTTTTCGTGTGCATCACGTCGATGTTGTATGGAAGTTTGAGGTCCTTAAAATAGGGAAGCTGCGTGAAGGGGGTAATGTGAGTCCAGTAAAGCGTCTCACCATATCCTTCAAAACATTTTTTCGCTTTACCTTTGCCTTTGCCTTTGCCTTTCCCTTCACAGGCAGGCTTAAGAGCTTTGAGCTGAGCAAGCACATCCGCACTTTAAAAACGTTGGAATCTCATTTACTTCATGGACAACTTTGCCTTTTGTGAAGTTCTTCTTGTCTTCCCCTATCGAGGATGGTCCGGAGGGAGGAATTGTCGATGCTGGTCAAAAGGCAAAATACTTGCCACCCTTCTTCATCCAAATGAAAATCAAGGCCTGCATGCACACGGGCAAGGCATCTTTCCACTTGTACACCATCCATGAACAGGCATAGCCGGAAAAGTCATGCATGCAATCTTTGTAGCCAAACTTTCATCAAGAAATTTTTACAGATGCTGCGGTCGTATGTCAACCTCGGGAAGTACCAAGAATGGTGCAAATCATCCACCAACGGGCTGCATAAACACACTCAAATTCTTCCCTAGATATTCGGGCCCGGAATTATAAGCGACAGTAACATGGTCTTGCTTTGCTTTATGGCGCCGGGAGGGATTTTGAGCGGAATAACAAATATGGGCCATCAGCTGTATGGATTAGAAGACATACCATATGGATGGAACCCATCACCTGTTTTAGCAATTCTGACATTCCCAGCCTCGCCGCTTCCTCCGGTACTTTATATCGAATGACTTCCATGCTTCACCTTCCGATGTATGTACAATTTTTTTGGATTGTACCTTTTCCCTTCCTTGTGCCACTTCATCATTTTGGCAGACTCCTCGGTGATGAAAAGGCGCAGCCTTTTTATAAAATCAAGATAATCAAGAACC
This sequence comes from Aegilops bicornis, assembly GCA_021605145.1. Classification (NCBI taxonomy): domain Eukaryota; kingdom Viridiplantae; phylum Streptophyta; class Magnoliopsida; order Poales; family Poaceae; genus Aegilops; species Aegilops bicornis. The sequence goes on from CM038669.1 coordinate 13,780,615, forward strand.
TTCACAGGATTTTAGCTGCCGCTTCGACCATGCTTATCGACCACCTCAATATACCGAGAGGAACCGCACTTCCTACAAAGATGGTTGTCATCCGCATACTCATGCCTAAACAAAAGGCAATTCTTTGGACAAACATGTATTTTCTCATAGTCCATGGAGAGCACCTTCATGATTTTCTTCGTACCATACATGGTTTTCGCAGTTCATGGCCCTCAGGCATTTGTTAGCCCATACTCCCGTAAATGCTTGAAGCAACCTCGGCTACTGTTACAGACTCAGCCTTCATCGCCATCGGTTGCGAGATGGAATCCAGCCAGCATACAGCTTGGCACCCTCATAGAGAGGTTTCTTTGACGAGGCCAAGATTTCCGTGAAGGCCTTTTGCGGTTTCCTCCGGCTCCTCTGGTTCATTCGCTGAATGTGACGAAGGTGTCGGTTGTGCAGCAAAGACATCATCTAGCATGTCTCTAACCCCATCGTCCTCATAACCAGCGACGCTATTGTCGTGATCACATCCTCTCTACCACGGTCCGCTGAGCAAAGTTTATCGGCATATTAAAGTTGGGCATAAATCCATGCGCAAGGAAGGTGCTTAGTCATCTCACTCTTATCTCTACGGATACGCCTCTTACATCCGCACACGGGCATTCCGCACCATCCTCATTGGACTACGGAATATCTCTTTCAAAAACACATCGCTTTTCTCGACCCACTGTTGTTACTTGATTCCACGGAAAAACCCACTATACATCCAATCGATTATCCGCCATCTCGCTTTATTGGAAGCCACACAACAAAATTAAGGATTCATTTTAATTACCAACATCAATATTTTATTTTTTACAAGGTTGACGAGTAATCCACCTACATCTCTAATAGGTAAAGATGGGTCCTAATCCCACTCGAGAATGTGTAGATTGAGTCGGTCCATGCTCTACCCATTCGAGAACAAAATTTGGAAGACACCTCACTGCTGTTCTCCAAATACACGTCTCGGCAAAATGCTCGAGAGAATGTGCATCCGGAGAACAACAGGAGGCGCCACCAAATCCTGTCTCGAACGGGTAGAGCATGAACAACGCACCCAATCTACACATCCTCGGGCTGTCCGTGGAAAGCGTTGACAATCCGAAAGAGCTGCGGTGCTAAATATGCAATTGAATGCATATTTATCGATGCAACCCTTTTCGGACGGAGACCTAGGTTCTGCGACTTGATGTGAAAATTCAATCTAGTGACATGGAAAAAGTGGACGAGGTCATGGAATTGTTGCTCACCCTCCTATGTAGTCGATCAAAGGAGAGGGACGATCCTCGACCAACACCTCCAACGCCGACGATCACTCCACCTAAGATGGAACACCACAAATCCAGTTAATTACACCGAGTGAAAAAAAAATAGGTCATCACATCACATTAAGCATTGATACTTTTAACTATGAAAAAAATCATATTTTGTCAACTGTCAAATTTGGAAGCACTTATCATATCGCAATTTAGGTCATCACCTCACATTAAGCATTGACACATCAATTTTTTTAGCAAGATCATCATGATGAAATAACCACTTATCGTATCCCAAATTTGAAGCACATCTCACATAGCTACTTAACAACATCACAAACTGAAAATAAAATCTTCGTTAACAATTTTATGAACTAAGTGACTCAAGTTGCTTTTTTAACTATGATAATTCATTTTGCCGAGATTCATCCATCTAGCAACCTAACCGTAGCAAAATAATTTCCTTTTGCGGAGATTCCTCCATCCATCCAAGATACATACAACATTCATCCATCTAGCAACCTAACAACATCCAACATCCATCCATGCATCCATTCATACATCCATCAATAGCTAAATAATGCAAAAATGAAAAAAAAGAGTGTTAGCTCACCGGGCGTAGAGGCGCCACGCCTGTGGAGTTGGAGGCAGGGGCCGGTGGAGGTGAGGGGAGGGGCGAGGCAGAGCCGGGCCGGCCGGGAGGGCCGGGACACGGGGCTGGCCGGGCCGGCCGGACCAGCTAGCAGGGGCCGGCTGAGGCATGGGCCGGTTGGCGGGCGCCCACGCACGGCGGCCGAGGTCGAGGAGGGAGGCGAGGCGGGCGGAGCGATGGCGCCTGGCCGGAGCGAGAAGGGGCGCGGTAGGGGACGAGAGGTGGGGTGGGATGGGCGGTGACGCTGGTGGGGGCGCACGGGCGCGGGCGAGGAGAGTGGGCGGCGGCAGGGGGCGGGGGAGAACGCGGCGGCGGCGCGGGTGTGGAGGCGCGCGGCGGCGGCGACGAGAGGCGCGGGTGAGTGGTGGAGGTGGACCGGCGAGTGAGTGGTGGAGGTGGACCGGCTGAGGATAAGGGCGTGCTGGGCGTTTGCAACCCCCTCAACACTTCCAGACTTGTGAGAGTCCGCCTACGCAAGATTTGACGGTATGCTAGCCCCGGAGGTCAGCCGCGCCAGTCGTGAAGCCAGGCGAAGAGCAATCCAGCGTAGAGGGAAGTGTTCAGATACTTCTCCATCACAAAATTATGAAAAATTACCATCAGTCCTATAGCACATGTGCCCACGTTGTGTAGAAAACTCATGATTTTATCGGCGCTCCAAGTATTTAATAATATTCACGCTGCATCGTTATATCAAGAACGTCTACTACCGTGTCATTGTCGTCTGTGAGGGGGCCACACCGAGACGCGTGCCGCCTTCTTCCGGACATGCCACCACACCACCCCTCAAGATGTACGAGGGCCCTTGCGACGCCTCCCATGGCATTACTACCCCTGTGGCCCCGTCCCGCCTAACCTTGTAGCGTTTGACCACGGGATCTAGCCCTTTGACTTTACACGGACGCGCTTTGAGCAGTGGACCTATCCACCCGGTTAGGTCAGTCCATAGGAACACTTTGGAGCAACATCCGGGACAGACCCACGGCAAGATCCCCTCCGTATAGACCCTGGACAAGGTCTGCTTCTCCAAAAGGCCGGGCGGGCGGCGCCTGGTCTGTGGAGGGGGGGGGCACACCGGAGACGCCAGGCCGGGCGCTTGCAACCGCCTCAACACTTCCAGACTTGTGAGAGCCGCCTCGCAAGATTTGATTTGCATGCTAGCCCCGGAGGCCGCCGACATGAGTAGACGCGTCGCGAAGAGCAATCCAGCGTAGAGGAAAGTGTTCGATACTTCTCCATCACAAAAAATTATGAAACATTACCATCGGTCCTATAGCACATGTGCCCACGCTGTAAAAAACTCATGATTTTATCACGCTCCAAGTATTTAATAATATTCACGCTGCATCGCTATCGCATGAACGTCTACTACCATGTCATTGTTGCCCGTGAGGGGGGGCCACACCCCGAGACGCTGCGGCCGCTCTTCGGACATGCCACCACACCACCCCATGTCACGAGGGGCCCGGTGCGCCCGGGTGGCATTGCTACCACCTGTGGCCCTCGTCCCGCCTAACCCTCAGAAGCGTTTGACCACGGGATCTAGCCCTTTGACTTTGCAGACGGGATTTGACCAAGGGACCTCTCCACCCGGTTGTGTTAGGTCAGCCCATAGGAACACTTTGAGCAACATCCGGCCAGGCCCATAGCAAGATCCCTCCGTGTAGACCAAGGCGTCTGCTTTCCCCCTCAGTGCTGCTGGCGGCGCGCCGTCCGTGAGGGGGGGGCACACCCGAGACGCGGTTGAGCGCTTGCAACCGCCTCAACACTTCGAGACTTGTGAGAGGCCGCCACGCAAGATTTGACGGTATACTGGCCCGAGGTCAGCTGGCCACACAGTCGTGAAGCGTCGCGAAGAGCAATCCGCTAGAGGGAAATGTTCAGACATTTCTCCATCACAAAAACTTATGAAAATTACCATCAGTCCTATAGCACATGTGCCCATCGCTGTAGAAAACTCATGATTTTATCGCCAAGCACTAAGTATTTAATAATATTCACGCCGCATCGTTATCAAGCAGAATCGCCTACTCACCGCGGTCATTGTCGTCCCGTGAGGGGGGGCACACCCAGACGCGTGCGCCTCTTCGGACATGCCACCACACCACCTCAAGCATGTACGAGGGGTCTGCGACGCCTCCGGTGGCATTACCCCTGTGGCCCCCTGGCCCCGCCTAACCTCAGAAAGCATTTGACCACGGGATCTAGCCCTTTGACTTTGCACGGACGGATTTGACCAAAGGGACCTCTCCACCCGGTTGTGTTAGGGTCAGCCCATAGGAACACTTTGGAGCAACATCCGGGCCAGGCCCACAAGAAGATCCTCTCCAGATAGACCCGACGATCCGCTTCCCCCCTCCAGGTCTTGGGCGTGGCGGCGCTGGCCTCGAGGTGAGGGGGGGGCACACCGAGACGCGTCTTTGGGCGCTTGCAACCGCCTCAACACTTCCAGACTTGTGAGAGGCCGCCACGCAAGATTTGACGGTATGTTAGCCCCGGAGGCCGCCACAAGTCAGAGACGTCGAAGAGCAATCCGCGTAGAGGGAAGTGTTCAGATACTTCTCCATCACAAAAATTATGAAAATTACCATCAGTCCCTATAGCACATGTGCCCATGTTGTGTAAAAAACTCATGATTTTATCGCTCCCAAGTATTTAATAATATTCACGCTGCATCGTTATCATGAACGCCTACTACCGTGTCATTGCCGTCCGTGAGGGGGCCACACCCGAGACGCGTGCCGCCTCTTCGGACATGCCACCACACCACCCCGCATGTATGAGGGGCCGGACGCTCCGGTGGCATTGCAACCCCCAGGCCCCCGTCCCCGCCTAAGCTCAGAAGCGTTTGACCACGGGATCTAGCCCTTTGAATTTGCACGGACGGATTTGACCAAAGGGACCTCTCCACCCGGTTGTGTTAGGGTCAGCCCATAGGAACACTTTGGAGCAACATCCGGCCAGGCCCACAAAGAAGATCCCTCCGTGTAGACCCGGCGGCGTCTGCTTTCCCCCTCCAGGTGCCGGGCGGCGGCGCTGCTCGTGAGGGGGGGCACACCCGGAGGCAGCGTCTTTGAGGCGTTTGCAACCGCCTCAACACTTCCAGACTTGTGAGAGGCCGCCACGCAAGATTTGACGGTATGCTAGCCCCGGAGGCCGCCGCCCACAACGTGAGAGGCGAAGAGTAATCCGCGTAGAGGGAAGTGTTCAGATACTTCTCCATCACAAAAAATTATGAAAAATTACCATCAGTCCTATAGCACATGTGCCCACGTTGTGTAGAAAACTCATGATTTTATCGCGCTCCAAGTATTTAATAATATTCACGCTGCATCGTTATCACAGAACGTCTACTACCGTGTCATTGCCGTCCGTGAGGGGGCCACACCCGAGACGCTGCGTCGCCTCTTCGGACATGCCACCACACCACCTCGCATGTACGAGGCCCGGTGCGACGCCTCGGTGGCATTGTTACCCCCAGGGCCCCCTGGCCCCGCCTAACCTCAGAAGCGTTTGACCACGGGATCTAGCCCTTTGACTTTGCACGGACGGGATTTGACCGGTGGACCTCTCCACCCGGCCAGTTAGGTCAGGCCGTAGAGAACACTTTGGAGCAACATCCGGCGGACTCCACAAAGAAGATCCTCCAGATAGACCCGACGCGTCCATTTCCCCCCTCCAGTGCCGGGGCTGGCGCCGTCCGGGGGGGGCACACCGAGACGCTGCGTCTTTGGGCGTTTGCAACCGCCTCAACACTTCCAGACTTGTGAGAGGCCGCCACGCAAGATTTGACGGTATGTTAGCCCGAGAGGCCGCCGCCATAGTCGAGACGCGAAGTGCAATCCAGCGTGAGAGGGAAGTGTTCGATACTTCTCCATCACAAAAATTATGAAAAATTACCATCATCCTATAGCACATGTGCCCACGCCAGTAAAAAACTCATGACTTTATCGGCGCTCCAAGTATTTAATAATATTCACATTTGTATCGTTACTGCAGAACGCCTACTACCGTGTCATTGCCGTCCGTGAGGGGGGGGCCACACCCCGAGACGCCAGGCCTCTTTCTGACATGCCACCACACCACCCCGGATGTATGAGGGCCTCACGCGGCGCTCGGTGGCATTGCTACCCCCTAGGGCCCCCGTCCGCCTAACCTCAGAAGCGTTTGACCACGGGATCTAGCCCTTTGACTTTGCACGGACGGATTTGACCGGTGGACCTCTCCACCCGGTTGTGTTAGGGTCAGCCCATAGGAACACTTTGGAGCAACATCCGGCCAGGCCCACAAGCAAGATCCCTCCGTAGACCCGGCAGCGTCTGCTTTTCCCTCCAGTGCCGGGCGATGGCGCCGTCTGCGTGAGGGGGCCGAACCCCGGAGACGCGTCAGCCTCTTCGGACATGCCACCACACCACCCTGCATGTATGAGGGGCGGCGACGCCCGGTGGCATTGCATACCCCCATCCCCCGGGGCCCCCGGGCCCCGCCTAACCTGGAGCGGTTGACCACGAGATCTAACCCTTTGACTTTCCACGGACGAAGCTTTGAGCAAAGTGGACCTCTCCACCCAGTTGTGTCGGGTCACCGGAGGGACACACAGGAGCAACATCCTGCCAAACCGGCAGCTACATCCCCTCCGTGTAGACCCGATGCGTCTGCTTTCCCCCTCCAGTGTGCCGCCTCTTTGGAAATGCCACAACACCACCCTCAAGATGTATGAGGGCGATGCAGACGTCAGTGGCATTGCTACCCTCCAGGCCCCGTCCCGCCTAACCCCGGAGCGGTTGACCACGAGATCTAGCCCTTTGACTTCCCACGGACGGGCTTTGACCTGTTGACCTCTCCACCCGGTTGTGTCGAGTCGGCCCGAGAGGGACATCGGGAGCAACATCCAGGCCAAACCCAGCTAAATCCACTCCATGTAGACCCGGCAGCGTCTGTTCCCCCCTCCAGTGCAGCGTGGCGCTGCGTCTGTGACGGGCCACACCGGAGATGCGTCTGCTTTTCGGACATGCCATAACACCATCCGGTTGTGGTAGGTCATCCGATATATATAAACACTTGGAGCAAAGTCCCCTTCGTATAGACCCGATGCGGCTGTTCCCCATTCTAGTTGCCGGTTGGCGGCGGCACCGTTCGTGAGTGCGGTCACAACGCTCTGTACAGAACCGAAAAATAATGTATGTATGCTTATTAACACATACTGTATGTAAGTTAGTTAAATAAAAATAATAAAGAAAAGCAGTGAAGAAAAAAAAGAAAAAACTATTTGTATGCTTATTAACACATACTATATGCTTATTAACATACTATATGCTTATTAACACATACTATATGTATGCTTATTAACACAATCTATATGTATGCTTATTAACACATACTGTATGCTTAATAATAATAATAATACTATATGGAAAAAAAGAAAAAAAAAGAAAAAAAAACTATGCCGACGGCTCTCGGCATAGGTGCGGCCGTAGGCGAGATGGGCCAGTGTCAGCGGATCGATGGCGTGTCGGCTATGCCGGCAGTGCCCGTCGGCATAGCTCTGATCCGGTCTTGCGCTCTGGATCGCTGACGTATCACCCGTATCTATGCCGACGACCACCGCCACGGCCGTCGGCATAGATTTAACGTCGTTAGCCACCGTGATGGCGGTTGTCGGGCCCGCATCTATGCCGACGGGCCGATATATGCCGACGGCACCGTTGTGGCGTAATGCGGGATAAGCCGACGGCTGTGTATGCCGACCGGCTGCCGTCGGCGAGACGCGGATAGCCCGGCCACCGCATGACGCCGACGGCCGTGAGCTATTGCCGGCATAGCTTCCGGACTAAACCGACGGTAGCCGTCGGCATATATTTGGCTGTCGGCGTAGAGCCCTGTTCCGGTAGTGCTCAGTGGCTACACGCCGCCTGGCCATGCTCCCTCGTCGGAGTCACTAGAAGACATCGCCGGCGTGGAGGAAGAGGGGCTGGCTTGGAGAGGAGAGGAAGAGAGGGCGGCGTCGAGAGGGGCTGGCGCGGCCTTTTTATAGGAGCGATGATATACACACGACGAAATTGCAGTCCGACGTGCTCACGATCCCATGTGGCAGCATCAGTAGCGCACGTACATGCAGGAGCCAGTTGGTTTTTGTGTTAACTGGTGCATTCACACTGTGTATCGTTCGCTGATCGTCCAATCGTGTCGTGTGTGAAGCCATTTCGTTTTATAGACGGCCGGGGAGGGAGAGGGGCGGGCGAGCCATCGGTGGCACGGGAACCATCGGTGGCACACGCCACGAGGGGAAGGCGGGCGTCTGGCGCGGGCGGCAGCGCGCGCACCGGTGCCGTGTGAAGGCGGGCGGGCGGCAGCGCGCGCGTACCGATAGGTCGCGTCGGCCAGCAGCTCGAGGCGGAAGGCGGGCGCAGTAACGACATCGGTGGCGTCTGGCGGGCTTGTCGCGGCAAGCGCGCGCAACCGAGGTGGACGGGCGGCGGTGGCGGGCGGCAGCGGCTTGCCGCTGCGACGCTGTAATGGAAGGCGCATGGCGGGCGCCCCTAGTCGGAAGGCGGCATGCGAGCGGTCTGTGCAGCAGCGAAGGAAGGCGTCCCGAGGCGGTGGTTGGCGGCGCGACCGGGCGCGAAAGCACACCGGTGGAAAAGGCCTTTGGTCGCGTTCGCAATCGCCATTAGTCGCGGTTGGGCAACCGCGACCAAATAAGCGACTAAAGCCCCCCACCTTTAGTCGCGGTACGCTTAGAAACCGCGACTAACGGCCCGTCACGTGAAGCGCGCTGACCGTCAGGTGGAGGACCTTTAGTCGCGGTTCTTCGCCAACCGCGACTAAAGGCATACCATGTTTAGGGTTTTAGCCCCCCCTAAACCTGTTTTCTGCTTAATTTGTATTGTTTTATTTCTTTTGTGCTTTATTTTAATTTTGAAGGAGTTTCATATATTCTATGGTACTACATACATGCATATGAATGTACAATTTCAAATAAATTTGAAATTAGAACCAAAAGAATTCAAGAGGAATATACAATATATATTCAATATCATCGGATGACCATATACAATTTTGAACAAGTTTCCATACATGATTTAATGCATATAAAGTTCTACGTCCTCGTAATAGTGTTCTCCTTTAGGATGGAGGACTTCCTGCTGAACCATCCAGCTAGTTCCTCTTGAAGTGGTCGAGCGAGCTTACGGACTAAGCATCATCCGGAGGTTATTCCTCTGAGCATTGGTATCACTCGGAACCCGCTCGAGGTGTATCTCGGATCATCTCCTGATTATAGTATCCACATAGATTGGTCTCCGTGGCTGAATATCCCTGACATTCTTAGCCTTTGACCTTTTGAATTCTAGCTCTTTTTGAATTCACCGACCTTTGTATCTACGAACCGTCTCCAAACCCTACGAGGCAAAGAAAATTAAATGAACAAGAGAGTTATTAGTTACTTGATATTAGGAAATGAGCGAAATAGGCCGATCGATATAGAGCGCAAATGAATGAAAATAATTACTTGCGACATTCTTCTCATGCCGCCCCAAAGCTTTGGATCCATATTCAGAGAGTCGTGGGACGAGACATTACGAGGTGTTAACTTTAATTACTAGCAGAATCCGGTGGAACCTGCGGACCGCGATACATGCACAAGACGTCATGCATAACTCATCGATTAGCCGCCACATACCATGCATGGAGTAAACAAAGAGAATGTGCTCAAGATGAAACACTCACCCAAAATGGTAAGGAAATAGAATATCACTTTTGAGTTCATGCTTTGTAAGAAATCGCCCGCAGTCCGCCTCCACGTCGGCGGGTGGCGGCTCCAACACATGTCCATTAACGATGTGTGGGTCAATGAACCCAACATCATGGATGTTCCTTACTCTGCATTCCTTAATCTTCATTCTGCATGTATAATAGCGGACACAACAATATAGTTAGGACATATATATAGTGCGAGGCAATATGAACGAGATGGGGTAGAAATTAATAAATCACTTACGAGCGTAGCAACCGATGATAGATTTGTCGAGCTCATGCAGATTGAAAAAGCTGGAACAATTCACTCAGTTCAATTTGTACATAGTAATGTTGGAAGTGATGCTCATGTCTAACTTCCGCATAAATATATTCTTTGGCGTTTTATTTTTATGTAACCCTTGTACCATTTCAGCGAGACCTTTCATTTGTGGAGGTAGATCCTTTTCTGCTTGAGCTCGGCGAGAGGCCCATTCTTGACATATGTAATTACTACCTCCTTCACCGGGCGCCTCATCAAGGCCTAACAGTTCCACGAAGAGTAATACCTAAGTTGTCCGCTTGTTCTCGGCACTTTCGTTCTGATCAATCTACTGTCTTTGCCGCAGCTTGTATGATCTCGGGGCATCCGGACGAAGGCTACCACTATAAGCGGGGCAATCGATTGTTTACTTTGTTCCCCGAGCTGGGCAACTTGTTTCCGCTTTTTTACTTTCGCCTTCTCCCGCTCTTTGTTCTCCTTGAACATGAGTGCACACTGCCGTTCACGTGCATAGTCGTTAAGCGAGATTCTTCATGGCTTGGGGCGGTGTGCTCAAAATGACTTAGCCCACTTCTTTTGCTCATCGTAAAATCTGGCTTGGGCTCGGCTCTCTTTTCTTCTTGCAGTCCGCCTTCCATTTCTCCAAATCAGCGGCCAGCGACGCGTCGACTTCCTCGGCACTACGTTCCCAAGGCCTTGTGGGGAGAGGCTTGATGATGGCTCCAGACCTTTGTGGTCTTAGGTACATAAGGGTCCGGGTTAATAATCAGGGGCTTACCTTCTTTCTTGGGAGGTGGATTGGGGCGGCGTCGATCACCCGCCGGACGAGGATCGGGGCGGCGGTGATCACCCGCCGGACGTTGTGGGTAGGCGGCGTCGGTGACGTGGCGGAGGTGTAGGTGAACCGCCACCACCACCACCACCACCACCACCACCGCCACCGCCACCACCACCACCGTGAGGGGTGGACTTGTTGTCCTTGGCGCCTCGCTTTGAAACTTGATAAACTTCTTTTGCCATAGAATGAAATGGCGCTTGACATCTCCAAGTCTTTTCTCCCCTTGGTGTAGCAATGTCAATCTCCGTGTCCTCAAACCCTTGGACTATGTCCTCCACCGTGACACGAGCATAGCCATCTTGAATGGGGTTGTTGTGGTGGAGTGCTCGAGAATAAACATGGTAAAGCATCTTGCCGATGGCTACCTTCATGGACATGTTCCCGATAGGATAATACAGATGACATTCTTTCATCTCCTTTATATAAATCCACGGGGTAGCGAGGAGGCTCCGGTGCGATAATTTCGACCACCGGAGGCTCCGTGCAGTAATTTCGACCACCGTGAGGCTCCGGTGCAGTAATTTCGATCGTCGGTGCATCTGCACCAGCCGGTGGGGCCTCCGTGGAAGCCACGCTGCTTCTCCGCTCTGGCTTCCGAGATCCGCTGGATGATCTTCATGCTGCACCCGAGCTGCATCTCTTTCGGCTACTAGTACACTCATGGTTTTCTTCATCTCATCCATTTCCGATGCCAACCGCGCCACAACATCTCGCTTCCGATCCATCTTTCTCTTACGGCTTACGTAACCGTCTGGTCATCGCTCGGGGAACCCTATTTTCCACGGAATGTGCCCCATGCCTCGTGACATCGTCCTCCGTGTTCGGGATTCCCGAGGGCTTTTGTCGGCGTCGTTCTCTCTGTTGAACTTGATCTTCCCTGTTGAGCATCCTTCATTGCGACAATAAGGGCTTGGGTGGGTTTAATTAATTTGCCCGGTAAACACACTCCCCTGTCTCCGGGTTCAGCGTTCCCCATGCCCGTACCACCAGCTTTTTGGCCCTTGGGTCCCATCCCTCCGTACCTGGACGGATTCCTCGCGCCCTCGGCTCGTTCTCCATCTTCTCCAACCTAGGCACCCAAATGCGATACCCTCCTGGCCCCATAACATGATTGTACTCCTTCTTAGCCGCATTTTCCTTATTTTTTTCGATATTTGAATGAACTGCTCCGATTTCTTTTGCTTCACAAATTCTGGCCAATCATGTTTCAGTTTCTCATATTGTCCTTTGAAATCCGAGTCTTGTTCTCGCTTGACAAAGTCATGGGCTAGATTTTGCTTGAATTTCCTAATGCGTCGGCCATCTTATGAAGAGCGAACTGTTTGACTAGCCTCCTCCTCTCCTTGTTTTCCTCAATCTTGTTACCCTCCTCATCGAATTTGTTGTATTCGGAGGTAGAACGAAATGTTCCATAAGCTTCTTGAAGCAATCTTTTTTGTTCTCTTATCGACAAAAAGTGAAACCATCAATTCGTGCCTTCTTTGGCTCATTCCACTCTGGGCGGTGATCGAGACGTTGTCTCTAACAATGGCTCCGCATTGGCTGACAAACTTGGTGGCGTTCTTGCGGGGCTCCAGCTGACACTGCGGTTGCTTGTCGACAACCTCGATGGTGCATGTTTCTCCTTGTTTCATCGTCTTGGTTGCGCCACGCTTTGACGACGTACTCGATTGTTTCGACGATCCCGAGGGCTAAAATAAGAAAGAGAGTCGCGCGTTAGTACACACATATTTATTCAAATCGGTTAGTTTGTATCACCAGAGGCTCAATGTATATATATACCTCGGCGCGGAGGTGGTTGCTACTTCCATTTGAAGATCGTCGTTTATCGACGTTTGTTAAACATCATCTTCGACGTGGCGCCCTTCATCTTCACCGTCAAGGTTCAGATAAGAAGAGATATCATCTTCTTCTTCTCCGATCGGCACATATAGAATATCGCCGTTTATGATGCCGAACATATGTGCTTCACCGTCCGGATCATAGTTGTCCATAATCGGGTCAGCTCTATCGTCCGCCATTATGTCAGTCCTGAAAACATGTAGTAAAAACAAATTAATTAAGTGAAGAAGGGGCGGTGGCGGTGGCGGTGTATGAAGGCGGTGGCAAAAGGAGGCGAGGAAGGTGGGAGAGGGTGTCGCGGTAGAGCCTTGAGGCAGAGCGTGACGGCAGGCGTCCACGAGAGAGGAGGCGAGGACAACACACACGGAGAGGGAGGCGAGGACAACAGACAACCACGTCTTCACGAATGTCATTTTGTGAAGAAACTTTGCAAAGCAATTAAACATTTGTCAATGTTTGGTAAAAAATACAATTTGTTTTTGGTTTTACTTGTCACTCGAGCTCACGTAAGCTCAAGCTCGAATACCACTTTCGAGATTTTTCTTGTTTCTTTAAGGTCTTTTTCACCTCTTATTAGTCGGGCCCGACATCTATTTTTTCCTAGGGAGACCATACGGCCCGCAGCTCTCGCGGCTTGAAAAATACCGCTAAAAAAAGACAATGTCTCAAAAGTTATCGACTTTAAATCGGGGACACTAAAGTGAGATATGCCTCGGCCCTAGCCCTACCCACAGCCAACTCAACAAACGCCAAGCACGGGTCGAAAAAAACCATCTTGCCGGTAATAATAGGAGTGATCTGTTAATAAGATGCTATTATGAATTGGATGCTGATTGCTCACGGCAAGGAGAGGGGTCCTCAACTCCGTAGTCGTACTGGGCAGCAGCAGCGTTGGTCTCGTAGTCTACCAGAGAGAAGAGGGGGAAGAAACAATGAATACCATGCAAACAGATGCATATCAGGACAACAAGCAGAGCTAGACATGTTCTAACGCGGTCTGAGGTGATACCGGTGAAGGGGGGAAACATCCGGAAGCATCCCGGTGTTCGTGGTTTTCAGCAGATGAACGGAGGTGAAATGTTGCGCAGGTTCATCATGCTAGGGACGCGTGGCGGATGAACGAGCTGCGTATCCGGATTCGTCTCGTGCGTTACGAGCAACTTTCATAGTATTTTCATCTAAGCTACGGTTTATTTTATATGATTTGCTAAAGTTTTAAAGCATTTTTAGAATTAACAGAATTTATTTAATTTAGAAAAAGCCATTATGATGTCAGCATGAGGTCAGCGTGATGTCATCAGTCAACTGTCAGTTGACTTGGTCAAACTGACGATGGGTCCATTCTGTCATGGGCCCGATAACTAATTACCGGTTGCTTAGTTTAATTAGCAGGTTAAGTAAATTTAACTAATCATCTATTCGTGACTTAATTAAGTTAATTAATTGTTTAACTAATTAATTAATTAGTTTCTTTTATCTTCTTTATTTTAACGAGGCTGGGCCCCATGTGCGTGTGACCCATTCGCCAATCGGGCGGCCAACGGCGCTGCCTTGAAGCTGCTGGCGTGATGGTTATGGGTGCTCGCACTGAGGCCATCAGAGGCGCAGGGCGAAGCGCTGGGCCTTTGGCTTGGCGACTGACGAGCAAATAGCGGGCACGCCACGGCATGTAGATTTAGCCGTGGCGGCCTTCGGGCGGGCGCTGGGGGAAGCGCTTGGTCGGTGCCGGCGTCAATAGGCATCGGCGGGCGCAACCCAGCGCTGCAGACGGGCAAGTACGAGGCCACCGCGAGCGGGCGGCGCGAGAAGCGGGGCACGCGTGGCTTGCAAAACGGCGCGGGGCAGGGGCGGCAAGGGAGGCGAGGCGCCGGCGAGCTATGGCTCTGATGTAGACGGCGTTGCTACGTTAGCAATGAGGGAGGAGGGAGGCGGGTCAATCGAGGGGTAGCGCGGTGGGCGAGGGCGACGGCGGCGGCGTCGAGGGCGACGGCGACGGCGGCGCGCGAGGGCGCGGCAGAGACGAACAAAGCGGGAATCGGAGAAGACGAGAATCAGACCTTGTATTTATAGCTCCCCCTTTAGTCCGCGGTTGGCGGCAGAGACCCGACTAAAGGTACCCTTTAGTCGCGGTCGCCCTAAACCGCGACTAAAGGGTTTTTATGAGTTTTTATGCGTTTGCGCCCCACCTTTAGTCGCGGTTTGGCGAGACCCACGATTAGCAGGTACCTTTTAGTCGCTGGTCGCCTGCCCAACCGCGACTAAAGGGTTTTTTAAGGGTTTTTATGCTCTCTTCACCTTTAGTCATGGTTGGTTCGACCAACCGCGACTAAACACCGCAGCAGTTTAGGGTTTTAGCCCCCAAACCTGTTTTCTGTTTAATTTGTATTGTTTTCTTTTTAATTTGTATTGTTTTCTGTTTAATTTGTATTGTTTTATTTCTTTTGTGCTTTATTTTAATTTTGAAGGAGTTTCACATATTCTACGGTACTACATACATGCATATGAATGTACAATTTCAAACAAATTTGAAATTAGAACCAAAAAAATTCAAGAGGAATATACAATATATATTCAATATCATCGGATGACCATATACAATTTTGAACAAGTTTCCATACATAATTTAATGCATATAAAGTTCTACGTCCTTTGTATCTCTGAACCGTCTCCAAACCCTACGAGGCAAATACAAATAATATGTCAAAAATAAAACTAATTCAATTCAATATGTTAAAAATACAAATAATATATCAAAAATTCAGAAAATAGAACTAATTCATTTCAAAATTCTAAAAATACAAATAATATATCAAAAAATTCAGAGAAGTTCTTCCCCGCCTCTGTCTTCCCACAAGTTCTTCCGGCCAGTCTTCCCGCTTGATTCTTTCCGCCTATGTCTTCCCGCCATTTCTTCACGCCTCTATCTTCACACGTGTCGATGCTCCTTTTATAGGCACGGCGCCCGCTTCGCTTTGTCTTGTTCCTCCGACAGGCGTCGCGCTACCCACGCTGCGTCTGTCTAACCTTTAGTCCCGTTGCACCAACCAGCCGGGACTAAAGGTTAGATGACCAGCTCTGATTCCTCTTCTTCCCGCCATTTCTTCCCTGTCTTCCCGCCTCTTTCTTCCCGCCACTTTCTTCCGCCTCCTGTCTTCCCGCTCCCATTTTTTCCCGCCATTTCTCACTACATATATGTAGCCCGGCTTGGCACAAGATTATCACATCTCTACAATCTCTCATCACTCTCTCATGGCTTCCACGCACCCACTCTAACCTACCAGCAGGTGGAGGAGCTTTGCGCCTCGAACTACCCTTGTCCACCGGGTTACGCGTCCCCACCGGGCCGAGCCTAAGCGCCGGGCGGCGTCGTCCCTCCTCCCGTCCCTCGTGGTATCAGCAGCGGCGGCCATCACGAACCACTACTACCTCGACCTCACGCCGGAGCAGCGGATGAATCCCCTGGCATCCCGATAACCAACATACTTGGGCGCCTTCTTCATCAATCGGCGTGAGAGGGCGCTACCCAGTATGAGGAGGGCGGTGCGCCTCTGGGAACTTCCACGAGGCGGCCGTCGGCTATGGTGGTATGGCGGACTCTGCAGAGCGTCATGGACTACATCACGGCGGCGATATCCCCCGCTGCGCTACCCTCGCTTCGAGCTATTTAGCGCCGCCTCGACGATGCCGACGACAAGAAGGACGACAAGAAAGCGATTTATTTAGACGGGCGGCAACTTAGAAGGCGCATTTACTACTACTAAAGATAACGACATTTGACGGCGGCTATGAAGACTACGAGTATGCATATTATACGCCTAGGCAGGAGTATGACTAAATCACTCCAAATTTCATGTATCATCGGTGGTATCTCGAATCATTCAAAATGGACACCAAACACATCACGGGTAATATAATTCACATGATCCATTCAACAAAGTTTGGTACAATAAATTATTACACATCATTTCTTCCCTTGTGTCCCTGCTTGCTTACGATTGTGCCGTATCCATGGAGCATCCTCATCATTTAACTTAATGCTTGGGTCGGTGTTCACTTTGAAGGGCGGAATTTCAGCAAACATATTATAATCTTCTGATATGCCTGTCTTGTCCTCCACTCCCACGATGTTTCTTTTCCCTGAAAGAACAATGTGGCGCTTTGGATCATCGCATGATGTACTGATCGTTTTCTTATCTTTCCGTTTCCTCGGTTTGCTACTCATGTCCTTCACATAGAAAACCTGAGCGACATCTTTCGCTAGGACGAATGGTTAGTCAAGGTAACCAAGATTGTTGAAATCCACCATTGTCATTCCGTATTGCTGGTCCACCTTTACCCCACCTCCTGTTAGCTTGAACCATTTGCACCGGAACAAAGGGACCTTAAAGGAGGGTCCATAGTCAAGTTCCCATATCTCCTCTATGTAACCATAATATGTGACCTCTTGCCCATTCTCGGTTGCTGCATCAAAGCGGACACCACTGTTTTGGTTGGTGCTCTTTTTTATCTTAGGCGATCGTGTAAAATGTATTCCCATTTATCTCGTACCCTTGGAAAGTCGTTATAGTCGAAGATGGTGTCTTGGCCAACATGTACAAATTGATCTACAACATCATTGTCATTCATTAAATGTTTTCTCAACCAACTGCCGAAAGTCTCCATGTGGGCCTTCCTAATCCAGGATTCAAGCTTCCCGGGTTGTCGAACGTAAAATATTCTTGTGTTTCTCAAAGCACGGAGCCACCAAGCTGGAATTGGTCAATCTGAAGGTGGTGTGCTTGATCGAGGAGAATGGCCGTCCATACATATCGTTGATTTCCTTCCGATCGTGCCTTTTCCACTTAGTCTCCCCTCGTGCAGCGATCGAGGAAGACCAATCGGCTTAAGGTCAGGAACAAAGTCAACACAAAACTCAATTACCTCCTCATTTCCATAGCCCTTGGCGATGCTTCCTTCTGGCCTAGCACGGTTACTGAACATATTTCTTTAATACTCCCATGAACCTCTCGAAGGGAACATATTGTGTAGAAATACAGGACCGAGAACGAAAATCTCTTCGACTAGGTGAACCAGGAGGTGCGTCATAATATTGAAGAAGGATGGCGGGAACACCAACTCGGCCCGACAAGACATTGGATCACATCGCTCAGAACCGTGGTAGAACTTGGATTGATTACCTTCGAGAGATTGCATTGAGGAATGCACATAGCTTCACAATGGCTACTCGAACATTTTTCCGGCAGGAGCCCCTCAAAGCAATCGGAAGCAATTGCGTCATAATCACGCGGCGATCGTGAGACTTCAGGTTTTGGAACTTTTTCTCCGCCATGTTTATTATTCCCTTTATATTGGGCGAGAATCCAGGCCGGGACCTTCATACCGCTCGGGCATTCAAAAAGATGACCTTCTCTTCTTTGGTCGAGGCGTAGCTGGCACGACCTTGAAACCATTCCGGATGCCGGTCATCGTGGTCTTTCAAGCGTTGTTGGTCCTGCCGTGCTTCCTTTGTATCATTTGTCTTCCCATACACGCCCAAGAAGCTTAGGAGGTTCACGCAAATATTCTTCGTAACGTGCATCACGTCGATTGCAGAGCGGACATCTAGGACTTTCCAATATTCTAGCTCCCGCAATATAGATTTCTTCTTCCACATGGCTGCGTGCGTCGGCTCCCTTCGAACTGATTGTCCGCCAGACCCTTTCCAAAGATGACTTTCAAATCCTTGACCATATCAAATACCTCAGCACCGGTCGTTCCGCAGCTTCGCCGGTGATCTGCCTTGCCGTTGTAATGCTTGCCTTTCTTTCTTCTTGGATGAATTTTCGGAAGAAATCGACGATGCCCAAGGTACACGTTCTTCTTACAATTTGGCAAATGTACACTTTCGGCCTCATGTAAGCGGTGCGTGCATGCATTGTATCCCTTATTTGACAGTCCCGAAGGTTACTAAGAGCAGGCCAATCGTTGATGGTTACGAAAAGCAACGCTCGTAGGTCAAATTCCTCTTGTTTGTGCTCATCCCACACGGACACCACCCCACAGCCGTAAAAGTTCATCAACTAATGGCCTTAGGTACACATCGATGTCGTTGCCGGGTTGCTTCGACCTTGGATGAGCACCGGCATCATAATGAACTTCCGCTTCATGCACAACCAAGGAGGAAGGTTGTAGATGCATAGAGTCACGGGCAGTGCTATGGCTGGAGCTCTGCTCGCCAAAAGGATTCATGCCATCCGTACTTAGAGCAAATCTTATGTTCCTTGCGTCAGCTGCAAAATCTTTGAACCATCTGTCGATCTTTCTCCATTGCGTTCCATCTGCGGTGTGTCTCAACTCCCCGTCCGACTTACGGTCCTCTTTGTGCCAACAGACGTTTCAACCGTGGTATTATAGGAGCATACCACATCACCTTGGCGGGAACCCTCTTCCTGGGTTTCGGCCCTCAACATCGCCACCAGGTCATCGCCTCACGATCTTATAACGCAATGCAAGTGCATACCGCATTCATTCAAATTCTCGTATTCACAGCGGTAGAGGATGCGATCGTTGATGCATGCATGTATCTTCGTAACCTCTAAACCTAGAGGGCAGACAACCTTCTTTGCTTCAGACGCGTCTTGGCGGGCAACTCGTTATCCTTTGAAACATATTCTTCAATATTTTCAGCAAGTTTTCAAATGCCGAGTCATTACACCTGCCTCTGCCTTCCATTTCAAAGCAAATCCAGTGCAGCCCAGCTTTTTCGCATTCATCATCGCATCCGGGTACAGCGCCTTTACGTGATCCTCTAACATGCGATCCAAATTCTCCCTCTCCTTTTCAGTTTCGCAGACGTCTCCGTGCATCGGCAATGGTCCGACCAAGATCATCAACGGATCATCACGTGCCTCTTCTTCACCTTCCCTTCACCTTGACATCCTCCATGAAAGTATCACCAAATGAGCAAGATAGCTTTCATCGATGAAATCATCCCTTCTTCATCTTCTTCCATTATAACCCCTCTTTCTCCATGCTTGGTCCAACAATTATAGCTTGGCATGAAACCGTGCGAAGCGGATGCATGTGAACATCTCTTGAGGAAGAGTAACCCTTCCGATTCTTACAGATAACACATGGACAGATAACAAAACCCCCAGCTTGTTCGCATTAGCCACTACGAGGAAATCTTTCAAACCCGTAGTGAACTCGCCGGAGAGTCGGTTACCGTACATCCATTGCCGATTCATCTGCATTATTATAATATAAAATATATAATTAACCATCATGCATTTGTTAAACTAACTAGCTACAAACAATATAAATTAAACAATGAACTACACACATGCATATTTTATCAATGACACATCAAAGGTTTATCAAGTTGCTAACCGCGATCGAGGAGTGTGGCTCCAACACTTCATGTCATGTTTGTTTCATGCTCTTGGGGCATTTCATCAAACACCTTATGTGCATAAGAGGAACCAAAAGCAAACCTACACCCACTTGTGAAGAGAATTGCTCCAAATGGCTAAGTGTTGGCTGCTGGATGGGTATATATAGGGAGGGCTTTAGTTGCGGTTGGCACGGCAAACCGTGACTAAAGGTGCCCGAAGGCCTTTAGTCGCGGTTGTCCCTGCCAACCGCGACTAAAGACCTCACGCGCGCCTACCTGGCCACCGAAGCGCCTGGCCTAGGTGCCTTTGGTCGCGTTCTCCTCCAGAACCGCGACTAAAGGTCCCATTAGTCGCGGTTCCTACAGCTTCGCGACTTATGGGGCTGGACGGAAGCCTGTTTTTCCACCAGTGGCAGTCGCCGCCTGCAGTCACGCCGCATTTACCATGGGCAGTTACCGCACGACGGTATGCCCGTCCGCGCCACGTCCGCACGCGCGTCCGCATGGCGCCTGACATAGTGGGCCCATGGAGTGCGGCTCGCATCCTGTTGGCTACTGGGCGGCTCGGCTTGCCCCGCAGCCCCGTATACACGGGCGTGCGGGGGTATCGGCCTGGACACGCATGGATAATTTTTTTTACATAAGACGATCGTGCCCCTGACAGCAAAGGGGTATGGACGAATCTCAGCCCTTGATGTGTTTAAAGGGATGTGCCGAAGCAGAAGTGTTCTAATTAAGCAAAATTTACCAGTGCTAACTAGGTAAAGATTGATGGACAAAGACTAGATGGGATACTCACGCTGTAGCTAAAGAAACCTCGAGCTTGTTAATTAATCGTGGGTTGGTTGATATCGGCATATAACTTACTACAAGTACTAAGTTATATGTGCATAGCATGCTCAGAGCTCATATAATCAAATTACAACCTAAGATAGATATCTTGTTATTGTATTAAATATAACATGGAAATGAATTGTGAGGCATATTGACGTATAAGATGCAAAGGCACGTAAAAATATATCGAGTGTGTTTTGTCTAGGTACCTATTCTGGATATATAAAGCTATTCTTTTATCTGCAAAGATAAGTATGACTTATGAAAGTACATAGCCTTGAATACAGAGTAAAAATGAATAATAGTTTGGACAGAAAAAAGAAATTAGCATAGTACGGGTATGGATGAGTTCAGAATAAGGTAGAAGTGTACTTTAAGTTTTGAGCAAAATGTCCATATGGCCTAAGTCCAACCATAGAATCCTCTAGATATAACACTTGGCATAATCTAGTGAAGTAATGAGAAGATTCAACGGTCGGCAACACTCGGATTTGCCATGTTTCTACCGTTGGATCGGCTTCATCCAACGGTTGTTATTCTCAATTATTCTATAGTGGTATAGATATAGATATAGATATAAATATAGATATAGATGCGTAGTTACGGGGGAGATTCATAGATGCCGCGATGGACATAAGGGTGACCCAAATAGGCCTACTCGATTTTAGTTTGAGGCCTATAAAATTCACATGACCACGGCCTGTGCTGAAATGACAACATTGTATGACATACCATAATAAGTCCATGACCAAGACTAACGGGTATTAATATGAGACAAGTTTGTTAGCAGAGCAACTAGTTGACGAGCGCTCCTTCGGAAGTCTCACAACAATCAGCGTCACTTGGCGCGCTCTCAGCCGCCCGCCGCATGCCACGAGCGCTCCTTCGGAAGCCTCACAATAATTCAACGATCTGATTTTGTTTTTTATTTTTCCGCACGCGTTTTCGGCTTTTGAAACGGGTTTTTCGGGTTTTTATGACGTTCCGATTTTCCACCTGTCTTTCTTAGCTTTTGGACCAAAATAATTGCTCAAAAAAATGTGTTTCCTTTTTTTCGCGAGAAGCATGGGTTTGCTTCCGCGAGAGGCAAGGTTTTACCTTTGAGAGAGGCACGACCATCACTCTCGGAAATGGAAAATAACGCGTTTTCTTTTTTTTCTTCCACCAGAGGCATGGTTTTGCTTCTGCGAGAGACACGTTTTTGCTTTCGTAAGAGGCACGACCATGACTCTCGGAAATGGAAATAAAACGTGTTTTCAGTTTTTTTTTCCGCCAGAGGCACGTTTTTGCTTCAGCGAGACGCACGGTTTTGCTTCCGCGAGAGGCACGACCATGCCTCTAAAAAACGGAAAAGACGCGTTTTCTATTTTTTTTTCTTCCGCGAGAAGCACGGTTTTGCTTCCGCGAGAGGCATGGTTGTGCTTTCACGAGAGGCGCGGCCGTGCCTTCTCGAAAACAAAAAAAATTGTGTTTTCTACTTTTTTTCCTTACACGAGAGGCGCGGTTTTGCTTCCCCGAGAGAGTTGTGATTTCGCGAGAGGCACGGTCATGCCACTTTCGAAAAAGAAAAAAAATCATGCTCCCAGTTCGGTTTATTCGTCCTGTTTTATTTTTCATGAAAAAAAGTTCGTCAAAACCTATCAACATGAGATCTAGTTTTGAAGATCTCGACGCGAGCAATCCAACGATGAAAATGGTTCGAGATTTGGAGGCACTATTTAAGATATAAAACGTTTTGAATAAACGGATGTAAGAAAAAAAAAGAAAAAACTCTCAGGTTGCGACAAGTGGCGCACATATAGCACGCCACATGTCACAATCTGAAAAGGTGTGAGTGATCTTTGCGAGGAGTACTACTCAATTAGTGATTTCGGTTTGTTTGGAGCTCCTAATTGGCGTCTTTGCCTCAAACCTTATTCGGCGCCCTCGACGCCTTTTAGAGTGAATTTCTCCTATTGGCACACACCCGTCTTCATACTGGGCTCGGACCATTTCGTTTTTTTTCTCGTTCACACTATGCTCGCAGCGTGCGTACAAGATCGGGAGCCACTGGAAGCTGGTTTTTTACTTTGATCTATTTCTTTTTCTTATGGTTTCCTTTTTTCCTTTTTCGGTTTATTTTTTTGCTTTCTTTCTTTTTCGTTCATTTCATTTTTCTTTTTTCTTTTCATTTCTTTTCCTTCAAAACTATGCATTTTTTAAAATTTGAATTAGTTTATCAAATTAGTTGAAGTGTTTAATATTCATGAATGTCTTCTAATCCTTGAAATTTATGCAAATTTATGAACTTTTTTTTCAAATCCATGAACTTTAGTTAAACCTATGAACTTTTTTTTCAAATTCATTATTTTTCAAAATTAGTGAACTTCATTTTTCAAAACCGTGAACTACTTTCAAAACCATGCACTATTTCAAAATATGTGAACTCTTATTCAAATACATGGAGTTTTCCCCAAATTCATGAACTATATTTCAGATCCGTGGACTCTTTTCAAATTTGTGAACATTTTTCTAAATCCGTAAACTTTGTTAAAATCTGCAAACAGTTTTTTAATGTATGAAGTTTTTCAAATGCGTGGACGTTTTTCAAATCCATTAACTTCTTCAAATTGCGTCTACTTTTATTGAAAACCATAAACTTTTTCTCAATTTCATGATCTTTGTTTTATTTTTTTCATGATTTTTTCCCAAATTTTTGGTATTTTTAAAATTGTTGGAACCTTTTTCAAACTCGTCTTCTACTTTTATTCAAAATTTCCTGACATTTGTGTAAAATTCTTGAATATTTTCTATGCCGTGAACCTGTGTCAAATTCGCGAACCTTTTGAAACTCGCGATTTCTTTTGAATTTATTTTTGGTGCTTTCAGTTTTGAGCTTTTCAGAAAGTTAAGGGTCACTAGTCAATCGGTCAAACCAGGCAACCGTTTGAACCAGGCGAGCGAGCTGGCATAAACACCGTATAGAAGCTCTGCACCGATGGTGCTAATTGAGATAATTGATGCTCACATGCGGGAGTTGACTAGTGCCACGGAGAGTTGCCTGTGACTTTTTCTGAAAAGGGAAAAGCTCACATAAATGAGAAAACATTATTTTTTCAGAAAAAACAACAAATTTTTAAATTTTCATGAAATTTAAAAAAACACAAATTTGACAAAAAGTTACTAATTTGAATACGTTTCAGAACTTGGAAACTTCAAAAATCTAAAATAGTTTAAGAAAATGAAAATAAGTTTACAAATTTGGAAAAAAACATTGTAAAAATCATAATTTGGAAAAGGTTCATCAATTTAAGAAAAAAGCTCATGGATTTGAAAATAGTTCACAAAGATTTGAAACTTTTATTAAAAAATTTAGAAGTACAAGAATTTGATAATAGCGAAAAATGGCAAAAGAAATTGAGAAGAAGAAATAAAAATAAAACCTAAAAAATAGAAAATTTTAAAGAAAACAAAAACTCAAAATGTAAACGAAATGTTAAATCAGCTAAACCCGTGCTAGAGAAAATAGAAGAAAACCCACCCAGAAAAACCGTCAAAACAATCATATTTTTTAGCAACCTGTCAAAACAATCATGGGAAGCTTTCAAAAAACCTGAAAAAAGAAAGACCTGCATGGGCAGACCTATTTAGATGCACACTATACCGAAAAAGGCTTTCGCCCCGCTTTATATATAAAGCACAGATCAACCACAGCCCAAGTACAAACACACCCCCACGACAACACACGCACACACCCAAGGCGGGATACATGGGCGCCGAGCGCAGCAACACCACCCCAACACTACAAGAGCAATCGGGACCTCCACTGTGAACACGCCACCGCCAAGAGATGAAGCCACATATGACGAACCGTGAGCTCCAAGGCGGCGCCTCCAAGAAGGTTACGACGCTTAGCGCCGCCACCGCCTCGACCCGGGGTCGAAGTTTCCCCCAGAGCGACACGATGACCGTGAGAGCAGCGACGACGCCTTCAAGAAGGTAACGCGCTACGCCGCCGCCGCCCGCCCGAGGATAGAACAGGTTTTACCCCAGCAAACACTCACCGCCACCGAACGCCACACCCTCGCCACCATGCCGCCCACACGGCCATGGTCACCGGCAGCACCAAGCCACGGGCTCTGCCCATGAGCACCGCTACACACCACCAGGGCCGCCGCCCAGCATCCAAGACCCTCGACACCACCGCATCCGAGACCCGCCGCTACCCCAACCAAAGAGACGAGTGGAAAGGTCGCCTTTACACACCTCGACGGCCCCGCGCCGAGACCAGCAACGGCCGCCCAAAAAAGGCCTCCATCACCCGTCCTGCTGCACCGGGTGCAAGACAAGCTCGGTCCTGCTGCCGGGCGCGAGACAAGCTCGGTCCTACTGCCGGGCGCGAGACGAGCAATGGACCGCAACTGGGAGTGGTCCAGCCCTATGACGAGGGTAGACCCCGGACGACGAGGGGAGGAATCGAAGGTCGAAAAAGGCCGCTCACCGACGGCCGACGCCGGAGGAGACCAGCCACCGCCGTGAAACGGTCTGTATTTACTGCTGCCGCGTGGAGCCATCCACGGCGGAGCAGCAGCCACATCGGACCACTGCCCAACTTCGCGCGCCCGCCCACGAGCTCAAGCGTCGGAGCCGCCCGGACACGCACCTCCCGCTTCCGGCGAGCCACCCGCAGCTACCCGAACACGCCGGACCGAGCCACCACGCCAGCACGCCGAAGCAACACCACGTCGGAGCCACCACCACGCAGGAGCGCTGGAGAGGCGGCCAACAAGCGCCGCCCACGGCCCGCGCCGCAAGGTGCGGTATCGGACAGATCTGGCCGGGCCATCCGCCACCACCGCCTCGCGACGCGCCTCCATCCAGGCCGCCGACCGCATCACGGCGAAAGCACGCCGACGACCTCGAGCCACGCACCCGCCGCCACGGCCCGCGCCGCCACGAGCAGCTCCACCGAGGGACCCGATCCGGATCTGGATCGAGAGGCCGAGTTTCGCCGTCCACGCTGCGAGCACGCCCTACCTACCCAAGACGCCAGCCAACGCCGCCAGCTGCCGCCGCCCGCGCTTCACACCGAAAGCACGGCGCTCCCGCCACCACAGCGTCGCGCGCTTCGCCGCCGCCAAGCCAGGAGGAAGAGCCCGCCGCCCGGCCGGACCAGGCTTTGCCCGGCCGCGCCCTCCGGCGGCGGCAAGGGGAAGGAGAGGTAGGGGAGGGCTAGGGCCGGCGGCGCCTAGGGCTTCGCCCAGCCGCTCGCGGGAGCGGACGGGACGAAGCAGTGTAGGCTTTCCAGGTCTTAGATGCACACTATTGTGGAGGGGTTGCACCGGTTTACAGAAATCAATCTAACTGGCGCTTAAGGCGTGAAATAGGAGTTGGGGAATTTTGTGACCTGTAACCATGAAGTTGGCCAGGGGCAAACTATAAACATTCCCACCAAGCAGTCGGAAGATTTTTGTCTGAACAAAAACCGAGTCGAAAAGTTACATTTTCGATTCCACCCAGATACAGTACGAGGAACCTAACACATCCATAAGATATTTGTCCAAAAAAAAGCCACCCCTCTATCGTCCCTAGCTGATGAATACTTTGAACATGCTAACTAGAGAACGCAATTTCAAGGCCTCTTCCCAGAAATTGCACTTTAAAAACTACAACGCGTCTTGGTTGTGATGATGTCTTGCTCTTTCATCCATTGGTTGAGAGACACTGCAAAGTCTTTGCTTAGCTGGTACTCCTACCCTTAAAAAAGTATAGTCAATTGCACACTAGGCCAAACTAGACAACCTATTTTGAACAACTCTACTGTTCTTCTGACAAATTGCTGTTTAAGAAGTACAACCAGCCTTGGTTGTGACCAGGTCTTGGTCTTTCATCCACTTGTGGAGCGATAATCCAAAATGTTCGCTTAGTTGGTACGCACTCTTTAAAAAATGCCGGCAATTGCAGACTAAACAATCAGTATGATCGAACGAATCAGGAACACTAGCCAGTCAACAGCCTGACGTGTAGATTACCATATGTAAACTTTGTAAAATTAATTAAGTTGGGTGCCGTATCGTATCTTTCCTCGCAAGATGTCAAAGAATATGATGACGTGAAATATAACTTCATGTCTGTCGTGGGCCTCAACTGGTGTGATTGGTGTCTGGGGTTCCTTTTTTTTTACATGGCATAATAATCGACATCTCTGGTTCTTTAGTAATTACTATGTGCTGTATTTGCATAATTGGACAAGATAAGGTTGATCTCAAGCTGGTTAGTTGGGAAAATATATTTATTTAAACATTTGTAGAAGTATATGTTGGGATAATTTAGGAAGATCCAGAGTAGGACCGTAGCCAACTAGCGAGGAGATCTCGTCCTTTCATCCGTTGGTAGAGGCATACTCCAAAGTATTTGGTTAACTAGTACTATTTAAAATGGTGTAGCCAGCTGCACAACAAGATAATTAATATGATCGATTGAATCAAGTACGACAACCTGCCACAAACCATGACTAGATTAGCGTGTACTACTACTATCTAAATCATGAGCGACGAATTAAGTTGGGTGCCATATGGTGTAACATGCACTATTCCGCCTCGAAAAATATCAAAACTACATCATGACACACTCTTACGATTTCGTAACTTATGTGACAATGGGACATGTGCTATCTGATAGAAGACTTGGTAGGTTATGCTGGCCACTCTAACATTTGTCTATCTATATAAACTAGTAGTTGGGACACTACCTGTGACGCCACTTGAGAGGAAGTTGTGCACATGTTTTCATTTAAAAAAAATACATAGAGTCCCCGCCTTCGTATAAAAGAACATCCTAGAAAAAAAAATCCTCAGCTTCATCTAAAAAAGCAGTAAAAAAAAAGAAAAATATTCACCACCAAGAGCCTACGGCGAAAGTGCCACTTTGCATAACCCTTCATTTAAAAAATACCGAGGTCCTCACCTTCATCTAGAAAAAATACATTTTAAAAATAATCCACGCCTTCATCTAAAAAAATTCCAGAATATTTCACACAGCGGCCAACCAACTTGCGCCGCATGGCATAGTGGGTTTCATGAGTTATTTAAACGTATATATGTCAG
The DNA here is from genome assembly GCA_021605145.1 of Aegilops bicornis. Taxonomy (NCBI): domain Eukaryota; kingdom Viridiplantae; phylum Streptophyta; class Magnoliopsida; order Poales; family Poaceae; genus Aegilops; species Aegilops bicornis. The sequence continues at coordinate 13,808,538 of CM038669.1, forward strand.
GATAATTTCAAGAAGACCCAGAATATGACAATGGCTAAGTAATCTAAGATTCTAATGTGTAAGCATAATGAATGAAGATTTTTCCATACATAACCAATAATATAAGAATGATTTCACATAATGAAAGTTACTGTTAGTGCAAAATGTAACAAGCACATGCTACTAAGGCAGGATGATTAGACAATATAACTTCTACTCAAGTCTTTCGAGATAGTACATGACGACTCATCATGCATTATTCTGTAGACCAAACCAAGTTGCTTCAGATTTTTTTAATTTTAGTTTACTCTATCAATTGGAAAGATTTTATGTAGCATAACCTACCAAGTCTTCTATCAACTATGTGCATATCATGTATGTTGTCATTGTGCACACGCCGGCAAGCTTTGTTTCTGCATGCAACTAACATGCTAGTTGTTATTTCCATGATTTTTGGAAGTAGTGCAAATGGTTGGGCTGATCAGACTACAATTTCAAACAAAGCTATGTATCTGATGACAAATTGGACATTTGAAAAGAACAAATTGCATAATTGGTTGTGACCAATTCTTGCTCTTTCATCCTTTTTTTGCAGGTGTCTTGGTCTTTCATTCAATGGTTAAGACAGACTCCAAAATCTCTGTTTAACTAACACTCTTTTAAAAGAAAAGACAATTGCAGACTAAGAGCATCTACAACCAGACCATCCATACCCATCCCAAACGCCAAGGTAGGGTACCACGTTAGTGCTCGGACGATTTTTGGCCACCCCCAACCAGGCTTCCCATAGCCGGCCTAAAACCCTGGACTGACCGGCTTTCACTATAACCGACCCACATATGGGGTGGATATGGGGTTGCTCGGACGCGCCCGCCATGTCAGACTGACCGATTGGGATACAGACAGCCCGCTTATATCAGTATCTACATTGAATTTTGCAACATATAGACAAACCGTTGTAAAATTTGTGTTGCGTCATAGGGAGTATCCTTGTACTGTGGTCCGATGGGTGCATCCTCGGCTCCACGCCATGTGGCACCGCTACGGCGTGCTGCCTAAGGGAGGTGGCTGGTTGTTTAAGCCAGAGGAATGCGGCACCGAACCCTATCCACCCCATTTCCCATTTTTCATCTCTGCCAACGCCACTTCCAATCCGCCCGCCGCACCATGCAGAGGCGCCGTTTCACCACCTACGGCATGCTCAGTCCGAAGCGTCGTCTACATCTATTGCAAGAGATCCAGGCGAGGTGAGCTGCTCATTTCGCTGTGGGCCTTCCTCCGCATTCACCCGAGCCGGAGGAGGAGGAGGTGGAGGAGTTGGAGGAGTAGGAGCAGCTGCCGGAAGTGGAGCCCATGGTGGAGGAAGCGGCGGAGCTGGAGGAGGAGGAGGAGGAGGAGGAGGAGCCGGTTGCAGGCTTCGCCATGGAGGACGTGCAGGCGTAGTACAAGGCTGCTCAAGCGATGGAAATGGAGGAGGAGGAACCGCCATCCCGGAGTCTCCTCGAGGATGAGGCCTATGTCGAGGCCAAGGCGGTTCATCTGGCAAGAACAGGCGGCGATAGAGGCGTTGTTCACAGAACTCGATACGGAGGTGGAGGGGGAGGAGGAGCCGGAGCGCCGGCAGGCGCAAGAGTTGCGACACTTGGCTCTCTCCCGGCGCTATAGCACGGAGATTGTCGGCATCTCCGACAATGAGTAGTTTTAGCTATGCACGTAGTACGTAGGTTTTTACCTGCACGGCTAGTATGGATTTGAGGTATGAAGTTTGAGGTTCATGCCTATGGCTAACGTTTTGGTGTTCTGCCCGGTCACCGTCCGCCGGAGTTTGGGATTAAGATTTTGATATTTGCGGTTATAGATGCTGTAAGACAGTTAATATGATCAAAACAAGAAGGGTAGCTGGCGACACCTCATGATTTGGTGTTGCGTGTACTACTACATGTAAACAGACATTATTGCTTGTTGTGCATATCTTTACCTAATATTAAAGGGTGGAGGTTTTCGTAGTTCTTCATATGTCATCATTTTTTATTCGTTAATTTTGTGTTAACATAATGATTGATGGCTGAGATTTCTCTCCATTTTTTCCCCAGCTAGCGATTGATCAATGCTGTTATATTTCTTTCTTCAGCCCTTGACATGTAGCGATCCATGGCTGGCCCGCATTAACTTGATCGACCCAAGCCCAACCAACCAAACTGTTCCTGCATTCGTGACTCTCTATCAATCTCATTGATCGGGTTAGCCAGTGATCCCGACTTGCCTAAAAAAACAGTATTCTTGACTAAATCACGATCGATTTTTCCTTCGTAACTCGGTTTCACGATCGATCTTTCCTTCCTAACTCAGCTTACTCGTGCATTCTGATTTCAGATCGGCCGACAGGATTGCAAGGAGCACCGGAGGATGAGCTAATAGGCAGCGGCTTGGGTCGCGCCATAGTAGAAATAATAGGGGAAGCGAGGAGGCCGGCATCGAGGGAAAAGAGCAGCAGAGTTGAAGAAGAGCTGGAATGTTGGCAAAGGGTGGGTTGGACTCTCGTTCTTTCTTAATGAGAGTTGTTGAGTTGCTGCGTGAGAGTGTATTGGGTTGCTGCTAATTGTGAGAAGGTAGTCCTGATGTTCAGTCCGTGTGACCATGCTGCGTTGGTCCATGGAACTTTGTTTTTTCTATCTCAGAGGAACTTGAAAGGTAATAAGATTTGCATTCCCGCCAGTGTTACAATCATAACTTCACAATTATGCATGCAATTGCTCTTTGATCTATTTCCCGCGTTGCCTTGGTTATATTGATCCAGTTTTAAATCTGAAAAAGGTGGGCATTAGTCATTACTCTAAGAATGATTTTTTGCTCAGCATCATGCACAACGTTATTACCATAAAAACAGTAAAATTGCAGTCTTCTATGAAAGTAATTTTCTTGCAATTTCTACTCTTAAAGTCAGAGTTTATAGATGGAACATCTAAAGAAATTCTGCTTGACCATTGCTATTATATCCGTGCACACAAATACCTCGACAAATCTCCAATAGCGGGAGATAAGAATAAAATATTTAATCAATATTCCACGTAAGTGTATGTAGACGATATTTTCTGAAGACCATTTTATTTTGTTAAGCAGCATACTGTTTCAGGTTCAATAAATTATATTTTCATGTTTAGGATAAAGTTCTTCTTGCTTTCCAAGAATATTATTGTTCCAAGTCCATCAGAAAAATATCTCAGGTTTACGAAAAATAATTATACATGTTTTCGCTTCCTGGTTAACAAGTCATCTGAGTTAACCCAATAAATCTTCGACCATTTTGCCTCTTAATGAGATGTCTTGCATTAATTGTAGACAATTAATACACCATCGTGGGTAGATTCCAGCTGAAACAATTGAGGTGGGAATCCTATGAGGAAAGTGGCAAACAGGACAGTGCATACATTTCTTAGTCATATTGCAAAAATGGTCTAGTTGAAAGCACAATTCTTTTTCATGTTGGGAATGATTGATGTGAGAAATTAAGCCATCCGGTTTTAGGCCATACTTATTCGATAGGGAAGTGCGATGAAGTTTTCGCCCATTGCAATGCACAAAGAAATTTAGAATGCGGTGATTTTTTATCTCTCTCATTGCAACGTACGGGCATATTTGGTAGTGATTAATTAAGTTGGGTGTCACATGCTGGAACATACATTGTTCTTTCGTTGCTAGATTTGAAAAGTACAGGATGACGCGCCATATAAGTAGTTCTGGGTCACAACTAGCGTGTAGCAGGTCTGTGGCTATCTACATTTCTTTACAACGCACAACGATCGACCTCCTCTAGTTGTTTAGCTATTATGAGTTATCTTGCATAACTGGATAGGACAGGTTGTTCTAATGCTGGTTTATCAACATAAATTATTTATTTATAACCATACTTATTGCCATATCATGTAGGATGTAATCATGCAAATGCTGGCAAGCTTTGTTTTGTATGTAACTAATAGACAGGTGCATCTTTTTGGATGTGACGATGTCCTGCAATAAGTATAAATCTTGCATGTTTCTCTATATCATGGCTTGGTCCTTCTTTTCTTTTTAGTCTACTCTTTTATCTAATCATCTGTTTCCATTTGTATCTATAGTTTTATCTTGATCTAATCCTATTTTCATTTTCATTTTTTATGTTTTATCTTTTGAATTTATAATTTAGCTAGTTAACTGGTCTTCACTTATTTTCAAACTTGTTGCATCTACCTGGTCCTATCTCTTCCTTTGTTATTTATTACAAATATTTATATATGGTCCTATTTTTTACATTACTATCTAGTTATTTCATAAAAAAATGATCAGCTGATATTCGTTGATCTATTTTGCGACGTATATTTCACACACTTTTATCAAGTGTGTACATAATTGCAGATCACTATATCCGCTACTGCATGAATTGTGAAGTTGATTGTTCTCAATGGGTATCTGAATGTGATAAAGTTCAACAAGCAGGAATAAAATTCCGATAATAGCAAAGGGTATGCTTGGAGTAGTTAGATCATCTCTAGCAGATCCGGTAAACGCCCATCCCAGAAAAATTGTTTACGGTATCCTGGAAATGATTTTTGCAGGACGGCAAACGCTGAGACAGAAAGATCCGGGAAACCTATACCGTATATTCAAAATTGCAGTTCCCGCCATTGAAAACGTCACCAGATTTCATACTACATACTGGAGTTCGTACTTAACAAAAACAAAAATAAAACATAGTCATACTTAGACAGGGTGCGTACTAGCATACTAGATCTACTCACCACCGTCATCGCTGCCGTCACAATCGTCGCCGGGCGGGCTGCCGTGGAGGCGGTACTCAATGAGGGTGCTGGAAAGGACTTGCGGGAGCTGGTCCTCCTTGACCAACGCCGGAACCAGCACCAGTGCAGCTTCAGCTCCGGAAGCGGCGACCTCCTTGGCCTCGAACCACGCCTTCTCCGCCGCCTGGCAATGCTTGAGCGCGGGGAGAAGATGTTGTCGAGGTGGCTAAAGTTCCTCCATGCCCGTGTCGCTGCGGGAGCAGGCGCCACGCAGCGTCTTGCGCGCCTGCTCCTTCCGCCATTCCTCCACCCCCGGGCGGAGGGAGGAGCCCGCCGCGGCTGCCAAACCACCCTCGGCCACCCCTCCCGCCGCCCGCGCATGACATCTCCTCTCACCTCGGGTGGCTTAACTCGTCGGAAAACGACACCGAAGCTGCGCTTAATTTGTCACCGGAGTAAAAGAAATGCGGTGGAGGAGAACGGGGGAAAAGAGGATGGAAACCCTAAAAAGTCCCGGAGCCGGCACACACACACACGCACACACACACACACACACACACACACACACACACACACACACACACACACACACACACATATATATATATATATATATATATATATATATAGATAGATAGATAGAAAGATTTTGACGGCTGTGTGTGGAATCGAGGGCTGTTTACGGGCCTCCCATAAAGATTTTACGGTCCGGGCCATTTTTGTCGGACCTGGTCGGTCGTCTTTTTACCGTCCCATAAATCCGTCGAAAAAAGTGCACCCGCGAGGTTTTACGGGATCTGCTAGAGTTGCACTTAAAATGCCAAGTTAATCAAAGATAGAGTGCATGGAGAGTATATGGACGTGCGGCATAAGATCATGTATCTACAGTTACGTGTGTGTTAGAAGGGATAGAGAGAGATTGGTGGAATCGTTGATTGTATTGCTTGAGCCTCGTGGGCTTATATATAGGAGTACAAAGACAAAGTTGGAGTGCAAGACAAAGCAGGAAAAAATCTTAGTCTATCTTGTCTTTCCTAATAATCTATATACTCAACATCCTCCCGTAGTCACAACGGTAGTGACGCAGACGGTGAGACTGGAGAAGAATCTGAAGGCAAGCCGACGGACACCCCCCACCCCCCACAGTCATAACGGTCGATGCGTCATGGAAGTCGTGGCTGGAGTAAAAACCGACGAGGTTGCACAAGCAAGGCGGTAGCCCTTTTGCCATTGTCAAGGTAGCCGAGAGAGTAGGGTTATGTAGCCGTGGTCAATGTAGTCGTGCGAAGAATGTTGTGATCGATGTCGAGTCGGGGTAGGTAGTGTCTAGGAAGTTGTCATGGAGCTGTGGGCGCAAAGAGGCGCCATGTTAGTCATGGGCGCAGTGGTGTCAAAATAGTGGTGCGCCGGGAAGAATATGTTGTTAATGACGCGTCGCGCTGGGTTTGCCAAGTCCGGGGACACATCATGGACGAAGGCACGCAACGGTGTTGCCAGCACCAAGCATGCGTAGACGGACGAAGATGAAGTTGACGAAGCATCGCTCCATGGTTGCCAGGCCCAGGGACACGTCATGGACGAAGACATGCATAGGTGTTGACAGCACCGGGCATGCGTACATGGGGACCAGCACGAGTTGTACGCCATGTTGGAGAATCCGGAGGGGCCAACAGAGAAGAACCCGACGATAATAGCGGCGTCCATCGACGCGGGGTCGATGTCACCAACGATGGTCGGAGTAGACGAAGTGGTCGGGGTAGATGACGGCGAGGCTAGCGACGGGCTGGTGCTGAACGAAGATGAAGGGGGTGGACTGGCGACGGCTGCTACGACGGTAGTAGCGGCGGCAACTTGGTTAGGAGCGCGGTGGCGGTGCTTGAAGTAGGCGAGGAACCCGACAACGTGACGACGACCGGCGCGGACAGTGGCATTCCCGTACTGAGGGAGGCGGTGTAGTACATACAATGGGAAGTCGACGCATGGTGATGGCGGAGGGGCGACGTAGCGGCAGCGGGCATGTTTGGGCGATGGCGGGAAGACCTCGGGGCGGCGGTGGCGGGAAACCTTGGGGTGGCGGCGGGGATAGAGAGAGATTGGTGGAATCGTTGATTGTCTTGCTTGAGCCTCGTGGGCATATATATATATATATATATATATATATATATATATATATATATATATATATATATATATATATAGGAGTATAAAGATCAACTTAGAATACAAGACAAGGCAGGAACAAATATTAGTCTATCTTGTCTTCGCTGATAATCAATATACTCAATAGTGTGAATAGGACAAGATGCAAGGTGAAGCATGGTGACCGTGGAACAATCTTGAAGAGTCCTGATTTGTTCGGATGCGATGAAGCTCATGAGGCAGGCAGTGTCAGGTATATATTTGGGTTACATATGTTTGGTAGTCTAGAATATGTAATCTGTCTATTATCTTATCTTTAGGAGAGGCGTTTTGCCCTCCATGCCTTGTACTCAAATATATACTTGCCCTCGAGGCTCAAACGCTCAATAATACATCCATCATATTCCGCAACAATCTCTCTCCCTTCTAACATGGTATCTGCCTAACTGATCCAACTCTAGCCGCCACCCGCTGCTTCCGCTCCGCACCACCCTCAGGATGGTCAGCCTCCATGACCGTCGCCGGGGCCCGCGCTGCCTGTACCTAGGGTTCGTCCGCCGGTCATGTTGACCGGCTGCCCTATAAAGTCTTTTTTCCGAGCCCTTGCTCCATTTTTGTTTCACTCTCTTGCCGGTCATTTTGATCGTCGTTTTCTTTTTGGTTATCCGATCTATACTTGATCGGTTTGGTCACCCACCGCCTCCGTCGACCCCCTCGCCTCTACTTCGACATCGGCGTTGACTACACCGGCCGCTTCATCATCAACCGCGCGGCAAGGCTGGACGCTCCGCCCAAGGGACGCCTCCGTGCGTCGCTATCGGCCGCTCGCCCGCGTGGTCGCCATCGCCGGTCCATCTTTGTCGTCATCGCCCAGGACATCACCGACAACGTCGCCATCGAGTCCGATCTGCGCGTCGTCCCCGCCATGGCGCGTACATCATCGCCATTGGTCTGATCAACCGATCACGCGCCTGTCTTCGCCAAGCCCGTCCCCGAGCACGTGTCTACTGCTGATCGAGCCACATGTTGCCATCTCATTGTCCCTTTGCACCGCTGCATCGCTGCCCGAGGTCTTGCCGTCAGTTGCCCCGACCCCCGTGCCGCTCCCGCTGACGCCCCTTCAGGCGGTCGTGTCGTGGCCTGCGGTCCATGTTGTTGCCCCGAGATCCTCCTGCCGGCTACCCCTGTAACCCGCGACCGCCTCTACGTCGCCCCTTAGGGCTATCCGCCACGACTCGCGGTCCATGCCGCCTCCCGTCGGGCCATCACCCCCGGCTAGTGGTTCTCCACACGGCTGCCCTGACCTGCGAGCCGCCGCTACACCGCCTCTTCGGGCTGTAGCGCTGCGGCATGCAGTCACCGCCGCCGCCCACGGCCGTCTCCACGATTGCATGGACTTGCGAGCCGCCGCTATACCACCTCTTCGGGCTGTAGTGCTGCGGAACACGGTCCCCACCGCTGCCCCGAGGTATTCCTACCGTCGCCCCGACCTGCTAGCCGCCGCTGTGTCCCCACAGGGCCGTGGCGTCATGACCCGTGTACTCACGTCGCGTGCCGACTTCCCGTGGTATGCGCCGCACCGCCTCCCTTGACGCGGGAACGCCACTGTCCGCGCCGGTCTTCATCACGTTGTCGCGTTCCTCGCCTACTTCGAGCACCGCCGCCTCACTCCTAACCTAGCCGCTGCCGCTGCCACCACTCTTCTTTGGCTGCCGCAGCTGCTACCCCGTAGCCGCTGCCGCCACCGCCCATCCACCCCCTTCGTCTTCGTCCAAGCACCAGCCCCTCACCAGCATCGCTGTCATCTACCCCTGACCACTTCGTCCACTCCGAAAACCGCATGCGACATCGACACCACGTCGATTGGCACCGCAACTATCGTCGAGTCCTTCTTTGCTGGCCCCTCTGACTTCTCCGACATGTCGTACAGCTCGTGCAGGTCCCTCGTCTACGCATGCCCGGTGCTGGCAACACCAATGCGTGCCTTCGTACACGATGTGTCCCCGGGCCTGGCAAGCCTGGTGCTGCACTTCGTCAACTTTGACTTCGTTCGTCTACGAATTTCGGTGCCGGCAACACCGATGCGTTCCTTCGCCCATGATGTGTTCCTGGGCTTGGCAAACCTGGCGTGACGCATCGTCAACACCATTCTCATTCTTGGCGCACCACTTCTTCGACACCACTGCGCTCATGACTAACTCGATGCCTCCTTGCGCCCGCGGCTCCACGGCGCCTCCCTCGACACCGGCTACCCCGACTCGACATTGACCACACCGTTCTTCGTACAGCTACTTCGACCACGGATACACCACCCTACGCTCTCAGCTACATCGACATCCGCACAAAGGGTTATCATTCGCTTGAGAAACTCATCGGCTTCCTCTACAGTCAACGCGTCCGCGACGTGACACCTTCCACGATGCTCCCGCTAGGACTGCCAGGGATGTCAGTCCGTCGGCTGCTATTCTCGCCAGTCTGACCGTCCGCGTCGCTCTTGTTGTTCGTAACGCTACCGGTACGACTGTGGGAGGGTGTTAGAGATATATTTGGGTTACATATGTTTGATAGTCTAGGATTTGTAATCCATCTCCTAACTAAGAGCATCTCCATCCGCGCACCCAACACTGCCTCTCTCAGTGTCAAAACCGGTGGATCTCGGGTATGGGGTCACGAACTGTGTGTCTAAGGCTAATGGTAACAGGAGGCTGGGGACACGATGTTTACCCAGGTTCGGGCCCTCTCAATGATATGGGTATTAAAAGAGTTGATCTACCATGAGATCGTAGAGGCTAAACCCTAGAGGCTAACCTATGACTATGATTGTTGTTCTTGTCCTACGGACTAAACCCTCGGGTTTATATAGACACCGGAGGGGGCTAGGGTTACACAGAGTCGGTTACAGAGAAGGAGGTCGAACATCCTAATCACCAGGCTTGCCTTCCACGCAAAGGAGAGTCCATCCGGACACAGGACAAAGTCTTCAATCTTGTATCTTCATAGTCCAACAGTCCGGGCAAAGGATATAGTCCGGCTGTCCGGATACCCCCTAATCCAGGACTCCCTCAGTAGCCCCTGAACCAGGCTTCAATGAAGATGAGTCCGGTGCGCAGTTTGTCTTCGACATTGCAAGGCGGGTTCCATCTCCGAACACTCCAAGGTAAATTTCGAACACGAAGACCGTGTCCGGCTCTGCAAAATAAATTCCACATACCACCGTAGAGAGCGTACTTTTTCACGAATCGAATCTGCCGACAATTTTACACAACTTGATATCACACTGTGGCCCGGTCCTTATCCGAACCGTTTCTCAACCAGCTACTACGCACATTGCGAGGCGGTTTTCTGGGCACGTCTTGTCGAAGCAGAGATCGTGTCCCCTTATCACGGGACTCTCATCAATACGGGTGTGGGTAACCCAACCGTACCGCCAATTGCGGTGAGTGGGGAACGAGCAGGTTCTACCAGGCAAGCGGGGAGGCGCAAAGTTTTATTGCCTCTATAAAGAGATAAGGCCTCTTCTTCTTCACCCACGCCTTCTCCTTCTACTCATCCATTCCCTTTCGCTCGAGCCCTAGCGCCCAAGCGTTCGTCTTCTCCACCAAAAGAGGTTCTCCGAAAATGTCCGGATCCGCGGGAGGAGGCAAATGGATGGCCTCTACCGTCCAGGAGAAGGATATCAAAAAGCTTCGGGAGGCCGCGTACCTGGCTAAGAAAATCGGCCATCGTCTTCCGACGGCGGGACAGATCGTCCCTACTCCGGAGCCCCACGAGAGGGTTGTGTTCCTCCCTCATTTCGTCTGCGGGCTCGGGTTTCCCCTTCACCCATTTGTTCGCGGCATCATGTATTATTACGGGATTGGTTTTCATGATATATCCCCTAATTCTTTCCTCAACATCTCGACGTTTATCGTCGCGTGTGAGGCCTATCTCCGTATTTCGCCACACTTCGGCTTATGGCTGAAGATCTTCAATGTGAAGCACAAGGTGGTGAACGGCGAGCACGCCGAGTGCGGAGGCGCCATGGTGAGCAAGATGCCCAAATTCACATGGCCGATAGGCACCTTCAATTATTCCGTCAAGGAGTGGCAGCAGCAGTGGTTCTACATCACTGAGCCGCGCGGCAAAAAGTGGGCTGCTGCTCCCGAGTTCAGATCCGGAGCCCCCCTGCGGCTTACGTCCTGGCCCAAGAAGGGCCTGAACTGGTCCTCGTCTGACGAACTGTCGGTGCTCCAAGCGCGCATCAAGGGTATGGTAGACAAGGACATCAAGCTTGTCAATGTAGTCCAGGTGATGTTAGTTCGCCTGGTTCTTCCTTGTCAGCACCGGGCCTGCAATTTGTGTGAGTTCGACCCGGCCGAAAGCACGAGGCACGCCACGGAGCTCTCTGGCTCCTCGCATGAGGATATCTGGAAGGTGCTCTTCAAGTCCGGCAAACCGTGGCCGGACTCCACCGAGGACCGTGGGTATCAACTTTCCCGCCCTGCAAGTCCGGTAAGTCATCAATATGTTTTGTCCATCCATGTGTTTCGTTGCCATATCCCGAGGAAGACGCTTTATCGTGCTTTTCGCAATTATCCTAGGGATGGATGAAGAAGGCGGGGCGGATACACTGCCTGGCCCCGCTGCCAGAAGAACCGGCCGGACCACTTCTGACGAAGATGCTGGTCCCATCGCATTACAAGGCGCCGAAGAAAGAGGCCTACAAAGAGGCCAAGGAGACCAGGAGCGGCCTCCGTCGCTGCGGTGCTTCGGACACAAAATCCTAAGACTCCAACGCCCATCCTTCCTCCGAAGAGGAAGAGGAGGAGGAAGAAGACGAGTCCCCCATGGGAGGAGGAAAGAAAAGGACGGCCTCCTCATCCTTGGAGTCTGAATTGCCTAAGAGGGGAAAAAAACCCTTCCCGAGGCGTCCACCACGGCTACCGATAGCAGCCCGGAGTGGGATCCCAGGGCCCAGCCCCTGGTAAACTCGTGAGTACACGAAATCCGTACATACCTATGTGTCCAGGATCATTAAGGCATAATATTTTAATTTGCGCCACACTTCTTGCAGCCCGGCGAGGTCTCGCACCAAATAGTCCTCGTCGGAGGATTCGTTGAGCTCAGATGCCCTACAGAGCAAGACATCTCTGAAGGCCCCTTCCCCGAAGCCTGGGCATGACACCGAAGTGTCGTCCCAGAAGGACCCAGACCAGGGAGGGCATACCTTCGGGGCCGGAGGTACAGGAGCGACGGCTCCCATGAGCGTCGACGGCGTGGGCGATGTTGGATTCGGCCCACAGCCGGACACAGTCCCAGAGATTTTTGAGGCTCCAGGATCAGGAAGGCAGCCCCCCTTGACCGGAGGGGGCGAGCCTGCTCCGCCGCCAACCTCTGCCCAACCAAAGGTGCAGGGCAGCTTATCGACGAAGCTAAAGAGTGCCTCCATCATCGATAAACATCTCGCCCTTATGAGTGCGGTGATTGAAAAGATTCGGTCCGCTTAAAGTGGACTGAATGAATCCTGCATCAGCCTTATAAAAGGCTTTGAGGTATGTTTTATGAGCTTTTGAAGACTGTCATAGCATGGATAGTAGCCCCTGATACACTATCCGGTGAAAGAAAGAACCGGACAGGGGGGTCAAATTTCCATTCGCAGGAGACTCAATTGATGACATACGTCTCTTCCGTTATAAACAGGTGTCTGTAGCGACTGCCGCATCTCATACTGCGGAAGTATCCGGACTGAAGCAGAGTCTGGAGCAGGCCGAAGAAGAACTTGGCCGAGTGAAGAAGCAGTAGGGGGACAATCAAGGTATGCCGAAACCTTGTTAATTTTAGCACAAATGAGTAGATGTGCCTGATGAAAGTATTTGTATTGTGCGCTCTAGGGGCGAATGCCGAAATTGAGGCGCTTAAGAAGGCTGTGGCCGAAGCCGAAAAGAAGGCAGCCGCGGAGCAGGCTCTTCGCGAGAAGCACGAGGCCAGGATCCTTGAAGCCGAATGAGAGCTCCAGGAGGCCGTGAAGAAAAGCGAGACTTTGGAGTAGAGTCTATCAGGGAAAGAATCCGAACTCGCCCAAGCTCTCCAAGCTGCAAATGATGCTCGGGAGGAAGCCCAATGTGCTCTGAAGGACATTCAGGAGACGAGGAGGATTGCGGCTGATAAGCTTTTTCTTATTCAAAGCGATTGTTATGTAGTGACAGGAGAAATTCAAGGTGGCAAATTGAATTCTTATTTCTCCAGGGGCGTTTGCGGAGCTGCCATGCAGCATATCTGACGCTGCTCAATTCTATCGAGATGAGGAGAAGAAGACTGCGGAAAAGCTCTTCTGGTCGCAGTATTTGGCGCCGAATTATCCGGTGCCATTTGTCGATCAGTTGAAGCAGCTGATCGAACTGCACAAGGCGGCTAAACTAGCCATGAAGGACTTAGTTGTCCGGCTATGGCGCGCCGAGCCAATTCCAAGCAGCTTCTTCGGGCTTGTGAAGCGGATTGTGTGTGCTTTCCCTCGGCTCGAAGTCATTAAGCGGTCGGTCTGTATATAAGGTGCACGAATGGCATTTGCTCGCCGAAGAAGGTGCACTTTGGGGAAGCTTTGATGCTGAAAAAGCTGATGACCGAGGGACCGCCGGAGGAAGGAGCACCGCAAGCCCGAATTATATTATGATAGTGTCCTGAAAGGAGCCCGCCTTGTGGCGGAGCAATGTACCAAAGACAGTGTATTTCAATGAAGACAGTCATTTTGTCCTTTGTAAGGCGGAACGAAGTCACTTTTATTATGTATTGCCTGTTATGTGAAAACATTTCCTCCTGTGCGGCTGTTTTATATATATTAATCCTGAGAGTTGGCCAGTCTTCGTATTCTGCCCCCACGTAGAAAGTACGGGGGTGTTCGGGATAAACCTGAACACTCTTTATCCCATTTTTGGGTCCTTGAAGGAGGTGTTCAGCACAAAGAACCAGGCAATCAGACTATAGGGCTTTATCACTCTCACTTAGCCATAGGAGTTTAAGTAAGGTAGGCGCAGCCCCTGGTGTTCGGAAGACCGCACGAGGGGCTCTATCAGCACCTGATTGGAAGACCGATCCGTCGCACGCTGCATTGGTTATGGCATTATGCGGAATAAATCCTTAAAGATTTTACAACCTCTCGAACAGCTAACCAACTCTCGCCCTATCATGACAGTCAGTTTTCGGCTTTCTCTACTAAGGTGCTCGTCTGGAAGAACCGGGACACAATCGCAGTAGTTCTCCCAGCGCTACCTTTGCCGACTTAGCGGAACGTAAGGTACCAAAACATGGGAGCCGAGCAAACCCAACTATTGACCCAAGACATGATTCGGAGCTGATGCATATAATGCTATAAGTTCGGGGTGCCGAGCGACCGAGAAGGTGGTCGGACTTTGTTGCCATAGTGTGGGTACAATGAAGCTCCTAGCGTATTAAGCCATGACACGATGTACGGATACTGTTATGACGAAAGCTGTCAATGAGAAACGATAGCAGATAAGCGTCATATAACTCTATATGTTGTATTCGAGTAATACGTCTATGCGTATGAGTACGGTTGATGTTATAAAGAAAAGGAGACAAAGTATATCCAGATGGGAGGAAGCTGTGTGCGAATACAAAGTATATCCAGATTGTCTTCGGGGGAATGTCTAAATATTCCCCCTTTGCGTGTCCGAGCTGATCCCATGTTGCCAGTCCTGTTCTGCGCAAAAGCGAACCTGCAAAGAAAATGCTAGAGACATTTATGTGTCACGGAGGGGTTGGACCGCGGGGTGTGGCCCTTACCAAATTATGCCGGAGTGTTTGATTGAGCCCTGGCCGAGCCGAGCTGTCATGCCGTGAGGTAGTTCGGACTCCTTTGTCGGAGTCCGGGAGTTCGGCTGTCGAATCAAGGTTCGATAAAAAGGCGCAACTCGCTGCTTCTGTCGTTAAAGTGGAGGTATACTCTTCGGCACTGAGGTGGAGTTCGGCCTTGCCCATAATTGCGATCACGTCACGTGGGCCTGGTATTTTAAGCTTGCCATAGGCATAGTGTGATACCGTGTTGAACGCGGTTCGCCCCGGCAGTGCGTAATAGTTACTGCATAGAGGTACAATGTCGAAGACTAACTCTTCGGTATGTTGATTGTTTGGTGATCCGAAGACTGCCTCCAGAGTGATGGGGCCTATACAACTGACCTTCACACCTGGTATGACACCTTTAAAGGATATTTTTGGTGGGTTTGATCCTCTAGCGATTTTGGACTGTTGCCTGTGTCCTGGTGCAGCAAGTTTGGACTACTGCCTCCGCCCATAGGGGCTCGTGTGAGGTGGAACCCGCAAACTATTGGGTCGAGGATAGGTGCGACTGAGTTGCCCTGGTTGATATTGGCCGGATGGTCTATACGATCAAAGATGATCGGCCGTATTTTTATACGGTGGGGCGACTCGCTTTGTTGAGTCGACGTCTCGAAGAGTCCACGTCTGTTTCCATGTGGGGATGTGGATGGTGTTTATCATGTTCACCATTTTGGTTTGCGGGAGAAATTTCTTTTGCCCTCTATTGTTTGATGATCTAGGCTCCTCGTCGTCTTCATCGCTTGGAGACCCCTTCCCCTTGTTTTCGGCGCCTGTCCTGCCGGCTTGTTTGAAGACCCAGCATTCTCTATTGTTATGATTGGCTTCCGTTCCTGGGATACCATGAATTTGACATGGGCGGTCAAGTATGCAGTCCAGGCCGGATGGGCCCGAATTGTTCTTTTGAAGTGTCTTTTTCTGCTGACCGGACTGACAGCCACGGGATCCGGCATTGACTGCCGTATCTTGGGCGTCATCATTGTTCTTGTGATGCTTATGTTTGTTGCGTCGAGGTTTGTCGATGTTGTCTCTATCCTCTGATGTGCCAGGATTGCTTGCTGTGTTGTTGTTACGAGCCAACCAGCTATTTTCGCGCGCACAAAAGCGGGTCATGAGTGTCGTGAGGTGTCACGCCCAATATGCGATACTATCCTAAAGAGACTCGAAGGTCCCACCAAGGATAGAACCGCATATTGAAACGCTTTTGCAAGGTGGATATCATTACATCAACATTACATAATATGTGGGGATACATACAAGAGGCATACAATGCCACATGAATACAACATCATCATACATAAGAGCACCATCCGACTACGGATGAAATACAAACAGAAACTCAAAACGACATGCACCCTGCTAGCCCAGGCTGCCGACCTGGAACCTATCCCCTGATCGAAGAAGAAGCAGAAGAAACACTCCAAAACAAGTAACGTTGCTCTCGCGTCAAGATCATTGCATAACCTGTACCTGCAATTGTTGTTGTAGTAATCTGTGAGCCACGAGGACTCACCAATCCCATTACCATGGGTATCAAGACTAGCAAAGCTTAATGGGTAAGGAAAAGGATAAGTTGTGAGGTTGCAGCAGCGAATAAGCATGATATGGTGGCTAACATACGCAACTAAGAGCGAGAAGAGAGCAAACGGAACGGTCGTGAAGCTAGCAATGATCAAGAAGTGATCCTGAACTCCTACTTACGTCAAACATAACCCAAAACCCTGTTCACTTCCCGGACTCCGTCGAAAACAGACCATCATGTAGAGCCTCCATGAAGAACTCCGGTAATAAAAGGATGATAGAAAGAAAGAGAGGTTGAAAACACAAGGTGAAGCCTTGCAATGATTTAGATGGCGCTTCACAACGATATGACCGAGAAAACTTGGAACTCCGGAAAAAGAAAAGATGAAACACTAGAAACGAGAACTACTTCATCATGAACAATCTCCGGAAGAAAAGAATTGAATCACCTCGAGGAAATAAGAATAAGATTTATTGTATGCTTATCCTTCATCAAATTAAATTGATGACAAGCAATGGATTTTGCATACTACGTATACTTCTTGAGGGATTGAAAAAAGATATAGTGCCAACTTGAAGAAGTTATTGATGGGACCACCGGTGGGATTGGAAAATAAATGAAGATACTTGAGGGGATTTAGATACATGAGAACTAAGAGATCATGAACTGATTAGAGGGTATTTGAACGCTGCACCGGTAAGATTTGGAGAACGATAGCTACACGCTGAAAATGAAGAATTATGACATGATGGCCTTCGGAGGAAAAAAATGGAAACAACTCATGAAATGCTCCGAATGGGTGAAAAGAATTCTCACGATCAAAAACAATTATGAGAGGATGGCATCAAACTTGAACTACGCGTCTTTGGAAGAATGCGTAAGGATTTAAGAGGAACTCTTCTTCGGTCTTCAAAATCTGAGAATGACGAGGAGAAACACCACCCAATTGTTGAGACACTCGAAGGATGAAAAGCAAAGAGGTTGAGCCACCAATGAAATTATTTGGAATCGATCTTCTAAAGGCATCTGACTGATGAAATCCATTCTTACGTCCAACTCCGAAAAGAATTTGGAGTAGCTCCAGAATAATTAGAAGAGTCAGGTAAGATCCTGGGAAAAAGACCTGTGGTTTAGGGCCCACTCAAAAGAAAACACCATTGGAAATGATTTTAAAGAGAGATTGCACCGGTTGAATTAAATGGCTTGAATGAGATAACACTCTCCAAATAGCTTGAACGGATTAAGAATGGAAACAGAAATCTTCTGAGATATCTTCAACACTCTGGAACAAATGAATAGCAAGAGGTGAGTGATTGAGAGGTGCACCGGCATGAGAAAGCATTTGACACGAGGAAAGGAATATGATCAACACTGAAAGCTTGAATTGGATCCACCGGAGAAGAAAAACTAACGAAGGATGATGAACTTGAAGCTCGTGAGCATCTTCACGAGGGATCACCGGATCAGAACATTGAGTGAAAAGAGTGAAGTGACTTCACATGAATAAATGTATACTTGATTAAAAAATGAGTCCTTAAGAAAAGGGTGGGAGGGTGGTGAAAAACAAAGACAACTTGGGATGAACAAAACAAACACCGTTGAGAAAACATAGAATTGATCTTGCGGATGGGGAAAATGATGGGATCTTCTCGAAGAGAAGCGCACCGGTTGGAAAAGAATTAACATGAAAACCTCAGTGATCAAGAAGGATTAATTCTCCCATAACAACATGAGAACACCGTTTAGGAAAGGTATGGATTCAACATTTTACTTCGAAGCAACTCGAATACCACAAATAAAACGAAACAAAGGATTTGGCTTGCAGAATAAGCCGGAACAAATACATATGATAGAGATTTACCCAATCCCATATCATGCATCTGTCGGAAAGATATTCTAGGAGCTACTTGAATTCCCCCCTATAAACTCCCAAAACTTTCTGGTTATGCAATCTGGTGTTGGGGATACAGGGGAAGCAATATATCTCACCCAAAATAACAATACATACATCCAATCTGTATCCATCCGTCAACACATAACCAAGAAAACTCCGAAATCGTGTACCTCAACCTTGAAAAGCATACGTTATCTGAGCTATGGCAATACTCCCGAACTCCCCAAGATCGGGTGACGTCGAGGTTATCTCACCAACAACTGCATAAAAGAGATTTTTCGATGTCGGCAAAACTCGTGTATTCGAACAACAACGATAAAATTGTGACGACAACACCTCGGAGCTCAACTCCCGGGACACTGCCACAACCCCTAAATGTCAGGAGGCACCAAGAACAATGTTCTCGTCACAAGACTATCGGAACGATCCCGAGATACCCGCGTGATCCTAAAAAAAATTTAGTGAAATTGAGGAGAGGAAAGACAAAACATCTACGTCAGGAGGCCTCACCGGAGCGACGAAGGGGCTGAGGAGTAAAAAGAATCCTACTCTCCGATATATATAATCCTAAGACTCAAAATAGTTTTCTTCTAGACTCAACAACGGCCAACAATCAAGGGGGCTCCTATGGTCGGTCGAGGCTCTGATACCAACTTGTCACGCCCAATATGCGATACTATCCCAAAGAGACTCGAAGGTCCCACCAAGGATAGAACCGCATATTGAAACGCTTTTGCAAGGTGGATATCATTACATCAACATTACATAATAGTTGGGGATACATACAAGAGGCATACAATGCCACACGAATACAACATCATCATACATAAGAGCACCATCCGTCTACGGATGAAACACAAACAGAAACTCAAATGACATCCACCACCTTTAGCCCGGGCTGCCGACCGAACCTATCCCCGATCAAGAAGAAGCGGAAGAAACACTCCAAAACAAGTAACATCGCTCTCGCGTCAAGATCATCGCATAACCTGTACCTCAAGAATCGTTGTTGTAGTAAGTCAGGAGCCATGAGGACTCAGCAATCCCATTACCATGGGTATCAAGACTAGCAAAGCTTAATGGGTAAGGAAAAGGATAAGTGGTGAGGTTGCAGCAGCGACTAAGCATGATATGGTGGCCAACATACGCAAATAAGAGCGAGAAGAGAGAAAACGGAATGGTCGTGAAGCTAGCAATGATCAAGAAGTGATCCTGAACTCCTATTACGTCAAACATAACCCAAAACCGTGTTCACTTCCCGGCCTCCGCCGAAAAGAGACCATCATGTAGAGCCTCCATGAAGAACTCCGGTAATAAAAGGATGATAGAAAGAAAGAGAGGTTGAAAACACAAGGTGAAGCCTTGCAATGATTTAGATGGTGCTTCGCAACGATATGACCGGGAAAACTTGGAACTCCGGAAAAAGAAAACATGAAACACTAGAAACGAGAACTACTTCATCATGAACAATCTCCGGAAGAAAAGAATTGAATCACCTTGAGGAAATAAGAATAAAATCTATTGTATGCTTATCCTTCATCAAATTAAATTGATGACAAGCAATGGATTTTGCATACTACGTATACTTCTTGAGGGATTGAAAAAAGATATAGTGCCAACTTGAAGAAGTTATTGATGGGACCACCGGTGGGATTGGAAAATGAATGAAGACACTTGAGGGGATTTAGATACATGAGAACGAAGAGATCATGAACTGATTAGAGGGTATTTGAACGCTGCACGGTAAGATTTGGAGAACGATAGCTACACGCTGAAAATGAAGAATTATGACATGATGGCCTTCGGAGGAAAAAAATGGAAACAACTCATGAAATGTCTCGAATGGGTGAAAAGAATTCCACTATCAAAAAATTATGAGAGGATGGCATCAAACTTGAACTACGCGTCTTTGGAAGAACGGGTAAGGATTTAAGAGGAACTCTTCTTCGGTCTTCAAAATCCGAGAATGACGAGGAGAAACACCACCCAATTGTTGAGACACTCCGGAAGGATGAAAAGCAAAGAGGTTGAGCCACCAATGAAATGATTTGGAATCGATCTACGAAAGGCATTTGACTGATGAAATCCATTCTTACGTCCAACTCCGAAAAGAATTTGGAATAGCTCCAGAATAATTAGAAGAGTCAGGTAAGATCCTGGGAAAAAGACCTGTGGGTTAGGGCCCACTCAAAAGAAAACACCGTTGGAAATGATTTTAAAGAGAGATTGCACCGGTTAAATTAAATGGCTTGAATGAGATAACAATCTCCAAATAGCTTGAACGGATTAAGAATGGAAACAGAAATCTTCTGAGATATCTTCAACACTCTGGAACAAATGAATAGCAAGAGGTGAGTGATTGAGAGGTGCACCGGCATGAGAAAGCATTTGACACGAGGAAAGGAATATGATCAACACTGAAAGCTTGAATTGGATCCACCGGAGAAGAAAAAAGAACGAAGGATGATGAACTTGAAGCTCGTGAGGATCCTCACGAGGGATCACCGGATCAGAACATTGAGTGAAAAGAGTGAAGAGACTTCACATGAATAAATGGATACTTGATTAAAAAAATGAGTCCTTGAAGAAAAGGTTGGGAGGGTGGTGAAAAACAAAGGCAACTTGTAAGGGGGAACCGACGAATATCTTGAAAAGAAACACCGGTTGAAAGAAGGCAAAGGCTTCGCATGAGTAGGATGGATACTCGATTACGGACTCCGACTCCGAGAAGAAAAAGGGTGGGCGGGTGGGAAAATAAAACAATTGAGGAATTGAACTTGGCAAAGATGAAGAAGCTCGAGTCAACTTGACGAAAAATGCACCGAATGAAAAGAGCTGAGGAACGACGATCGGAAAACCAACTGCCTGATCCTAAGGAAAATTTGAAAGGGGAAGAGGAGTAATTCAAAACATCTATAGAATATCTCTGTTTTCTTATTTGGACTCCCTACCTATTTTTCCTCAACCGTCCGATTACGATCGGAGGGACCAAATACCCCTAAAAACCTACCCCACTTGTTATATAAATAAATCAACCCTAAAATCTAGGGAGATGTCCCATCCATCCCGTCTCGGCCGCCGCCACTTTCTTCCTCGGGATCTCATCACGATCCAATTCCACCAACCGAAGTCGCCTCCTCCTTCCTCGTTTTTCCCGTCGAGCCAACCACCTTCCCTGATCCACCCATTGATCAAGCCCCGTCGAGCTCCTCTGCTCGACCTCCAGGCACCCGCAGCCTCCTCTGCCTCGCCACCCGTGCGCCTTCGACCACGCCTGACCACCAAGCCGCCGTCCGTCGTCCTCTGCTTCACGCTGCCTCCGGCGAGCAGAAGCCCCGCGCCTGCAGCCTCGCGTCCCGCAGCTCGCCCGTCCCCAGAGCTCCCTGCCGCCTCCCACTTCATGCCGTCCCCGCCATCCACTTGTAGCAGCAGGCCCGAGGCCCTCCTCCCGCTCGTCTCCGACACCGGCAGCCGCGGTGCTCCCCTTCAACGTCACGTCGCGAACCTCTCCGGCCAGGCCGTCCCGGTTCCCCTGCCTCCCTCCTCTCCCTTCTCAGTTATCTCCCACGCCTCACATCTCTGCTCGTGTCTTTTCAACAGGAGTTCGCCTGGCCCTGCTCGGGCCCGGGCTAGTCCGCTCACCCAGCAAGACATCTCTTCCAAGCCGCCGCCTTCTTCCAGATCCGCTGACCTCCGCCACCAGTCCGTCGAGGCCGGTCCTCCCCGCCGCCCTCTTGTCCGGATCCAGCCACCCCTACTTCCCGTCGTGCCGCCCGCCACCAAGTCCTTCGTAACGTGCCTGTGCTTCCTCACAGAATAGCAGAAGCTCTGCCGTCTCAAGGCTGGAGATCGGCGGCGCTGCTCGAGAGCGTTGACTGTGCCCGCAGCCGCAACAGCGTGTGGCCCAGCTCCCCCCTGCGCCAAGCCCAATGTGAGGAAGCCCATCTTCTTTTGCCCCTGCTCCTATTGGCCCGTTCAGATTCGGCCCATGTCATGTTTTTTTTCTGTTCTGTGATTTAGCTATTTATCCAGTGAATTATAGATTTGCAGAAAAGTCCCTCTAGATCATACATTTAATAACTCATCAACCGTGCATGGGATTAAAATGTCTTATATATGTAAAATGCTTAGAATTTTGTCTACTTTCATAATATGCTGCTTTCTTCCATGTTTAAAATGTTTAACATGTTGTTTGATTAAATTTGCTCAAATGCCATGCTAAAATGATTTATTTCATATTTAATAATCGTAGCTCCAATTTTAATAAACTTTATATGTAAATGGGGTGGAAAAATGACTAGATTAACATGGTATACTTTGTTTTACTGTTTAACAAATCTAAAATTGTGTTTAGGGCAGAACAGTACGAAATTCATAATTTGCATATGGGGATTTTCTGGAATTGTTGTTTGTAACTTCCGGCTTCATTTAAACTTGCCTAGATAGGTAGTTTCATTATGTTTCACCTCTTGCCATGTTTAACAACATTTAATATTGTTGTGTACCTAAACGAGAGCGAACTAAATAACTCGAATGTGGTGTTTCGTCAATATGCAACTCATAGCATATTGAGCTCCACTTAACTTGTAGTATTGTTTGTTGCACTTTGCCATGCCATGCCTCATTAAACCGGACATGCATCATACTTGATTGTGCATCATGCCATGATTATGCTTGTGTGTTTACCATGTTGTTTGCTTCTTTCCGTTTTGCTTCTCTCGTTAGCTTCGGTTTTGTTCCGGAGTTGTGAGGATTCGTTCGACCACGTCCGCTTGCCTTCTTCATGGACTCGTTCTTCTTCCTTGCGGGATTTCAGGCAAGATGACCGTCACCTTGGATCTCACTACTATCATTGCTATGCTAGTTGCTTCGTTCTATCGCTATGCTGCGTTTCCTATCACTTGCTCTTCAAGCCTTCCAAATTGCCATGTCAGCCTCTAACTTTTTCACCTTTCTTAGCAAACCATTGTTTGGCTATGTTACTGCTTTTCTCAGCCCCTCTTATAGCGTTGTTAGTTGCAGGTGAAGTTGAAGATTGCTCCATGGTGGACAGGATTTTGTTGGGATATCACAATATCTCTTATATTATTAATGCATCTATATACTTGGTAAAGGGTGGAAGGCTCGGCCTTATGCACAGTGTTTTGTTCCACTCATGCCTCCCTAGTTTCCGTCATATCGGTATTATGTTCCCGGATTTTGCGTCCCTAACGCGGTTGGGTGATTTATGGGACCCCCTTGACAGTTCGCTTTGAGTAAAACTCCTCCAGCAAGGCCCAACCTTGGTTTTACCATTTGCCTCACCACCACCTACTTTTCCCTTGGGAGTAATTAACCCAAGGGTCATCTTTATTTTAGCCCCCCCCCCAGGGCCGGTGCTTCTCTAAGTGCTGGTCCCAACCGTAGCTCCTTTGCAGCGCTTCTGGCTGTGGAAACTTGAGGTCTGGTTTTAGTTATGCGGATTGCTCATCCGGTGTTGCCACGAGAACGAGATATGTGCAGCTCCTATCGGGATTGTCGGCGCATCGGGCGGCTTTGCTGGTCTTGTTTTACCATTGTCGAAATGTCTTGTAACCGGGATTCCGAGACTGATCGGGTCTTCCTAGGTGAAGGAATATCCTTCGTTGATCGCGAGAGCTTATCATGGGCTAAGTTGGGACACCCCTGCAGGGTATACACTTTTGAGAGCCGTGCCCGCGGTTATGTGGTAGATGGGAATTTGTTAATGTCCGGTTGTAGAGAACTTGACACCAGATCCGAATTAAAATGCATCAACCGCGTGTGTAGCCGTGATGGTCTCTTTTCAGCGGAGTCCGGGAAGTGAACACGGTTTTGGGTTATGTTTGACGTAAGTAGGAGTTCAGGATCACTTCTTGATCATTGCTAGCTTCACGACCATTCTGTTTGCTCTCTTCTCGCTCTTATTTGCGTATGTTAGCCACCATATCATGCTTAGTCGCTGCTGCATCCTCACCACTTATCCATTCCTTACCCATTAAGCTTTGCTAGTCGTGATAGCCATGGTAATGGGATTGCTGAGTCCTCGTGGCTCACAGATTACTACAACAACAGTTGCAGGTGCAGGTTATGCGATGATCTTGACGCGAGAGCGATGTTAGCTTGTTTTGGAGTTCTTCTTCTGCTTCTGCTTCGATCAGGGGATAGGTTCCAGTCGGCAGCCTGGGCTAGCAGGGTGGATGTCGTTTGAGCTTCTGTTTGTGTTTCATCCGTAGTCGGATGTTGTTCTCATGTATGATATATTGTTGTATTCATGTGTCATTAGATGTATTGGATGTATCCCCACTATTATGTAATGTTGATGTAATGATATCCACCTTGCAAAAGCGTCTTCAAGATGCGCTTCTATCCTTGGTGGGACCTTCGTGTTCCTTTAGGATAGGGTCGCATCTTGGGCGTGACATGAGGGCTGCCATGGACTTCGGCTTCTCTGTCTGTTGGCAGATCTTGATCAGCTTGGAGCTGCTCCTGCTTCTTCTTCAGGCTTCTTGCAGTGGCTATAAGCCGGTGCTTGAAGCGCTCCTGCTCGACGAGATCCTCAGGCACGACAAGTTCATCGACACCGGGGCTCACCTCATCATCGGAGAGAGGCATATAATTGTCGCCTCCAAGTCTCCGTCCGTTGCCTGTTCCTTTGGGCTAGCTTGCCCTAAGCTAGGCTGGTCGCGATTGTATTCGTCTTCGGCACCATCCGGATTGCCGTTGTCTCCTGTCCCGGTATTGCTGTGGCGGGGCTTAGAGCCGTGCCGATGACGCCCATGCTTTGATTGCTTCCCTAATGGTTTATCCTCTGTTGCCTCATCGCCATTGTTTTCTTTGGGGGTGTCCACCATATATATTTTATGTGAAGAGGTGGCTGTCCAGCGCCCTATGAGCGGTGGTTCATGTTCTTCTCCTGCATCGTCGTCCATACCGTCGATGTCTTCGGAGTCGAAGTCGAGCACGTCGGTTAAGTCATCGATAGTGGCGATTAAGTGGGTGGTGGGTGGGCGCCGAATTCCTTCGTCATCCTCTTCCCACTCGAGCCGGACATAGTTCGGCCAAGAGTCTCCTGACAAAGAGAGAGACCTTAATGAGTTTAGCATGTCACCGAAGGGTGAGTGCTGAAAGATATCCGCGGCGGTGAACTCCATGATTGGTGCCCAATCAGATTCGATGGGCACGAGCGCGCGTGGTTCGGACCCTGAGGCCGAAGACGAGTCCGGGGGTCCGGCAACACAGATTTCTTTAGAGGCGGAGTCTGTGTTCGGCTCCAAAACCAATGAGTGTGCGGCCTCCATGGCGGGGTCCATCCACCCGTCCTCGGATGGCGCAATCTGCTATAGATTGAAGTCCGGAGCTATTGCAGGTGCGATATCCCGAATAATGTCCGACGGCAGATCTAAGTCTTGCTCGTCGTGATCGTTCGGCGCTCCTGACGCGGGCTCGAACCCGTTGAAGATCAAGTCTCCATGGATGTCGGCTATGTAGTTCAAGTTTCCGAACCTGACCTAATGGCCAGGGGTGTAGTTGTCGATTTGCTCCAGATAGCCAAGCGAGTTGGGCCGTAGTGCGGAGCCACCGAATACGAAGATCTGTCCGGGGAGGAAAGTCTCACCCTGGACCGTATCGTTGCTGATGATTGAAGGAGCCATCAAGCCTTGTCGCGACGACACAGAGGAACTCTCCATGAAAGCACCAATGTTGGTGTCAAAACCGGCGGATCTCGGGTAGGGGGTCCTGAACTATGCGTCTAAGGCTAATGGTAACAGGAGGCTGGGGACACGATGTTTACCCAGGTTCGGGCCATCTCGACGGAGGTAATACCCTACTTCCTCCTTGATTGATCTTGATGATATGGGTATTACAAGAGTTCATATACCACGAGATCGTAGAGGCTCAACCCTAGAGGCTAACCTATGACTATGATTGTTGTTCTTGTCCTACGGACGAAACCCTCTGGTTTATATAGACACCGGAGGGGGCTAGGGTTACACAGAGTCGGTTACAGAGAAGGAGATCTAACATCCGAATCGCCAAGCTTGCCTTCCACGCAAAGGAGAGTCCATCCGAACACGGAACGAATTCTTCGATCTTGTATATTCATAGTCCAACAGTCCGGCCAAAGGATATAGTCCGGCTGTCCGGATACCCCATAATCCAGGACTCACTCAGCCTCCCCAGGCAATTTTTTGCGCCGGCGTCAAAAAAGGCCCAATCGCGCCCCCAGGAGCCCGTTTTTCACCGGCTTGGGCCGAAATCAGCGCCGACGGACCCAGGCCGAACCCGGCACGCTGGGGGGTGCCCGGGGGCGCTGCGGGCCCGCCGAGTCAGCGAGACGGCCGCTTCGTCGCCCTCATCGCCTCGGTTCCCACGGGAATCAACGCCAAGGTTGTCGCGCTGCCGCCACCGGTCAGCCTTGCCATTGATTTCTCATCATGGGCGGCGTGTCACGGGGCGGCGCACGCCTCCCCTCCCGCCACGCGTACACACGGGCGCGCCTATCTAATCCGATGGCCTCCCTGGCCTCTGGCCACACCAGCCCTAGCGGCCCATCGACCGCCACCAAGCTCTCCCTCTCCCGTGCGCAGCCGCCGACGCTTCTTCCCTCCCTCTCTCACTCCCATGTCCGCGCGTTTCCCGGTGACACGGCGGCGGCCAATGGCTTCGGCCGCCGCTCGCTTCACGAGTGGGAGGCGTTGCTCCTGTTCGAGACGAACATCTTGGCGCCACCGGACATGCGCGCCGGGCCGACGGGGTGGAGACTCAGCAACGGGGGAGTGCCCATTCTCCCGGTGCCCGACGTCGAGGTGCGCCCCGCCTACTTCACTGCCGAGATCGACCGCGTGCGGGACTCCCTCACAGAGAAGCAGCTCGCCCTCCCCGAGTACGCCGCCGACAACCACACGGCGTTGGCGGCGTAGTTCCAGCGCCGCCAGGAGCAGAGGCTGGGGTCGACCAACGGGGCACCGGTGGTGGGCGGCGTCAAGAACAGCGAGGGGTGCCGCATGTGGTGGGGCGCCCCCGGCCGCATGCTCGACAGCGTGCTCGCGTACCTCGAGGGCGGCAATGACCTGCTGCTGTCATACCCTGCCACGGCCGCCACCCCGGCCCACCGCCGGCGCGGCGGGCAATGGATACCCAGGAGGTTCGGTTCCGCCTCGGCTTCCTCCTCGCACTCCTCCTCCCGTTCTTCTTCTCACTCCTCCGGCTCGCCGGCGTTGCTTGGCGTCAAGGCCGAGCCCGCAGTGGAGACGCCGCTCGGCCGGCGCACTCGCAGCGCCTGTCGTGGGAACGATTTTGACAGAAGAGAGGGTAGGATAAAGGAGCATGATCTATCGAGATGCAAATGGGTGACACGGTGGTTTTAGCGAGTTCGGGCCTCTCACGATGGAGATAACAACCCTACGTCTCATGCTCCGGAGAGGCTTTGCTTCATCTGGGTATGTATCCGGATATTTACAATGTATGCGAGAGAGGAGAACAGATCTCCATTCCTAAGCTGAGTCTTGAGACTAGAGAGAGAGGTGGAAGAAAAAAGAGCCCCCAAGTCTAGTGGTGGGGGTGGCTTATATAGAGTGCGTCACCCCCTCACCTCCTATGTTACAAAGTGGGGCATGAATGCCATAATGCCAGCCCACTACCAAGCCCTATGAGAATGATGTCGACTGCTTTGTTGCCTGCTGGTCTGCGTATATCTGAGTGAGTCGTACGGTCGAGTGGATAGTATGCTCTTCTCCAAGTGGATAGTATGTCTGTATGAAATTTATCTAGCCCACATGTTGTGTGGACACCATGCTTTATGATACTTCGACCCTTCATGGGCCTACCTGTTATGTGTATCCCCAACATTAGCCCCCGAATCGATTGCGATTTTGCAGAACGAGTTTGTGAAAGACACAACTTGGCCCGAGTGATTACGGAATACTGCCAGCTGTCATCGTACTTTTAGGCAACCAAGGTTTAAACAAAATCTCAATGGATTTCGCATCAAGGCTCCGATCGATCTGGGGTAAGTGCTCATGAGGAGCAACTTGGTGACATTCGATCATCTCTCGGAAGAGGTTAACTCGTGATCGTAATATGGATGTCTCATTAAATCCAAGCAACAAGATCGACGCATGGACTGCTCTCTCGGTGAGATGCCATTCTTATCCCGGAGGAACGCCAATACGAAGTCGGCTCTAGATCCAAACTTATGAGTTTCACGCTTTGAGTCCTAGAAGAAGGCTCAAAACAGGTCCACAGAGGAGCCTTAAACTCACCTTATAGCAATTCTTTTTGGAGTAATTTGGAGCTGGTCCTGCATCGAGTAACTGATTACTCGGAATTTCTTCACGCCTGGGATGTGTCTTTTTTTGTTGTTTGGCCGTCACTCGTACCGGGCAGACCATTCCGAGTGGATAGCATTCCAGTGGGGGCATGCTGAGTGCACCCACTGGGTGTAGTCCCCGAGACTGCAGTCGACTGCGGGCAGTCGGCGGGAGTCTTAGAGCCTATCTTTTTGTTGTTGTTTGGCCGTCACTCGGACCGGGCGGACCGTTCCGAGTGGATACCAACAACGGCGGAGTCTTAGAGCCTGTCTTTTTGTTGTTGTTCATCACTCGGACCGGTCGAGGCCATACCGAGTGGAGATTACTCGGTGGGGGCACGCTTAGTGCACCCACTGAGGTGTAAGTCCCCGAGATCGCCATCGATCGCGGGCAAATCGGGGTCCGAGAGAGAACTAAAACTCTTTTTAGCTGGTACTTGATCGAACTTGTTCTTTTCTCGGATTGGTTTACATTTGCTTGTTTGATACAGCTTCAAGAGGAATCAGCAATCGACTAGTTGGACGATCCTTGAGCAGCATTGATCAGCTCATCGGCCAAGGCCCTCAAGAATGGTCTTGACGTTCCTGTCTCAGCTCACCAGCAAGGCACTCAGCAATGGTCTTGACGTTCCTGTCAGCCGTCTGCTTTAGCACCAGCCGTTGGATGAGCCTTTGATAGTGCGCACAATCTCGTCCTTCTTCTTGACGGTGCAGCCCTGAAGTGGTGGTCGTGGCTGACCCGCACTTTGCTAAGCCCCCGAGTGGGAGGAGTGCTCACCACTCGGTAAGATTTTTCAAACTTAGGTAGCATCTTGGACTGCAGCTAAGCCTCCGAGTGGGAGGATTGCTCACCACTCCTTGCAGGATTTTTTCAAACTTAGGCTAGCAATCTTGGACTTCAGCTAAGCCCCGAGTGGGAGGATTCCTCACTACTCGGTAGAATTTTTCAAACTTAGGCGAGTACTAGATCTGCAGCTAAGCCCCCGAGTGGGAGGATTGCTCACCACTCGGTAGGATTTTCAAACTTAGGCGATCTTTGGACTGCAGCTAAGCCTCTGAGTGGGAGGATCGCTCACCACTCGATAGGATTTTTCAAACTTAGTCGAGTACTGGACTGCAGCTAAGCCCCCGAGTGGGAGTGTCGGTGTCAAAACCGGCGGATCTCGGGTAGGGGGTCCCGAACTGTGCGTCTAGGCGGATGGTAACAGGAGACAAGGGACACGATGTTTTTACCAGGTTCCGCCCTCTCGATGGAGGTAATAATTCTACTCCCGCTTGATTAATATTGATGATATGGGTAGTACAAGAGTAGATCTACCACGAGATCAAGGAGGCTAAACCCTAGAAGCTAGCCTATGGTATGATTGTCGTTAGATCTCTACTTGACTAAAACCCTCTAGTTTATATAGACACCGAGATAGGTTAGGGTTACACAGTAGTCAAGTTACAATGGTAGGAGATCTACATATCCAGACGCTAAGCTTGCCTTCCACGCCTAGGAAAGTCCCTTCCTGCCCGGACGAAGTCTTCAATCGTATCTTCGTAGTCTTGGAGTTCGCCGTGATGATAGTTCGCTATCCGGACACCCTGGTCCAGGACTCCCTCGTGAGCTCCTGAACCAGGCTTCAATGATGACGAGTCCGGCGCTCATGTTGTCTTTGGCATTGCAAGGCGGGTTCCTACTCCGAATACTTCATAGAAGGTTTTGAACACCAGGATATTGTCCGGCTCTGCAAAACAAGTTCCACATAACACCGTAGAGAGAATAATTTTTGCACAGGTCTGTTGACGTATTCCGCGGCGTGACATCACACCCCGGCCAGGCCTTTATATGAATCGTTTTTTACCATTCCACCTTAGCGCGTTTAGCGAGGCGGTTTCCTTGGCACGTCTTATCAAAGCATAGATCATGCTCCCCCCATTCCGCGATTCTCATCAATACGGACGTGGGTAACCCATCCACGCCATTGATTACGGCGCTTGGGAGATAAGCGAGTTTTACCAGGCCGGTGGGGGCGATAGCTTCGTCCGTCCATATAAGGATAAGGATCCACCTTTTCACCTCGCCTTCTGCCTCCTTTGCTCCCCCATTTCCGCGCACTCGAGCTCTAGCGCCTAAGTCCGCACATCCCTCCTCAACCTTCTCCAACCATGTCAGGAGCGGGAGGCAGGTGGATGGCCTCCTCCGTCATGGAGGGGCACATCACAAGACCTGGAGGCTGGATACTTGTCCAGCGACATCACAGACAAAGCTGCCCGACGCTGGGCAGCTCATTCCAACCCCTGTGCCCCATGAGAGGGTGGTGTTTCTCCCCACTTCCTCCAAGGGACTAGGTTTTCCACTTCACCCATTTGTCCGGGGGCTCATGTTCTACTACGGCCTGGATTTCCATGACCTGGCCCCGAATTTCGTCCTCAAAATCTCGGCGTTTATCGTCGTGTGCGAGGCCTTCCTCTGCATCCAGCCCCACTTTGGCCTATGCTTGAAGACCTTTAATGTCAGGCCGAAGGTTGTGGGGCCGTCAAAGCAGTCTGGAGGCGCCATGGTCGACAAGATGGCCAAAGTCCTATGGCTCGAGGGCTCCTTTGTGGAGACAATAAAGGGGTGGCAATCGAGGTGGTTCTACATCACCGAGCCACGCGACCCCGAATGGGTGGCGGCCCCCGAATTCAGATCTGGCTTCCCCACATGGCTCTCGTCATGGAAAGAGACGGGCCTGACGTGGGGGGATTCGGAAGAGCTATCCGGACTCCAGACATGCGTCCGAAACCTGGTGGACAAGAATCTCAGGCTTGTCGACGTAATCCAGGTGATGCTCATCCGCCGGATTCTCCCATGCCAACAACGGGCCTTCAATTTGTGGGAGCTCGATCCAGCACAGCAAGAACGAATTTGAGCCGCTCTTCGACACTACGTCACGAAGATGCTCGGAAGGTGCTGTTCAAGGGCGCTGAAGCCCCGCATCCGCTAACAAAGATCGCGGATACAGCTACGCGCGCGTCAAGCCGCGAGGAAAGTTATTTTACCCTTTATGGGACTCTTTTTCATAGATTGACTCTATGTGGTATCTAAAACTCCCTAATCTTCGACAGACTGGCTGGAGACGCCCCGGACAGATTAACTATCCGGCTCTGTGCGGAAGACCCAGCCGGACGCCTTGATTAACGGAAATTGCTGGCTCCGCACCCCATTTGGTGCCGGAGAAGAAGGCCAAGAAGGAGGCCGCGGGAACTCAAGGAGCTCCCGATGCGAGTCTTGTCAGATTCTCAAGGCGAATCTTCTCCGAGGACGAGGAGGAGGAAGAAGAAGCTTTTCCCCGGTGAGAGGAGAGGAAAGGAAGGCCGCTAACCGGGAGGGCGGAGGGTCCAAGAAGTGAAGAACCCTTCCTCCGGACTTCTCCACCAACGTCGACGACGACGAGGAGGATGGGCCAACAAGGGCCAAGCCCTTGGCGAGATCGTAAGTGTTCGGATACCCATGGCTTGTTTATCATTGCATAGTGTTCTCTAATGCCGAACAATCATGCAGCCCGCCCAAGGGCGAGTTCGCCACTTCGTCGAGCGGGTCCCTGAGTTCGTTGGAAACAGAGAGTACTTCACTTCTGACCGCCTCCTCACCTCATGCTGCGGACGACGCTGCGGCGGGGCCCCAAGGGGGGCTTCGTCAAGAGGAGGTGGCGCAGGAGGCGCCACAAGGCAACCTCCCGGACTCCAGGCGCGTGGGGGGCAAGACCCCCAGGGGCTCTAAGCCCGACCCTTGTCCGGACTCCATGCCGAACCTTCAGCGTTCCGGAGTCCGGCAAGCGGTCCGCTTCAGAAGAAGGTAAGACGCCTTGTCCTCCGGCCCAACCGGAGGCACCGGATAGCTTACTGGAGGCACCGAACAGCGCTTCCATCGAGGAGGAGCACCGCCTTTGTTATGAGTGCGGTGATCCGGTCAGTTCGATCCGCCAAGAGCGGGCTGACTGGCCTCGTACTCAGCCTTCTAACGAGCTTTGAGGTAAGTTTAGAATATATGAAAATATTACCGCATAGACAGTAGCCTCGATGCTTAGTTCGGTGTTAGGAAAGAAAAGCCGGACTAAGGATCTAAAAGATAAACGCAGGAGTCTAACATAAGTATGTCAATATGGGAATGCAGTTGCGCCTGACCTCTGCCAGACTGGCGGAGGTCACCGCTTGAAGCAGAGCCTTGAGCGGGTCCGAGAACGAGCTCGGCCAAGCCAAGAAGCAGCTCGAGGACAAGGAAGGTGAGTAGTACCTTATTAAAGAAATACCTTATAGAAAGGTTTCGTTGCAAAAATAACAGGAATAACATGGGTACTGCAGGGCCACGAGCGAGGTGGCGACCACAAGGAAGCGGTGTCCGTGGCCGAAAACAATGCGGCTGCGGAACGCACCGAGCGAGAGAAGGGGGAGGCGCAGCTGGCCAAGGTACGGCAAGAGCTCCAAGCCCTCGTGGAAAAACACGAGAGTTTGGAGTGTGACTTGAAGACTCGAGAGTCCGAGCTCGCCTCGGCTCTTGAGAGTGCCAAAGCTGCTAAGGCCGAGGCCCAAAAAGCCCTCCAAGAAATTGAGTCATTAAAGAAGATAGCGGCGGGTAAGGCATTCTTTATGCAAAGCAAGCATGTGTAAGTGAATTACCTATTACTTACCCGGATTAGGAGCTCTCCAGGAGCATTCGCAGATTTGCCCCGTAGTGTGTCCGATGCTGCCAGATTCTACCGCGCCAAGGAGGGAGCTCGACGGAGAAGGTGTTCTGGTCTCGGTATGTCTGAGGCGGACATCCAGTGGCCTAAGCGACCAGCTGAAGCAGCTGGTCGAGCTCCACAAGGTCACCGAACAGGCCATGAAGGGCCTTATAAGCGGTTGTGGCCATTGGAAGCCATGCACAGGAGCTACTTGACTTAGCATAGCCGGGCTGGTGGACGCCTTTGTCCACCACGGATTGAAGTCATCAAGCGCTCGTCTGCATTGAAGGTGTCCGTCGGGCCCTTGCCCGTGCTAAAGTGCACCGGGAAAGCTGGATGCGGAGAAGCTTGTGACGGACGGGCCACCGAAGGGCAAGGAGCATCGCACGCCTGAAATGTACTATGAGGGCCTCTCAAGGGTGCCCGCCGAATAAGCGGATGAGTGCTCCAAAGATGTAATTTTTGAATAGGCTCGCATTTGTTATCCTGTCGCTGAAAACTTGTTCATATGCGCTAAGCAACGCTTGTTAATTTAAAATATTACCTTCTCATGCGGCCGTTTATCAAATTTGAGAGATGGCAAGTCGTTGGGTTCAGCCCCATGCCACGAGTGCTTTGGGGTGTTCGTGATAATCTTTAGAACTCTTTTTCCCATTCTTGTGTCCATATATGGAGGCGATCAACTCAACGAACAAGGCAACCGGACTTATAATGCTTGAACACTCTCACTTAGCCATAGAATTCTATAATTTTAAATTTCGTTGAAGCCCCTAGTATTCGGAAGACCGAGTTCGGGGTGCTATCCACGCCTTGGCCGGACAACTCCGGTTCCTCGCTCTAAGCGGCATAAGTCTTTAGGGACCCAAAAAAACCTCTCGAACAGCGACCGGCTCTCGCCCTATCATGACGGTCAGTTTTAGCTTTCTCCACTGAGGTGCTCGACCCAGCTCAACTGGGGCACAATCGCAGTGGTTCTTCCGGTGCTACCTTAGCCGATATAACGGAACGTAAGGTACCAAAACACGGGAGACGGGCAAACCCAACTATTTACCCAAGACATGATTCGGAGCCGATTCATATAATGTTATAAGTTCGGGGTGCCGCACTTGTGAAAGTGTTTGGACTTATCACACCATAATTTTGGGATACTTAAGCCCACAATTGTATTGGTCGTACCAAAGTGTACGGGTGCCACATGTCATGAAATGAACATATATATAGATAAAGAAAAGAGTGCAATAATAGGCGAAGGCCATGTATTGTTTATTCAAAAATGTACTGAACATTCGGCGGAGCGTTCTACTTCCCTGGCTGTTGCATCGTGAGTTCGGCAATTCTAGTGCCGGACAGGACTTCTGAAAGACGGAGTCCTGAAAGTAAAAAAAAAGGAAAAAAGAAGGAAAAAGAAAAAGAATGACACAATCGGGAGCCCCTGGTGCGGTTGAGCCGTATTCCGGGCGTGCCGTGGTCGTGCCCCTCCCCTTATGCCCATGGTATCTCCAGAGCGTAGTTATGTACGCGTAGTACTGGCTTCGCAATTTCGCGAGGGCTGGGGTTGGGGCCGGATTGCTACGCGTGCTTGAATTGTGCCATGCGGTCTCGTTGTAGGTTACTCCGGCGCAGCGGTGTCCGGACGCTTAGTGGCCGGACTCGAGAATTGTTGTGAGAGGCTGCTTTGTACCTCCGCCATGTAGGGTCATGATGTGCTCCTCCGTTCGGAGAGAGCGTTCGGTGTCTCCATTAACCGTGATTACTCCTCGAGGGCCTGGCATCTTGAGCTTGAGGTATGCGTAGTGCGGCACCGCATTGAACTTTGCAAATGCGGTTCGTCCGAGCAGTGCATGATAGCTGTTGCGGAACAGAACGATGTCGAAGATTAATTCTTCGCTTCGGAAGTTATCCGGGGATCCGAAGACCACTTCGAGTGCAACTGAGCCTGTACAATTGGCCTCTACACCCGGTATGACGCCTTTAAAGGTCGTCTTTGTAGGTTTAATCCTTGAGGGGTCTATGCCCATTTTGCGCACTATATCCTGATAAAGCAGGTTCAGGCTGCTAACGCCGTCCATCAGGACTCTGGTGAGGTAAAATCCGTCAATAATTGGGTCAAGAACCAATGCGGCGAAACCGCCGTGACGGATGCTAGTGGGGTGGTCCCTTTGATCGAAGGTGATCGGGCAGGAAGACCATGGGTTGAACTTTGGAGCGACTGGCTCCATCGCATATATGTTCCTTAGTGCATGCTTCCGCTCCCTTTTGGGTATGTGGGTTGCGTATATCATGTTCACCGTCCGCACTTGTGTGGGAAAACCCTTCTGTCCTCTATTGTGCGGCGGCCGGGGCTCCTCCCCGTCATCGCTATGTAGCCCCTTGTCATTGAGTTCGGCACTTAACTTGCCTGCTTGCTTGAACACCCAACAAACCCTGTTGGTGTGATTGGCTGGTTTTTCGGGGGTGCCATGTATCTGGCACAAGCGATCGAGTATTCGGTCCAAGTTGGACGGGCCCTGGGTATTTCTTTTGAATGGCTTCTTCCGCTGACCGGGTTTAGAGCCTCTGAATCTGGCATTGACGGCCGTGTCTTCAGTATTATCGCCGTTAATGCGGCGCTTGTTCTTGTTGCGACGCGACCTGCCATTGTTGTCCTTGGTATCCGGACTATCAGGATGTTTGGCCAAGTTGTTCTTCGAGCTAGCCAGCTGTCCTCTCCCGCACAAAAGCGGGTCATGAGTGTTGTGGTGGCTGCCATGGATTTTGGCTTTTCCTGTCCTAGGTGCCGGGCAAGCCACTCGTCGCGGATGTTGTGTTTGAAGGCTGCAAGGGCCTCTGCATCCCGGACGATCAACGATTTGATTTTTCTTTGTTAGGAACCGTGTCCGTAATTGTTCCGCCGATTCTTCCGCTACTAAATTATGTGGCTAAGGTCATCCGCGTCGGTGGTCGCACATATGTGCCCCGGAAGTTATCAAGGAATGCGGCTTCCGTGTCCTCCCAACAACCAATTGATTCTCGGCAAGCTGTTGAGCCAATGCCGAGCTGGTCCTTTAAGCTTGAGTGGGAGGTATTTTATGGCATGTAAATCATCACCGCGGGCCATGTGGATATGGAGGAGATAGTCCCCGATCCAGACCGCAGGATCTGTGGTACCATCGTATGATTCGATGTGTACGGGTTTGAAGCCCTCGGGGATTTGATGATCCATTACTTCATCCGTGAAGCACAGTGGGTGTGCGGCGCCTCTGTATTGGGCTATATCACGACGTAGCTCATATGAGCTTTGTCTGCTGTGTTCGGCCCGGCTGGTTTTGCTGTATCCGGTGCGACGGTAGTCATCCCGCGTCGGTGGGTGCCCACGCGATCCGTAGATCGATCTTGTATGTTTTGCCTTATCCTCCAATATAACTCGCAAGTCCGGCGCGTTTTCCCGTGCCTTGGTACTTTTTGAGCGGCGTCGGGGTGTGGCTTGAGCGGAGGGCCGAGAGGCTTCTCTATCGCCCGTCACGGGTGGCCGGGTCTGCCATGTCGTGCGCTGGTGACTTGGGTGCTTCCTCCTCTGATCGAGGCAACGGCCTGCGTTTGGGGTAGCTTTTGGAGGGGCGTTCGAGTTCATACTCTTCGGCTGCAAGTCCATCTGTCAGCCAGCAGGTCTTGGTCAGCTCTAAGCTGTTGCTGCTTTTTCTTGAGGCTGCTTGTCGTGGCTATAAGCCTGCGTTTGAAACGCCTCTGTTCGGCGGATCCTCGAGCATGAAAAATTACGTCGTCGTCGAGGCTTGCCTCATCTTGGAGGGAGGCGATAATTATCGTCCTCAACCTCTCGTTACGCCGCCTTTGTCGTGCGGACTTGCTTCTCCCTCCTCCTGCGCTAAGTCCCTCTGAGGGGTTGTCTTGATGCTTGCACGGGGTGTTATTATCTCCCGTACCGGAATCACCGTTTTTGCTGTGGCGGGATTTAGAGCGGCGCCGCTGACGCCGGCGCTTCGGTTGCTTTTTGGAGGGGTCATCCTCCGTTGTTCCATCGTCGTTCCCATCTTTTGGGATATCCACCATGTATATGTCGTATGACGAGGTGGCCTTCCAGTGCCCTGTAGGCGCTGGGTCTTGGTCGTCTCTGGCATCGTCATCCATACCGTCGATGTCTTCGGAGTCGAAGTCGAGCATGTCGGTTAAATCATCGACAGTGGCTACAACGTGGGTGGTGGGTGGGAGTCGAATTTCTTCGTCAGTCCGTATCCCAACCTTCCCGTCCGTAGTCCGGGCAGGCTCTCCGGATAAAGAGAGAGACTTTACTGAATTCAGAATGTCGCCAAAGGGCGAGTGCTGAAAGATGTCCGCGGCAGTGAACTCCATGACCGGCGCCCAATCGGATTCGATTGGCAGGGGCGCGGAGGGTTCGGAGTCCGGGGAGGAGTCTGACACCCCGGAGTCGAGGTCTTCGCAAATGACAGGGGTGGAGTTTGGCTCAATCGCCGTAGAGATTGTAGCCCCCGAGGCGGTGTCCAACCACTCGTCCTCGATCGGGGAATCTGGCTCCGGATTAAGGGTCGGAGCGGATATTGGTGCGGCCTCCGAGGCCTTTGTTGAGCTGCGAGCTAGATCATGCCCATCGAGACAAAGGCGGCACGCTTGGCAGCGCAGCTCGAATCCGTCGAAGATCAAGTCTCCGCGGATATCGGCCGTATAGTTCAAACATCCAAATCTGACCTGATGGCGAGGCGTAGCTTCGATCTGCTCCGGATGGCCAGCTTAATTGGCCCGCAGTGCAAAGCCGCCCGAATCACGAAGATCTGTCTGGGAGAAAAGTCTCACCACGGACCGCGTCGTTGTTGATGATCAAGGAGCCATCGGGCCTATCGGTGACGACACGGAGGAACTCTCAATGAAAGCACCAATGTCGGTGTCAAAACCGGCGGATCTCGGGTAGGGGGTCCTGAATGCGTCTAGGCGGATGGTAACGGAGACAAGGGACACGATGTTTTACCCAGGTTCGGGCCCTCTCGATGGAGGTAATACCCTACTCCTGCTTGATTAATATTGATGATATGGGTAGTACAAGAGTAAATCTACCACGAGATCAAGGAGGCTAATCCCTAGAAGCTAGCCTATGGTATGATTGTCGTTCGTCCTACGGACTAAAACCCTCCGGTTTATATAGACACCGGATAGGTTAGGGTTACATAGAGTCGGTTACAATGGTAGGAGATCTAAATATCCGTATCACCAAGCTTGCCTTCCACGCAAGGAAAGTCCCTTCCGGACCCGGGACGAAGTCTTCAATCGTGTATCTTCGTAGTCTTGGAGTCCGGTCGTGATGATAGTTCGGCTATCCGGACACCCCCTAGTCCAGGACTCCCTCAGGGAGGATTGCTCACCACTCGGTAGGATTTTTCAAACTTAGGCGAGTACTGGACTGCAGCTAAGCCCCCGAGTGGGAGGATTGCTCACCACTCAGTAGGATTTTTCAAACTTAGGCGAGTACTGGACTGCAGCTAAGCCCCCGAGTGGGAGGATTGCTCACCACTCGGTAGGATTTTTCGGACATAGGGGAGTACTGGACTGCAGCTAAGCCCTCGAGTGGGAGGATTGCTCACCACTCGGTAGGATTTTTCAAACTTAGGCGAGTACTGGACTACAGCTAAGCCTCCGAGTGAGAGGCAGGCTCACCACTCGGTAGGATTTTTCAAACTTAGGCTAGCATCTTGGATCTAGCTAAGCCCCCGAGTGAGAGGCAGGCTCACCACTCGGTAGGATTTTTCAAACTTAGGCTGGTACTGGACTGCAGCTAAGCCCCCGAATGAGAGGCAGGCTCACCACTCGGTAAGATTTTTCATACTTAGGCGAGTACTGAACTGCAGCTAAGCCCCCGAGTGAGATGCAGGCTCACCACTCGGTTGGATTTTTTCTTTGACTTAGGCGAAACGGATTCGCAACTAAGGCACCCACTGGGGGATTTTAGAACATGTAAAAAATGAACGACAATCATTCGCAAGACTATAAAATCATGTCTTTTGATAATCAAACTAAAGGGTACTTCTTTCTGAGTTCTCTTCCAGTGGGGGCACGCTGAGTGCACCCACTGGGTGTAGTCCCGACCTGCAGCCGGACTAGATGAGTCAGCAGAGGGTTTAAGTCTCCCAGTAAACCTCCATGCAGTTGGCACGGTAAATATCTTTGTTTGGAATTGAATCAATCGGATGGATGCGTAGCGAGGTGGTTGTACAAACGACGTTCGACGAGTAAGGCTGCATGTACGATTCAGCGATGGCGCTTCATTTTTACCCTTTTGCATGAAAGGGGAATTTATCCAAGTGGATGTGCTTCCCGACTGAACGGGGTATGTTGACTGCAAGGAAAAACTTGGTGGCACTTGTATGTCTCCCGGAGGAGATAGACTAGTGGTCTGACATGGACATGCCGTGAAACCCGAGTGACGAGGCTAGTGTGTGGACCGACTCTCCAGAGAGGCCACTCATTATCCCGGGAAAACCAGCACATGCCATCTCTCGGGTCCAAGTTTGTGAAACTGACGCCTTGGAGCCTAGGATAGGGCAAGTGTATCCGTGAGAGGAGCGTTGTTTTCACCCTTTTGCAGTCCTGAAGATGACTTTTAGGTAATGATTTGGGCGATCGTCCGAGTGGACAGTACTACCCTTATAGATTTTCGCGCATCGAGCAAGTATGGTCGAAAGATATTCCTGATGTGATCAATGGGTTGATTGAATGGGTGTAACCCCTGCGGGCGGCATGGCCAACGGCTGTGCATAGCCCCCGAGTGATGCTCGAAAGAGGCAAGCTTGCTACAGAGTGTGATATGAGGTTTGATCATACGAGTAACTTAGTCGTTCCCATGTTGGGAGTGTAGAGGTAAAGACATGTCCAACTGATGGTGACCCGCGAGGCGGCCGAGGGGCGATCATGTGTACAACCGAGTGACGACGCGTGGGGCGGCTAAATGGGGAAGACGTGCACAACCGAGTGGCGACGCATGGAGCGGCCGAGTGGTGAAGACGTGCACAACCGAGAGGCGACGGATGGAGCGCCCGAGTGGTGAAGACTTGCACAACCGAGTGGTGTGGTGCAGGACGGCCGAGTGAGGATGTGCGAGGTGGCCGAGTGACATATTGCGTGTCCAGCCAAGTGGCTGAAATGGTCTTCAAAGGAGTTAGCCAGATGCTTTCGAAGCTAATGTAACGATGAGGTCGGTGTAGTTTGGTTGCGGCACAACAAGACCGGCGTGACAACTGAGCCTGAATAAGAATGAAGATGGCGTGCAGAGCGTCTGGGTGATTATAAAACTTGTCAAAGTGGCGGATCGAATGCACTTGTTGAAGTGAAGGATCTGACTGGTGATGAAGTACTTGACTACTCAGGAGAGTGTCATTCCAAATGAGATGCAGCCCCCAAGTGCGGCGTAGCCCCCGAGCGTACTACAGGCTTCGACAACGGACATGTCGGAATACGAGAAATATAGTTTTGAATGGATGATTTGCAATTCATCGAGTCGGACTCGGGTAAAGATGAGGAGAAGCTTCCGAGTGATGTTCGAAAGAGGCAAACTCGCAAAAAAGTGAAGTGTGTGAAGTTTAATTATAAAAGGGACTTATCTGCCTCGTGTCTGACGAGGTATATATCATTGATACGATGAAAAGGATTCCACAGAGGGGTTGGCTGGATGTGTTTGAAGTCAACAGAGCGACAAGGTCGGTGTTGTGGTGCGCTAGGACCGGTACGGTGATCGAGTCTGAGCAGCGATGAAGTTGGCGCATAGGGCCGTCGAGTGATCGCGTAACTTGTGTAAAAATAAATGTCACAAGACAACGAAATAATTTCTTGAGGAAATTTGATGTATACTGATATGATTTGTGTAAATAACACCAATAGACACCCACTGGGAGTGCAAGGGGCTTGCCGGTTCAAAACCAACAAGATTCTAAAAGAGTGAAGGATCTAGTCAACTTGGCCAGTAAAGGATCCAACTGGACATGTTGGAGTGCTGGCTCAAATAAAACGGAAGTGTAGTGTTCCGACTGAGTTGCAGCCCCCGAGGACTGATGCAAACTCGAAATGAAGAACACATGGTGTTCGTGAATGACGTATGTGTTAAAATGGAAGTTAGACTCAGGACTGAGTACTAAGCAAGTATGTGAAAATAAGAAACCGAGCATAAGGGCATACTCGGTGGCGTGGCCTCCGAGTGAACATGATTTGTGAATTACGGGATACTCAGGCACGGGGAAATAATAGAATGTAGTGCTAGAATGACTTAGCTGTCTGAAGGCGCGCGAGTGGCCGAGTGGTGAAGATGTGTTCAACCGATGGCAATGCGAGGGGCGACCGATTAATGTAGATGTGTCCAACTGAGTGGCGACGCATGGGGCGGCTGAGTGGTTATGAGGTGACCAACCGATGGCGACGCGCGGGGCGGCCGAGTGGTTATGAGGTGACCAACCTATGGCGACGCGCGGGGTGGCCGAGTGGTTATGAGGTGACCAACCTATGGCGACGCGCGAGGCGGCCGAGTGGTTATGAGGTGACCAACCTATGGCGACGCGCGGGGCGGCCAAGTGGTTATGAGGTGACCAACCTATGGCGGCGACGCTGGGTGGCCGAAAGTGGTTATGAGGTGACCAACCTATTGCGACGCGCGGGGCGGCCGAGTGGTTATGAGGTGACCAACCTATGGCGACGCGTGGGGCGGCCGAGTGGTTAGGAGCTGACCAACCTATGGCGGCTGCTGGAGGCCGATCGTTATGAGGTGACCAACCTATGGCGACGCGCGGGGCGGCCGAGTGGTTATGAGCTGACCAACCTATGGCGACGCGCGGGGCGGCCGTTGAAGTAGACGCGTCCCGCGGAGTGACGATGCGCGGGCGTCCGATGAAGTAGACGCATGCCGCGCAGCGGCAATGCGTGGGGCCGCCGAGTGATATAGTCGCGTCGCGCGGAGTGGCGACGCGCGGAGCATCCAGGCGATGTAGACGTGTGCCGCGGAGTCACGATGCGCGCGGGGCATCCGAGTAATGTAGACGCGTCCCGCGGAGCGACGATGCGCGCGGGGCATCCGAG
Source organism: Aegilops bicornis (assembly GCA_021605145.1). Classification (NCBI taxonomy): domain Eukaryota; kingdom Viridiplantae; phylum Streptophyta; class Magnoliopsida; order Poales; family Poaceae; genus Aegilops; species Aegilops bicornis. Next base: position 13,850,740 of record CM038669.1, read on the forward strand.
TAATGTAGACGCGTCCCGTGGAGGGGCGACGTGCGGGGCGTCCGGGCGATGTAGACGTGTGCCGCGGAGTGACGATGCGCGCAAGGCGTCCGAGTGATGTAAACATGTCCCGCGGAGGGGCGACATACGGGGCGTCCGGGCGATGTAGACGTGCGCCGCGGAGTGACGACGCGCGCGAGGCGTCCGAATGATGTAGACACGTTCCGCGGAGGGGTGATGTGCGGGGCGTCCGGGCGATGTAGATGTGTGTCGCGGAGTGACGATGCGCTGGGCGTCTGACTGAAGTAGATGCGTCCCGTGGAGCGGCGGCGAGCGGGGCGTTCGTGTGACGTAGACGCGTCCCGTAGCGCGGCGACGTGCGGAGCGTCCAAGTGACATAGACCCATCCCATGGAGAGTCAATGCACGGGGCGTCCGAGTGATGTAAACATGTCCCGCGGAGGGACGACGTGCCTTGTCCTCTGACTTGCGCTCAGGTACTGGACGAGGGATCTGTCCGAGTGAACTCGGGTTCGTGGCCGAGTGAACTTGGAGTCTGTGTCTGGATCGCTTTATCTGACTGAACTCTGAACTAATCTAGTTCGCTACCGTCCGAGTGAAAGATCTATCGGATGACCCTGCAAGTTAGTAGCAAGTAGGGCCGTGAAGTTGAAGGCCGGACGGTTATACGTGCATGCATGCATGAATTTACTGGTGCGGAACCGGTATGTTGCTGAAAGCAATTAGATAGGTGGCGTTAGTAATCCCCATCAATTGGCCGGTTAATAAGGCGATTACCTTAACGAAGCGGTCAATCCTTGGCGGAATTATGAGACCAACGTTTAGGCATGCACTTAATGATTGCCGGTGAAGCCGCGTACGTGTGGGAGATCTGGAGATGTCCTTCTGATTCCTTTTTCCCTGCATGCAGTTAATGCTCGATTAGGTGGCCCACGTTACGCATGCACTTACCAGCCATTTATTCCTTCAATCCCGAACGGCCGTCGCCGCCGCAGCGCGCCTCCACCATCGAGACCGTCGCAGGCGACTGGCACCAGAGGCAGGAGCGCTGCCTGCCTGCGCCGCCACCGCGGAGATCGCCGGCTTGCAGCCGAGAACACGAGGCCGGAGTCGACGGCGAGGTGAACGGCGACGACGGAAGTGTGTGTGGCTCAACGACGGGGTTGGAGACGATGATGACGCGGACGCCGCTGGTGGCTGTGCGCGGAGGCGCAGTCGGCGGTGCCGAGGTCGGGGACGACAACGGGGCGGATGGCGCGAGAGGTCGTCCATGGAGGCGCGGTCAGCTGTGCTGAGGTTGGAGACGACGACGACCGCGCGTGGAGGCGCAGTCGGCTGTGACAAGGTCGAAGGCGACGACGTGGCGGATGGCGCCGGTGGTCGTCCGTGGAGGCGCAGCCGGTTTCTTGCTTTCGCGCCGATTCAAGTGATCAGCTCATGCGGATGGGAGGCCAGCCAACCTGAAGGTCGATAGTTCTCCTTGTACGTGCTTGGATGGATGTACGTTTTCCTTCTGCTTGTGATGCTTTGCTCGTTGTGCAGATGAACAGTATAGGAAATGTGTTAAAAGATGAAAATCAAACCGAATAAGGGGCACCAGCAGGAACCGATGTGACGCTGGTCAGGGGCGGAGCCAGGCCGGCAGCGCGCCCCGGGCCGCCTTCAAGCAATACTCCTAGATTTGGGTCTCACATTTCTGGTAACGCTACAATCACTAGTAGAAAAAGGGTCAAACGTGAAGCACATTAGTGCCGGTTTGCATTAGAGCCGGCACTAATGTGTATATTAGTGCCGGTTCGTGGCGGCGATCAATAGTACCGGTTCGTGGCGAACCTGTAGTATGAACCGGTACTAAAGAGGCTGTGTCAGCCTGCGGTCAGGCTATGGCCCCACCATCACTATTTAGTGCCGGTTCGAACCACGAACCGGTACTAATGACGTTGTGGCAGGCTGTTTTAGTCCCACCTCGCCCCCTAACAAGCCTTTTACCACCTTAAATATGTTACTTCTCAAACTATCACAAGCAGTTGGTCTTCATTGAACTCTATGTGTAGGATATGTGGCTGCAATAGGAGTCTTCGCCGGTTCTTAAATCGGTGGTAGATTCCTATTGACGATGTAGATTCTATACAAAAAGATCATTGATGATCAATATATTTTTTATATGTACTAGATTCTTATTTAAGATGTAGATTCTATACAAAAAGATCATTGATGCTCAATGTATTTTTTATATGTACTTCTCTGTAGTAGTAGCGCATTTTGGCTGAAAGGCGGTACTGACCAATGTATTTTTTCTCCATTCAGATGCACAATTTAAATATGTCAATTTGGACATGTTATTTTTAAAACTATCACAAGCAGGAAGAGGAAGAGGAAGAAGAAGAAGAAGAGGAAGAGGAAGAAGAAGAGGAAGAAGAAGAAGAAGAGGAAGCAGAAGAAGAAGAAGAAGAAGAAGAAAAAGAAGAAGGAGAAGAAGAAGAAGCGTTCAGTATGCATCATTCAAAGCGACGCCATCAACTTTCAACCATTTCTGCCTTCATTTGCTATTTTTCATGCATTCAATGATTTGTTTTGAGAACTAAATGACCTGGAAATTGAAAAGCACTACAAATGAACTCTGAAAAAGTTGAAACTTGGCATGGTATCATCATTTCACCCACATAGCATGTGCAAGAAAGTAGAGAGGCTTACGGTTAAAACTAGATGCACTTCGTGTACAAACTGAACAATCTCTTTCGAAGTAGTCAGGTTTAATTTAAATTAAACTCATCTGTTACAAAGGCATTTTATTTTTTAAAACTTATTACAACACCATAATTTATTTTTTTTAAACTTTGGTTATAACTCCAGACTTTGACCATCAAGTTTTGCAGAAAAAAAATACCAGAAAAGAAAAAAATTATATAAAAAAAACTACTCAGAAATAAATAAAAGAAAATAAATATAGCAAAAAAGAAAAAACTACTAAGAAATAAATATAACAGAAAAGAAAAAATTATATTTGCTATTTTTCAATCATTCACAAAATGACCGTGAAATTGAAAGTCACTACAAAATGAACTCTGAAAATGTTGAATTTTGGCAAACTAGATGAAAAACTACTCACAAATAAATATAACAGAAAAGAAAAAACTATACAAAAAACTACGAAGAAATAAATAAAAGAAACAGAACAGAAAAAAATATTAGGGCGCTGCCCTGTGGGCCTGCTACGCCACAGGCGTGTAATTACAGGCCCTAAAGGCCCAGCAGACTCACAGGGCAGCGCGCAGAAATTAGGCCCACAAGCCTGCTATATAGAGGAGTTCAAAGAGGCAGCCATGACGGGCTTATAAACCAGTCGGCTGCCCTTCACCCGGCGAGGTGGGACTAAACTTTGCGAATCATGGGTGGCAGCTGAGGCCTTTAATACCGTTGGTGGCTCCAACCGGTACTAAAGATCACCCTTAGTACCGTTGGAGCCACCAACCGCAGTACTACAAACCTGCTTCTTCCCGCCTCTTGGTTCTGGCCAAAGTTGGGCCTTTAGTACCGGTTGGTGGCTCCAACCGGTACTAAAGGCCTCTCTATATATACAACACTTGCGAAAATTCAGTTAGATCTCTACTTCTTTCGTCTCAAACTCTCGCTTGCCGCTTCGTCGTCGCCGCCGCCGTCGTCGTCTGTCGTTGCCGTCGTCCCGCCGCCGCCGCTTCGTCGTCGTTGCCCCGCCGCCGCCCGTCGTCGTTGCTCGCTCGCCGCCCGCTTCGAACGCCCAGGCCGCCGTTGCTCGCCGCGGTATACGTCTCTCGCTCTCCCGCCGCCGTTGCCGTATGCCGCACACGTACGCCGCCGCTTCACGCCTTCAGATGCAGCGCCGCCCTTCGTCACAGACAGACGTGGCGGCGCGTATGGTACACACACATATACACACAGATATACGTATAATGCATATGCACACATACACATACACACACACATTTTTTACTTATTTTCTGTTTTTAGAAAAGTTAATTAGATGATCGAATGTTAGATGAATTAGCTAGATAGAAAATTGTCGAACTAGAGATTTGAACTAGTTGAATAATTAATATAACTAGTTTATTTTTAGTAAGAAAATTGTCGAACTAGTTTATATATTTAGGTATATGAGATTTGAACTAGTTCAATAATTAATATAACTAGTTTATTTTAGTAAGAAAATTTAGATATCTGATATTTGATGATCTAATTAAAATATTATTTGTTAATGAGTTTTTTGTTTATTTAATTTTTATATATTTTGAGTTTATATAAATTATTCTATTTTGAGTAAGTACTACATTATTCTATTTATAGTAAGTGCTTAGTAGTTGAACTAGTTGAAGTAGTTTATTTTAGCAAGAAAATTAATAGAACTAGTTTCTTTTTAGTCAAATTGGAGAGCACTATATGCAAGGCATATGCATATGATTAGTTGAATAATAATGATCTAATTTAGTCTTTGAATTATGAACATATAGGAAATGTCATCATCGGACGCATTTAAAGTCTCCTGGGTGCGATCGGTGCCACGGCGATCGAGGTGAGTGCGACAGGCCTCACCGGACGATGGTCGGCGCTCAAAGATTAAGCTCGAGGAGACTTTCGAAGTTGAAACGGTAATTTTCATCTTTTACAATTTGAGTATAGTTTTTTTTTCATAATTAAGCATGACTTCAACTATTTCAACGTGTAATTTTCATCTTTTACAATTCGAGTATAGTTGATCCCATGCAATGCAAGACGCTATGCCTTGGAGAGGTTGGATTTTGAAGACCATGAAAATTTTGAAACGAAGAAAATTCACCTAAGGACCCATCATGATGTGGATTTTGAAGTAAAGTTGTATAATGCTGAGAGCGTAACCCATTTTGGTTGCAAAAGTTGGGAAGCATTTTGCAAATTGTATGGTTTTGATGAGGGTATGCTTGTCACCATGGATCTTGGTGATCCTGAAATCAAGCAAGACAATATGGACATTTGGGTCCTTGTTGATAATCCTCCAGTTCTACCGCTATGTGAATTTCTCAAACATAGTTAATTATTAATAGAACTTATATTGTTCATTTCAAAATAGTTGACAGCTTATTTCCATTGACAGCTTATTTTGAAGTATCAAAGAATGTGCAGAATATGGTAGATAGAACTTACTACACCGATGGCTCTGAAAGGTTAACTTACAAGGAGAAAACTCATCTGGTTGGATTTTGTAATGATATTGAGAATTACAATATCTACAATCGAACTCCTCAACATTATGGTCAATACGTGCCACTAGTGCACGTGTTGAACTACGGTAACTACCATGGAGATACCCTGGTAAGTTTTTTTTACTATTACGACATCCGTGCATCTTTTTGCGTACTTCTAAAACTAGTACATCATTGCTAATTACGAAGTTATTACTATGTTTTTCAACAGCTTATCCCAGAGAATTGTGTGCCTCATTTGATGTATCGTAATGGCGGCAGCGCTCGTGTTTTGAACATATATCCAGGTCATCCTACGAATCTCAACTGTCCATACCAGATTTCTAAAAGAAGTGGAGACATGACAATCAAAGGATGGAAAAAAAGTATGGACAGTCGTAAGGAGCTTCTTGGAAGCAAAAGGAAGCGAGGCGCAAGAATTGGAGAGCAGGATGATCTCCATTCTTCATAATGGAGAGTCGTGGTCTATATTGTTTTATGTTATTTTACCTTAAGTGTGTTTAGGTCCGATCCTACCGACATCGATGATCATGTGCTAAGAACAATTATGTAGGGTTGGGTTCGATGACTATGAGGATGATGATCGTATGACTTATTATTAATAACGAGTAGAAGTTGTATGATGATGCTTGATTAATTAGCTAGTAGGACTTGTTATTATATATGATGATGTATGATGCGAGCATGCATGAGTTATTATATATATATCTGTGGGTGAAACGAAAAAGAATTAAAATGGAAAACACAAAATTAAATGAAAAAGAAATCATAAAACCAAACCCCCCCCCCCAAACATTTTAGTACCGGTTGGTGTTACCAACCGGTACTAAAGGGCTCCCGGCCCCTGGAGCTGGCTCGTGCCACGTGGGTTTTTAGCACCGGGTTAAATCTTGAACCGGGTACTAAAGGGGGGGGGGCCTTTAGTGCCCACACTTTAGTGCCGGTTCCTAAACCGGCACTAAAGGGCCTTACGAACCGGTGCTATTGCCCGGTTCTGCACTAGTGAATCACCAAAGAAGTTGGGCCTCATGCCCTGGGCCTAGGCCCTGGGGGCCTGGGTCCTGACTCCGCCCCTGCTGCTGGTGGTAGAAGAAATAACCATCTGCATCATGGCTCGATTGACGCCATGCCTCACGGTGGGCGCCAACTGTCGTGGGAATGATTTCGACAGTAAGAGAAGGGTAGGATAAAGGAGCATGATCTATCGAGATGCAAATGGATGACACGATGGTTTTAGCGAGTTCGGGCCTCTAACGGTGGAGATAACAACCCTACGTCTCGTGCTCCGGAGAGGCTTTGCTTCATCTGGGTATGTATCCGGAGATTTACAATATATGCGAGAGAGGAGAACGGATCTCCATGCCTAAGCTGAGTCCCGAGACTAGAGAGAGAGGTGGAAGAAAAAAGAGCCCCCAAGTCAAGTCTAGTGGTGGGGGTGGCTTATATAGAGTGCACCACCCCCTCACCTCCTATGTTATAAAGTGGGGCATGAATGCCATAATGCCAACCCACTACCAAGCTTTATGAGAATGATGTCGACTGCTTTGTTGCCTGCTGGTCTGCGTATATCCGAGTGAGTCGTACGGTCGAGTGGATAGTATGCTGCTTGTCCGAGTGGATAGTATGTCTGTATGAAATTTATCTGGACCCACATGTTGTGTGGACCCCATGCTCTATGATACTTCGACCCTTTGTGAGCCTACCTGTTATGTGTATCCCCAACAGCGCCGGCATCTTCATAAACGAGGGCGGCCGGCGCGCCTCCTCGTCGGCTCCTCTGTGCTTCATCAAACCAAAGACGGAACTGGGGCTCGCCGCCGAGAAAATGGAGCCGGGGCTCCTCGCCGTGAAGATGGAGCACGGCGAGCGTGGAGCTCGACAAGGAGGCGGCCCTGCAATGGACGCGCGACGACTATCTCAAGATGGAGATGGAGCGCCAGCGCGCCGCCCTGCAGCGCTACGAACAGCACCACCGGGGCCGCGACGAAGGAGGCGTCGTCGTCCTCGACGACGCGCCGCCACCGGTCCGCCATGGCGACGCCGGGCAGGGGTCCAGCAGGGGCGGCCGCGTCAAGGAGGAGAAGGCCGCCGCCGACCACGACGGCGGGGATGGCGGCGACTTCTTCGGCCCGTAGTTGTAGTTTTGGCCTTTTTTTTAATAAATTTGCTATGTAAACTCTCAAACATGTTTAATAAATGTCAATTTACCGAATTTTAGCCGAACTTTGCCGAATGCTTTTAAAAAAAACATAACCGACGTCTGGGGCGACCCTGGGGTCGGCGATTGGGAACTCACTCACCCCCAGACCGATCTTTTGCGCCGGCTCGCCCCCAGGCAGCGATTATACGTGCCCCCTGGGGGGCCAACGGCTGGAGATGCTCTAATCTCTAGGAAAGGCGTCTTGCCTTTCAAGACTTGTCCTTAATATATACTCGCACTCGAGGCTTAATAATACATCCATCATATTTCGTAAAAATCTCTCTATCTCCCTTCTAACAGGCAGCTTCCATGGCGAGTCGCAGATTGATCGGACCTTGGATCTAGCAATCTGCAAACGGTGCGCGCGCCCTGCAAACTGTGAAGAGTGCAATCAGAAGAGCCACTACGTGGATCGATACAGCAGTCACCGTGTCGCATCCCGCTTTCCGGCTGATCTGAAATGGAAGAGCAAGCGCAACCACCGAACCAAAGCCCCAGCCACCGAAGCAATCAAATGACCGCTGCTACCATGCCAGATGCCACTCGACAGGTCTAACCGTGTGCGCGTCGGTAGCCGCTGTAGTCGTTGTCGTAGCCGCAGGCTTCATCGGCTGGGCCGTCTCGGTCATCAATAATGTCGAGGCCAGCGTTGAGTCAACACCTTCGCCGTGCACACCACCAACCATAGTGATGCAGGCTTCTTCGCCGGCAACATCTCTGTCGCTAAACTTTGCTCCTCACAGTTTAGACTTTGTTTTTTTAAAGATCAGTATGCATACGCTTACTATATACACGCCAAGATACACTCATCCCTATGAACGCAGCATACGCATTATTCTACCCCTATGAAGACCTCCGGCAGATCGAAATTAAGCATATCATCTTCGAGATTTACGAAGTCATCAGATAGCGCTTCGTCGTCGATTTTAACGCCTCCTCCCAATCGAAAAGCGCGATCATGGAAATCTCAAATAAATTCAGGAATAATGCGAAGACTGCGATTTCAACCCCTGCTGGTGGGGAAACCACTGTCCACCTAACCAACTCAACCACAGGTTGATTCGCCAGTTTAGACTTTGTTAAAATAGATTAATTTGACTTAGCTGGCCAACACGCTAAAAAACTGAATGATGCTGACATGATATCTGCTAACGGTTTTTATATGTCTGCTCTTCGTCTGATTGTTGTAAGTTATAACACTATAAATTGCTTATTCTTATCCAAAACAGAAGTAAGACATATAATAGTACCAACGACTAACTAGATAGATAGGTACGAACTTACATACCTAACCTCTCTGTTTAGTGGATGATTAGCTTAGTAGGGATTTTAAGGCTGGTCATAGTGGAAGTACCATACACTAGTATATGATACTAGTGTATAATACTACGTATATAGTGCATAGTATCATATGTGGTATCATGTATTGCCATGCAATACATATAATAGCATAAAATTAATTATGATACGGTATCTACCTACGTTATACTATAACCATCTCTTTCTTTTTTAATTGTTTGTCATATAAGCATGCTTACGAGTCCCAAGTGCATGATTCCACTTATGTTACCCCACTATGACCAGCCTAATTAGCACCGAGCTGTAGTACCCAGTTGGGGCGTCACTTCATGAGCTGCACAAGATCCTGCTAATTAGTCCCGTATGTTCCTAGACAAGGCAAACATTGTAGTCTTGAAAAATGTGAATGCATTTTGACATTAATTAGTTGCGGCGTCCATATTTGTTACTGTTCGTGGCATCCCTATTTCTATTGTTTGATTGTAATGACTGTTTGATGATTTTTTACAGAGCTCTTGTTTCAATATATTAGGTTACTAACCTAGCCCTGGAAATTGAGTAAATACTGACTTATTAGAGCTAGGTAGTCAAACAATGTAGGAGAAATAGCATGATAAAATGAACTCAGGGAGAATTTTCCAGTGGCCAGTTTATGAATTGTGTTATGCTCTAAAGATGTGCTCAACAAAAGACTACAAATTTTCCGCAGCAACGCACTGCATTCATTACCTTCATTGCTCCATAATATAAGACGTTTTTTAACACTAGTATAGTGTTAAAAAACGTTTTACATTATGGGACGGAGGCAGTAGTTTATATTAAATGCTAGCACAAATATGCATGCAACGACAACTGCCAATGTAGTATTCAATAAACAAAAAACATCAGCAGGACTTGGATGATGATGCATCACCGGACGGCCGATGCCGGCACGGGAGGTTCCGTGCACGGTACATTTTCCGCTTTAGCTTATAAAATGAGTCCCAGCATTGCTCGTCCAGTCAACGGCACTGCATCATTGCAACGCATACAAGTTCTCTACAGCCCACCTTGGCTTTGATACCGTGCTCATGGCTTCGCCACTACCGGCATTCGTGGTGCGGCGAGCCACGCCAGAGCTGGTGGTGCCCTCGGCACCGACGCCGCAGGAGGCGAAGCCGCTGTCGGACATCGACGATGCAGCGGTCATGCGCTTCTACTCAGCTGGCGTCCATCTGTACCGCGGTGACGTCTCCAAAGAGGGGCAAGACCCCGCCGGGGTCATCAGGGAGGCGCTGGCAAAGGCCCTGGTCCCCTACTACCCGCTCGCCGGTCGCCTGCGCGAGGAGGCCGGGAGGAAGCTCGTCGTGGAGTGCTACGCGCAGGGCGTCCTGTTTGTCGAGGCCGACGCTGACCTTACGGCGGACGACTTCGGCGACATTGGGTACCCCCCATTCCCCTGCTACGAGCAGTTCGTCTTGGAGGACACCAGCACCGATGACAGTGGCGCCGAGCCGGTCGTCGACCGCCCCCTCTTCTATGTTCAGGTATATACCAAGCTATCTAATTAACACATGCCGGCCATGTTCAGGTACCAAGTAGTGCATGCGATCTAAACCCCCTTTTACATATGTACTGCTGCATCCAGGTGACGCGGCTCAAGTGTGGAGGCTTCATATTTGGGCACCGTGTGTGCCACTGCATGGTGGACGCGCCGGGCTGCGTGCAGTTCGTCAGGGCCATCGCCGAGCTGGCGCGCGGCGCCGACGCGCCCTCGGTGCCACCGGTGTGGGGCAGGGAGATGCTCATGGCGCGGCAGCCCCCGCAGCCGTCGTCCTACCCGCACATCGAGTTCCGAGAACCCGCGGGCGGGCCGGAGCCGGACCGGATGCTCACCACGCCCCCAGGCGACAAGGTGTGCGTCCCTTCTTGTTCGGGCCACGGGAGATCGCGGCGCTGCGGCAGCGGGTGGCACCGCTGACCTGCTCTAGGTTCGAGCTCGTGGCCGCCTGCGTCTGGCAAAGCCGCACGGCCGCGCTTGGCTACGCTGCCGACGACGAGGTGCGCCTGTCCCTCATCGTCAACGTCCGTGGCCGCCCTGGCACGCCTCTGCCGGCAGGCTTCTACGGGAACGCGTTCGCCTACTCCGCCGCGGCGACCACCGCCGGGGAACTCTGCAGCGAAGGCCTCGGGCACGCCGTGGAGCTGGTAAAGAAGGCCAAGTCGGCGGTGACGTACGAGCACCTGCTGTCGTTGGCGGACCTGATGGTGGCCACGGGGCGCCCGCTCTTCGCCGTGTCACGGACATGCATTCTGTCAGACGTTAGCCACGCCGGGTTCAAGAGCGTCGACGTGGGGTGGGGGGAGGCTGTCTACGCCGGCCCGGTCAAGACGGGCGAAGGCCCCATCCCCGGCTTGAGCACCTATTTCCTCCGCTCCACCAACGGCAAGGGGGAGGAGGCCACCGTGGTGCCCGTCTGCCTGCCCAAGGACGCCATGGACAAGTTCCGCCTCGAGGTCCAAGCCCTCACCGCCGGCGACCAACTCTAGCCTCTAGCCTCTACCTACGGCCGGCCGGGGCAATCCGTCTCCGTCGTCGTATATATGATGCTATGTATATGTCACCTGCCTGCTACAAGTGTTCCCTCCCTTCTTCCATAATTCTTCTCTTGTCGTGGTTTTAGTTTCAGTTTAAATTAAATCCAAATCAAAGATTAAGAAACCGAAGGAGTGTACGGTACAGTAAGTATGTGTATCTTATTTAATTTTAATTTGAAGAAATTCAAAATCGCTACAAAGTTGAGTCACTTATTTTGATACGGAGGGAGTAATATGTTCGACGATATATTATCACAACCAGGGCTGTAATTACAAATATTTTAATATCATATTTCATTGTTATGTCCAACTAGAATGTTTGCACTCGTATTTATGTCCGGCATTTTATTTTATACTAGCACATATGCCCTTGCGTTGCAACGGGAGATATGTTTTTTTATGAGAAACAACGGGAGTGATAATTGATGTGTCAATCGAAAACGGTATCAGCGACAGAGCGAGAAGATGCGGTCTTCTCTCTCGTTATGTTTTGCCGGTGAGATCTTGATACTCGTGGGGTTGGTCGCTATGGTGGCAATCATCCAACTCATATGTTTTTTTTCTCCCTCCGGGTCTACCTCCGTCTTGGGGTTGTGGCCACCTCCTCCTTTGGTGACGTGACGACTATGGTTGCTTTGACCACTCTCTTCTACATGGCATAACCAGATGGATTACTAATTGCAACACATAAATTCTGTTTCATTAGCATAATACATGCATAACTATGTATGAATGTCCCTTTTTTATCAGGGTTTATTTTGATTATTTTAGCGATCACATGCTCATATATTTTAGTTTAGAAACAAAAATGCATATTCCCTTTTTATTTCCAGGTGCCCATAATTGTTTTTCAATTATAGCCAACCAACATATACTCCCTTTTATTGGCTTGTGTAAGCTACCACCGGCAATAATTTATGGAGTCCCTCGTTCTGTTCATGATTCTTGAGACAACTTCCTTATTCCCAGAAAACCTCTTTATTTCCAGACAACCTAGGGACATATGAAAACTGGTGTGATTTGGTATAAAGCTTCAAGGTGGGATTATTCCTATCATAATTGCAAGCTAACTAAGTTGATTTTGTCGGTCGGCACAATAGGGAAGGTCCATAGTTCAATCCTCTTGCGGCCTAAATTTTTTGTTACTCATCCGTCCGACCAAAAAGGAAATATGTTGTAGACCCAATTTGGCCCAGTGGGGGGACAAACAGAAAAAAAGTCGTGAACTACGTGCGAAATGGGCTGAACAAAATTTTTACGTATAATATTTAATAGGAGGACCAACCGTTTTTATGTAACAAAGGAGACCTAGCTCGGTTCATCCTCTTGAGGAATTGGATGAGACATTGCAAGTTCGATTCCTTACGGCTGCAAAATATTTTTGCCTAGCTCGATGAGGATTGATGGGCCGCACGGGGAGCAGGCCTAGTAGGGAGTGCTAATGAGGCCGATATAGCCTGAGCGACAGAGCAATTATTTTTGCCTTTTCCGGTTTGAGTGCGGCTAACCACTCGGCCAAATGTGTCCTATTAACCAATGGCTAGCGTGAATACTTAACAACATACTGCAGCATTAGAGTTCAAACATTTTTGATTTTTTTGAAATATAAAAAAAATATGAATTGCCGAATATTCTTGGAAATGTTAATAACTTCAAAATTACGATATAGTTTTCTGAAATTCCATATATTTTTTAAAAAACATGAACAAAATTTGAAACAATTTTTTTAAATTCATAAAGAAGTTGTAAAAACATAATCCCTTTATTAAAATACGAATATTTTTTGAGTTTGTAAATATTTTGAAAATGGAAACATGTTTTGAACATTCTGAATGAAGTTAGAAAATGTGTTCAATAAATATGAAAATTATTTTGAATTCGTGAAGATTTCACTGAAACAAGAATATTTTCTGGCTTTGGCACTTTTAAAAAAATGAATTTTTGAAATCTCAAATCGTTTTCGATAAAACCATTTTTTTGAAAAATGGGGACTTATGTTGAATTTCCAAAAAAAATTGGAGGAAGAAAAAAACTAAAGTTTTGTTTATTTTTCAAATCCGGAAGAAAAAAAATTAATTTTGACTATCTTTCCAAAATTTGAAAAATAATTCAAATTATATTTTTGGAAATTTGGAATTAATGAAAAATAGGAAAAATAAAATAAACTTGGAAGGGAAAAAAGAAGAAAGGAACATGAAATAGAAACAAGAGATAAAAAACGGAAATGGGCCGGCCCAATCATCGGAGCCCAGTGCAAAGCCTAGACTATTTGCCGCCTAAAGTGGCAAATAGGGCTTTCCAAGCTGCATTGCCAGGAAAATAAGTAGGCTAATTTCGCTCTACCACAACGCGCAACCTACATATGAAATTCTAGACAACCCGGTTTTCCTATTCTGGCAGACAACAAAAATTCAGTACCACCTTGGATTGAAAAAAAAACTTTTCGATGATGAACGGATGGAAAAATCGAAGAAACACACCTTGCGTTATTAGATATATATAGATATATAGAGATATAGATTGAGACAAGATGCCTTTATTTCAGGACCATAATAACTGACTGTCTTCAGCCAAGAACGCTAGGCGGGGGGATGAGGAGCGAACAATTTCGTTGGCCAGAAAATAGCCCAGCGCGGCCTTCCCTCTTCATTTATGCCAAACAAAAAATCATGGACATATTCAAACCCAAAACAACAATCCAAACATCTACTAAATACTATGAAAATTTCAATTAGCTCTAAATATATTTAATTACCATGGTAATATTAAAAGACTATTAAACAAGGACTTAGGAAAACAAATTTATAATGACCATGCTCTAAATTATAAAAAGTGAGGCAAAAAGTGCTAACCATCATAATTAAATTGAAAATTGTATACAATTTGCCATGAGGCATTTCAAGACATTCCAATAAAATTTGCATGGGCATAATTATTTACAAATCTTCGATGAGTACTATTTTCAAAAATATTGTTGCGTGTACAAACATAATTTTTTTTGGAAGTTGCCAATTGTATAAATTTAGATTCGCGCCTGAAAAAAAGAAATTGCCATGTTATGTGCAATGAACTTGCCATATTGTTGATTTTAGATTGTTGATTGTAGATTTATTTACTGGCCCACAAGATCCCAGTCAATTTTATTTGTGGTTGCTATCTTCAATTGTTACATGTCTGCTCGTTTCATAACAGCCCTCAAGGTGTGCAAGAACATCATGAGCCTTTGTTTTTGTGCTGTTTAAATAATGGTTCACAGTAAATCAATCAATTATGGTAAGGAGAAGCATGCTTCTTGATGCTCATCAATGCGTTCAGAACAGCCAGTTAGGCCAAGCCATCAAGAGTGTTGCAACCAACTGTTTTGAGAGGTAGAGATGGCAATCATTCAGAAGTTCAGATTGAAGTGGCAAATATCACAACATACTAACCTTTATCCTCTCATGGTGCTAAATCCACGTAGCCAAGTCGGCAATTCCAAAATTTTCCTTCTTAATTTTTGCGGTAATTCCATCATTTTCCAGTGCACTTCTCATTCACTACTGGAATCGCACCCTATGCCGACGGCCCGGGCCGTCGGCATAGCCCTGACTAGCCGTCGGGACAGGCCTATGCCGACGGCCCCCGTCGGCATAGGGCCGTCGGCAACATATCCGTCGGCGTAGCCCTTATGACCGCCGTCGGCATAGACCCTATCCCGACGGTGGTGGTCAGATCTATCTATGCCGACGCATCGCTGCGTCAACGCCATCCCTAACGGCGGTTGCTTGGTCAGCTAACAGCGGCAACGGCTCGCCACGTGGCGTGTCTATGTTTTACGGCCGTCGGCCGTTAATACTATGCCGACGGCGAGGCCGTCAAGCATATGCCACGCGTGGCGAGAAGCCGCTGCTTGCTCTGCTTTGCTTGCCTATCGCCCGTCGCCTTAAGTAGGAACTATGCCGACGGTCAGCCGGTATACAGACATGCCACGGTTTCGAATCGGCACTCTGAGGCGGATTTGCCGACGGCGATTGTCGGCATAGCCCGCGATACGGCAATCGGGCACTCACAGGCGAACTAAGCCGTGACGAGCCGTCGGCATGAAGATATGTCGGTCACCCATCGAGCTCACGCTATCTTATGCGGACGGGCCGTCGGCATAGTTTCATCGATTCTTCTTTCTTTTTCTGCTTTTTTCACTCAATTCATTTGAATATACAGCATATATAAGAAGCGATATATAAGAAGCGACATCACGTAATAAAGAAGGAGCAAGATCACACAACAAATTCATCATCACACATCATAAGAAACATCGCATAAGCATAAACATATAAGTATCATCACCACCAAGCATATAAGAATCTCACAAACAACAATAAGATAAGAAACATCACAAGCATATAAGTATCACAACATCGAGAACCGCCACAATGTGACCCAAAGGCTTAAGCGCCAGGACGTCGAGCACCGCGGAGGTCGTCACCGCCAAGACCGTCAAGCCTGTGTCGTCATCAAGTAGCGGCAGCGCTTACCGCTTAAGACCGCCTCCACCTCCGCCTCCGTGGATCGGAGTTGTCGAACTCCGTGTCTCGAGTCTTTGCGAAGACCACCGCCAACGGTAGATCCATCTGTTCCTGGATGTTGAAAAGACATATTAATGGGATATATGATCGTGTTGAAAGGCATGACATGCTTGGGGTGAATAGATTGGGGATGAACTAACCGCGAGGGGCCAGCGCTCGTGCCACAAACTCCTCAAGGTCGGCAGACCTTTGGTTGTCTTTGGAGGGCATGGTGTCTGGCCGCAATCGAGGACACCGCCGCCGCCATTTCTGAAAAGCCTGCTCGGTGGCGATCCCTCTGCACTTGGTGTTCATGAATCCTCTGATGCCACGCCATGGTCTCCTGGCGTGTGTACTCCAGGTAGGCCTACGGTATGACATGATGGAACTCATAAAACTACTAGATGCGGAAAATAGAGTGAGCAATGAAGATAAGAGGGAAAATACTTACAGTCTGTTGCTCCTGAAAGAGGGACTGTGAACTGGACACCGCTGGCTCATGCTGTTGGCTCGAGCCTCGGGTCGATCCGACGAAGCTGTGTAGGAGATAGTCAGAGTGACCACAAGATCGAGAACCGCCTCCCGACTGCGTTCCTTGGGCCCCATGCTCACCACCGCCTACATCGTCCCGAATCCGCCAGAATGGGGTCGTGTGTCGGGATGTAACCAGATAGGGCTGCGGAGTAGGCCTCCTTCCTCCACGCGGTCTTCTTGCCGTAGTACTTGGGCTCGCCAGCTTGGGGTCCTTCCGCGTATGGGCGATCTCCCACGCCTGCATGTCCGAGAGCGGCCGCCGGCTTTCTCCTCTGCACCACCAAACAGATGTTAGTCATACATAAGAAAGTGATGGTAAATAGAAGAAGAAGAATGTTTAATGGGGTTAGTCATACATTAACCGCCTTGTGGAGATAGTGGTTTCGGTTTCCACTGAGCATGTACTCCCTCATTCCCTCGGTTAGCCTTATTTTTATTCTCATAGCCGCCTGTGCTCCAGCCCCATCACACCAAAGATCCACCAATGCCGCCCAGACTCGTCTTTCCATAACACCAATTTGGACACACCTACATAATAAAAGCATAATGGCATGTCAACATGAAGCGGTGAAATGTACCACATGGTAATGAAAGCATAATGAAAAATCTTTTATACTTACCGCCAAGTACTGCGTGCCTCTCCAAGGTAATGCCCATCCTCCGCGCTTCTTCCTTGGTCATCTTCACACCAAGAACATCGTGGTAGTATGTCGAGATGGCCACATAGCGCACCTCAGACCGCATCTGGCGGGCCTTCTTCTTGCATTGGCGCAAAGACGATCTGGTCCGCTCTAATAGCCCTCAGGAAGAACTCGATAGAATTTCTACAATCATGCATGAAACAAGAATGGAAGAAGCCATGAGTTAAATCATTCATGAAACTAGAATGGACTTGTGCTTCAAGAGAACTCACCCGTAAAGTAGTGGTTACGGCCTTGGCATGGGTCTCATGGTCCGCGTGGAGGGCCGCTTCCCGATGGTCCCAGCCGTGGCCAAAACCCGACGGTCCGGTACGCCGACCGATCCAGACAGTACAACCCGGCCAAGATAACTTTAGCAAGACGGTGATGAGGCCGTTGGGAATACGGACCCCTTTAGAATATATCCGATTCTTTGCAAAAGAATGAACTATTAGCATGTGACAAGCAAAATAAATAACAACTGTAATATGCATGTGACAAGCAAAATAAGGAACCGCCTCTTTTCCCGTGGGCTCAATGAGCCACTGCTCCTCAAGAGTGTGAACCTGCTTTGGTAGCTTTATGCTGCCACGCAGCCATCCCTTGTTGTCAACCCCTTCCCGTCACCACCATCATCCCGCCCACCACCCCTCCTCGCCCGCCTCTCCCTCCCAACCTCCTCCTCCTCCTCCTCCTCCTCCTCCTCGCGTCCCTCCTCCTCCACCTCCTCCTCCTCCTCCTCCTCGCGTCCCTCCTCCTCCACCTCCTCCTCCTCCTCCTCCACCTCCTCCTCCTCCTCCTCCTCCTCCCTAGAGTGTACCTCACTAGAGGAGGGTACCTCACTAGAGGAGGGCCTCAAGACAACACCCCTAAGTCGGTGAGGGTGCGCTGCTTCGTCACGACCCCACAGAAGTTGCTCTCCCCAAGACCTGCGTCCTCTAGAGGCTCTCCCCGCCTCCTCCTCTAGGGGCACCTCTCCTCGACCTCCACCGTGAGGAGTCATCGTCAAGTAGCCGAGGGGAGGATTACGTGCTCGACCACTCCGACTAGGCAGCCGACGACCTTGCGTGAGGGAAACCCACGCCGTCGGCCTTCCCTGCCCATGTTCCACGAACCTGCATTGAAAAGAGAAAAAGCAATTAGTAAATTAATGAAATGAAGAAAAAGGCATGATAATAAACACATTAATAAAAATGCAACAAAGGCATATTCCTAAACTTGAAACGTACATCTGCTAGGAACCCATATGAATCATCACCGTTGTAACCTCTTTCTCGGTCCGTCTCATCATCACTATCAATCATATCATCTTCGCTGTCCGACGGAGGTGGAGGCTCTTCCTCCTCGTCGGCGTCTTCGCTTAACTTTTCTAGCATAAGTATGTCATTTTCATTGACAATGGTCTCACCATCATTCCGTGCATCGTCGACGTTTGGGTCCACATCATCATCACCCAATGGTCTAGCGTCATCGCTTCTAACCACATCATCATCATCATCATCATCGGGTTGCTCTTGATAGAACACTCCCTCGTATGTCATGGGGTTAATGTTGTAGTAATCGCCTTCATTCGGTCCGTAGCTTACCATGTGGCGACACCTTGAACACAACTTCCCAACCCTTTAGATACACTTTACGGCATGGGTAAGGCAGATAATATACTTGTGTAGCTTGGGTAGCCGCAATGAAGAGATCGGCTCCGGCATAGACGGTTGATGGTTTAACTTCGACCAAACCAATGGAAGGCGTATGTTTTACCCTCCCGTGGATCGAACCATCGACATTTGAACACGTGCGCACTTAGGGTCTCACGCCCGGGCGGAATTTAACCTCGTATATATTTTGTACCCTTCCGTAGTAGTCTAGTGAATTTTGACCGGGGTGTACACTCCGGTTTATAGTTTTCGGATCGGGGCGGCTGTTTTGGTGCTCCTCTGTATGGAAGCGATACCCATTCACATCATACTTTGTACTATCTAACTATGTATCTAACTATCTAAATACCTATCTAAATACCTACCTAAATACCTATCTAACTATCTATATCTAACTAGCTACAAAATTACTAAAAAACACTAAAAACTTCAAAAAAAATCACCTTCGAGAGGGCCGGCCGGAGTTGGGGCGGAGGCTGGTAGAAGGGGCGGCCGGTGCACGGTTGAGGCGGGGCAGTGAGGTCGAGGTGGGGAGGTCGGGCGGCTGGTCAGGCGGGCGGGCTGGTGCAGGCGGCGCAGTTGGGGCGCGGGCTGCTGGCGGAGGTCGGGCGGAGGTCAGGCGGCTGGGGTCGGGCGGGCGGCACGGGGTCGGTGCATGGGCGGCCTCAGGCCGGGCGGCTGCTCGGCGGCGGGGGCCACGGCCAGTGAGGTCGGGCGGGAGGCGGGGTCAGGCGGCCGAGTCAGGCGGGCGGCAGACGGGTCTTGGGCGGCGGCCTCGGGCGGCGCGCGTTTCGGGCGAGTCGGTCTTGGGCGGCGGCGGCCTCGGCGGGCGGCGCGCCTGGGCGGGCGGCGCGGCGTGGGCGCTCGGGCGGGCGGCGGGTTTGTATGGGCGCGGAGGTGGTGGGCGGCGTGTGGGTCGGGCGATGGCGAATGGGTGGTGGGGCGAACCGCTAGGAGATAAGGTCGGCCCTATGCCGACGGGCCTCGCCGCTTGGCATAGGCTCGGCCTCTTTGCCACGCCACCGATCCGTGGTCGGCTCCCTATCTTGACGGCCTGGCCGTCGGCATAGGCTCGCCCTTTGCCACGCCACCGATCCGTGGATCGCGCTGTTATTAGCCGGCTAAGTCGGCATAGATTCTTTGCATTTTTTTATTATTTTTATTATTTTTATTATTTTTATTTTTTTTATTACGACATATGTGTGACTCTCAGCACACTGTAAAAAATAGTCCCACCTCGCCCAAAGACAAGCATAGGAGGGCCCACCGTAACACCTGGCGGCATTGCTACCCTCCTGCATTCCCGTCCCATCTAACCCTAACACGCATTTACCGCTCGGATCTAGCTCGAAGTGTTGTGGCGGTTGCAAATGCCCGAGACGCGTCTCCGGTGTCCCCCCTCCCCTCACGACGGCGCCCGCCCGCAAGAGGAGGGAAGCAGACGTCCGGGTCTACACGGAGTGGATGTAGCTGTGGGTTTGGCCCGGATGTTGCTCTAAAGTGTTCAGATGGGCCGACCTAACATGACCGGTGGATAGGCCCTTTGGTCAAATCCCGTCTGGGAAGTCAAAGGGGTAGATCCGGTGGTCAACCGCTCGAGGTTGGGCAGATTTGGGCCACTGGGGTAACAATGCCACCGGGCGTCGCACCGCCCTCATACATGCAGGTGGTGTGGTGGCATGTCCGAAGAGGCGGCACGCTGCCTCGGTGTGCCCACTCACACGGACGGCCACGCCCGCACCTGGAGGGGGGAAACGGACGCCGTAGGGTCTACGGAGGGGATCTTGGTGGGTGTGGGCGGATGTTGCTCTAAAGTGTTCGTATGGGCTGACCCTAACATGACCGGTGGATAGGCCCATCGTCAAATCCGTCAGTGGGAAGTCAAAGGGTAGATCCGGTGGTCAACCGCCTCGTGGTTAGGCGGGACGGGGCCCTGGGGTAGTAATGCCACCGGACCGTCGCATCGGGCCCTCATACATGCGGGGTGGTGTGGTGGCATGTCCGAAGAGGCGCACGCGTCTCCGGTGTAGCCCCTCACGGACGGCGATGACACAGTGTAGTAGGCGTTCTGCGGAAAGCGATGCTGCGTGAATATTATTAAATACTCGGAGCGCGATAAAATCATGAGTTTTTTACATGACGTGGGCACATGTGCTATAGGACCGATGGTAATTTTTCATAATTTTTCGTGATGGAGAAGTATCTGAACACTATCCTCTACGCGGATTGCTCTTCGCTGCTGTTACGATCGTACGGCGGCCTCCGGCCAGCATACCACAAATCTTGCGTGGCGGCCTCTCACAAGTCCGGAAGTGTTGTGGCGGTTGCAAATGCCCACGCGTCTCCGGTGTCCCCTCCCCCTCACGGACGGCGCCGCCCTTGCAACACCTGGAGAAGCAGACGGCGTCGGGTCTACAGAGTGGATGTAGCTGTGGGTTTGGCCCGGATGTTGCTCTAAAGTGTTCAGATGGGTCAATTTAACATGACCGGTGGATAGGCCCACCGTCAAATCCCGTCCGTGGGAAGTCAAAGGGTAGATCCGGTGGTCAACCGCTCCGAGGTTGGGCGGGGACGGGGGCCCCTGGGGTAGCAATGCCACCGAGGCCGCACCGCCCCTCATACATGCAGGTGGTGTGGTGGCATGTCCGAAGAAGGCGACGCAGCGTCTCAAAGTGTGCCTCACACGGACGGCGCCGCCGCCCGGCACTGGAGAAACAGACGCGTCGGGTCTACGGAGGGGATCTTGCTGTGGTGGGCGGATGTTGCTCTAAAGTGTTCGTATGGGCTGACCTAACATGACCGGTGGATAGGCCCACCGGGTCAAATCCCGTCCGTGGGAAGTCAAAGGGTAGATCCGATGGTCAACCGCTCGGGGTTAGGGCGGACGGGGCCACGGGGTAGCAATGCCACCGACCGTCGTCGCATCGGGCCCTCATACATGCGGGGTGGTGTGGTGGCATGTCCGAAGAGGCGCACGCAGCGTCTCGGTGTGGCCCTCACGGACGGCGATGACACACGGTAGTAGACGTTCATGCGAAACGATGCGGCGTGAATATTATTAAATACTCTGAGCGCCGATAAAATCATGAGTTTTTACATGACGTGGGCACATGTGCTATAGGACCGATGGTAATTTTTCATAATTTTTTCGTGATGGAGAAGTATCGAACACTTCCCCACGCTGATTGCTCTTCGCGTCTCTACGACCTGGCCGTGACCTCCGGCTAACATACCGTCAAATCTTGCGAGGCGGCCTCTAACAAGTCTGGAAGTGTTGTGGCGGTTGCAAATGCCGGCCGCTGCCGTCTCCGGGTGTCCCTCCCCCCTCACGGACGGCGCCGCCACGGCAAGACCGGAGGGGGAAGCAGACGCACGGGTCTACACGGAGTGGATGTAGCTATGGGTTTGGCCCGATGTTGCTCTAAAGTGTTCGTATGGGCTGACCTAACATGACCGGTGGATAGGCCCACTGGTCAAATCCCGTCCGTGGGAAGTCAAAGGTAGATCCGGTGGTCAACCGCCTCAGGTTGGGCAGACGGGGCCACTGGGGTAGCAATGCCACCAGGCCGCAGACCGCCCCTCATACATGCAGGGTGGTGTGGTGGCATGTCCGAAGAGGCGCACGCTGCCGTCTCCGGTGTGCCCCCTCACAGACGGCCAGCCGCCACGGCACCTGGAGAAGCGGACGCGTCGGGTCTACGGAGGGGATCTTCTTTGTGGGTGTGGGCGGATGTTGCTCTAAAGTGTTCGTATGGGCTGACCTAACATGACCGGGTGGATAGGCCCATGGTCAAATCCCGTCCGTGGGAAGTCAAAGGGTAGATCCGGTGGTCAACCGCTCCGGGGTTAGGCGGGGACGGGGGCCACAGGGGTAGCAATGCCACCGGACCGTGCATCGGGCCCTCATACATGCGGGTGGTGTGGTGGCATTTCGAAGAGGCGGCACGCGTCTCCGGGGTGTCGGCGGCGGCGCCATCCGTGAGGGGGGCCACACCCCGGAGCCCCAAGACAGGCGTACGCATGCATGAACACTTTCACATATGCATCGGGACCCGTGCGATGTTTTAGTGACATAGCTACTCCCCGAATCGCCCCACCAACCGTAATTCCTTCCAGTCGACCGTTTCTCCGTGACACGGGCGATAGCGATGTTAAATAACGGGGCAATCGATATACCATCGGGTATGTTTTTTTAGATAAGGCATAATTATCATATACAAAAACAAAAATTAAAATAAAGTAAAAATAAAAAAACAGAGTAAAAATAAAAATAAAAAAATAAAGTAAATTAAACGTATGCCGACGGCCAGGCCGTCGGCATATCTGTGCACACACGGAGGTTGTCCCACGGATCGTTGACGTGGCGTGGCACACGGATCGCTGACGTGGCAGAGGGGCCTATGCCGACGGCTTGGCCGTAGGCATACCTCTGCCATTGATATGCCGACGTGCCGTATCGCCGTCGGCGTAGGGTCAACGCCGTCAAATGGTCGCCACGAGGCGGTGTGGGCCACGTTATGCCGACGGCCTTCGCTATGCCGACGGGCCCGTAGGCGTAACTCGAGCGGTCCGACGGGACCTTGTCTATGCCGACGGCCCGTCGGCATAAGTTGATGTATGCCGACGGCATTTATAAGCCTACGGCCTTTCCGTGGCCGTCGGCATAGATCCACAGATGCCGACGGGGGCCGTCGGCATAGATTTGGCCGTCGGCAACCACAGTTTTTCTGGTAGTGATTGCCACCAACTTCACGCACTTGCATATTTCGAACAAGAAATTACACTCATGCATAACTTAAGAGCAAAATCATATACTGTAAAAATCATCAGTTGTTTGTCTATGGGCTAATGACATTCATGTATGTGATAGGAAAGGCACTAGGTAATATACGCATGCCCTAGGTAATAAACTTGATTTAGGAGAAAAATCAGCACAGATGTTGTAAATTAGCATATCCACATATGCATATGTAGAGGCATTGCCAGAAGCACAGAACCAACACTATTTATAAAAGAGAACATGGGAAGAAAAAGTACCTCTGGCGGCATGATGTCTTCAAGATCGTTTCCTTTGTAAAGATAGTCAAATTTATTATGTACCACCAAATTTTTGTCTCTTGAACAGGCAACATGGATCTAAAAATGAAGCCACATTCGGGAAGGAGACGCCGTCTCAACAAACCTGTGGTTCAGAACCGAGAACATGCAGGTGCCTCCTGCCTTCCTAGTTGAACCATCTTCCTAGTTGTGCATCAGAAGTTAGTTCAGAATAACAGCAATGAAATGCAATGGAAGCCATCTTCCAAATAATTCAATTTTAAGGATATTTAGCTAACACAGGAGTGACCATGAGCAATCAATACAAACCATAGATAAATATGATAGAAAAGTCCCTTCAAGGACATATAGAGTGCTACAAGAACTGCAATTTCCCATATGAAAATTAAATCAGCGGGTGAGCACCTTGCCCTTCCCTCCTCAGATTCTCGCCCCCTTGAGCGGGCGACTGGGCGGCCTCCTCCCTCGCCGCCCAGCCCCTCCTCCCACCCCTCCTCCTTGCTGCCGCCCGGCTGGCGTAGCAGGCGTTGCACAAGAGCACCATGGCGAGGCCGGCGGTGGTGGCCTCTTCCACTTCCTCGCGGTTCCCGGCTCGGGCGGCGGTTTCCGGCGATGGTGCACCTCGGCGGGCGGTGCTCGATGTAGATCGGGCGCAGATGCGGCGTCGGCGCTGTCCTTTGACGGCGGTGGCGGTGACGGCGTGGGTCGGTGGCGGAGCCTGCAGGCCCGGTCTGGGCCCTTTGGGTCCGATCCGGCCGTCGGCAGGCTGGTCTGCCTCCGGTGGGTCTCCTCCGGCTGGGGTCGGGATGCGATCGTTGGGATCGGCGGCTCTGCCGCCAGTAATTGGCGTAACGCGGCGGGAGCTTAACGGCCCGTTCTTGGCCCGGCGTGCTCCGCGCCCGTCTGCCTCACATCGCTTGTGCCAAGGAGGTTGTCCCCTCCCACGTGGTTGTGGTGCTCCCGGTCCCTATCGGCGGTGGTCTCGTTTGGTTCGGCCGGCCTCGCAGTGTCTTCGATGGAGAGGCGACGGTGGTGTCCTCGTGATTGTGGTGGCGCAGGGTGGTGGGCGGTTGGCGTGGTGGAGCCGCCGGTTGGTCCTGGGTTGTGGGTTTGAGGGGTAGGGCGAAATCCCTCTCGGGTCCGCCTGCACCGACGCTGTGACGCTCAAGGGCGCCATCAACCTTCTTGAAGGGCGTCGGAGTACCTCTCCCCGCTTCCTCCGTACCTGGGAGAAATCCTAGGATTCGTCCGGGCAGCAGCAGCGTCGTCGTCGCAGTCCTTCCTGAAGGTGTTGCTTGGTTCGCGGCGACTCGATGGCATTGGAGCGTGGTGGATATCTCTGGTGGGCGCAACGGTTGCGGGATGCTTCAGCTTTCGTTCATCCGGTGCTGCCGGCATTTCTTTCTTTTGCTTTTCTCTTGTTTTTCTTTTGGGCATGGTTGTGATGTTTGCCCCAGCGTCGAACTTCTGGTTGTATCGGATGGTTGCTATATTAATATAGCGGGGCGCAAGCCTATTTCGGTAAGTGACATATATATGTTCATATTTCCGCCTAATGCATGTCTAAAAAATGCCAAGTGCACTAATCTGCTTTAATTATGCCAAAAAATTAAACCAACAAATTCAGTATAACATTCCACCATAATACATAATAATTTACTAGTTCGCTACTCATTACTTATAATCCATCAGTTTCCTTAATAACAAAAATATAACTTAATGGACGATATCACTACATCATGATTAACTTAGTTCACTACATCATTACATCACTCCATTACATCAGAACTAAGTATACTAAGTCACAGGATCACAGCCTAAAGTCCATCAAGGACCAGACAACCCTGAATCCGAACTTCCCAGCACCACAAGTTATTTCCTCTTCATCTGCGCCAGTGCGGTGTGGAGTGAAATAAAAGGATCGTTCAGCACAGACACCAGCAGCCACATTACTGATTTGAAACACCACCGTTCCTTCCAGACAGATAGTAATGACACTTCGCCGGAGTTTGATAACTCCACTTTCATCAGTTCTAACCACGCCATCTACTCTGCTATCATGAATCACAATCGCTTTGTCAATGTTTAGCTTGCGAGCTTTGTCCGCGATGCCAACTGTTATATTTCCTTTAAAATGCCCCTCAGTGAGCTTGATTTCAAAGGTGCACTCGACTGCGTTAAGAACAGTTGCGAATCTCACTTCCGTAGTGCTGAGCCAGCTCTCAAGGGTTTCACTTCTAACCATGATATCTTCCTCTCTAGACAGTACTCGGCCATCAATGCTTATCAGACCCTTGCTGAATGGCCTGTCTGGAGACACTCCATCTTCCCTGATTTTAAGATCTATCTCTAGATAGATGAAATCAACCAGCACTAGACCTCGGCTTGGGCCAGTTAA
Source organism: Aegilops bicornis (assembly GCA_021605145.1). Classification (NCBI taxonomy): domain Eukaryota; kingdom Viridiplantae; phylum Streptophyta; class Magnoliopsida; order Poales; family Poaceae; genus Aegilops; species Aegilops bicornis. The sequence continues at coordinate 13,876,897 of CM038669.1, forward strand.
AATCAGCATTCCATCCTATGAAAAGAATTGCACGAGAGATTAGAGTATGTTCATCCAAACACTGCTCAAAATGAAGATTGAAAGCATGCCATAAAAGATGCCCGATTTATATGCAGATGACTATCTGGATCGACAACCACCAGCACTAAGATGACTCCATTTAGATATCTATTAACAGTTCATATTAAATGCATCGTCGAATAAAATTAAACCCGATTGAAACGAACTTAGAAGCAAGAATGTACCTTGTTGAGACGCTGGCAATCATCTCTATTGCGGTGAAAGAGATAAATGCACTTGTAGTCAATGCTGTCTCTGGCAATGACACGGCCATAGACATTGACTGGGAAGCCTACATCTGAGGAGACTATGCTGACGGAGAGGATGTTTGCAGAGTCTTCTAGCCCAAATTCATCTTTGTAGATACTATCGGTGTATCGCATTGGAGGGACAGACGCTGCAACGAATAAACAAAATATATCTGTCAGATTATTTCATCACAATAAGCAGTCCCAGTTTGTGTTTTTTTCCATTTATATCCCACTGAGTTAACCACCAAATATTCTTACTTGACTTGCGAGTTAACTTGAAGAGAAAGCTATCATCTCACCATTTGAACCAAGTTAATTTCAATTTTAGCAAAATCAGTGATTCCAGTTGTTAAGTGATATACATATGAATCAAATCTAAGTAAATGAACTGAGATTCGCTGTTAACTTCAAGAGGAAAGTATCATCTCACCATCTGTAGAAAGTTAATTTCAGTTTTAGCCAAATCAGTGAGTTCCTGTTGTTAATCGATACGTACATCTGAATCCAATCTATGCATCAATAATGAAGAGAACATGGCCAGGTGAAATTGAGGATGAAGATGGAGAGGCCACTTACACTCCTCATCGATGTCGAAGACGGAGAAGTCTCTTAGAAAAAACCGGGTGTAGACCTTGCGCCCAACCTTGGGGTCGTGCTGGATGATGGAGTCCATGACCGCATCGTGTGCCTCGCTTCTCCGTCGGTTCTCCTCCGTCTTCCGCGCCTTCTCCTCTTCCTCCCGCCGGCGCCTCTCCACCTCCTCCTCCGCCCAGGCATCCCAGTCCTCGCTGTCATAGAAGAAAGGCTCGAATCCCTCCACCTCCTCCTCATCCTCCAACTCCTCTACAGACGCCATGATGAATGAATCCCTATCCCTACTCGCCGCCGCCTCCGAGCAAACCCTAGAGCGCCGCTGTCGACTCCGGCACCTCCGACTCCACCGCTCGCTGCGGCAAGGAGCGGCCCCTTTGCGCAGGCCCAGCCCATTGGTGACGCGAGATCAGAGTTGGAGACCGAGTTGCTGTAATATTTTTGACAAAAACAAACCCTTTCTTATTTTTCTGAAATTGTGAATAAATTTGGAGAATTTCGTCCGTTTTATAAAAATGGAAACATTTTCTAAAATATTTTCATAAAATGCGAACAATTTGTAAAAAGAAAAACAGAAAACGAACACATTTTAAAATGCCAATTTTTTTCAGTAAACACAAACATTTTGAAAATTTCGAACTTTTTCAAAAGCGGGAGACATTATGAAATTCCCAACATTTTTTCAAAAACACGAAAACCTTTTGAAATTCTGAACATTTCTTAAAAAGATGAACATTTTTTTTGGAATTCCCAAAACTTGAAATTCTGATAGTTTTTTTTAGACGAAAACGAACATTTTTTGCAATCCTCAACAATTTTGGAAATTAAACATTTTTTGAAGATTTTGAAAAAAATGTGATTTCATATTTTAAGATAATAAAAACAGAAAAGTAAGTAAATTAGACCACAAACCAAAAACACTTGGGAAGAAATAAAACTGGTTCCATTTTTTTTGAAAGATCCAGCAATTGTTGGCTTTTCATTGCATTAGCAGGAAGCAGTGGGAGAAAAACATGTGGGGGTTCAGGTCCTAGGACCAGGTACAGATGTGGTGTACATCATACAGCAACGGACCGGAATTTTTCCGGCCGTGAAAAAGGAGTAAAGCTTATTCCTCACGGCGGATCCCAGAAGGGGCTCTGCAGGCCGATGGCTCCGGCCTGTCGCCAAAGTTGAACGGAGTTGTCGATGGCCCTCGTGATGTCTCCTGGCGCTGGTTGCTTGCCTTTGAATGTGCAATCGTTTCGTTCTTTTCAGATTTCCCAGCAGGTTAGGAGGATGATGGTTTTTGCCCCTGTCCTGGAAGCCGCCGGCGTCGCCTGAACCATCTTCTGCACAATCTGAATCGGGCTGGAGGTCGTCCAGGAGTCACTCGGGAGGAGGTTTGAGATCTTCCTCTGCACCCCTCCGAGTGCCAGACGGCAAGAGCGGAGGGGGAGCACCAGAAGACACACAGTTGGCAGAAATAGCTGTTTGGCCAACCCCGTCGCTGGAGGCGATCATTTGTCCACGTATGCATTTATCCTTCGAAAGCAGCCGTGCAAAGAATTTGATGTTTCCCGGTGCCCATGCCCTCCAGACGACGTCGTCCATGGTTGATCATAGCCTGCCCTGAAATTGCATCGCGTAGGCCGATCTTGCTGTGTATTGGCCCTTTGCGTCCTGGTTCCATCGGATGGTATCCCGAGTGTCGTCCCTGAACACTATGGCAGCTGTGATGATCTGACGGTTCAGTTGAATGAAATCCGGCAGCAATGGTTGTGTGTCCCCGTGCCTCAGGTCCTTGATCCAGCTTGTCATCCCTGATCGCCTCGCCGCCGGTCCGCTTCTTCCTCTTGGAGTGGTTGTAGAGGCCGGTGCGCTGCGGCTAGGGTGCAGCCTTGAGCCATCGGGAGTGCCAGAACAGAGCCGTCGAACCATCTCCAATTGTCACTGTTGTTGCAGCCGCAAACAGGGCCATATCCTCGCCGTTGCATGGCGGCATGGTGCCAACCCATGGGCGGCTAGGGTCTATCCAAGCGATCCAAAGCCATCTCAGTCTCAAAGTGCGACTGAAACGTTCTAGGTCAAGGATTCCCAAGCCTCCATGCATGGTCGGCGTGCACACCGTCGGCCAGTTTACCTTGCAACTGGCTCCGGTGTAGACCGTGTTGGGGAACGTAGTAATTTCAAAAAATTTCCTACGCACACGCAAGATCATGGTGATGGCATAGCAACGAGAGGGGAGAGTATTGTCCACGTACCCTCGTGAGACCGTGGCGGAAGCATTATGACAACGCGGTTGATGTAGTCGTCGTCTTCACGATCCGACCGATCCAAGTACCGAGCGTACGGCACCTCCGAGTTCAAAGACACGTTCAGCTCGATGGCGATCCCGGACTCCGATCCAAAGCAAAGTGTCGGGATGAGTTCCGTCAAGACGACGGCGTGGTGGACGATGATGATGCTCTCTACCGGCGCGAGCTTCGCCTAAACTCATGACGATATGACCGAGGTGGAATATGGTGGAGGGGCACCAGACACGGCTAAGGAACGATCCGTAGATCAACTTGTGTGTCATGGGGTGCCCCCTGCCCCGTGATATAAAGGAGCAAGGGAGGGGTGGCGGCCTAGAAGGGGCGCGCCAGGAGGAGTCCTACTCCCACCGGGAGTAGGATTCCCCCCCTTCCAAGTAGTAGGAGTAGGAGTCAAGGAAAGGGAAGAAGAGAAGGAAGGAGGGGGCGCAGCCCCTCCCCCTAGTCCAATTCGGACTAGGCCTTGGGGGGGCGCCCAACCTCTCCTCTCTCTTTCTCCTAAAGCCCAATAAGGCCCATATATTCCCCGTCGAATTCCCGTAACTCTCCGGTACTCGAAAATACCGAATCACTCGGAACCTTTCCGAACTCCGAATATAGTCGTCCAATATATCGATCTTTACGTCTCGACCATTTCGAGACTCCTCGTCATGTCCCCGATCTCATCCGGGACTCCGAACTCCTTCGGTACATCAAAACTCATAAACTCATAATATAACATCGCCATCGAAACCTTAAGCGTGCGGACCCTACGGGTTCGAGAACTATGTAGACATGACCTAGAACTATTCGGTCAATAACCAATAGCGGAACCTGGATGCTCATATTGGCTCCTACATATTCTACGAAGATCTTTATCGGTCAAACCGCATAACAACGCGTCGTTGTTCCCTTTGTCATCGGTATGTTACTTGTCCGAGATTTGATCGCCGTATCCAATACCTAGTTCAATCTAAGTATCTTGGCAAGTCTCTTTACTCGTTATGTAATGCATCATTCCGTAACTAACTCATTAGCTACATTGCTTGCAAGGCTTATAGTGATGTGCATTACCGAGAGGGCCCAGAGATACCTCTCATAAGCGATCGGGAGTGACAAAACCTAATCTCTAAATACGCCAACCCAACATGTACCTTTGGAGACACCTGTAGTACTCCTTTATAATCACCCAGTTACGTTGTGACCTTTGGTAGCACCCAAAGTGTTCCTCCGATAAAGCAGAGTTGCATAATCTCATAGTTACAGAACATGTATAAGTCATGAAGAAAGCAATAGCAATATACTAAACGATCAAGTGCTAGGCTAACGGAATGGGTCATGTCAATCACATCATTCTCCTAATGATGTGATCCCATTAATCAAATAACAACACATGTCTATGGTTAGGAAACGTAACCATCTTTGATTAATGAGCTAGTCAAGTAGAGGCATACTAGTGACTATATGTTTGTCTATGTATTCACACATGTATCATGTTTAGGTTAATACAATTCTAGCATGAATAATAAACATTTATCATGAAATAAGGAAATAAATAATAACTTTATTATTGCCTCTAGGGCATATTTCCTTCAGTCTCCCACTTGCACTAGAGTCAATAATCTAGTTCACATCATCATGTGATTCAACACTAATATTCACATCTCAGTATGTGATTAACACCCATAGTTCACATCGTCATGTGACCAACACCCAAAGGGTTTACTAGAGTCAATAATCTAGTTCACATCCCTATGTGATTAACACCCAAAGAGTACTAATGTATGATCATGTTTTGCTCGTGAGAGAAGCTTAGTCAACGGGTCATCACATTCAGAGCCGTATGTATTTTGCAAATATTCTATGTCTACAATGCTCGCACGGAGCTACTCTAGCTAATTGCTCCCACTTTCAATATGTATCCAGATTGAGACTTAGAGTCATCGATTCAGTGTAAAAGCTTGCATCGATGTAACTCTTTACGACGGGCTCTTTTATCACCTCCATAATCGAGGAAATATTTCCTTAGTCCTCACTAAGGATGTTCTTGACCAATGTCCAAAGGATCTACTCCTAGATCACTATTATACTCCTTGCCAAATTCAGAGCAAGGTATACAATAGGTCCGTACATAGCATAGCATACTTTATAGAACCTATGGCTGAGGCATAGGGAATGACTTTCATTCTCTTTTCTATTTTTCTGCCGTGGTCGGGATTTGAGTCTTACTCAATTTCACACATTTGCAACACAGGCAAGAACTTTTTCTTTGACTGTTCCATTTTGAACTACTTCAAAATCTTGACAAGGTATGTACTTATTGAAAAAACTTATCAAGCGTCTTGATCTATCTCAATAGATCTTGATGCTCAATATATAAGTAGCTTTACTGAGGTCTTTCTTTTAAAGAACTCCTTTCAATTACTCCTTTATGCTTTCCAGAAAAATTCTACATCATTTCTGATCAACAATATGTCACTCACATATATTTATCAAAAAGGCGGTAGTGCTCCCACTCACTTTATTGTAAATACAAAGCTTCACCGCAAGTCTGTATAAAACTATATGCTTTGATCAACTTATCAAAGCGTGTATTCCAACTCGAGATGCTTGCACCAGTCCATAGGTGGATCATTTGGAGCTTGCACATTTTGTTAGCACCTTTAGGATTTACAAAACCTTCCGTTGCATCATATACAACTTTTCTTTCATAAATCCATTAAAGAATGTAGTTTCGACATCCATTTGCCGATTTCATAAAATGTGGCAATTGCTAACATGATTCGGACAGATTTAAGCATCGCTACAGTTGACAAAATCTCATTGTAGTCAACACCTTGAACTTGTCGAAAACCTTTTTGTGACAAGTCGAGCTTTGTAGATAGTAACACTACTATTAGTGTCCGTCTTCCTCTTGAAGATCTATTTATTTAACATGGCTTGCTGATCATTGAGCAAGTCAATCAAAGTCTATACTTTGTTCTCATACATGGATCCTATCTCAGATTTCATGGCCTCAAGCCATTTCGCGGAATCTGGGCTCATCATCGCTTCCTCATAGTTCGTAGGTTCATCATGGTCTAGTAACATGACTTCCAGAACATGATTACCGTACCACTCTGGTGCGGATCTTACTCTGGAAGACCTACGAGATTGGTAGCAACTTGATCTGAAGTTTCATGATCATCATCATTAACTTCCTCACTAATTGGTGTAGGAATCACTGGAACTGATTTATGTGATGAACTACTTTCCAATAAGGGAGAAGGTACAATTACCTTATCAAGTTCTATTTTCCTCCCACTCACTTCTTTTGAGAGAAACTTCTTCTCTAGAAAGGATCCATCTTAGCAACGTATAACTTGCCTTCGGATCTGTGATAGAAGGTGTACCCAATAGTTACCTTTGGGTATTCTATGAAGACGCACTTTTCTGATTTGTGTTCGAGCCTATCAGGTTGAAACCTTTTCATATAAGCATCGCAACTCCAAGCTTTAAGAAACGACAGCTTAGGTTTACTACTAAACCATAGTTCATACGGTGTCATCTCAACGGATTTAGATGGTGCCCTTTTAACGTGAATGCAGTTGTCTCTAATGCATAACCCCAAAATGATAATGGTAAATCAGTAAGAGACATCATAGATCGCACCATATCCAATAAAGAATGTAATAGTTACGACGTTCGGACACACCATAACGTTGTGGTGTTCCAGGTGGCGTGAGCTGTGAAACTATTCCACATTGTTTTAATTGAAGACTAAACTCGTAACTCAAATATTCTCCTCCACGATCAGATCGTAGAAATTTTATTTTCTTGTTACGATGATTTTCCACTTCACTCTGAAATTCTTTGAAATTTTCAACTATTTCAGACTTATGTTTCATCAAGTAGATATACGCATATCTGCTCAAATCATCTGTGAAGATCAGAAAATAATGATACTTGCCACGAGCATCAACACTCATTGGATCGCATACATCGGTATGTATTATTTCCAACAAGTTAGTAGCTCGTTCAATTGTTCCGGAGAACGGAGTTTTTAGTCATCTTGCCCAAAAGGCACGGTTCGCAAGCATCAAATGATTCATAATCAAGTGATTCCAAAAGCCCATCAGTATGGAGTTTCTTCATGCGCTTTACAATCGATATGACCTAAACAGCGATTGCCACAAATAAGTTGCACTATCATTATTAACTTTGCATCTTTTGGCATCAATATTATGAATATGTGTATCACTACGATCGAGATCCAACAAACTATTTTCATTGGGTGTATGACCATTGAAGGTTCTATTCATGTAAGCAGAACAACAATTGTTCTCTAACTTAAATGAATAACAGTATTGCAATAAACATGATCAAATCATATTTATGCTCAACGCATAAACACCAAATAACACTTATATAGGTTCAACACTAATCCCGAAAGTATAGGGAGTGTGCGATGATGATCATATCAATCTTGGAACCACTTCCAACACACATCGTCACTTCACCCTCAACTAGTCTCTGTTTATTCTGTAACTCCTGTTTCGAGTTACTAATATTTAGCAACTGAACAAGTATCAAATACTCAGGGGCTACTATAAACACTAGTAAGGTACACATCAATAACCTGTATATCAAATATACCCTTGTTCACTTTGCCATCCTTCTTATCTACCAAATATTCTGGCATTTCCGCTTCCGGGACCATTTCCTTTGCAGTTTAAGCACTTCGGTTTCAGGCTTTGGTCCAGCTTTGGTCTTCTTCACGGGAGTGACAACTTGTTTGCCATTCTACTTGAAGTTTCCCATTCTTTCCCTTTGCCCTTTTCTTGAAACTAGTGGTCTTGTCAATCATCAACACTTGATGCTCTTTCTTGATTTCTACTTTAAATGCGATTTCAACATCACGAAGAGCTCGGGAATCGTTTTCGTCATCCCTTGCATACTATAGTTCATCACGAAGTTCTAGTAACTTAGTGATGGTGACTAGAGAATTCTATCAATCACTATCTTATCCGGAAGATTCACTCCCACTTGATTCAAGCGATTGAAGTACCTGCACAATCTGAGCACATGCTCACTAGTTGAAGCGATTCTCCTCCATCTTTTAGCTATAGAACTTGTTGTAGACTTCATATCTCTCAACTCGGGTATTTGCTTGAAGTATTAACTTCAACTCCTGGAACATCTCATATGGCCCATGACGTTCAAAACGTCTTTGAAGTCCCGATTCTAAGCCGTTAAGTATGGTGCACTAAACTATCAAGTAGTCATCATATTGAGCTAGCCAAACGTTCATAATGTCGCATTTGCTCCTCGCAATAGGTCATCACCTAGCGGTGCATCAAGGACATAATTCTTACAGGCGGCAATGAGGATAAACCTCAGATCACGGATCCAATCCGCATCATTGCTACTAACATCTTTCAACACAGTTTTCTCTAGGAACATATTAAAATAAACATATGAAAGCCACAAACATAGGGAAGCAACAACGCGAGCTATTGATCTACAACATAATTTGCAAAATACTACCAGGACTAAGTTCATGATAAATTAAAGTTCAATTAATCATATTACTTAAGAAATCCCACTTAGACAAACATCTCTCTAGTCATCTAAGTGATTACGTGATCCAAATCAACTAAACCATGTCCGATCATCACGTGAGATGGAGTAGTTTCAATGGTGGACATCACTATGTTGATCATATCTACTATATGATTCACGTTCGACCTTTCGGTCTCCATGTTCCGAGGCCATATCTGTATATGCTAGGCTCGTCAAGTTTAACCTGAGTATTCCGCGTGTGCAACTGTTTTGCACCTGTTGTATTTGAACGTAGAGCCTATCACACCCGATCATCACGTGGTGTCTCGGCCACGAAGAACTTTCATAGCGGTGCATACTCGGGGAGAACACTTCTTGATAATTTTAGTGAGAGATCATCTTAAAATGCTACCGTCAATCAAAGCAAGATAAGATGCATAAAGGATAAACATCACATGCAATCAATATAAGTGATATGATATGGCCATCATCATCTTGTGCTTGTGATCTCCATCTCAAAGCTTACCGTTGTGATCACCATTGTCACCGGCTCGACACCTTGATCTCCATCGTAGCATCGTTGTCGTCTACGCCAATCTTATGCTTCTCGACTATCGCTACCGCTTAGTGATAAAGTAAAGCATTACGAGCGTTGCATTTCATACAATAAAGTGACAACCATATGGCTCTCGCGATTGCCGATAACCCGGTTACAAAACATGATCATCTCATACAATAAAATATAGCATCACGTCTTGACCATATCACATCACAACATGCCCTGCAAAAACAAGTTAGACGTCCTCTACTTTGTTGTTGCAAATTTTACGTGGCTGCTACGGGCTAAGCAAGAACCGTTCTTACCTACGCATTAAAACCACAACGATAGTTCGTCAAGTTAGTGCTGTTTTAACCTTCGCAAGGACCGGACGTAGCCACACTCGGTTCAACTAAAGTGAGAGAGACAGACACCCGCCAGTCACCTTTAAGCACGAGTGCTGCATAGCGGTGAAACCAGTCTCGTGTAAGCGTCACAGCGTAATGTCGGTCCGGGCCGCTTCATCTCACAATAACGCCGAACCAAAGTATGACATGCTGGTAAGCAGTATGACTTGTATCGCCCACAACTCACTTGTGTTCTACTCGTGCAAATAACATCAACGCATAAAACCTGCCTCGGATGCCACTATTGGGGAACGTAGTAATTTCAAAAAATTTCCTACGCACACGCAAGATCATGGTGATGGCATAGCAACGAGAGGAGAGTATTGTCCACGTGCCCTCGTGAGACCGTGGCGAGCGTTATGACAACGCGGTTGATGTAGTCGTGCGTCTTCACGATCCGACCGATCCAAGTACCGAGCGTCACGGCACCTCCGAGTTCAGCACATGTTCAGCTCGATGACGATCCCGGACTCGATCCAAAGAAAGTGTCGGGATGAGTTCCACAAGACGACGGCGTGGTGGACGATGATGATGCTCTCGGCGCAGGCTTCGCCTAAACTCCGCGACGATATGACCGAGGTGGAATATGGTTGAGGGGCACCGCACACGGCTAAGGAACGATCCGTAGATCAACTTGTGTGTCATGGGGTGCCCCCCTGCCCCCGTATATAAAGGAGCAAGGGAGGGGGCGGCCGGCCTAGAAGGGGGCGCACCAAGGAGGAGTCCTACTCCCACTGGGAGTAGGATTCACCCCCTTCCAAGTAGTAGGAGTAGGAGTCAAGGAAAGGGGGGAGTGAAGATAAGGAAGGGGGGGGCGCAGCCCCTCCCCTAGTCCACCGGACTAGGCCTTGGGGCGCCCAACCTCTCCTCTCTCTTTCCCTAAAGCCCAATAAGGCCCATATACTCCCCGGCGAATTCCGTAACTCTCCGAGACTCAAAAATACCGAATCACTCGGAACCTTTCCAACTCAGAATATAGTCGTCCAATATATCTATCTTTACGTCTCGACCATTTCGAGACTCCTCGTCATGTCCCGATATCATCCGGGACTCGAACTCCTTCGTACATCAAAACTCATAAACTCATAATATAAGCATCATCGAAACCTTAAGCATGCGGACCCTACGGGTTCGAGAACTATGTAGACATGACCTAGAACTATTCCGGTCAATAACCAATAGCGGAACCTGGATGCTCATATTGGCTCCTACATATTCTACGAAGATCTTTATCGGTCAAACCGCATAACAACGTACGTTGTTCCCTTTGTCATCGGTATGTTACTTGTCCGAGATTTGATCGTCAGTATCCAATACCTAGTTCAATCTCGTTACTGGCAAGTCTCTTTACTCGTTATGTAATGCATCATTCCGTAACTAACTCATTAGCTACATTGCTTGCAAGGCTTATAGTGATGTGCATTACCGAGAGGGCCCAGAGATACCTCTCCGACAGTCGGAGTGACAAAACCTAATCTCGAAATACGCCAACCCAACATGTACCTTTGGAGACACCTGTAGTACTCCTTTATAATCACCCAGATTCGTTGTGACCTTTGGTAGCACCCAAAGTGTTCCTCCGTAAGCAGGAGTTGCATAATCTCATAGTTACAGGGAACATGTATAAGTCATGAAGAAAGCAATAGCAATATACTAAACGATCAAGTGCTAGGCTAACGGAATGGGTCATGTCAATCACATCATTCTCCTAATGATGTGACCCATTAATCAAATAACAACACATGTCTATGGTTAGGAAACATAACCATCTTTGATTAATGAGCTAGTCAAGTAGAGGCATACTAGTGACTATATGTTTGTCTATGTATTCACACATGTATCATGTTTCCGGTTAATACAATTCTAGCATGAATAATAAACATTTATCATGAAATAAGGAAATAAATAATAACTTTATTATTGCCTCTAGGGCATATTTCCTTCAGACCGAAAGCGTAAGCATTAGCACAACGCGGTTGATGTGGTCGTACGTCTTCACGATCCGACCGATCAAGTACCGAACGTACGGCACCTCCGAGTTCAGCACACGTTTAGCTCGATGACGTCCCTCGAACTCCGATCCAGCTGAGTGTTGAGGGTGAGTTTCGTCAGCACGACGGCGTGGTGACGATGATGATGTTTTACCGACGCAGGGCTTCGCCTTAGCACCGCTACAGTATTATCGAGGTGGAGTATGGTGGAGGGGGGGCACCACACACGGCTAAAAGATCGAACGATCAATTGTTGTGTCTCTAGGGTGCCCCCTGCCCCCAGATATAAAGGAGCAGGGGGGTGCGGCCGCCCAGGAGGGCGGCCAGGAGGAGTCCTACTCCCACCGGGAGTAGGACTCCCTCCCTTTTCCTTGTTGGCTTAGGAGTGGAGAGGGAAGGAGAGAGAGGGAGAAAGGAAAGGGGGGCGCCGCCCCCCTCCTTGCCCAATTCGGACTTGGGGGGGGGGGAGGGGCGCGCGTCTGCCCCTTGGCCGACTCTCCTCTTCCACCAATTGGGCCCATGAGGCCCAATAGCCTCCGGGGGGTTCCGGTAACCCTCCGGTACTCCGGTAAAATCCCGATTTCACCCGGAACACTTCCGATATCCAAATATAGGATTCCAATATATCAATCTTCATGTATCGACCATTTCGAGACTCCTCGTCATGTCCGTGATCTCATCCGGGACTCCGAACTACCTTCGGTACATCAAAACATATAAACTCATAATATAAGCATCATCGAAACTTTAAGCGTGCGGACCCTACGGGTTCGAGAACTATGTAGACATGACCGAGACACGTCTCTGGTCAATAACCAATAGCGGAACCTGGATGCTCATATTGGTTCCCACATATTCTACGAAGATCTTTATTGGTCAAAGCGCATAACAACATACGTTGTTCCCTTTGTCATCGGTATGTTACTTGCCCGAGATTCGGTCAATCGGTATCTCAATACCTAGTTCAATCTCAAGCATGCAAGTCTCATTACTCGTTCCGTAATACATTATCCCGCAACTAACTCATTAGTTGCAATGCTTGCAAGGCTTAAGTGATGTGCATTGCCGAGTGGGCCCACAGATACCTCTTCGACAATCGGAGTGACAAATCCTAATCTCGAAATACGCCAACCCAACAAGTACCTTCGGAGACACCTGTAGAGCACCTTTATAATCACCCAGTTACGTTGTGACGTTTGGTAGCACACAAAGTGTTCCTCTGATAAACGGGAGTTGCATAATCTCAATCATAGGAACATGTATAAGTCATGAAGAAAGCAATAACAACATACTAAACGATCAAGTGCTAAGCTAACGGAATGGGTCAAGTCAATCACATCATTCTCCTAATGATGTGATCCTGTTAATCAAATGACAACTTTTTGTCTGTGGCTAGGAAACATAACCATCTTTAATTAACGAGCTAGTCAAGTAGAGGCATACTAGTGACACTCTCTTTGTCTATGTATTCACACATGTATCATGTTTCCGGTTAATACAATTCTAGCATTAACAATAAATATTTATCATGATATAAGGAAATAAATAATAACTTTATTATTCCCTCTAGGGCATATTTCCTTCAGTGATTGGGAGGCCTAGATAGGTGGCTGGGAAGGTGCCTATTGCACCCCCAAAATTCTGAAGCACGGCCTCGAGGTCGACGTTGTCGCATCTAATGGGTAGGGCCGATGACTTTGAGGGGTTATATGGAGACCCGTGGATTCGCCAAAGCCTCGAAGGATATCTAGTAGCGCATCTATCTCCTGCTGTATTGGATTTGCGAAAATGACATCGTCGTCAACAGATAAGCTGACTCTCACAGAGCTCTCGGTAGGCGGGGGCAATTAGCTGGCGATGCATGGCTTCTTCTAAGAGGTGATTAGCAGGTCAATCGCCAAAATGAACAGGAAAGGCGATAATGGGTCTCCCTGCCGGAGTCCTTGACGGTGGATGATCTTGCGGCCTGGCGAGCCATTGAGGAGGAAGGATGATGATGAGGTGGAGAGGAGTAGAGCGATCCAGTCTCTCCACCGAGCGCTAAATCCCAACTTCTGCATAAGCTCAAGGATGTACTCCCAGGATACATTGTCGAAGGCTTTGGCAATGTCTAGTTTAAGTAGCAGCGCTGGAGTCTTTTTTCTGTGGAGAGCTTTGACGCAATTCTGGACGTACAGAAAACTATCGTGGATTCACTTGGTGCGTAGGAAGGCCGACTGAGCTGGGGAGATGAGGGTGTGCATGACCGTGGCCAGCCTCATCGAAAGGACCTTGGAGATAAGCTTGGCGATGGAGTGGATCAGACTAATTGGCCTATAGTCACTAATGGTAGAGGCCCCATCTTTTATGGGGAGAAGAGCTACTAGAGCTGTGTTAAGCATCGCGAAGTTTCTGCCAGCAAGATTGTAGAATTGAGAGAAGGTCGCCATGATGTCGCTTTTGATCAGCGCCTGATACATCTCCAACGTATCTATAATTTTTGATTGCTCCATGCTACTTTATCTATTGTTTTGGACTATAATGGGCTTTTATTTTCCACTTTTATGTTATTTTTGGGACTAACCTATTAACCGGAGGCCCAGCCCGAAATTCGTTTTTTGCCTTTTCAAGGTATTTGAAGAAAAAGAATATCAAACGGAGTCCAAACGGAATGAAACCTTCGGAAACGTGATTTTCTCACCGAACGTGATCCAGGAGACTTGGACCCTACGCGAAGGCATCAGAGAGGCGGTCACGAGGGTGCCCCCCCCCCTAGGGCGCGCTCGCCTGCCTCATGGGGCCCTCGAAGCTCCACCGACGTACTCCTGCCTCTTATATATACCTACGTACCCCCAAACGATCAGAAGAGGAGCCAAAAACCTAATTCCACCGCCGCAACTTCCTGTATCCACGAGATCCCATCTTGGGGCCTGTTAGGAGCTCACGGAGGGGGCATCCACCACGGAGGGCTTCTACATCAACACCATAGCCTCTCCGATGAAGTGTGAGTAGTTTACTTCAGACCTTGGTCCATAGCTAGTAGCTAGATGGCTTCTTCTCTCTTTTGGATCTTAATACAATGTTCTCCCCCTCTCTCGTGGAGATCTATTCGATGTAATCTTCTTTTTTGCGGTGTGTTTGTTGAGATCGATGAATTGTGGGTTTATGATCGAGCTTATCTATGAATAATATTTGAATCTTCTCTGAATTCTTTTTATGTATGATTGAGTTATCTTTGCAAGTCTCTTGAATTATCCGTTTTGTTTGGCCAACTAGATTGGTAGTTCTTGCAATGGGATAAGTGCATGGCTTTGGGTTCAATCTTGCTGGCGTCCTTACCCAAAGGATGTAAAGGGTTGCAAGGCACGTATTGCATTGTTGCCATCGAGGATAACAAGATGGGGTATTTATCATATTGCATGAATTTATTCCTCTACATCATGTCATCTTGCTTAGGCGTTACTCTGTTTTTAACTTAATACTCTAGATGCATGCTTTGGATAGTGGTCGATGAGTGGAGTAATAGTAGTAGATGCGAGAATCGCTTTGGTTCTACTTGTCTCGGACGTGATGCCTATATACATGATCATACCTAGATAACCTCATAACTATGCTCAATTCATCAATTGCTCAACAGTAATTTGTTCACCCACCGTAGAATACTTATGCTCTTGAGAGAAGCCACTAGTGAAACCTATGGCCCCCGGGTCTATTCTCATCATATCAATCTCCATCACTTTTATACTTGCTTTGTTTTTACTTTGCTTTTAATTTTTACTTTGCATCTTTATACCAAAAATACCTAAAATATTATCTCTATCAGATCTCGCTCTCGTAAGTGACCGTGAAGGGATTGACAACCCCTAATCGCGTTGGTTGCGAGTAGCTATCGTTTTGTGCAGGTACGAGGGACTTGTCGTGTATTCTCCCGTCGTCTCCAACGTATCTATAATTTTTGATTGCTCCATGCTACTTTATCTACTGTTTTAGGCAGTATTGGGCTTTATTATCCACTTTTATATTATTTTTGGGACTAACCTATTAATCGGAGGCCCAGCCTAGATTTGTTGTTTTATGCCTATTTCAGTATTTGAGGAAAAGGAATATCGACGGAGTCAAAACGAACGAAATCAATCGAGAAGTTATTTTTGGAAGGAAACCCACCTGATGGACTTGGACCTCACGTCGGAAAGATACGGAGGTGCTCACGAGGTGGGGGCACGCCAGGCGCGCCCCCCTACCTCGTGGGGCTCCCGTAGCTCCACCGACGTACTCCTTTCACCCATATATACCTATGTACCCTAAAACTTCCAAAACAGAAGATAGATCGGGAGTTCCGCCGCTGCAAGCCTCTGTAGCCACCAAAAACCTCTCGAGCCTGTTGGCACCCACGGAGGGGGAACCCATCACCGGTGGCCATCTTCATCATCACTTGGCGCTATCCATGACGAGGAGGGAGTAGTTCACCCTCGGGGCTGAGGGTATGTACCAAGTAGCTATGTGTTTGATCTCTCTCTCTCTCTCTCTCTCTCTCTCTCTCTCTCTCTCGTGTTCTCTCGTGTTCCCTCTATGGCACGATCTTGATGTATCCTGAGCTTTGCTATTGTAGTTGGATCTTATGATGTTTCTCCCCCTCTACTCTCTTGTGATGAATTGTGTTTCCCCTTTTGAAGTTATCTTATCGGATTGAGTCTTTTTATGAACACTTGATGTATGTCTTGCCGTGCGTATCTGTGGTAACAATGGGATATCACGTGCCACTTGATGTATGTTTTGGTGACCAACTTGCGGGTTCCGCCATGAACCTATGCATAGGGGTTGGCACACGTTCTTGACTCTCCGGTAGAAACTTTGGGGCACTCTTTGAAGTACTTTTATGTTGGTTGGATGAATCTGAGATTGTGTGATGCATATCGTATAATCATGCCCACGGATACTTGAGCTGACAATGGAGTATCTAGGTGACATTAGGGTTTTGGTTGATTTGTGTCTTAAGGTGTTATTCTAGTACGAACTCTTTTATAGATCGATTCGAAAGAATAACTTTGAGGTGGTTTCGTACCCTACCATAATCTCTATGTTTGTTCTCCGCTATTAGTGGCTTTGGAGTGACTCTTTATTGCATGTTGAGGGCTTGTTATATGATCTATCTATGTTATTATTGTTGAGAGGACTTGCACTAGTGAAAGTATGAACCCTAGGCCTTGTTTCCTATCATTGCAATACCGTTTACGCTCACTTTTATCATTAGTTACCTTGCTGTTTTTATATTTTCAGATTTCAAAAACATTTATCTACCATCCATATTGCACTTGTATCACCATCTCTTCGCCGAACTAGTGCACCTATTCAATTTACCATTGTATTGGGTGTGTTGGGGACACAAGAGACTCTTTGTTATTTGGTTGCAGGGTTGCTTGAGAGAGACCATCTTCATCCTATGCCTCCCACGAATTGATAAACCTTAGGTCATCCACTTGAGGGAAATTTGCTACTGTCCTACAAACCTGTGCACTTGCAGGCCCAACAACGTCTACAAGAAGAAGGTTGTGTAGTAGACATCAAGCTCTTTTACGGCCGTTGCGGGGAGGCTAGGTAAGTGAAGGTATATCTTTAGATCTTGCAATCGAATCTTTTGTTTCTTGTTTTAGCACTAGTTTAGTCTATAAAAGAAAACTACAAAAAATGGAATTGAGTTTGTCTCATACGCTTCATCTTTTAATATCTTTCGTGAGTATGATGGAAAGGAAAATTGTGCCAAAGTGTTAGAAGAAGAATGCATTAAAATGTTTGGCACTAAATCTTTGAATGATGAGCATGATTGCAATGTTGTTAGTATGAATTCCTTGAATATCCATGATGCTAATGATATGCAAAGCCACAAGCTTGGGGAAGCTATGTTTGATGAAGATGATATTTTTGTCCCCAAACTTTGATGAGCAAATTTACTATGATGAAAGCATGCCTCCTATATATGATGATTATTGTGATGACATGTATGCTTTAAAAATAATGATAACCATGAAACTTGTCATCTTGATCTTAATTTTCAATCATATGATAGTTATTTTGCTGAGTTTGCTCACTATTATTCATGAGAAGAAATTTGCTTATGTGGAGAGTAATAAAATTTCTATGCTAGTAGATCATGAAAAGAATGCTTTAGGTGCTGGTTATATTGTTGAATTCATTCATGATGCTACTGAAAATTATCATGAGGGAGGAATATATGCTTGTAGGAATTGCAATAATATCAAGTTTCCCCTCTATGTGCTTAAAGTTTTGAAGTTATGCTTGTTTTACCTTCCTATGCAAGTTGATTCTTGTTCCCATAAGTCGTTTGCTCACAAAATCCCTATGCATAGGAAGTGGGTTAGGCTTAAATGTGCTAGTCATATTCTTCATGATGCTCTCTTTATGTTTCAATTCTTATCTTTTATGTGAGTATCATTGAAATCATCATGCCTAGCTAGGGGCGTTAAACATTAGCGCTTGTTGGGAGGCAACCCAATTTTATTTTAGTTTCTTGTTTTTTTGGTTCTGTTTAGGAATAAATAATACATCTAGCTTCTGTTTAGATGTGGTTTTATGTTTTAATTAGTGTTTGTGCCAAGTAGAACCTTTGGGAAGACCTGGGTGAAGTCTTTATGATCATGCTGTAAAAAACAGAAACTTTAGCGCTCACGAGATTAGCTTCAACCTTTTACTGGAGAGTGCTATTCAGTTGATTCTTTTTGCAGATGATTACTAGACAAACTCCTCAGGTCCACCAATTTATTTTAGAATTTTTTGAGTTCCAGAAGTTTGCGTTAGTTACAGATTACTACAGACTATTCTGTTTTTGACAGATTCTGTTTTCATTGTGTTGTTTGCTTATTTTGATGAATCTATGGCTAGTAAAATAGTTTATAAACCATAGAGAAGTTGTAATACAGTAGGTTTGACACCAATATAAATAAAGAATTAGTTCATTACAGTACCTTGAAGTGGTGTTTTGTTTTCTTTCGCTAACGGAGCTCACGAGTTTTCTGTTAAGTTTTGTGTTGTGAAGTTTTCAAGTTTTGGGTAAAGATACGATGGACTATGGAATAAGGAGTGGCAATAGCCTAAGCTTGGGGATGCCCAAGGCACCCCAAGGTAATATTCAAGGATAACCAAGCGTCTAAGCTTGGGGATGCCCCGGATGGCATCCCCTCTTTCGTCTTCGTTCATCGGTAACTTTACTTGGAGCTATATTTTTATTCACCACATGATATGTGTTTGGCTTGGAGCGTCATTTTCTCTTGTTAGTATTTGCTTTCTGTTATTTAGAATAATGTTTTGCATCTTTAGTTTCAATAAAAAAGTCAAGGATATCCTTTGCCATGTTTATTTTGCTACTATACATGTTGCTGTTTGAAAACAGAAAGTTTACCGATGTTGCAAAAATTCCCTAGAAACGTCAGAGAGTGGTATAATGTTGAATCTTTTTGCATATTGAGCTATGATAAATTTATTACAGTGGGAATTTTAGTTCATAATTGTTGGAGTTAGGGAAGTATTGATACTCTTCCATTCTTCACAGACTGTCCTGTTTTGGCAGATTGCTGTTATGTTTGCATTGTTTGCATATGTTTGCTTGTTTACTGATTCTATTTAAGGATAGGAGTATTAAATATGCAGAGGCATTTAGTATGCAATGTTGAATAATAATTTTAGTGATTTGTTACAGTAGAAAATGATAAGTTTTTGCATTGGTTTATACTAACCTATCTCACGAGTTCTTGTTGAGTTTGGTGTGGATGAAGCTTTTTGAGAAAAAGAGAAACCATGATATGAGAAGAATTAAGGAGACCCAAAAGTTCAAGATTGGGGATGCCCAAGGCACCCCAAGATAATATTTCAAGAAGTCTCAAGCATCTAAGCTTGGGGATGCCCGATAGGCATCCCACCTTTCTTCTCCAACAATTATCGGTTAGTATCGGTTGAACCTAAGTTTTTGCTTCTTCACATGATGTGTGCTATCCTTGTAATGTCATTTTATTTTCTTTTCTTTTGCTCGCTGTTTGAATAAAATATCAAGATCTGAAATTCTTAAATGTTAGAGAGTCTTCACATAGTTGCGTAATTATCTGACTACTCATTGATCTTCACTTATATCTTTCGGAGTAGTTTGTCATTTGCTCTAGTGCTTCACTTATATCTTTTAGAGCATGGTGGTAGTTTTATTTTGAAAAAATAGATGAACTCTCATACTTCACTTATATTATCTTGAGAGTCTTAAATAGCATGGTAATTTGCTTAAAATCATAATATACTAAGCATACAAGATTTGTAAGAATTCTTATGAGTGTGTTGAATACTAAGAGAAGTTTGATGCTTGATGATTGTTTTGAGATATGAAGATGGTGATATTAGAGTCATGCTAGTTGAGTAGTTGTGAATTAGAGAAATACTTGTGTTAAAGTTTGTGATTCCGTAGCATGCACATATGGTGAACCGTTATGTGATGAAGTCGGAGCATGATTTATTTATTGATTGTCTTCCTTATGAGTGGAGGTCGGGACTGACGATGGTCTTTTCCTACCAATCTATCCCCTAGGAGCATGCGCGTAATACTTTGCTTTGATAACTTCTAGAATTTTGCAATAAGTATATGAGTTCTTCATGACTAATGTTGAGTCCATGGATTATCGCACTTTTCCCATCCTTCCACCATTGCTAGCCTCTCTAATACCGCACCTTTCGTCGGTATCATACACCCACCATATATCTTCCTCAAAACAGCCACCATACCTACCTATCATGGCATTTCCATAGCCATTCCGAGATATATTGCCATGCAACTTTCCACCGTTCGTTTATTATGACACGCTCCATCATTGTCATATTGCTAGCATGATCATGTAGTTGACATCGTATTTGTGGCAAAGCCACCGTTCATAATTCTTTCATACATGTCACTCATGTTTCATTGCATATCCCAAAGACAACGCCGGAGGCATTCATATAGAGTCATACTTTGTTCTAAGTATCGAGTTGTAATTGTTGAGTTGTAAGAAAATAAAAGTGTGATGATCATCATTATTAGAGCATTGTCCCAAGTGAGGAAAGGATGATGGAGACTATGATTCCCCACAAGTCGGGATGAGACTCGGAAGAAAAATAAAAAAAAAAAAAGAGGCAAAAAAGGCCCAAATAAAAAATGAGATAAAAAGAGAGAAGGGACAATGTTACTATCCTTTTTACCACACTTGTGCTTCAAAGTAGCACCATGATCTTCATGATAGAGAGTCTCCTATGTTGTCACTTTCATATACTAGTGGGAATCTTTCATTATAGAACTTGGCTTGTATATTCCAATGATGGGCTTCCTCAAATTGCCCTAGGTCTTCGTGAGCAAGCGAGTTGGATGCACACCCACTTAGTTTCTTTTGTTGAGCTTTCATATACTTATAGCTCTAGTGCATCCGTTGCATGGCAATCCCTACCCACTCACATTGATATCTATTGATGGGCATCTCCATAGCCCGTTGATACGCCCAGTTGATGTGAGACTATCTTCTCCCTTTTTGTATTCTCCACAACCACCATTCTATTCCACATATAGTGCTATATCCATGGCTCACGCTCATGTATTGCGTGAAGATTGAAAAAGTTTTGAAAATGTTAAAGTATGAAACAATTTCTTGGCTTGTCATTGGGGTTGTGCATGATTTAAATATTTTGTGTGGGGAAGATGGAGCATAGCGGACTATATGATTTTGTAGGGATAACTTTCTTTGGCCATGTTATTTTGAGAAGACATAATTGCTTTGTTAGTATGCCTGAAGTATTATTGTTTTTATGTCAATATGAACTTTTGTCTTGAATCTTATGGATCTTAATATTCATACCACAATTAAGAAGATTTACATTGAAATTATGCCAAGTAGCACTCCGCATCAAAAATTATCTTTTTTATCATTTACCTACTCGAGGACGAGCAGGAATTAAGCTTGGGGATACTTGATACGTCTCCAACGTATCTATAATTTTTGATTGCTCCATGCTACTTTATCTACTGTTTTAGGCAATATTGGGCTTTATTATCCACTTTTATATTATTTTTGGGACTAACCTATTAACCGGAGGCCCAGCCCAGATTTGCTGTTTTATGCCTATTTCAGTATTTCGAGGAAAAGGAATATCAGACGGAGTCAAAACGGAACGAAATCAAATGGAGAAGTTATTTTTGGAAGTAAACCCACCTGATGGACTTGGACCCCATGTCAAGATACGGGAGGTGCTCACGAGGGTGGGGCGCCCCACGCGCCCCTGCCTCATGGGGCTCCCGTAGCTCCACCGACGTACTCCTTTCACCCATATATACCTACGTACCCTAAAAATTCCAAAACAGAAGATAGATTGGGAGTTCCGCCGCCGCAAGCCTCTGTAGCCACCAAAAACCTCTCGGGAGCCCGTTAAGCACTTTCTGAGGAGGGAACCCATCACCGGTGGCCATCTTCATCATCCTGGCGCTATCCATGACGAGGAGGGAGTAGTTCACCCTCGGGGCTGAGGGTATGTACCAATAGCTATGTGTTTGATCTCTCTCTCTTGTTCTCTCTCGTGTTCCCTCTATGGCACGATCTTGATGTATCCTGAGCTTTGCTATTGTAGTTGGATCTTATGATGTTTCTCCCCCTCTACTCTCTTGTGATGAATTGAGTTTCCCCTTTTGAAGTTATCTTATCGGATTGAGTCTTTTATGAACACTTGATGTATGTCTTGCCGTGCGTATCTGTGGTGACAATGGGATATCACGTGCCACTTGATGTATGTTTTGGTGACCAACTTGCGGGTTCCGCCCATGAACCTATGCATAGGGGTTGGCACACGTTCTTGACTCTCCGGTAGAAACTTTGAGGCACTCTTTGAAGTACTGTTATGTTGGTTGGATGAATCTGAGATTGTGTGATGCATATCGTATAATCATGCCCACGGATACTTGAGGTGACAATGGAGCTTCTAGGTGACATTAGGGTTTTGGTTGATTTGTGTCTTAAGGTGTTATTCTAGTACGGACTCTTTTATAGATCGATCCGAAAAGAATAACTTTGAGGTGGTTTCGCACCCTACCATAATCTCTACGTTTGTTCTCCGCTATTAGTGGCTTTGGAGTGACTCTTTGTTGCATGTTGAGGGCTTGTTATATGATCTATCTATGTTATTATTGTTGAGAGGACTTGCACTAGTGAAAGTATGAACCCTAGGACTTGTTTCCTATCATTGCAATACCGTTTACGCTCACTTTTATCATTAGTTACCTTGCTGTTTTTATATTTTCAGATTTCAAAAACCTTTATCTACTATCCATATTGCACTTGTATCACCATCTCTTCGCCAAGCTAGTGCACCTATACAATTTACCATTGTATTGGGTGTGTTGGGGACACAAGAGACTCTTTGTTATTTGGTTGCAGGGTTGCTTGAGAGAGACCATCTTCATCCTACGCCTCCCACGGATTGATAAAACTTAGGTCATCCACTTGAGGGAAATTTGCTACTGTCCTACAAACCTGTGCACTTGCAGGCCCAACAACTTCTACAAGAAGAAGGTTGTGTAGTAGACATCACCTCCTACTGGATTGATACCTTGGTTCTCAAAAACTGAGGGAAATACTTACGCTACTGTGCTGGATCATCCTCTCCTCTTCGGGGAAAACCAACGCAAGCTCAAGACGTAGCAAGAAGGATTTACGGCGCCGTTGCCGGGAGTCTACGCATAAAGTCAACATACCAAGTACCCATCACAATCCCTATCTCTCGCATTACATTATTTACCATTTGCCTCTCGTTTTCCTCTCCCCCACTTCACCCTTGCCGTTTTATTCGCCCTCTCTTTCCCAATCTCCTCCTCTTTTTCCCGTTGCCTTTTCCTCGTCCGTTTGTTTGCTCGTGTGTTGGATTGCTTGTTTGTTGTGATGGCCCTACCTAAATTTGGTGATCTTCACCTTAAAAGGCTAAAGGAGATCGAAAACAATGTCAGGAAGTTTATGGTTTTGCAATTTGAGCATAATAATTTCTTTAGAAACGAGCTTAAGGAACAAAAGAGTTTTATGAGTTATATGAATAAAGAGCTCGATGATATGTCCAAAGAATTTGATGGTATAAGAGCCCAAATTGCTCGTCTTGAAAAGATGACCGCTGAAATTTCGGATATGCAAGCTACCTTAGTCAATAAGATGGCCGCTAAACCGAATCCCTATGAAAATCAAGCTGAAGATCTAAAAGTTATTGATGTGTCCCCTATTAAATCTTTGTTTTGCAATATGAATCTTGATGAAACTGAATATGATCTTCCTTTACCTAGAAGGCATTCTAAGAATTGAGTTTTAGATCTTGATGATGAAATTGATAAAAGTGGGATTGAAAGAAATAAAAATCTTGATGTTGCTAAACCCACTATATTGGATCTCAAGGAATTTAATTATGAAAAATTCTCTTTAATTGATTGTATTTCCTTGTTGCAAACCGTGCTAAATTCTCCTCATGCTTATAGTCAAAATAAGGCCTTTACCGAACACATTGTTGATGCCTTGATGCAATCTTATGAAGAAAAACTTGAGTTGAAAGTTTCTATCCCTAGGAAACTCTATGATGAATGGGAACCTACTATCAAAATTAAAATTAAATATTATGAGTTTCATGCTTTGTGTGATTTGGGTGCTAGTGTCTCTACTATTCCCAAAACTTTGTGTGATTTGCTAGATTTCCGTGACTTTGATGATTGCTCTCTAAACTTGCATCTTATGGATTCCACTATTAAAAAGCCTATGGGAAGAATTAATGATGTTCTTATTGTTGCAAATAGGAATTATGTGCCCGTGAGATTTTATCGTTCTTGATATAGATTGCAATCCTTCATGTCCTATTATTCTTGGTAGACCTTTCCTTAGAACGATTGGTGCAATTATTGATATGAAGGAAGGGAATATTAGATTCCAATTTCCATTAAATAAAGGAATGGAAAACTTCCCTAGAAATAAAATAAAATTACCATATGAATCTATTATGAGAGCCACTTATGGATTGCCTACCAAAGATGGCAATACCTATATCTATCCTTGCATTTATGCCTAGCTAGGGGCGTTAAACGATAGCGCTTGTTGGGAGGCAACCCAATTTTATTTTTTTAGTTTTTTGTTTTTTCTTCTATTTAGAAATAAATAATCCATCTAGCCTCTGTTTAGATGTGGTTTTATCTTTTAATTAGTGTTTGTGCCAAGTTAAACCTATTGGATCTTCTTGGACGATAGTTATTTGATCTTGCTGTAATTTCCAGAAACTTTGCACTCAGTGCCCGAATTGTTAAAAATCATCCGAACTTGATAAAATACTTATTCCAATTGATTCTGATCAATAACCAAATTGTCCAGGTCTTCTAATTTTGGTAGAATTTGTTGAGTTCCAGAAGTTTGTGTTAGTTACAGATTACTACAGACTGTTCTGTTTTTGACAGATTCTGTTTTGCGTGTGTTGTTTGCTTATTTTGATGAATCTATGGCTTGTAAAATAGTTTATAATCCATAGATAAGTTGTAATACAGTAGGTTTAACACCAATATAAATAAAGAATGAGTTCATTACAGTACCTTAAAGTAGTCTTTTGTTTTCTTTCTCTAACGGAGCTCATGAGATTTCTATTGAGTTTTGTGTTGTGAAGTTTTCAAGTTTTGGGTGAATTCTTTTGGATGGATTATGGAACAAGGAGTGGCAAGAGCCTAAGCATGGGGATGCCCATGGCACCCCCAAGATAATCCAAGGACACCAAAGTCAAAGCTTGGGGATGCCCCGAAGGCATCCTCTTTCGGCCCACTTCCATCGGTAATTTACTTGGAGCTATATTTTTATTCACCACATGATATGTGTTTTGCTTGGAGCGTCTTGTATTATTTGTGTATTTGCTTGTTAGTTTACCACAATCAACCTTGCTGTACACACCTTTTGAGAGAGCCATACATGAATTGGAATTTGATGGAATACTCTATGTGCTTCACTTATATCTTTTGAGCGTGATAATTTTTGCTCTAGTGCTTCACTTAGATCTTTTAGAGCACGGTGGTGGATTTGTTTTAAACAAACTTGATCTCTCATGCTTCACTTATATTATTTTGAGAGTCGTTAATAGCATGGTAATTTTCTTAATATTAATATACTTGGTATTCAAGATATGTGAAACTCTCTTTTGAGTGCGTTGAATACTAAGATAAGTTTGATGCTTGATAATTGTTTTTGAGATATGGAGGTGATAATATCAAAAGTCGTGCTAGTTGAGTTGCTGTGAATTTGAGAAATGCTTGTGTTGAAGTTAGCAAATCCCGTAGCATGCACGTATGGTTAAAGTTGTGTAACAAATTTGAAACATGAAGTATACCTGGCTTGTGCATCCTTATGAGTGGCGGCCGGGGACGAGCAATGGTCTTTTCCTATCAATCTATCCCCCTAGGAGCATGCGCGTAGTACTTGATTTTTGATGACTTCTAAATTTTTGCAATAAGTATATGAGTTCTTTTGACTAATGTTGAGTCCATGGATTATACACACTTTTACCTTTCCGCCTTTGCTAGCCTCTTCGGTACCATGCATTGCCCTTTCTCACCTTGAGAGTTGGTGCAAACTTAGCGGTGCATCCAAACCCCGTGATACGATACGCTCTATCACACATAAACCTCCTTATATCTTCCTCAAAACAGCCACCATACCTACCTATTATGGCATTTCCATAGCCATTCCGAGATATATTGCCATGCAACTTTCCATCGTCCCGTTCATCATCATCATGACATATTTTACTTTTGTCATATTGCCATTGCATGATCATGTAGTTGACATCGTATTTGTGGCAAAGCCACCATGCATTATTTTTCATACATGTCACTCTTGATTCATTGCACCATCCCTGCACATCACCGGAGGTATTCATACAGAGTCATATCTTGTTCTAGTTTGAGTTGTAATCCCTATGTTGTAATCAATAGAAGTGTGATGATCATCATTATTAGAGCATTGCCCAAATAAAAAAAAGGGAGAAAGTCCAAAAAGAGAAAAAGAAAGGACCAAAAAAAAGGCAATGCTACTATCTCTTTTTCCACACTTGTGCTTCAAAGTAGCACCTTGTTCTTCATGTAATGAGTCTCATATATTGTGCTTCAAAGTAGCACCTTGTTCTTCATGTAGTGAGTCTCATATATTGTGCTTCAAAGTAGCACCATGTTTTTCATATAGTGAGTCTCATAAGTTGTCTTTTTATACTAGTGGGAATTTTTCGTTATAGAACTTGGCTTGTATATTCCTCGATGGGCTTCCTCAAAATGCCCTAGGTCTTCATGAGCAAGCAAGTTGGATGCACACCCACTAGTTTTCTTTTGTTGAGCATTCATAGCTCTAGTGCATCCGTTGCATGGCAATCCCTACTCCTCATGTTGACATCAATTGATGGGCATCTCCATAGCCCGTTGATTATCCTCGTCAATGTGAGACTTTCTCCTTTTTGTCTTCTCCACACAATCCCCATCATCATATTCTATTCCACCCATAGTGCTATATCCATGGCTCACGCTCATGTATTGCGTTAAGGTTGAAAAAGTTTGAGATTATTTAAGTATGAAACAATTGCTTGGCTTGTCATCGGGGGTATAGAAGTTGGGAACATCTGTGTGTGACGAAAATGAAACATAGCCTAACTATATGATTTTGTAGGGACGAACTTTCTTTTGCCATGCTATTTTGAGAAGACATGATTGCTTTGATTAGTATGCTTGAAGTATTATTATTTTTATGTCAATATGAACTTTTGTCTTGAATCTTTCGGATCTGAATATTCATACCATGATTAAGAAGATTTACATTGAAATTATGCCAAAGTATCACTCCGCATCAAAAATTCTCTTTTTATCATTTACCTACTCGAGGACGAGCAGGAATTAAGCTTGGGGATGCCCGATACGTCTCCAAAGTATCTATAATTTTTTATTGCTCCATGCTACTTTATCTATTGCTTTGGACTATAATGGGCTTTATTTTCCACTTTTTATATTATTTTTGGGACTAACCTATTAACCGAAGGCCCAAATTTTAATTGTCGTTTTTTGCCTTTTTCAGTATTTCGAAGAATCATAATACCAAACGGAGTCCAAACGGAATGAAACCTTTGGAAACGTGATTTTCTCACCGAACATGATCCAGGAGACTTGGAACCTACGCCAAGGCATCAGAGAGGCGGTCACGAGGGTGGGGCGCCTAGGCGCGCCTGCCTCGTGGGCCCCTCGAAGCTCCATCGACGTACTCCTTCCTCCTATATATAACTACGTACCCCCAAACGATCAGAACAGGAGCCAAAAACCTAATTCCACCGCCGCAACTTCCTGTATCCATGAGATCCCATCTTGGGGCCTATTCCGGAGCTCCGCCGGAGGGGGCATCCACCACGGAGGGCTTCTACATCAACACCATAGCCTCTCCGATGAAGTGTGAGTAGTTTACTTCAGACCTTGGGTCCATAGCTAGTAGCTAGATGGCTTCTTCTCTCTTTTGGCTCTCAATACAATGTTCTCCCCCTAGCTCGTGGAGATCTATTCGATGTAATCTTCTTTTTGCGGTGTGTTTGTTGAGACCGATGAATTGTGGGTTTATGATCCAGCTTATCTATGAATAATATTTGAATCTTCTCTGAATTCTTTTATGTATGATTGAGTTATCTTTGCAAGTCTCTTTGAATTATCCATTTGGTTTGGCCAACTAGATTGGTAGTTCTTGCAATGGGAGAAGTGCATGGCTTTGGGTTCAATCTTGCGGCGTCCTTACCGAGTGACAGAAAGGGTTGCAAGGCACGTATTGTATTGTTGCCATCGAGGATAACAAGATGGGGTATTTATCATATTGCATGAATTTATTCCTCTACATCATGTCATCTTGCTTAAAGGCGTTACTCTGTTTTAACTTAATACTCTAGATGCATGTTGGATAGCGGTCGATGAGTGGAGTAATAGTAGTAGATGCAGAATCGTTTGGTCTACTTGTCTCGGACGTGATGCCTATATACATGATCATACCTAGATAACCTCATAACTATGCTCAATTACATCAATTGCTCAACAGTAATTTTTTCACCCAGTAGAATACTTATGCTCTTGAGAGAATCCACTAGTGAAACCTATGGCCCCCGGGTCTATTCTCATCATATCAATCTCCATCACTTTTATACTTGCTTTGTTTTTACTTTGCTTTTACTTTTTACTTTGCATCTTTATACCAAAAATACCAAAAATATTACCTCTATCAGATCTCACTCCCGTAAGTGACCATGAAGGGATTGACAACCCCTAATCGCGTTGGTTGCGAGTAGCTATCGTTTTGTGCAGGTACGAGGGACTTGTGCGTGGCCTCCTACTGGATTGATACCATGGTTCTCAAAAACTGATGGAAATACTTACTCTATTGTGATGCATAATCCTCTCCTCTTTGGGGAAAACCAACGCAAGCTCAAGACGTAGCAGCGCCCAACAGGATCTGAAGAAGATGCCTGAGAAGTGGCCCCGGCGATCGCTCGGCCGGGGAGGACTTGATTGCAAGCCACACTTCTTCCTCTGTGAAGGGGTTGTCGAGGCCACCACCGTGGATTTGTGGCAGTTGGAGTGCGGTCCAGTTGATGGTGGCACTCCGCGACTCCGTTGAACCCAACAAGGAGTGGAAATGATCATGAATCAACTTCTCCTTGTCCTCCTGTGCGGTAACTACACCTGCTGGCCCATGCAATGTGTGGATGAAGTTTTTGCGAGCTCTGGAGTTAAGCTTCGCCTGAAAGAAGGCGGTTAGTGCATCGCCAGCCCGGAGCCAAGTGATACGGGATGCCTGCCTTTTCTGAGCTCGCTCTACTACAGCTAGGCCTAAAATTCGTAGCTTAAGGGCTTTTTGCAGATGAAAGTCATCGTCGGAGAGGGTCCTAGACTCCTGTACTATGTCTAATCTCATGACGATCTCCGAAGCAAGGTGTAACCCGGAATGGCGTCCATCGAACAACGAGTTGCTCCAAATCTTGAGATCTCTAGCCACCCGAGTCATCTTGGTGTTCGGTCTAGCGAAAGCATGGCGTTTAAATGGTGGGTCGATTCCATGCCCTATCAACTGTTCATGGAAGTGTGGGTGCCGAGGCCAGAAGGATTCAAATTTGAACCTTGCCCGTCGTCGAGGGGCTGCCGCAGCAGCAAGCAGCAGTGGGCAATGGTCGGAGCACGAGGTGGATGAGGCGTGCAGCAGGTGTGTTGGGAAGAGGTTTTCCCATGCAAGTGTGCAGAAAAACTTGTCAATACTAACTAGGGCCGGGTTTCGCCGTTCGTTGCTTCAAGTGAAGCGGCAATTCTTGCATTTGATTTCACGCAGACCCCCTGCATCGATGGCCGCTCTAAACTTGCTGATGATCCTATGATTGATGTTGTTATTGTTTTTGTCTCTAGCCTCATATATATAATGTTGAATTCGCCATTGATTAGCAAGCCTCTCCTGGCTGGGGAGCCACCCTTGCAATTTCAGCAAGGAATTCATCCTTGCGCATCTCATCTGCTGGCCCGTAGACCGTTGTCAGCCAGAAAGAGTCATGGGCTCCAATTACACTAACTTTAGCCGCGATTGAAAACTGGCCTATCGCGTGGGTTTGAACGGAGACAGTGCCGGAGTTCTAGAAGATGGCAACTCCTCCTCGTGTTCCCATGGCGGGCAGCACATCACAATCATCTAACCTACTCCCTCTGATTTCCCTGGCTATCGCTGGCGACCAGTTCTCGATCTTGGTCTCCTGGAGACATAGGATAGCTAGTCTATGTGTGCTCGCAGCATCACAAACTACAGAGCGACGGGCCGGTGTGTTTAAGCCTCTGATGTTCCAACTCATTATGGGGCAGCTGGTGTTATCCATTGGCAAACCAAGAGGTGCTCATATGGTGAACTACAAATCTAACGCGCGAGGTAAACCATCGACAACTGAGAATCGTTGAAGGGAAACACAAGTACACCTTCCATCTATCACGGGGTTCTTGCGTGACCACCAATAAGCCCAAAACCCCACCGCAAACACTAAGCCTCCTACTGCAGCTCTTTATTACGAGGTTGCGAAACATAACTAAAGTTAACTCCACCAAGCACACGACTGCCCGTCATCGACGGGAGACACTAGAATAGACTAATGGCATGGTGCAGCGGATGGCCCCGGGACCTCACCGTCTTGGGTGTTCGCCCCCGCAATGACTTTGAGTGTGCGGGCGTCAAAGCTAGGGAGCTTGGCAATGGCAGCGATGTCAGCGTCCGAGAGCGGCTCGTCGAACCGGCGGATGAGAGCTTCGGCCGCCTGAGCCGTCATCTTCTCCTTTGGGCCAAGGATCCCCTGCCCGTGCACGATGCGTAGCGTGGCCCTCTGCAAGATCGGCACCATTGAGGGGTTGCTGGCCTGCCTAGCGCTCTGCCTGGTTCGCTTCGGGGTGGTTCTAGCCCTGGATGGCATCTTGTCACGGGCCGGCGTCTTGCCGATCACCTCACGGGGTAGGGGGTAAAGAGGGGCTGCGTCGCCGGTTCTTCCTCTTCGCCGAGCAGCTGCATCTCCGTGACCTTCTGGGTGACCTCGCCCAGTTGCAGCGCGTGCGTGCATGCACTACAAGAAATATGTCAACTAGTGACCTTCTGTCAGTGACCCTGGAAGAATTGGTCATAGATCTATGACCATTTCGCATCAATTGGTCAAAAGCTGTTCGGGGGCTCCAAACCCTAAACTATAACGACCATTTTGGTCGAAGGTCGTAATTTCCTTACACGAAATAGTCATTAAGCGAGATAGCACCGGGTCCGCTGCCTTTTTTCTAGCTGATCACGACCAATATAGATGGTCATAACCTTGTAAATTGTGGTGGGTTGCTATGACTAGGCGCCACCTCATCTGTTTTGCCTATGTGTCATGTCCATGTGGCAATTTTTGCCCCAGGTTGTGAAGCAACCTATATTTCTGCCATTCCCAAAACTCTCGAAAAAATCTCATAAATTCTTTGGGTCATATCTTCGTCAAATATGTAAAAAAAACTTCCTTGCCTAGTTCAAAAATAATTCAACAATATTCATTTTCCTATTTTGTTCAAAACAACACTTTGTGAAGGAAGTACCACTTTGGCATGTCCAAATAGTATCCATTTTCTACGGTGCTTTCCTATGCCCAAATAACCATCCTCCACCAAATGCCAGCTCAATCCATTCATTATTTTGATCCCAGCTTCAACATTCGTATTTATGTCCAGTGTGGTACTTTGCAAAGCAAGTACCACCTAGGCTCCTTTTGAGATGAAAATTTGTGAAGACGGTCTTCTTAGTAACTGATCATCCTCGGCCAAAACTCACGCCCATTAGCCATGTACATTTCCCGTACCGCTAATCAAACACTTGGCTGCTAATTCATGTTTGAGCATCGATCGGTCTCCTCGTGAGAATCTTATGTTGTAATTTTCTTCCTAGCACATACCTGGGTGCCCAACCCACTAGACATGCCTAGGTCACCAAGAACACATGGCAACGCCATGGTCACGCGGTGACCACGCGGCGGGCATGCGAGTTTACGCGCTCTAGAGTTGGGGCCCTCGGCCACCGCCCAAACCTCGACGTATCGCCACCAAACCATGTATTTATGATTAAATAGGTACTTATGTAACTAGAAATGATTTTCGGAAAAAATAAATAGCAAACTATGAGGCAGCTGCAGTTCAAATTTGACCCACTTCCAACTAAATCGGCGAAAATTTGTCTTTTTCACGAGAGGTGGATCAAAACTTCTTACACCCAACCATTTTGTCAATTGTGCATTAAATATGTCCTAGTATTTTAGAAAATTTATTTGGTACAATTTTGCAACAATTATTTGGGAGGTCCTTCACAAAAAAACCTCCTTTATGGCACTCGAAAAATGGAAAATGGTTTTTTCGTCCTAAGAAAATGAAAACTTCCTTAGGCAACATTGTTTACTATTCCAATATGCACCCTTGTGCACAATATGAGATCATTTGAACAAACTATGCCATGAATGTGGCCATAAGATTGATCATTTGGCTTGAAAGCCATTGGTCTCCACACGTGATAGCTCGTTTTTTAGAACACTTTTTTAAAATAATTGCCGTATTACAAGTTTGTTATTTTTTTCCGGGAACTTGGCCACATATAATGACACAATGCAAAGGTTTCCCAATTTTTGATTTTTTGAATTTTTATGCCCGTTTCAAAATGCGGTCAAAGCGGTAGGAATGACCGTTCCTAGCTAGTGGTTGAATCTTGGAATTTTTGGTGTTTCTCTGATTAAATAGATACTTATGTACCTAGAAATGATTTTTGGAAAAATAAAGAGCAAACTACAAGGCAGCTATAGTTCAAATTTGACCCGCTTCCAAGCCGAATCATGGAAATTTGTCTTTTTCACGAGAGGTGGATCAAAACTTTTTACACCCAACCATTTAGTCAATTGTGCATTAAATATGGCCTAGTATTTTACAAAAATGATTTTGTCCAATTATGCAATACTTATTTGTGAGGTCCTTCACAAAAAAAACTCCTTTTGGGCACTCGAAAATTGGAAAATGGTTTTTTCGTCCAAAGAAAATGAAAACTTCCTTAGGCAACATTGTTTTCCATTCCAATATGCACCCTTGTGTACAATATGAGATCATTTGAACAAACTATGCCATGAATGTAGCCATAAGATTGATCATTTGGCTTGAAAGCCATGAATCTTCACGCATGATAGCTCGTTTCTGAGAACACTTTTTAAAAATAATTGTCATATTACAAGTTTATTATTTTTCCTGGAAACTTGGTCACATATAATGACACAATGCGAAGGTTTCACAATCCTTAGGCTTTATCCTTCTGGTTTAGCTTGTTATGAAAATTCATTAACTTGTCATGTGTTGTACGCCTGCCTTTCTTTGGCTTCCTGAAATCTCATTTTGTTTGGCAGGGGCCAACTTTAATTTGCTCATCACAAACAAGTCAAAAAATTGTATGTATGTGCAGCTTCTTTGAAACTTATTTGAATCTATTTGGATCTTCAGTTTCTTTTATATATTAACAAATATGCATAACTTTTTTTTTTCTTTTTGGTTCGAGCAAACTCAAGAGTCCTTTCTAAAACTGTAGCCAAGTTGTACCTCCTGCTACTGAAAAATAAATATGAATGAATTCTTTCTCCTGCTCAACTCTTTCCTCTCTGTCTGTCTACGACAGTAGGATTCATGCACCAACCCAGAACTTGAATCTTTTGTTTGGCTACTAGTAAACCAGGCTGTACTCTTTCCAAGTGCAAGTTGGATAGAACCAGCAATTAAGTGCAGAGACATATATGGATTCTGGTTCAATTCGTATCTATGTTTGTATGTGCATGCTTACTTCTTTGACTAAAACTAGTTAATTCATTGTTCTACCTTGAAGGTGACAAGTCCCTAGCTGCGCACTTTGGTCAGTCCTGCTAATTTCGGTTCCTATGATTTTTAATCTTCGTTTTCTGTTTTCCCCAGCTACCAAGACTGAGTTTGTGGTGATGGCAGCTGACACAGAGCCGATCGAAATCTTCCCCCACCCCATGTTGCTCCCTGATGATAACAAGGTAGAAATTATGTCCGTATGCTGCATCATATATAGTACTGCTAATTAGTTTGTATTCCGTTGCTTGCATGGTATGGTTAGACCGACGACTGTCAAGCTCATAATTCTGTATGATGTGTTAAAGATTAACAGAATGGATGATATGACTTGTGTGCTGGCCTCTAGTATCTTGCTCATCTATAATGTGTCTGTTGTACGCTTGCCTTTCTTTGGCCTGTTGTTTTTGTTTATCAAATGAAAGGACATTCTATTTGGCAGTGGGTGGTTCTGCTAAAAAATAAGTAAATAAATTGTATGTGCATGCTGAAATGTTAGATGTCTGTTGGTTGCTGTATATGGGCAAGATGAATTGAATCCTGGTGTGTAGTTGTCAATTCTAGCTTATATTGGTGTCTTGCGATCCTAAAAAATTATTGAATCATGTTGTCTACTTGTCACTCCTGCTGTGTATTCATATTGTGTCTCTGTTTTCTTGTATGAACGAGCTATCTCATTTTAACTAGCTAGAGAACAAAAAGCATGGTACTAGCTCAATTTGTGTTATCATTCTAAATAAGTTTTGTTTTCTTGAATGGTCTGTTCATAATATATTTGCCTCACTTTTTCTGATTCTTCTCTGCTGATTCATGTAACAGGTCAACCGAGGAAGGCATGTTGCCGTTTTGTTTGTTCCTAGCCCTGATTATGGTCGTCCAGCGAGTCTGGCATGTTGTTCATTTGACTATGGTCGTCCAGCGAGTTCGGCATGTTGTCATTTTATTGTAAAGCACTACTGTATTACACTTGTAGAGCTTGTAAAGTACTGTTTTACACATGGTCATATGTATTGGCACGGATAGAGCTTGTTACTGTGATTGTGATTGCTATTCTATTACATGATCTGGTTGCTCTTATTTGAAGTATCATGTGTGATTTTTGTCTGCTGGTTGAAATATGAAGAATATGAGCCTGATAGATGGGACCCACTTACTAGAACATGACAAATGGGACCTAGTTATCAAAACCTGACAACCGGGACCCATCTGACTAGTGGGCCCATTTTATAAAAAAAAAGAAAACTTAAGCTGTTGGTACAAAAAGGCCATGCCTAGAAAATAAAAAAGACCAAATTGTTGGGCCAGGCCCATGTAGCTAGAGAAAATTAACGAAAAAAATAAATAGTAAAAAGGCCGAATTAATGGGCTCGGCCCATATAAACACCCAATTGGACCGGGCCGATTCTAATATTTGACCTTTTCAATTGGTTGCAATTTTGCCACGTTAGATTGCCACGTCAGATCCGACGTGGCCTGGGCAGAGAGCTAGCAACCAAAACAGAAGGTCATGGAATCAACGACCTTTTGTTTTGGTCATGGAATTCCACGACCTTCTCACTGAGAAGGTCGTTAATTTCAGTTTACGACCGCCAGCTTTGACCATCTGTTTTTGGTCAAAAAAAGGTCGCAAATGAAAATCAATGACCTTTCAGGGACCAATAGTGAGGGTCACAAGTTGACATATTTCTTGTAGTGATGCCACCTGGGGGGTATGGCATGCAAGAGAGAGGGCAGGCCCCAGGTCCAGGGTTTCGTCGCTGCCCTCGCCGTCTTCCTGAGTGAAGGTGAGCGGCCTATCGAGCTTGGCTGCTATGATCTCGTCAATCTTCAAGGCTTGGTCGTCGGCTCTAGGTGGGGGTGTCAGGGTCTTCTTTGCACCCTCAAAGAATTCAGCCACCGGGTCCGCCTCAGGGGCCACCACCGGGGGAAGGGCGAGCTTGTGCGGCAGGGCGGACAAGGAGATGTCGTTGGATGACCCTGATAACCCACAAGTGTAGGGGATAGTTATAGCCTCTTTTGATAAGTAAGAGTGTCGAACCCAACGAGGAGCAAAAGGTAGAACAAATACTCTCTCAAGTCCTATCTGCCACTGATACGACTCTACGCATGCTTAGTGTTCGCTTTACCTAGAACAAGTATGAAACTAGAAGTACTTTGTAGGTGTTATTAGATAGGTTTGCAAGAAAGTATAGAACGCGTAAATAAAAAGTAGGGGCTGTTTAGATAAAGAAACAATAAAGTAAATATAGCAAGTGTGGAAAAGTGGTGGTAGGAGTTGTGAAATTGTCCCTAAGCAATTGACTGCTTTACTAGACCGATAGCAAGTTTTATCTGCGAGAGGCCACTGCTAGCATGTCATCCTTGACTTGGAATTATATGCACTAATGATTGGACTATTAGCAAGCATCCGCAACTACTAACGTTCATTAAGGTAAAACCCAACCATAGCATTAAGATATGTTGGTCCCCCTTCAATCCCGTATGCATCAATTTATATGCTAGGTTGAAGCTTCTGTCACTCTACCCCTCCAATACATAGTCCTATCAACATACAACTAACCCTATGGTGTGATCCACGCTACGCTCATATGATGGGCACCAAAGGACAGCAACATAACCACAAGCAAATTAAATCAATCATAGCAATTCATCAACTACCAATAGGACAACGAAAATCTACTCACACATCATAGGATGGCAACACATCATTGGATAATAATATGAAGCATAAAGCACCATGTTCAAGTAGAGGGTACAGCGGGTTGCGGGAGAGTGGACCGCTATAAATAGAGGGGGGAAGGTGATGGAGATGTTGGTGAAGATGGCGGAGTTGTTGGTGTAGATCGCGGTGATGATGATGGCCCCCGGTAGCGTTCCGGCGCCACCGGAAGCAAGGGGGAGAGAGCCCCCCTTCTTCTTCTTCTTCCTTGACCTTCTCCCTAGATGGGAGAAGGGTTTCCCCTCTGATCCTTGGCTCCCATGGCGTGGGAGGGGCGAGAGACCCTCCGAGATTGGATCTATCTCTCTATCTCTCTCTGTTTTTGCGTTCCCAGATCCTTCCCCTTCACCGTTTATTTTATATCCGGAGATCTGTAACTCCGATTGGGGTGAATCTTTCGCCCAGATTTTTCTCATAAAATTAGCTTTCTTGCGGCAAAAGAAGAGCTTCAACCGCCTTACGGGGTGCCCACGAGGGTCCAGGCGCGCCTGCCCCCACAGGGCGCGCCCCCTGCCTCGTGGCCCCTCGCACCGTCTCCTCGTTGATTTTACTTCCCAAAAATCATAAATATTCCAAAATAATTCTCCGTTCGTTTTTATCCCGTTTGGATTCCGTTTGATATGGATATTCTGCGAAACATAAAACATGCAACAAACAGGAACTGGCACTGGGCACTGGATCAATATGTTAGTCCCAAAAATAGTATAAAAAGTTGAAAAAAAGTATATTGAAGTTGTATAATATTGGCATGGAAAAATCAAAATATAGATCTGACGGAGACGTATCAGCATCCCCAAGCTTAATTCCTGCTTCGTCCTTGAGTAGGTAAATGATAAAAAAGATAATTTTGATGTGGAATGCTACCTAGCATAATCTTGATCATGTATCTAATCATGGCATGAATATTAAGACACGAGTGATTCAAAGCAATAGTCCCTCATTTGACATAAAACAATAATACTTAGGGCATCCCAACAAACAATCATGTCTTTCAAAATATCAATGCTTCCAGAACGTTATCCCTACAAAATCATATAGTCTTGTATGCTCCCTTTTCTTAACACAAGGTACCCCTCATGCCTATCCCGGTGTCAGCCAAGCAATTGTTTCGTACTTTAGTATTCTCAAAAATTTTCAACTCTCACGCAATACATGAGCGTGAGCCATGGATATAGCACTATGGGTGGAATAGAATATGACGGTGGAGGTTATGTGGAGAAGTCAAAAAAAAGGATAAAGTCTCACATCAACGCGGCTAATCAACGGGCTATGGAGATGCCCATCAATTGATGTCAATATGAGGAGTAGGGATTGCCATGCAACGGATGCACTAAGAGCTATAAGTGTATGAAAGCTCAAACTGAAACTAAGTGGGTGTGCATCCAACTTGCTTGCTCATGAAGACCTAGGGCATTTGAGGAAGCCCATCGTTGGAATATACAAGCCAAGTTCTATAATGAAAATTCTCACTAGTATATGAAAGTGATAACATAGGAGACTCTCTATATGGAGAACATGGTGCTAATTTGAAGCACAAGTGTGGTAAAAGGATAGTAACATTGCCCCTTTTCTTTTTCTTTTTTTCCTTTTTTTTCCTTTTTCCTTTTTTTGGGTGGTCTTCTTTGGCCCCCTTTTTTATTTAGGCTTCTTTGGCCTTTCCTTTTTTTCTTCCTTTTTTTCTTCTTTTTTTCTTTTTTTTTCTTTTTTTTCATGGGCAATGCTCTATAATAATGATCATCACACTTTTTTTTACTTACAACTCGATATTACAACTCGATACTAGAACAAAGATATGACTCTATATGAATGCCTCCGGCGGTGTACCGGGATGTGCAATGATCTAGCGTAGCAATGACATCAAAAAAACAGACAAGCCATGAAAACATCATGCTAGCTATCTTACGATCATGCAAAGCAATATGACAATGAATGCTCAAGTCATGAATATGATGATGATGGAAGTTGCATGGCAATATATCTCGGAATGGCTATGGAAATGCCATGATAGGTAGGTATGGTGGCTGTTTTGAGGAAGATATAAGGAGGCTTCTGTGTGATAGAGCGTATTGTATCACGGGGTTTGGATGCACCGGCGAAGTTTGCACCAACTATCGAGGTGAGAAAGGGCAATGCACGGTACCAAAGAGGCTAGCAATGATGGAAGGGTGAGAGTGTGTATAATCCATGGACTCAACATTAGTCATAAAGAACTCACATACTTATTGGAAAAATTTATTATCCATGAAAAAAAGTACTACACGCATGCTCCTAGGGGGGAGGTTGGTAGGAGTTAACCATCACGCGCCCCCGACCTTCACGCAAAGATAAACAATCAAAATACAATGTGCGCCAATTTGGTTACATAGTTAATAGACCATACGTGCATGCTTCGGGAATCACAAACCTTAACACCAGCATCCTTACTAAACACAACCGTCTACTAGTACCTCCCACATATTATCACCTCTATATCGCAAAACTATTCCAAGGAAACAAACATATCATATTCAGCAATCTACAAGTTTATGTAGGATTTTATGACTAACCATGTGAATGACCAATTCCTGTAATCTATCTAAATAGATATAAGTTAAGCAAGAGAGTTTAATTCTTTCTACAAAATATATTCCCACGCTCTAACAAATATAAGTGAAGCAAAAGAGCATTCTACAAATGGTGGTTTTCTATGCGAAGAGAAACAGGCAATCCAAACTTCAAATGATATAAGTGAAGCACATGAAAGATTCTATAAAGCCATACTCAAAAGATTTAAGTGAAGGGCAATGAGCATTCTATAAATCAACCAAGGACTATCTCATAACATCATGGTGCATAAAAGAAAAATGAAAAATAAATGCAAAAGATGCTCCAAGGCTTGCACATATTGCATGATTGTAACGAATCCGAAAATATACCGATACTTGTTGAGGAAAGAGGGGATGTCTTCCGGGGCATCCCCAAGCTTAGACGCTTGAGTCTCCTTGAATATTTACTTGGGGTGCCTTGGTCATCCCCAATCTTGAGCTCTTGCCTCTCTTCCTTTTCCTCATATCGAGACCTCCTCGATCAAACACTTCATCCACACAAAACTTCAACAGAAAACTCGGTAAGACCCGTTAGTATAATAAAGCAAATCACTACTCTAAGTACTGTTGCAAACCAATTCATACTTTGTTTTTGCATTATTTCTAATTTAATATAGCTTTTCCATGGCTTAATTCACTGATATAAATTGATAGTTTCATCAAAACAAGCAAACTATGCATCAAAAACAGAATCTGTCAAAAATAGAACAGCCTGTAGCAATCTGAACAATCACAATACTTATGGTAACCCAAAAATTCTACAAAAATTAGGAAAAATAAAAAATTTGTACAACAAGACAGTGCAAAAAGAATCAGAACCATTTGACGTTCCAGGAAAAAAAATGTAAAATCACGCACTACATCCAAAGTTTCTGTCCTGCACCGTACAAACCAACAAGCATTGTAAACATCCTAAAGGCAAACCTTGGCACATTATTTTTATAATACAATGGAATTGTACAAGGGGATAATTATTTTTTATGAGAAGTTTCTGTAATTAAGATTCACAAAGTTTCCATGAGCATGAACAAAGTTCAAGGAGCTCTCCCACTTCAACAATGCTTGTCTTTCTCACTTTCACTTTCCTTTTTGAAAAGTTTTAGGTTCCCTTCTTTATTTTATTGTTCTTTTTAAACTATATAAAAGCACTCAACAGAAATAAATGACTCTCTAAAACTTCCGGGTTGTCTCCCTGGCAGCGCTTTCTTTAAAGCCATTAAGCTAGGCATATAGTGCTCAAGTAATGGATCCACCTGGATCCCAAGGTATATCAAAGACAATTTTAATTAACAATGATTTGTGATTTAGTCAGCACAAAGTAACATATATCATGCAACAACGAAGTCTAACTCTCTTCCTATGCATCGGCATGTCATAAAAGAACAATTCATGCACACAAAGTAAAGGCCAATGCATAGTATAAACAGATTCTTGCAATGTTATCATATTGGAAACATAGAGAGGTGGAGATATAGTTCCTCTCTCATAATAATTGCAAGTAGGAGCAGAAAGCACATGCATATTATATCTATCAAAATCATCATGTGTGGTAGTAAAACACAACCAATCAATATAATCCTTAATAAGCACAAACTTCTCCGATATAGTGTAGTCGGGAGAATTTAAAAAGATAATAGGACTATTATATGTGGGTGTAATAGCAACAATTTCATGTTTAACATAAGGAACTATAGCAATTTCATCTTCATAAGCATAATTCATATTGGCATCTTGGCCACAAGCATAGCAAGCATCATCAAAAAGGGATATTTTAAGAGAATCAACGGGATCATAACAATCATCATATCAATCATCCTTCGGTAAGCACGAAGGGAAATTAAAAAATGTATGAGTTGAAGAGTTACTCTCATTAGAAGGTGGGCACGGGTAGCTAATCCGCTCTTCCTCCTTTTGTTCTTCGCTCTCCTCATCATCTTTTTCATCCAATGAGCTCACAGTTTCATCAATTTCTTCTTCCATAGACTCCTGCAAAATATTAGTCTCTTCTTGGACAGCGGAGAATTTCTCAATATATAGTTTAACATAGGCATTAGAAGCATAATTATCATAACAATATTCAAGTATGGCAAAAATTTCAGATTTGTAAAGAGTAGCATCATACTTTTCAATCAAAGAAGCAATTTCATAAGCACCCTTAAAAGCAACAAATTCTTCAATTTGTTGAACATCATAGTAATTATAAACACCCTTAGCATACAAAGATACGATTCCATTATCACTAAACTCACATTGGTAGGAAAGGTGTTTCTTAGGGTTTTCAGGACAACAAGTAAAATCATATATTTCACATAAATTCCAAGCATAGCATTGCAAACAATGAATTTGATCCAGTAAAAGTTTCCCTTTTTCAGATATACGGTGTCGCGCATAACAAGCATGCTCATCTAAAGATTTGCCCTTGGCTAATCTAGTTGGGGTTTCAGCACGAGCACATAGGGATCAAAGATGATCCAAGTAAAAAGCTTCAGGAGTGTGGTAGATTTTGAGTGGTTCTTCAACCATTGGTTCAGTAGGTACAACTAATTTTTTTGGTATTTTGCGTTTCCTACCCATAACTAAAGATAGAAAACAACTAAGAACAGCAAATAAAAATTACTTAGTGATAAAGAACACAAGCACACTGCGAGAATATTCACCCCACGCTATGACTCCAAGCGGCGCTTTAGAAAAAGGTCTTGATAACCCACAAGTGTAGGGGATAGTTGTAGCCTCTTTCGATAAGTAAGAGTGTCGAACCCAACGAGGAGCTAAAGGTAGAACAAATACTCTCTCAAGTCCCATCTGCCACTGATACGACTCTACGCATGCTTAGTGTTCGCTTTACCTAGAACAAGTATGAAACTAGAAGTACTTTGTAGGTGTTGTTGGATAGGTTTGCAAGAAAGTAAAGAACGCGTCAATAAAAAGTAGGGGCTGTTTAGATAAAGAAACAATAAAGTAAATATAGCGAGTGTAGAAAAGTGGTGGTAGGAGTTGTGAAATTGTCCCTAAGCAATTGACTACTTCACTAGACCGATAGCAAGTTTTATGTGGGAGAGGCCACTGCTAGCATGTCATCCCTGACTTGGAATTCTATGCACTTATCATTGGAACAATTAGCAAGC
Source organism: Aegilops bicornis (assembly GCA_021605145.1). NCBI lineage: Eukaryota > Viridiplantae > Streptophyta > Magnoliopsida > Poales > Poaceae > Aegilops > Aegilops bicornis. Next base: position 13,919,416 of record CM038669.1, read on the forward strand.
ATCCGCAACTACTAACGTTCATTAAGGTAAAACCCAACCATAGCATTAAGATATATTGGTCCCCCTTCAATCCCGTGATGCATCAATTTCTATGCTAGGTTGAAGTTTCATCACTCTAGCCCTCCAATACATAGTCCTATCAACATACAACTAACCCTATGGTGTGATCCACGACGCTACTCATATGATGGGCACCAAAGGACAGCAACATAACCACAAGCAAATTAAACCAATCATATCAATTCATCAATCAACAATAGGACAACGAAAATCTACTCACACATCATAGGATGGCAACACATCATTGGATAATAATATGAAGCATAAAGCACCATGTTCAAGTAGAGGGTACAGCGGGTTGTGGGAGAGTGGACCGTTGTAGATAGAGGGGGAAAGGTGATGGAGATGTTGGTAAAGATGGCGGAGGTGTTGGTGTAGATTGCGGTGATGATGATGGCCCCCGGCGGTGTTCCGGCCCCACCGGAAGCAAGGGGGAGAGAGCCCCCCTTCTTCTTCTTCTTCCTTGACCTTCTCCCTAGATGGGAGATGGGTTTCCCCTCTAGTCCTTGGCTCCCATGGCGTGGGAGGGGCGAGAGCCCCTCCGAGATTGGATCTATCTCTCATCTCTCTCTCATTTTACTGCGTTAGAGATTCTGCCCCTTCACCGTTTCTTTTATATCTGGAGATCCGTAACTCCGATTGGGGTGAATCTTTCGCCCAGATTTTTCTCATAAAATTAGCTTTCTTGCGGCAAAAGAAGAGCGTCAACCGCCTTACGGGGTGCCCACGAGGGTCTAGGGCGCGCCCCCCTGCCTCGTGGCCCCCTCGGGCACCGTCTCACGTTGATTTTACTTCCCAAAAATCATAAATATTCCAAAATAATTCTCCGTCCATTTTTATCCTGTTTGGATTCCGTTTGATATGGATATTCTACGAAACAAAAACATGCAACAAACAGGAACTGGCACTGGGCACTAGATCAATATGTTAGTCCCAAAAATGGTATAAAAAGTTGCCAAAAAGTATATGAAAGTTGTAGAATATTGGCATGGAACAATCAAAAATTATAGATACGACGGAGACGTATCAGACCCCTCCCCAGCTCTGGGCAGCTTGTGTCCGACTGGCTCCTTGCTCCTCGTCTTGGATGGGCAGGCAGGCGCGCCGGACTGCGCCGTCTCGTTACGCCTAGCAGGAGCGTGCGGCAGCTGCTTGTCATGGCACATGTGCCTGCCCCGAGGTGCGCCCTGGCGGTGGCGGGAGACGGGGGTGTGGCTACGCTGGCGGTCCCTAGGCGTAGGGGCGGCCGCTGGAGCAGGCTCCCTGGCGCGCCCCATGCCAAGGAGCGTGTCCTTCCATGATCGCCGCTTGTACCCAGGATCATCTTCGTCATGGTCGTGTCCGGCCCCGCCCGAAGACATGCCCCGGCAGCCCGTTGTCGCCGCACAGGACTGCGAGCGCATGGACAGCGTAGGCTCGGGGGCGCGCCGGCCATCCTCCACCCGCGGCGTCCAGACGCTAGGCTCGACTCGGGGGTACGGGCGCTCGTCAAGCTCGTCGTCGTCGGAGGGAATGCCGCTCTGAGGGAAGCGGGATGACCGCAGCGAGAGCGGCGTCCAGTCCTCAACGCGATCAAGGTGGAGCATGAGGTCGTACTGCAGCAGCTCGGGGGGAGGCGCCACCACGCGGCTCGGGGGAGAGTAGCCCAGCATCTCGTCGACGTGACCCGTCCCCTGGCATGCTTCCAGATGGTGCGCCTGGTTGGGATGTGGGCAGTGTACCAGCACCAAACCCAACAAGCGAAGAGCTTGGTGTCGGCGCGCTCGTGCGTGCGGCTGTCTAGGCGATCCACGATCACCTTGTCCCCGATGGCCTCCACCGCGCCCTCCAGCGTCCGGAGGGTCATGGGCAGCTTCTCGATGACCACGCGCACGTGCAACATCCACTTGAGGCGAACGGCGTGGGTGTCCTCCCGCCATGGCTCGAGCAGGAATGGCACACCGTCCACAGACAGCGAGCCGCGTTGCACCACGAGATCCTTGTGGGCGGGCATGGTGAGGAAGACAAAGAAGTCCTCAGGGTCATGGTTGGTGACGCGCAGCAGGTGGGGCGAGATCTTGAACTCCTTCTCGAGCGCGCGGCCAATGGAGTGGGGGCTGGCCGCGTGCGCGGTAGTGCCTACCGCCGTGATCACCACGGCGTGCTGGTGGAGAAGGAACGCCTGGTGCTCCAGCGCCGGGGAGGAGGCGATGACCTTGTGGTTGTTACGCGGCCGGCGGGAGTGGTCGATGAGGGCCGCAGGCTCCATGGGCGCGCAGTCGGCGACCGGCAGCGCCGGCCACTGGTCCGTGGGTGAGGGGAAGATGAGGCGCTCGTGGATGGGCCGACGCGTAGCACTGCCGCCCCTACCCTTGTTTCGTGGATTTTGCGGACACTCACGACCGTAGTGGCCTTGCAGTTTGCAGATGATGCAGCGGAGTGGTGAAAGGAAATATTCCCTAGAGGCAATAATAAAGTTATTATTTATTTCCTTATATCATGATAAATGTTTATTATTCATGCTAGAATTGTATTAACCGGAAACATAATACATGTGTGAATACATAGACAAACAGAGTGTCACTAGTATGCCTCTACTTGACTAGCTCGTTAATCGAAGATGGTTATGTTTCCTAACCATAGACATGAGTTGTCATTTGATTAACGGGATCACATCATTAGAGAATGATCTGATTGACATGACCCATTCCGTTAGCCTAGCACTTGATCGTTTAGTATGTTGCTATTGCTTTCTTCATGACTTATACATGTTCACGTAACTATGAGATTATGTAACTCCCGTTTACCGGAGGAACACTTTGGGTGCTACCAAAGCGTCACAACGTAATCGGGTGATTATAAAGGAGTACTACAGGTGTCTCCAAAGGTACATGTTGGGTTGGCGTATTTCGAGATTAGGTTTTGTCACTCCGATTGCTCGGAGAGGTATCTCTGGGCCCTCTCGGTAATGCACATCATTATAAGCCTTGCAAGCAATGTGACCAATGAGTTGGTTACGGGATGATGCATTACAGAAGCGAGTAAAGAGACTTGCCGGTGACGAGATTGAACTAGGTATTGGATACCGACGATCGAATCTCGGGCAAGTAACATACCGATGACAAAGGGAACAACGATATGTTGTTATGCGGTATGACCGATAAAGATCTTCGTAGAATATGTAGGAGCCAATATGGGCATCCAGGTCCCGCTATTGGTTATTGACCAAGAATAGTTCTAGGTCATGTCTACATAGTTCTCGAACCCGTAGGGTCCGCACGCTTAAGGTTTCGATGATGCTTATATTATGAGTTTATGAGTTTTGATGTACCGAAGGAGTTCGGAGTCCCGGATGAGATCGGGGACATGACGAGGAGTCTCGAAATGGTCGAGACGTAAAGATCGATATATTGGACGACTATATTCGGAGTTCGGAAAGGTTCCGAGTGATTCGGGTATTTTTCAGAGTACCGGGGAGTTACGGGAATACGGGGAAGAGTATTGGGCCTTAATGGGCCTTAGTGGGAAGGAGCCAGGAGGTGGCGCGCGCCCCTCCCAAGCCCAGTCCGAATTGGACAAGGGGTTTGGGGCACGGCCCCCCTCTCCCTTCCTTCTCCACTTCCCCTTTCCCCCTTCTCCTAGTTGGACTAGGAAAGAAGGAGTCCTACTCCCGGTGGGAGTAGGACTCCCCTTGGCGCCCTCCTCCTAGGGCCGGCCTCCTCCTCCCTTGCTCCTTTATATACGGGGCAGGGGGCACCCCATGACACACAAGTTGATCTACGGATCGCTTCCTTAGCCGTGTGCGGTGCCCCCTCCACCATATTCCACTTCGGGTCATATCGTCGCGGAGCTTAGGCGAAGCCTGCGCTACCGGTGAAGTCATATCGTCGCGGAGCTTAAGGCGAAGCCCTGCGTCGGTGGAGCATCATCATCGCTACCACGCCCGTCAGGTCGACGGAACTCATCCCGACACTTTGCTGGATCGAGTCCGGGATCGTCATCGAGCTGAGCGTGTGCAGAACTCCGGAGGTGCCGTGACGTTCGGTGCTTGGATCGGTCGGATCGTGAAGACGACGACTACATCAACTGCGTTGCTATATAACGCTTCGCTTTCGGTCTACGAGGGTACGTGGACGGACACTCTCCTCTCGTTGCTATGCCATCACCATGGTCTTGGCGTGTTCGTGAGGAAAATTTTTGAAATTACTACGTTCCCCAACAGTGGCATCCGAGCCTGGTTTTATGCGTTGATGTCATGTGCACGAGTAGAACACAAGTGAGTTGTGGGCGATACAAGTCATACTGCCTACCAGCATGTCATACTTTGGTTCAGCGGTATTGTGAGATGAAGCGGCCCAGACCGACATTACGCGTACGCTTACGCCGAGACTGGTTTCACCGCTCAGAGCACTCGTTGCTTAAAGGTGACCGGCGGGTGTCTGTCTCTCTCACTTTAGTTGAACCGAGTATGACTACGCCGGTCCTTGAGAAGGTTAAAAGCGGAGTCTATTTGACAAACTATCGTTGTGGTTTTGATGCGTAGGTAAGAACGGTTCTTGCTCAGCCCGTAGCAGCCCGTAAAACTTGCAACAACAAAGTAGAGGACGTCTAACTTGTTTTTGCAGGGCATGTTGTGATGTGATATGGTCAAGGCGTGATGCTATATTTTATTGTATGAGATGATCATGTTTTGTAACCGAAGTTATCGGCAATCGGCAGGAGCCATATGGTTGTCGCTTATTGTATGAAATGCAACGCCATGTAATTGCTTTACTTTATCACTAAGGAGTAGCGATAGTCGTAGAAGCAATAGTTGGCGAGACGACAACGATGCTACGATGGAGATCAAGGTGTCGCGCCCGGTGACGATGGTGATCATGGCGGTGCTTGGCGATGGAGATCACAAGCACAAGATGATGATGACCATATCATATCACTTATATTGATTGCATGTGATGTTTATCCTTTATGCATCTTATCTTGCTTTGATTGACGGTAGCATTATAAGATGATCTCTCACTAAAAATTATCAAGAAGTGTTCTCCTGAGTATGCACCATTGCCAAAGTTCAGTAGTACCCGCACACCACGTGATGATCGGGTGTGATAAGTTCTACGTCCATCTACAACGGGTGCAAAACAGTTGCACGCGCAGAATACTCGAGTTAAACTTGACGAGCCTAGCATATAACAGATATGGCCTCGGAACACGGAGACCGAAAGGTCGGCGTGAATCATATAGTAGATATGATCAACATAGTGATGTTCACCATTGAAACTACTCCATCTCACGTGATGATCGGACATGGTTTAGTTGATTTGGATCACGTAATCACTTAGATGACTAGAGAGATGTCTATCTAAGTGGGAGTTCTTAAGTAATATGATTAATTGAACTTTAATTTATCATGAACTTAGTCCTGGTAGTATTTTTGCAAATTATGTTGTAGATCAATAGCTCGCGTTGTTGCTTTCATATGATTATTTTAATGTGTTCCTAGAGAAAATTGTATTGAAAAATGTTAGTAGCAATGTTATGGATTGGATCCGTGATCTGAGGTTTATCCTCGGTGCTGCCTGTAAGAATTATGTCCTTGATGCACCGCTAGGTGACAGACCTATTGCAAGAGCAAGATGCACGTTATGAGCGTTTGGCTAGCTCAATATGATGACTACTTGGTAGTTTAGTGCACCATGCTTAAACGGCTTAGAATCGGGACTTCAAAGACGTTATGAACGTCATGGACCATATGAGATGTTCCAGGAGTTGAAGTTAATATTTCAAGCAAATACCCGAGTTGAGAGATATGAAGTCTCCAACAAGTTCTATAGCTAAAAGATGGAGGAGAATCGCTCAACTAGTGAGCATGTGCTCAGATTGTCCGAGTACTTCAATCGCTTGAATCAAGTGGGAGTTAATCTTCCAGATAAGATAGTGATTGACAGAATTCTCTAGTCACCATCACTAAGTTAGTAGAACTTCGTGATGAACTATAGTATGCAAGGGATGACGAAAAAGATTCTCGAGCTCTTCGCGATGCTAAAATCGTGAAGGTAGAAATCAAGAAAACATCAAGTGTTGATGGTTGACAAGACCACTAGTCTCAAGGAAAATGGCAAAGGAAGAAGGGAACTTCAAAAGGAACGGCAAGCAAGTTGCTGCTCGAGTGAAGAAGCCCAAGTCTAGACCTAAGCACGAGGCCGAGTACTTTTGCTGCAATGGAACTGGTCCTTTGAAGCGTAACTACTCCCTGAATATTTGGTGGATAAGAAGGATGGCAAAGTGAACAAGGTTATATTTGATATACAGGTTATTGATGTGTGCCTTACTAGTGTTTATAGTAGCCCCTGAGTATTTGATACTCGTTAGGTTGCTAAGATTAGTAACTCGAAACAGAGTTACGAGAATAACAGAGACTAGTTGAAGGGGAAGTAACGATGAGTGTTGGAAGTAGTTCCAAGATTGATATGATCATCATCGCACACTCCCTATACTTTCGGGATTAGTGTGGAACCTAAATAAGTGTTATTTGGTGTTGAGCATAAATATGATTTGATCATGTTTATTGCAATACGGTTATTCATTTAAGTAAGAGAATAAATTGTTGTTACATTTTACATGAATAAAACCTTATATGGTTACACACCCAATGAAAATGGTTCATTGGATCTCGATCATAGTGATACACATATTCATAATATTGAAACCAAAAAGATGCAAAGTTAATAATGATAGTGCAACTTATTTGTGGCAATCGCAGTTTAGGTCATATTGGTGTAAAGCGCATGAAGAAACTCCATACTAATGGGATTTTGGAATCACTTGATTATGAATCACGTGATGCTTGCGAACCATGCCTTATGGGCAAGATGACTAAAGACTCCGTTCTCCGGAACAATAGAGTGAGCAACTGACTTATTGGAAATAATACATACTGATGTATGCGATCCGATGAGTGTTGAGGCTCACGGCAAGTATCATTATTTTCTAACCTTCACATGATGTTTTGAGTAGATATGGGTATATCTACTTGATGAAACATAAGTCTGAAATAGTTGAAAGGTTCAATGAATTTCAGAGTGAAATGGAAAAATCATCGTAACAAGAAAATAAAGTTTCTGCGATCTGATCGCGAAGACGAATAATTGAGTTACGAGTTTGGTCTACATTTGAAACAATGCGGAATAGTTTCAAGCAACTCACGCCACCCGAACACCACAGCGTGATGGTGTGTCCGAACGCCATAACTGCATTTCTTTATTAGATACATGGTGCGATCTATGATGTCTCTTACCGATTTACCACTATCGTTTTGGGGTTATGCATTAGAGACAGCTGCATTCACGTTAAAAAGGGCACCATATAAATCCGTTAAAGACGACACCGTATGAACTATGGTTTAGCAAGAAACCAAAGTTGTCGTTTCTTAAAAGTTTGGGTTGCGATGCTTATGTGAAAAAGTTTCAACATGATAAGCTTGAACCCAAATTGGAAAAGTGCGTCTTCATAGGATACCCAAAATGTTGGGTACACCTTCTATCACAGATCCGAAAGGCAAGATTTTCGTTGCTAAGATGGATCCTTTCTAGAGAAGAAGTTTCTCTCGAAAGAAGTGAGTGGGAGGAAAGTAGAACTTGATGAGGTAATTGTACCTTCTCCCTTATTGGAAAGTAGTTCATCACATAAATCAGTTTCAGTGATTCCTACACCAATTAGTAAGGAAGTTAATGATGATGATCATGAAACTTCAGATCAAGTTGCTACCAAACCTCGTAGGTCTTCCGGAGTAAGATCCGCACCAGAGTGGTACGGTAATCCTATTCTAGAAGTCATGTTACTAGACCATGATGAACCTACGAACTATGAGGAAGCGATGATGAGCCCAGATTCCGCCGAAATGGTTTGAGACCATGAAATCTGAGATGGGATCCATATATGAGAACAAAGTGTGGACTTTGATGGAGTTGCCTGATGATCGGCAAGCCATATTATATAAATGGATCTTCAAGAGGAAGACAGATACTGATAGTAGTGTTACTATCTACAAAGTTCGACTTGTCGCAAAAAGGTTTTCGACAAATTCAAGGTGTTGACTACAAATGAGATTTTCTCAACTGTAGCGATTCTTAAGTCTGTCCGATTTATGTTAGCAATTATCACATTTTATGAAATCTGGCAAATGGATGTCAAAACTACATTCTTTAATGGATTTATTAAAGAAGAGTTGTATATGATGCAACCAGAAGTTTTTGTCAATCCTAAAGGAGCTAACAAAATGTGCAAGCTCCAAATGATCCATCAATGGACTGGTGCAAGCATCTCGAGTTGGAATATACGCTTTGATGAGTTGATCAAAGCATATGGTTTTATATGCACTTTTGGAAAAGCCTGTATTTGCAAGAAAGTGAGTGGGAGCACTACAGCCTTTCTGATAAGTATATGTGAATGACATATTGATTGATCGGAAATAATGTAGAATTATTCTGCAAAGCATAAAGGAGTATTTGAAAGGAGTTTTTCAAAGAAGGACCTCGGTAAAGCAACTTACAAATTGAGCATCAAGATCTATAGAGATAGATCAAGACGCTTGATATGTTTTTCAATGAATACATACCTTGACAAGATTTTGAAGTAGTTCAAAATGGAACAGTCAAAGAAAGAGTTCTTGCACGTGTTACAAGGTGTGAGATTGAGTAAGACTCAAAACCCGACCACGGCAGAAGATAGAAAGAGAATGAAAGTCATTCCCTATGCATCAGCCATAGGTTCTATAAAGTATGTCATACTGTGTACCAGATCTATTGCATACCCTACCACTAAGCTTGGCAAGGGAGTGCAATAGTGATCTAGGAGTAGATCAATGGACAGCGGTCAAAATTATCCTTAGTAGAATAAGGATATGTTTCTCGATTATGGAAGTGAAAAAAAAGGTTCGTCGTAAAGGGTTACGTCGATGCAAGTTTTAACACTAATCTAGATGACTCTGAGTCTCAATCTGGATACATATTGAAAGTGGGAGCAATTAGCTAGAGTAGCTCCGTCTGCAGCATTGTAGACATAGAAATTTGCAAAATACTTACGGCTCTGAATGTGACAGACCCGTTGACTAAAATTATCTCACAAGCAAAACATGAACACACCTTAATACTCTTTGGGTGTTAATCACATAGCGATGTGAACTAGATTACTGACTCTAGTAAACCCTTTGGGTGTTGGTCACATGTCGATGTGAACTATGGGTGTTAACCACATATAGATGTGAACTATTGATGTTAAATCACATGGCGATGTGAACTAGATTATTGACTCTAGTGCAAGTGGGAGACTGAAGGAAATATGCCCTAGAGGCAATAATAAAGTTATTATTTATTTCCTTATATCATGATAAATGTTTATTATTCATGCTAGAATTGTATTAACCGGAAACATAATACATGTGTGAATACATAGACAAACAGAGTGTCACTAGTATGCCTCTACTTGACTAGCTCGTTAATCAAGATGGTTATGTTTCCTAACCATAGACATGAGTTGTCATTTGATTAACGGGATCACATCATTAGGAGAATGATCTGATTGACATGACCCATTCCGTTAGCCTAGCACTTGATTGTTTAGTATGTTGCTATTGCTTTCTTCATGACTTATACATGTTCCTGTAACTATGAGATTATGTAACTCCCGTTTACCGGAGGAACACTTTGGGTGCTACCAAACGTCACAACGTAATCGGGTGATTATAAAGGAGTACTATAGGTGTCTCCAAAGGTACATGTTGGGTTGGCGTATTTCGAGATTAGGTTTTGTCACTCCGATTGTCGGAGAGGTATCTCTGGGCCCTCTCGGTAATGCACATCATTATAAGCCTTGCAAGCAATGTGACCAATGAGTTGGTTACGGATGATGCATTACAGAGCGAGTAAAGAGACTTGCCGGTGGCGAGATTGAACTAGGTATTGGATACCGACGATCGAATCTCGGGCAAGTAACATACCGATGACAAAGGGAACAACGTATGTTGTTATGCGGTATGACCGATAAAGATCTTCGTAGAATATGTAGGAGCCAATATGGGCATCCAGGTCCCGCTATTGGTTATTGACCAAGAATAGTTCTAGGTCATGTCTACATAGTTCTCGAACCCGTAGGGTCCGCACGCTTAAGGTTTCGATGCTATATTATGAGTTTATGAGTTTTGATGTACCGAAGGAGTTCGAGTCCCGGATGAGATCGGGGACATGACGAGAGTCTCGAAATGGTCGAGACGTAAAGATCGATATATTGGACGACTATATTCGGAGTTCGGAAAGGTTCCGAGTGATTCGGGTATTTTTTGAGTACCGGGAGTTACGGGAATACGGGAAGAGTATTGGGCCTTAATGGGCCTTAGTGGGAAGGAGCCAGGAGGTGGCGCGCGCCCTCCCAAGCCCAGTCCGAATTGGACTAGGGGTTTGGGGCGCAGCCCCTCTCCTTCCTTCTCCACTTCCCCCTTCCCCTTCTCCTAGTTGGACTAGGAAAGAGGAGTCCTACTCCCGGTGGGAGTAGGACTCCCCTTGGCGCCTCCTCCTAGGGCCGGCCTCCTCCTCCCTTGCTCCTTTATATCAGGGGCAGGGGGCACCCCATGACACACAAGTTGATCTACGGATCGTTCCTTAGCCGTGTCTGCGGTGCCCCTCCACCATATTCCACTTCGTCATATCGTCGCGAGCTTAGCGAAGCCTGCGCCGGTGAAGTCATATCGTCATGAGCTTAGGCGAAGCCCTGCGTCGGTGGAGCATCATCATCGTCCTGCGCCCGTCGTCTTGTGGAACTCATCCCTCGACACTTTCTTTGGATCGGAGTCAGGGATCGTCATCGAAATGAGCGTGTGCGTAACTCGGAGGTGCCGTCGTTCGGTGCTTGGATCGGTCGGATCGTGAAGACGACGACTACATCAACGTTGCTATAACGCTTCGCTTTCGGTCTACGAGGGTACGTGGACGGACACTCTCCCCTCTCGTTGCTATGCCATCACCATGGTCTTGCGTGTTCGTAGGAAATTTTTTGAAATTACTACGTTCCCCAACAAGTGGGTCTCTGCATTCTATTCTACGATGGCGGGTGCTGAGGCAACGAAGGCAGAGGCCATTGAATCTGCTTAAGAAGGCATCTCTACCCGGCGAGGAGCGGTGGCTGGGGCGGGGATGAGGCCGTTTGCCCTGCAGGCGCGACCCAGATGCCACCTGATCGAAGCCGGCCTTCCTATTCTTACGGGATTTGTAGATCGACCAACCCTCATCAATGGCGTCGGAGGCCGGATTTGGCAAAGGAGGGTCACATACCACGATGGACTTGAGGCGGGGTCTCTCGCAGGGAGGAGGGGCGGCGCTCTCCATTGGTCCAAAGGCCTCCGCACCCATGACATCACCAGATCCGCGCCGGGAGCGAGGCGGGCTCCTGAGAATCCGGGGTGACGGGGCCGATGGGGTCTCCGGCACCCTCGACGGACCGCAGGAGACGGCCAAGGGAGTCGCCGGCACCTCGGACGGACCATTGGGCGTGGCCTGGATCTCCCCAACCGGAGAGCCCCATTGAAGGCTCGCATCCGGCGAGGCCGGGTCAGGCGCAGGGGAGCAGCACGGTATGGCCTGACGCGGACGCCCGGAGGGACGGTGGATGGAGTTAAAGCGGCCTTGGGGGTGTCGCCGCGGGCGGACTGGCCAGCGGTGCGAGGGGTGGGGGAGGAGTTGCTCAGCTCAGCTCTCGGATCTGCGGATTTTTGGTTCTTTGGGATCTACCTTCTAGAAGATTCCCAAATCGGTAAAAACTTGGGCTGGAATCTTCCAGCAGGTTCCAAAAACCAGAACAAGCGGAAACGTTAAATAGGCCAGCCCAGCTCGGTCGCTGTGTGCGTTGTATGCCGCTCTTTGCGCAAGTAGTGGGCCAATCGCATAGGAGCGACGGTAAAACAGGGAAAAATGGTTTGCGATTCCTGAGATTCGAAACCGCGATGACACGAGAACCAATACGACTGATGTGCTCTTGTGTCTAATATGCATCGATAAACTAAAAGATATATCAATCTATCAAAATTAAATCTCCTTGAAAAATCACGAATTTTTGCCAGCTGATGCCAGCCAATTTTAAACCGCCTCGCCCACCATCGGATACAATGGACTGTGACCATCCGATTAATCAAGTGACCCCGACATACTACCTCCATCCTGGTTTATAGGTCCTCTTTATAGTTTGTGCCAAATTTTGACTAAAGATTTAACTAACAAAATGTTAATGCATGTTAAGAAAAATTATCTCATTAGATTCGTATTTGAACATAGTTTTCAGAAATATAATGTTTTGTCACATGCGTGAACATTTTGTTAGTTTAATTTATGATCAAAATTTGGCACGAAATACAATGGGGACCAATAAACCCGGACGGAGGTAGTAACTTCCATCTTGTGCACATGTCTATCCACAACGTATCCAGCCACCAACGGCAGCATCCCCGCGTCGTGTGGCGTAACTCCTGTGAGAGCCTCACTAGCTGCAGCCCTCGGGTTGCAGCAGCCACATTTCCCATCCCCTCGCAAAAACGGCCGATGAGCTTCCCACGCACCGCCACCGCAGCAGCGCCGGCGAGCTATGGGGTTGCAGACCAGGTTACAACACGTCGCTGCTGGCGATGCTTCGACGCCTGGCTATGCTCTATTGCAGCGCAGGAGATCCTCCGATGGCCTGGCGACGCTCCATTGTAGCACGGGCGATGCTCCGACGGATTGGTGACGCTCCATTGCAGCACCGGCAATGCTCCAATGGCTTAGCGACGCTCCATTGCAGCGTCGCGATGTTCCGGCAGGCCCACAATGTTCCATTGCATCACTGATGAGCGGCACCGACGATGTTTCGGTGGTCGATGAATGCTCCATCACAGCGCCTACAAGCAGCACCGGCGATGTTCCGGTGGCCCCACAATGTTCCATCGAATCACTTATGAGCAGCACCAGCGATGTTCCGGTGGTCGACGAATGCTTCATCGCAGCACCTACGAACAGCCCCGGCGATGTTCCGGTGGTCCGACGAATGCTCCATCGCTGCGCCGATGAGCAGCACCCGCGATGTTCCGGTGGTCCAATGAATGCTCCATCGCAGCGCCGATGAGCAGCACCGGTGATGTTCCGGTGATCCGACGAACGCTCCATCGCATCACCGACGGTGCTCCATCGCGCATAGTGTGATCCGGTGGTGCTCCATCAGAGCATCCCACCGCTCGCTTGATGCACAGATGGAGCATCGGCAACCCCCATCGTTGCAGCACCACAGCGTAACCCAATGGGTTGCAGCGTCAACGAGATCATGCAGTCCCACGAGTGATTCGATGCAGCATCCGCCGCCGGCGAGACCTCCCGGTTAGAGCGTCGGTGCCGGTTGAAGTGTCGGCAAGCTTTATGCGGTGGCAGCACCATGAGTCTTCTGGATTTGCAGCAGCTTGATCACGCGCGCTCGTCGTGACCTTGCAACGCCGAGGCTGTGCGAAAATAAGGCGTCACCGGCCCCATGGAGCAGCTTGAGCAGGCTAGTAGCAGTCGGCCCCTGTGTTGCAGAGGACACGGCCAGCACAGTCGAGCGGTGACAACGGCTTTACCCGCAACATCTAAGCAACCGGGCGGCGGGAGCTCGCAGCAGGGCGTGGCCGGTAATCGCCTCCGGCGTCCCCCATGCACGCAGGTAGCTTTCTATATAGGTGAATCAGACAGCCATGGGAGAGAGAGAGAGAGAGAGAGAGAGAGAGAGAGAGAGGTGAACGAAGGAAGAGTCAAGGAAGAATCAGGAACGAGAGGGTTCAGCGGAGAGAAACGAGAGGATAAGGCGTGCGTGCTGCGTGACCCACACAGGACACGTGTCGATAGAACGGGGCGGCTTACGGGCTGGTGGGATCAGTCGGTAGATTTTAATTGTTTTCCTTCTTGAAATTTTCTGAAATCATGAACATTTTTTAATTTTTGTGCAAAATCTAAAAATGGGAACAAAATTTTTGAAATAAATATTTTTTTTAAAGCACAGACACTTCTAAAACTTTAGGAATGAATCTTAAAATGAAGAGCAATTTTGAAATACACGAGAGTATTAGGAATTGCAAACATTCTTTTAATACGTGAACAAACTTTCGGAAAACGGACACTTTCTGGAAATTTGAACATTTAGAAAAAATACAAAGAGTTTTCTAAACTTCAAACATTTTTCTAAAAATCCGAACTTTTTTGTTAATGCAAAAAAATTCTGAACTACAACAAATTTTTGAAGGAAGAATTACGAAATCACGCACATTTTTTGAATTTAAGAACAAATTTTGAAACAAAGAACAATTTGAAAAACACGAACAACTTTGGAAGCGTGCACATTTTTTAATACACGAACAATTATTTTTGAAACCCGTAACATTTACCAAAACTTTGAACATCTTTTGCAAAATGCGAATATTTTTTTAAAATACCAAACACTTTTTGAAATGTTAACAAATTTGAACTATTTTGAAAATTTTAAAACATTTGTAAAATTCTGAAACGAAAAAACGAAGAGAAGTAAAAACGAAAAGAAATAGAAAAACGAAAAAGATGAAAATAAAACTAGAAAAAGGAAAAGGGAAAAAAAAAGAAAAGGGAGACAAGTAAAAAAGAATAGGAAAAAAGAAAACCAAAAACCAAACACCAAAAAGAAACGGAAAACAAAAGTTTTTGGAACCTCCTAGATGGTTCCCAAAAAAAAAGGAAAAAAACCGGCTGTGAACCACCACAATGGTTCCCAAAATCAAAATCGCTGAAACGTTTCACGTGCCGGCCCACCCCCGAACGCTCCTCGATATCCCTGTACGATGCCCCGACAACTTGTCGCAAGGAGCAGCAAATAGGGAAGCGCACTTTTGGCTCTCGGGTACCCGCGCACCCTATATGCGGAAAAAAAATTAGTAATTCAAAAAATGTTCAAAAAATTCCAAATCTTTTTTGGAATCAAACATGATCAGGTATTGTACTCGTATAAAAGATTTGGACAAGAAATGATTCATATTGACTTCATGGCAAAAAAGACAAGTTTATGACGACAATATAGCGTGTATAGTACTTGTATATAGCGTTTCTTGCCGAATCTTCGACCCAGGATGCAACGAATGTCATTCTCTGACGAATCTTTTTTATACGACTACAATACTTGATCATGTTTAATACCAAAAAAGATTTGAAATTTTTTGAACTTTTCTTGAATTACTAAATTTTTTTTGCATATAGGGTGTGCTGGTACCCAGGTTCTCCTTCATATTTTCCCAGCAAATAGGCTTTTGCATCACCGAGTTGGCGCCTCAAGGGCTAGCTTTTTTTAACGGGGAACTAGGAACTTTATTAAGTAGTAGTCAACATCGGAATACAAATAATGTCTGGTAATGTCCTTAGCCAAATGTGGCAGCCTACAGCAAGAGAAGATGCTGCTTTCGCCAGTGCATGCGCTTCGAAATTATTTTCTCTATGTTCAAACTTGAACTTGACATGGTGGAAGTCCCTTCTCCTCTCCGATATTTCATGTAACACCGATGCATAATGTGTCGCCGTTGCTACTTCTATCCTGTTCACCACTTCCAGGCAATCGGAGGCAATCAGCAAACGGGTTAGATGCAAGTCCGCAGCCAAGGCGAGAGCTTCGTTACATGCATGTGCCTCCAAAACTGCCGCATCGTTCAAACCGTCAAAAACCAGTGCCGAAGCCCCCAGGAACAGGCCATCCTTGTCTCTGCATATCACCGCTGCTGCCCCAACATGGCCGTGCCTCGATATACCTCCATCCACATTGAATTTTGCTTCATCTTCCTCCGGTGGTAGCCATGTTTTATTACGGGGCCGGGTCCCAATAGCTGACATAGTGATCGGCACATCCCGTTTTACTGCAATCTCTAGGTCCTGGAGATACCTCGTTATAAAGCACCAAGTTGACAGCGGGCTCTCGAATTCATTGTCATGGATTGCTTTCCTACGCGCCCACCATACTGCCCACATGGTGATCAAAACTTTTGCAAGCTCCTGCTCGTTTAAAGTTTCAAACAGCCAAAACAACCACAGCCTGGGATCCGGAGATCTATTAGAGAGGACATGTTCCAGTACGTCCTCTTCACCCAGTGCCCACACACAGCGAGCCATGCGGCAGTCAAACAAGGAGTGGCGCCATGTATCCTCCTGAGCATTGCATAAAGGGCAAACCGCAGTGTCTGCCATGTTTCGGTGATGTCGAGTGACCCCAGTTGGCAACGAGGTATGTGCAAGTCGCCAGGCAAACACCCTAACCTTCGACGGTACCCTCGTCTTCCAGAGGCGGGTCCAATCCCGTTTGGTCGAGGCTTGATCGGATGTGCCTGCGCCATGTTCAATCCAGTCCTCCCATTGGTATTTTATGCCCGTCAACATCCTATACGCTGATTTGACCGAGAAGATGCCGCGCCTGTCCTAGTGCCATGCATAAAAATCATCTTGCAACCTTAAGCTCAAGGGGATATTCAGAATAGCATCCACATCAGGGCCAACAAAATGTTCGACGAGCATCTGTTTGTTCCACGTCCTTGTGACCGAGTCGATCAACTCCGCCACCTGGCGCGGTGGATCAGCCCTCAAAGGACACAGAGGCCTAAGCTTGTAGTCACGTGGTATCCAGTTATCACTCCAAATGTCAGTATCCTCACCTGTCCCCACTCTCTTGATGATTCCGAGTGCTAGGATTTCCTTGCCCTCCATGATCGAGCGCCAAACCTGAGAGGGATGATTACCTAATGATGCCTCAAGGATGCTGCTTTGTGGGTAGTAACGCACCTTGAGCACCCTTGCGCTTAAAGAGTCGGGGTCCTGTAGTAGGCGCCAGGCTTGTCGAGCTAGCAAAGCTAGGTTAAAGAGTTCAATATCTCTAAAACCCATTCCTCCCATGAATTTAGGCTTACACATAGTATTCCATGACACCCAAGCCGTTTCCTTTCTCCGCCTTTTGTCATTTGCCCCACCAAACTTTACGATTAGACCATTAATATGCTCACACAAGCCTCGTGGCAGTTTGAAGCAAGCCATAGAATAAGTTGGTATGGATTGTGCTACCGATTTAATGAGAACTTCCTTCCCTCCTATTTGATAAGCACTTTTCCATCCAACCTTGTACTGCTTCCATATTCTCGTCTTTTAAATACCGAAGCACCCTCTTTCGAAATGCCAACGTCGCTTGAAGCCCAAGATATTTCTCCGAAAGTGATTCATTATGCACATCAAGCGAACTTTTTACCACATCCCTCAATGGTTCAGGCACACCTTTGCTAAAGTAAATTGACGATTTGTCTGTGTTGATATGTTGGCCTGACGCATCACAATATTTCTTCAGCAACTCCCGGACTTTTATTGCACTCTCCGCAGTAGCCTCAAAGGAAAGCAAGCTTTCATCCGCAAAGAGGAGGTGCTTTACTACCGGCTTTGTGGCCACAACAGAAACTCCTCTTATCCCTGCATCTTGTGCTTTCAGTAAGCAAGAAAAGCCCTCAGCCGCCAACAGAAATAAATAGGGGGAGATAGGATCCCCTTGTCGTAAACCCCGTGATGGCCTGAAAGCATCGAGAATTCCACCATTAAAAAGAACTGAGAAAGAAACCGAAGATACACACCTCATGATGGTTTTAGTAAACCTCAGGCTGACACCCAATTTTAGCATCACCGCTTTGAGATATGACCACTCAAGCCTATCATAGGCCTTCATCATGTCGAGTTTCAGAGCACAAAAACGATTGCCCTTCACCCTTCTCGTTTTCATGTAATGTAAGCATTCGTAAGCACTCAGACGCCCCGGGACAAAAGCTGACTGCTCTTCAGAGATCACATCCAGAAGGATTATCTTCAGCGTGTTAGCTAAAACCTTGGAAGCGATCTTGTAGATAACATACAAAGGCTTATCGGCCAAAATTGTCCTAAAATTTTTGGACTAGCAATCTTGGGGATCAAAACAATGAACGTGTTGTTGATATCCTCCGGTGAATCATCTCCTTCAAGTAGTCTTACTACCATACATGTCACTTCCTCGCCACAAAGATCCCAATGCCGCTGAAAAAAGTGTGCTGGAAAGCCATCTGGGCCGGGAGCCTTTGTGGGAAACATCTGAAATAATGCCTCTTTTACTTCATCCCTACTGTACCTCGCATTCAGACGACCGTTCATTGCTGCATCAACTCTTCGTGGTATGTGAGACAACACCTCCTCGATCCCAATAGAGCCCTGTGATGTATACAAGTTCTCATAAAAGGCACTTGTCATGTCCGCCAATTCTCTTGGATCCGAGCATGTGTTTCCATCGCCACGCACCAAAGAACTGATCTTATTCTTTGCTTTCCGTGCACTAGCCTTCTTCTAGAAGTACTTTGTATTTGCATCTCCTTCTGCAAGCCATTGCACTCGTCCATGCTGCCTCATCATCACCTCTTCTCGAAAAGATAGCTCCACGATCCTGTCCTGCACCCGTTTCTCATCAGGGCCGGGACCGACCCTCAACGGGTCAGCTCGAAACCCCGCCAACTGCTGCCTCAAATCTCTCAACTCCTGCCGGACAGAACCGAAAGTTTGTCTGTTCCATCTCTTTAAACTTGCTGCAACATTGTTCAACTTGTTCGCCAACTCGCCTACTGTGTTTGCTGGGAGTGCATCTTCCCACGCTTGTCCCAAATACCACCGAACTCCGTCATTCTGCTTCCCAAGCACACTCGTATCGGAAAGGTTTCTTCAGCGAGTGTCTCAAGCTACTATCTTCCAAAGCATTTGATAGGATGATCGGGCAGTGGTCTGACTTTGCTGCGGTGAGATGCTCCAGAGAAGCAAAAGGATACAAAGCCGACCAACTCGGGGTAGCCAGAGCTCTGTCTAGACGTACGCGACAGAACTCTCCACCCACCACTCTCTTTTCAAAGGTCCAATCCAAACCCTTGTACCCCAAGTCAGCTAGGTTGCAAACATCAACAACTTCTCGAAAGCCTGCAATTTGTGCGCTATCATGTTCATTTGGTCCCATTTGTTCCTCTGGCCGGAGTATCTCGTTAAAGTCCCCCATGCACACCCAGGGTAGCGTGCTTTCACCTCTTAGGATCTTCATCGTGTCCCATGTTTTGTACCTCAAGCTCTGTTTTGCAGCTCCATAGAAACAAGAAAGACGCCAGGGTTCCTCCCCGGGTTGAGAAATCACCGAATCAATGTGATACTGAGAGAAAGTTTTTATTTCGAGATTGATATCATTCTTCCAATACAAGCACAAACCCCCACTTCTTCCACTACTACCAACTCCAAAACTACTACTAAAACCTAACCTACTCGCCAAACCTTCCACTCGGTACTTTGCCAGTTGGGTCTCAATGATACATAGCACCGACAGCGCACTAGCCTCCACAAGATCGCGGAGCTCACGAACTGTCGCAGGGTCGCCAATCCCTCGACAGTTCCAGCACATGGTCCTCATTGGGCTCGGCGGTCCTCCTCGCCGGAGGCCGCCTTCGAAGTGTATTCAGCTCCATCCACAACCATCCCCTCATCCTGTTTCCTCCGCTTCACCACTTGCACTTTCTCTGGCGTAGAAGACGATTCTTCGGCGCCTGAAGAGGTAGCACCCTCAATACGTAGGACCAAACCAGCCACTCTGCCAGCTAAATTTGGAACCAGCTGGCCCCTGACGTTAACACTGCCATCCGCTGCTACCAATCACTTGCGGGCTCCTTTGTCGCCCCCATCTTCCCCTTGCTGGTAGCCCATGTCAGTCTCCACTCCATCCATCTCCGCCCGCTGTGAATCAGCAGTGAACACCCTACTCCTCTCCAACTACTCCTCTCCCTCTACCACCCCCCGGTCCTCTTGCTCCTCGGCCTCCCCTCTCTTCCCTACCCGCATTCCTCCAACTTTCTCTTCCTCCACCATCCCCTCTGCCTCTTCCTCCTAGGCCTTGGCCTATCGGCATCTCTGGCTCCCAAAGTAACCATTCCCCCCATTCGAGAGTTCTCGGGTCGTGCACCCCATCACCACATTCATCAACTAAATGTCCCATCCTTCCACAAGCAAAACAGAAATCTGGGAGTTTTTCATAATAGACACTATATCTCTTATACTCCTTCAAGGTGATTGGCACAAACCGAACCAGTGGTATATTGACATCCACATAAACCCTAGCTCGTAGTGTACTAGCCGGGTTTATTCTTCCCTCATTCACGATCACGTTGAAAGGTGGGTCACCCACCTTTGCGGCCACTTTCTCCGCCAGCTCTCTACGCCTAGTAAGACCATCTGGCAGTCCCTTCACTCTCGCCCAGACCGGTATCTTGTTAAGTCTGTAACTTTTGACATCTGAAAAACCATCGTACTCTTGCAGTACCACCGGAGCCCTCCTAAACAGCCACGGCCCCCCGTCCATGATCTTCCTCCAATCACCTAAGTAATGGCATTGAACTAAAAATAAATTTGGGCCTTTGATGTTGAAAGTAACCCCTTGTGCTGCCCCCCACGCATTACGCATCTGTGTCAGTAGTGCGCCATGGCTGAAAGGCTTTGTGGTGTGGACGCGGAAAAAGAGCCAGCCAGCGCACGTCCTTGATGATTTCATCCACTTCTTCCGAGAAATCAAGCTCCTCCTCCTCCTGACCATGCAGCTTCATCCCCGCGAACTGATCTTCCAGATCTGGATCGGGGCCATAGTAATCGCCGTAATCCTCCTCGCCCCCCTCTGCCTGGTTTCGCACGTCCTGCGAATTCTTTTCTAGCCTATCCTTCCCCTTAGTCTCCTCCTCAATCCCCACTCTCGCCTGCCCTGATCTGCTCGGTCGAGCCGCCGCCACCATCGCTACTTCTTCCGCCATAGCTACCCCCTTCCCTCCTTGCACCTGAGACCTTGGTTCCTCCATGCACGAGCGCACGCACGACGGAAGATGGTAGATCGCACCGAACGACCAAAACTAGATCGGCCGTCGGAGAGATTTCCCTCAGGCCCTTCCCAGTGCTCCACCGTGGACAGGTGCTAAGCATGCCACATAAGCAAAAAAGTGACATGGCACAACATTTAAAGAGGGAAGAGAGTACTTTGGTGACCCCAGGAAGAACCAATGCCAAGCGCGAGAACCTAGGCAAACCACTTAAATGAAACAATTTGGCCAATGCATGAAAGACTTTAGGTGCTAACTCATTAAATAAAGTGTGCTTAGCAACAACAAGTTAAGCATCTATGCATTGGAGACTTGAGTTGGTAAGGTATTTAATGCACTTAGTACCTCATCTAAGCACCTTTGCATTGGGAGAGGTCTCAAGGGCTAGCTATGAGAACCAGCACCCACGCGCTCAAAATTCTGGGCCAACCCAATAAAACGCGATGTGGCTACTTACCCCGATCGCACACTGGTTCGCTCAAAAAAAAGATCACGTACTGGTTTAGCTAAAAAGAAGATAGGTTCACTCGGTCACGGTTATCCAGTTGACGGTTGACTAGTTGACCGGTCAACTATTGAACTTTAAAGAAATAAAAAAACACAACAAAAATAAAAAAACATGAATTCAAAAAATGTTCATGTATTTTAGTAAAAAGTTCACGAGTTTGAGAAAAGGTTCATCGATTTTGAAAAAGTTCATTGAACTCAAAAAGTTCAAAATTTTGAAAATTTTCATCGATTTTCAAAGAAAAGTTGATTGAATTTGAAAAACAAATCGTCAATTTTCAAATAAAGTTCATCGAAATTTGAAAAGGTTTATCGAATTTGCAAAAAGATTCTCAAAATTGAAATTTTTCATCGATTATTGTTTGTTTGAAAAAGTTCATCAAATTTAAAAAGTTGTGCATTTTCAAAAAGGGAACAAGTAAGTAAAAAAATAAAAAGGAAAAAGAGTAAAGAAAAGAAACAGAAAAAGAAAAAGAGAAAAACCGAACAAAAACCAGTCCAGAGAAAAACCTAAACGAAAAAAAAAACCCTGGCTAGGAAGCTTAGCTCCCTCCCGCTGGAACCTAGATCGACTGCCCATTTCTGAACGCTTCAGGCGCCAGTTAACGAAATGCACGCTAACTAGCACTGAAGGCGCCGAGTAGGGACTACCTTCGCGTCGACTCCTTTTCCTCTTTGTTTATTCTATGTCGCAATTGCTTTTGGCCAGGCCAAGCGCAAGTGACTTATCAGCCTGCAAAGCCCCAAGGCAAAACAACCTCCTTCGTCTCTATACTATTTTAAAAACAAGATATGATTATCCTGGAAAAAAACTAGAGATGATACTCTGCACGTAGCTGCGGGAATTGATTGCAGTTATTTTGATGATATTTGGTTGTATGAAACATTGGTATTTGTATAAATAGTATGATAACTAAAATATATGTAATTTATTGTGTTTGATTATTGTATAATTGTAAAATATTTATTGAATA
Source organism: Aegilops bicornis (assembly GCA_021605145.1). Lineage (NCBI taxonomy): Eukaryota > Viridiplantae > Streptophyta > Magnoliopsida > Poales > Poaceae > Aegilops > Aegilops bicornis. The sequence goes on from CM038669.1 coordinate 13,941,871, forward strand.
AGAGTAGCATGCATGGTTCATGTTGCATGTTAAGATAGGTCTTCCCATCCATGATGAATGATGAGTTGGCATAGTTGCATGTTGAGAGTTCTAGAGTTCGTTGGGATTAATGATTAGATTTGGTTATATGAAACATAAGTGTTTGGGTTAATAGTATTATCATAAAAAATACATAAAAATTATGCATTTTATTATTGTATAGTTGTAGAATATTTCTTGAATAGTAGGAGCACATATGATGAATGATGGGTGATGACTGATGAGTTGGTTGACGAGTGGATTTTGTGTCACTTTTTAGAACTCATTTGTTGCTATTCATCAACCATGCTACCACCAGCGAGTTGGTAGTACTAAAGTACTCCATGTCCTCCACTCTGGACTTGTCTTATCCGTTGGATCCATTGATTCCTCCTGGACAAAGTTCTCAAGTCCTTTCGTCTTCAAAATCAGCAACGCCTGCTCAAGTAATTCTTGGCACCCTCCATTTTGATATCATTTGGCACCAACTCTATTTTCTGTGTCAGCTCGGTACGAGAGATTATTGCATTGCTGGAGGATGCATCCCTGCCTTTGCGGTGAGAAGTTGAGCCATTTTTTCAAAAATTAGTTGAATCCCGTGATTCACCCACCCCCACAGTAGTGTAGACTGCAAAGCTCACACAACTAGCAGAGTTGCTCCTCTTGCAATCAGGCTCAGCAACAATGTTTTCAACCAGGTTGTAGCACCTTCTCCTCTTGCAGATTCTTGAGCAGCACTAACTTAAGAAGTAATTCGGGCAACCCACCTCTTATCTAATTCTTGCAGAAGCAACGAGCTATCGTCCTCTTCACTGCCAGCTTGTTCACCTTTTCTCTGCTCGCACACATAGCACCCACCAGGCACCTCCATTGCTTCTCCCTTGTGAGCTACAAGCAGCCAGACTTGAAGGGGCCCTTACCCAACTAATTTAGTGTCAAAAACGCTCTTATATTATGGGACAGAGGAAGTACCTTTCACCCTCATGTTCCAGCACCGCAGGCCTGTAGGTCGTTGTACTCACGCGCGCAGCCACCCGCAACCTCCACAGCTCCACAACACTTGCAAACAGCACCTTCGCCTGGACAATACTCCTCTGCCTGGTACCGTTGTCATACATTGAGCTTATTCTCTGTCTGCACAATTGTCCACAAGCACTGAAGCTCCTTCACACACCGCCGATTACCATCGATGATCCCTACAATCCTCTCCATATCTCACGCTCCGCTCCAATCCAACCACCGCAACACCCAAGGTTGGGCTTCGGCTTTCTGCATGACCATAAACCGCCCAACAACTTCCTCTGCAGCATGAGGTCGTCGACATATCACAACCAGCAGCTAGGGCTCGGTCACCATCATCTAAGCTTTGACACCATGAAGGCTAGTTTGGGGAAACCTCTAGAATCACTATTGTGTTCCCTTGGTGCAAACAGAGTACAACATGTATGTTCAAACACACACGCGTGCCCCCCCCCCCCCACCCACACACACACACACACACACAAGACTATACACCCATACTCTCGTCTCGGGCGATGGACGTGCGGTGGAAGAGTCTGGCTTATATTGTAGGGAGCCATTTGTAAGTTATTATGTATTGGCTTTTAGAAACTAGGCAGTACCCCGCACATGATGTTGTAGAAATTGGTGACTATAGATTTTGATGAAATTGGAACATGAATATTTTATTACTGTATAGATGTAAAATATGTATAGAGTATATGTAGTATAATAGTTTTCACAAGCATGGTTGCATGTTGTTGTAGACTTTTCTCGTGCATGATAGCATGTGAGGTGACTATTTTGCCCCTGCGTTGTTGCATGTTAAGGCTATGTTTTAAATAGAGGGCTATGGAAAATAGCGGCGGACCTCCAAATCAGCTATAGCGGGCTATTTGTGAAGGCGACCATTTAGCGGCACCCTACTGAAAAAGCTATAGCGGGCTATTTAAAACTATAAGGTCGTATAGTTGAATGTTGAGATAAATAAATGCGCTGAAGATCAGTCTCTTAAACATATAGAAAATCCTAGAGTGGTTTTGATCGGAGTACTACTACGACTTATGTGGGGGGGTAGGGACTACTCCTGGTCTCTATTTCTGGATTACACAACAGTTTGTACACCATGAGAAGGACAGGATCCACTTGAAAGCAGAAGCACTGGGCGGCATGGATCCCTGTATACAATTAGAAAAAGGGCGTCAATATACAGCTGACATTCCCTTGGGGGTAATCCGAGCGAATGACCGTTCTCCAAACCAGGTAGGAATTGTAAAGCCCTGACCAGACACATCAGTTCCTAGCCGTTGCGCTCGATCTAAACTGGCCTTACGTATCAACACTAGTATTTCATGCGCATTTGTTTCCTCACTCATGCACGCACTTAACTTGGATGTTCCTTTCGGATGGCGCCCTAAAAAGCAGGTGTACCTTGTTGATATGAGTAATATATCATTCTCTTAAGCCTAGATGTCACACGAACAAGCAAACATTTTCGTTCATTGAAGAAACTCTCAGCGAATGCTCAAAAAATGTGATGTTGTATAAGGAGTTGCCATGTTGTAAACTAAAAATTGCCATTCAGGATTTGCCATACTAGCCGAATGAAATTGTCATGCTACATCAACGGAAAAAGGTGATAATTGACATGCTCTAAAAACATAAATTATCATCTGTGAATGTGTTCGCTCATATTGACATCCTGAGCGAACCAATTAGTGCTTAGTGCCAACACCTTGTAGTTTGCTCAAAGGATGTATTTGCAGCGAACACTTCAGGATTGGTGCGTGGGACCCGACATGCACGAGGTCGTTCGCCCGGACTCCTTAAAAATCTGACATCAGCCTTCTAACATTTAGGTAAAAAAAGATAGCAGGACCAGACAACTGTTTGGCAAATGCATCACAAATGAGCAGAAAAATTGTATATAATGCCTACAAAAATAGTGAAAAGTTAACATCATGTCAGTGCAACATAAACTAACATTTAAACATAATGCAAGCCCAGAAGCAACCATGTAATACTGGTCTCAGGCTTCCCTTCAAGCTCCATGGAAGATTCAGAGGTTGGGGCGCGTCGCATGATCCTTTTAACTTTTTATAGTTAGACAATGCTCGAGCGGCCATCCTATGCCATGCTGAGACTGGAAGAAGAATGCTAGTTAATACTCCCTCCGTTCCTAAATATAAGTCTTTGTAGAGATCTCATTATGCACCACATACGGATGTATGTAAATGCATTTTAGAGTGTAGATTCACTAATTTTGCTCCGTATGTAGTCCATAGTAAAATCTCTACAAAGACTTATATTTCGGAACAGAGGGAGTACTTAATATAAGGACAATGTATTGACTGTTTAGGAAAATTAAGCACCAGCATTCAAGATGAACATCTCTGCTTGCACTTGGATAATGCCTTGACTGAAAACCTTCATTGATCACCTGTTTCCAAATTCAGTTGAACATGTCTCATGAGCAAACAAGTTTCAGACTCAGGGTCATCGGCAATGCTAACCATCAAAGTTTGCTCTGAAGCATCAAATCCGTTTTTTTTTACCGGCAATAGCCTGCTTTTTCATTTAAGGAGGGAGGGGGGGGGGGGGTGCAACATGATATACAACACTCAGCCAGCCATGCTTTGGAGGACACTACCTCAGACAATGAGCATAAGCTATACACTACAACCTCAGCGTTTGCACTCACATCCTCAAAAGATCGGCAGTTCCTCCCTTTCCACAGATTCTACGCAATGTAATCAGCGGCAGTGTCTTGCTTCTTCAAGACAGCAAACTTGCTCAGGGCGGAAGATTTGTGCCACCATACTTTGATTGTGACAGCACGAAATCCGACGGTAGCCACCTTATTGTCAGAGGGACAGAAGAGGTGGCGAGCGAAGGAGCAGTTAAACGTCAGTTGAGTAGCAGATTCAGGAACCCGATCACATAGGACAGAAGAGGTGCCATTCTTCAATAGAAGCCGCAAGTAAAATTTAATTTTGGGCTCAGCCTTCACTTTCCAGTTTCCAAACACTATCCAACAGTGGTTGAGGGGAGTTTGAAATAAAGTGAAATCCATATGCAAGGCAGCCGAAGCGACCATCCGCCGTTAGTAGCCATCGAAGATCATACGGGCCCATGGACAACTTAACAGACCGCACTTTGTCCCACAAAACAATGGACTGACCTAGTTCATCTTCACTATTCATCCTCAGGAGGTCACACGTCCAACCATTTAGTTCCAAAGTTTCTTTGACAGTAATATTCTTCTGGCAACCCGAAAGAGGCCAGGAGCAACCAACGGTCCATCCAAAAACCCACTTTAGCTGCATCACCAAGTTCAATGTGTGTGCAACAGTGCAAACAGAGAACATATAGCTTTATGCCTTTTATCAATAATTATCACAGGGGGTAGGGCTGCCAGACCAAGGTCTCTTGATGCCCAAACTAAAACAAGCAGGTGCAGTGCTCTACTGAAACAAGCAGTGTCCTTGATGCCCAAATCACCGACATTCTTGGGAGAGCAAACAGAGCGTCAATTGACGAAACATTTCCTCCCCTTAGCTTCCTCATCCACGTTCCAAAGAAAATTTCTTGTCCAATCTCTTGGTTGTCCATTTGCTTGGAGCAAAAACAGTGAGGAAATAAGTGGCAGTGGCCGTGAAGAAAGCATTAACCAATGTCAATCTTCCAGCTCTAGCCAGTAGCTTTGCTGTGATGTTCTGTTCTATACTATTTCAGGTTTTCAGTTCATGCTCAACGTATTATAATTCTGATGTTCTATAACTCCAAATCTATTTACTAGCCCTGAAGATTCGTGATCCCAATCCATTTTATTTGAAGTTACCATCTTCAATTGTTACCAGTCCACTGGTTTCATAACAGCCCTCAAGGTGTGCAAGAACAAAAGACAGCATGAACCTTTTGTTTTGTGCTGTTTAAATAATGATTCACAGAAAATCGATCAAGTGTTGATTATTTCTTAAACTATCGTCAGGAGAATCATGCCTCTTGGTGCTCATCAACGCGTTCAAAACAGCTAGTAAAGCCAAACCATCAGGAGTGTTACAACCAACGGTATTTAGAGGTAGAGATGGCAATCATTCAGAAGTTCAGATTGAAATGGCAAATATTACAACATACTGACCTTATCCTCTCATCGTGCTAAATCCATGTATCCAAGTTTGCAATTCCAACATTTTCCAGTGCATTTGTCGTCACCACCAACTTCACGCACTATCATATTTAGAACAAGAAATTACACTCGTACATAACTTGAGAGCAAAATCATATACTGTAAAAATCATGAATTGTTGACATTCACGATGACAGGAAAGAGCACTAGGTAGTATACTTGATTTACTGGGAAAATAAGTGTATGCTCTACGTAATATACTTGATTTAGTGGGAAAATAAATGAAGCCCAGAACCAACACAGTTTATAAACGAGAACATGGGAAGAAAAGGTATCTCTTGCGGCATGGTGTCTTGAAGATCATTTCCTTTGTAAACATCCTTAAATTTCTTATGTACCAGCAAAATTGGCTTGAACAATCAACATGGATCTAAAAATGAAGCCACTTTCTCGGGCAGGACACTCCTTCCCAACAAATATGTGGTTCAGAATTGAGAATATGCAGGTGCCTCCTGCCTTCCTAGTTGAACCCAGGTTGTGCTTCAGAAGTTGGTTCAGAATAACAGCAACCAAATGCAATGCAATCAATACAAACCATCTTCCAAATATTTAAATTTTCAGGATATATAACACAGAAGTGACCATGAGCAATCAATACAAACCACGGCATAAATATGGTAGAGAAGTCCCTTAACAGTGACAAATGTTCATCTTTCCACCTAATGCATGTCTAACAAAATGCCAAGTGCGCTAATCTGCTTTGATTATGCCGAAAAATGAAACCAACAAATTCAGTATAACACGCCACCATAATATATTATAATTTAGTTCGCTACATCATTACTTATAATCCATCAAGTTACTTAATAACAATAATATAACTTAGTGCACCACATCATTACATCACAATAAACTTAGTTCACTACATCATTACACCACGAGTAACTTAGTTCACTGCATCATTACACCACGATATTTAACCCAGTCCACTACATCTACTTATCCATTGCATCACTGACTCATGATATAACTTAGTTCAACTTAGTTTATAAAGGTAGAGGATTACAGCCTAAAGTCCATCAAGGACCAGACGACCCTGAATCCAAACTTTTACAGCACCACACGTAATGACCAATTCATTTGCACCAGTGCGGCGCGGTGTTAAATCAAAGGTTCGTTGAGCACAACCACCACCAGCCTTATTATTCATCTGAAACACCAGCATTCTTTCTAGACAGATAGTAATGACACTTCGCCGGAGTTTGATAACTCGACTTCGATCACTTGTCACCATGCCATCTGTCCTGCTATCATGAATCACAATTGTTTGTTCAGTGGCCAGATTGCGATCTTTATCTGATATGCCAACTATTATATTTCCTTTGAAACGCCCTCAAGAAGCTTGATTTTAATGGTGCACTCGACTGCGTTGAGAACAGTTGCGAATCTCACTTCCGTAGTGCTGAGCCAGCTCTCAAGGGTTTCCTTCTAACCACGACATCTTCCTCTCTAGACAGTACTCGCCATCAATACTTATTAGACCCTTGCTAAATGGCCTGTCTGGAAACACTCCATCTTCCCTGATTTTAAGATCTATCTCTAGATAGATGAAATCAACCAGCACTAGACCTCGACCTGGGCCGGTTAAAATCAGCATTCCATCCTATGAAAAGAATCACACGAGAGGTTAGAGTATGCTCATCCAAACACTGGTCAAAATGAAGATTAAGCATGCCATAAAAGATGCCCCATTTATATGCAGATGACTATCTGGATCGACAACCACCAGCACTAAGATGACTCTATTTAGATGTACATTAACAGTTGATATCCAAGGCATCTTCAAACAAAACGAAACCCGATTAGAACGAACTTAGAAGGAAGGATGTACCTCGTTGAGACGCTGGCAATCGTCTCTATTGCGGTGAAAGAGATAAATGCACTTGTAGTCAATGCTGTCTCTGGCAATGACACGGCCATAGACATTGACTGGGAAGCCTACGTCTGAGGAGACTATGCTGACGGAGAGGATGTTTGCAGAGTCTTCTAGTCCAAATTCATATTGGTAGATACTATCGGTGTATCGCATTGGAGGGACAGACGCTGCAATGAATAAGTAAAATATAAATCAATCAAATTATTTCATCACAATAAACAGCCCCAGTTTGTGTTTTCCCCATTTCTATCCCACTGAGTTAAACCATCTAATATTCGTATTTCACTTACTGAGTTAACTTCAAGAGAGAGCTATCATCTCACCATTTGTACCAAGTTAATTTCAGTTTTAGCAAAATCCGCGATTCCTGTTGTTAAGTATAATATACATATGAATAAAATCTAAGTAAATGAATTCTGATTCGCTGTTAACTTCAAGAGAAAACTATAATCTCGCCATCTGTAGAAAGTTAATTTCAGTTTTAGCCAAATCAGTGAGTTCCCGTTGTTAATTGATACATATGAATCCAATCTAGTAAAGGGATTGAGATTCGCTGTTCACTGCTACACATCAATAATGGACATGGCAGGTCAGAGGATTCCCGTAACAAATTCGCTGTTTACTGTAACGTAATTCAGTTCACAACTTCACATACATGAGAAAATTTCATTATGGGAATGAAGATAGAAGCCACTTACACTCCTCATCGATGTCGAAGACGGAGAAATCTCTGAGAAAGAACCGGGTGTAGACGTCGCGCCCAGCCTTGGGATCGTGCTGGATGATGGAGTCCATGACCGCTTCGTGTGCCTCGCGTCTCTGCCGGTACTCCTTCTCCTTCCGCATCTTCTCCTCTTCCTCCCGCCGACGCCTCTCTTCCTCCTCCTCCGCATCCGCCACCATCTTCTCCACGTACGCCTCACTAAAGAAGAGGGGCTCCATGTCCACGACCTCCTCCTCCTCCTCCTCTACGTGCGCCATGAATCCCAAGCCGCCGCCGCCGCCGCCAAGGTCGATGAGGCTAACCCTAGTCGCCGCGCTCGAGGCTTCTTGAGGGGAATAACTCTTTTCGTCTTTGTTCGTGCATCGTATCGCTGCTGCTATGGGCTGGGCTAAAGGCCGGTGAGCTTTAATTTAATATCGTTTCAGGTTTGGGAGGGCCAAGGCCCAAGTTAAAAGGTGTTAGCACGTTTTTCTTGTAGGTCACTTTTTTTTCTTACTAGTAAGATTGCACGTGCAATGCACGTCTCAAACATTGTTCAATCAAAATTCAAACCAATATACATATAAATGGTTCAAAATATATATATATATATATATATATATATATTAAATGCATTTCATAGTAAATGTTTGAAATATATATATTAAATGCATATAAAATGTTTCAAACTATATAAGTTAAATGGATACAGTGTTGTGATCTGCCCAAGTTGTATTTTGAAAAGTGGAAGTATTGTAGCCATACAAACAATATATACACTATTTCATCCGTTCGCATTTTCATATGTTGTAAAAAGAATAGATTAAATCTAGTTATAATTGTAAAGCATCATTGAATTGTGTCGAGTCCATGGACATGCAATCCTAAAATTGTTCCTAATATCATGATGTAAACAGGTGATAACTAAAGATGGTAAAAGGTAATCAATGGATATAGTCAATATCATGGTATGATCAATGGACAACTCAAGGCTGAGAAAAATTAAATCAAGGAATAGTTAAATCAACGGATGATTCACATATGAGGTCGCTAACCAAAGGCTTGTGTAAAGATGCTAATGGCGTTGATAAGGTATTATGGAATTTCTAAGACTTGATTATGTACTGCAGATACTCACCCTAATGACTACTAAAATGGAATACATCACACACAAATATCAATGCCGTTTAACCAACATTCAAAAGTGAAATCTAAATACCAAAATATTTTTCTTAGAGCAGAGAGTGTATATTACAACCGTTATTGCCAATAAAAATAAATGATGACAAAAAATATCATAAATCCAGGACATCCATCTGATTACCTGCACTTAGAAAAATGACCTTACGTTCACATAATTAGTCCTGGTTTGATTACGTTCACATCATTCTTATTTCTAAAACTCCCAAATATATTAGCACGTTTTAGAGGTTGGAAAAGATGGTTTTTCAAGCCAGCTTTCATTCAAAAAAAAATGGTGCATCATTTGTGGTCTTGAGTCAAAAGTTGTGCAAGTTTACATGCAAGTTGTCCAAAGAATTTATTACAGGTTACAGCGCGAGGCTCAACAAGTTTGCTCCTGCCACAACTTGGGGCTCACAAATTTACCCTTCTTTTTGAGTTGTTTTCACACCTAACTAGTAGATGCTCCTAGTATAAGTACTCCCCGGCTGTTCCATGTGAAGGGGGATGAGATTTCAGAGTTTATATTTGTAGACAGCCGGTGAGGTTGTGTTGTGCTGTGAGCACTAGTATCGTTGAGTGTTAGCTCGTGTGTGTGTGTGGATTGGAGGGCTTGTCCTCAATTCATACAGGATCCTTGTGGTTCTCTCTTGTGATTCTTCTTAGGTTCACAAGTTTCATGATTTGGGTTGCATCCGTGTAAACCAAGCTAGTTATCCGCTACAATATATTTGAGAGTGTTTCCTCTTGTTCCTTTCCACTTGAGTGAACCAAAGTTTGCCGAAACAAGTTTGAGAGAGATAGTTTCTGCTCCTTGTGAGTTCTTTGGCACCGTGAAAGGTCGTTTCCGAGGCATCCCGTATCATGAAGCTCGTCCGACTCCTCCACGCCCATGTTGTTCAATGCGGCTGCGGTCCCAGTGAGTGTCGGGTCCGCCCGACGAGGTAGAGTAGGACATGGGAAACGAGCTGGCTCACGGGACTCGAGGCGTCGCCGTCTCCCATGCCCTACACTTCCTCGTTGGAGCCCCGAACCCTGACAGTGCCGGTGGATGTGAGATCGACGATGGATCCGTCCTGGAAAGAAGCTATGACGTCCACCACGACATGGTTGCGATGCCTGCACTGATGCACCTTAAGGGGCATCGGAGAATGCTTCACCCTTCTTCTTGAGGGAAAATCTCAACGCAGCTCACAAGTAGCATACACCTCTTGCGTCTCAACAGCGTCGTCAACACATGAGCCACCACAAATCCTCGTTGCCAGCCAACGCTGCGAGCCGGATCTAACCTAGCACGGCCAGATCGGACAACCACCAATAGTTAGAGCATCTCCAGCAACGCCCTCAACAGCCCCCCCAGGCGACTTTTTTGGCGTCGGCGCCGAAAAAACGCCCCAGTCGCGCCCCAGGACGCCAAAATCCGCCGGTTCAACCCGTTTTTGGGCCCGGCGATCGCAGGCCGAACCCGGCGCACTGGGGGCGCTCGGGGGCTCCGGCGCAAGGGAAAAGCACGTTTGGCCCACACCGTCAGGCGAAAAGTAAAGTCTTTCTTCCATATTCGCCTCCCACCCCCCGCGTGCTCGGCCGCCAACCGGCTATATCCCGGCGCCGCCCACCTCCCACCACCGCTAGAAAGCCCATCCCTACCGGAAAAAGAGCAGAGGTTTCGCCGAGGCAGCCCCTCCACCAGCAGCTGGGCGATTTTTCCGGCGTTTCCGGCCATGGAGGGGCCGTGTAGCGGCGGGTATACGCCCACCGCGCCCGCAAGTTGTTCTGCAATTTGCCTACCTCGGCAATGGACTCGGACGACGAGGAAAGCGCTCGCCGCGCTGCTGGAGAGGAAGCCGAGGCCGACGTCTAGGAAGAGGAACATCTCATGGTCCTCGCCGCCCTGCTGACGAGCAATGATAAGCCACAGCGAGGTGGCTCGGCGCCGGGGCGGATGAAAGCAAAGAACCAGCATCGTCTCGAAGGCTACTGCATGCTCTACTCCGACTACTTCGCCGACGCTCCACTGCAAAGCGACAAAACATTTCGGTGCCGTTGTCGGATGAGCCGAAAGCTTTTCCTCAGGATTGTGAATTCCATCCGGGAGTTCGACAGCTACTTCAAGTGCAAGAAGGATTGCACCAGCAAACTTGGATTCACCTCAGTCCAGAAGTGCACGACAACGATGAGGATGCTTGCATATGAAGCTCCCGGCGATTCACTCGACGACTATGGGCGCATGGCCGAGTCCACCACCATTTAGTGTTTCTACGAAGTTCTCCGAGGCGGTGGTGGCGGTGTTTGGACCGCAATACTTGCGAACACCCAATGCGGAAGACACCGCCGGATCCTAGCATGTAATGCAGCAAGAGGATTTCTGGGATGCTTGGAAGCATCGATCGCATGCATTGGAAATGGAAGAACTGCCCATTTGCTTGGCGGGGATGTACAAAAGGCGCCAAAGGCGGTTGCAGTGTGGTACTTGAGGCGGTGGCCACACAGACCTCTGGATTTGGCACTCGTTCTTTGGTATGCCAGAACTCACAATGACATCAACGTCTTTGCAGTGCTCCCCTGTCTTTGCCAAGCTTGTTGAAGGTCATTCTCCTCCGATGAACTTTGAGGTCAATGGGCGGCACTACAACAAGGGGTACTACCTAGCTGATGGCATCTATCCGAGATGGTCTACATTTGTGAAGACTATCTCAAACGTCGTGCCAGGAAGCAAGAAGTCCCACTTTGCCAAGGTGCAGGAGGCTTGCAGGAAGGATGTCGAGCGGGCATTTGGTGTGCTCCAATCTCAATTTGCTGTTGTCCGGTACCCTGCTGCAGACCTGGTCGGAAGATCAAATGTAGGAGATCATGACTTGATGTGTCATCTTGCACAATATGATCATCGAGAGCGAAAGGTGAAGAGCCGGTGTTTGACATCGAACCCATACTACAGTGGGTCATCTAGCCGAAGTTGATCACCAGCTCACGGCAACTGGACTGCCTACCTCAGACAAAGCGCCGGGGAGACCCGAGAGCCACAGGTGCATTATCAACTGCAGCAGGATCTAGTGGAGCACCTATGGAGGATCAAGGGCGACGCCTAGCTCGACGTGTGATGAGTTTTTATTTGGTGAACTATATAATTTGTATTGAACTATTTGTTGTTGCACTATTTTGTTGAACTATTTAATTTTCTGTGATGAACTATGTGATAAAAAAATATTTATGTTGAGAATTCAACTCCGAACCACGACGAACCACGCCGACTATGGGTCGATTCTCGCCCATATGAGGCCTTTATTCATCGAAAGTGGGCCCAACCGCCCCCAGCGCTGATTCTACCGCGGGGGGAGGGGGGGACAACGGCTGGAGATGCTCTTATGCCGCCAATGGGGAACCAACATTCGTGCATCCACCAGGCACGGAGCGTGGGCTGCCACCCCACCGCTCTAGAAAAGAGGAAAATTGGTGGGACAAAGGCGTCGAGCTCCTTTCTGCCGCCGAACGGAGGGGCACCGCAGCCACCAACTTGTTGGAGATTGCTGCCTAGGGAACCGCCTTACCGCGTGAGGGAGGTCGCAGGAGAAACCGCATCGCGCAGGTCACGAAGGTATGAGCCTCGTCACCACAGGCATTGGGAGAATCGCCACATCGGCAGGTTTAGCCTGTCGGCGGCGATAAGAAGGAGGAGGTGTTTACACGGGCGTCGCTTTTTTATCCACACAAGTCACTCGTGTAAAGCTCCATATGTGTTTTTGCGGACATGACCAAAATTTTCATCACCTATTGGATGATTTTGCCGAGTTTCCCTTTGATGCGGCACTGAGGAGTCCAAGTGCTTTTGCCGAAGTCTTTGTCGAATGTCCCAATAATAAATAAAAAGCTGAAAAGAAATTATTATCCCAATAAATGAACTCGGCAAACACTTGACCTTGCTGTAAAGGAAAAAAATGTCTCAAAAAAAGTGGGAAATAAAACTCGTTACCCGCGTAATGGGGCAAAATTTCGTGTTTTGACCCTTTTTGGTAAGAAAATCAGGATCTGACCCCATTTGATTTTTTTTTGAGATTTGACCCTTTTTCCTACCGCCAGGGCTTCTAGCGGTAGGGTTACATAGCCTACCGCCAGGGACCCTGGCGGTAGGAAACTAATCCACGTCAGCGCGCGGAGACGGCGCCATTCCCCCTCCGTCGCACCCTACCGCCAGGGGCCCTGGCGGTAGGCTGTGTAAACCTATCGCTGGAGCCCATGGCGGTAGGGTCCAGTGCTTATTTCGCCGAGAACCCCGCGCCTTCCCTTCTCCCCACCCTCCCCTCCCCAAGTCGGCAGTTCATACATTTTCTCCCCCAAGTCGCGCCCCTCTCTCCCTCTCTCATCTCCTCCACTCTCCCCCTCCGATCTTCACCGTTTTGGTGGATCGAGATGGCCCCGAAGAGAGAAACGTAAGCTCCTCCGATCCCTCCAATTAGTTTTTGCAAACTTGCTTCCGATTCGACGCATTATTTGCTTGAAATCCCTCATGTTTTGAACTTAGATTGGATTTTTAACCTAAGATTGATTGTAGTTGTAGTTCTTAGTTCTTTAGTAACTCTTGGTATTGGATATGAACTCTAATCAATAGTTCATATGTTAGTGTGAAGATGAACCCTAGTTCATAGTTTATTTTGTTAAAAAAATTATGATGTAATGTTGATATGAGGATGAACCCTAGTTTGATGATGCGTGTTGATATGATGATATGATCTAGTGTGAAGCTGAACCCTAGTTTGATGATTCATATTGATATGATGATATGAAGATGTTGTTTGGAAAAAAATATTTAAAAATATGATGATATGATGTATGTTGGAGGATTTTTTTTATATGATGCATATGTTGATATGATTTGATCCATCATGTGTAGTAGATGTTGTTGGAGAAATATGCTTAAAATTTTATTTTGATATGATGCATGTTGATATGATTTGAGTTCATCTTTTGCTTATGTATGCTTTATGCTTATGGTGCTTTTGTTTATGAAATTTTATTAAGGCGGCCACCTCTTGCGGACAACATCGCCCACGGTATTGCATGTCGGATCGGGCATTCGACAAGGGTCATCGTGCCCGTTTCATAGAGAACGGAGAGGTAAGTTATATGAATGAAATTTTGATCCAAGTTTTCGGATTGACGAAAATAATTTCCTAACTTTTGGCGTTCAATTTTTGACAGATGCTCCAGCCACTTTGCTCATGAGGGGTCACGGGTTCATGGGCATATGGATTCACGACGGCGCTTCTGCTGTTCTTCAAGAGAGCCCGGCTGTTGGGTTTCGTGTTGCAGTTCAAGCGTCAGCCGCCGACGCTTGTGCACGCAGTTCTGACAGTGTTGATTGACCGGTGGCGACCGGAGACCCATTCCTTTCATCTGCCATGCGGGGAGATGACGGTGACCCTCGAGGACTGGGAGATGATTACTGCCAATCGAGGGTCATGCACTCACCGGTCGAGTGGAGAGGACCAACTGGCATGAGAGGGTCACCACCCTCATCGGCGACTCCCCGGTGCCAAGAGTAACCGTACATCCGGTGTGCCGTTGACCTGGCTCTCGGAGCACCGGAAGACATGCCCCGAAGGCACAGACGAGGCGACTGTGGAGTGGTACGCGAGGGCCTACCGTGGTATCTTCTCACGGAGGTCGTGTTTCCGCATAGCTCCGGATGCGAGAATGCAGTTGGGGTCCGCATCTCTCGCCTACCTATACCGTTCGGTAAGAGAGTGTCTAATTGCCTACCTACCTACTGTTGGAAATATGCCCTAGAGGCAATAATAAATTAGTTATTATTATTATATTTCCTTGTTCATGATAATCGTTTATTATCCATGCTATAATTGTATTGATAGGAAACTCAGATACATGTGTGGGTACATAGACAACACCATGTCCCTAGTAAGCCTCTAGTTGACTAGCTCGTTGATCAATAGATGGTTACGGTTTCCTGACCATGGACATTGGATGTCGTTGATAACGGGATCACATCATTAGGAGAATGATGTGATGGACAAGACCCAATCCTAAGCCTAGCACAAAGATCGTGTAGTTCATATGCTAAAGCTTTTCTAATGCTAAGTATCATTTCCTTAGACCATGAGATTGTGCAACTCCCGGATACCGTAGGAATGCTTTGGGTGTACCAAACGTCCTAACGAATCGGGTGGCTATAAAGGTGCACTCACGGGTATCTCCGAAAGTGCCTGTTGGGTTGGCACGAATCGAGGCTGGGATTTGTCACTCCGTGTGTGAGAGGTATCTCTGGTCCCACTCGGTAGGACATCATCATAATGTGCACAATGTGACCAAGGGGTTGATCACGAGATGATGTGTTACGGAACGAGTAAAGAGACTTGCGATAACGAGATTGAACAAGGTATCGGCATACCGACGATCGAATCTCGGGCAAGTACAAGACCGCTAGACAGAGGGAATTGCATACGGATTGCTTGAATCCTTGAAATCGTGGTTCATCCGATGAGATCATCGTGGAACATGTGGGAGCCAACATGGGTATCCAGATCCCGCTGTTGGTTATTCACCGGAGAACGTCTCGGTCATGTTCAAGCATGGTTCCCGAACCCGTAGGGTCTACACACTTAAGGTTCGGTGGCGCTAGAGTTGTTATGGTAAATGGTATGTGGTTACCGAAGGTTGTTCGGAGTCCGGATGAGATCCCGGACATGACGAGGAGCTCGGAATGGTCCGAGGTGAAGATCGGTATATTGGACGAAGGGTATTGGAGTCCGAATTGTTCCGAGGGTACCAGGTGATGACCAGCGTGTCCGAATGGTGTTTCGGAGGCCCCGGCTAGTGTTGAGGGGCCTTATGGGCCAAGGGGAGGGGGCACATCAGCCCACTAAGGGGCTGAGCGCCCCTCCCACCCCATCTCACGTAACACGGAGAGGTGGGGGCGCCACCCCTAGGGCAGCCACCCTCCCGGCTTGGGGGCAAGTTTCCTAGGGGGTGGGGGGCCAAAACCCATCTAGGGTTTCCCCTATGGCCGCCGCCCCTCTCCTAGGGAACCCTAGGGCGCCTCCCCCTCCTCCCTTCCCCCTATATATAGTGAGAGAGAGAGAGGGCAGCCGCACCCTTCCCCTGGCGCAGCCCTCTCCCTCCTCCAACACCTCCTCCTCCTCCAACACCTCCTCCTCCGTAGTGCTTGGCGAAGCCCTGCCGGAGAACCACGAGCTCCATCATCACCATGCCGTCGTGCTGTCGGAGTTATCCCTCAACTTCTCCTTTCCCCTTGCTGGATCAAGAAGGAGGAGACGTCCCCGGGCTGTACATATGTTGAACGCGGAGGCACCGTTGTTCGGTGGTTAGATCGGAATCAACCGCGATCTGAATCATGCGATCTGACTCCTTCATCCGCGTTCTTGTAATGCTTCCGCTTAGCGATCTTCAAGGGTATGAATATGCTCATCCTCTCCCTCTCTTGTTGCTAGAATCTCCATAGATTGATCTTAGTGATGCGTAGAAAATTTTGAATTTCTGCTACGTTCCCCAACAGTGGTATCAGAGCCAGGTTTATTGCGTAGATTCTATGCACGAGTAGAACACAAGTTGTTGTGGGCGTTGATTTTGTTCAATATGATTACCGTTACTAGTCCAATCTTGTTTCGACGGTATTGTGGGATGAAGCGGCCCGGACCGACCTTACACGTACACTTACGCGAGATGTGTTCCACCGATCGACATGCACTTGTTGCATAAGGTGGCTAGCGGGTGCCGCCTCTCCCACTTTAGTCGGATCGGATTCGATGAAAAGGGTCCCTATGAGGGTAAATAGCAATTGACATATCACGTTGTGGTTTTGCATAGGTAAGAAGCGTTCTTGCTAGAAACCCATAGCAGCCCGTAAAACATGCAAACAACAATTAGAGGACGTCTAACTTGTTTTTTGCGGGGTATGCTATGTGATGTGATATGGCCAAAAGAATGTGATGAATGATATGTGATGTATGAGATTGATCATGTTCTTGTAATAGGAATCATGACTTGCATGTCGATGAGTATGACAACCGGCGTGAGCCATAGGAGTTGTCTTTATTTCTTGTATGACCTGCGTGTCAATGAATAACGCCATGTAATTACTTTACTTCATTGCTAAACTGTTAGCCATAGTAGTAGAAGTAATAGTTGGCGAGACAACTTCATGGAGACACGATGATGGAGATCATGGTGTCATGCGGTGACGATGATGATCATGGAGCCCGAAGATGGAGATCAAAAGGAGCAAAATGATATTGGCCATATCATGTCACTTTTTGATTGCATGTGATGTTTATCATGTTTATGCATCTTATTTGCTTAGAACGACGGTAGTAAATAAGATGATCCTCATTAAAATTTTAAGAAAGTGTTCCCCTAATCGCACCGTATGCGAAAGTTCGTTGTTTCGAAGCACCACGTGATGATCGGGTGTTATAGATTCTAACGTTCACATACAACGGGTGTAAGCCAGATTTACACACGCGAAACACTTAGGTTGACTTGACGAGCCTAGCATGTACAGACATGGCCTCGGAACACAAGAGACCGAAAGGTCGAGCATGAGTCGTATGGTAGATACAATCAACATGAAGATGACCGATGATGACTAGTCCGTCTCACGTGATGATCGGACACGGCCTAGTTGACTCGGATCATGTAATCACTTAGATGACTAGAGGGATGTCTATTGAGTGGGAGTTCATAAGATGAACTTAATTATCCTGAACATAGTCAAAAGCCCTTTGCAAATTATGTCATAGCTCGCGCTTTAGTTCTACTGTTTTAGATATGTTCCTAGAGAAAATATAGATGAAAGTTGACAGTAGCAATTATGCGGACAGTAGAAGGCTTATGTCCTTAATGCACCGCTCGGTGTGCTGGACCTCGAACGTGGTCTGTGGATGTTGCGAACATCTGACATACACGTTTGATGACTACATGATAGTTTGGTAATGTTAAATGGTTTAGAATTGGGGCACCAAAGACATTTTTGAAATGTCGCAAAACATATGAGATGTTCCAAGAGCTGAAATTGGGATTTCAGGCTCGTGCCCACGTCAAGAGGTATGAGACCTCCGACGAGTTATCTAGCCTACAAACTAAGGGAGAAGATCTCAATCGTTGAGCTTATACTCAGATTGTGTGGGTACAACAATCACTTGATAGTGATGTTTCTCCAAAGATATTGCCACCAAGCTACTAGAGCTTCGTGATGAACTATAACATAACAGGGCTATATATGATGATCCTTGAGCTATTCGCAATGTTCGACACCGCAAATGTAGAAATCAAGAAGGAGCATCAATTTTTGATGGTTAATGAAACCACTAGTTTCAAGAAGGGCAAGGGCAAGAAGGGGTACTTCATGAAGCGGCAAATCGATTCTTTGCTCCGAAGAAACCCGTGGTTGAACCCAAACCCGAGACTAAGTGCTTCCATAATGAGGGAAGGGACAACAAGCGTAACTACCCTAGATACTTGGTAGATGAGAAGGTCGGGCAAGGTCGATAGAAGTATATTGGATATACATTATGTTAATGTGTACTTTATTAGTACTCCTAGTAGCACCGTGGTATTAGATACCGATTCGGTTGCTAAGTGCTAGTAACTCAAATAAAAGCTACGGAATAAAAGGATACTAGCTAAAGGTGAGCTGACGATATGTGTTGGAAGTGTTTCCAAGGTTGATATGATCAAGCATCGCATGCTCCCTCTACCTTCGAGATTGGTGTTAAACCTAAATAATTGTTATTTGGTGTTTGCGTTGAGCATAGACATGATTGGATTATGTCTATCGCAATACGGTTATTCATTTAAGGAGAATAATGGTTACTCTGTTTATTTGAATAATACCTTCAATGGTCTTGCACCTAAAATGAATAGCTTATTAAATCTCGATCGTAGTGATACACATGTTCATGCCAAAAGATATAAGATAGTAATGATAGTACCACCTACTTGTGGCAATCGCCATGTAAGTCATATTGGTATAAAACGTATGAAGAAGCTCCATGTTGATGGATCTTTGGACTCACTTGTTTTTGAAAAGTTTGAGACATGCGAACCATGTCTATTGGTGTATATGCATGAAGAAACTCCATGCAGATGGACCGTTTGGACTCAATTGATTTTGAATCACTTGAGACATGCAAATCAAACCATATGGGCAAGATGACTGAAAGCCTCGTTTTCAGTGAAATGGAACAAGAAAGCAACTTGTTGGAAGTAATACATTTTGATATGTGCAGTCCAATGAGTGCTGAGGCACGCAGTGGATATCGTTTTGTTCTTACTTCACAGATGATTTGAGTAGATACTTAGTATATTTACTTGATGAAACACAAGTCTGAATTATTGAATGGTTCAAGTAATTTCAGAGTGAAGTTCAAGATCTTCGTGACAAGAGGATAAAATTTCTATGATATGATCATAGAGATGAATATCTGAGTTATGAGTTTTGGCACGCAATTAAGACATTGTGGAAATTGTTTCACAATTAATACCGCCTGGAACACCATAGTGTGATGGTGTGTCCGAACATCATAGTTGCACCCTATTGGATATGGTGCGTACCATGATGTCTCTTATCCAATTACCACTACCGTTCATGGGTTAGGCATTAGAGACAACCACACTCACTTTAATAGGGCACCACGTAATTCCGTTGAGACGACACCGCATTTAACTATGGTTTGGAGAAACCTAAGTCGTCGTTTCTTGAAAGCTTGGGGCTGCGACGCTTATGTGAAAAAAGTTTCAGGTTGATAAGCTCGAACCCAAAGCGCATAAATGCATCTTCATAGGACACCCAAAAACAGTTGGGTATACCTCCTATTTCAGACCCGAAGCAAAAGTGATTGTTTCTAGAAGCGGGTCCTTTCTCGAGAAAAAGTTTCTCTCAAGAATTGAGTGGGAGGATGGTGGAGACTTGATGAGGTTATTGAACCATCACTTCAACAGATGTAGCGAGGGCACAGGAAGTTGTTCCTGTGGCACCTACATCAATTGAAGTGGAAGTTGATGATGGTGATCATGAAACTTCGGATCAAGTCACTACCGAACCTCGTGGGGTGACAAGGATGCGTACTACTTGAGTGGTACAAGAATCATGTCTTGAAGGTCATGTTGCTAGACAACAATGAACCTCGAGCTATGGAGAAGTGATGGTGGGCCCGGATTCCGACAAATGGCTCGAGGCCATAAAATCCGAGAGAGGATCCATGTATGAAAACAAAGTGTAGACTTTGGAAGAACTGCTTGATGGTCGTAAGGCTATTGGGTACAGATGTATTTTAAAAGGAAGACAGACAATGATGGTAAGTATCACCATTAAGAAAGCTTGACTTGTTGTTAAGATGTTTTCCGACAAGATTCAAGGAGTTGACTACGGTGAGGCTTTCTCACTCATAGCGATGCTAAGAGTCTGCTGGAATTGGATTAGCGCTATTGCATTATTTATGAAATCTTGCGGTAGGATGTCAAAACATTGTTTCATCGACAATTTTCTTGAGGAAAGGTTGTATGTGATACAACCAGAAAGGTTTTGACAATCCTGAAGACGCTAACAAGTATGCAAAGCTCCAGCAATCCTTCTAAGGACCGGAGTAAGCATCTCGGAGTTGGAATATGTACGCTTTGATGAGATGATCAAAGATTTTGGGTTTATACAAAGTTTATGAGAAACTTGTATTTCCAAAGAAGTGAGTGGGAGCACTATAGAATTTCTGATGAGTATATGTTGTTGACATATTGTTGATCGAAATGATGTAGAATTTCCGAAAGCATATAGGGTTATTTGAAAAGTGTTTTCAATAGAAAACCTGGATTAAGCTGCTTGAACATTGAGCATCAAGATCTATGAGGATAGATCAAAAACCTCTAAATGGTACTTTCAAATGAGCACATACCTTGACATGATCTTGAAGGTGTTCAAGATGGATCAGTCAAAGGAGTTCTTGCCTAAGTTGTAAGGTATGAAGTTAAGAGTTAAAGCTCGACCACGGTAGAAGAGAGAGAAAGGACGAAGGTCGTCCCCTATGCTTCAGACGTAGGCTCTATAGTATGATATCTTTGTGTACCGCACTTGGGAAGTGTGCCTTGCCATGAGTCGATCAAGGGTACAAGAATGATCCGAGAATGGATCATTGGACAATGATCAAAATTGTCCTTGGAGTATATCAGGACATGTTTCTCGATTATGGAGGTGATAAAGAGTTCTGCGTAAAGGGTTACGTCGATGCAAGCTTTAACACCTATCCGAGTGACTCTGAGTAGCAAACCGGATTTGTATAGTGGAGCAACCATTTGGAATAGCTTCAAGTGGAGAGTGGAAGCTGTTGGGGAACGTTGTGGAAAATTAAAAATTTTCCTACGGTTTCACCAAGATCTATCTATGAGTTCATCTAAGCAACGAGTCATGGGAGAGAGATTGCATCTACATACCACTTTGTAGATCGCGAGCGGAAGCGTTCAAAAGAACGGGATGAAGTAGTCGTTCTCGCCGTGATCCTATCACAGAGATCCTAGCGCCGAACGGACGGCACCTCCACGTTCAACACACGCATCTGGGACGGGGAGACGTCTCCTCCTTCTTGATCCAGCAAGGGGGAAGGAGAGGTTGATGATGATCCAGTGACCTGACGGCGTGGTGGTGGATGCAGTGAGAACTCCGGCAGGCTTCGCCAAGTGCCGCGGGAGGAGGACGAGGTGTAGCAGGGGGAGGGAGGCGCCAGAACTTCAGGGTGCGGCTGCCCCCTCCCCCCTCCCTTTATATAGGCCCCCAGGGGGGGCGCCGGCCCTTGGGGATCCCATCTCCCAAGGGGGGCGGCGGCCAAGGGGGGTGGAGTGCCCCCCAAGGCATGTGGTGCGCCCCCTCACCCTAGGGTTTCAACCCTAGGCGCAGGGGGTGGGCCTAGGGGGGCGCACCAGCCCACTATTGGCTGGTTCCACTCCCACTTCAGCCCATGGGGCCCTCCGGGATGGGTGGCCCCACCCGGTGGACCCCCGGGACCCTTCCGGTGGTCCCGGTACAATACCGGGTGACCCCGAAACTTTCCCGATGGCCGAAATACCACTTCCTATATATAATTCTTTACCTCCGGACCATTCCGAAACTCCTCGTGACGTCCGGGATCTCATCCAGGACTCCGAACAACATTTGGTTTACTGCATACTCATATTCATACAACCCTAAGCGTCACCGAACCTTAAGTGTGTAGACCCTACCGGTTCGGGAGACACGTGAACATGACCGAGACGGCTCTCGGGCAATAACCAACAGCGGATCTGGATACCCATGTTGGCTCCCACATGCTCCTCGATGATCTCATCGGATGAACCCACGATGTCGAGGATTCAAACAACCCCGTATACAATTCCCTTTGTCAATCGGTATGTTACTTGCCCGAGATTCGATCGTCGGTATCCCAATACCTCGTTCAATCTCGTTCTTTGGCAAGTCACTTTACTCGTGCCGTAATGCATGATCCCGTGACCGGACACTTGGTCACTTTGAGCTCATTATGATGATGCACTACCGAGTGGGCCCAGTGATACCTCTCCGTAACACGGAGTGACAAAGCCAGTCTTGATCCGTGTCAACCCAATGTACACTTTCGGAGATACCGTAGTGCACCTTTATAGTCACCCGATTACGTTGTGATGTTTGGTACACCCAAAGCACTCTTACGGTATCCGGGAGTTACACGATCTCATGGTCTAAGGAAGAGATACTTGACATTGGAAAAGCTCTAGCAAAATGAACTACACGATCTTGTGCTATGCTTAGGATTGGGTCTTGTCCATCACATCATTCTCCTAATGATGTGATCCCGTTATCATTGACATCCAATGTCCATAGTCGTGAAACCATGACTATCTATTGATCAACGAGCTAGTCAACTAGAGGCTCACTAGGGACATATTGTGGTCTATTTATTCACACGTGTATTACGATTTCCGGATAATACAATTATAGCATGAATAAAAGACAATTATCATGAACAAGGAAATATAATAATAATCCTTTTATTATTGCCTCTAGGGCATATTTCCAACAGTCTCCCACTTGCACTAGAGTCAATAATCTAGTTATATTGTGATGAATCGAACACCCATAGAGTTCTAGTGTTGATCATGTTTTGCCCATGAAGAGGTTTAGTCAACGGATCTGCGACATTCAGATCCGTATGCACTTTGCAAATTTCTATGTCTCCATCTTGAACATTTTCACGGATGGAATTGAAGCGGCGCTTGATGTGATCGGGTCTTCTTGTGAAACACAGGCTCCTTGGCAAGTGCAATAGCTCCGGTGTTGTCACGAGAAGAGTTTGATCGGCCCGACGCATTGGGTATGACTCCTAGGTCGGTGATGAACTCCTTCACCCAAATTGCTTCATGCGTTGCCTCCGAGGCTTCCATGTACTCCGCTTCACATGTAGATCCCGCCATACGCCTCGCTTGTAGCTGCCCGACTTACCGCTCCACCATTCAACATATACACGTGTCCGGGTTTGTGACTTAGAGTCATCCAGATCTGTGTTGAAGCTACGGTCGACGTAACCATTTACTGACAGGCTAAATCGTCACCTCCATAAACGAGAAACATGTCCTTTGTCCTTTTCGGTGCTTTAGGATATTCTTGACCGCTGTCCGGTGTTCCTTGCGGGATTACTTTGGTACCTTCCTACCAAACTTACGGCAAGGTTTACATCAGTGCAGTACACAGCATGGCATACATAATAGATCCTATGGCCGAGGCATAGGGATGACGCTCATCTCTTCTTTATCTTTTGCCATGGTCGGGCATTGAGCCGAGCTCAATCTCACACCTTGCAAAGACAGGCAAGAACCCTTTCTTGGACTGATCCATTTTGAACTTCTTCAAAATCTTATCAAGGTATGTGCTTTGTGAAAGACCTATGAGGCGTCTTGATCTATCTCTATAGATCTTGATGCCTAATATATAAGCAGCTTCTCCAAGGTCCTTCATTGAAAAACTTTTATTCAAGTAGGCCTTAATGCTTTGTCCAAGAGTTCTATATCATTTCCCATCAAAAGTATGTCATCTACATATAATATGAGAAATGCTACAGAGCTCCCACTCACTTTCTTGTAAACGCATGAGCTTCTCCATAAGTCTGCATAAACCCAAACGCTTTGATCATCTTATCAAAGCGAATGTTCCAACTCCGAGATGCTTGCACCAGCCCATAAATGGATCGCCGAGCTTGCATACTTTGTTAGCATTCTTAGGATCGACAAAACCCTCTGGCTGCATCATATACAGCTCTTCCTTAAGATAACCGTTAAGGAACACTGTTTTGACGTCCATCTGCCATATCTCATAATCATAGTATGCGGCAATTGCTAACATGATTCAGACGGACTTAAGCTTCGCTACGGGAGAGAAAGTATCATCATAGTCAATCCCTTGAACTTGCCGATAACCCTTAGCGACAGGTCGAGCTTTATAGATGGTGACATTACCATCCGCGTCCGTCTTCTTCTTAAAGATCCATTTGTTTTCTATCGCTCGCCGATCATCGGGCAAGTCTGTCAAAGTCCACACTTTGTTTTCATACATGGATCCTATCTCGGATTGCATGGCTTCAAGCCATTTGTTGGAATCTGGGCCCGCCATCGCTTCTTCATAGTTCGAAGGTTCACCGTTGTCTAACAACATGATTTCCAGGACAGGGTTGCCGTACCACTCTGGCGCTGAACGTGTGCTAGTGGACCTTCGTAGTTCAGTATGAACTTTTTCCGAAGTACCTTTATCATCATCATTATTTTCCTCTTCACAGGTGTAGGCATCACAGAACATTTTCCCGAGCTGCACTACTATCCCGTTCAAGAGGTAGTACTTCATCGAAGTTCTACTTTTCCTCCCACTTATTTCTTTCGAGAGAAACTCTTTTTCGAGAAAGGATCCGTTCTTGGCAACAAAGATCTTGCCCTCGGATCTTAAGTAGAAGGTATACCCAATGGTTTCCTTAGGGTATCCTATGAAGACGCATTTTTCCGACTTGGGTTCGAGCTTTTCAGGTTGAAGTTTCTTGACATAAGCATCGCATCCCCAAACTTTTAGAAAGCGACGACTTAGGTTTCTTCCCAAACCATAATTCATACGGTGTCGTCTCAACGGATTTAGACGGTGCCCTATTTAAAGTGAATGTAGCTGTCTCTAGAGCGTATCCCCAAAATGATAGCGGTAAATCGGTAAGAGACATCATAGACCGTACCATATCCAATAGAGTGCGATTATGACGTTCTGACACACCGTTACGCTGAGGTGTTCCAGGCGGCGTGAGTTGTGAAACAATTCCACATTTCCTTAAGTGTGTACCAAATTCGTGACTTAAATATTCTCCTCCACGATCTGATCGTAAGAACTTTATTTTTCGGTCACGTTGATTCTCTACCTCATTCTAAAATTCCTTGAAATTTTCAAAGGTCTCAGACTTGTGTTTCATCAAGTAGATATACCCATATCTACTTAAGTCGTCTGTGAGAGTGAGAACATAACGATATCCTCCGCGAGCCTCAATGCTCATTGGACCGCACACATCGTTATGTATGATTTCCAATAAGTTGGTTGCTCGCTCCATTGTTCCGAGAACGGAGTCTTGGTCATTTTGCCCATAAGGCATGGTTCGCATGTGTCAAATGATTCATAATCGAGAGACTCTAAAAGTCCATCAGCATGGAGCTTCTTCATGCGCTTGACACCAATGTGACCAAGGCGGCAAAGTGCCACAAGTATGTGGGACTATCGTTATCAACTTTACATCTTTTGGTATTCACGCTATGAATATGTGTAACATTACGCCGAGATTCATTAAGAATAAACCATTGACCATAGGGCATGACCATAAAACATATCTCTCATATAAATAGAACAACCATTATTCTCGGATTTAAATGAGTAGCCATCTCGTATCAAACGAGATCCGGATACAATGTTAATGCTCAAACTTGGCACCAAATAACAATTATTAAGGTTTATAACTAATCCCGTGAGGTAAATGTAGAGGTAGCGTCTGAGCCGGCGATCACATCGACCTTGGAACCATTCCCGACGCCAGCATCGTCACCTCATCCTTCGCCAGCCTCCGCTTATTCCGCAGCTCCTGCCGTGGAGTTACAAATATGAGCAACGGCACCGGTATCAAATACCGGGAGTTACTACGAGTAATCGGTAAGGTACACATCAATTACATGTATATCAAATATACCTTTAGTGTTGCCGGCCTTCTTGTCCGCTAAGTATTTGGGGCAGTTTCGCTTCCAGTGGCCCTTCCCTTTGCAATAAAAGCACTCTGTCTCAGGCTTGGGTCCATTCTTTGACTTCTTCCCGGCAACTTGCTTACCGGGCGCGGCAACATCCTTGCCGCCCTTCTTGAAGTTCTTCTTACCCTTGCCCTTCTTGAACTTAGTGGTTTTATTGACCATCAACACTTGATGTTCTTTTCTTGATTTCAACCTCTCACGACTTCAAAGCATTGAGAATAGTTCGGGAATGGTCTTCACCATCCCCTGCATATTGTAGTTCATCACAAAGCTCCTGTAGCTTGGTGGGAGCGATCAAGGATTCTGTCAATGACCGCCTCGTCAGGAGGTTTATGTCCAATGGGACAAAGGTTGTGCAACCTGCATATTTTGAGTATGTGCTCACCGATGTAACTATTTTCCTCCATCTTACAACTATAGAACTTGTCGGAGACTTCATATCTCTCGACCCGGGCATGAGCTTGGAAAACTAGTTTCAGCTCCTCGAACATCTCATATGCTCCGTGGTTGCTCAAAACGCTTTTGGAGCCCCGGTTCTAAGCTGTAAAGCATGCCGCATCGAACGAGGGAGTAGTCATCGGCACGAGACTGCCAAGCATTCATAATGTCTTGGTTCTTCCGGGACGGTGCATCACCTAGCGGTCCTTCTAGGACATATTGTTTCTGGCAGCTATGAGGATGATCTCGTGTTCCGGACCCGGTCCAGATAGTTGCTGCCGTCATCTTTCAAATTGGTTTTCTCTAGGAACGCGTTGAAGTTCATGTTGACATGAGCGTTGGCCATTTGATCTACAAGACATATTTGCAAAGGTTTTAGACTAAGTTCATGATAATTAAGTTCATCTAATCAAATTATTTTAATGACCTCCCACTCAGATTAGACATCCCTCTAGTCATCTAAGTGTTACACGATCCGAGTCGACTAGGCCGTGTCCGATCATCACATGAGACGAACTAGTCATCGCCGGTGAACATTCTCATGTTGATCAGATCTTCCATACGACTCGTGTTCGACCTTTCGGTCTCCGTGTTCCGAGGCCATGTCTGCATATGCTAGGCTCGCCAAGTTAACCCTAAGTGTTTTGCATGTGTAAAACTGTCTTACACCCGTTGTATGTGAACGTAAGGATCTATCACACCCGATCATCACGTGGTGCTTCAAACCATTTAACTTTAGCAACGTTGCACAGTTAGGGGAGAACACTTCTTGAAATTTTTGTAAGGGATCATCTTATTTACTACCGTCGTTCTAAGTAAACATGATGCATAAACATAATAAACATCTCATGCAATTATATAGTAGTGACATGATATGGCCAATATCATATAGCTCCATTGATCTCCATCTTCGGGCTCCATGATCATCTTGTCACCGGCATGACACCATGATCTCCATCATCATGATCTCCATCATCGTGTCTTCATGAAGTTGTCATGCCAACGACTACTTCTACTTCTATGGCTAACGCGTTTAGCAATAAAGTAAAGTAATTTACATGGCGTTCTTCAATGACACGAGGTCATACAAAAATAAAGACAACTCCTATGGCTCCTGCCGGTTGTCATACTCATCGACATGCAAGTCGTGATTCCTATTACAAGAACATGATCTCATACATCACAATATGTCATTCATCATTCATCACAACTTCTGGCCATATCACATCACATGACAATTGCTGCAAAAACAAGTAAGACGCCCCTCTAATTGTTGTTGCATCTTTTACGTGGCTGCAATTGGGTTCTAGCAAGAACGTTTTCTTACCTACGAATAACCACAACGTGATTTTGTCAACTTCTATTTACCCTTCATAAGGACCCTTTTCATCGAATCCGCTCCAACTAAAGTGGGAGAGACAGACACCCGCCAGCCACCTTATGCAACTAGTGCATGTCGACCGATGGAACCGGTCTCACGTAAAGCGCACGTAAGGTTGGTCCGGGCCGCTTCATCCCACAATACCGCTGAAGCAAGATAAGACTAGTAGCGGCAAGCAGGTTGACAAGATCTACGCCCACAACAAAATTGTGTTCTACTCGTGCAATAGAGAACTACGCATAGACCTAGCTCATGATGCCACTGTTGGGGAACGTTGTGGAAAATTAAAAATTTTCCTACGGTTTCACCAAGATCTATCTATGAGTTCATCTAAGCAACAAGTCATGGGAGAGAGATTGCATCTACATACCACTTTGTAGATCATGGCGGAAGCGCTCAAAAGAACGGGATGAAGTAGTCGCTCGCCGTGATCCTATCACCGGAGATCCTAGCGCCGAACTGGACGGCACCTCCGCGTTCAACACACGCGTCACGGACGGGAGACGTCTCCTCCTTCTTGATCCAGCAAGGGGAAGGAGAGGTTGATGATGATCCAAAGAAGACGACAGGCGTGGTGGTGGATGCAGCAGGAACTCCCGTGAGGCTTCGCCAAGCTGCTGCGGGGAGGAGGGACGAGGTGTAGCAGGGGAGGGAGGCGCCAGACTTGGTGCGGCTGCCCCTCCCCCTCCCTCTATATAGGCCCCAGGGGGCGCCGCCCTTGGGGATCCCATCTCCCAAAGGGGCGGCGGCCAAAGGCCGGAGTGCCCCCCAAGGCATGTGGTGCGCCTCACCCTAGGGTTTCAACCCTAGGCGCAGTGGGCCTGAGGCGCACCAGCCCACTATGGGCTGGTTCCTCTCCACTTCAGCCCATGGGGCCCTCCGGGATGGGTGGCCCCACCAGTGGACCCTCGACCCTTCCGGTGGTCCCGGTACAATACCGGGTAACCCTGAAACTTTCCCGATGGCCGAAATACCACTTCATATATATAATTCTTTACCTCCGGACCATTCCGAAACTCCTCGTGACGTCCGGATCTCATCCGGGACTCCGAACAACATTCGGTATACTGCATACTCATATTCATACAACCCTAGCGTCACCGAACCTTAAGTGTGTAGACCCTCACGGGTTAGGGAGACACGTGAACATGACCGAGACGGCTCTCGGGCAATAACCAACAGCGGGATCTGGATACCCATGTTGGCTCCTACATGCTCCTCGATGATCTCATCAGATGAACCACGATGTCGAGGATTCAAACAACCCCGTATACAATTCCCTTTGTCAATCGGTATGTTACTTGCCCGAGATTCGATCGTCGGTATCCCAATACCTCGTTCAATCTCGTTACCGGCAAGTCACTTTACTCGCATCAGAATGCATGATCCCGTGACCGGACACTTGGTCACTTTGAGCTCATTATGATGATGCACTATCGAGTGGGCCCAGTGATACCTCTCCGTAACACGGAGTGACAAATCCCGCCTCGATCCATGTCAACCCAATGTACACTTTCGGAGATACCTGTAGTGCACCTTTATAGTCACCCGATTACGTTGTGACGTTTGGTACACCCAAAGCACTCTTACGGTATCCGGAGTTACACGATCTCATGGTCTAAGGAAGAGATACTTGACATTGGAAAAGCTCTAGCAAAACGAACTACACGATCTTGTGCTATGCTTAGGATTGGGTCTTGTCCATCACATCATTCTCCTAATGATGTGATCCCGTTATCATTGACATCCAATGTCCATAGTCAGGAAACCATGACTATCTATTGATCAACGAGCTAGTCAACTAGAGGCTCACTAGAGACATATTGTGGTCTATTTATTCACACGTGTACTACGATTTCCGGATAATACAATTATAGCATGAATAAAAGACAATTATCATGAACAAGGAAATATCTTATATCTTATATCTTATATTTACTAATTGGAGGCACCTTTCAAGTACTCTCATTAATCCACGTCATCAAAATTAATCACACCATTGGATTGAAAATATTACGTCCAGGATAAAATTAAACTTGCGTAACACAGATTGTCCTGTCCCGCAAAAATGGCACCTGGCACGTACAATGTTAGTGCTTTACAAAACACATAAAGCCACGATCTGTTCCCTCAAAATAAAAATGTAAAGCCTCACGTAGGCTTTGTTAAATCCTCAAGTCAAACAAAAAGGAAATTCTGGATTCGTAGCCTCAAGTTAGTTTTAGAAAAAAAAGAGTAAAGCCTCATGTCAAAAAAAAGGGAAAGCCTGGATCGGTAGAATCACGTTAGTTTTAATTAGAGGAAAAAAGTAAAGTCTGACGTCAAAAAAAAAAAGAAAAGCTCAGATCTGTTCCATAAAAAAAAGCCTCAAAATAAAAGGAAAGTGTCCATCGATTTAGAAACTCGAAGAAGAAAAAGGAAAGAATCCACGACTTCTCTACATGGCCGCTCACTCCACCTCTCATACAATCATGGTAGCTGTGATTTTTTATGGCCAAATCAAGAGTACGCTCGATTCTCCCAATGGTTTTCCTCTCCATCTTTTTAATCTCACTTTCCCATCCACAACAATCCATCATGTATATTAATCGTGTTTAACCTTATCCTTTGAATCACACTTTTCAAGCTAAAGCAAACCATTATGTATACATACATGATTTTGTCCCACGATGATGATTTAGCATGTACTGTAGATACTATCAAGCAATTTGCCATGTATATTCCACCACATGATTTTATCTCATGATATGTTGATTTAGAACGTACAAATTTTGCTCCTCTTCGACGGACAATATTCCAGTTCCTTATTTTATCCCACAATGGTTTATTTACCAAAAGGAGCCAAGTGTAGTAAGAGATTGGTTTTCCAGTTATGTTTTTCTTTGTTCACAATTCAATACATCATAGACCATGTTTTGCCGATTCAGTATAATTTTTACAAGGGAGATTGAAGCGGAAGTTTGCGTACCACGAAAGTCGAGTTGGTCGAGATTGACTTGGATCGAGTCAAGACTTACAGCTAATTGATATAGTTGAGGAGACGAAGAACATATGAAATCATATTAGAAGTAGATTAGGTGTGATTTTCTATTTCATTATTTAAGGAATAATTATTTTGTGGAATCAGAATAAATTTTGATTTATTGGGTTAGCCACATTGCCACATAAATTATGGTTCAGTTTTCATTGGCGAGTTTTGTTGGTATAGATAGCACTTTCGGGTAGCAAATCATTATAGTTAGTAATGAGTAGTCCATCACATCATGTTCACGATATATACTATATACAAACAAACAATATTTCATGGTTGTCCTACATAAACGTATGCAGAAAATGTTTTAAATAGTAAATGTGTCCACAATATTAAATAGAAAAGGATATCTATGTGATCAAAGAACATTCAGTTCTATCTTACATCTCCACAAATCTTTTTCAAATTTAAATCCAGGCAAAATTCTACTGATATGCTTACTATTACTAATAAACGATCTGAACAAGGGAGCACATGCCTTTCTTATGCAAGGGAAGGCCGATCTGCTTCGCTTGCTCGACAAAGATAAATCACTTTGGATGGAGCCGCAAATATCATGAAGTGACGGCGTGTACCGACCGGCGTCACGAGCTCCTCATGTATGCTGCTGGGTGCTGGCTACATCCGATGTCGCCAGGTGCAAGATAGTGGTGTCTTGCAAGTACAGTTTACATGTTAAATCAGGTCTAGCAGTGATTATTATTGTTATGCATGCACACAATACTATACTTTTGGCGATATACTACTTTGCATGGCATGCGTGTGATTGATGAATTACATGATATTCTTCACAGGTGCAGATTGCTATACTTATTACTTGTGTATACAGTAGGTCCATGCATATCCTTGTTTTGGCCTTACAAAAGTAAGGTAAAATCTATATCTATTAATGTATCTTTAAACCACCTAAATTAATAGAGTAACCAAAAAAATCTGGATGTATCATTCGGCACAAAGATAACATATGAACACATGATTATGTATGCAATTTTTTTTTTGTGTGTGTAGTACGAATGGAAACTATTAAAAATCATGGCAAAATGTTAAATGAAATTCTTCAAGATTTTTTTTGGTACACATAGCTTAAATCCAAATTATCTATCAAATAGTTCCCAGCCACATTATTAATCATAAAAGAAATCCAGTAACAATTTATTGTTTAGGACAACAACTCAAAATCTGAATAACATATGGCTCTTAAAGTTGTGAGAAAAATAGAATTGTCTTACAAATGAGGACTTCTACTTAAATGTTGTACATATAAAATCTAATCCGTGAAGCAGGGTTGTATGATAAAATTTCTACCATACTTTTGTGGAAGAAACGAACATGTATGGTAGTGAAAATATAGGAACATATATGCTACAAATACATAATAACATTTTTATATTATTGTCCAACATTTCTAATTGGTACCCACTTTGTCATATTTAATATTAAAAGTCCTAGCCCGTGCAGATGCACGGGTTGATGACTAGTAATAATAATCCTTTTATTATTGCCTCTAGGGCATATTTCCAACAGAAACAGCATTTACAATATGACCTAGAGATTTGCGAAGTGCATACGGATCTGGATGTTGCAGACCCGTTGACTAAAACCTCTCTCACAAGCAAAACATGATCAAACCCCAGAACTCATTGAGTCTTAATCACATCATGATGTGAACTAGTTTAGTGACACTAGTAAACTCTTTGGATGTTGGTCACATGACAATGTGACCTGTGAGTGTTAATCACATCGCGATGTGAACTAGATTACTGACTCTAGTGCAAGTGGGAGACTGTTGGAAATATGCCCTAGAGGCAATAATAAATTAGTTATTATTATTATATTTCCTTGTTCATGGTAATCGTTTATTATCCATGCTATAATTGTATTGATAGGAAACTCAGATACATGTGTGGGTACATAGACAACACCATGTCCCTAGTAAGCCTCTAGTTGACAAGCTCGTTGATCAATAGATGGTTACGGTTTCCGACCATGGACATTGGATGTCGTTGATAACGGGATCACATCATTAGGAGAATGATGTGATGGACAAGACCCAATCCTAAGCCTAGCTCAAAGATCTTGTAGTTCGTATGCTAAAGCTTTTTTAATGTTAAGTATCATTTCCTTAGACCATGAGATTGTGCAACTCCCGGATACCGTAGGAATGCTTTGGGTGTACCAAACGTCACAACGTAATCGGGTGGCTATAAAGGTGCACTACGGGTATCTCCGAAAGTGCACATTGGGTTGGCACGAATCGAGACTGGATTTGTCACTCCGTGTGACGGAGAGGTATCTCTGGTCCCACTCGGTAGGACATCATCATAATGTGCACAATGTGACCAAGGGGTTGATCACGAGATGATGTGTTACGGAATCCAGTAAAGAGACTTGCCGGTAACGAGATTGAACAAGGTATCGGCATACCGACGATCGAATCTCGGGCAAGTACAATACCGCTAGACAGAGGGAATTGCATACGGGATTGCTTGAATCCTTGAAATCGTGGTTCATCCGATGAGATCATCGTGGAACATGTGGGAGCCAACATGGGTATCCAGATCCCGCTGTTGGTTATTCACCGGAGAACGTCTCGGTCATGTCTGCATGGTTCCCGAACCCGTAGGGTCTACACACTTAAGGTTCGGTGACGCTAGAGTTGTTATGGTAAATGGTATGTGGTTACCGAAGGTTGTTCGGAGTCCCGGATGAGATCCCGGACATGACGAGGAGCTCCGGAATGGTCCGGAGGTGAAGATCGGTATATTGGACGAAGGGTATTGGAGTCCGGAATTGTTCCGGGGTACGGTGATGACCAGCGTGTCCTAAAGGGGTTTCTGAGGCCCCAAGAAGCTTTGGGGGGCCTTATGGGCCAAGGGGAGAGGGCACATCAGCCCACTAAGGGGCTGAGCGCCTCCCACCCCATCTCACGTAACCTCGAGAGGTGGGGCGCCACCCCTAGGGCAGCCACCCTCCCGGCTTGGGGCAAGTTTCCTAGGGGTGGGGGCCAAAACCCATCTAGGGTTTCCCCTATGGCCGCCGCCCTCTCCTAGGGAACCCTAGGGCGCCCTCCTCCCTTCCCCTATATATAGTGAGAGAGAGAGAGGGCAGCCGCACCTTCCCCTGGCGCAGCCCTCTCCCTCCTCCAACACCTCCTCCTCCTTCGTAGTGCTTGGCGAAGCCCGCCGAGAACCACGAGCTCCATCACCACCATGCCGTCGTGTTGTCGGAGTTCTCCTCAACTTCTCCCTCTCCCTTGCTGGATCAAGAAGGAGGAGACGTCCCCTGGCTGTACATGTGTTGAACGCGGAGGCACCGTTGTTTGGTGCTTAGATCGGAATCAACCGCGATCTGAATCGCTGTGAGTACGACTCCTTCATTCGCGTTCTTGTAATGCTTCCGCTTAGCGATCTTCAAGGGTATGAAGATGCTCATCCTCTCCCTCTCTTGTTGCTAGAATCTCCATAGATTGATCTTGGTGATGCGTAGAAAATTTTGAATTTCTGCTACGTTCCCCAACACCTACGAAAGTGTGTCCACGACATTTTCTTATATCTGATCCTCATTTGATGTTTTGCAGCTTGACAATGCAACG
This sequence comes from Aegilops bicornis, assembly GCA_021605145.1. Lineage (NCBI taxonomy): Eukaryota > Viridiplantae > Streptophyta > Magnoliopsida > Poales > Poaceae > Aegilops > Aegilops bicornis. Next base: position 13,976,578 of record CM038669.1, read on the forward strand.
CAGAGGACGGGAGACAAGTCCAATATGGGTGGCTTTGTCTGGGCCTTCTCCATTTGGATGTGGGAGCGGCTGCCGGTGGGGCGTCCGAAGAAGTTGCGAAGACGCCCATGGGAAGACTATGGCGAAGAAGGCGACGAGACTCGAAACCCCACCGTAGCTTACGAGTGGGACGTTGTCAAACTCTACACGGCCTAAACAAGACTTCAGTACAAGACCTACACCAACGAAGTTGACGCTTTGACGATACACGCTGGTATATGAACTCGCCCAACACCTTTCTCTTTGATTCCACTTTTGACCGAGAGTGCGAACTTACCAAGGTATATGTAATAGGTAAACCGTGGCCGTGTCGACAAGAACGGCAGTGGGACTTTGATCTGAACGTGATGTGCGATGCGGACCGTGGTCTCTGGCGGTGCATCGTGCCCCATGATCCGTGTACGCCTGCCGAGTGGCATTTGCCACAACGCTGCGGGCCACGCAATTTGGGATTTATCAGCATACCCCCACCGGGCCAGCCCAATTCGACATCGGGCGCCACGCCGCTTCCACCTGTGAGCTCTTTGTTCTTCGTGATTATCATGTTTCTTGTTGCTTATGATGATATCATTGCGCTTATGATGATTCTTGTTGCTTATGCCTTGCAGGATGAGCCGACAGAAGAATCAGTCGATCACAGACTGGGAAAGGAGCATAAGACTAATGTGACAGAGTGGAACCGACAGAGGTACCGTAAAGACGTGGAGAGGAGAGTGACTAATTGGGATGATTACCTGGGCCGACACATGAGGTGGTACGATGATGACCAGAAGCACCGTCTTCGTCTCGTGCCCTCGATGGACGGCGGAAGACATCGCGGAGCTGGAGAGGGATGACCCCGATGAACAGCCATACTAGAACGGCATCAGAGACATGCACAGTGGATTTAGGGAGTTTGCACCCCTCATCAACAGAGTGGTAAGTTTGAACCGACGATCGTATTTAAAATATTTTATTCGTCATCATGACTGACTTATGCCGTTGCAGTCTGGTGAGCTGAACAGATGCATCTTTGAAGCCTCAGATGCACTAGGTGATCTTCCTGAGAGCGTACAATCGGAGACCAGAGTCAGGGGGACGATGAAGGTACAATTTCAGCCTCCTCGGATGCATCTTGATCACTTGCAGTCAGTCGATCTGATACTTATTATGACCTTGCTTCATTGTGACTGCAGAAGTTCGTGCAGCGTTGTCGCAAGCTGGTAGGGCTGCTTCGGTGTGCTGGAGCTGGCTCAGTTGAAGCTTATCAGCCTGTAGCCACACAGGGTCTCATCGGCTCATCGAGCCATGCTCCCTCGTCGTCCAGGTTGGTTGGGGAGAAGGAAGAGGATGAGGATGAGGAGGCCACACATGAAGAAGAGGAGGAGGAGGAGGATGAGAGCAACAGGGAGGAGGAGTACGATGAAGATTATGGACCTCCACCAACTCAAACATCTCAGCCATCTCACCGGCCAAGAGGAATCAAGAAGAAGGATTTGCTGAGTCCGGACCCTTTCCAGATGACCGGTTCCTTGCCGCCCAAGAGGAAGACCAAGAGACTCGTTCAAAGTGTAACGAGGACCGTACCTCCAAGAGGGGAAGGAGAAAGAGGATGAGAATGAGGAGGCCACACATGAAGAAGAGGAGAAGGAGGAGGAGGAGGATGAGAGCAACGGGGAGGAGGAGTACGATGAAGATTATGGACATCCACCAACTCAAACATCTCAGGCATCTCAACCGGGCCAAGAGGAATCAAGAAGAAGGATTTGCTGAAGTCCGACCTTTCTGAGACCGTTCTCGCCGCCCAAGAAGAAGACCAAGAGACTCGCTCAAAGAGTAACGAGGACCGCATTCTCCAAGAGGGGTAGGATGATGAGGATGAGGATGAGGAGGCCACACATGAAGAAGAGGAGGAGGAGGAGGAGGATGAGAGCAACGGGGAGGAGGAGTACGATGAAGATTATGGACCTCCACCAACTCAAACATCTCACGCATCTTAGTTGCCGAAGAGGAATCCGTAGAAGAAGGATTTGCTGAGTACGGACCCTTTCCAGAGACCGTTCCTCGCCGCCCAAGAAGAAGACCGAAGAGACTCTGCTCAAAGAGTAACGAGGACCGCATCTCCAAGAGGGGAAGGAGGAAGAGGATGAGGATGATGAGGCCACACATGAAGAAGAGGAGGAGGAGGAGGAGGAGGAGGATGAGAGCAACGGGAGGAGGAGTACGATGAAGATTATGGACCTCCACCAACTCAAACATCTCGTGCATCTCACCGGCCAAGAGGAATCAAGAAGAAGGATTTGCTGAAGTCCGACCTTTCCAGAGACCGGTTCCTCGCCGCCCAAGAAGAAGACCAAGAGACTCTGCTCAAAGAGTAACGAGGACCGCATTTCCAAGAGGGGAAGGAGGAAGAGGATGAGGATGATGAGGCCACACATGAAGAAGAGGAGGAGGACGAGGAGGATGAGAGCAAAGGGAGGAGGAGTACGATGAAGATTATGGACCTCCACCAACTCAAACATCTCGTGCATCTCAGCCGTCAAGAGGAATCAAGAAGAAGGATTTGCTTAGTCCGGACCCTTTCAGAGACCGTTCCTCGCCGCCCAAGAAGAAGACCAAGAGACTCGCTCAAAGAGTAACGAGGACCGTACCTCCAAGAGGGGAAGGAGGAAGAGGATGAGGATGATGAGGCCACACATGAAGAAGAGGAGGAGGAGGATGAGGAGGATGACAGCGCCGCGGAGGAGGACTACGATGAAGATGGTGGTCCTCCACCAACTCAAACATCTCGTGCATCTCAGCCGGCCAAGAGGAATCAAGAAGAAGGATTTGCTGAGTCCGACCTTTCCAGAGACCGTTCCTCGCCGCCCAAGAAGAAGACCAAGAGACTGCTCAAAGAGTAACGAGGACCGTACATCCAAGAGGGGAAGGTGTAAGAGGATGAGGATGATGAGGCCACACTTGAAGAAGAGGAGGAGGAGGAGGAGGAGGAGGATGAGAGCAACGGGAGGAGGAGTATGATGAAGATTATGGACCTCCACCAACTCAAACATCTCTGCATCTCACCGCCAAAGAGGAATCAAGAAGAAGGATTTGCTGAGTCCCACCTTTCCAGAGACCGGTTCCTCGCCGCCCAAGAAGAAGACCAAGAGACTGCTCAAAGAGTAACGAGGACCGTACTCTCCAAGAGGGGAAGGAGGAAGAGGATGAGGATGATGAGGCCACACATGAAGAAGAGGAGGAGGAGGAGGAGGAGGATGAGAGCAACGGGAGGAGGAGTACGATGAAGATTATGGACCTCCACCAACTCAAACATCTCGTGCATCTCACCGGCCAAGAGGAATCAAGAAGAAGGATTTGCTGAGTCCGGACCCTTTCCAGAGACCGGTTCCTTGCCGCCCAAGAAGAAGACCAAGAGACTCGCTCAAAGAGTAACGAGGACCGTACTTTCCAAGAGGGGAAGGAGGAAGAGAATGAGGATGATGAGGCCACACATGAAGAAGAGGAGGAGGAGGAGGAGGATGAGAGCAACGGGAGGAGGAGTACGATGAAGATTATGGACCTCCACCAACTCAAACATCTCAGCATCTCAGCCGCCAAGAGGAATCCAAGAAGAAGGATTTGCCGAGTCCGACTCCTTTCCAGAGACCGGTTCCTCGCCGCCCAAGAAGAAGACCAAGAGACTCGCTCAAAGAGTAACGAGGACCGCATTCTCCAAGAGGGGAAGGAGGAAGAGGATGAGGATGAGGAGGCCACACATGAAGAAGAGGAGGAGGAGGAGGAGGATGAGAGCAACGGGAGGAGGAGTACGATGAAGATTATGGACCTCCACCAACTCAAACATCTCTGCATCTCAAACCGCCAAGAGGAATCAAGAAGAAGGATTTGCTGAGTCCGACCCTTTCCAGAGACCGTTCCTCGCCGCCCAAGAAGAAGACCAAGAGACTGCTCAAAGAGTAACGAGGACCGTACTCCAAGAGGGGAAGGAGGAAGAGGATGAGGATGATGAGGCCACACATGAAGAAGAGGAGGAGGAGGAGGAGGATGAGAGCAACGGGAGGAGGAGTACGATGAAGATTATGGACCTCCACCAACTCAAACATCTCGTGCATCTCAGCCGCCAAGAGGAATCAAGAAGAAGGATTTGCTGAAGTCCCACCCTTTCCAGAGACCGTTCTCGCCGCCCAAGAAGAAGACCAAGAGACTCGCTCAAAGAGTAACGAGGACCGCATTTCCAAGAGGGGAAGGAGGAAGAGGATGAGGATGATGAGGCCACACATGAAGAAGAGGAGGAGGAGGAGGAGGATGAGAGCAACGGGAGGAGGAGTACGATGAAGATTATGGACCTCCACCAACTCAAACATCTCGTGCATCTCAGCCGCCAAGAGGAATCAAGAAGAAGGATTTGCTGAGTCCGGACCTTTCCAGAGACCGGTTCCTCGCCGCCCAAGAAGAAGACCAAGAGACTGCTCAAAGAGTAACGAGGACCGCACTCTCCAAGAGGGGAAGGAGGAAGAGGATGAGGATGATGAGGCCACACATGAAGAAGAAGAGGAGGAGGAGGAGGAGGATGAGAGCAACGGGAGGAGGAGTACGATGAAGATTATGGACCTCCACCAACTCAAACATCTCGTGCATCTCACCGCCAAGAGGAATCAAGAAGAAGGATTTGCTGAGTCCGACCCTTTCCAGAGACCGTTCTCGCCGCCCAAGAAGAAGACCAAGAGACTCTGCTCAAAGAGTAACGACGACCGTAATTCCAAGAGGGGAAGGAGGAAGAGGATGAGGATGATGAGGCCACACATGAAGAAGAGGAGGGGGAGGATGAGGATGATATCAACGGGGAGGAGGAGTACTAAGAAGATTATGGTCCTCCACCAACTCAAACATCTCGTGCATCTCACCGCCAAGAGGAATCAAGAAGAAGGATTTGCTGAGTCCGGACTCCTTTCCAGAGACCGTTCCTCGCCGCCCAAGAAGAAGACCAAGAGACTCTGCTCAAAGAGTAACGAGGACCGCACTCCAATAGGAGTAGGAGGAAGAGGATGAGGATGATGAGGCCACACATGAAGAAGAGTAGGAGGAGGAGTAGGAGGATGAGAGCAACGGGGCGGAGGAGTACGATGAAGATTATGGACCTCCACCAACTCAAACATCTCGTGCATCTCACCGGCCAAGAGGAATCCAAGAAGAAGGATTTGCTGAGTCCGACCCTTTCCAGAGACCGTTCCTCGCCGCCCAAGAAGAAGACCAAGAGACCTGCTCAAAGAGTAACGAGGACCGCATTCTCCAAGAGGGGAAGGAGGAAGAGGATGAGGATGATGAGGCCACATGAAGAAGAGGAGGAGGAGGAGGAGGAGGATGAGAGCAACGGGAGGAGGAGTACGATGAAGATTATGGACCTCCACCAACTCAAACATCTCGTGCATCTCACCGGCCAAGAGGAATCAAGAAGAAGGATTTGCTGAGTCCCACCTTTCCGCAGACCGGTTCTCGCCGCCCAAGAAGAAGACCAAGAGACTCTGCTCAAAGAGTAACGAGGACCGCATTTCCAAGAGGGGAAGGAGGAAGAGTATGAGGATGATGAGGCCACACATGAAGAAGAGGAGGAGGAGGAGGAGGATGAGAGCAACGGGAGGAGGAGTACGATGAAGATTATGGACCTCCACCAACTCAAACATCTCTGCATCTCAAATGCCAAGAGGAATCAAGAAGAAGGATTTGCCGAAGTCCGACCCTTTCCAGAGACCGTTCCTCGCCGCCCAAGAAGAAGACCAAGAGACTCGCTCAAAGAGTAACGAGGACCGCATTCTCCAAGAGGGGAAGGAGGAAGAGGATGAGGATGATGAGGCCACACATGAAGAAGAGGAGGAGGAGGAGGAGGATGAGAGCAACGGGAGGAGGAGTACGATGAAGATTATGGACCTCCACCAACTCAAACATCTCGTGCATCTCAAATGGGCCGAAGAGGAATCAAGAAGAAGGATTTGCTGAAGTCCCGACCCTTTCCAGAGACCGTTCCTCGCCGCCCAAGAAGAAGACCAAGAGACTGCTCAAAGAGTAACGAGGACCGCATCTCCAAGAGGGGAAGGAGGAAGAGGATGAGGATGATGAGGCCACACATGAAGAAGAGGAGGAGGAGGAGGAGGAGGATGAGAGCAACGGGAGGAGGAGTACGATGAAGATTATGGACCTCCACCAACTCAAACATCTCTGCATCTCACTGCCAAGAGGAATCAAGAAGAAGGATTTGCTGAGTCCGACCCTTTCCAGAGACCGGTTCTCGCCGCCCAAGAAGAAGACCAAGAGACTCTGCTCAAAGAGTAACGAGGACCGCATTTCCAAGAGGGGAAGGAGGAAGAGGATGAGGATGATGAGGCCACACATGAAGAAGAGGAGGAGGACGAGGAGGAGGATGAGAGCAACGGGAGGAGGAGTACGATGAAGATTATGGACCTCCACCAACTCAAACATCTCGTGCATCTCAAATGGCCAAGAGGAATCAAGAAGAAGGATTTGCCGAAGTCCGTACCTTTCCAGAGACCGTTCCTCGCCGCCCAAGAAGAAGACCAAGAGACTCGCTCAAAGAGTAACGAGGACCGCATTTCCAAGAGGGGAAGGAGGAAGAGGATGAGGATGATGAGGCCACACATGAAGAAGAGGAGGAGGAGGAGGAGGATGAGAGCAACGGGGAGGAGGAGTACGATGAAGATTATGGACCTCCACCAACTCAAACATCTCTGCATCTCACCGGCCAAGAGGAATCAAGAAGAAGGATTTGCCGAGTCCCACCTTTCCAGAGACCGGTTCCTCGCCGCCCAAGAAGAAGACCAAGAGACTCGCTCAAAGAGTAACGAGGACCGTATTTCCAAGAGGGGAAGGAGGAAGAGGATGAGGATGATGAGGCCACACATGAAGAAGAGGAGGAGGAGGAGGAGGAGGAGGATGAGAGCAACGGGAGGAGGAGTACGATGAAGATTATGGACCTCCACCAACTCAAACATCTCGTGCATCTCACCTGCCAAGAGGAATCAAGAAGAAGGATTTGCTGAAGTCCGGACTCCTTTCCAGAGACCGGTTCTCGCCGCCCAAGAAGAAGACCAAGAGACTGCTCAAAGAGTAACGAGGACCGTACTTCCAAGAGGGGAAGGAGGAAGAGGATGAGGATGATGAGGCCACACATGAAGAAGAGGAGGAGGAGGAGGAGGATGAGAGCAACGGGAGGAGGAGTACGATGAAGATTATGGACCTCCACCAACTCAAACATCTCGTGCATCTCACCGCCAAGAGGAATCAAGAAGAAGGATTTGCTGAGTCCGACCCTTTTCCAGAGACCGTTCCTCGCCGCCCAAGAAGAAGACCAAGAGACCTGCTCAAAGAGTAACGAGGACCGCATTCTCCAAGAGGGGAAGGAGGAAGAGGATGAGGATGATGAGGCCACACATGAAGAAGAGGAGGAGGAGGAGGAGGAGGATGAGAGCAACGGGAGGAGGAGTACGATGAAGATTATGGACCTCCACCAACTCAAACATCTCTGCATCTCACCGCCAAGAGGAATCAAGAAGAAGGATTTGCTGAGTCCGACTCCTTTCAGAGACCGTTCCTCGCCGCCCAAGAAGAAGACCAAGAGACTCTGCTCAAAGAGTAACGAGGACCGCATTTCCAAGAGGGGAAGGAGGAAGAGGATGAGGATGATGAGGCCACACATGAAGAAGAGGAGGAGGAGGAGGAGGAGGATGAGAGCAACGGGAGGAGGAGTACGATGAAGATTATGGACCTCCACCAACTCAAACATCTCGTGCATCTCACCGCCAAGAGGAATCAAGAAGAAGGATTTGCTGAGTCCGACTCCTTTCCAGAGACCGTTCCTCGCCGCCCAAGAAGAAGACCAAGAGACTCTGCTCAAAGAGTAACGAGGACCGCATCTCCAAGAGGGGAAGGAGGAAGAGGATGAGGATGATGAGGCCACACATGAAGAAGAGGAGGAGGAGGAGGAGGATGAGAGCAACGGGAGGAGGAGTACGATGAAGATTATGGACCTCCACCAACTCAAACATCTCTGCATCTCACTGCCAAGAGGAATCCAAGAAGAAGGATTTGCCGAGTCCTACCCTTTCCAGAGACCGTTCCTCGCCGCCCAAGAAGAAGACCAAGAGACTCGCTCAAAGAGTAACGAGGACCGTATTTCCAAGAGGGGAAGGAGGAAGAGGATGAGGATGATGAGGCCACACATGAAGAAGAGGAGGAGGAGGAGGAGGAGGATGAGAGCAACGGGAGGAGGAGTACGATGAAGATTATGGACCTCCACCAACTCAAACATCTCTGCATCTCAGCCGCCAAGAGGAATCAAGAAGAAGGATTTGCTGAAGTCCGGACTCCTTTCCAGAGACCGTTCCTCGCCGCCCAAGAAGAAGACCAAGAGACTGCTCAAAGAGTAACGAGGACCGCATTTCCAAGAGGGGAAGGAGGAAGAGGATGAGGATGATGAGGCCACACATGAAGAAGAAGAGGAGGAGGAGGAGGAGGATGAGAGCAACGGGAGGAGGAGTACGATGAAGATTATGGACCTCCACCAACTCAAACATCTCTGCATCTCACCGGGCCAAGAGGAATCCAAGAAGAAGGATTTGCTGAGTCCCACTCCTTTCCAGAGACCGTTCCTCGCCGCCCAAGAAGAAGACCAAGAGACTGCTCAAAGAGTAACGAGGACCGCACTCTCCAAGAGGGGAAGGAGGAAGAGGATGAGGATGATGAGGCCACACATGAAGAAGAGGAGGAGGAGGAGGAGGAGGATGAGAGCAACGGGAGGAGGAGTACGATGAAGATTATGGACCTCCACCAACTCAAACATCTCGTGCATCTCACCGGCCAAGAGGAATCAAGAAGAAGGATTTGCTGAAGTCCGGGACCCTTTCCAGAGACCGGTTCCTCGCCGCCCAAGAAGAAGACCAAGAGACTCTGCTCAAAGAGTAACGAGGACCGCATCTCCAAGAGGGGAAGGAGGAAGAGGATGAGGATGATGAGGCCACACATGAAGAAGAGGAGGAGGAGGAGGAGGAGGATGAGAGCAACGGGAGGAGGAGTACGATGAAGATTATGGACCTCCACCAACTCAAACATCTCAGCATCTCACCGCCAAGAGGAATCAAGAAGAAGGATTTGCTGAGTCCGACTCCTTTCCAGAGACCGTTCCTCGCCGCCCAAGAAGAAGACCAAGAGACTCTGCTCAAAGAGTAACGAGGACCGCATTTCCAAGAGGGGTAGGAGTATGAGTATGAGGATGATGAGGCCACCCATGAAGAAGAGGAGGAGGAGGAGGAGGATGAGAGCAACGGGGAGGAGGAGTACGATGAAGATTATGGACCTCCACCAACTCAAACATCTCGTGCATCTCACCGCCAAGAGGAATCAAGAAGAAGGATTTGCTGAGTCCGACCCTTTCCAGAGACCGGTTCTCGCCGCCCAAGAAGAAGACCAAGAGACTCTGCTCAAAGAGTAACGAGGACCGCATTTCCAAGAGGGGAAGGAGGAAGAGGATGAGGATGATGAGGCCACACATGAAGAAGAGGAGGAGGAGGAGGAGGATGAGAGCAACGGGAGGAGGAGTACGATGAAGATTATGGACCTCCACCAACTCAAACATCTCTGCATCTCAAATGGCCAAGAGGAATCAAGAAGAAGGATTTGCTGAAGTCCGACCCTTTCCAGAGACCGGTTCTCGCCGCCCAAGAAGAAGACCAAGAGACTCGCTCAAAGAGTAACGAGGACCGCATCTCCAAGAGGGGAAGGAGGAAGAGGATGAGGATGATGAGGCCACACATGAAGAAGAGGAGGAGGAGGAGGAGGATGAGAGCAACGGGAGGAGGAGTACGATGAAGATTATGGACCTCCACCAACTCAAACATCTCAGCATCTCACCACCAAGAGGAATCAAGAAGAAGGATTTGCTGAGTCCGACTCCTTTCCAGAGACCGTTCCTCGCCGCCCAAGAAGAAGACCAAGAGACTCTGCTCAAAGAGTAACGAGGACCGCATTTCCAAGAGGGGAAGGAGGAAGAGGATGAGGATGATGAGGCCACACATGAAGAAGAGGAGGAGGAGGAGGAGGAGGATGAGAGCAACGGGAGGAGGAGTACGATGAAGATTATGGACCTCCACCAACTCAAACATCTCGTGCATCTCAACCGCCAAGAGGAATCAAGAAGAAGGATTTGCTGAGTCCTACCCTTTCCAGAGACCGTTCCTCGCCGCCCAAGAAGAAGACCAAGAGACTCTGCTCAAAGAGTAACGAGGACCGCATTTCCAAGAGGGGAAGGAGGAAGAGGATGAGGATGATGAGGCCACACATGAAGAAGAGGAGGAGGAGGAGGAGGATGAGAGCAACGGGAGGAGGAGTATGGCGAAGATTATGGACCTCCACCAACTCAAACATCTCGTGCATCTCACCGCCAAGAGGAATCAAGAAGAAGGATTTGCTGAAGTCCGACCTTTCCAGAGACCGGTTCTCGCCGCCCAAGAAGAAGACCAAGAGACTCGCTCAAAGAGTAACGAGGACCGCATTTCCAAGAGGGGAAGGAGGAAGAGGATGAGGATGATGAGGCCACACATGAAGAAGAGGAGGAGGAGGAGGAGGATGAGAGCAACGGGAGGAGGAGTACGATGAAGATTATGGACCTCCACCAACTCAAACATCTCAGCATCTCAAAGCCAAGAGGAATCAAGAAGAAGGATTTGCTGAGTCCGACTCCTTTCAGAGACCGTTCCTCGCCGCCCAAGAAGAAGACCAAGAGACTGCTCAAAGAGTAACGAGGACCGCATTCTCCAAGAGGGGAAGGAGGAAGAGGATGAGGATGATGAGGCCACACATGAAGAAGAGGAGGAGGAGGAGGAGGAGGATGAGAGCAACGGGAGGAGGAGTACGATGAAGATTATGGACCTCCACCAACTCAAACATCTCTGCATCTCACCGCCAAGAGGAATCAAGAAGAAGGATTTGCTGAGTCCGACCCTTTCAGAGACCGGTTCTCGCCGCCCAAGAAGAAGACCAAGAGACTCTGCTCAAAGAGTAACGAGGACCGTACTCTCCAAGAGGGGAAGGAGGAAGAGGATGAGGATTATGAGGCCACACATGAAGAAGAAGAGGAGGAGGAGGAGGAGGAGGATGAGAGCAACGGGAGGAGGAGTACGATGAAGATTATGGACCTCCACCAACTCAAACATCTCTGCATCTCAGCCGCCAAGAGGAATCAAGAAGAAGGATTTGCTGAAGTCCGACCTTTCCAGAGACCGTTCCTCGCCGCCCAAGAAGAAGACCAAGAGACCTGCTCAAAGAGTAACGAGGACCGCATTTCCAAGAGGGGAAGGAGGAAGAGGATGAGGATGATGAGGCCACACATGAAGAAGAAGAGGAGGAGGAGGAGGAGGATGAGAGCAACGGGAGGAGGAGTACGATGAAGATTATGGACCTCCACCAACTCAAACATCTCGTGCATCTCACCGCCAAGAGGAATCAAGAAGAAGGATTTGCTGAAGTCCCACTCCTTTCCAGAGACCGTTCCTCGCCGCCCAAGAAGAAGACCAAGAGACTCTGCTCAAAGAGTAACGAGGACCGTACTCTCCAAGAGGGGAAGGAGGAAGAGGATGAGGATGATGAGGCCACACATGAAGAAGAGGAGGAGGAGGAGGAGGAGGATGAGAGCAACGGGAGGAGGAGTACGATGAAGATTATGGACCTCCACCAACTCAAACATCTCTGCATCTCACCAGCCAAGAGGAATCAAGAAGAAGGATTTGCTGAAGTCCGACCTTTCCAGAGACCGTTCCTCGCCGCCCAAGAAGAAGACCAAGAGACTCGCTCAAAGAGTAACGAGGACCGCATTTCCAAGAGGGGAAGGAGGAAGAGGATGAGGATGATGAGGCCACACATGAAGAAGAGGAGGAGGAGGAGGAGGATGAGAGCAACGGGAGGAGGAGTACGATGAAGATTATGGACCTCCACCAACTCAAACATCTCTGCATCTCACCACCAAGAGGAATCAAGAAGAAGGATTTGCCTAGTCCGACCCTTTCCAGAGACCGTTCCTCGCCGCCCAAGAAGAAGACCAAGAGACTCTGCTCAAAGAGTAACGAGGACCGCATTTCCAAGAGGGGAAGGAGGAAGAGGATGAGGATGATGAGGCCACACATGAAGAAGAGGAGGAGGAGGAGGAGGAGGATGAGAGCAACGGGAGGAGGAGTACGATGAAGATTATGGACCTCCACCAACTCAAACATCTCTGCATCTCACCGCCAAGAGGAATCAAGAAGAAGGATTTGCTGAGTCCGACTCCTTTCCAGAGACCGTTCCTCGCCGCCCAAGAAGAAGACCAAGAGACTCCCTCAAAGAGTAACGAGGACCGCATTTCCAAGAGGGGAAGGAGGAAGAGGATGAGGATGATGAGGCCACACATGAAGAAGAGGAGGAGGAGGAGGAGGATGAGAGCAACGGGAGGAGGAGTACGATGAAGATTATGGACCTCCACCAACTCAAACATCTCGTGCATCTCAGCCGCCAAGAGGAATCAAGAAGAAGGATTTGCTGAAGTCCCACCCTTTCCAGAGACCGTTCCTCGCCGCCCAAGAAGAAGACCAAGAGACTCTCTCAAAGAGTAACGAGGACCGCATTTCCAAGAGGGAAGGAGGAAGAGGATGAGGATGATGAGGCCACACATGAAGAAGAGGAGGAGGAGGAGGAGGATGAGAGCAACGGGAGGAGGAGTACGATGAAGATTATGGACCTCCACCAACTCAAACATCTCGTGCATCTCAACCGCCAAGAGGAATCAAGAAGAAGGATTTGCTGAAGTCCGACCCTTTCCAGAGACCGGTTCTCGCCGCCCAAGAAGAAGACCAAGAGACTCTGCTCAAAGAGTAACGAGGACCGCATCTCCAAGAGGGGAAGGAGGAAGAGGATGAGGATGATGAGGCCACACATGAAGAAGAGGAGGAGGAGGAGGAGGAGGATGAGAGCAACGGGAGGAGGAGTACGATGAAGATTATGGACCTCCACCAACTCAAACATCTCGTGCATCTCAGCCGCCAAGAGGAATCAAGAAGAAGGATTTGCTGAGTCCTACCCTTTCCAGAGACCGGTTCTCGCCGCCCAAGAAGAAGACCAAGAGACTCTGCTCAAAGAGTAACGAGGACCGCATTCTCCAAGAGGGGAAGGAGGAAGAGGATGAGGATGATGAGGCCACACATGAAGAAGAGGAGGAGGAGGAGGAGGAGGATGAGAGCAACGGGAGGAGGAGTACGATGAAGATTATGGACCTCCACCAACTCAAACATCTCTGCATCTCACCGCCAAGAGGAATCAAGAAGAAGGATTTGCTGAGTCCGACTCCTTTCCAGAGACCGGTTCTCGCCGCCCAAGAAGAAGACCAAGAGACTCTGCTCAAAGAGTAACGAGGACCGCATTTCCAAGAGGGGAAGGAGGAAGAGGATGAGGATGATGAGGCCACACATGAAGAAGAGGAGGAGGAGGAGGAGGAGGATGAGAGCAACGGGAGGAGGAGTACGATGAAGATTATGGACCTCCACCAACTCAAACATCTCTGCATCTCAGCCGGCCAAGAGGAATCAAGAAGAAGGATTTGCCGAGTCCGACCTTTCCAGAGACCGTTCCTCGCCGCCCAAGAAGAAGACCAAGAGACTCTGCTCAAAGAGTAACGAGGACCGCATCTCCAAGAGGGGAAGGAGGAAGAGGATGAGGATGATGAGGCCACACATGAAGAAGAGGAGGAGGAGGAGGAGGAGGATGAGAGCAACGGGAGGAGGAGTACGATGAAGATTATGGACCTCCACCAACTCAAACATCTCGTGCATCTCAGCCACCAAGAGGAATCAAGAAGAAGGATTTGCTGAAGTCCACCCTTTCCAGAGACCGTTCCTCGCCGCCCAAGAAGAAGACCAAGAGACCTGCTCAAAGAGTAACGAGGACCGCATCTCCAAGAGGGGAAGGAGGAAGAGGATGAGGATGATGAGGCCACACATGAAGAAGAGGAGGAGGAGGAGGAGGATGAGAGCAACGGGAGGAGGAGTACGATGAAGATTATGGACCTCCACCAACTCAAACATCTCTGCATCTCAAATGGCCAAGAGGAATCAAGAAGAAGGATTTGCTGAAGTCCGGACCCTTTCCAGAGACCGTTCCTCGCCGCCCAAGAAGAAGACCAAGAGACTCTGCTCAAAGAGTAACGAGGACCGCATCTCCAAGAGGGGAAGGAGGAAGAGGATGAGGATGATGAGGCCACACATGAAGAAGAGGAGGAGGAGGAGGAGGAGGAGGAGGATGAGAGCAACGGGCAGGAGGAGTACGATGAATATTATGGACCTCCACCAACTCAAACATCTCAGGCATCTCAGCCGCCAAGAGGAATCAAGAAGAAGGATTTGCTGAGTCCGACCCTTTCCAGAGACCGTTCCTCGCCGCCCAAGAAGAAGACCAAGAGACTGCTCAAAGAGTAACGAGGACCGCATCCAAGAGGGGAAGGAGGAAGAGGATGAGGATGATGAGGCCACACATGAAGAAGAGGAGGAGGAGGAGGAGGATGAGAGCAACGGGAGGAGGAGTACGATGAAGATTATGGACCTCCACCAACTCAAACATCTCAGCATCTCACCGCCAAGAGGAATCAAGAAGAAGGATTTGCTGAGTCCGACTCCTTTCCAGAGACCGGTTCCTCGCCGCCCAAGAAGAAGACCAAGAGACTCTGCTCAAAGAGTAACGAGGACCGCATCTCCAAGAGGGGAAGGAGGAAGAGGATGAGGATGATGAGGCCTCACATGAAGAAGAGGAGGAGGAGGAGGAGGATGAGAGCAACGGGAGGAGGAGTACGATGAAGATTATGGACCTCCACCAACTCAAACATCTCGTGCATCTCACCGCCAAGAGGAATCAAGAAGAAGGATTTGCTGAGTCCGACCCTTTCCAGAGACCGGTTCTCGCCGCCCAAGAAGAAGACCAAGAGACTCTGCTCAAAGAGTAACGAGGACCGCATCTCCAAGAGGGGAAGGAGGAAGAGGATGAGGATGATGAGGCCACACATGAAGAAGAGGAGGAGGAGGAGGAGGAGGATGAGAGCAACGGGAGGAGGAGTACGATGAAGATTATGGACCTCCACCAACTCAAACATCTCTGCATCTCAAATGGCCAAGAGGAATCAAGAAGAAGGATTTGCTGAGTCCGACCTTTCCAGAGACCGGTTCCTCGCCGCCCAAGAAGAAGACCAAGAGACTCTGCTCAAAGAGTAACGAGGACCGCACTCTCCAAGAGGGGAAGGAGGAAGAGGATGAGGATGATGAGGCCACACATGAAGAAGAGGAGGAGGAGGAGGAGGAGGATGAGAGCAACGGGAGGAGGAGTACGATGAAGATTATGGACCTCCACCAACTCAAACATCTCGTGCATCTCAGCCGCCAAGAGGAATCAAGAAGAAGGATTTGCTGAGTCCGACCCTTTCCAGAGACCGTTCCTCGCCGCCCAAGAAGAAGACCAAGAGACTCTGCTCAAAGAGTAACGAGGACCGTACTTTCCAAGAGGGGAAGGAGGAAGAGGATGAGGATGATGAGGCCACACATGAAGAAGAGGAGGAGGAGGAGGAGGAGGATGAGAGCAACGGGAGGAGGAGTACGATGAAGATTATGGACCTCCACCAACTCAAACATCTCTGCATCTCAAATGCCAAGAGGAATCAAGAAGAAGGATTTGCTGAGTCCGACTCCTTTCCAGAGACCGTTCTCGCCGCCCAAGAAGAAGACCAAGAGACTCGCTCAAAGAGTAACGAGGACCGCACTCTCCAAGAGGGGAAGGAGGAAGAGGATGAGGATGATGAGGCCACACATGAAGAAGAAGAGGAGGAGGAGGAGGAGGATGAGAGCAACGGGAGGAGGAGTACGATGAAGATTATGGACCTCCACCAACTCAAACATCTCGTGCATCTCAGCCGCCAAGAGGAATCAAGAAGAAGGATTTGCCGAGTCCGACCTTTCCAGAGACCGGTTCCTCGCCGCCCAAGAAGAAGACCAAGAGACTGCTCAAAGAGTAACGAGGACCGCATTTCCAAGTGGGGAAGGGGGAAGAGGATGAGGATGATGAGGCCACACATGAAGAAGAGGAGGAGGAGGAGGAGGATGAGAGCAACGGGGAGGAGGAGTACGATGAAGATTATGGACCTCCACCAACTCAAACATCTCGGGCATCTCACCGCCAAGAGGAATCAAGAAGAAGGATTTGCTGAGTCCGACTCCTTTCCAGAGACCGGTTCCTCGCCGCCCAAGAAGAAGACCAAGAGACTCTGCTCAAAGAGTAACGAGGACCGCACTCCAAGAGGGGAAGGAGGAACAGGATGAGGATGATGAGGCCACACATGAAGAAGAGGAGGAGGAGGAGGAGGAGGATGAGAGCAACTGCGAGGAGGAGAACCATGAAGATTATGGACCTCCACCAACTCAAACATCTCGTGCATCTCACCGGCCAAGAGGAATCAAGAAGAAGGATTTGCTGAGTCCCGACCTTTCCAGAGACCGTTCTCGCCGCCCAAGAAGAAGACCAAGAGACTCTGCTCAAAGAGTAACGAGGACCGTACTCTCCAAGAGGGGAAGGAGGAAGAGGATGAGGATGATGAGGCCACACATGAAGAAGAGGAGGAGGAGGAGGAGGAGGATGAGAGCAACGGGAGGAGGAGTACGATGAAGATTATGGACCTCCACCAACTCAAACATCTCTGCATCTCAAATGCCAAGAGGAATCAAGAAGAAGGATTTGCTGAGTCCGACCCTTTCCAGAGACCGTTCCTCGCCGCCCAAGAAGAAGACCAAGAGACTCTGCTCAAAGAGTAACGAGGACCGCATTTCCAAGAGGGGTAGGAGGATGAGGATGATGATGATGAGGCCACACATGAAGATGAGGAGGAGGAGGAGGAGGATGAGAGCAACGGGGAGGAGGAGTACGATGAAGATTATGGACCTCCACCAACTAAAACATCTCTGCATCTCACCACCAAGAGGAATCAAGAAGAAGGATTTGCTGAAGTCCCACCCTTTCCAGAGACCGGTTCTCGCCGCCCAAGAAGAAGACCAAGAGACTGCTCAAAGAGTAACGAGGACCGCATTTCCAAGAGGGGAAGGAGGAAGAGGATGAGGATGATGAGGCCACACATGAAGAAGAGGAGGAGGAGGAGGAGGAGGATGAGAGCAACGGGAGGAGGAGTACGATGAAGATTATGGACCTCCACCAACTCAAACATCTCTGCATCTCACCGCCAAGAGGAATCAAGAAGAAGGATTTGCTGAGTCCGACCCTTTCCAGAGACCGTTCCTCGCCGCCCAAGAAGAAGACCAAGAGACTGCTCAAAGAGTAACGAGGACCGCATTTCCAAGAGGGGAAGGAGGAAGAGGATGAGGATGATGAGGCCACACATGAAGAAGAAGAGGAGGAGGAGGAGGAGGATGAGAGCAACGGGAGGAGGAGTACGATGAAGATTATGGACCTCCACCAACTCAAACATCTCTGCATCTCACCGCCAAGAGGAATCAAGAAGAAGGATTTGCTGAGTCCCACCCTTTCCAGAGACCGTTCCTCGCCGCCCAAGAAGAAGACCAAGAGACTCTGCTCAAAGAGTAACGAGGACCGCACTCCAAGAGGGGAAGGAGGAAGAGGATGAGGATGATGAGGCCACACATGAAGAAGAGGAGGAGGAGGAGGAGGAGGATGAGAGCAACGGGAGGAGGAGTACGATGAAGATTATGGACCTCCACCAACTCAAACATCTCTGCATCTCACCGCCAAGAGGAACCAAGAAGAAGGATTTGCTGAGTCCGACCCTTTCCAGAGACCGGTTCTCGCCGCCCAAGAAGATGACCGAAGAGACTCGTTCAAAGAGTAACGAGGACCGTAACTCCAAGAGGGGAAGGAGGAAGAGGATGAGGATGATGAGGCCACACATGAAGAAGAGGAGGAGGAGGAGGAGGATGAGAGCAACGGGGAGGAGGAGTACGATGAAGATTATGGACCTCCACCAACTCAAACATCTCTGCATCTCACCACCAAGAGGAATCAAGAAGAAGGATTTGCTGAAGTCCGACCCTTTCCAGAGACCGTTCCTCGCCGCCCAAGAAGAAGACCAAGAGACTCTGCTCAAAGAGTAACGAGGACCGCATCTCCAAGAGGGGAAGGAGGAAGAGGATGAGGATGATGAGGCCACACATGAAGAAGAGGAGGAGGAGGAGGAGGATGAGAGCAACGGGAGGAGGAGTACGATGAAGATTATGGACCTCCACCAACTCAAACATCTCTGCATCTCAAATACCAAGAGGAATCAAGAAGAAGGATTTGCTGAGTCCCACCCTTTCCAGAGACCGGTTCTCGCCGCCCAAGAAGAAGACCAAGAGACTCGCTCAAAGAGTAACGAGGACCGCATTTCCAAGAGGGGAAGGAGGAAGAGGATGAGGATGATGAGGCCACACATGAAGAAGAGGAGGAGGAGGAGGAGGAGGATGAGAGCAACGGGAGGAGGAGTACGATGAAGATTATGGACCTCCACCAACTCAAACATCTCTGCATCTCACCGCCAAGAGGAATCAAGAAGAAGGATTTGCTGAGTCCGACCCTTTCCAGAGACCGGTTCTCGCCGCCCAAGAAGAAGACCAAGAGACTGCTCAAAGAGTAACGAGGACCGTACTCTCCAAGAGGGGAAGGAGGAAGAGGATGAGGATGATGAGGCCACACATGAAGAAGAGGAGGAGGAGGAGGAGGAGGATGAGAGCAACGGGAGGAGGAGTACGATGAAGATTATGGACCTCCACCAACTCAAACATCTCGTGCATCTCAAATGGCCAAGAGGAATCAAGAAGAAGGATTTGCTGAGTCCGACTCCTTTCCAGAGACCGTTCCTCGCCGCCCAAGAAGAAGACCAAGAGACTCTGCTCAAAGAGTAACGAGGACCGCATCTCCAAGAGGGGAAGGAGGAAGAGGATGAGGATGATGAGGCCACACATGAAGAAGAGGAGGAGGAGGAGGAGGATGAGAGCAACGGGAGGAGGAGTACGATGAAGATTATGGACCTCCACCAACTCAAACATCTCTGCATCTCAGCCGCCAAGAGGAATCAAGAAGAAGGATTTGCTGAGTCCGGACTCCTTTCCAGAGACCGGTTCCTCGCCGCCCAAGAAGAAGACCAAGAGACTGCTCAAAGAGTAACGAGGACCGTATTTCCAAGAGGGGAAGGAGGAAGAGGATGAGGATGATGAGGCCACACATGAAGAAGAGGAGGAGGAGGAGGAGGAGGATGAGAGCAACGGGAGGAGGAGTACGATGAAGATTATGGACCTCCACCAACTCAAACATCTCTGTGCATCTCACCGCCAAGAGGAATCAAGAAGAAGGATTTGCTGAGTCCCACCTTTCCAGAGACCGTTCCTCGCCGCCCAAGAAGAAGACCAAGAGACTCTGCTCAAAGAGTAACGAGGACCGCATCTCCAAGAGGGGAAGGAGGAAGAGGATGAGGATGATGAGGCCACACATGAAGAAGAGGAGGAGGAGGAGGAGGATGAGAGCAACGGGAGGAGGAGGAGTACGATGAAGATTATGGACCTCCACCAACTCAAACATCTCTGCATCTCACCGCCAAGAGGAATCAAGAAGAAGGATTTGCTGAGTCCGACTCCTTTCCAGAGACCGTTCTCGCCGCCCAAGAAGAAGACCAAGAGACTCTGCTCAAAGAGTAACGAGGACCGCACTCCAAGAGGGGAAGGAGGAAGAGGATGAGGATGATGAGGCCACACATGAAGAAGAGGAGGAGGAGGAGGAGGATGAGAGCAACGGGAGGAGGAGTACGATGAAGATTATGGACCTCCACCAACTCAAACATCTCTGCATCTCACCGCCAAGAGGAATCAAGAAGAAGGATTTGCTGAGTCCGACTCCTTTCCAGAGACCGTTCCTCGCCGCCCAAGAAGAAGACCAAGAGACTGCTCAAAGAGTAACGAGGACCGCATCTCCAAGAGGGGAAGGAGGAAAAGGATGAGGATGATGAGGCCACACATGAAGAAGAAGAGGAGGAGGAGGAGGAGGATGAGAGCAACGGGAGGAGGAGTACGATGAAGATTATGGACCTCCACCAACTCAAACATCTCGTGCATCTCACCACCAAGAGGAATCAAGAAGAAGGATTTGCTGAGTCCGACCCTTTCCAGAGACCGTTCCTCGCCGCCCAAGAAGAAGACCAAGAGACTCTGCTCAAAGAGTAACGAGGACCGCATTCTCCAAGAGGGGAAGGAGGAAGAGGATGCGGATGATGAGGCCACACATGAAGAAGAGGAGGAGGAGGAGGAGGAGGATGAGAGCAACGGCGAGGAGGAGTACGATGAAGATTATGGACCTCCACCAACTCAAACATCTCTGCATCTCAGCCGCCAAGAGGAACCAAGAAGAAGGATTTGCTGAGTCCCGACCTTTCCAGAGACCGGTTCTCGCCGCCCAAGAAGAAGACCAAGAGACTCTGCTCAAAGAGTAACGAGGACCGCATTCTCCAAGAGGGGAAGGAGGAAGAGGATGAGGATGATGAGGCCACATGAAGAAGAGGAGGAGGAGGAGGAGGATGAGAGCAACGGGAGGAGGAGTACGATGAAGATTATGGACCTCCACCAACTCAAACATCTCTGCATCTCACCTGCCAAGAGGAATCAAGAAGAAGGATTTGCTGAGTCCCACTCCTTTCCAGAGACCGTTCCTCGCCGCCCAAGAAGAAGACCAAGAGACTCTGCTCAAAGAGTAACGAGGACCGCATTCTCCAAGAGGGGAAGGAGGAAGAGGATGAGGATGATGAGGCCACACATGAAGAAGAGGAGGAGGACGAGGAGGACGAGGATGAGAACAACGGGAGGAGGAGTACGATGAAGATTATGGACCTCCACCAACTCAAACATCTCGTGCATCTCACCCCAAGAGGAATCAAGAAGAAGGATTTGCTGAAGTCCGACCCTTTCCAGAGACCGTTCCTCGCCGCCCAAGAAGAAGACCAAGAGACTCTGCTCAAAGAGTAACGAGGACCGCATTTCCAAGAGGGGAAGGAGGAAGAGGATGAGGATGATGAGGCCACACATGAAGAAGAGGAGGAGGAGGAGGAGGATGAGAGCAACGGGAGGAGGAGTACGATGAAGATTATGGACCTCCACCAACTCAAACATCTCTGCATCTCACCACCAAGAGGAATCAAGAAGAAGGATTTGCTGAGTCCGACTCCTTTCCAGAGACCGTTCTCGCCGCCCAAGAAGAAGACCAAGAGACCTGCTCAAAGAGTAACGAGGACCGCATTCTCCAAGAGGGGAAGGAGGAAGAGGATGAGGATGATGAGGCCACACATGAAGAAGAGGAGGAGGAGGAGGAGGACGATGAGAGCAACGGGAGGAGGAGTACGATGAAGATTATGGACCTCCACCAACTCAAACATCTCTGCATCTCACCGCCAAGAGGAATCAAGAAGAAGGATTTGCTGAGTCCGACCTTTTCCAGAGACCGTTCCTCGCCGCCCAAGAAGAAGACCAAGAGACTCTGCTCAAAGAGTAACGAGGACCGCATTTCCAAGAGGGGAAGGAGGAAGAGGATGAGGATGATGAGGCCACACATGAAGAAGAGGAGGAGGAGGAGGAGGAGGATGAGAGCAACGGGAGGAGGAGTACGATGAAGATTATGGACCTCCACCAACTCAAACATCTCGTGCATCTCACCGCCAAGAGGAATCAAGAAGAAGGATTTGCTCAGTCCCGACTCCTTTCCAGAGACCGGTTCCTCGCCGCCCAAGAAGAAGACCAAGAGACTCTGCTCAAAGAGTAACGAGGACCGCACTTCCAAGAGGGGAAGGAGGAAGAGGATGAGGATGATGAGGCCACACATGAAGAAGAGGAGGAGGAGGAGGAGGAGGATGAGAGCAACGGGAGGAGGAGTACGATGAAGATTATGGACCTCCACCAACTCAAACATCTCGTGCATCTCAGCCGCCAAGAGGAATCAAGAAGAAGGATTTGCTGAGTCCGACCTTTCCAGAGACCGTTCCTCGCCGCCCAAGAAGAAGACCAAGAGACTCTGCTCAAAGAGTAACGAGGACCGCATTTCCAAGAGGGGAAGGGGGAAGAGGATGAGGATGATGAGGCCACACATGAAGAAGAGGAGGAGGAGGAGGAGGATGAGAGCAACGGGAGGAGGAGGAGTACGATGAAGATTATGGACCTCCACCAACTCAAACATCTCTGCATCTCACCGCCAAGAGGAATCAAGAAGAAGGATTTGCTGAGTCCGACTCCTTTCCAGAGACCGTTCCTCGCCGCCCAAGAAGAAGACCAAGAGACTCTGCTCAAAGAGTAACGAGGACCGCACTCCAAGAGGGGAAGGAGGAAGAGGATGAGGATGATGAGGCCACACATGAAGAAGAGGAGGAGGAGGAGGAGGAGGATGAGAGCAACGGGAGGAGGAGTACGATGAAGATTATGGACCTCCACCAACTCAAACATCTCTGCATCTCACCGGCCAAGAGGAATCAAGAAGAAGGATTTGCTGAGTCCCACCCTTTCCAGAGACCGTTCCTCGCCGCCCAAGAAGAAGACCAAGAGACTCTGCTCAAAGAGTAACGAGGACCGTACTCTCCAAGAGGGGAAGGAGGAAGAGGATGAGGATGATGAGGCCACACATGAAGAAGAGGAGGAGGAGGAGGAGGAGGATGAGAGCAACGGGAGGAGGAGTACGATGAAGATTATGGACCTCCACCAACTCAAACATCTCGTGCATCTCACCGCCAAGAGGAATCAAGAAGAAGGATTTGCTGAGTCCGACCTTTCCAGAGACCGTTCCTCGCCGCCCAAGAAGAAGACCAAGAGACTGCTCAAAGAGTAACGAGGACCGCATTTCCAAGAGGGGAAGGAGGAAGAGGATGAGGATGATGAGGCCACACATGAAGAAGAGGAGGAGGAGGAGGAGGAGGATGAGAGCAACGGGAGGAGGAGTACGATGAAGATTATGGACCTCCACCAACTCAAACATCTCGTGCATCTCACCGGCCAAGAGGAATCAAGAAGAAGGATTTGCTGAGTCCCACCTTTCCAGAGACCGGTTCTCGCCGCCCAAGAAGAAGACCAAGAGACTGCTCAAAGAGTAACGAGGACCGCATCTCCAAGAGGGGAAGGAGGAAGAGGATGAGGATGATGAGGCCACACATGAAGAAGAAGAGGAGGAGGAGGAGGAGGAGGATGAGAGCAACGGGAGGAGGAGTACGATGAAGATTATGGACCTCCACCAACTCAAACATCTCGTGCATCTCACCGCCAAGAGGAATCAAGAAGAAGGATTTGCTGAGTCCGACCCTTTCCAGAGACCGTTCTCGCCGCCCAAGAAGAAGACCAAGAGACTCTGCTCAAAGAGTAACGAGGACCGCATTTCCAAGAGGGGAAGGAGGAAGAGGATGAGGATGATGAGGCCACACATGAAGAAGAGGAGGAGGAGGAGGAGGAGGATGAGAGCAACGGGAGGAGGAGTACGATGAAGATTATGGACCTCCACCAACTCAAACATCTCCGCATCTCACCGCCAAGAGGAATCAAGAAGAAGGATTTGCTGAGTCCCACTCCTTTCCAGAGACCGTTCCTCGCCGCCCAAGAAGAAGACCAAGAGACTGCTCAAAGAGTAACGAGGACCGCATCTCCAAGAGGGGAAGGAGGAAGAGGATGAGGATGATGAGGCCACACATGAAGAAGAGGAGGAGGAGGAGGAGGAGGATGAGAGCAACGGGAGGAGGAGTACGATGAAGATTATGGACCTCCACCAACTCAAACATCTCTGCATCTCACCCCAAGAGGAACCAAGAAGAAGGATTTGCTGAGTCCGACTCCTTTCCAGAGACCGTTCCTCGCCGCCCAAGAAGAAGACCAAGAGACTGCTCAAAGAGTAACGAGGACCGCATCTCCAAGAGGGGAAGGAGGAAGAGGATGAGGATGATGAGGCCACACATGAAGAAGAGGAGGAGGAGGAGGAGGATGAGAGCAACGGGAGGAGGAGTACGATGAAGATTATGGACCTCCACCAACTCAAACATCTCGTGCATCTCACCGCCAAGAGGAATCAAGAAGAAGGATTTGCTGAGTCCGACTCCTTTCCAGAGACCGTTCCTCGCCGCCCAAGAAGAAGACCAAGAGACTGCTCAAAGAGTAACGAGGACCGCATTTCCAAGAGGGGAAGGAGGAAGAGGATGAGGATGATGAGGCCAACATGAAGAAGAGGAGGAGGAGGAGGAGGAGGATGAGAGCAACGGGAGGAGGAGTACGATGAAGATTATGGACCTCCACCAACTCAAACATCTCTGCATCTCACCGCCAAGAGGAATCAAGAAGAAGGATTTGCTGAGTCCGACCCTTTCCAGAGACCGGTTCCTCGCCGCCCAAGAAGAAGACCAAGAGACTGCTCAAAGAGTAACGAGGACCGCATCTCCAAGAGGGGAAGGAGGAAGAGGATGAGGATGATGAGGCCACACATGAAGAAGAGGAGGAGGAGGAGGAGGATGAGAGCAACGGGAGGAGGAGTACGATGAAGATTATGGACCTCCACCAACTCAAACATCTCTGCATCTCACCCCAAGAGGAATCAAGAAGAAGGATTTGCTGAGTCCGACCTTTCCAGAGACCGTTCTCGCCGCCCAAGAAGAAGACCAAGAGACTGCTCAAAGAGTAACGAGGACCGCATTTCCAAGAGGGGAAGGAGGAAGAGGATGAGGATGATGAGGCCACACATGAAGAAGAGGAGGAGGAGGAGGAGGATGAGAGCAACGGGAGGAGGAGTACGATGAAGATTATGGACCTCCACCAACTCAAACATCTCGTGCATCTCACCGGCCAAGAGGAATCAAGAAGAAGGATTTGCTGAGTCCGACTCCTTTCCAGAGACCGTTCCTCGCCGCCCAAGAAGAAGACCAAGAGACTGCTCAAAGAGTAACGAGGACCGCATCTCCAAGAGGGGAAGGAGGAAGAGGATGAGGATGATGAGGCCACACATGAAGAAGAGGAGGAGGAGGAGGAGGATGAGAGCAACGGGAGGAGGAGTACGATGAAGATTATGGACCTCCACCAACTCAAACATCTCTGCATCTCACCGGCCAAGAGGAATCAAGAAGAAGGATTTGCTGAGTCCGACTCCTTTCCAGAGACCGTTCCTCGCCGCCCAAGAAGAAGACCAAGAGACTCTGCTCAAAGAGTAACGAGGACCGCATTTCCAAGAGGGGAAGGAGGAAGAGGATGAGGATGATGAGGCCACACATGAAGAAGAGGAGGAGGAGGAGGAGGAGGATGAGAGCAACGGGAGGAGGAGTACGATGAAGATTATGGACCTCCACCAACTCAAACATCTCTGCATCTCACCGCCAAGAGGAATCAAGAAGAAGGATTTGCTGAGTCCCACCTTTCCAGAGACCGTTCTCGCCGCCCAAGAAGAAGACCAAGAGACTGCTCAAAGAGTAACGAGGACCGCATTTCCAAGAGGGGAAGGAGGAAGAGGATGAGGATGATGAGGCCACACATGAAGAAGAGGAGGAGGAGGAGGAGGAGGATGAGAGCAACGGGAGGAGGAGTACGATGAAGATTATGGACCTCCACCAACTCAAACATCTCTGCATCTCACCGGCCAAGAGGAATCAAGAAGAAGGATTTGCCGAGTCCCACCTTTTCCAGAGACCGTTCCTCGCCGCCCAAGAAGAAGACCAAGAGACTCTGCTCAAAGAGTAACGAGGACCGCATTTCCAAGAGGGGAAGGAGGAAGAGGATGAGGATGATGAGGCCACACATGAAGAAGAGGAGGAGGAGGAGGAGGATGAGAGCAACGGGGAGGAGGAGTACGATGAAGATTATGGACCTCCACCAACTCAAACATCTCTGCATCTCAACCGCCAAGAGGAATCAAGAAGAAGGATTTGCTGAGTCCGCACTCCTTTCCAGAGACCGGTTCCTCGCCGCCCAAGAAGAAGACCAAGAGACTCTGCTCAAAGAGTAACGAGGACCGCACTCTCCAAGAGGGGAAGGAGGAAGAGGATGAGGATGATGAGGCCACACATGAAGAAGAGGAGGAGGAGGAGGAGGAGGATGAGAGCAACGGGGAGGAGGAGTACGATGAAGATTATGGACCTCCACCAACTAAAACATCTCTGCATCTCACCGCCAAGAGGAATCAAGAAGAAGGATTTGCTGAGTCCCACCTTTCCAGAGACCGGTTCTCGCCGCCCAAGAAGAAGACCAAGAGACTCGCTCAAAGAGTAACGAGGACCGCATTTCCAAGAGGGGAAGGAGGAAGAGGATGAGGATGATGAGGCCACATGAAGAAGAGGAGGAGGAGGAGGAGGAGGATGAGAGCAACGGGAGGAGGAGTACGATGAAGATTATGGACCTCCACCAACTCAAACATCTCGTGCATCTCAACCGCCAAGAGGAATCAAGAAGAAGGATTTGCTGAGTCCGACCCTTTCCAGAGACCGTTCCTCGCCGCCCAAGAAGAAGACCAAGAGACTGCTCAAAGAGTAACGAGGACCGCATTCTCCAAGAGGGGAAGGAGGAAGAGGATGAGGATGATGAGGCCACACATGAAGAAGAGGAGGAGGAGGAGGAGGAGGATGAGAGCAACGGGAGGAGGAGTACGATGAAGATTATGGACCTCCACCAACTCAAACATCTCTGCATCTCACCGCCAAGAGGAATCAAGAAGAAGGATTTGCTGAGTCCGACTCCTTTCAAGAGACCGTTCTCGCCGCCCAAGAAGAAGACCAAGAGACTCTGCTCAAAGAGTAACGAGGACCGCATCTCCAAGAGGGGAAGGAGGAAGAGGATGAGGATGATGAGGCCACATGAAGAAGAAGAGGAGGAGGAGGAGGAGGATGAGAGCAACGGGAGGAGGAGTACGATGAAGATTATGGACCTCCACCAACTCAAACATCTCAGGCATCTCACCGGCCAAGAGGAATCAAGAAGAAGGATTTGCCGAAGTCCGACTCCTTTCCAGAGACCGGTTCCTCGCCGCCCAAGAAGAAGACCAAGAGACTCTGCTCAAAGAGTAACGAGGACCGCATTTCCAAGAGGGGAAGGAGGAAGAGGATGAGGATGATGAGGCCACACATGAAGAAGAGGAGGAGGAGGAGGAGGAGGATGAGAGCAACGGGAGGAGGAGTACGATGAAGATTATGGACCTCCACCAACTCAAACATCTCGTGCATCTCACCGCCAAGAGGAATCAAGAAGAAGGATTTGCTGAGTCCCGACCCTTTCCAGAGACCGTTCCTCGCCGCCCAAGAAGAAGACCAAGAGACTCTGCTCAAAGAGTAACGAGGACCGCATTCTCCAAGAGGGGAAGGAGGAAGAGGATGAGGATGATGAGGCCACACATGAAGAAGAAGGAGGAGGAGGAGGAGGAGGATGAGAGCAACGGGAGGAGGAGTACGATGAAGATTATGGACCTCCACCAACTCAAACATCTCGTGCATCTCAAAGCCAAGAGGAATCAAGAAGAAGGATTTGCTGAGTCCCGACTCCTTTCCAGAGACCGTTCCTCGCCGCCCAAGAAGAAGACCAAGAGACTCGCTCAAAGAGTAACGAGGACCGCATTTCCAAGAGGGGAAGGAGGAAGAGGATGAGGATGATGAGGCCACACATGAAGAAGAGGAGGAGGAGGAGGAGGAGGATGAGAGCAACGGGAGGAGGAGTACGATGAAGATTATGGACCTCCACCAACTCAAACATCTCGCATCTCAAATGCCAAGAGGAATCAAGAAGAAGGATTTGCTGAGTCCGACTCCTTTCCAGAGACCGGTTCTCGCCGCCCAAGAAGAAGACCAAGAGACTCGCTCAAAGAGTAACGAGGACCGCATTTCCAAG
Organism: Aegilops bicornis; assembly: GCA_021605145.1. NCBI lineage: Eukaryota > Viridiplantae > Streptophyta > Magnoliopsida > Poales > Poaceae > Aegilops > Aegilops bicornis. The sequence continues at coordinate 14,004,525 of CM038669.1, forward strand.
AGGGGAAGGAGGAAGAGGATGAGGATGATGAGGCCACACATGAAGAAGAGGAGGAGGAGGAGGAGGAGGATGAGAGCAACGGGAGGAGGAGTACGATGAAGATTATGGACCTCCACCAACTCAAACATCTCAGCATCTCAGCCGCCAAGAGGAATCAAGAAGAAGGATTTGCTGAAGTCCGACTCCTTTCCAGAGACCGTTCCTCGCCGCCCAAGAAGAAGACCAAGAGACTCTGCTCAAAGAGTAACGAGGACCGCATCTCCAAGAGGGGAAGGAGGAAGAGGATGAGGATGATGAGGCCACACATGAAGAAGAGGAGGAGGAGGAGGAGGATGAGAGCAACGGGAGGAGGAGTACGATGAAGATTATGGACCTCCACCAACTCAAACATCTCAGCATCTCACCGCCAAGAGGAATCAAGAAGAAGGATTTGCTGAAGTCCGACTCCTTTCCAGAGACCGGTTCCTCGCCGCCCAAGAAGAAGACCAAGAGACTCTGCTCAAAGAGTAACGAGGACCGCATTTCCAAGAGGGGAAGGAGGAAGAGGATGAGGATGATGAGGCCACACATGAAGAAGAGGAGGAGGAGGAGGAGGATGAGAGCAACGGGAGGAGGAGTACGATGAAGATTATGGACCTCCACCAACTCAAACATCTCGTGCATCTCACCAGCCAAGAGGAATCCAAGAAGAAGGATTTGCTGAGTCCGACCTTTTCCAGAGACCGGTTCTCGCCGCCCAAGAAGAAGACCAAGAGACTGCTCAAAGAGTAACGAGGACCGCATTCTCCAAGAGGGGAAGGAGGAAGAGGATGAGGATGATGAGGCCACACATGAAGAAGAGGAGGAGGAGGAGGAGGAGGATGAGAGCAACGGGAGGAGGAGTACGATGAAGATTATGGACCTCCACCAACTCAAACATCTCTGCATCTCACCACCAAGAGGAATCAAGAAGAAGGATTTGCCGAGTCCGACTCCTTTCCAGAGACCGTTCCTCGCCGCCCAAGAAGAAGACCAAGAGACTCTGCTCAAAGAGTAACGAGGACCGCATTCTCCAAGAGGGGAAGGAGGAAGAGGATGAGGATGATGAGGCCACATGAAGAAGAGGAGGAGGAGGAGGAGGATGAGAGCAACGGGAGGAGGAGTACGATGAAGATTATGGACCTCCACCAACTCAAACATCTCGTGCATCTCACCGCCAAGAGGAATCAAGAAGAAGGATTTGCTGAAGTCCGGGACTCCTTTCCAGAGACCGTTCCTCGCCGCCCAAGAAGAAGACCAAGAGACTCTGCTCAAAGAGTAACGAGGACCGCACTTCCAAGAGGGGAAGGAGGAAGAGGATGAGGATGATGAGGCCACACATGAAGAAGAGGAGGAGGAGGAGGAGGAGGATGAGAGCAACGGGAGGAGGAGTACGATGAAGATTATGGACCTCCACCAACTCAAACATCTCTGCATCTCACCGCCAAGAGGAATCAAGAAGAAGGATTTGCTGAGTCCGACCCTTTCCAGAGACCGTTCCTCGCCGCCCAAGAAGAAGACCAAGAGACTGCTCAAAGAGTAACGAGGACCGCATCTCCAAGAGGGGAAGGAGGAAGAGGATGAGGATGATGAGGCCACACATGAAGAAGAGGAGGAGAAGGAGGAGGATGAGAGCAACGGGAGGAGGAGTACGATGAAGATTATGGACCTCCACCAACTCAAACATCTCGTGCATCTCACCGGGCCAAGAGGAATCAAGAAGAAGGATTTGCTGAAGTCCGACTCCTTTCCAGAGACCGGTTCTCGCCGCCCAAGAAGAAGACCAAGAGACTCTGCTCAAAGAGTAACGAGGACCGCATTTCCAAGAGGGGAAGGAGGAAGAGGATGAGGATGATGAGGCCACACATGAAGAAGAGGAGGAGGAGGAGGAGGAGGAGGATGAGAGCAACGGGAGGAGGAGTACGATGAAGATTATGGACCTCCACCAACTCAAACATCTCGTGCATCTCACCAAGAGGAATCAAGAAGAAGGATTTGCTGAGTCCGACTCCTTTCCAGAGACCGTTCCTCGCCGCCCAAGAAGAAGACCAAGAGACTCTGCTCAAAGAGTAACGAGGACCGCATCTCCAAGAGGGGAAGGAGGAAGAGGATGAGGATGATGAGGCCACACATGAGGAAGAGGAGGAGGAGGAGGAGGAGGAGGATGAGAGCAACGGGAGGAGGAGTACGATGAAGATTATGGACCTCCACCAACTCAAACATCTCTGCATCTCACCAAGAGGAATCAAGAAGAAGGATTTGCTGAGTCCGACCCTTTCCAGAGACCGGTTCTCGCCGCCCAAGAAGAAGACCAAGAGACTCTGCTCAAAGAGTAACGAGGACCGCATTTCCAAGAGGGGAAGGAGGAAGAGGATGAGGATGATGAGGCCACACATGAAGAAGAGGAGGAGGAGGAGGAGGAGGAGGATGAGAGCAACGGGAGGAGGAGTACGATGAAGATTATGGACCTCCACCAACTCAAACATCTCGTGCATCTCACCGCCAAGAGGAATCAAGAAGAAGGATTTGCTGAGTCCGACCTTTCCAGAGACCGTTCCTCGCCGCCCAAGAAGAAGACCAAGAGACTCTGCTCAAAGAGTAACGAGGACCGCATTTCCAAGAGGGGAAGGAGGAAGAGGATGAGGATGATGAGGCCACACATGAAGAAGAGGAGGAGGAGGAGGAGGATGAGAGCAACGGGAGGAGGAGTACGATGAAGATTATGGACCTCCACCAACTCAAACATCTCTGCATCTCACCGCCAAGAGGAATCAAGAAGAAGGATTTGCTGAGTCCCACCCTTTCCAGAGACCGTTCCTCGCCGCCCAAGAAGAAGACCAAGAGACTCTGCTCAAAGAGTAACGAGGACCGCATTTCCAAGAGGGGAAGGAGGTAGAGGATGAGGATGATGAGGCCACACATGAAGAAGAGGAGGAGGAGGAGGAGGATGAGAGCAACGGGGAGGAGGAGTACGATGAAGATTATGGACCTCCACCAACTCAAACATCTCTGCATCTCACCGCCAAGAGGAATCAAGAAGAAGGATTTGCTGAGTCCCACCTTTCCAGAGACCGTTCCTCGCCGCCCAAGAAGAAGACCAAGAGACTCTGCTCAAAGAGTAACGAGGACCGCATTTCCAAGAGGGGAAGGAGGAAGAGGATGAGGATGATGAGGCCACACATGAAGAAGAGGAGGAGGAGGAGGAGGATGAGAGCAACGGGAGGAGGAGTACGATGAAGATTATGGACCTCCACCAACTCAAACATCTCTGCATCTCAGCCGCCAAGAGGAATCAAGAAGAAGGATTTGCTGAGTCCGACCCTTTCCAGAGACCGTTCCTCGCCGCCCAAGAAGAAGACCAAGAGACTGCTCAAAGAGTAACGAGGACCGTATTTCCAAGAGGGGAAGGAGGAAGAGGATGAGGATGATGAGGCCACACATGAAGAAGAGGAGGAGGAGGAGGAGGAGGATGAGAGCAACGGGAGGAGGAGTACGATGAAGATTATGGACCTCCACCAACTCAAACATCTCTGCATCTCAAATGGGCCAAGAGGAATCAAGAAGAAGGATTTGCCGAGTCCGACCCTTTCCAGAGACCGTTCCTCGCCGCCCAAGAAGAAGACCAAGAGACTCTGCTCAAAGAGTAACGAGGACCGCATCTCCAAGAGTGGTAGGAGGATGAGGATGAGGATGATGAGGCCACACATGAAGAAGAGGAGGAGGAGGAGGAGGAGGATGAGACCAACGAGGAGGAGGAGTACGATGAAGATTATGGACCTCCACCAACTCAAACATCTCTGCATCTCACCGCCAAGAGGAATCAAGAAGAAGGATTTGCTGAGTCCGACCCTTTCCAGAGACCGGTTCCTCGCCGCCCAAGAAGAAGACCAAGAGACTGCTCAAAGAGTAACGAGGACCGCATTCTCCAAGAGGGGAAGGAGGAAGAGGATGAGGATGATGAGGCCACACATGAAGAAGAGGAGGAGGAGGAGGAGGATGAGAGCAACGGGAGGAGGAGTACGATGAAGATTATGGACCTCCACCAACTCAAACATCTCTGCATCTCAGCCGCCAAGAGGAATCAAGAAGAAGGATTTGCTGAGTCCGACTCCTTTCCAGAGACCGTTCCTCGCCGCCCAAGAAGAAGACCAAGAGACTCGCTCAAAGAGTAACGAGGACCGCATCTCCAAGAGGGGAAGGAGGAAGAGGATGAGGATGATGAGGCCACACATGAAGAAGAGGAGGAGGAGGAGGAGGAGGAGGATGAGAGCAACGGGAGGAGGAGTACGATGAAGATTATGGACCTCCACCAACTCAAACATCTCTGCATCTCACCGGCCAAGAGGAATCAAGAAGAAGGATTTGCCGAAGTCCGACCCTTTCCAGAGACCGGTTCTCGCCGCCCAAGAAGAAGACCAAGAGACTGCTCAAAGAGTAACGAGGACCGCATCTCCAAGAGGGGAAGGAGGAAGAGGATGAGGATGATGAGGCCACACATGAAGAAGAGGAGGAGGAGGAGGAGGATGAGAGCAACGGGAGGAGGAGTACGATGAAGATTATGGACCTCCACCAACTCAAACATCTCTGCATCTCACCGGGCCAAGAGGAATCAAGAAGAAGGATTTGCTGAGTCCCACCCTTTCCAGAGACCGTTCCTCGCCGCCCAAGAAGAAGACCAAGAGACTCTGCTCAAAGAGTAACGAGGACCGCATCTCCAAGAGGGGAAGGAGGAAGAGGATGAGGATGATGATGCCACACATGAAGAAGAGGAGGAGGAGGAGGAGGATGAGAGCAACGGGAGGAGGAGTACGATGAAGATTATGGACCTCCACCAACTCAAACATCTCTGCATCTCACCGGCCAAGAGGAATCAAGAAGAAGGATTTGCTGAGTCCGACCCTTTCCAGAGACCGTTCCTCGCCGCCCAAGAAGAAGACCAAGAGACTCTGCTCAAAGAGTAACGAGGACCGCATTTCCAAGAGGGGAAGGAGGAAGAGGATGAGGATGATGAGGCCACACATGAAGAAGAGGAGGAGGAGGAGGAGGAGGATGAGAGCAACGGGAGGAGGAGTACGATGAAGATTATGGACCTCCACCAACTCAAACATCTCGTGCATCTCAACCGCCAAGAGGAATCCAAGAAGAAGGATTTGCTGAGTCCGGACCCTTTCCAGAGACCGTTCCTCGCCGCCCAAGAAGAAGACCAAGAGACTCTGCTCAAAGAGTAACGAGGACCGCATTTCCAAGAGGGGAAGGAGGAAGAGGATGAGGATGATGAGGCCACACATGAAGAAGAGGAGGAGGAGGAGGAGGAGGATGAGAGCAACGGGAGGAGGAGTACGATGAAGATTATGGACCTCCACCAACTCAAACATCTCTGCATCTCAGCCGCCAAGAGGAATCAAGAAGAAGGATTTGCCGAGTCCGACTCCTTTCCAGAGACCGGTTCTCGCCGCCCAAGAAGAAGACCAAGAGACTGCTCAAAGAGTAACGAGGACCGTATTTCCAAGAGGGGAAGGAGGAAGAGGATGAGGATGATGAGGCCACACATGAAGAAGAGGAGGAGGAGGAGGAGGATGAGAGCAACGGGAGGAGGAGTACGATGAAGATTATGGACCTCCACCAACTCAAACATCTCGTGCATCTCACCGGCCAAGAGGAATCAAGAAGAAGGATTTGCTGAGTCCGGACCTTTCCAGAGACCGTTCTCGCCGCCCAAGAAGAAGACCAAGAGACTCTGCTCAAAGAGTAACGAGGACCGCATCTCCAAGAGGGGAAGGAGGAAGAGGATGAGGATGATGAGGCCACACATGAAGAAGAGGAGGAGGAGGAGGAGGAGGATGAGAGCAACGGGAGGAGGAGTACGATGAAGATTATGGACCTCCACCAACTCAAACATCTCTGCATCTCACCGCCAAGAGGAATCAAGAAGAAGGATTTGCTGAGTCCGGACCTTTCAGAGACCGTTCCTCGCCGCCCAAGAAGAAGACCAAGAGACTCTGCTCAAAGAGTAACGAGGACCGCATTTCCAAGAGGGGAAGGAGGAAGAGGATGAGGATGATGAGGCCACACATGAAGAAGAGGAGGAGGAGGAGGAGGATGAGAGCAACGGGAGGAGGAGTACGATGAAGATTATGGACCTCCACCAACTCAAACATCTCGTGCATCTCACCGCCAAGAGGAATCAAGAAGAAGGATTTGCTGAGTCCGACTCCTTTCCAGAGACCGGTTCCTCGCCGCCCAAGAAGAAGACCAAGAGACTCGCTCAAAGAGTAACGAGGACCGCATTCTCCAAGAGGGGAAGGAGGAAGAGGATGAGGATGATGAGGCCACACATGAAGAAGAGGAGGAGGAGGAGGAGGATGAGAGCAACGGGAGGAGGAGTACGATGAAGATTATGGACCTCCACCAACTCAAACATCTCTGCATCTCACCGGCCAAGAGGAATCAAGAAGAAGGATTTGCTGAGTCCGACCCTTTCCAGAGACCGTTCCTCGCCGCCCAAGAAGAAGACCAAGAGACTGCTCCAAAGAGTAACGAGGACCGCATTCCAAGAGGGGAAGGAGGAAGAGGATGAGGATGATGAGGCCACACATGAAGAAGAGGAGGAGGAGGAGGAGGAGGATGAGAGCAACGGGAGGAGGAGTACGATGAAGATTATGGACCTCCACCAACTCAAACATCTCGGACATCTCAGCCGCCAAGAGGAATCAAGAAGAAGGATTTGCTGAAGTCCCACTCCTTTCCAGAGACCGGTTCTCGCCGCCCAAGAAGAAGACCAAGAGACTCTGCTCAAAGAGTAACGAGGACCGCATTTCCAAGAGGGGAAGGAGGAAGAGGATGAGGATGATGAGGCCACACATGAAGAAGAGGAGGAGGAGGAGGAGGATGAGAGCAACGGGAGGAGGAGTACGATGAAGATTATGGACCTCCACCAACTCAAACATCTCGTGCATCTCACCGCCAAGAGGAATCAAGAAGAAGGATTTGCTGAGTCCGACCCTTTCCAGAGACCGGTTCCTCGCCGCCCAAGAAGAAGACCAAGAGACTCTGCTCAAAGAGTAACGAGGACCGCATCTCCAAGAGGGGTAGGAGGAAGAGGATGAGGATGATGAGGCCACACATGAAGAAGAGGAGGAGGAGGAGGAGGATGAGAGCAACGGGAGGAGGAGTACGATGAAGATTATGGACCTCCACCAACTCAAACATCTCTGCATCTCACCGGCCAAGAGGAATCAAGAAGAAGGATTTGCTGAGTCCCACCTTTCCAGAGACCGTTCCTCGCCGCCCAAGAAGAAGACCAAGAGACTCGCTCAAAGAGTAACGAGGACCGTACTCTCCAAGAGGGGAAGGAGGAAGAGGATGAGGATGATGAGGCCACACATGAAGAAGAGGAGGAGGAGGAGGAGGAGGATGAGAGCAACGGGAGGAGGAGTACGATGAAGATTATGGACCTCCACCAACTCAAACATCTCGTGCATCTCACCGGCCAAGAGGAATCCAAAGAAGAAGGATTTGCTGAGTCCCACCCTTTCCAGAGACCGTTCCTCGCCGCCCAAGAAGAAGACCAAGAGACTCGCTCAAAGAGTAACGAGGACCATACTCTCCAAGAGGGGAAGGAGGAAGAGGATGAGGATGATGAGGCCACACATGAAGAAGAGGAGGAGGAGGAGGAGGAGGATGAGAGCAACGGGAGGAGGAGTACGATGAAGATTATGGACCTCCACCAACTCAAACATCTCGTGCATCTCACCACCAAGAGGAATCAAGAAGAAGGATTTGCTGAGTCCCACTCCTTTCCAGAGACCGGTTCTCGCCGCCCAAGAAGAAGACCAAGAGACTCTGCTCAAAGAGTAACGAGGACCGCATTTCCAAGAGGGGAAGGAGGAAGAGGATGAGGATGAGGAGGCCACACATGAAGAAGAGGAGGAGGAGGAGGAGGAGGATGACAGCTACGTGGAGGAGGATTAAGATGAAGATTATGGACCTCCACCAACTCAAACATCTCGTGCATCTCACCGCCAAGAGGAATCAAGAAGAAGGATTTGCTGAGTCCGACCCTTTCCAGAGACCGTTCCTCGCCGCCCAAGAAGAAGACCAAGAGACTCTGCTCAAAGAGTAACGAGGACCGCATTTCCAAGAGGGGAAGGAGGAAGAGGATGAGGATGATGAGGCCACACATGAAGAAGAAGAGGAGGAGGAGGAGGAGGATGAGAGCAACGGGAGGAGGAGTACGATGAAGATTATGGACCTCCACCAACTCAAACATCTCGTGCATCTCACTACCAAGAGGAATCCAAGAAGAAGGATTTGCTGAGTCCGACCCTTTCCAGAGACCGTTCCTCGCCGCCCAAGAAGAAGACCAAGAGACTGCTCAAAGAGTAACGAGGACCGTACTCTCCAAGAGGGGAAGGAGGAAGAGGATGAGGATGATGAGGCCACACATGAAGAAGAGGAGGAGGAGGAGGAGGAGGATGAGAGCAACGGGAGGAGGAGTACGATGAAGATTATGGATCTCCACCAACTCAAACATCTCGAGGCATCTCAAATCAAGAGGAATCAAGAAGAAGGATTTGCTGAGTCCCACCTTTCCAGAGACCGGTTCCTCGCCGCCCAAGAAGAAGACCAAGAGACTGCTCAAAGAGTAACGAGGACCGTATTTCCAAGAGGGGAATGAGGAAGAGGATGAGGATGAGGAGGCCACACATGAAGAAGAGGAGGAGGAGGAGGAGGATGAGAGCAACGGGAGGAGGAGTACGATGAAGATTATTGGCCTCCACCAACACAAACATCTCGTGCATCTCAAATGGCCAAGAGGAATCAAGAAGAAGGATTTGCTGAAGTCCGGACCCTTTCCAGAGACCGGTTCTCGCCGCCCAAGAAGAAGACCAAGAGACTCTGCTCAAAGAGTAACGAGGACCGCATTTCCAAGAGGGGAAGGAGGAAGAGGATGAGGATGATGAGGCCACACATGAAGAAGAGGAGGAGGAGGAGGAGGAGGATGAGAGCAACGGGAGGAGGAGTACGATGAAGATTATGGACCTCCACCAACTCAAACATCTCGTGCATCTCACCTGCCAAGAGGAATCAAGAAGAAGGATTTGCCGAGTCCGACTCCTTTCCAGAGACCGGTTCTCGCCGCCCAAGAAGAAGACCAAGAGACTGCTCAAAGAGTAACGAGGACCGTGACTCCAAGAGGGGAAGGAGGAAGAGGATGAGGATGAGGAGGCCACACATGAAGAAGAGGAGGAGGAGGAGGAGGAGGATGACAGCAACGGGGAGGAGTAGTACGATGAAGATTATGGACCTCCACCAACTCAAACATCTCTGCATCTCACCGGCCAAGAGGAATCAAGAAGAAGGATTTGCTGAGTCCGACTCCTTTCCAGAGACCGTTCCTCGCCGCCCAAGAAGAAGACCAAGAGACTCTGCTCAAAGAGTAACGAGGACCGCATTTCCAAGAGGGGAAGGAGGAAGAGGATGAGGATGATGAGGCCACACATGAAGAAGAAGAGGAGGAGGAGGAGGAGGATGAGAGCAACGGGAGGAGGAGTACGATGAAGATTATGGACCTCCACCAACTCAAACATCTCGTGCATCTCACCGGCCAAGAGGAATCAAGAAGAAGGATTTGCTGAGTCCGGACCTTTCCAGAGACCGGTTCTCGCCGCCCAAGAAGAAGACCAAGAGACTGCTCAAAGAGTAACGAGGACCATACCTCCAAGAGGGGAAGGAGGAAGAGGATGAGGATGATGAGGCCACACATGAAGAAGAGGAGGAGCAGGAGGAGGAGGCTGAGAGCAACGGGGAGGAGGAGTACGATGAAGATTATGGACATCCACCAACTCAAACATCTCTGCATCTCACCGCCAAGAGGAATCAAGAAGAAGGATTTCTGAGTCCGACCCTTTCCAGAGACCGTTCCTCGCCGCCCAAGAAGAAGACCAAGAGACTCGTTCAAAGAGTAACGAGGACCGTACCTCCAAGAGGGGAAGGAGGAAGAGGATGAGGATGATGAGGCCACACATGAAGAAGAGGAGGAGGAGGAGGAGGAGGAGGAGGATGAGAGCAACAGGGAGGAGGAGTACGATGAAGATTATGGACCTCCACCAACTCAAGCATCTCAGCATCTCACCGCCAAGAGGAATCAAGAAGAAGGATTTGCTGAGTCCCACTCCTTTCAGAGACCGTTCCTCGCCGCCCAAGAAGAAGACCAAGAGACTCGTTCAAAGAGTAACGAGGACCGTACCTCCAAGAGGGGAAGGAGGAAGAGGATGAGGATGATGAGGCCACACATGAAGAAGAGGAGGAGGAGGAGGAGGAGGAGGAGGATGAGAGCAACGGGGAGTATGAGTACGGTGAAGATTATGGACCTCCACCAACTCAAACATCTCTGCATCTCAAATGGCCAAGAGGAATCAAGAAGAAAGATTTGCTGAGTCCGCACCCTTCCAGAGACCGTTCCTCGCCGCCCAAGAAGAAGACCAAGAGACTCGCTCAAAGAGTAACGAGGACCGCATCTCCAAGAGGGGAAGGAGGAAGAGGATGAGGATGATGAGGCCACACATGAAGAAGAAGAGAAGGAGGAGGAGGAGGATGAGAGCAACGGGAGGAGGAGTACGATGAAGATTATGGACCTCCACCAACTCAAACATCTCGTGCATCTCACCGCCAAGAGGAATCAAGAAGAAGGATTAGCTGAGTCCCACCCTTTCCCAGAGACCGTTCCTCGCCGCCCAAGAAGAAGACCAAGAGACTCTGCTCAAAGAGTAACGAGGACCATACCTCCAAGAGGGGAAGGAGGAAGAGGATGAGGATGATGAGGCCACACATGAAGAAGAGGAGGAGGAGGAGGAGGATGAGAGCAACGGGAGGAGGAGTACGATGAAGATTATGGACCTCCACCAACTCAAACATCTCAGCATCTCACCGCCAAGAGGAATCAAGAAGAAGGATTTGAGTCCGACTCCTTTCCAGAGACCGTTCCTCGCCGCCCAAGAAGAAGACCAAGAGACTCGTTCAAAGAGTAACGAGGACCGTACCTCCAAGAGGGGAAGGAGGAAGAGGATGAGGATGATGAGGCCACACATGAAGAAGAGGAGGAGGAGGAGGAGGAGGAGGAGGATGAGAGCAACGGGGAGGAGGAGTACGATGAAGATTATGGACCTCCACCAACTCAAACATCTCAGGCATCTCAAATTGTCAAGAGGAATCAAGAAGAAGGATTTGCTGAAGTCCGACCCTTTCCAGAGACCGGTTCTCGCCGCCCAACAAGAAGACCGAAGAGACTCGTTCAAAGAGTAACGAGGACCGTACCTCCAAGAGGGGAAGGAGGAAGAGGATGAGGATGATGAGACCACACATGAAGAAGAGGAGGAGGAGGAGGAGGAGGAGGACGATGAGAGCAACGGGGAGGATGAGTACGGTGAAGATTATGGACCTCCACCAACTCAAACATCTCAGGCATCTCAGCTGCCGAAGAGGAATCCGAAGAAGAAAGATTTGCCGAAGTCCGCACCTTTCCAGAGACCGGTTCCTCGCCGCCCAAGAAGAAGACCAAGGGACTCTGCTCAAAGAGTAACGAGGACCGCATTTCCAAGAGGGGAAGGAGGAAGAGGATGAGGATGATGAGGCCACTCATGAAGAAGAGGAGGAGGAGGAGGAGGAGGATGAGAGCAACGGGGAGGAGGAGTACGATGAAGATTATGGACCTCCACCAACTCAAACATCTCAGCATCTCACCGGCCAAGAGGAATCAAGAAGAAGGATTTGCTGAGTCCGAACCCTTTCCAGAGACCGGTTCCTCGCCGGCCCAAGCAGAAGACCGAAGAGACTCGTTCAAAGAGTAACGAGGACCATACCTCCAATAGGGGAAGGAGGAAGAGGATGAGGATGATGAGGCCACACATGAAGAAGAGGAGGAGGAGGAGGAGGAGGATGAGAGCAACGGGGAGGAGGAGTACGATGAAGATTATGGACCTCCACCAACTCAAACATCTCGTGCATCTCACCGGCCAAGAGGAATCAAGAAGAAGGATTTGCCGAGTCCGACTCCTTTCCAGAGACCGTTCCTCGCCGTCCAAGAAGAAGACCAAGAGACTCGCTCAAAGAGTAACGAGGACCGTACTCTCCAAGAGGGGAAGGAGGAAGAGGGTGAGGATGATGAGGCCACACATGAAGAAGAGGAGGAGGAGGAGGAGGATGAGAGCAACGGGAGGAGGAGTACGATGAAGATTATGGACCTCCACCAACTCAAACATCTCAGCATCTCACCGGCCAAGAGGAACTGAGAAGAAGGATTTGCCGAAGTCCCACCCTTTCCAGAGACCGTTCCTCGCCGCCCAAGAAGAAGACCAAGAGACTCTGCTCAAAGAGTAACGAGGACCGCATTTCCAAGTGGGGAAGGAGGAAGAGGATGAGGATGATGAGGCCACACATGAAGAAGAGGAGGAGGAGGAGGAGGATGAGAGCAACGAGGAGGAGGAGTACGATGAAGATTATGGACCTCCACCAACTCAAACATCTTAGGCATCTCAAACCGGCCAAGAGGAATCCAAGAAGAAGGATTTGCTGAGTCCGACCTTTCCAGAGACCGTTCCTCGCCGCCCAAGAAGAAGACCAAGAGACTGCTCAAAGAGTAACGAGGACCGTACCTCCAAGAGGGGAAGGAGGAAGAGGATGAGGATGATGAGGCCACACATTTAGAAGAGGAGGAGGAGGAGGAGGAGGAGGATGAGAGCAACGGGGAGGAGGAGTACGATGAAGATTATGGACCTCCGCCAACTCAAACATCTCAGGCATCTCACCGGCCAAGAGGAATCCAGAAGAAGGATTTGCCGAAGTCCGACCTTTCCAGAGACCGGTTCCTCGCCGCCCAAGAAGAAGACCAAGAGACTCTGCTCAAAGAGTAACGGGGACCGTACCTCCAAGAGGGGAAGGAGGAAGAGGATGAGGATGACGAGGCCACACATGAAGAAGAGGAGGAGGAGGAGGAGGATGAGAGCAACGAGGAGGAGGAGTACGATGAAGATTATGGACCTCCACCAACTCAAACATCTCGTGCATCTCACCGCCGATGAGGAATCAAGAAGAAGGATTTGCCGAAGTCCTACCCTTTCCAGAGACCGGTTCCTCGCCGGCCCAAGAAGAAGACCGAAGAGACTCGTTCAAAGAGTAACGAGCACCGTACCTCCAAGAGGGGAAGGAGGAAGAGGATGAGGATGATGAGGCCACACATTTAGAAGAGGAGTTGGAGGAGGAGGAGGAGGATGAGAGCAACGGGGAGGAGGAGTACGATGAAGATTATGGACCTCCACCAACTCAAACATCTCAGGCATCTCACCGGGCCAAGAGGAATCCGAGAAGAAGGATTTGCTGAGTCCGGACCCTTTCCAAGAACTGCCCTCGCCGCCCAAGAAGAAGACCAAGAGACTCTGCTCAAAGAGTAACGGGGACCGTACTCTCCAAGAGGGGAAGGAGGAAGAGGATGAGGATGATGAGGCCACACATGAAGAAGAGGAGGAGGAGGAGGAGGATGAGAGCAACGGGAGGAGGAGTACGATGAAGATTATGGACCTCCACCAACTCAAACATCTCGTGCATCTCAAATGCCAAGAGGAACTGGAGAAGAAGGATTTGCTAAGTCCCACCTTTTCCAGAGACCGTTCCTCGCCGCCCAAGAAGAAGACCGAAGAGACTCGTTCAAAGAGTAACGAGCACCGTACCTCCAAGAGGGGAAGGAGCAAGTGATTATGCTCTTCGATACTTGGCTCTTTTAGTTTGGTTGAACTTGTCTAGTGGTTGTAGAACTATGTGTTTGCTATTTGTGGATCTATGTTTTTGAAATGTTCTATGCACTTCAAGTTATCTTAATATGGATCTATGTGATGCCCAAATTTAATTGATTAAAATCTATGATATTGCTGTCATATTTGTGAAACTTGTTGTGATATTGAATTTGAAAACAAACAACCAAATGAACTTGGAAAAACAAAACAGAGGACCCTACCTGGCGGCATGGTTACACAACCTACCACCAGTCTCCATGACGGTAGGGTGAACCTACCGCCAGGGCCCTTGCATATTTCGTTACAGGAACTTTATACGGCAAAACACAGGACCCTACCGCCAGGAGCCCTGGTGGTAGGATCGCATACCATCGCCATGGGTCCCGGCGGTAGGGTGGACCTACCGCTGTAAGAGTAGCATATTTCGTTCTGTAATGCCCGGTTGGCAAAACCAAGACACCTTACCGCCAGGTCTCTGGCGGTAGGGTTAGATACCTACCGCCAGTGTTTCGATTTAAAAGGTACTTATCCACGCTGTCGGCGGTGACGGCCGCCGCTTCTTCCGGCCACACCTACTCAAGCGGTAGGTCGTTTGAACCCTACCGCCAGGAGCTCTGGCGGTAGCAAAAGGGTCAAATCCCGAAAATATTTTAAAGTGAGGTCAGATCCTGAATTTGTTTGAAAAAAGGGTCAAAACACGAAATTTAGCCGCGTAATGGCACTGTGGCGCCGCATCTAGCCCCTTGTTTCAAAATTCAAGGGGCGGAGATTTGCTAAGGGCTTCTTTGATTCAAAGGAATTCTATAGGATTTTTGAAGGATTGAAATCCTTTGGGATTTTTCCTATGTTTGTCCTTTGATTCATAGGATTGAATCCCATAGGAATTTTTCCTATGGAATCTTTTGTACTACATTTCATAGAAATCTAACATCCACTCCAACCTCTTTTTACAATTCCTTTGCTTTTCCCGTGACATCAAACAGTCCTTGCTAATCCTATAGAATTCAAGTGGCCATGCCATTTCAATCCTATACTTTTCCTATTCCTGCGATTTCAAAATCCTGCGAATCAAAGAGGCCTTAAAATGCAGCCTTTGGGTCGTCCTTGGCGCACGCACACGTGTCGAGCGTCCAGTGGAGCGTGCCTCCCTCCTGCTCCTGTGTAGTACACGCACCGGTAGCCCCCGCACTAGCGTCTCCTCCCCGTGCGTACCCCCGTGGGCCATCGATGTCAGTAGGCAGAGGACCGACGGGTGGACTCATAGACCAGTCGCAAAAAAATCATCTCCCTCCACCCTCACTCAGGCTTCCAGGGGAAGGAAGGAAGGAAGGAAGGAAAGGAGCACGCGACGCGACGCGACGCCGCCGGCGGCCGGGCAATCGCGGCGCCCCTCCGGCGACGTATCAAAAGGAAGGTTTCGTTTGCTCTCCGCGTATCGGATCCCTCTTTGATTCATCTGCCACCCTCTTCCTCTCCGCCCGCCTATGCGGTGGTGCGCGCTCCTAACGCCGGCCGTCGCGCTTCTGCAGTTGCCTTCGACGACGCGCGGGAGACGGCGAGGGGGCCCAGCCCAGCACAGCAAGCTTAAGGCCCAGTTGCGTGGAGGGAACCAAGTACCAACCCTAGACACGCAGGTAAAATCCAACTTCATCACCTCAACCAAAAAAAAAAAAAGAAGGTAAAATCCAACTGCGTCTCCACTCTCCAGCGACCGCTGATAAGTCGGTAAGTATGATTTTTTTTTTTTTGACGGCAGATTTTGGATTTGGTATTTATTACTCTGTCCAGCTGATTTCACACCGCAAAATAAAATAGAATGGCCACTAATTAGCACTGTACCTTCTTAATTAGCACTGTACTAATTAGCGGTGATTTTGTATGTATTATTTTGGCATTCCATGATTCTCTGTGCTTGATTGTATTGACAGATGAGCTTTGTTAGTTCGCACCGTGAATTTCCTGACGGTTTACATGCTTCTGCAACAACTTTAGCTCTTTCTTTTCTCCATGTTTTTTTTGTTATCTACATATAGTCTGATTGATGCTCTCTGGCACTTCAAATAACAATGTTCAGCGTTATATATATATATATATATATATAGTCTGCAATTGTCTTTGTTCTGTCGAATACATTTTCTTTCCTTGTTTCAAGTTTGTGATTCACTAGTTTTACCCCACTTGTGTTGTATTTGGAGAATTAATTTTGTTTTTTCAAAGGGCCTCACAGCGCCCAGTTTCACTCTTGAAACTGACTTCTCCAACACAGCATTCAACATGTAAAGCATCCATCTACTGGATTCTCATCCGTTTCTAACTAATTCGCTCCTTCCAAAACATGAATTTAGATTCAAGCGTGACATTCAGAAGCAGTCAAGATGGTGCAGTTCGCAGCAGCAGACCTCCGCCAAGTTATGGACAAGAAAAATAACATTCGTAACATGTCTGTGATTGCTCATGTGAACCATGGTATGTCTGCATACCGATGTTTTGATTATGTGGTCCGGTCTTCTATAGCTTGTCCATACTTTATGTTGTTTTTTTAACAATTGTTGCTTACTTTGGGTTGGTGTGATATTTTATTGCGCAGCATAGCATGTTTACACCTCTTTTTTTTTGCTAGATTATAATTTTATCTCTTAAAATACCAGTTGGTCTGAATTTGGCAATGTGGAATTCTTATTAGCTTATTATTGTCTTTAACATGATTTTCAAAGAAAAGTAAAATGCAATTCAGGAGTTGCTAACTTGTTTGTTCCTTTCAGTTAGCGGGTCCGATTATTTTAGAATTCAAAATGTACTTGGTTGTTGTTCTGAAGTAAATGGGTGCGATTATTTCGATAATCAATACGTCACCTTTTTACTTTGCATTACTGTATATAAGTATGTGGCATTATGCGGTTTAGTTCCTGTTTATGTATGTTCATCAACCAGTTTGTTAACTCCTTTTTTTTGTTACTCCCTGAAAGTTTCTAAGATATGTATGCTGTCTTTTCGAATGTGTTCTCTAATTGTGCAATATATGACCTGCTGCAATTTTATTTACTCATTGCAGGCAAGTCCACACTTATAGATTCTCTTGTCATAGCTGCTGGGATTATTAGACAGGAGGCTGGTGATGTTCCCATGACTGATACTCGTGTAGATGAAGCAGAGCGTCGTATTTCCATCAAAGCCACCGGAATCTCTCTTTTGTATGAAATGAATGACGAGTCACTCAAGGCTCACAAGGGTGAGAGAGATGGGAACAAATACTTGATTAACCTTATTGATTCACCTGGGCACGTTGATTTTTCTTCTGAAGTCTCAGCTGCTCTTCGTATTTCTGATGGTGCTCTGGTGGTAATTGATTCTATCGAGGGTGTCTGTGTGCAAACTGAAAGTGTGCTCTGCCAAGCTCTTGGTGAGATGGTTAGGCCTGTACTGTGTCTGAATAAGATGGATGAATTATTTCCTGGGCTTCAAGGTGAAGTTGTGAAGCATAAATTTACAGGTGAGCAAACATACCAGATTCTGAACAATGTCATTCAGAATGCCAATGCCACTATGGCAACACATGGAGACGCCCGCCTTGGAGATGTCCAGTTCTACCCCGAGAAGGGAAATGTGGCATTCTCTGCTGGATTACACGGCTGGGCTTTTACACTGACTAGCTTTGCTAAGGTGTATGCTCAAGGTGGGTGTGGAAGAATCTTATATGGTTAAGAAGCTTTGGGGCGACAACTTTTATGACCACACCACAAAGAAATGGACCAAGGAGAAGACCAGTTCCAAAACTTGTAAAAGAGGATTTGTCATGTTCATCTATGATCAAATCGAAAGAGTGATCCAAGCCTGCATGGAGAACCAGAAAGATGAATTGCGGAGAATGTTGCAGAAGGTTGGGGTGAACTTGACGGATGATGAGAAAAACCTAACAGGCATGGCTCTTGTGAAGTGTGTCATGAAAACTTGGCTCCCAGCCAGTACTGCTCTGCTTGAGATGATGATCTGCCACCTCCCCTCTCCGTTAGAAGCACAGAAATATCGTGTGGAGAACCTGTATGAGGGCCCCCTTGATGATAAATACGCAGAAGCTATTAAAGAATGTGACCCTGAAGGTCCTCTTATGCTGTACGTTTCCAAGATGGTCCCAGCATCTGATGTGGGCAGATTTTTCGCGTTTGGTCGTGTCTTCTCCGGAAGGATTGCAGCTGGCATGAAGGTCCGGGTCATGGGGCCTTCCTATGTCCCCGGCATGGAAACTGATTTGCACGTGGAGTCTGTCCAGCGTACCATTATATGGATGGGAAAGAAGCAATGTGACGTTCCGGATGTTCCTTGCGGTAATACTGTTGGTTTGATTGGTCTGGATGCATGTATAATAAAGAGTGCTACCCTGACAAGCGAGAAGGAGGTTGTTGCACGCCCAATCAGAGCCATGAAGTTCTCTGTATGCCCTCTGATGTTTGTTACAGTTAACTGCAAGGTTCCGACCGATGTTCCCAAACTTGTACAAGGTTTGAAGCGTCTGGCGATGTCTGACCCCGTGGTTCTGTGCAGCCAGGTAGAGCCTGGTACCTATACGGTTGCTGGAGTGGGAGAACTTCATCTGGAAATTTGCTTGAAAGATCTACAGGAAAACTTTATGGATGGTGTTGAAGTTGCTGTTTCCAGTCCGCCTATTGTTTCCTTCCGTGAGACTGTCCGCAAGTCTTGTGATCCTGTTGAGAAAAAGTTCAGAAACAATCAAATCCGATACAGCTTGTCTGTGGTAGCCCGCCCCTTGGATGAAAAAGTAGTCGAGGCTATTGAGGATGGTCGCTTGGGTCCACGTACTGACCATGCGGTACGATCTGAGATCCTTGCTAAGCATGGTTGGGATAAGGATCTTGGCGATAAGATTTGGTGCTTTGGTCCTGATGCTGTTGGCCCCAATGTGATTGTTAATAGGTGCAAGGTAATACAGAATCTGGAGTTAGCGAAGAAAGTTATCGTGGCTGGCTTCGAGATGGTGGCAAAAGAAGGCGCATTGGCAAAAGAAAGGATGCATGGCATATGCTTTGAGGTTCATAATGTTAATATACATGCTGATGAAGCATTGAGAGGTACAACTGCTCAGCTCAATGAGATGGTTAGGACAGCACTTATTGAGTCTCAGCTCGCTGCCAAGCCAAGGCTTCTCGAACCCACCTACATTGTGGCGATCCAGTGCCCTAAGAGTGCCCTCAGCACTATCTACGGAATTCTCCACCAGAGGAATGGTTCTGTGTATGAGGAGTTTGTGAGAGAAGGCACGATGCTACACATCCTGAAGGCTTACGTTCCAGTTTATGATTCCTTTGGCCTCTCCAAGGCAATCAGTGCTGCAACATCTAAGCTGGTCACCCCGCAGTGTATTTTTGGATATTGGAGCGACATGTGCTCTGATCCTTTCCAGGCAAATGCGCCAGCTGGGCAAATGGTCTTGGATATCCGCGAGAGGAAGAAGATGGGCAGGCCCTCCTTCCAGAAGTAGCCCTGGCTTTCCTTGCTTCAGTGTATGTTGTTGTTATCTGACATCTTCCGAGGTATATTATCTACTAATTGATGTTGAATTACTTAATATTGCTCCTGGATATGGTATTAATACTTTTGATACGATACTTGTGGTTCTTTGATGCTGTAAGTATGCTGAGGTTTAGCAACATGCTGAAATTTGTATCTTCAGGTCAAGCAGGCACAATTTTCTTGTAGATATGCCTGCCTAGCTTAGATTTTGTGCTGCAAGTAGACACATAATCCTAGTTAGATTTGTCGCAGAATTTGTTTGGGAGACATATCTCCTGATTTGGTGGCGACTTCCGAGGGATTTTGCAGGTTCTTTATGCAAAGCAGGGGAATCAATAGCCAGATCTGTTTTTTTTCTCCCTTGTTTGGACTTCATACTCTGTTAGGAACTTTGATTGTTTTTGTTGCACTGAACCAAATAGAGAAATGCATAGTTTTGTCCTGATTTAGCTTCAGATAATAATGTCAGAAAAGCAAATTGGTCTTGTTCTACCGCACATGTTCCATTTATCATGATTAGATCGCACATGTTCAAATTGTCATGTTACTTTGGACTTTTTATTGATGAAATGATGTTGATGCCACAATGGTCGCATGCCTTGCGTTTTCCCCGCCCAAGCATGCAATCCCTTGAGATAAAGCATGACTGATAGTTCCAGTCACAGATGTGCACTAGCAAACTGTTTAGTGTTACTGCTCGAAGCCGACTTTGCTGGTAGAGCAAGGCAGCTCGGTTGGTTAGTGAGGCCGGCAGCCTTCTGTTGTTCATCTAGTCCTGGGGGTGATTGTGAAAAATAGTGTACAGCCTGTGCCGGCAGGAGCATAATAACATCGCCGCCAGAAAGTGCAGGGCTATTCAGTTATTCACTGTGGTGTATGTATATATCTGTGTGTGTGCACACTTTCTTCAGTGCTGTTCTCACTGCGATTATGTTTTGTGGTGCAACTGCAGTTATGTTTTGTGGTGCATTGCAGCTCATGCATGGTACCGTATGTGATATGATGTCGTGCCTGATTCGGATTCTGTGGTTTCCCCCTTGCAGTGCGCTCTTCGCCTTGCTAGATGCAGTGCTGGGGTTCGCTTCACTTGATCGATCGTCAACGACATCTATCACCCCACAGCTAGGTAGGTCTAGTGGAACTGACTTTCACACTGAGCTGAACTGTTTAGCGTCAGTCGTCGCCCGCCGCAAGTGTTAAGAAGGAACTTAATTGGCGTCAATGTACGTACCTGATGTCGCGTCTTTGCTCAGCAAGTGCTGGCTGTAGAGGATTTTGCTGCTCTACATCTCCTTCCCGATCGAGTGCCCTAGTTTTTGCTGAATGCTTACTACATGCCATGTGTACTGATCTTTGTGGATGGGCTCCGTTGCTCTGCAAGTGCTAGCTGTAGAGGATCTTGCATGCTACCCTACTTTTTGCTGAATGTTTGGTTCCCATTTTGGCCAGTCATGTTATTGTACTCGTTGCTTCCGTTTTACTCGTCGTGGTTTTAGTTTTAATTTGCACTAAAACCACGTCGTGGTTTTAGTTCAAATTTTAACTAAAACCACGACGAGTAAATCGGAACGGAGGGAGTAGTAGTAGAATTGATATCAGTGGATGGAGTCTGTCTGTAGTGTCTACTCTTCCTTCGATCGCGGGTAACATCCACCCTCCGTCCAACCTCCTTCAAGATGCATGCTTATACCTCCTACGTGTCCCCTGTTTTTTTTCCCATTCTAGTTTTTTCGCTGTACCTTCACAAAATTTGGGAAAATCTTTTCTTTTCATCAAGTTTTGATTGCTCACCATGCTACGACACATGGTAAACGGGAGAGAACTTATACTAAAATGTTTGACTGCAGTCCACAGATATTTGAATAGTTGTTGTTTGTTTTAATAAAATTTAGGTCACAGGTATTCAAATGATTTCAAGCAGAATTCATGAGATTTTATTTAAATACATTTTTAGGGAGAAGAAAAACGCCCTCCAAAAAAAAGAACCTAGCTTTTATAAAAGCTCGATATGTCTACCCAGGAAACCGGCCGGTTCACAAGAGTATCATAACAACGCAGGCGGCTTATTTCACGCGGCTAGGCTGGGCTGGTCAATTCGGACCAGTTTGTATTTCATTTTTAGCACCTTCCCTTTTTGGCAACTTTTGAACAAATGTGTCTAACTTCCACAGAAATGCAGACCCGAGCTTTGGGATTTAAACTTTTTTGGGAAATTAAAACTTTTGATGTTTCGGGAAATCAATCTTTTATAAGTTTTAACTTTTGGAAAGTTGTGGGAAAGTGAGGGTTGAAAACTTCGAAATCTTGCATTTTCTGAAACTTGAGAAATCCAAAAATTTCACAATGTAACCTTTCGAAAACCTTTACAAACTGCTGACATATTGAACTTACAAATTTTGAAATTTCATAATTTGTGAATATTTCGTAAGATAGAGCCACGTGGGCCAAATATGAGAGAAATAAAAACCACACCACATGTGCAATATAGAAGAGGTGAGAGAGTAAAACAGGGGGAACCCCATGCGGTGGGCCCCATAACATGCACTATATCGAATACTAGCAAATTACTCCATGACCAGATTAATGACACGAAAACAATCAAAATTACAGTCCATTTTCAGCTCTTTTTTTTTAGAGTACGTCTAGGCGTATCATAGCTTTATAGAAGACAGAATTTGAGTTACAAGAAACTACACGCTGCGAACAACGAGCATCGCACAAACACCACACCCGAACAAGGAAATGACGAACAACTCCGCGGAGCAAGCTACTCCCTCCGTTCCTAAATATAAGTCTTTGTAGAGATTTCACTATGGACCACATATGGATATATATGCATTTTAGAGTGTAGATTCACTCATTTTGCTCCGTATGTAGTTCATAGTGGAATCTTTACAAAGACTTATATTTAGGAATGGAGGGAGTAGAACGCAAAAGAGCCTATCCTAATCGAAACACAACATTGCGTCTCAACCGACAGCGGACACTTCCGAAGAACACCAACTTCCGCGGAACTTCACTTGTCGACGCACCATCCACTCTTAACGCCCAAGAAGAAGTGGCAAGTGGGTGGCAGGACTCGATCCGGTCCGAGGAAGACGACGTCTTAGACATATTGGCGACGGGCGTACATAGCGCCGCAGAGGATCAAGGAGGACAGCGGCTAACACCGGAGAGCGACGAGGAGCCAGCTATGTCTCCAAACACAATGCTCCCAACAGAGGAACGACGTCGAGGACACCGCCATTGTGCTGACCCAACCGAATCAAGGCTTTCGCCGGGAGACAACCACAACTCCAAGCAAGCGAGGGACATGACGAACTTGCCTCGACGATGCCTCCAAGGAGGGGAATGACACCCACGGGTGCCATCGCCGCCGGCCTGACGAAAGTCAAGCAAGATTTTCATCCGCAAGTCGCACCTCACCACACCGCCTAGAATTGGGCAACGTTGTCCCAGAAGCTTCCACCGTCGCCACCGCATCTCTTCACCAACATAGTTGCAACTCCAGGGGCCACCGACCGGACGCACAACAAGGAGAACACCGGCCACACCAACAAGGCCCCGCCTGGACAAGGAACCGCAGCCGCCCCCACACCTCTGGCAAGGTCCGAGATGCCCGCAACAGCCATCGCCCACTCCAAGGGACAACCTTGCGATGCCTGGACCCGCAACTCCGCGAAGCCAGGCAGCAGCACCGGGAGAGAACCACCGCTCCTCACACCACACAGATGTGGCCGGCGGCTCACT
This sequence comes from Aegilops bicornis, assembly GCA_021605145.1. Taxonomy (NCBI): domain Eukaryota; kingdom Viridiplantae; phylum Streptophyta; class Magnoliopsida; order Poales; family Poaceae; genus Aegilops; species Aegilops bicornis. The sequence goes on from CM038669.1 coordinate 14,027,606, forward strand.
GCTCACCAAGACTCCATCTTGGCCGAGCCTCACAGCGCCGCCGGCACCAACCCGGCCACGGACTCGCACTGCAGCCTCCCAGCCACGCCATTCCCCTCGTTGCCGCGACATTTCTAGCCGTGTCGCAGCCCCTTATTGGCGGTTGTTCGTGAAAGCCTGTCCAAGATTTCAGGCACGTTCCAAAATAAATTCGCACAAATCGTTCCAACAGTGTTTTTTTTTTTTTGCGGGGGAATGTTCCAACAATTATACATTCCGCACCATTTGTTTTTCAGAAAAAAAAAAGGATTTCGTATGGTTTCAGAAGTGATCCAATAAAAAGTTCAGTTTGCTTTTGTCATTGTGCAGCCGTGTGGAGGTGGAGGAGCCCGCGCTGGAGCAAGAAGAGCCTCGACGTCGTGGGAGGGGAAAAACAAGGTGCGGGAGGAGCGCATGCCGGCCACTCGTGGCACAGTCGACCGCAGCCTCGTCAGCAGTTCCAGTGTTGACCCCGCCACGTCAGCAGACCACGCATGCATGTGCCCATATTGAACACGAGGCATGACCGATGTGTCAACAAAAAAAACACGAGGCATGACCGTCTCTCACACAAACACCACCTCGCGCTCGTGATAATTAGGCGGACAATGTAGGATTTGTTCCCGCAAAAACAAAAATGTAACCAACATCTTGGCTCGGCTCTACACCCTTGGGTTTTTGTTTCTTTGAAACTACACCCATGGAGTTTGGGGCAGTTTTCGCCATTCGTTAATAAAAAAAAAGAAAAATAAAAGAATATTGTAGGACACCACAATGTAAAGGACCGGTTAGGCGTCAGGTGACTGCAAACTCAATTTGGGCCAGGCGATTCGTTATGAGCCATCGGATGCAAGATGGATGGTCAGATCGACTTCTTCAACTCCAACCCAACCTGATCATGTTCATCTTCTTCCCGAAAAACCGCCCATCGCATCACCTCCCACGCCTCAAGGGCGGTGGTGCTCCCGTGCTAGCCTCGCCGCCCCCTCCCCTCAACTGCCTCCCACCACCGTGCTGCCACCGCCCCAAGCTATCCCTCTAACCCCGGTGACACCGGTTTCTTTTTCTCTCTGTGAACCTGCACCACCCACCACACCCTTAAGATAGATAATGAGACCGCCTTCCACCCTAACATAGATACCAGGGGCGCCTGTCACCCTACGATAGACCCGGAGGCTTCTCCGTCGAGCCAATGGCTACTCCTTCCCTCCGGCGGCTGCTTTCTTCTATAAAAAAAAATGACTAACCCAGATATAATTTAGATGCGACTTACAAGTAACTAAACTGGCACATAAAACACAACATTTGTGAACCATTTTACTGAAAGTCCCAATAATGGATTGTTGGGGATATAACTATTAGGTATGACCCGCCCAGGAGACCAGGTTATACCTATGAGGATTCTTGATATGAAGCCCACATGGATATTAAAGATGGCGGTTCACAAGCAAGGGCCCAAGGCCCAAAGGCGACTTAAGGCCCAGGGGTAAACCGCCATATATGTAAGACTTGTATTGTAAGGCATGTAAAGATAGTCACCGAGCCGGACATGTTGTCTATGAGCCGGTCGTGACTCCGTGAGCCGCTGGGCGTCAACCTGTGTATATAAAGGGACGACCCAGCGGCGGTTCAGGACAAGAGATAACAGATCGAAAGCTAGGTCAAGCGGATTCGTTCCGTGGTAATTGAGACATAAGCAATACCACCTCAAACTGGATTAGGCCTTTACCTTCACCGCAAGGGGCCGAACCAGTATAAACTCTTGTGTCCTTTGTCCCGTTTAACCCCTTTAAGCTAACCTAGTTGCGATGGCTCCACGACTAAGTCCTTACGCTAGGACATCTGCCGTGACTATTCCGCGACTAAGCCCTTTCTATTCTCCTTCGGAATTTGCTTACGAGCCTGCGACCACCACTCAGCAACCTTGTCATCCGTCGTAGGTACCAAGGTGGTATTGATCCTGGCCCAGAGGAAACAACAGTGCCAAACTTGCCGAGCGAAGACGCAACGGAGCAAGATGTGATCAACCGAGTCTTCTTCTTGGGCGCAGACGTAGCAAGCAGAGGCTTGGTCTTCCAGTCCGTGTCATACCCGTCGATCTGCTGTCCAAAGCCGGTATTGTGTGTGGCAAGCCACATGAACATCTTGCAAGATAGGGGCGCCTAACATTTCCAGATTGCCGGGGCCGGGGTGAAGCAAGGACTACCATGCCACAACATGTCATATGTCGATCGCGAGGTATAGGAGCCGCTATTGTTCCATCTCCATATGGGGGTATCGCTTTGCATCGGATCTAGGACCATGTTGATCATAATTTCCCAAAGATGGATGATCTGTAGCATCCCATCTACGGAGAGATCTCCAATGATGTCATTTCCCCATTGATGAGACAACAGAGCCTCACGGACGGTGCGCCTATTCACCACTTGTGTGCGGACTCGCTGAAAGACTAAGGGCGCGAGCTCTTCCATAGATGATCCCTCGATCCAACGGTCCTTCCAGAATAGAATGCGCTCTCCGTTTCCCACCTTCCAATGAACTAGGCTGTTGAAAGCCACCCGCACCTTGGCATCCATTTCCAGCGGCAAGCCCTACCAGGGTCTGGCCTCATCAGTGCGTTTAAGCCATTCCCATCTCAATCTCAAAGCCAGCCCGTGCTTGCTCAGGTCCAATACTCCCAGACCACCAAGTTGCTTGGGCCGGCAAACCCTTTGCCAAGAGACAAGACACTTGCCTCCATGAATTTGCTCCGAGCCCGCCGAAAAGAAAGCATGGCAGCCTTTAGCCACTCGATCCAGCACCCATTTTGGCGCGTCTGCCGCCAGCATGGTGTGTGGGTCTAGCTCTGATCACAGCTAGACCCACACACCACATGTCGTGGCACATGGATGCCTTTCTGTGCAAATATCTTGGTATGCAGCTCTCTATCAAGCAGCTCACTCGTTCAGACTGGCAGCCAATGGTGGATGATGTGCTAAACTTCTTACCAGGATGGCAGCGTGGGATGGTTACGAGACCTGGTAGGCTAATTCAGGTGGCGAATACACGACCATGCAAAAAGAGCTCCTTGAGGCCATTCGAGTCCACAAACCGCCTAAATCTTCACATCATTCTCCTATCTAGATAGGCATTGCTTTTGTCTGCCGCATTCAAGATGAGATTAAAATGTCCAATAACTAACCACCGGCCAAGGCAAAGCATGCGCCGTGCGGATAGCTCCTCCCTGAATTGGATCTTCTCATGATCCTCTTGTTGGGGAACGTAGTAATTTCAAAAAAAATTCCTACGCACACGCAAGATCATGGTGATGGCATAGCAACGAGAGGGGAGAGTATTGTCCACGCACTCGTGAGACCGTAAGCGGAAGCGTTATGACAACGCTGTTGATGTAGTCATACGCCTTCACGATCCGACCGATCCAAGTACCGAACGTCACGGCACCTCCGAGTTCAGACACGCTCAGCTCGATGACGATCCCCGACTCGATCCAGCAAAGTGTCGGGATGAGTTCCACAAGACGACGGGCGCAGGACGATGATGATGCTCTATCAAGCAGGGCTTCGCCTAAACTCCGCGACGATATGACCGAGGTGGAATATAGTGGAGGGGGGCACCGCACACGGCTAAGGAACGATCACGTAGATCAACTTGTGTGTCCTGGAGTGCCCCCCTGCCCCCGTATATAAAAGAGGGAGGGGGAGGTGCGGCCGGCCCCAAGGGGTGCGCCTGGAGGAGTCCTACTCCCACTGGGAGTAGGACTACCCCCTCAAGCCTTGTTGGAGAAGGAAAGGGGAGGAAAGAGGAAGAGGCGCCGCCTCCTTGTCCTATTCGGACTAGGGGGGAGGGGGGGCGCGGCCTGCCCTGGCCGGCCCTCCTCTTCTCCCTCATGGCCCACTAAGGCCCATTATCCTCCGGGAGGGTTCCGGTAACCCCCCGGTGTTCCGGTAAAATCCCGATTTCACTCGGAACCATTCTGATATCCAAATATAGGCTTCCAATATATAAATCTTTATGTCTCGACCATTTCGAGACTCCTCGTCATGTCCGTGATCACATCCGGGACTCCGAACAAACTTCGGTACATCAAAACTTATAAACTCATAATAAACTGTCATCGTAACGTTGTTGCAAGCGGACCCTACGGGTTCGAGAACTATGTAGACATGACCTAGAACTATTCTCGGTCAATAACCAATAGCTAAACCTGATGCCCATATTGGTTCCTACATATTCTACGAAGATCTTTATCGGTCAAACCGCATAACGACATAATGCTTGTTCCCTTTGTCATCGGTATGTTACTTGCCCGAGATTCGATCGTCGGTATCCAATACCTAGTTCAATCTCGCTATCGCAAGTCTCTTTACTCGTTACGTAATGCATCATTCCGTAACTAACTCATTAGCTACATTGCTTGCAAGGCTTATAGTGATGTGCATTACCGAGAGGGCCCAGAGATACCTCTCCACAATCGGAGTGACAAAACCTAATCTCGAAATACGCCAACCCAACATGTACCTTTGGAGACACCTGTAGTACTCCTTTATAATCACCCAGTTACGTTCTGACGTTGGTAGCACCCAAAGTGTTCCTCCGGTAAACGGGAGTTGCATAATCTCATAGTTACAGTGAACATGTATAGGTCATGAAGAAAGCAATAGCAATATACTAAACGATCAAGTGCTAGGCTAACGGAATGGGTCATGTCAATCACATCATTCTCCTAATGATGTGATCCCATTAATCAAATAACAACACATGTCTATGGTTAGGAAACATAACCATCTTTGATTAATGAGCTAGTCAAGTAGAGGCATACTAGTGACTATATGTTTGTCTATGTATTCACTCATGTATCATGTTTCCGGTTAATACAATTCTAGCATGAATAATAAACATTTATCATGATACGAGGAAATAAATAATAACTTTATTATTGCCTCTAGGGCATATTTCCTTCAGTCTCCCACTTGCACTAGAGTCAATAATCTAGATTACACAAGAATGATTCTAACACCCATGGAGTCTTGGTGCTGATCATGTTTTGCTCGTGGAAGAGGCTTAGTCAACGGTCTGCAACATTCAGATCCGTATGTATCTTGCAAATCTCTATGTCTCCCACCGGACTTGGTCCCGGATGGAATTGAAGCGTCTCTTGATATGCTTGGTCCTCTTGTGAAATCTGGATTCCTTTGCCAAGGCAATTGCACCAGTATTGTCACAGAAGATCCTCATTGGTCCCGATGCACTAGGTATGACACCTAGATCGGAAATGAACTCTTTCATCCAGACTCCTTCATTTGCTGCTTCCGAAGCAGCTATGTACTCCGCTTCACACGTAGATCCCGCCACGACGCTTTGTTTAGAACTGCACCAACCGACAGCTCCACCGCTTAATAAAAGCACGATCCGGTTTGCGATTTAGAATCGTCCGGATCAGTGTCAAAGCTTGCATTGACGTAACCATTTACGACTAGCTCTTTGTCACCTCCATATACGAGAAACATATCCTTAGTCCTTTTCGTATTTCAGATGTTCTTGACCGCTGTCCAAAGGATCCATTCCTGGATTACTTTGGTACCTTCCTGCCAAGCTTATTGCTAAGCATACGCCGTGTCTGGTACACAGCATTGCATACATGATGGAACCTATGGCTGAAGCATAGGGAACATCTTTCATTTTGTCTCTATCTTCATTGTGGTCGGGCATTGAGTCCTGACTCAATTTCACACCTTGTAATACAGGTAAAAATCCTTTCTTTGCTCGATCCATTTTGAACTTTTTCAAAACTTTATCAAGGTATGTGCTTTGTGAAAGTCCAATCAAGCGCCTTGATCTATCTCTATAAATCTTGAAGCCTAATAAGTAAGCAGCTTCACCGAGGTCTTTCATTGAAAAACTTTTATTCAAGTATCCTTTTATGCTATCCAGAAATTCTATATCATTTCCAAACAATAATATGACGTCCACATATAATATTAGAAATGCTACAGAGATCCCAATCACTTTCTTGTAAATACAAAGCTTCTCCAAAAGTCTCAGATAAAACCATATGCTTTGATCACACTATCAAAGCGTTTATTCCAACTCCGAGAGGCTTGCACCAGACCATAAATTGATCGCTGGAGCTTGCACACTTTGTTAGCCCCTTTGGATCAACAAAACCTTCTCGTTGCATCATATACAACTCTTCTTCTAGAAATCCATTCAAGAATGCAGTTTTGACATCCATTTGCCAAATTTCATAATCATAAAATGCAGCAATTGCTAACATGATTCGGACAGACTTAAGCATCGCCACGGGTGAGAAAGTCTCATCGTAGTCAACCCCTTGAACTTGTCGAAAACCTTTCGCAACAAGTCGAGCTTTATAGACAGTTATATTACCATCGCCGGTCTTCTTCTTAAAAATCCATTTATTCTCAATGGCTTGCCGATCATCGGGCAAGTCAACCAAAGTCCATACTTTGTTCTCATACATGGATCCCATCTCAGATTTCATGGCTTCTAGCCATTTTGCGGAATCTGGGCTCATCATTGCTTCCTCATAGTTCGTAGGTTCACCATTGTCAAGTAACATGACTTCCAGAATAGGATTACCGTACCACTCTGGTGCGGATCTTACTTTAGTTGACCTACGAAGTTTAGTAGAAACTTGATCTGAAGTTTCATGATCAATATCATTAGTTTCCTCACTAATTGGTGTAGTTGTCACAGGAACCGGTTCTTGTGATGAACTACTTTCCAATAAGGGAGCAGATACAGCTATCTCATCAAGTTCTACTTTCCTCCCACTCACTTCTTTCGAGAGAAACTTTTTCTAGAAAGGATCCGAATTTAGCAACGAAAATCTTGCCTTCAGATCTGTGATAGAAGGTGTACCCAACAGTCTCCTTTGGGTATCCTATGAAGACACATTTCTCCGATTTGGGTTCGAGCTTATCTGGTTGAAGTTTCTTCACATAAGCATCGCAGCCCCAAACTTTAAGAAACGACAACTTTGGTTTCTTGCCAAACCATAGTTCATGAGGTGTCGTCTCAACGGATTTTGATGGTGCCCTATTTAACGTGAATGCAGCCGTCTCTAAAGCATAACCCCAAAACGATAGCGGTAAATCAGTAAGAGACATCATAGATCGCATCATATCTAGTAAAGTACGATTACAACGTTCGGACACACCATTTCGATGTGGTGTTCCGGGTGGCGTGAGTTGCGAAACTATTCCGCATTGTTTCAAATGTAAACCAAACTCGTAACTCAAATATTCTCCTCCACGATCAGATCGTAGAAATTTTATTTTCTTGTTACGATGATTTTCTACTTCACTCTGAAATTCTTTGAACTTTTCAAATGTTTCAGATTTGTGTTTCATTAAGTAGATATACCCATATCTGCTCAAATCATCTGTGAAGGTGAGAAAATAACGATACCCGCCACAAGGCTTCAACATTCATTGGACCACAAACATCAGTATGTATGATTTCCAACAAATCAGTTGCTCGCTCCATAGTTCCGGAGAACGGCGTTTTAGTCATCTTGCCCATGAGGCATGGTTCGCAAGTACCAAGTGATTCATAATCAAGTGATTCCAAAAGCCCATCAGTATGGAGTTTCTTCATGTGTTTTACTCCGATATGACCCAAACGGCAGTGCCACAAATAAGTTGCACTATCATTATCAACTCTGTATCTTTTGGTTTCAACACTATGAATATGTGTATTACTACTATCGAGATTCAATAAAAATAGACCACTCTTCAAGGGTGCATGACCATAAAAGATATTATTCATATAAATAGAACAACCATTATTCTCTGAATTAAATGAATAACCGTCTCGCATCAAACAAGATCCAGATATAATGTTCATGCTTAACGCTGGCACCAAATAACAGTTATTTAGGTCTAAAACTAATCCCGATGGTAGATGTAGAGGTAGCGTGCCGACCGCGATTACATCGACTTTGGAACCATTTCCCACGCGCATCGTCACCTCGTCCTTAGCCAATCTTCGCTTAATCCGTAGTTCCTGTTTCGAGTTGCAAATATTAGCAACAGAACCATTAGCTGTTCCTTTGTTCACTTTGCCATCCTTCTTATCCGCCAAATACTTGGGGCAGTTCCGCTTCCAAAGGTCCGGTGCTTGCAGTAGAAGCACTCAGTCTCAGGCTTAGGTCCGGACTTGGGTTTCTTCCCTTGAGCAGCAACTTGTTTACTGTTCTTTTTGAAGTTCCCCTTCTTCTTCCCTTTACCCTTTTCTTGAAACTGGTGGTCTTGTTGACCATCAACACTTGATGCTCCTTTTTATTTCTACCTCCGCGGCTTTTAGCATTGCGAAGAGCTCGGGAATAGTCTTGTCCATCCCTTGCATATTATAGTTCATCACGAAGCTCTTGTAGCTTGGTGGCAGTGATTGAAGAATTCTGTCAATTACACTATCATCAGGAAGATTAACTCCCAGTTGAATCAAGTGATTATTATACCTGCACATTTTGAGTATGTGTTCACCGATGTAACTATTCTCCTCCATCTTGCAGCTATAGAACTTATTGGAGACTTCATATCTCTCAATCCGGGCATTTGCTTGAAATATTAACTTCAACTCCTGGAACATCTCATATGCTCCATGACGCTCAAAACGCCGTTGAAGTCCCGGTTCTAAGCCGTAAAGCATGGCACATCGAACTATCGAGTAGTCATCGCTTTGCTCGCCAGACGCTCTTAACGCCGCCAGCATCATCAAGAGCAGGCCTGGCACCCAAGTGGTGCTTCCAGACGTAATTCTTCCAGCAGCAATGAGGATAATCCTCGTGTTACGGACCCAGTCCGTGTAATTGCTACCATCATCTTTCAACTTTGCTTTCTCAAGGAACGCATTAAAATTCAACGGAACAACAACACGAGCCATCTATCTACAGTAAACATAGACAAGCAAAAATACTATCAGGTACTAAGTTCATGATAAATTTAAGTTCAATTAATCATATTACTTTAGAACTCCCACTTAGATAGACATCCCTCTAATCTTCTAAGTGATTACGTGATCCATATTAACTACACCATGTCCGATCGTCACGTGAGATGGAGTAGTTTCAACGGTGAACATCAATATGTTGATCATATCTACTATATGATTCACGCCGACCTTTCGGTCTCCGTGTTCCGAGGCCATATCTGTTATATGCTAGGCTCACAAGTTTAACTCGAGTATTTCAAGGCGCAACTGTTTTGCACCCGCTGTATTTGAACGTAGAGCCTATCACACCCGATCATCACGTGGTGTCTCAAAGACGAAGAACTTTCGCAACGGTGCATACTCAGTGAGAACACTTCTTGATAATTATAGTGAGAGATCATCTTAAAATTCTAACGACAATCAAAGCAAGATAAGATGCAAAAAGGATAAACATCACATGCAATCAATATAAGAGATATGATATGGCCATCATCATCTTGTGCTTGTGATCTCCATCTCCTAAGCACCGTCGTGATCACCATCGCCACTAGCGCCGACACCTCGATCTCAATCGTAGCATCGTTGTCGCCTCGCCAACTATTGCTTTCTACGACTATCGCTACCGCTTAGTGATAAAGTAAAGCAATTACATGGCTTTTGCATTGCATACAATAAAGTGACAACCATATGGCTCCTGCCAGTTGCCGATAACTTCGTTACAAAACATGATCATCTCATACAATAAAATATAGCATCATGCCTTGACCATATCACATCACAACATGCCCTGCAAAAACAAGTTAGACGTCCTCTACTTTGTTGTTGCAAGTTTTATGTGGCTGCTACGTGCTGAGCAAGAACCATTCTTACCTACGCATCAAAACCACAATGATAGTTTGTCAAGTTGGTGCTGTTTTAACCTTCGCAAGGACCGGGCGTAGCCACACTCGGTTCAACTAAAGTGAGAGAGACAGACACCCGCCGGTCACCTTTAAGCAACGAAAGTGCTCAAGCGGTGAAACCAGTCTCACGTAAGCGCACGCGTAATGTCGGTCCGGCTGCTTCATCTCACAATACCGCTGAACCAAAGTATGACATGCCGGGTAAGCAGTATGACTTATATCGCCCACAACTCACTTGTGTTCTACTCGTGCATATGACATCAACGCATAAAACCAGGCTCTGATACCACTGTTGGGGAACGTAGTAATTTCAAATTTTTTTCCTACGCACACGCAAGATCATGGTGATGGCATAGCAACGAGAGGGGAGAGTATTGTCCACGCACTCGTGAGACCGTGAAGCGGAAGCGTTATGACAACGCAGTTAATGTAGTCGTCGCCTTCACGATCCGACCGATCCAAGTACCGAACGCACGACACCTCCGGAAGTTCAGCACACGCTCAGCTCGATGACGCATCCCCGGACTCCGATCCAAAGCAAAGTGTCGGGATGAGTTCCACAAGACGACGGTGTGGTGACGATGATGATGCTCTACCGGCGCAGGGCTTCCCCTATACTCCGCGACGATATGACCGAGGTGGAATATGGTGGAGGGGGGCACCGCACACGGCTAAGGAACGATCACGTAGATCAACTTGTGTGTCCTGGGGTGCCCCCCTGCCCCCGTATACTAAACGATCAAGTGCTAGGCTAACGGAATGGGTCATGTCAATCACATCATTCTCCTAATGATGTGATCCCATTAATCAAATAACAACACATTTCTATGGTTAGGAAACATAACCATCTTTGATTAATGAGCTAGTCAAGTAGAGGCATACTAGTGACTATATGTTTGTCTATGTATTCACACATGTATCATGTTTTCGGTTAATACAATTCTAGCATGAATAATAAACATTTATCATGATATGAGGAAATAAATAATAACTTTATTATTGCCTCTAGGGCATATTTCCTTCACCTCTTACGGTCCATAAACCACCGACATTCACCAAGGGGTGCCCTCCCTCGGTGCCACATAAGCCGTGATGAAGTTGGTGTCACATACACAGTTTGAGATGTTAGCAACTGAAGAACCCCACACCAAAATGATGCCACCTCGGGTCCCAATAGCCGGCAAGTTAAAAAGGCCATCATACGATGGGCCAAAGCATTGTAAAATGGTGAAATGATCCGGCAAGTAAAAAAACCCATTTTTTGACTGGACACTGGCTTTGAACCGGCAGCTGCCCATCACGCTGACGCCGCTGTCCGCCTGCTGTTGCTCCTCCCGCGCCATCCTCAGTGCTGCGCCTGCTGAAGGAACCTCGGCCGGTCTGTTCCTTGAAGTTGAACGACGACGGCCCGCTGCGCTGCCGCATCATGGAAGACAACGGCGGGAGCGAGGCATCGTGCAGCACGGCCAAAGCCGTTCCGCGGAGAGCCGTGCCAAGGCTGACAGCGGCTAGAACTAAGACGAAGACGAGGAGAGCGATGACGACGATTGCTTGGGCCTGAGCATCTCCAGCCGCGCCCTTAGAAAGTCCTCCTTAGGCGATTTTTTCGCGCCGGCGTCGAAAAAACGCCCAGTCGCGTCTTCAGGAGCCCGATTTTCGCCGGCCTGCGCCAAAATCAGCGCCGGCGGACCCAGGCCGAACCCGGCGCACTGGGGGGCGTCCGGGGGCGCCGGGGCGAGTTATTTTGGCGCGAAGCAACCGCGGGCCCGCCGAGTCAGCGAGACAGGCGCTTCATCGCCCTCATCGCCTCGGTTCCCGCGGGAATCAATGCCAAGGCCGCCACGCTGCCGCCGCCGGTCAGTCTTGTCATTGATTCCTCACGGGCGGCGCGTCACGGGGCGGCGCGCCAATGCCTTCCCTCCCGCGCACGCGTACACACGGGCGCGGCGTCTATATAAGCCGCTGGCCTCCCTCGCCTCTGGCCACACCAGCCCTAGCCGCCGAGCTCTACCTCTCCCGTGTGCCGCCGCCGAGCCCTCCCTCTCCCTCTCCCGTGCGCCGCCGCCGAGCCCTCCCTCTCCCTCTCCCGATGGCCGAACGGTTCCCCAGCGACGAGGCGGTGGCCAACTCCGCGAACTGGAATCGTGGCTCCTGTTCGAGGCCAACATCTCGGCGCCGCCGGACATGCGCGCCGGGCCGATGGGGTGGCGGCTCAGCAACGGGGGAGTGCCCATTCCCCCGTTGCCCGACGCCGTGGCGCGCCCCTCCTACTTCGCCGTCGAGGTAGAGATCGTGCGCGCCTCCCTCACCGATGAGCAGCTCGCCCTCCCCAGTACGCCGCCGACAACCACACGGCGTGGCTGGCGTACTTCGAGCGCCGTCAACAGCAGAGGCTGGCGTCCACCAACGGGGCGCCGGTGGTGGGCGGCATGAAGAACAGCGAGGGGCGCCACCTGTGGTGGGGCATCCCGGCCGCACGCTCGAGGGCGTGCTGACGCACCTTGAGGGCGGCAACAACCTGCCGTTGGCATACCCCCCGGCGAGGGCAGCCGCCCCCACACACCGCCGACGCGACGGGCAATGGATGCCTAGGAGGTTCGGCTCCTCCTCTTCTTCCTCCTCACACTCTTCTTCCCGCTCCTCTGGCTCTCCGGCGCTGCTCGGCGTCACGGCCGAGCCCGCGGCGGAGACGCCGCCGGCGCGACTTCGCAGCGCCGCATCGCTATCAACGAGGGCGGCCGCGCGCCTCCTCGTCGGCTCCTCCGCGCTTCGTCAAGCCAAAGACGGAGCTGGGGCTCGCGCCGGTGAAAACGGAGCTGGGTCTCCCCGTCGTGAAGACGGAGCACGGCGACGTGGAGCTCGACGACGACGCGGCCCTGGAATGGGTGCGCAAGGACTCTCTGAAGATGGCGAGGGAGTGCCAGTGCGCCGCCTTGCGGCGGTTCGAGCAGCGCCGCCGGGGCCGCGACGAAGGAGGAGTCCTCGTCATCGAAGACAGCGACGACGACGACGCGCCACCGCCACCAGTCCGCGTTGGCGACGCCGGTCAGGGGTCCACCAGGGACGGCCGCGTCAAGGAGGAGAAGGCCGCCGTCGAGGATGGCGGCGACGACGGCGACTACTCGGCGTTCAGTGATTTCTTTTTTTAGTTATATTTGCTATGTAGTGCGTGGCGAACATGTCAATATATTTCAAAGTTTGCCGAAATTTAGCCGTGTTTAACCGAACTTTGCCGAATGTTTTTTTTTGAAAAAATTATACGCATCTGGGGGCGGCCCTGGGGCCGGCGACTGGGGACCAACTCGCCCCAGGACCTTTTTTTGCGCCGGCTCGCCCCCAGGCGGCGATTTTAGGCGCCCCCTGGGGGGCCAACGGCTGGAGATGCTCTCAACCTCCCGGCCCTCGCAGGCAACAAGGCCCGGCGCCGACACCAATCCCTGTCTGGCGGCTAGCATCCTAAGCATGGGCAGCGTCGGGAAAATATATTTTAGAACACCTGCACCCAGGCCCGTCTATCCTGGCCATTCATTTTCCGCATTGCGATTTGTGCAAGTACGTTTCTCTATTTTGTTTCTCTCACATAGAACATATTTTGAACTTCAAACTTCCACAGCACAAGAAAACTTTCTACCTAGAATTTGAGATAAAACTTTCAGATTTTTTTTTTTGTCCAACATAGATATACGAATTAAGATTTTCTTGGTTAAAAAATCTTAATTTTAGTATTTATGTGGGAGCAAAAAATATGAAAGTTTAATCTCACGTTCTAGTTAGGAAGCTTTATTGTGCTGCACAGTTTGAGATTCTAAGACATGTTCTATATGAGAGAAACAAAAAAGAAAAATTTACATGTAAAATGTTAGTTGTGTTGCACATATCTTAAAGTAATATTAGACAGCTAAGATAGACAGACCTGGGTGCAGGTGTTCAAAAAATCTGCGTCCGGCAGCATTGGGCATGAGTATGAGACCGGCCCCTCCTACGTGGTCCAGGGCGCGTTCATGTCCCTCGTCTCCGGCGACAGCTTCACCTGCGCGCTCGAGACCGGCCCCTCCTCCGTGGTCCGCTGCCAGGGCCCAGGGGCCGAGAGGTAGCGCTGTGCATGTGCAGGCGGCCTTCGCCAACGCCTCCGTAACGCCCACCGGCACCGCCGTGCTCTGCTCTGGCTTGGGCGCGGACAAGCTCCCGCAGAACGACCGTACCCGCACCGCCTCGCCATCGACGACTCCCACGCCTGCGGGCTCCGGCGGCCTAACAACACTGCACTGCAAAATGGGGGGGAGTTGCGGCCCACTCCCACCGTCCCACGCGTGCGGTGCGGGCTCCGGCGACCTGTACCCGCACGGGCTCGCCATCCAGAAGCACGGCACCAACGCATGATCAATGGCGGTACGCGGCGACTGTACAGTGTACACTTGGCCGTCGTAGGACGCTCCCGTCCCGCACCAGCCGGTGGCAGGCGAGCACTGGACACCAGAAATACTCGCGACGGATCCCCGCTCCGTCCCATTAAACCGCTCGGCATATGTAGCAGCTAGTAGTAGGTATATCTGGAGAGCGTGGCTTGCTCGACTGACGCAATGAGAGCATATCCAACGGGGGCGTTATCTTAGCCCCCAAAACCTGCTTTTTTTTTTGAAATGGACGCTTCAGCGACCGGTCAATAATCGCGCGCGCGCACCATTCCTCCGACGAACAGCGCCCGGCGGCCCATTGCAGCTCGGCGTTCACAAGGTGTTTGACAAAACGCTTGCAAGGTATGTATTGCTTCAACTTTTATATTTTGTAGATGAATTTGGTGCCTGTTGTTTGTAGTTTTATAAACTAGTTTAAATTTAATATTTTACATGAGTTCGTCCTACAATTCTTCCGACGAAGAATTTGATATTCAAGAGGAGGAGGACCTCGCAATGATCCTTCCTAGCTATGCACGTCAATAAAAAGTCGAAGCACGGTGGTTCGGCTATGGGTCGTCAGAAAATTTGGAGGGATAAGATCGATGTCCACATGAGATTGATGAGGAACTATTTTGTGAAGAACCCCACATACCCCGAGTCCTACTTTCGGCGCCGTTTTATGCTGAGCATTGAGTTGTTCAAACGCATTGCAGAGAAACTGGCGAGCCATGATCGGTTTTTCAGTAAAGGAGGAATGTCCCCGGAGTACTCGGGCATAGCACCTTTCAAAAGGTAACAGCCGCTTTGCTTATGTTGGCATACGGTATTCCGACGCATCTAGTTGATGACCACTTGACCATGGGTGAGAGTCAAGCCATCATGTGTGTCAAGCGCTTCACAGTCGTAATTGTGCAGCCCCAATGCTGAAGACACCACAAGGCTTTTGGAGATGAACAAAGCTCGCGGGTTCCCAAGTATGCTTGGTTCAATAGATTGCATGCATTAGAGTTGGAAGAACTGTGCTAAGGCATGACACGGACAATTCCACGGCCAAAAAAGGGTTCTGCTATAATCCTTGAAGCAGTGGCCGACCAGGAAACTTGGATTTGGCATGCTTTTTTTTTGGAATACTTGGATCTTTGAATGACATCAACGTTCTTAATCAGTCACCACCCATGAATAAGATTGCAAATGATGAAACTACACCGGTGGAGTCTGTAGCAAATGGTCATACATACAACTATGACTACTATCTTGCAGATGACATCTACCCAAAGTGGCAAACAATTGTGAAGCCGTTGAAAAACCGGAAGGTAAGAAAAATCTTTATTTCCACAATGCTCAGGCGGCGGCTAGGAAAGATGTGGAGAGAACTTTCGGAATTTTGCAAGCCCAATTTGCTATTGTGAGAGGACCGGCTAGATTTTGGGATAAAAAGATCCTTTGGTACCTCATGAACGCTTGTGTGATCATGCGCAACATGATCATCGAGAATGAGCGTGGACAAAATTTAGACTATTCTTAGTATGAGACGTCCCGTGCAAGTGCAGAGGAGGGTTGCCATGGTGGCCCAATTTGTTGCCTCCTATTATGTCATTCGATGTGCCGAAACGCATGATGATCTTCAAACGGATCTAACCGAGGAGTGGTGGGCATGGAATGTCCGACAAAACTAGTTTGATGTTGTATGTTTGAACTATTTGTTCTATTGAAAGATAAACTATTTGTTTGAGTTGTAATAAATTGAAAGTTGATTTATTTTTTTATGTGTTTTGATCTTTTTGTTTTATTCTTAATTGTTTGTGCAGGGCGCACGCTGTAAACTTAGCGCGCCTGCTGGAGCTGCTCGCGCGTCATCTTTTACAGCGTCCGTTGGAGCCAATGCTCTACTGCGTGCAAAAAAAATAACTATTTCAATGCTGTAAAAATATTTAGCGCGCCGCGCGATTGCGCGTTTGTTGGAGATGCTCTAACAAGGATGGCATGGCAGCGAGAGCCCAGAGGAGTCCACCACCACGTCCCAATAAAGCGGAGTAGCAGCCCCCAACCTCAACGGAGCTAGAGACCATCGGAACTTTGCAGCAGTGGCGGAGACAGGGGGGACCAGCAGGGGCCCTGGCCCCCCCTAACATCAGGATTTTACTGTTAATTTGCAATGAACAGTGACATGATTAGTAATGTTTTGCTGCTGCTAGTCAATTTCTGGCCCTCGTTGACTTGTTCTAGCTGCATTTGGCCGTGATAATGCTTCATCTACTCTTTGGCCTTTCCCCCTTGATACTTATTTTCTGGCTCCGCCACTGCTTTGCAGTCCGTGTCACGTCCACCCGCGTTGGACCTGCTCCAGAGTGGACCTCCATCTTGGATTCCGGTGCGGCCAGCTTGCTCGACTTGGGCGAGCTGCCGGACACCACGCTGCTCTCCAGCTCCAGCTCCAGCTCCTTCCCCTGAAACAGCCCATCCGCGGAGCCGCTTCCGCCACACCTCTGCCGCCGGCCCGACACGTTGGGCAGGGCGATCACGACGACCCCGAGGGTGATGGACAGCGCCGCGCAGATGGCCACCATGACGAACACGCTCAGGAATCTACGTTTCCTCGGCACCGCCTCCCCGCTGCTGTCGTCGCCGTTCGCCGGTACGCCACTGTCATTATTGTTGCCGCAGTGTGTGTACTCGTTGGGATACACCGATACAGCACGAGCGGTTTGGGCACGTTTGTCACGCACGGCTCGGCGACCAGCGGGCTGCACACGCCGAGGTTGCCCTCCAGCCGGTTTGTGCGAGATGTTCACCGCGATGAGCTAGGCCCCCCAGCCCGCCCAGCTGCTCCGGTATCTCGCCGGTGATGTGGTTGCCCCTCCAGTGCAGCTCAGTGAGCCTGGTGCGACCGGACATTGCCTCCGGGGCGGAGCCGGCGAGCCTGTCCTTGGGGTCACCCAGCGAGTCTGTCAGAGCGCCGGTGAGCGCGTTGTCGGAGAGGTCCAGCCTCTGCAGCGCGGTCAGACCGCCGAGCCACGAGGGCACGTAGCCGGAGAGCCGGTTTAATGACGCGGAGAGGCGCACGGGCAAGGCGAGGAGACCGGGAGCTCGCCGTCGAATGCGTTGTCGCTGAGGTCGACGGCCCCGAGGTGCGGCAGAGGCCTACGTCCTCGGGGACGGCGCGGGAGGAGCAGCAGCAGCCGGACGGCGTCGGCGCGATGGGTAGCTGCCGGATCAAGCGAGTGTCCAGTCACAGCGCGTGGGTTTTAGTTGTGGTAAATTTGCAAAAAAAAAAAAAAAAAAAACCCCTCGAGTCTTATCGTATTCCAGCAGTTCAAGCGACGTGTCACGTCAAAGCCACGGTGTATCACTTGACCAGCGCCAAATCAGCAAATACGTATCCAAAATCATATAAGGGGTCGTATTTTTTCTTACAGGGACCGTAGGTGAACCCTTTTGATAAGTTTAAGGACCGTATTCTGGGTATTCTGGACTACAGGAACTAAAGCGGGTTCCCGCGCAAATTTATGGATCGTGGATGAATTTTTCTCTTTTGGGAACTGGGTGGCGCAAGTCTGGCTCGAGCCGCACCTCCTATCGACCAGACGGTTTGTGGATTTTCCGGGCCCGGGCCTGGGCCTGGGCTCGAGTGAAGCCAAAAGAAGAAGGTGGGGGCGGCGATGGCTAACGCCGGAGCACTGCCATCGCTACGCGGCGGCCGCCACGCATCTACAGCGTGTGTGGCTCTTCCCCTGCGCCGGCCACGCGCACGACAGACCAGCCGCCGCCGATAAAGCTGTAACCTGTAGGAGTAGGATGTGTCGCCGCCGCCCGCCGCTGCGCCTACCATCGAGGAGGAACCTCCCCTCCCCGTGGCAATGTGTAACAGGTAGGTACGACACGACGTCATCATCCTGTCCAGCGCCTCACTATTTGGGCCACGATCCGTGCTCGTGGCGCCTCCGAATTCCTTGCGAGGTTTTTGAGCATCTTCAACAGGCGCGCTATCTAAGCTGCGCGCGGGAAAAGAAATGTTTTCTTGAGTGGGCTGGGCCGTAACGGGCGCTCCAGCAGCCGCGTAATAATCACGCGCGCGGTATAATGGGTTCAACGCGCCGAGGAAAATGCCCATCGCCCGCTGCTTATTTCGTGCACCCGCTCCCGAGCGCTGGACATTCGAGCGCGAGCGACCAACTGCCGCCAACCTCTCTGGCCGCCCCGCCTTCGTCCAGCCCCGCGCCGCTGCCGGTGAAATTCGACCGATGGAAGGCCGCACCGACATCCCCCAACCCCTCCCTACACCCGCGACCCCTCCGCCGCTGCAAAACCTAGCGCGGGGTTGAGCTTCGGCTTCGCCGCCGGCGGCCCTCCTCCAAGCACCGGTCTCGCGCGTGGCCTCTTCATGGCGCCACAAATGACCTCGCAGGGTGGCGTCGCGCCGCCGCCCACCGTGAAGCCACGCCCCCCTCTCCAAGCGACCGAATGCGGCGGCGGCGGTGGGGAAGGTGTCCGGGAAGAAGAACAAGGTGAATGGCTCTTCTAGGCGGCCGAAGAAGAAACTTGCAAGGCGTCCGACCGCGCCTCCGCCGACCGAAGCGTCAGAGAGCTCGTAACTTGTTGCGCCGGCGGCCGAAGCGCACAAGGTGTCCAGGTATGATTTCACCCCCCCCCCCCCTTTTTGTTGGTGTTTTTACATAAATGTATACATATGGATAGCTTAGTTTTCTTCTACATACTTTGTAGTTTTAATGTGACACATATATGTCAACATTGTTGGCTCCAACAATTTTCATTGGTCTCAAGCCAATGAAGTGCATGAAGATGATCATGAGTTTGAGGTAGACGAGGATGGTGAGGGTATCGTCGATGCACCAAAAGGAAGAGCGGGCAACTACAGCATGGACGAAGACGCCTTGCTATGCAGTACATGGCTGCATGTGTCTATGGATGCCAGCGTTGGAGGGGACCAAAGTAGAGATACATATTGGGTCTGATGTGCCTCACATACCTTCGCATGTTGCCGTTGGAGATCTTGCGAACACCATCCGAGCTCCCGATGACGATGTGGCGCGTGAAAATGAAGAGGAGGAAGAATCGTCTTTGGATGAGGAGGAAGAAGAGGAGGATGATGATATGGCATGATTGTTGATGTGCCATTTGTTTGTGTGAGCTTTTATTTATCATGAACTTGGTTGGGTCATTTTGAACTATGCCATGCAATTGAACTATACTATGTTGCTCCAACTCTTATTCTGCACACTTCTTTAATGTTTGAAACATCGTCATATTGTCAAATGGACATGTAAAAATTATATTTGCAAGCAATTACTGCTCGCGCTCGCTGGAAATTTAGTGCGCCTGCTAGAGCTGCTCGCGCGCGCCATATTTTCGCCCTCTTGCGCGCGAAAAAAGAAAAGCTATTTCGACACTGTAAAAAAAGTTAGGCGCCGCGCGGTTGTGCGCCTGTTGGAGATGCTCTTAGGAGGAGGTGCCATCGCTAGGCCGTATGCGATTTATTTTGTCCATTAGGTGGGGTGTTTGTGTCCATATCCTTCTGATTCGGTTTTTGTTACCCACAGTGACAGACATTCTTAGCTGCACATTGGCGTCCATTCTGTTTGGGATTGGCTGAATGTCTAGTGCCAGTCTCAGATGCAACCCTTTTTGCTAGGACAGAGATGACCTGCCGGATGACCAGTCACCAGATGGGTCATGCTAGGTTTTTCTCTTGCAAGTACTGGTCTGTGCTTCCAGTCTGAACAGTTACTAACAAAGAACATGGACATCCATGAACTTCTTTCACAGATGGCGGCATCATTTTCTTGCCATTGTTGTTGTGTGACTGGATAATGTGTGTCTGCAGCTGTGCGCATAACTTTTTAACAAGCGACTTGCTTCCGATCTTACTGTTAATAAACAACATCGCTCTTTCCATGTCACTCAGTTTTTCTTGCTGTTAATAACATCATCTTTGCTCAGACACATCTCCTTACATGAGAAAGGTACTTAGCTTCCTACTTGATTGATACGTTTTCCTTCCGTTTCCTTCTCCCCGCCTTTCGTTCTTGAGACGAAAGAGGATTACATTTGACCAGAAGAAAGAGTAGAGCATAACGGTAGTACAAATGTTGGATTGCATCTTATCTCCTAGTTTGGTTTGCGCAGTTCAGTCTTAGTGTAACATTTATAGTATTTTTGTATTATGAATTTATGATTAGGTAAAAGACAACAAGAGCGGCCGTCCTTTTTTAAACCTCCGCAATAATAGATACTCTAAACGCTTTTATATTAGTATACAGAGGGAGTATTTATCTATTGTGACGCTGCTTATCGCAACATATAATTGTTATAGTAGGGAATTGGATAAAGAGATGGAGAAAAATCAAAATTCAAGTGGCCTTTTGATATTTGGCAGTGGTTCATGTTGATTGCACAGTTTTGTTTGGATAAATATTTGCATATCTTGGCCTAAGTCCCTCTATGAAACTAAAGGGTTAATTTCCCCTGGTTTTGATCATATTTTTTGGTTTTGACTAGTAGTTTTCCATTATGATATGATTGAAAAAAAACTATTGTTGTTTTAAAAGCAGGAATTTCCCCTGGTTTTGATCATATTTTTTGGTTTTGACTAGTAGGCCTGCGAAATTTGTTGAACTACCCGAAGTCTTGTACATACTGTATTTATTAGTTTCCAATTTCTGAAGATACCTCTAATGAGCAAAATGATGCTGCATCCCTTGGTCAAATTGCTTTTAAGCTTCTCAATCTAATCAAACTGATGTAGGGACCTAGTGACTCTGCAATAGATGATTTTCATCTATGTTATGCAACTTCAAACTATATCTGATCGGAGTCCCGCTTCGGTACAACTCCCGCAAAACGTAAAACACATCCGGTTTTGTATGTATGGTAGTATCAAGTTTTGCAACCCGTACCACTTTTGTATGTATGATGGGAAAGTATACGTTGTACGGAGACCTTCTGAGGCTCTCTGGGTCGAATTGCGCTCAGTTCTCGCGCCTGGTCCGGCTCATTAAATCACCCCGTCCGTTTTATATAGGAAAAAGAAAAACGCGTCCGTTTTCAATCAATAGTAAAAGTAAAACAAAAGGAGAGAAATCAAACACAACACCTTGCACAAGTGACACACGCAGCTAGGCACTACAACTGGCAACTGCTTGTAATCCTATATACTCCCACTACTTAATTTACCTCAACATGCAGCATAGACACCTCAACATCCAATCACACGAAGCCACGTCACATATCATGCAGCCCACCTCTTGAGGTAAAAAAAAATCACTCCCAATCATTTCCCAGGCCCCACGCCCACACATAGCCTTCAGTTACCAGGCCACCCACCATCAGGCTGGTTGTAATGGGGAGTATCATATACTAGTATCATGCATATGATACTAGTGTATGATACTACCTCCCTAATGCATAGTATCATATATTAGTATCATGTAATACTTTATTTATTGCCATGCATGACACAAAGTAGTATAGCATTTAATATGATACGGTATCATGATATGATACTATACCCTCTCTTTCTTCCTTTAATGCTATGACACCTCATCAAAATTGCCTAGTTGGCATGCATGATACTAGCTACGATACTACCATTACAACCAGCCTCACCACAACATGCTGGTGCGTACAGAATGCACATCTTCTAACGCATCGGCCCCAATTAACTCTCCCACTCAGTTCCTCAATTAACTCCATGGTCCATTGACTTCCTTCTTTCCATAACTTTCTATTCATCTTCTCCACCGAGTAACGTATGCATTGGATCTCCGCTTTAAGCTTCCATCTCTGCTCACATGGATCCCCCTTGCCTAACCTTGGGTGTCTGGTCGGACTAAGGTGAGCCCTCCCCCTCACGGCACCATCGACTGCCTCCCCCTTCTCCGCCCCCTCCGCAGTCCTTGGTGGCCTTCTCCGGGCCCTGCTTCGTTCGTCACTCCCCGCAGATGGAAGACACGGAGAGGATGTTGCATGCAGCATGCGGTGGTGGCCTGTGCTGGTGGGCGGATTCAGACCGGCCGCTGGTGTCTGATCACCTATGCTCTGCTCGATGACTCAATCATGGAGTGGATGCCGCACCAGCCAGGTGTCTAGCCGGTGCATGGATTTTTTTCGGCCTCGAGGCTGGGCGGGCTGATGGTGACGCCAGTAGGGCCTCCATCCATTGACAGCGATGGCTTGCAGGTGGATCGAGCTTGACTCTGATTTGTTGTCGGCGTACTCCCCCAGCATCACCTGCACCTACCCAATCCAGTTTTTACAGGTTCAGTTCTTAATCAAGAATTTTTTAAATTGTTACCTTTATAACTGCACAAGTTTCGAATTATAGAATTGTTTCTCAGATGCTCAAACTTGATATGATCAACTGTTGTAAGTTCGGATGGTTGTACTACGATTTCACCCTTAACTTTTAACTGTGTCTCCAGTTCTGCGGTTCACGAACGTTGACGGTACCAATATATCACTGCTATTTTGCTACTTACCACATGTCACATGAAGCTAGATAAAATGCACTCTTATTTTGCTTCTCGCTGCTACAAACTGAACAAATATGTGTATCATCATTTTCTATATCAACATTACTGAATATCTGTCCATATTTTGTTTACAGATAGAATTTTACAGCCATGTGAGCACACCTACAGGGTCGATAAAGGGTTGTTTAGTCATCTACACAAGTTTCTGAACTGGAATCTTTTCCTGCAGCTAGCTACTGCAATCATTAGCGAGAGGTAGGAATCATCCAAGGCAAGGATCCATCTGCACCCTCGACGGTGCCTGCGACAAACAATCATGTCATGTTGTAGGTGCAAATTTCTTCTTACACTTACAGATACATGCGGAAGTTTAAATGCAATTGCTTTCTCTTCCATTGCTTAAGACTTCGTCGAGCGCAGCGTTGCCATCAAAATAAGAAGATAGACACTGGAAATCATGTGGTTGTCCTTGATAATGTTATTGGTAAAACAAAATTGTTTTGCACTAGAATGAAAACAGGTATAGCTTCCAAGTTCCTTATCAGTCATGTCATCGGAAAAAGCTTCTCAATTGATGGCACAAATCCACTTCAATGCACCCTGCTAGAGGTGAGAAAATATTTGATATTCACGAACAAACTATTTCGTGCGTACTAACTTGAAGAATGAAATATCTGTAGGCAAGCAACGACATGTTGACTCTTAAAACTTTCAGTCACAGGAATAGCGAGAGGATGGTTGCCATACTTGGAATTAATGTTGCAGGTCAGTTTCAGTTAAGTGCCTTCGATTTTTCATTCATAATGGACACTACTTAATAGTTCATCTGTCCATAGCCAAGATACCTCCCAAGATAATACACCACCGGCCAGGGGCGGACGCACGTTAGGCTACCTTTTGTGCGTACGTATATATAGCACTACAGGAAAATCTGGTTTTCCCGTGTGTTAGCCTATAAGCCGAGTGCTATTTTTCGGGCACCTGGCTTACGCTCCTCTAAGCCGAGTGTCACGAGAAAAACACCCGGTAAATACGAAGAACACGGCTTATGGTCATCTATAAGCCGAGTGTTGCAAAAAAGCTCTCGGCTTATATGAACCACACGGTATCTATGGGAAAAAGCACCCGGCTTACAACACACACTCGGCAAAGACATCTGCCACGTGACTGCGGCGGAAGTAGGCGCCGTCACGGAGCAGCCTATAAGCCGTGTGTCCGATGAAAGCACTCGGCTTACATTGTCTATAAGCTGTGTGCCCTGCGTAAGCACTCGGCTTATAGGACATATAAGCCGTGTGCCCGACGAAAGCACTAGGCTTACATTTTTGAGGATTTTTTGCAACCCGTAACATTTCTGCGAAATTGGTTTAAGATGGTTTTCATTGCATTTATATTTACTACTTAATTAGTATTATTATTCTCACCTATTTTCTGTCGACTAGTTTTCATGGGTCTTATTTGTGAAACTCTCAATTTAACGTCACTTTAATATTTTGATGACTCTTTCGACCCCCTAGCATACCCATATTATGTGGACATGCAAAAATCACTACCATGAAAGTTCACTCTACGCCGAGTGCTTTGCTCCTCGTCCAGAGCCAAGACACGGGCACTCGGTAACGCGAAGTAAGCCATGGCCTCGAGGTAATTTTTCCCCTAGGTGGCTAGGCCTGCCCCTCCCTTGCCTGCAAAAGGCCTACGCATGTCGCAAAGATATTATGTAGGATTTTACATGTCGCTTCTGGGCATGATTTCATGTGCCGCCTTGCAAATCTGCAATTTCCGGCGCCGAAACACTAGCGGTGCAATAAATGTCACAAATATTCTAGGCGGGTCCAAAAAATGCAGGGGCCTGGCACGTGTCATTCGATGAACTCCTTTGAGAGGACGAGAAGTTTCGAGGCCAACGGAACAACATGGCCCGCGCTTCCTTCACAAACCTCACTCGTTCCCTCTTGGTACCTAGAGACTACATCGGAGATGGTGTAGTTTACAAGCAGCCTCAGGTGAGGTCTACTCGAAACGTGCCCAAAATTTTACCACACCCTAAAGGGGCCATATGATGACACCGTGCAAGCTCTCGAGGATTTCCGGCATCATACGATTCCGAGGATTTAAGTGGTTGGATCAGGCATGGCGCTGAGGTAATTTTATCCCCCCGGTGGTTGGGCCCACCCTCCCTTGTCTGCAAATGACCTACCCATGTATGGGTGAAACGATGATACCATGCCAAGTTTCAACCTTTTCAGACTTCATTTGTAGTGCTTTTCAATTTCAGAGTCATTTAGCTCAAAAAAATAGCAATCCACGTAGAGGGAAGTTTTTAGATACTTCTGCATCACCAAAAATTATGAAAAATTACCATCTGTCCTATATCACATGTGCCCATGCCGTGTAAAAAAATCATGATTTTATCGCGCTTTGAGTATTCAATAATATTCACGCCGCACCGTTACCACAAAACGTTTACTATACCGTGTCATCGCGTCCGTAAGGGGGGGCCACACCCCGGAGCTGCGTGCTGCCTCTTCAGACATGCTACCACACCTAAAGGCATGTACGAGGGGCCCGCGCAACGCTCCGATGGCATTGCTACCCCCGAGGCCCCGTCCCCGCCTAACGTTGGAGCGTTTGACCAAGAGATCTAAACCTTTGACTTTCGCCGGACGGGCTTTGACCAATGGACCTCTCCACCCGGTTGTGGTAGGTCAGCCCATAGGAACACGTGGGAATAAGGTCCGGGCCAAACCCACTACAAGATTCCCTCTGTGTCGATCCGAAGCGACCGTTTCCCCCCTCCAGGAGCCGGTGGCTGCGCTGTCCATGAAGGGGGTCACACTCTGAAGACGTGTGCTGGGTATGGGCACCCGCCACAACACTTCTAGACGTGCAAGAGGCCCCGACGCAAGATTTGGCAGCATGGCTAGCCCCCGGAGGTCGCCGGCCACAATCGTAGACACGAAAAGAGCAATTCGCATAGAGAAAAGTGTTCAGATACTTCTGCATCACCAAAAATTATGAAAAATTACCACCCGTCCTATATCACATGTCCCATGCCGTGTAAAACAAATCATGATTTTTATCATGCTCTGAGTGTTCAATAATATTCACGCCGCACCGTTACCGCAGAACGTTTACTATACCGTGTCATCGCCGTCCATGAGGGAGGCCACACCCTGGAGCCGTGTGCCGCCTCTTCAGACATGCCACCACACCTTAAGGCATGTATGAGGGCCCCGCGCGATGCTCCAGTGGCATTGCAACCTCCCAAGGCCCCCGTCCCGCCTAACACTGGAGCGGTTGACCAGGAGATCTAACCTTTTGACTTTCGCCGGACGTGCTTTGACCAATGGACCACTCCACCCGGTTGTGGTAGGTCAGCCCATAGGAACACTTCGGAACAAGGTCCGGGCCAAACCCACCGCAAGATTCCCTCCGTGTCGACCCAACGCAGACGTTTCGCCCCTCCAGGTGCCGGTGGCTGCGCCGTCCGTGAAGGGGGTCACACTCTGGAGACGCGTGCCGGGTGTGGGCACCCACCACCACACTTCTAGACATGTAAGAGGCCCCGACGCAAGATTTGGCAGCATGGCTAGCCCCCGGAGGCCACCGGCCACAATCATAGACACGCGAAGAGCAATCCGCGTAGAGGGAAGTGTTCAGATACTTCTGCATCACCAAAAATTATGAAAAATTACCATCCGTCCTATATCACATGTGTCCACGCCGCGTAAAAAAATCATGATTTTATCGCGCTTCGACTGTTCAATAATATTCACGCCGCATAGTTACCGCAAAACGTTTACTATACCGTGTCATCACCGTCCGTGAGGGGGGCCACACCCCGGAGCCGCGTGCTGCCTCTATAGACATGCCACCACACCTTAAGGCATGTATGAGGGCCCCGCGCGATGCTCCGGTCGCATTGCTGCCCCCAAGGCCCTCGCCCCGCCTAACCTGGAGCGGTTGACCAAGAGATCTAACCCTTTGACTTCCGCTGGACGGGATTTGACCAATGGACCTCTCCACTCGGTTGTGGTAGGTCAGCCCATAGGAACACTTCGAAACAAGGTCCGGGCCAAACCCACCGCAAGATTCCCTCCGTGTCGACCCCGTTTCCCCCATCCAGGTGCTGACGGCGGCGCCGTCCGTGAAGGGGGTCGCACTCCTGAGACGCGTGCTGGATCTGGGCACCCACCACCACACTTCTAGACGTGTAAGAGGCCCCGATGCAAGATTTGGTGGCATGGCTAGCCCCGACTTACAGGACATTTAAGCTGCAGCCGATGAAAGCACTAGGCTTACATATTTATGGATTTTTTCAATCCATAACAGTTATGCAAAATTGATTTAAGATGGTTTTCATTGCATTTATATTTACTACTTAATTAGTATCATTATTCTCCCCTATTTCTGTCGACTAGTAGTTTTCATGGGTCTTATTTGTGAAACTGTAAATTTCATGCCACTTCAATATTTATATGACTTTCGACCTCCTAACGTACCCATATTATGATGACATGCAAAAGCAACTACTGAAACTTCACTCTACGCCGAGTGCTTTGCTCTTCGTCTGCAGCCAAGACACGTGCACTCGAAAACGCATAAAGTAAGGCATGGAGCCGAGGTAATTTTGCCCCCCTAGTAGCCGGGCCTGCCCTCCCTCGTCTGCAAAGGCCTACGGATGTCGCAAAGACATCACATAGGACTTTACATGTCGCTTCTGGGCATGATTTCATGTGCCGCCTATGCAGATCAGCAATTTCCTACGAAACCCTAGCAAAGGTAATAAATGTCTAAAATATTATAGGCGGGTCCGAAAAATGCGGGGGCCTGACACGTGTCATTCGATGGCCTCCTTTGAGAGCATGAGAAGTTTCGAGGCCAACGGAGCAACATGGCCCACACTTCCTTCACTAATCCGCCTGCTCCCTCTCGGTACCTAGAGACTACATCGGAAATGGTGTAGTTTACAAGCAGCAGTAGGTGATCCCTACTCGAAACACGCCCAAACTTTTACCACACCCTACAGGGGCCATGTTATGACACCGTAACAGCTCACGAGGATTTCCGGAATCATACAAGTTTTCGAGGCTTTAACGGTTGGATCAGGCATGGCGCCGAGGTAATTTTGCCCCCGCCCCCCCCCCCCCCCCCGTGGCTGGGTCTGCCCCTCCCTCGTCTGCAAAAGGCCTACACATGTCGCAAAGACATCACATAGGACTTTTCATGCTGCTTCTGGGCATGATTTCATGTGCCACCTTGCAGATCTGCAATTTCCGGCGCCGAAACCCTAGTAGAGGAATAAATGTCTCAAATATTCTAGGCGGGTCCGAAAATTGCGGGTCCTGACACATGTCATTCGATCACCTCCTTTGAGAGCACGATAAGTTTCAATGCCAATGGAGCAACATGGCCCACACTTCCTTTACAAATCGGACTCGTTCCCTCTCGGTACCTAGAGACTACAGCGGAGATGGTGTAGTTTACAAGCAGCCAGAGGTGATCCCTACTCGAAACACGCCCAAACTTTTACCACACCCTACAGGGGCCATGTTATGACACCGTGCCAGCTCCCGAGGATTTCCGGCATCGTACGAGTTTTCGAGGATTCAAAACGGTTGGATCAGGCATGGCGCCGAGGTAATTTTGGCCCCGGTGGCTGGGCCTGCCCCTCCCTCGTCTGCAAGAGGCCTACGCATGTCGTAAAGAAATCACATAGGACTTTACATGCCGCTTCTGGGCATGATTTCATGTGCCACCTTGCAGATCTGCAATTTCCGGCCCCGAAACCCTTGCTGTGCAATAAATGTCTCAAACATTCCAGGCGGGTCCGAAAAATGCGGGGGCCTGACACATGTCATTCGGTGGCCTCCTTTGATAGCACGAGAAGTTTCGAGGCCAACAGAGCAACAGGGCTCACACTTCCTTCACAAACCCGACTCGTTCCCTCTCGGTACCCAGAGACTACATCGGAGATGGTGTAGTTTACAAGCGGTCGCAGGTGAGCCCTACTCGAAACGCTCCCAAACTTTTACCACACCCTACAGGGGCCATGTTATGACAACGTGCCAGCTCCCGAGGATTTCCAGCATCGTACGAGTTTTCGAGGATTTAAACTGTTGGATCAGGCATGGCACCAAGGTAATTTTGCCCCCCCCCCCCCCCCCCCCCCGCGCGCGGTGGCTGGGACTGCCCCTCCCTCGTCTGCAAGAGGCCTACGCATGTCGTAAAGACATCACATAGGACTTTACATGCCGCCTCTGGGCATAATTTCATGTGCCACCTTGCAGATCTGCAATTTCCGGCCCTGAAACCCTAGCTGTGCAATAAATGTCTCAAATATTCCAGGTGGGTCCGAAAAATGCGGGGGCCTGACACGTGTCATTCGATGGCCTCCTTTGATAGCACGAGAAGTTTTGAGGCAAACGGAGTAACCGGGCCCGCACTTCCTTCACAAACCCGACTCGTTCCCTCTCGGTACCCAGAGACTACATCAGAGATGTTGTTTACAAGCAGCCGCAGGTGAGGCCTGCTCTAAACACGCCCAATCTTTTACCAGAATATTGGCCGATATGTTAAAGAGTGGAAATAATGAAATAAGGGGAGAGGGTATCATTTATAAGAACAATTAAATAAAAATACAATAAAAAGTATTATAAAAATAAAAATATAATAAGTATCATAAAGATACAATAAAATGAAAACACATAAATTATTAAAAGTAAAACTAATAAACTTTTTTATTTAAATAAAAGAAAAAAATATTTTTATAAACCGTGTATTTTCCTTTGACACTAGGCTTAACGTTCTGCACTAGGCTTATAGTGAGCGCGAGACTTGGCGAAAATAGGCGCGCGCATAGCTCACTTTGGCCCAAATCGACCCTCCACACTGTCTCTCCCCCGCGCCTCCCCTGTTTTCCCCCGCGCCTCCCCTGTCTCTCCCGCTCCTCTCCTCGCGCCGCCGCCCACCCTCCACCCCCCGTCCGCCTTGCCCCCCCCCCCCCCCCGCCCCGCCCTCGGCACCGACGAACAGATCCCCCCCGCCCCCTGCCCTAGCATGGGGAGCCCTGAGCTGCCCTCCCATCGGGCGCCACAGCCCCTCCCGTTCGCTTGGGTTGTGGCCCTCCAGCTATCTCCGCCGCGCGCCCTCCCTTCTCCGGCGCAGATATCCGCCCTCACTCCGCCGATGCTCAGGTCTCTCTCTCTCTCTCTCTCTCTCTCTCTCTCTCTCTCTCTCTCTCTCTCTCTCTCTCTCTCTCTCTCTCTCTCTCTCTATCTCTCTCTATCTCTCTCTATCTCTCTCTCTCTCTCTCTCTCTCTCTCTCTCTCTCTCTCTCTCTCTCTCTCTCTCTCTCTCTCTCTCTCTCTCTCTCTCTCTCTCTCTCTCTCTCTCTCTCTCTCTCTCTCTCTCTCTCTCTCTCTCTCTCTCTCTCTCTCTCTCTCTCTCTCTCTCTCTCTCTCTCTCTCTCTCTCTCTCTCTCTCTCTCTCTCTCTCTCTCTCTCTCTCTCTCTCTCTCTCTCTCTCTCTCTCTCTCTCTCTCTCTCTCTCTCTCTCTCTCTCTCTCTCTCTCTCTCTCTCTCTCTCTCTCTCTCTCTCTCTCTCTCTCTCTCTCTCTCTCTCTCTCTCTCTCTCTCTCTCTCTCTCTCTCTCTCTCTCTCTCTCTCTCTCTCTCTCTCTCTCTCTCTCTCTCTCTCTCTCTCTCTCTCTCTCTCTCTCTCTCTCTCTCTCTCTCTCTCTCTCTCTCTCTCTGACAGGTCTTGGATCACCAGGTTCGGCTGCTCCGGCGGCAAGGTGTCCCTCCTCACCAGGTCCGGCTGCTCCAGCGCCAAGGTGTCCCCTCCTCGTCTGCAAGAACAAGTGCAACAGGCAGGTCTTGGTTCCCCTCCCTCCCCCAATTGCATCTTCAGTTCAATTTTGTTCTGGACGTGATCAAGATTTAACGAGTTGGAGTCCATCTATCCGAATATGAATTCCTGGATGTAATGGAGCCCAACTTAAATACAGTGTAATAATCTGAGTCGGATTCCTTTTTCAGTTCATGTACATACTGGTGTATCTTGGTATTAGAAGTTTAAAAGTTTTTCATACTAATATGCATGTGGTAGTAAATACATATAGGATGACAGATAACAGATATTAGGAATGTGCATGGTCAGAAATTAAAGTTTCTTTATAATATTATATTTGTATTTCATTAAATATCAAACTGATTCGAAATTCAGTTTGGTCTGGATACATACCAAATTATTCCTATTTGGTTTCAGTATATGCCACATTAACCAGAATTTCCTCTATGCATGATTCGAAATTCAGTTTGGTCTCAGTACATACCAAGCCTGTACAGACGTTCAATGACATGAATATTTCCTCTATGCATGATTTTATAATTTGCTATATGCCTTTGAGATTAGGCTTTTGTATTTTCTTTTGAGAAAAAATGGAAAAGAGAAGTAGCTAATAAAAAATGATCTCTGATATCTGTATTGATATCTATTCTTTTTTGAAAAACGAGAAGTCAAATTGTTTTTGTTCTTGATTCTGTGAAGCTCTCTCATTATATCTGTCTAATGGCAAATGCCTTAATCTCTCTAGAGACTGGTCGGAATAGAGTGTGGCCCTATTGCTTCTTGGTATCATTACTAGCAAGTGTCATGTCACTTTTACCCATGCTCTTTACAAACAGAAGTACCCCTCAGATTTTAGTTTATACATAGAGTCAGCTGTTGTTGTCGGAGCTGCTAGTAAATTGACTTGAATATGCATTTTCCTTGTTGATCGCCTGATTTGTTTCAAGTGTGGTTGTAGTTTGTAGATATGACACTCCATTAGTTCCACCGAAATGGTACATGTATCCTGGATGGAGCTGATGCATACGTATCCTTTTAATTCCTTTTCCTTTTTGTACATTTAAATTAAAAATACCAATCTTGACTCAGGCCAAGAGCCGGTCGTTTGTTATTGTTATAGTATAAATGGTATATTAGAAAGGAGTAGCCAGAGCACATACTTGTTATTGTTATGGAAATACAAGTGTTGCCACTGTAAATACAAAAGGAGTGGGCAGAGTGCATCTCACCCGTTCCATGTACATGAAGGTAGTTTCCTTTTACTTATGATTGCCTGGATCAAAACAACTTACTTTCATTCCTAAATTGGATGTATTTGGCGTACTTCAGGCGGTTCCCTCGTGGTGCAACAACAATGTTCCTTGCTACCAGCAAATCATATCCAAATGGATAGACCCGGAGTGGAGGGCCCAACATCGAATGGCTTCCGAGCGGCGTGCCTTGATGGGTGGTCCGGTACACCTTCAAGGCAACCTCAACCTCCACGCTCACGTGCATAAGAAGGTAATAATATCATTCAACTTCTCAACTTTGGCTTCTCAACTTCTAAACTTGTGCTCTTATGGATATTATTGCTTCTATTGCAGAATAGGGAGAGAGGTGAGGGCCAAGAGAAGCTCAATACCTTCACGGGATTATGTCTCTCCGCAAGTCAAAGAAACCGGAAGGGGTGGGTCAACCCAGGCGCTGGCTTGAGGATTGATGCATACAAGGGAAGTTCAAGGAGCACAATGGGCCTGACTCTGATCCGGCCTCCACAGTGACATTGACGCTACAATTTCCCTCCAGTCGGGAGATGGCAAGAAGGGTGGTCGGCTATATGTTGGCGACGGTGCCATCCGTAAGAAGGACATCCAAAAACTCTCTCACCTCCGTGCTACCACGTCGAGCTCAGGTCCTGCTATAGAGCGTCGCCCACAGCCTGGGCTGCACATGCTCCATCAACTCGAGGTATCTTTTGCTTCATCCTTCCTTGTGATTTCTTCTTTGTATTGCAACGATGGTGAACTTGTTGTGATGGCATATTGTAGGCCAATGCCAGGCTTCGAGAGGAGGAAGCCATGAAAATGCAGCAGGCCCTGTTTCAACAGCAAGAATTCATGGTTAAACAACAGGCAATCCTGCAGGAGACATTTGCTCAACTCAGAAATAATATGCAGGGTTCCACTTTGCCCGTTCTTCCTCCTCTTCCGACTCTTCCTAATTTCAACTTTGTAAGTCTTTGAACTTTTCAATCATGCATCTTACCTTCATGCTTGAAGATCATGAATCTTACCATCTCATCCTCTCTTGCTTCAAGTTTTCTCAGTCGGGACAAGACTCCAATAACTGTGTGGTAGGTGGATATTCACCTGGCCAAGCATGTCCAGTGACACCCACTACGGTTCATGTCGCTTCGACCTCCCCGCAACAATGATCACTTGAGGTAGTCGTCCATGTTTGTCCATTGTTGATGCTTGCGTCTTCTCGTTGCTTGTGCTTCTGAACTTAAAACTTGTGCATTGTTGATGGTAGAGTCCACAAGTGTTGATGCTTATATTGTACATACTTCCTAGCTTCTATTTGAGCCTCATATGTTGATGCTTGTTGACTCTTTTGCCTTATCCATCTTTGCAACTTAACTTTAGAAACTCATGCGTGTGATAATGGACTTATAGGTTTGCATTGTGGATGGCGTTGACGGTGGGCATATATGCTGCGGTGGAGCTCATTGCATGGTTCATGCTTGGTGTGAACTTGGAACTCATGATCCTTTAATTTTTGAACCTCTGGTTGCATATGTATGTATGTTGTTGTGAACCTTCGTTGGATATGTATGCACTGTGTGGACCTGAAACTTACGGTCCTTTCGTTTGTGTTCTTTTGTTGCATACGTATGCATATGTGGACTTTGCACTCATGTACGGCTGGATATATGTAGTAATGGATATATGTTTGTTGGTCATGGTCATGTACTGCTGGATAGGTATATTTGTTGGCTATATGTGCTGCTGTATATATGTTGTTGCTGCTCCCTGAAGCGAGTACCAAAAAATGTTATATGGCCTATAAGCCGTGTACCCCAGCTATTTGGCACCCGGCTTATAAGCCATATAGCTGCGGCGAACTTATAAGCCGTGTAGCCCAGCACTGGCACCGGCGTATAGACTATAAGCCGTGTACCCCAGCTATCTGGCACCCGGCTGATAAGCCATATGGCTGTGGCCAACATATAAGCCGTGTATCCCAGCGCCTGGCACCCGGCTTATAGATCATCTGGACACATGAGCAGGATATATAAGCCGTGTGCTTAGTTAACCGGCTTATATCACTAGTAGAAAAAGGGCCTATAGTCCCGGTTCATAAGGGCCTTTAGTCCCGGTTCGTGAACCGGGACTAAAGGGTCGGTACTAATACCCTCACCCTTTAGTCCCGGGTCTATCGAACCGGGATGATGGGCCTCCACGTGGCCTGTCCACTGAGCCCAGTAGAGGGCCTTTGGTCCCGGTTGGTGGCACCAACCGGGACCAATAGGCATCCACGTGTCAGCATTTCTTTGGCTCTGGTTTTGTTTTTTTTTCAAAAGGGGGGGGGGGGTCTGGGGGGTTAATTTAGGTGTTTCATATATTGTGCTATAGCTAGCTAATTAATAGAGAAAAGTTTCCTTTCTTTTGTCCGTGCTTGGTCGACGCTACGTACTATACATACGTATAGAGAGGACTAACTAGACATGCTAGCTAGCTAGTAATTAAGCAAACAGAAGATCGTCATGAACATATATATGCATACAGAGAGAAGTGATATCGACCACCTCTCCTTCCCCGAGAGATTGGTCGAACAACAAGTTCTCGTATATCTATCCGACGCTACCGGCTACATATATACAATAATTATCTTTTACAATACGGACGCGTGGTCCACATGGTATTCCCCGTCTTCAGCGTTCACATAGTCAAGAAAGAATGCCGCCAATTCCTCTTGAATTGCTCGCATGCGATCTGGTGCTAGGAGTTCATCCCGCTGCCGAAACATCTAATTTTAAGAAAGGGGTCAATACATACATACATATATATATATATATATATATATATATATATATATATATATATATATATATATATATATATATATATGAATGAATGAATGAAACTCAACACAAATGATGGTAATAAAATAAAATTGTGAATATTTTTATTTACGCACTTCAAATTGTTTGTCGGAGTAGCCCTCTCACAGGTCGTGTGGCGGATGGACTCGCAAAGCGTAGTATCCACAGAAATCATTCCCTTGTTCCTGCCACAACCACTTTACAAGAAACAGAGGTCAATCAAACTGATAATTATATATAACAAGCACATGCTAAATGGTATTGATGAAACTAGCGCTTGAATCACTAGGAGATGCGCGTGGAATATGCTACTATATAGTACTTACTTTCGGTGTCTAAATTGCAGCTTCTTCGGTAGTCCCGGAGCTTTTTGGTGAATTTTTCCCAAGCCCTGCCATACAAAGAAAACAATTACTTGATATCAGAAATGAACAAAGTTGCTGATATGGTGGATAATGATCGATTTAACTTACTTCTCGAGCATTTCAGTCATTTCCGCATACTCCTTGGGATCTTTTCGTCTCGAGTCTAAGACAGTTACTACCTCCTGCTCAAGCTTAATCTCTAGGAGAATATAGTGGAACCTGCGCACGCATGCATAACTCATCAATATTACATTTCTATAACCTGGACTAAATAAGGGAAACCGAATATGCCACAAGACAGTAACACTCACGTGTAGTTGTAAGGAAAGAGTATTGTATTTTTGTGTTCATTTATTTCCAACGATCGTAGCAAGTTGGCCTCGGTTTCCTTGGCACGATATTTAACCTCATTTGCATCGATGAGATATGTGTTAATGAACCCAATATCACCCACTTGTTTTTCTTCATTTCACGATCTTCAATCTGCATAATATAGTGAGGATATTTATAAATACATGCAATGAAAGAGCTGAGTTATATAGAGATACTTAATGACAGAAGTAGTACTACTTACAGACAGTAGCAGGTGACCATTGCTTTATCGATGGCCAATTGATTGAAAAACTGATAGAACTCCTCAAATGGAATAGGCAACAGTTCAATTCCAAGGAGGTCATGCTCCTTTTTAACTCTCAAATACAAAGTATTCCTCCCCTCAGACTCTTTGCAGGTTTTCATGTACCAATCATGCAATCTTCGCATCATCGTTGTTAGAGAGCTTTCATCTTTGACGAGAGGCTTCCCGTACTCGTATCTTTGTATCTGCACCTCCAAGAAATCAAATTGTACATCGTCGGGCAAGTAATCTTCAGGATTGCCATAACCGGGCACCATCCTCGGATCGACGATGTCGCTAGCAGGCACCTTGAGCGGGGGCACGATTCCTTCGCTTGTTCGCCGAGCTGGGCAATTTGTTTCCCAGCTCGTCGTTCTTTCATCCTTTGATCACTGACAGTACTTCCCGATCTCTCCGCCTCGGCAATTGCCTTTCCAATAATGCGCTCATAGTTGCCTTTCGGCGGAGACTTGAGTGGTTTTGTCAGGGCAGCCAGAGTGCGCTTCGCTTTGACCGGATCTACCTTCTCCTCCGGAGGTGGATGTCTCTTTGCTTTCAACCCTTGAAACCAGTCATCCACTTGATCTGCGCGATCTTCGCGTTTTCCTCCTCGCCTTCCTCAGACGGTAACTTCTCCGAGTCTTGAGAAGGACCGAATCTGTATCTCCTCCCGCCTTTGGCGATCTTGCTAGACGCCCGGCAAAGCAGACGGAGCGGATGTCTTCTTTCCTTGCTTACGAGGCGGAGGAGAAGGACTACGACGCCGGAGCAGCCGGAGCGGGCGGGTCTCTTCCGCCTTGCCGACGAGGCGGAGAAGGAGGAGGCTGGCTGCCGGACGCCGGTGCAAAGGCGGAGAAGGAGACGGAGTGCCGCCACGCGCCGGAGAAGGAGCCGGCCGAGTGCCCTGATCGTCACTCACGGGAGGAGGAGGCGGTGGAGGAGGCGGAGTGCCTGACTCACGGGAGGAGGAGGAGGAGGCGGTGGAGGAGGCGGAGTGCCTGACTCACGGGAGGAGGAGGAGGAGGCGGAGGCGTCGATTCGGAAGGTTGATGAGATCCTTCCGCCATAGGCATGGAGTCTTGAGCGTAACCCAGCCGATACTCCCCTTCACCGGTAGGGTGGTCAAGCCGAGCTCCTCAAATCCTCCGTTATTTCATCGACCATCACCTTAGCATATCCTTCTCGAATCGGTCGGCGGTGAAAAGTTGAGTCGGGTTTAGTGGGATAAACAGAGCCAACAGCCGCCTTGACCTTTAAATTGCTCCATTGCGCCATAAGGTGGCAACTTTCAGCATCCGTGATAGCATCCACGGGATAGCCTGGCGAGAGCCGTCAAGGCATGCTGCTCTTTCAAGCAGCTCGGTGGAAGCCACGCTGCTTCTCCGCCGAGATGGCGGGGTAGCTTCGGGGAAGCTTCGCGGAGTCGTTTGTTGTGATATGCAGCTTCTCGTTCATCTTCTCGTTCCTCAAGCACAATTACCCTTTCGTGAAGCTCCTGCAATAGGATCTGCTCCAGCTTTCTTCCTCCTCTCATGGGTTTTGTAACCCCTGCGTCCGAAATCCAGCCTTCCACGAAGGGAGCCTGGCGTGCCTCGTGTCCGTCCGTGGTGCTCGGGATTCCCGAGGGCCATTGTGAGCTCGTCCTTCTCCCCTGCGAACGAACTTCCCTTGCTGCGCTGCTTCGATATAATGCTTAAGCCTCTTGACTGGTATGTCCAATTGTTCGTCCGTCCAAATGCACTTCCCAGTTATAGGGTCCAAAGATCCGCCGGCCCCGAAGAACCAAGTCCGACAACGGTCTGGCCAGTTCATTGTCTCGGGTTCGATCCCTTTATCAAGCAGATCATTCTCAGCCTTGGACCACTTAGGCGGGCTATGAGGTAGCCACGACCCGCATGCGCGATGAAGCTTCTTCTTCGCAGCATTTCTCTTGTTTGTCGCTGACATCTTTTTACTCTTTTCCGATGTCTTGTAGGCCACAAATGCGGGCCACCATCTCTCGATCTTCTCATATTTGCCGTGAATTCTGGTGTCTCATTTTTTCGACATACGTATTGAGGTCTTTCTTCCAATTCCTGAATAGTTCTGCCATCTTCTTAAGAGCAAAAGACTTGATTAATGGCTCTATTATCGCTTCTCCGGATCATCCTCCGCGGTAGGGTAAAATTTGACTTCAGCTCACCCAAAGATCATTTTTCTGCATATCATTGACATAAGACACCTCGTGGTCTTCGTTCTTAGGCTTATACCATTGGTGGATGCTGATCGGGATCTTGTCCCTAACCGTAACCCTTGACCGAGCAACAAATGCCTTCTTTGTCCGGTAGGGTTCAATCAGTTGGCCGTCGTACGCGATTTGTATGATCTCAAACTTTTCATCCGAGCTCAACTTTTTCTTCGGCCTCGTCTCTTTACCGAAGTTGTGCTCGATCCGGAGGGCTAGAAAAAGAACAAAGACGAGAGTTAATTAATATGTGTACATATATATATATACCAAAACAAAGACGAGAGCTAGTCAAGACAGGCTTAACTAATATATATACCTGGCGGACTCGGTTTGGTGATCACGGAGCCGTCCTCACGGTCTACTTCTTGCACCGACATTGGGTCATCGGAGCCATGTAAATCATAGCCAGCTGCTTCTTCACCCTCTCCTTCCGGACCATCGTTATCGGCGTTGAGAAACATCATCGAGGAGACGGCATCACTTCCATGTGCGATTATGTCCCTCAACAACGCTTCTTGTGCTTCGTCTCGGGGTGTCCATAGTTTCTACAAATATTTACAACATGGCAATTATTATTCAAACATGACAGATATGGATATATTAGTGCCAATGTAGAACTAGCTAGCTAATCACAATAAGGAATCATATTAGTGGCCTCGACGCTGCTTCTCTAGGGTTTGGGGTGGCCTCGACAACGCTTCAAGGGTTAGGGGGTGGCCTCGAGGCAGCTTCAAGCTAGGAGGGAGTGCGTAATATCGACCCCCCACGTGTTGAAGCTATCGGGAGGGGTCGGCGTTGAACAGTACATCTATGTCCCACAAGTAGGGTAGAGGGTCGTGGATCGCCGAGCGGTCGAGGGTCAAGGGGTCAAGATCGCCGAGGGTCGGGAGGTTGCCTAGTGTCAAAGGATTCAACAAAACCATGTC
This sequence comes from Aegilops bicornis, assembly GCA_021605145.1. Lineage (NCBI taxonomy): Eukaryota > Viridiplantae > Streptophyta > Magnoliopsida > Poales > Poaceae > Aegilops > Aegilops bicornis. The sequence goes on from CM038669.1 coordinate 14,066,441, forward strand.
TTCATCATTGGTAGAAAGTAACAGGTGCATGATGGTGCAAGCTCTCCAAAGTTGTTTTGAGCGGAGTCCCAGATAGGATAATTCGCTTTTTGGTACAAAGTTCAGCAAAAAGGCGAATTATCCTATCCGGGACTGCATTCCAGAACAACTTTGGAGGACTTCGTACCATCATGCCATGGTTACTTCCGGCTAATGATGAAGCAATGGATTTCTTCAATACTTTGACACTATCGGTACCCCCCTATCGGAAAAGGAAGAAAAGAGGAAGAAGGAAGAAGAAGAAGAAAAAAAAGAAGAAAAAAAAAGAGGAGAAGAAGAAAAAAAAGAGAAGAAATTATAAACTTTCTATTAGTGCCAATTGTTTCTTTGTTGTGTGAATCACAAGTTTGTGAGCTCAACAAGGCGTAGAGGGACGGGCTTATAAACCGGTGTGAGCGCCCTTCGGTTGGCATAGCATGTTCATGAACAAAACGGACAATGGTCATAATAGTTGCGGGAGAAAGTCTTCAATTTTTCTTCGCTTGTGTCGTTTGCTTATTGCGCCGTAACCATGGATAATCTTCATCGTTTATCAGGATGCTTGGGTCAGCCTTGACTTTGAAGGGGGGAATTTCATCTTCAGACATGTCTGTCTTGCCCTCCACTCACAGGATGTCCCTTTTTCCTGAAAGAACTATGTGGCGCTTTGGCTCATTGTATGATGTATTCGCTTCCTTATCTTTTCTTTTCCTCGGTCTGGTAGACATGTCCTTCACATAGATAACCTGTGCCACATCATTGGCTAGGACGAACGGTTCGTCGGTGTACCCAAGATTTTTCAGATCCACTTGTTGTCATTCCGTCTTTGTGGGTCTACCTGCACTCGCCTCCCTCAGATTGACCCACTTGCACTTAAACAAAGGGACCTTAAAATCTACTCCGTAGTCAAGTTCCCATATGTCTACTATGTAACCATAATATGTGTCATTTCCTTGTCGGTTGCTGCATCAAAGCGGACACCGCTGTTTTGGTTGGTGCTCTTTTCATCTTGGTCAATCGTGTAAAATGTATTCCCATTTGTCTCGTATCCTTTCCAAATAATTACAGTCGAAGATGGTCCCCTGGACAACAAGTACAACTCATCATAAACAGTGCTGTCACCTCCGAGACGTGTTTCCAACCAACTGCTGAAAGTCCCGATGTGTTCACATGTAATCCGATCGTCAGACCGCCTCCGGGTGTTTGGAGCGCAGATCGTTCTTGTGTTCATCGACATACGGGTCACCAAGGTAGAGTTCTGTAGAATGTGTAGTGTGCTTGAGACCAAGAATATCCGTCCTGCATATTATTGAGTCTCTTCCAAGCGTGTTTTTCGGTCAGTCTCCCCTCATACCGCGATTTAGGGAGACCTATCTTATTAAGGCCAGGAATGAAGTCAACACAAAACCCGATGACATCCTCTCGTTTGATGGCCCATGGAGATGCTTCCTTCGCCTAGCACGGTTATTCTGAACATATTTTTTAGGACTCCCATGAACCTCTCAAAGGGGTACATATTGTGTAGAAATACGGGCCCCGTAATGACAATCTCGTCGACTAGATGAACTAGGACGTGCGTCATGATATTGAAGAAGGATGGTGGGAACACCAGCTCGAAACTGACAAGACATTGCGCCACATCACTCCTTAGCGTTGCTACGATTTCTGAGATATTGCATTGAGGAATGCACATAGCTTCACAATGGCTAATCGGACGTTTTCCGGTAGAAGCCCTCTCAATGCAACCGGAAGCAGTTGCGTCATAATCACGTGGCAGTCATGAGACTTTAGGTTCTGGAACTTTTTCTCTGACATATTTATTATTCCCTTTATATTCGACGAGAAGCCTGTCGGGACCTTCATATTGAGCAGGCATAAAGAATATTTCTTTCTCTTCTTCAGAAGAGCGTAGCTGGCAGGACCTTCATACCGCTTGGAGGCATGCCCTCTTTTTCGTAAGCGTTGCAGGTCCTCTCGTGCCTCGTGTGTATCTTTTGTCTTCCCATACACGCCCAAGAAGCGTAGCAGGTTCACGCAAAGGTTCTTTGTCACGTGCATCACGTCGATCGAAGAGCGGACCTCTAGGTCTTTTCGGTAGGGTAGGTCCCAAAATATAGATTTCTTCTTCCACATGGGTGCGTGTTTCTCAGCGTCATTCGGAACAGCTAGTCCGCGGGACCCTTTCCAAAGATTACGTGTAAATCATTGACCATAGCAAGTACGTGATCACCGATGCGCATGGCGGGCTTCTTCCGTGATCTGCCTCGCTTTTGAAATGCTTGCCTTTCTTTCGACATTGATGGTTGGTCGGAAGAAATCGGCGATGGCCTGTGTACACATTCTTCCCGCAGCTTCCTAGGTATATACTATCGCTGTCAAGTAAACAGTGCGTGCATGCGTGGTATCCCTTGTTTGTCTGTCACGAAAGGTTATCGAGAGCGGGCCAATCGTTGATTGTCACGAACAACAACGCCTTCAGGTCAAATTCCTCCTTTTGTGCTCATCCCACGTCGTACACCGTTTCCATTCCACAGCTGTAAAGTTCCTCAACTAATGGCCTTAGGTACACATCAATGTCGCTGCCGGGTTGCTTAGGGCCTTGGATGAGAACTGGCATCATAATGAACTTCCGCTTCATGCACATCAAAGGAGGAAGGTTATACATACATAGAGTCACGGGCCAGGCGCTGTGATTGCTGCTCTGCTCCCGAAAGGATTAATGCCATCCGCGCTTAAAGCAAACTATACGTTCCTTGGGTCCTTTGCAAACTCATCCCAGTACTTTCTCTCGATTTTTTTCCACTGCGACCCATCAGCGGGTGATCTCAACTTCCCGTCTTTCTTACGGTCCTCACTGGGCCATCGCATCAACTTGGCATGCTCTCCGTTTCTGAACAGACATTTCAACCGTGGTATTATAGGAGCCTACCACATCACCTTCGCAGAACCCTCTTCACCGGAGGCTCGCCGTCAACATCACCAGGTCATCTCGTCGATCTTATACCGCAATGCACCGCATACCGGCATGCATTCAGATCCTTGTAGGCACCACGGTAGAGGATGCAGTCATTAGGGCATGCATGTATCTTCTCCACCTCCAATCCTAGAGGGCATACGACCTTCTTTGCTGCGTATGTACTGTCGGGCAATTCGTTATCCTTTGGAAGCTTCTTCTTCATTATTTTCAGTAGCTTCTCAAATCCTTTATCGTGCACAAGATTCTCTGCCTTCCACCGCAGCAATTGAGTACGGTACCGAGCTTTGTGTTGCCATCTTCGCAATTGGGGTACAACCCTTTTTGTGATCCTCTAACATGCGATCGAACTTCAGCTTCTCCTTTTGACTTTCACATTGTGTCCTTGCATCAACAATGACCCGGCGGAGATCATCATTATGGGGCACATCGTCAGTTCATCTTGATCTTCAGCAGCTTACCGTTGCAGCACCATCGTGCACATCGTAAATGCAGTGCAACTTGATGTTCAGTAGCATCACCGTATTTAGGGGGCACAAGTTGTCATCGTACTCTTCTTCCTCGCCGTCTTCCATCATAACCCATATTTCTCCGTGCCTCGTCCAAACATTATAGTGTGGCATGAAACCCTTGTAAAGCAGGTGGGTGTGAAGGATTTTCCGGTCGAGTAAGACTTCAGATTCCCACATATAGGGCATGGACAACACATAAAACCATTCTGCTTGTTTGCCTCAGCCACTTGAGAAAAGCATGCACGCCCTTAATGTACTCGGAGGTGTGTCTCACACCGTACATCCATTGGCGGTTCATCTGCGTGCATTATATATAATTAAGTGTGTCAAAAATCATTACAGAACATCATGAATAGATAATTAAATGACCAAATTAATAGAAGTTCATCATCACATAAAAACCAAAGTACATACATAGTTCTCATCTAACAACATAAAGCTCTGCAGAGCATCTAAATTAATTAAACCATACATTGAAACTATGTAAAACATTTCAATGTGAAAACAAATACGATCATAATCGCAACCAAGGTAACAACTGATCCAACGGCATAATGATACCAAGCCTCGGTATGAATGGCATATTTTCTAATCTTTCTCATCTTCAAGCGCATTGCATCCATCTTGATCTTGTGATCATCGATTTACATCCGCAACATGCAACTCCAATATCATCTTCTCCTCCTCAAGTTTTTTATTTTTCCTTCAAGAAATTGTTTTCTTCTTCAACTAAATTTAACCTCTCGACAATAGGGTCGGTTGGAATTTCCGGTTCAACAACCTCCTAGATAAATAAAATCTATGTCACGTTGGTCGGCTTAATTTTCATAAACAATAAATGAACCAATAGTTATGAAAAGATAATATATACCACATCCGAATCATAGACAGGACGAGGCCGACGGGGCGGATACCAAAACCATCGCACTATATAAGATGCAATAATAAAAGTAAGAAAATAATACAAGTAAGAATATTTTTCCTTTCGGAAAGAAGATAAGAACAAGAGGCTCACCACGGTGGTGTCAAGGCGATGAGATCGGCGCGGTGATCGACACGGTGAAGACGGGACAGGCGTGACGGACCGCTAAACCTAGACAAATATTGAGGAAAATGGAGGTTAGGGGTCGAGCTTGGAGAGGAGATAGCTTAAGTAGTGTGGCTCGGGCATTCCATCGAACACCTTGTGTGCATAGGAGGTGAGCTAGAGCACCACCAAGCCCCCTCCCCCTCGGCCAGAAAAAATAGAGCAGTGTGCTCTGCTCTTGTGAGGGGCTATATAGGCAGCACCATTAGCCCGGTTGGTGGCATGAGCCGGGACTAAAGGGAAGCCTTTGGTCCCGGTTCATGCCACCAACCGACAACTAGTGGTGGGCGAGCCAGACCATTGGTCCCGTTCGTCCCACCAAACGGGACCAAAAGGTCCGGACGAACCGACCAATGGCTACGTGGCCCGGCCGGCCCCCTGGGCTCACGAACCGGGATAAATGCTCACATTAGTCCCGGTTCTGGATTGAACCGGGACTAATGGGCAAAACAGGCCTCAACGATAGCCCCTTTTTCTACTAGTGTATATGTATATAAAACCGTGCTGTTGTCGGCGGAACTCGGCTTATATAGTAACCGTGCGGTTCACGGTTGCACCCGGCTTATATGGTCACACCCGGCTTATATACAAACCGTGCATCCGCGGTTGCACCCGGCTTATATATAAACCGTACATACTGAGGTGCACTCGGTTTATATTTAAACCGTGCCCTGACGACGGCACTCGACTTATATAGACGATGACACGTGGCCGTTAACATCGGGCTACCGTCATGTTACTTTATTAAACCGAAAGCCCTGTGGAAATACTCGGTTTATACATAAGCCGGGCTTTTTAGGTCCGGCTCTCGGCTTATATGGTATAAGCCGGTCGATTGTAAACCGAGTGCTATAAGCCGGGAGTTTTACTCGGCTTATATATAAACCGAGTTTAAATCGATGTAAGCCGAGTGTATTAGGTACACGGCTTATAAGTTTTTTCATGTAGTGTAGGTAAGATATATTGGGCTTGGACACCGGTAGAATCTTGAGCTGGACACCGGGCGTCAAGCACGGCCCATCTAGCAATAGCAGCCCATCCTGCTACTTTTGACTGATTGTATCATTGGGAATTTGGAACGGGCACTCAGCCTGCTTAGCTATCGATCGATTGGATCGATCTCTTGTCGTACATGCGTCTGTTCGGCTGTTCTTTTCCCGACAGCGATACGGTGTGAGCACGTTCGCCGTTGCCTGCTCAAGGGCTCCGGAAGTCAGAGCCTGCCGCCAGTGGCCCTGATCCATTGCATATAGGTACGACCGTCAATCTCACTCTAAACGCGTACTCGCTCCATTTCAAAATTCTTGTCGTGACTTGATATATCTGTATCTAGACAAATCTAAGATAAAAATTTTGGGACGGAGGGAGTACTTATCATAGTTTTGTCTAGTTTTTAGGTCTAAATTGAATTGAATAGTTAGGGTTTTAAAATCAAGGTATTGCAAATTGGGAATTGGATTGCTTTGATTGGATAACTTTTCCTACTGGTTCACATCTCTTTGGATAATTTGTAGACTGGGCGACGACAATACAACACAATGTCAAGTATGCTTTTTTTGCGGAGTTTAACTTTGTAGCCATACAGTTTGATCAATATGCTTTACTTATTATTTTTATTCCCGCTTCTTTAAACACAAATAATGTAACTCGTTGTGCACTTGTGATAACATAATTACCGGTGAATACCAGGGGAGTTTATTGAAAGGTTTGTTAGAAAGATGAAGACATCGGTACAAGATGGTAATGCCACATGAACCAGATGATGCTCCATCTCAGAAACAAAATAATGCCTTGATACATGACCAAGATTTAGCAACCATTAATTACAGGGAGTTCATCTTAAGTATGACACCGGGATATTTTTGTTCTGGGTCCGCCCCTGCCACCGGCTAGATTAGCTGCTCCTGATGATATGCAAAGATTCAAACAAGGGATTACTCGTGGATATGCATACTTATTTAACTCCTCGATGAATGTTGTACCACAAAATTCTGTTTCACAGGAACTCCGATACAAAAAAAAGAGTTTTCTGAAGATGCTAACAACATCCTAGCAGGTAAATCGTACCATTCTTCATATTTTTATTAAATAAAATTAAGATACAGATGTTGATTTTACATTACTTTGTATCCTCACAGTTTAGTTAACACCAGTATATAGTACTTTCATTTATTATGACCATCACAGTTTTCTATCGATCTCTCACTTTACATTTTCATGCAGCACTACAAACAACATTAACGCAGAGGACAAGCGGAGTAAGATCACTAGGAGAAGTATATATGAAGGTACTATGCATCACATAAATCTAAAGAATTGATCCTGTAGGTATCAACCTTCACCAAACTATCCAGTTAATACCTTCCTAACAATGCTACAAATTTTCAGGATGGAAGGCAATATCAGGCTTTGCTACAGAGAAGATACATGCTTCGGTGCCTTCCATGCCAGTTACCTATATCGTATTGTACATGTCTATAATAGCACACGGGCCGTCATCTATTGTAATTGAGAATCATAGTCATACTTCTATGTGTTCTCAATGGTATATCATGGTGTATTTGCTTGAGCTTTGAAGATACAATCCACACATTTTTTTTTTATATGTGTGTGATGTTTATCAAAAAAGGCTTTCGCACCGCTTTATATATAAAGCAATGATCAACCACAGCCCAAGTACAAACGCATCCCACAACAACACACGCACACACCCAAGACGGGATACATAGGCGCTGAGCGCAGCAACACCACCCCTACCGCTACAAGAGCAATCGGGGTCCTCCACCGTGAACACGCCACCGCGAAGAGATGAAGCCGCATATGACGAACCGTGAGCTCCAAGGTGGCGCCTCCAAGAAGGTTACGACGCCAACGCGCCGCCACCGCCCGACCCGGGGTCGAAGTTTTCTCGAGCAACACGATGACCGATGAGAGCCGCGACGACGCCTTCAAGAAGGTAACGCTACACGCCACGCCGTCCGTCCGAAGATAGAGCAGGTTTTCACCCCAGCTAACACTCATCGCCACCGAACGCCACACCCCAGCCACCATGCCGCCCACACGGCCATGGTCACCAGGCAGCACCAAGCAACAGGCTCTGCCCAAGAGCACCGCGCTACCACCACCAAAGCCGCCGCCCCGGCATCCAAGACCTTGACACCACCTGACCCGAGACCCGTTGCTACCCCAACCAAAGAGATGGGTGGAAAGGCCGCGCCTTTCACACCCCTGGGCGGCCCCCAGCGTCGAGACCCAAAAGGCCGGCCGAAATTGGCCTCCATCGACCCGTCCTGCTGCACCGGTGCAAGATTTAGCTCGACCTGCGGCGGGCGCGAGAAGCTTCGGTCCTGCCGGGCGCGAGACGAGCTTCGGTCTGCGACACCGGGCGCGAAACGGGCGATGGACTGCAGCTGGGAGCGGGCCAGCCCTTTGATGTAAGTAGAGGCCGACCGACGAGGAGAGGAAGCGAAGGTCGAAACGGCCTGACCGCAGACGAGCCGACGCCAGAGAAGCCGGACGCCGTCGCGGGCAGAGCCGCCAACCACCGTGTAGCCGCCGCACCACCGGGAGGCCACCCAGGACCTCCCCGCGCCGCCGCCCACGGCCGGAGCAACAGCCACGCCCGACCGCTGCCTCAACCCGCGCCGCCGGCCGGAAAAATCGCGTCAGATCCGGCCGACACGCCCCCCACCTCCACCAGCACCAACCCACCTCCAGCCCCGACCGAGAGGAGAAGGAGGCCGAGCCGGAGCCCGTAGCACTACTACAAAAAGGGCTATAGATGGAATGGCCACTAATGGCGCACCTGTGATGTGGTGCGCCATTACTATATTCTAATGGCGCACCATGTCTCGGTGCGCCATTAGTAATATATTACTAATGGCGCACCTGGTGTGTGGTGCACCATTAGTAGTTTTAAAAAAAAACATAAAAAAAATTTGTTACTAATGGCGCACCGTTGCATAGTGCGCCATTACTAATTGACATAGTAATGACGCACCACATCCGTCGTGCGCCATTAGTAGTTTTGAAAAAAGAAGTAAAAAAAATAAAAAAAAATTTGTTACTAAGTTTTTTTCAAAAAAATATCAATTTTTTTTTATTTTTTTTTTCAAAACTAGTAATGGCGCACCGTGGGTGTGGTGCGCCATTACTAACTTGCCCCAACACCGAATGCACCCCCCCTGGATCGTCTTTTTAGTTTTAAAAAAAATAAAAGAAAATGATGAAAATGTCAAAAAAATAAAAGAAAATATGTTTCTCATGTGATATGTGCTCTAGTTTTTGGGAAAATTTACAAATATGAATTTCGACTTTATTTGCAAAATCTCTCTGGAAATTTGTAAAATGGGCATAACTTTTTGCATACGAACTCGGATGAAAAAGTTTTTTATATGAAAAATCATCTACTCGAAAAGTTACATCAAAGTTTAACGGGGGACCCCCTTAAACATCTTCAAAATCCCCAAAAACCTAACAGAAAAAAAGTTACGGGGCTTTCAAGATCTAGCGGCAAAAAAATTCAAAAAATTTCAAACTTACTAGTGGCGCACCGTGGCTTTCAAGACATCAACAAGGTCACCCATCCTCACACTACTCCAGCCCAAGCACGCTTAACTTCAGAGCTCTATCCAACCCCAGCAACAGCTCACTTCACAGGCACTTGTTGATGTATCTAGCATATCAATCCTGTTATACCTTGTTGATGTCTAGGACTTGTTGATGCCATTACTAGTTCAACTACTAATGGCGCACCACTCCCACGGTGCGCCATTAGTAGTTTTGAAAAAAAAAATAAAAAAATGATATTTTTTTGATTTTTTTTTTGAAAAAAACTTAGTAATGGCGCACCAGTGGGGTGGTGCGCCATTACTAGTTCAACTACTAATGGCGCACCACTCCCACGGTGCGCCATTAGTAGTTTTGAAAAAAAAATAAAAAAATGATATTTTTTTTTGATTTTTTTTTTGAAAAAAACTTAGTAATGGCGCACCAGTGGAAAGTGCGCCATTACTAGTTTTAACATTTTTCCACCGAGACATGGTGCGCCATTAGTAACAAAATTTTTTTATTTATTTTTTACATTTTTTTCAAAACTACTAATGGCGCACGACGGATGTGGTGCGCCATTACTATGTCAATTAGTAATGGCGCACTATGCATCGGTGCGCCATTAGTAACAAATTTTTTTTTTATGTTTTTTTTCGAAACTACTAATGGCGCACCACACGCCAGGTGCGCCATTCGTGATATATTACTAATGGCGCACCGAGACATGGTGCGCCATTAGAATATACTAATGGCGCACCACATCACAGGTGCGCCATTAGTACCCATTCCATCTATAGCCCTTTTTGTAGTAGTGTTGCCCCTTAGGACTTGGCCCTCAGGGCGCTATGTATGCCATCGCCGGCGCATTCCACATCTTCTTCAGGTCCAGCTAGGTCATGCCACCCACTTGCCGACTCCTCTAGGTGCTATATATGGTGGGAGGTACATTGATTTACTCAGTTCTGTAGTCGCCGTTTTGGCCTGGATGTTGCCTGCAATGGTAGTGACGCGGCTTGTTGGCTTTGTGACCCGTCTTCCTTGCCTTCTTGGCTGGAGATTGGGCTCGGCGGGTGCTCTCATTCTCGATTGTAGTAGGTGTGGTTCTAATCCCAGGGATTAGCGTGGTGTGGTGTGCCTTTTGGCATTGTATTCAAACCATGGATGGGTCTCTTCACCTTTTCTTATATCAATATATGATATGCATGCTTGTGAGTATTCGAGAAAAAAGAAAGAAAGAAAACAAATGTGAACAATTAGGAAATGCCGAATATTTTTTGGAAAAAGCAAACGATTTATGAGACTCCAAACATTTTTGAAAAATGCAAAGAACTTTTGGGACTCTGAATTTTGAACCTTTTTTAATGTAATTTTTTTGTAATCCTAAATAGTTTCTAAAGTTGCAAACAAATTTGAAAATTGCAATCTGTTTTGGAAAACACAAACATTTTTTGCATCTATGACCAAAATTTGGAAAAAGTGAACTTTTTTAGGATCTGTGAAGAATTTTTGAATCCGGGAACATTTTTTAAAATCCTGTTTGCTTTTGAATTTGCGAACATTATTGAAAACAATATTTTTAAATTCTGAATTTTGTGAAAAGTGTGATCATTTTTTATATTCCAAACATTTTTTGAAATCACCAAATAAAACTGAAAACACAAACATTTGTTGAAATTTGAACATTTTTTTATAATAGGATCTACTCTTGAAATTTCCAAACTTTTGATGTGTCCGTTTCGATGTACGATACCGAAAATCCTCCGAAAAGCTCGGTCCACGGACTTTTGATGTGTCTATTTTGATGTACACCGTTGGAGATGCCCTAAATCTGCTAGCAAAGGTGAAGGGGGCTGGGCGGAACAAAAATTTGGCGTCCATCCAAATAGTTGTCTAAAGTGTAGTCAACATTTTTTTTTCTTTTTGTTGGGCGCTCCAAGGCATCGATCGAAACAGCCTCGTAGAGATAGATCTTTAAAATCAGTGGAGATGGAATGTTGATATTAAAGTCAAATTTTGGCAGTATACTTATCCTATATGAAATACATTATTTTACCAACTAGATCATCCCTAAAAAATTGTGTGCAAATCTTTATCTTTACATAATTTAATTTTTTAATAATAAAGCAAATTGGGTTTCCATCGTCCGTCATGGCATTTTTCAGAAAAGTCCCTGTATTTTGATGAAATCAACCCGCGGTCCGGATTTAAGTCACAACCGAACCGTTATTTTACATGTTTGGAAAACCCCCCCGATGTTTTAGGTAATTCATCAGCAGATCATATCTAAGTCAAACAAATGTTTTTTTAAATCATCCATATCTTTTAAACCGTAACTCCGATTTAAACATGTTATACATGAAATTTGATTAGAAAAATATGTAGAATATGAATATGAGATTATTTTTACCTGTTAAGTATTTTAAATATTATTTTGGAATATATTTATGTCAAATAAATGATTTTCTAAATTATCCGTATTTTTTAAACCGTAACTTTGATTTTAACATATTATATATGAAATTTTATTAGAAAAATGTGTGGAATCTAAATATGTTGTTAATTTTACCTTTAAATATTTTTAAAATATTGTTTTGGAAGCAAACTTATAATTTATAGCGCAAGATCCTTTTTTTCATACCGGCGGCGATCCGGATTGCAAATAAATACCCCACTATAACCATATAGGGAAAAGAAAATATCGCTAACTACACGTGCATACCTCTAAAAAATGTCACTGGGGAAAACAATAGATTTCTCATCGCGGGAGTGAGAGATAGCGAGAGAGAGAGGGAGGGAGAGAGAGAGGCCTTAGGATTAACCATATTCAAACACGTTTTTGTTTTGTTTTGTGTGAACACCGAGACCATCGCCGGCGAGGGTGAGAAGGAGGATAAGCGGCAACACAAATATGATGCCTCGCAAAAATAAAGAAGACGGACCTATTGTGGTCTTGAGTGATGATTGTTGGGTTAAGAGCGTGTGTTATGTTTTCTCTCCCGTTGCAACGCATGGGCTCTTTTGCTAGTTAGAAAAAATCCTCCAACGAAATTTATGTGTTTTTGGCAACGTTTTTTCCTTGCTGCTTTTTATTAAACTGTTTTTTTTTCTTATTGCTAACGGACTGCCTAGGCTGCTGACACGTTACTTATTGTAAATGAAATACATTAGAGTCTTGGACCTTGGCCCAGCCCAAAGCAGCTCGGCGGCGCTCTAGGGCGTGCTCGATTGGCTCGGCGGCGGCGGCGGCGGCTGGCGATTCATGATGGCATCTGTAGAGGAGTTGGAGGATGAGGAGGAGGAGGAGGTGGAGGACGTCGAGCCTTTATTGTACGACCGGGCGAAGTGGGTGGCCTGGGCGGTGGAGGAGAAGGAGAGGTCCCGGCGGGAGGAAGAGGAGAAGGCTCGGAAGCGGGAGGAGAACCGGCGGAGAAGCGAGGCACACGACAAGGTCATAGACTCCATCATCGAGCACGATCCCAAGGTGGGGCGCGACGTCTACACCCGGTTTTTCCTCAGGGACTTCTCCGTCTTCAACATCGACGAGGAGTGTAAGTGGCCTCTCCATTTCTCAAGCCGGTGTAGTGTAGTGCTGTTCTGTTTTGTAAAATTTTCTGGTTGATAGTAATGTATGGGTATGGGAACTCAACTAGTACGTTACAGTAGGATGTCTCTCGCCTGTATAATCCTCTGTTAGGAGAATCCTCTGACATGCCATGTTCGTTATTGATGCATAGCAGTGAACATCATATATCTGCAATCATTTATTTCGATTAGATTTTGATTTGGTTCATATATCTGCATCACTTAACAATTGATAACAGCTTTCTGCAAATTGTGAGATGATAGCTTTCTCTTGAAGTTAACTCAGCAAGTGAAATAAGAATATTACATGGTTTAACTCAGTGGCATAGAAATGGGAAGAACACAAGCTGGTGCTGTTTATTGTGATGAAATAATCTGATAGATTTATTTTTCTTATTCATTGCAGCGTCTGTCCCTCCAATGCGATACACCGATAGTATCTACCAAGATGAATTTGGGCTAGAAGACTCTGCAAACATCCTCTCCATCAGCATAGTCTCCTCAGATGTAGGCTTCCCAGTAAATGTCTATGGCCGTGTCATTGCCAGAGACAGTATTGACTACAAGTGCATTTATCTCTTTCACCGCAATAGAGATGACTGTCAGCGTCTCAACGAGGTAGATCCTTGTTCCTAAGTTCGTTCCAGCCGGGTTTCGTTTTATTCCGTGATGCATTTAATATCAACTGTTAATTCGCACCTAAATGGAGTCATCTTAGTGCTGGCGGTTGTCCGTCCAGATAGTCATCTGCATATAAATGGAGTAGCTTTTATGGCATGCTTCCAATCTTCATTTTGAGCAGTGTTTGGATAAGCATACTCTAATCTCTCGTGCAATTCTTTTCATAGGATGGAATGCTGATTTTAACTGGCCCAAGCCGAGGTCTAGTGCTGGTTGATTTCATCTATCTAGAGATAGATCTTAAAATCAGGGAAGATGGAGTGTCTCCAGACAGGCCATTTAGCAAGGGTCTAATAAGTATGGATGGCCGAGTACTGTCTAGAGAGGAAAATGTCGTGGTTAGAAGTGAAACCCTTGAGAGCTGGCTCAGCACTATGGAAGTGAGATTCGCAACTGTTCTCAACGCAGTCGAGTGCACCATTGAAATCAAGCTTCTCGAGGGCCGTTTCAAAGGAAATATAATAGTTGGCATCTCAGATAAAGTTCGCAATCTGAACACTGAACAAACAATTGTGATTCATGATAGCAAGACAGATGGCATGGTGACAAGTGATCAAATTGGAGTTATCAAACTCCGCCGAAGTGTCATTACTACCTGTCTAGAAAGAATGCTGGTGTTTCACATGAATAATAATATGGCTGCTGGCATTTGTGCTGAACGAACCTTTGATTTAACTCCACGCCGCACTGGTGCAGATGAATTGGAAATTACGTGTGGTGCTGGGAAGTTCGGATTCAGGGTCGTCTGGTCCTTGATGGACTTTAGGCTGTAATCTTGTGCCTTTATAAACTAAGTTGAACTAAGTTATATCGGGAGTCAGTGATGTAATGGATCAAGTAGATGTAGTGGACTGGGTTATATCGTGGTGTAATGATGCAGCGAACTAAGTTAATCGTGGTGTAATGATGGAGTGAACTAAGTTAATCGTGATGTAATGGTGTGGTGCACTAAGTTATATTATTGTTATTAGGTAACTTGATGGATTACAAGTAATGATGTAGCGAACTAAATTATAATGTATTATGGTGTTATACCAAATTTGTTGGTTTCATTTTTCGGCATAATCAAAGCAGATCAGCGCACTTGGCATTTGTTAGACATGTATTAGGCGGAAAGATGAACATTTGTCACTGTTTGTCACTGTTAAGGGACTTTTCTACCATATTTATACCGTTGTTTGTATTGATTGCTCATGGTCACTTCTGTGTTTGTCGGATTACGGGTTCCGCAAACCCTTGAGAGGTTCGAACTCTAGTGTGCGTGCGGAGTTTTCAACCTACCCAGTCTGCCTACTCGCGACCCTCCTAACCCTAGCGTGTCAAACTCAAAGAGACAAAGAGACACAACACTTTATCCTGGTTTGGGGCACCTTGCGGTGTAATACTCTACTCAGCGTTTTGGTGGATTGGCTGGGGGGCTGAGGATGAACCGGCCTCGGGAGGTGAGGTGTTCTTGAGCTCGAGGGAGCCGGTGTGGTGTGAGCTAGTTCGGCTTGTCTTGTCTTGTCTTCTCTATGGTGGTGGCTAGTCCTATTTATAGTGGCCTTGGTCCTCTTCCCAAATGTTGGCGGGAAGCGATCCCACAACGGCCGCATTTGAAAGGAGACAAGTAGTACACCTTATCCTGACAAAAGTAGTCTTCGCCTGCGAAAAGCCTTTGGTCGTGACGCTGCAGTGGGCTCGTCGATGACCTCCGTCCTGCCGTCCTGGCGGTCTTGGTCTCGTTGCACCAGAATGGAAACCTTTGCCTCATTCCTCGGGACTCCGCGCCTATGGCTTGCCTCCTTTGCACCGAAGAGGAAACCTGCGCTCTGTGCCCGCCTGGCCTTGGTCGTCATGGCTCACGTCAGCTGAGCCTTGTGAGGTAAACCTTGCATAGAACTCTCCGCCCCTCGGGAGCCAGCCTGAGGAGGCCGATCCCCTCGGGGGTCTTGGCGTCATCCGCCTCGCAAGGCTTGGCCGTACCAGGCCGTTGATGGAGCGATGTGGTGGGCCGCAGGCAGGCAGGGCTGGATACCCCCATATCCAGAACGCCGACAGTAGCCCCCGGGCCCAAGGCGCACTCGGACTTGGCTTCCAGGCGAACCCAAAAGGGCAAGTGCGGAGCACCGCGGGCCCTAACCGCCTGCAGTCTTGATGAAGTAAGGCGATTGATGGGACGTGGGCGACTCCGCTTCCCCATGCTGCCTCGGCAACCGTTCAACTTGACGGGACGATTCAGCATGCAGAAGGTCATGATGGCGCGACGTCGTGGGGGCCGGCGGTTAGCCTCCCTTGGCTATAAAGGTGAGGGAGGGGCAGAGCCCCTCCCCCATCTTTCCTTCGTCTTGCCTCTGCCTGCTTCTCTCTTCTCCATCTTGCCTCCATGGTGCCGATCAGGAGGTATTCTGCGGCCGAGAAGGGGAAGGCCCCTAGGGAGGGGTGAGGGAGTCCTGGATTAGGGGGTCCTCGGACAGTCGGACTGTATGCTTATGTCGGACTGTTGGACTATGAAGATACAAGATTGGAGACTTCGTCCCATGTCCAGGTAGGACTCCTTTGCGTGGAAGGCAAGCTTGGCAATTCAGGTATGTAGATTTCCTTCTCTGTAACCGACTCTATTGTAACCCTAGCCCCCTTCGGTGTCTATATAAACCGAAGGGTTTAGTCCGTAGCACGATAACAATCATAATCATAGGCTAGCTTCTAGGGTTTAGCCTCTACGATCTCGTGGTAGATCAACTCTTGTAATACTCATATCATCAAGATCAATCAAGCAGGAAGTAGGGTATTACCTCCATAGAGAGGGCCCGAACCTGGGTAAACATTGTGTCCCCTGCCTCCTGTTACCATTAGCCTTAGACGCACAGTTCAAGACCCCCTACCCGAGATCCGTCGGTTTTGACACCGACAAGGGGCCTGACCCTCTCCCGCCGAAGAAGCGGCTCCACCTCCCTCACGACGCCAACACGGGGCGAGAGGTGACCAGGCCTTGGCAGTCGAGTCCTCCGCCTGGCTTCCCTCTCCCCATATACGCTCATGCTCAGGAAGAAGATGTGCGGCGTCGAGTGGCGCCCGACAAGGTTGGCAGGGCCGCCATTGCCCTGCCGACCGTACCACGGACCCATGCCGAGGGTAGCTCGCGCGAGTTTGTGGTGTGGGCGGCGATGCCTCCCGACACCTGGATCCGGCTCCCGCGGTTCTTCGCTAGCGAGCTGCCTCCGAGGGGGCCGGTTGAGCTGTGGCTGCAGCACGCTGAGTGTTGGAGCTTGGCCACCGGAGCTGAAGTCGAGGTGGTGCCCCTGGAGATGTCTTCATGACGCGTGGATGGGGTGAGGTCGCCAGGGCTTGCCGTGCAGAGGGAACCCTGGTGATCCACTTCGAGTATGACGGCACGGCCACCTTGTTCTTCAAGGTCTTCAATGAGGATCCACTTCGAGTATGAAGGTGCTTTCATTGAGAGTTCCACTGTGACATCGAGAAATGGTTTGATGGCTCGCCTTGTTATCAAGGACAACATCACCTCTGGGGGAGCCTTGGCTTTAGGCCAAACCCTCCGACTAGGCGGCTTCGTCATGACCGCCCGTTCGGCCGCCGTGCCAACGATGACTTCTCGGGTCATCAAAAACATCCTCCTCGTCAGCTCAGAAAATGCCGAGCGGATGGATCCAATGGAACTTTCGTCCTTGAACGAGCTTTTGGATCGCATCGCCGCCTTGGGAGTCGCTACAGACTATGATCGGATTGGGTTTAAACCCGATCAGAGAGAGATTAACTCTCCGCCGGTCACCCATCAGATAGCGGTGGTGGAGGAGCAATGCAGCGATTCTTCCTCTATCTTGAGGACGAACTATGTCTGGATTCCCGAGCTCTCCAAGCCGGATACCCGTTCACGGGAGGACATGACCCAAACTTCGAACTCAGAATCGGACAGCGGGCCAGAAAAATTGGGCAACATCTCGGAACCTGAACCGCCAAGTTCGGAAGTTCCTCTGCCCCTGGGTCTCAGATCGGGTCAGGGTTCGGACTTAAATCCACCCACCCACCCAGATACAAGCGATCTTTCCCAAAATAGACAACAATCCCAAGAGACAGTACATCAATTTTGGTCCAAATTCCTCCTTGTAATGAGCAAGGTCAAGGACTGTCGCGAGGAAGACGCAATCTCATTCTTTTGCAAAAATTGCACGGACAAGGGAATCCTCAACGCCATAAGTCGTCGTGACATATCACACTTCACCGACTTGGCGGCCATATACGTAAGTAATGCGATGGAAAGCGCTTGGAAAACCCAAAGCTAAATTGGGATCCTCCGCTCTCAAAGAAACCCTCGTCCGAACTAAAAGGGTGCACTCTCGCAGGTCACCAGATCCAATTACAAAAAAACCGAAGCCCAGTATAGGGCGCGGAATCGTATTGGAGGGATGGCTCAATGGGCCATGCAAAATTCACACCACACCGGATACCATACCAACACACAGCCTTAGAGCATGTTGGATACTTCGGCAGGTGGCCAAGAGCGGCGAGGATCTCCTCATTAACAATGTCGCAGAGCATCATCCCGCAGAAAACAACAATACAGTATTGACAGTCTTTGAGACTTTCACCTCAAATAACAGGCGCAAGAGAGCACTCCGCGGCCTCGCCGAAGTTTGCCACGTTGCAGCAATAAATCCATGGAACGACACGGCCATAACCTTCAATGCTAGAGACGAATCTCAATTCCGAACTGTCCGAGCACCAACCGCCTTGGTCCTTAGTCCAACTGAGGACGGCTTCCGGCTTACTAAAGTGCTCATGGACGATGGCAACGGATTAAATCTCATCTACGAGGAAACTCTCAACAAAATGGAAATAGACAAGAGCCACATTGAGCAAAGCAGCACGACTTTCAGAGGAATCATCTCTAGTCGAGAGGCACGATGTGCGGGAAAAATCACACTCGATGTGGTATTCGGCACGCCGGAGAATTACAGGTCCGAAGAGATAACATTCCAAGTGGCCCCGTTCAGTAGTGGATACCACGCCCTTTTAGGGCGGGACGCATTCGCGAGCTTCCAAGCTATACCCCATTATGGGTACATGAAGCTCAAGATGCCCGGGCCCAACGGAATCATCACTCTAGCCAGCGATCCGAACGTAGCACTCCGCGCCGAAAATAAAACCGCCGCCCTGGCCCTTGAGGCATTACCCGAAGCCCTCGCGGCCGAAGAACTAACTGTGCTGCGCTCCATAGTGGACAGGGACGATGTGATACTCGACAAACAATCCAAGTCCACCTCTTTTAAACCAGCGGACGAAATAGTCAAATTCCAAGTCCACCCAACGGATCCTACAAAAACAGCATCAATCGGGGCACAGCTGAACCCCACAATCGACGCCGCATTACGGGCGTTCTTACGCGAGAATTGGGACATCTTCGCCTGGCACCCCTCAGATATGCCAGGGATCCCACGTAGGTTGGCCGAGCATAGCCTAAACATATTAAAGGGATACAAGCCGGTCAAGCAGACTCTACGGCGCTTTTCAGAGCCCAAACAACAAGCTATGGGAGAGGAGCTAGCCCAGTTACTCGAAGCCGGATTCATTAGAGAAATAAAACACCCGGAGTGGCTAGCAAACCTGGTGATGGTACCAAAGAAGGATAAATCCTGGCGCCTCTGTGTCGATTTCAAGGACCTCAAATAGGCTTGCCCCAAGGATCCCTTCCCTCTCCCTCGCATCGATCAAATCATCGACTCAACCGCAGGACACGACTCATTGTGCTTCCTAGACGCATACTCCGGATACCATCAAATCAAGATGGCGGAGTCCGATCAAGCCGCAACGGCATTCATCACTCCATACGGCCCTTTCTGTTTCAACACCATGCCTTTCGGGCTCAAAAACGCCAGTGCAACCTACCAACGCATGATTCAGACATGCCTGGAAAAACAAATTGGCAAAACAGTTGAGGCATACGTAGACGACGTGGTCATCAAGACCAGACCTGAGGCTCACGTTCGACAATCTCCGAACATATGACATCAAGCTCAATCCGGAAAAATGCGTTTTCGGCGTCCCTGCTGGAAAGCTCCTGGGCTTCATCGTTTCCAATAGAGGAATTGAAGCAAACCCGGCTAAAATCTGAGCTCTGTCACAGTTGGCTACCCCAACAGACCTCAAGCAAATCCATAAATTAACTGGATGCGTGGCTGCCTTAAGCCGCTTTATCTCCCGATTGGGAGAAAAGGCACAACCTCTTTATTGCCTTCTTCGACGCACCGAACACTTCGAGTGGATGGATGCGGCTACGGCCGGACTGGAAGAAATAAAGGCCCTCTTGGCCAGCAACCCAATCCTGGCCGCGCCGAACATTGGCAAACCCATGTTGTTATATGTAGCGACAACACACCAAGTTGTGAGCGCAGTGCTCGTCGTCGAACGAGAGGAGGACGGACATAAGTTCCCGCTTCAGAAGCCGGTATACTACGTAACCACCGTCCTCACACCATGCAAGTCATGGTACCCACATTATCAAAAGATAGCATACGCGGTCTTCATGGCATCTCGGAAGCTACGACACTACTTTCAAGAGTGTTCAATTACGGTGGCCTCCGAAGTACCACTCAACGATGTAATAAATAACCGCGATGCCACGGGCCGGATTGCTAAGTGGGACATCGAGCTCCTCCTGTTCGGCATCACATATAAACCACGGCGAGCCATTAAGTCGCAAGTACTGGCTGACTTCGTCGCCGAATGGACAGAAGCCGAACTCCCTAAAGAGTACGGCGCATACTCCAATTGGATCATGCACTTTGACGGCTCTAAGATGCTGGCTGGTCTGGGAGCGGGCGTTGTCCTGACATCCCCCACCGGAGATACAGTCCAATACGTACTCCGAATACTATACACATACTCCAACAATGCAGCTGAATACGAGGCTCTGTTGCACGGTCTTCGGATGGCAGTCTCCATGGGAATCCAAGCCTAGAAGTGTGTGGGTATTCGAACCTCGCAATATCACAAATAAATGGAGACTTCGATGCCAAGGACCCGAAAATGGCGGCTTACCGCAATGCCGCCCTCAAGATGTTAGCTCGGTTCGAGGGGCTCGAATTTCATCATGTGGTCCGAGAAAACAATTAAGCGGCGGATATGCTTGCCCGCATCGGTGCTAAGCGCGACCCCGTCCCACCTAACATCTTCTTGGAAAGACTGTTCAAGCCATCCGTGGTGTGGCAAGGGGAGACCGGCAATACCAGTCCGGATCTGACCACAACCCCAGAACCCGAACACGCTGACATAATCGGAGGCTCCGCCACCGAAATAACACCTTTGGCCCCCACGTAATCATGCCTATCATTGCCCCGTGGACCGAACCCTTCTTAGCCTACCTAAATAGGCAAAAACTCCCCGAAGACCAAAATGAGGCATGTTGCATTGGGCGACGCTCTAAAGCCTACAAGGTCCACGAGGGAGAGCCTTATAAGAAAAGCGCTACCGGAGTACTTCAAAGATGTATCTCCGAAGAGGAGGGGCGGCAGCTCTTGGCCAAAATTCATGCTGGACTCGGCGGCCACCACGCTGCAGCCCGGGCCCTTGTAAGCAAGGCCTTCCGTACAGGTTTCTACTGTCCGACAGTCCAAGCAGACGCACAGGACCTCGTCCAACATTGCGTCGGTTGCCAGCTTTTCGCCAACCAAAGCCATATGCCACCTACCGCTCTCCAAACAATCCCCATAACTTGGCCCTTTGCGGTCTTGGGGCTTGATATGGTCGGATCCCTTAAAGGAGGAAGCCATAAGAAAAAATACTTGTTGGTCATGGTGGATAAATTCACCAAACGGGTAGAGGCCAAACCAGTTAAAACGGCCGAATCCGGACCAGTGATAGACTTCATATCAGGGGTGGTACTAAGTTACGGTGTCCCCCACAACATCATCACCGATAATGGCTCCAACTTCATAGCCGACGAGGTGAAAACTTTGTGCGGTGACATGGGCATTAAGCTCGATTACGCCTCCGTCTATCGCCCCCCAAAAAATGGTCAAGTCGAACGGGAAAATGGTCTTATTATGAGCGGCATCAAACCCAGACTAGTGCGATCCTTGAAGGAATCAGACATGCACTGGGTCGAGGAGCTCGACTCCTATGGGGGCTGCGAACCACGCTGAATCGCACTACCGGATACACACCATTTTTCATGGTGTACGGTGCAGAGGCGGTATTTCTCTGCGACATCATTCATGACTCACCTCGAGTGCGCATGTATGACGAGAGAGAAGCCGAGCTTGATCGACAGGACAGTTTAGATGCCCTTGAGGAGGAGCGCGACGTCGCAAAAGCCCGTTCCGCATTCTATCAGCAACAGGCTCGAAGGTATCAAAGCAGAGAAGTAAGGGCCAAAACTTATAACGTTGGCGAACTCGTTCTGCGCCTACCGGAGAAGAAAAAGGACAAGCTCAAGCCCAAGTGGGAGGGTCCCTTCATCATTGATAAAGTTCTCACCGGAGGAGCGTACCATCTGCGGGATGCATCGGATAATTGACTCGAGCCAAACCCATGGAATGCGGCCAGACTCCGAAGATTCTACGCCTAGTGCCGAACTCTGTGTTCGTCTCCTTACCTACGCCTTTTTTAAGTTATATCCTCTTTCTTTCTTTCTTTCTTTCTTTTTTTATGGCCTTAAAGGCTTCACGTGTGACTCGACTACACACTCTTGCTGCGCTATGCGCGCTCAATATACCTGGGGGCTTCTTATACAGAAGCTTAATATAATTACCTTCCGGGCATCATGCCCATTGCATATGAGTCACTTTTCCATATGTACCTTTTCTTCACCATTATATTCATCGATATGACTTAAGTTTTGGCGAAGTTGAGTTGCCTGGCTCCTGTGTTTATGCCCTACGTTCCCGTTAGTTCGGCTAGGGCATAAGCACCTATGCGATTGTTACTACCGGGTCCGCCGGACGTGTACCTCAGACTGGGTGAAGCCGAAAGCTAGCGTTCTTAAGGGAATATTCGGTCGGTGAACTAAAGATGTTTCTTACCTATTACAACACAAACCCCCGGATGTTTTATATACTGCGTCTCTGTTCGCAGTTCGGACATGCACATTAATGCATGCGTACCAGGGAAAGGAACCCTTAAGGAATTATTCTCCCTGGAAGATGTTTCTTACTATCCATGTAATATAACATAGCTAGTTGGGTACTTGTCTGTTCAAGCACTTATGACCCCTACGCCTGGTTTCCACACGTACCCTGGTTTACATAACTGAGGGGGTATTTAGAAACACTCCGAACTGTCGGGTCCAGAGGCTGAAGCGAAAGGTCCGCCAAGACAAATGATTTACAATCCGGCTAGGGCCAAAATATGTCAATTGAAGTACACAGTCACTTAGACCCACATACTTCTTCTTCTATACCATCCAACAGGCTGTCTAGCCTACAATCCTGTTGGGAATACTTTGCGGCTAATTCTACCTGGTTATATACCAGACTAATGGGAATCTCTTTCCCATCTGACCCTATAGGTCCAACCAGGGCCATGTGATTCGGACTGACCTTGGTGTACCGTGTTTTCACCATGGCCCACGCTTCCCTCGCACCTTGTCGGCAGGCCGATATCTTCCACAATTGGAAGTGCCGCCGCGCTCCCTTGAGCAGCTGTACAATGTCCCCCATGCTTCCTGGCAGGGAGGCGGTTGGCCACAAGGCCGCGGCAATACCCTGCATCTCCTGCCGAACTTGTTCATGCAGTTGTGAAAGCTCTTGCAGAAGATCGCCGGAAGATCCGGGCATCTCCTCTTCAGGACGACCAGTCGGTATATCTACAGACATTACTCTGTTAGCCTGTTTCTTCGCCGAACTATATAAAGGTTCATTTTGAGCACATACTGAAAAAGCCGCGTTGAAGCCTCCTGTTCTCCTTTACGGAGTCCGCTAGCTGGGCCCGAACATCTTTCAATTCCATGCCCAGCCGGGTATTGGCATCCTGGAGATCGTTCTTCTCTCGCCGAACCCGTGTAAGCACACGCTCGCCAGCCTCTAGCTGTCGTTGAGCTCGTTGTTCATCCTATTGTAAGATCTCCAGATTCATTCCAGAATTGTCTGCGGAATCTATTGTTAGATCTGCAAACATGTCGAATGCTAACTGGTACACGTAATTACATTTTTTATTGATCGAGATAAATATTACCAGATGATGCCTTCTTGGATTCCTCCATTTCGGCAGTTGTGGCCCTTAGCCGGGCTTTGCATTCCTCCAGCTCTTGAGACAAATGGGTGTTCTTCTTTGTAAGAAAATATTCATAAAATGATCCTTAAATCAGTTGTGCCAACTGATTCAAGTCTCGGGGGCTACTGATATACATAATTTGTTGGGGAACGTAGCAGAAATTCAAAATTTTCCTACGTGTCACCAAGATCTATCTATGCAGAAACTAGCAACGAGGGAAGGAGAGTGCATC
Organism: Aegilops bicornis; assembly: GCA_021605145.1. Lineage (NCBI taxonomy): Eukaryota > Viridiplantae > Streptophyta > Magnoliopsida > Poales > Poaceae > Aegilops > Aegilops bicornis. The sequence goes on from CM038669.1 coordinate 14,090,284, forward strand.
TACATACCCTTGTAGATCGCTAAGCGGAAGCGTTTAAGAGAACGGGGTTTAAGGAGTCGTACTCGTCGTGATCCAAATCACCGGAGATCCTAGTGCCGAACGGACGGCACCTCCGCGTTCAACACACGTACAGCCCGGTGACGTCTCCCACGCCTTGATCCAGCAAGGAGAGAGGGAGAGGTTGAGGAAGACTCCATCCAGCAGCAGCACAACGGCATGGTGGTGATGGAGGAGCGTGGCAATCCCGCAGGGCTTCGCCAAGCACCTAGGGAGAGGAGGAGGAGGAGAGGCAGGGCTGCACCAAGAGGGAGAGGTTCTCGTGTGTAATGGGCAGCCCCCAGGGCCTCATATATATAGGGGAAGGGGAGGGCTGCGCCCCCTCTAGGGTTTCCACCCCCTAGGGGTGGCGGCCAGCCCTAGATGGGTTTGGGGGGGCGGCCACGAGGGAGGGAGAGGGAGGCGCCCACTAGATGGGCCTTAGGGCCCATCTCGCCCTAGGGTTTGCCCCTCCCACTCCCCCTTGCGCCTTGGGCCCCTTGTGGGGGGCGCACCAGCCCCCTTGGGGCTGGTTCCCTCCCACACTTGGCCCACGCAACCTTCTGAGGTTGGTGGCCCCACTTGGTGGACCCCCGGGACCCTCCCGGTGGTCCCGGTACATTACCGATATCGCCCGAAACTTTTCCGGTGACCAAAACAGGACTTCCCATATATAAATCTTTACCTCCGGACCATTCCGGAACTCCTCGTGACGTCCGGGATCTCATCCGGGACTCCGAACAACATTCGGTAACCACATACAAGCTTCCTATATAACCCTAGCGTCACCGAACCTTAAGTGTGTAGACCCTACGGGTTCGGGAGACATGTAGACATGACCGAGACGTTCTCCGGTCAATAACCAACAGCGGGATCTGGATACCCATGTTGGCTCCCACATGTTCCACGATGATCTCATCGGATGAACCACGATGTCAAGGACTCAATCGATCCCGTATACAATTCCCTTTGTCCAGCGGTATTGTACTTGCCCGAGATTCGATCGTCGGTATCCCGATACCTTGTTCAATCTCGTTATCGGAAAGTCTCTTTACTCGTTCCGTAACACATCATCCCGTGATCAACCCCTTGGTCACATTGTGCACATTATGATGATGTCCTACCGAGTGGCCCAGAGATACCTCTCCGCTTACACGGAGTGACAAATCCCAGCCTTGATCCGTGTCAACCCAATGGTCACTTTCGGAGATACCAGAGTGCACCTTTATAGTCACCCGATTACGTTGTGACGCTTGATACACCCAAAGCACTCCTACGGTATCCGGAATTGCACGATCTCATGGTCTAAGGAAAAGATACTTGACATTTGAAAAGCTTTAGCATACGAACTACACGATCTTTGTGCTAGGCTTAGGATTGGGTCTTGTCCATCACATCATTCTCCTAATGATGTGATCCCGTTATCAATGACATCCAATGTCCATGGTCAGGAAACCGTAACCATCGATTGATCAACGAGCTAGTCAACTAGAGGCTTACTAGGGACACGGTGTTGTCTATGTATCCACACATGTATTGCTGTTTCCGGTCAATACAATTATAGCATGAATAATAAACGATTATCATGAACAAGGAAATATAATAATAACTAATTTATTATTGCCTCTAGGGCATATTTCCAACAGTCTCCCACTTGCACTAGAGTCAATAATCTAGTTCACATCGCCATGTGATTAACACTGATAGCTCACATCGCCATGTGACCAACATCCAAAGAGTTTACTAGTGTCTTAAACTAGTTCACATCACCATTTGATTAAGTCTCAATGAGTTCTGGGGTTTGATCATGTTTTGCTTGTGAGAGAGGTTTTAGTCAACGGGTCTGAACCTTTTCAGATCCGTGTGTACTTCGCAATTCTCTATGTCATATCGTAAATGCTGCTTTCACGCTCCACTTGGAGCTATTCCAAATGGTTGCTCCACTATACGTATCCGGTTTGCTTCTCAGAGTCACTCGGATAGGTGTTAAAGCTTGCATCGACGTAACCCTTTACGCCAAACTCATTATCACCTCCATAATCGAGAAACATGTCCTTATTTACTCCAAGGACAATTTTTGACCGCTGTCCAATGATCCATTCCTGGATCATTCTTGTACCCTCGACCGACTCATGGCATGGCACACTTCCGTGCGGTACACAAGATAGCATACTATAGAGCCTATGTCCAAGCATAGGGACAACCTTCATCCTTTCTCTCTTTTCTCGCCGTGGTCGAGCTTTAACTCTTAACTTCATACCTTACATCTCAGGCAAGAACTCCTTCTTTGACTGATCCATCTTGAACACTTTCAAGATCATGTCAAGGTATATGCTCATTTGAAAGTATCATTAAGCATTTTTGATCTATCACTATAGATCTTGATGCTCAATGTTCAAGTAGCTTAATACAGGTTTTCACTTGAAAAACACTTTTCAAATAACCCTATATGCTTTCCAGAAATTCTACATCATTTCTGATCAACAATATGTCAACAACATATACTCATCAAAAATTCTATAGTGCTCCCACTCACTTCTTTGGAAATACAAGTTTCTCATAAACTTTGTATACACCCAAAATCTTTGATCATCTCATCAAAGCACACATTCCAACTCCGAGATGCTTACTCCAGTCCTTAGAAAGGATCGCTGGAGCCAGCATACCTTTTAGCATCCTTAGGATCGACAAAACTTTTCTGATTGTATCACATACAACCTTTCCTTACGAAAACTGGTAAGGAAACTCATTTTGACATCCATCTGCCAGATTTCATAAATGCAGCTTATGCTAACATGATTCAGACGGACTTAAGCATCGCTACGGATGAAAAAATCTCATCGTAGTCAACTCCTTGAACTTGTGAAAAACTCTTTGCCACAAGTCGAGCTTCATAGAAGGTGACATTACCGTCCATGTCCGTCTTCTTCTTAAAGACCCATTTATTTCAATGGCTTGCCGATCATCGGGCAAGTCCACCAAAGTCCATGCTTTGTTATGATACATGGATCCTACCTCGGATTTCATGGTTTCTAACCATTTGTCGGAATTTGGGCTCACCATCGCTTCTCCATAGCTCGTAGGTTCATTGTTGTCTAGCAACATGACCTTCAAGACAGGATTGCTGTACCACTCAGAAATAGTACGCATCCTTGTCATCCTACGAGGTACGGTAGTGACTTGATCCGAAACTTCATGATCACTATCATAAGCTTCTACTTCAATTGGTGTAGGTGCCACGGGAACAACTTCCTGTGCCCTGCTACACACTAGTTGAAGTGATGGTTCAATAACCTCATCAAGTCTCCACCATCCTCCCACTCAACTTTTCAAGACGAATTTTTCCTCGAGAAAGGACCCGATTCAAGAAACAATCCCTATTGCTTCCGGATCTGAATTAGGAGGTATACCCAACCGTTTCTTTTGGGTATCCTATGAAGATGCATTTTGTCCGCTTTGGGTTCGAGCTTATCAACCTGAAACTTTTCCACATAAGCGTCGCAGCCCCAAACCTTTAAGAAATGACAGCTTAGGTTTCTCTAAACCATAGTTCATACGGTGTCATCTCAACGGAATTACGTGGTGCCCTATTTAAGTGAGTGTGGTTGTCTCTAATGCCTAACCCATGAACGATAGTGGTAATTCGATAAGAGATATCATGGTACGCACCATATCCAATAGAGTGCAACTATGATGTTCGGACACACCATCACACTATGGTGTTCCAGGCGGTATTTATTGTGAAACAATTTCCACAATGTCTTAATTGTGTGCCAAAACTCGTAACTCAGATATTCATCTCTATGATCATATCATAGACATTCTATCCTCTTGTCACGAAGATCGTAAACTTCACTCTGAAATTATTTGAACCATTCAATAATTCAGACTTGTGTTTCATCAAGTAAATATACTCAACATCTACTCGAATCATCTGTGATGTCAGAACATAATGATATTCACTGCATGCCTCAGCACTCATTGGACTGCACACATCAAAAATGTGTTACTTCCAACAAGTTGCTACCTTGTTCCATCATACTGAAACCAAGGCTTTTCAGTCATCTTGCTCATGTGGTATGATTTGCATATCTTAAGTGATTCAAAATCAAGTGAGTCCAAACGATCCATCTGCATGGAGTTTCTTCATGCGTATGTACCAATAGACATGGTTCGCATGTCTCAAACTTTTCAAAAATGAGTGAGTCCAAAGATCCATCAACATGGAGCTTCTTCATGCGTTTTACACCAATATGACTTACATTGCTGTGCCACAAGTAAGTGGTACTATCATTACTATCTTATACTTTTGGCATGAAAATGTGTATCACTACGATCGAGATTCAATAAACCATTTATTTAGGTGCAAGACCATCGAAGGTATTATTCAAATAAATAGAGTAACCATTATTCTCCTTAAATGAATAAATCGTATTATGCGATAGACATAATCCAATCATGTCTATGCTCAACGCATAAACACCAAATGATAATTATTCTGGTTTAATACTAATCTTGATGGTAGAGGGAGCGTATGCGATGTTTGATCATATCAACCTTGGAAACAATTCCAACACATATCGTCAGCTCACCTTTAGCTAGTCTCCGTTTATTCTGTAGCTTTTATTTCGAGTTACTAACACTTAGCAACCGAACCGGTATCTTAATACCCTGGTGCTACTAGGAGTACTAGTAAAGTACACATTAACATAATGCATATCCAATATACTTCTATCGACCTTGCCAGCCTTCTTATCTACCAAGTATCTAGGGTAATGCTGCTCCAGTGGTAGTTCCCCTTATTCCAGAAGCACTTAGTCTCGGGTTTGGTTTCAACCTTGGGTTTCTTCACTGGAGCAGCAGCTGATTTGCCATTTCGTGAAGTATCCCTTATTGCCCTTGCCCTTCTTGAAACTAGTGGTTTCATCAACCATCAACAATTGATGCTCCTTCTTTATTTCTACTTTCGCGATGTCAAACAACGCGAATACCTCAAGGATCATCATATCTGTCCCTGATATGTTATAGTTCATCACGAAGCTCTAGCAGCTTGGTGGCAATGACTTTGGAGAAACATCACTACCTCATCTGGAAGATTAACTCCCACTCGATTCAAGTGATTGTTGTACCCAGACAGCCTGAGTACAAGCTCAACGATTGAGCTTTTCTCCCTTAGTTTGTAGGCTAAGAAAATCGTCGGAGGTCTCATACCTCTTGGCGTGAGCACGAGCCTGAAATCCCAATTTCAGCCCTCGAAACATCTTATATGTTCCGCGACGTTTCGAAAACGTCTTTGGTGCCTCAACTCTAAACCGTTTAACTGAACTATCACGTAGTTATCAAAACGTGTATGTCCGATGTTCGCAACATCCACAGACGACGATTGGGGTTCAGCACACTGAGCGGTGCATTAAGGACATAAGCTTTCTACTGTCCGCATAATCGCTACTTTCAACTTTCAACTATATTTTCTCTAGGAACATATCTAAACAGTGGAACTAAAGCGCGAGCTTACGGCATAATTTGCAAAAGGTCTTTTGACTATGTTCAGGATAATTAAGTTCATCTTATGAACTCCCACTCAGATAGACATCCCTCTGGTTATCTAAGTGATTACATGATCCGAATCAACTAGGCCGTGTCCGATCAACACGTGAGACGGACTAGTCATCATCGGTGAACATCTTCATGTTGATCGTATCTACTATACGACTCATGCTCGACCTTTCGGTCTCCGTGTTCCGAGGCCATGTCTTCACATGCTAGGCTCGTCAAGTTAACCCTAAGTGTTTCTGCGTGCGTAAATCTTGCTTACACCCGTTGTATGTGAACGTAAGAATCCATCACACCCGATTAACACGTGGTGCTTAGAAGCATTTAACTGTAGCAACGGTGCACAGTTAGGGGAGAACACTTATTGAAATTTGTAAGGGATCATCTTATTTACTACCGTCGTTCTAAGTAAACAAGATGCATAAACATAATAAACATCACATGCAATTATATAGTAGTGACATGATATGGCCAATATCATATTGCTCCTTTGATCTCCATCTTGAGGGCTCCATGATCATCATTGTCACCGGCATGACACCATGATCTCCATCATCATGATCTCCATCATCGTGTCTCCATGAAATTGTCTCGCCAACTTATTACTTCTACTACTATGGCTACCGGTTAGCAATAAAGTAAAGTAATTACATGGCGTTGTTCAATGACACGCAGGTCATACAATAAATAAAGACAACTCCTATGGCTCCTGCCGGTTGTCATACTCATCGACATGCAAGTCGTGAATCCTATTACAAGAACATGATCAATCTCATACATCACATATCATTCATCACATTCTTCTTGGCCATATCACATCACATAGCATACCCTGCAAAAACAAGTTAGACGTCCTCTAATTGTTGTTTGCATGTTTTACGTGGCTGCTATGGGTTTCTAGCAAGAACGTTTCTTACCTACGCAAAACCACAACGTGATATGCCAATTGCTATTTACCCTTCATAAGGACCCTTTTCATCGAATCCGTTCGACTAAAGTGGGAGAGATCGGCACCCGCTAGCCACCTTATGCACCAAGTGCATGTCGATCGGTGGAACCTGTCTCACGTGAAGAGTACGTGTAAGGTCGGTCCGGGCCGCTTCATCCCACAATACCGTCGAAACAAGATTGGACTAGTAACGGTAAGCATATTGAACAACATCAACGCCCACAACTACTTTGTGTTCTACTCGTGCAAAGAATCTACGCAATAGACCTAGCTCATGATGCCATGTTGGGGAACGTAGCAGAAATTCAAAATTTTCCTACGTGTCACCAAGATCTATCTATGGAGAAACTAGCAACGAGGGAAGGAGAGTGCATCTACATACCCTTGTAGATCGCTAAGCGGAAGTGTTCAAGAGAACGAGGTTGAAGGAGTCGTACTCGTCGTGATCCAAATCACCGGAGATCCTAGTGCCGAACGGACGGCACCTCCGCTGTTCAACACACGTGACAGCCGGTGACGCCTCCCACGCCTTGATCCAGCAAGGAGAGAGGGAGAGGTTGAGGAAGACTCCATCCAGCAGCAGCACAACGGCATGGTGGTGATGGAGGAGCGTGGCAATCCCAAGCAGGCTTCGCCAAGCACCTAGGGAGAGGAGGAGGTGGATAGGCAGGGCTGCACCAAGAGGGAGAGGTTCTCGTGTAATGGGCAGCCCCTGTGGCCTCATATATATAGGGGAAGGAGGGCTGCGCCCCTCTAGGGTTTCCACCCCTAGGGGTGGCGGCCAGCCCTAGATGGGTTTGGGGGCGGCCAAGAGGGAGGAGAGGGAGGCGCCCACTAGATGGGCCTTAGGGCCCATCTCGCCCTAGGGTTTGCCCTCCCACTCCCCTTGCGCCTTGGGCCCTTGTGGGGCGCACCAGCCCCTTGGGGCTGGTTCCCTCCACACTTGGCCCACGCAACCTTCTCGAGGTTGGTGGCCCCACTTGGTGGACCCCAGACCCTCCCGGTGGTCCCAGACATTACCGATATCGCCTCAAACTTTTCCGGTGACCAAAACAGGACTTCCCATATATAAATCTTTACCTCCGGACCATTCCGGAACTCCTCGTGACGTCCGGGATCTCATCCGGGACTCCGAACAACATTCGGTAACCACATACAAGCTTCCTATATAACCCTAGCGTCACCGAACCTTAAGTGTAGACCCTACGGGTTCGGGAGACATGTAGACATGACCGAGACGTTCTCCGGTCAATAACCAACAGCGGATCTGGATACCCATGTTGGCTCCCACATGTTCCACGATGATCTCATCGGATGAACCACGATGTCAAGGACTCAATCGATCCCGTATACAATTCCCTTTGTCTAGCTGTATTGTACTTGCCCGAGATTCGATCGTCGGTATCCCGATACCTTGTTCAATCTCGTTACCGGCAAGTCTCTTTACTCGTTCCGTAACACATCATCCCGTGATCAACCCCTTGGTCACATTGTGCACATTATGATGATGTCCTACCGAGTGGGCCCAGAGATACCTCTCCGTTTACACGGAGTGACAAATCCCAGTCTTGATCCGTGTCAACCCAATGGTCACTTTTGGAGATACCTGTAGTGCACCTTTATAGTCACCCAGTTACGTTGTGACGTTTGATACACCCAAAGCACTCCTACGGTATCCGGGAATTGCACGATCTCATGGTCTAAGGAAAAGATACTTGACATTTGAAAAGCTTTAGCATACGAACTACACGATCTTTGTGCTAGGCTTAGGATTGGGTCTTGTCCATCACATCATTCTCCTAATGATGTGATCCCGTTATCAATGACATCCAATGTCCATGGTCAGGAAACCGTAACCATCTATTGATCAACGAGCTAGTCAACTAGAGGCTTACTAGGGACACGGTGTTGTCTATGTATCCACACATGTATTGCTGTTTCCGGTCAATACAATTATAGCATGAATAATAAACGATTATCATGAACAAGGAAATATAATAATAACTAATTTATTATTGCCTCTAGGGCATATTTCCAACATAATTATCAGATCTTGCTTATCCGTATATCTTTTAAATACTGGTCTGTGGCTCTAGCAAGCCCTTTTTGAGCAGCTCGGATGTACGCGTCTCCCTAGTTGAAGGCATTGAACACCTATTCGGAAAAATTAGGGCCGCGGAGTGCGGCCCGCCGACGCCGATGATTCATAGCGCTCTCCACTTCGGAATTTGTAGCGGATATTCTATCTACATCCTCTGTAGGAGGAACGTCCGATGTTGTCTCCACGTTAGCCTCCACCCTTGAGGCCGGTTCATGAGTTCGGCTTGTAGAGGCGTGACCGGCAGGATCCCCGGACAGTCCGGCGAGTACTCTTTCTGCCAGGGCACGATGGACATTGTTATATTTTAAAGAGGACAATCACGGAGCAGATTTTAAATCATACCTCTCCAACGGCGTCTCGGTCCTGACCGCCTTTCTTTTAAGCCTACCCGGCTTGGGCGCCCCTTGTTGGTGAGTCGCCGCGGGTTCGGCACGTTGCCCTGATGGCCTTCCCTATAAAGCGCAATACATGTGCGGTGGGTAAGGCGTAAAGAAGGGATCCTCCTGGGAAGTTAAGACTCCGGTTTTACTTACATATGATGCAGGAAGTAGGCCAGGATAGTCGGCAATGATGGCCACCAGGGTGCCGTCACAGCTTGCCTGGTAAAACATCCTATCAACAAGCTCCACAAATACGTTTGAGTCTTCTTCGAGACCGGGTCGAGGGCCCGATTGTGGTCCTATGGCTGTGGAGGCGGGCTGTGGACCTCCCTCACAGCTTTCCGCAGTTCCTGCTATGGACAAGCAAGGTAAATATTTGCAATGAAAGAATGCGGGAATGAATAGAGTTGAGTAGGATAGCAACTCACCCAGCTAGGGGGGTTGTACATGGAAAATCCATCCCGTGGTTTAATGCAGATGAACTCCTCTTCTTCTCCTTTATACAAATCGGACAATATTTTCACCAGAGCGGTGGCGGAGTCCGGACCTTTCCGAGCGCAGCGGGTGGCATCGTCTTCTCCATTGAAGTGCCACATGGGATGCCCCCGATACTGGAGTGGCTGCACCCCCCGCATTATGCATATTGACATAACCTCGATTATTGTCAATCCAGATTTGACCAGCGTCTTTATCCTGCCCATCAGATAAAGGACCTCTCTGCTATCTTCCTCCTGGGTGCTCCGGGGACGCCAGGTGCGGCGTTTCTTCAATGGGGCATTGGTGAACTAAGGAAGACCCATCCGGATAGGGTCCGGAAGGGAGACGTCCTCTATATAAAACCACTCTGACGGCCAATCTTCCGATGTCTTCTTCGGAGTGCCGGACAGGTATCGGTCCCGTCGATACACCATATTTCGGCTCCGCCCACTTCATATATTAATCCCTCCTGATTGCGAGGGACGAGGCAGAACAACCTCTTCCATAGCTCGAAATGAGCTTCGCAGCCCAGAAATAGCTCACAAAGGGCGACATAACCTGCGATGTGCAGGATGGAGGCGGGAGTGAAGTTGTGCAGCTAGAGGTCATAATACTCCAGGAGCCCGCGGAGGAACGGATGGATTGGAAATCCGAGGCCCCTCAGCAAGTATGGGACAAGGCATACTCGCACCCCCCTGGATGGGTTGGGGAAACTCTCTGCTTGCTCCCCGCCATCGTAAGTGGCTAATCCGGCTCGGATGGGGACAAGATATGCAGGCGGGAGAAACCCCTGGGTCTGCAAGTCCACCAGCCAGCCGTGGGGTACGGTGCACTTCTCCCAATCACCTGGCTTGGCACTATGGGGGCGAGAGGAGGAGCTGCAGTGGCCGGCCATGATGGGATGGTTTTTTCGGGCGCGCTCCGGTGGATCCTCGCTTGGGGAAGATGGTGTGTTTTGGATCTGAGGATCCCCGTCTCTTTAATAGACAATTTATTTACATGGTTAGGGTGGCAAGTGCAAAAATGCCTCGGCTTCTCGCATTCGCTCGACACGTGGAGACTGACATTATTAAGGCACAGAAGCCGATGAGTGCAACAGTAAATGGGAAACCAGACACTGCTCGTCACAACAGGTACTCTAGAGAATTTGGAGAAGAACCCGCCTTGCAATGCCGAAGACAATCTGCGCGCCAGACTCGTCGTCATTGAAGCCTGGTTCAGGGACTACTGAGGGAGTCCTGGATTAGGGGGTCCTCGGACAGCCGGACTATATGCTTATGCCGGACTGTTGGACTATGAAGATACAAGATTGGAGATTTTGTCCCGTGTCCGGGTGGGACTCTCCTTTGCGTGGAAGACAAGCTTGGCAATTCGGATATGCAGATTTCCTTCTCTGTAACCGAATCTGTTGTAACCCTAGCCCCCTCCGGTGTCTATATAAACCAGAGGGTTTAGTCCGTAGGACGATAACAATCATAATCATAGGCTAGCTTCTAGGGTTTAGCCTCCACAATCTCGTGGTAGATCAACTCTTGTAATACTCATATCATCAAGATCAATCAAGCAGGAAGTAGGGTATTACCTCCATAGAGAGGGCCCAAACCTGGGTAAACATGTCCCCCGCCTCCTGTTACCATTAGCCTTAGACGCACAGTTCGGGACCCCCTACCCGAGATCCGTCGGTTTTGACACCAAAAAGGGGCCCGACCCTCTCCCGTCGAAGAAGCGGCTCCACCTCCCTCATGACGCCAGCAAGGGGCGAGAGGTGACCAGTCCTTGGCAGTCGAGGCCTCCGCCTGGCTTCCCTCTCCCCATATACGCTCATGCTCAGGAAGAAGGTGGGTGTCGTTGAGTGGTGCCCGACAACGTTGGCAGGGCCGCCATTGCCCTGCCGACCGCGCCACGGACCCACGCCGAGGGTAGCTCGCGCGAGTTTGTGGTGTGGGCGGTGATGCCTCCCGACACCTGGATCCGGCTCCCGCGGTTCTTCGCCAGCGAGCTGCCTCCGAGGGGGCCGGTTGAGCTGTGGCTGCAGCAAGCCGGGTGTTGCAGCTTGGCCACCGGAGCTAAAGTCGAGGTGGTGCCCCCTGGAGATGTCTTCATGATGCGCGGATGGGTTGAGGTCGCCAGGGCTTGCCGCGCAGAGGGAGCCCTTGCGATCCACTTCGAGTATGACGGCGCGGCCACCTTGTTCTTCAAGGTCTTCAATGAGGAGGGCGAACGGCTGGAATGCTGCCCTAGAGGAAGTAGCCCGCGGGACGCTGCAACGGTTGACGGGCCCGCTGCTGTCCCCCTCTGCGCCTCGTCCAGCAGCAGTGGCGACTCCTGGGAATCCAGCTACTCTCCTGAGCCCAGTGAGTCTCCGGACTCGAGTGACGACAGCTACGTGCCGCCCAGCTCCCGACGGAGTTGGAGTGCAGCAGCGGCTGCCGGCCGGCGTCGCCAGTGACGCCATAGGGCTTAATAGCTGCTTTCCCTGCGCGGAATGAAGATCAGCCCCCATGGGGTTTGTAAGGATCGGAATGTACTCAATATCAGTGTTGCTTCTTTTGATTTTGTGATGAACTCGCGTGTCCCAGTTTGTCACGGTTCCTCCCTTTTCTTTTTCCTTGGCAGCGCGGCGCTCTACACCGACAGGACCCAGTCCTAAGGCAGGCTTCAGCCGTCGCTAGTATGCAGGTCACGATACCGTGGTGAAGGTTAGGAGGGTGAGCGGCCCGAGGTCCAGTAAGAGCTCATGAGACGCGATGCTCACGAGGTCCCCCTTGGCGTGCAAGCAGCTGCCCAGAGAATCAAAATGGGGAGTGGAACTGCCAAAATGGAACTACGAGGCGGGGTGTGCGGGGAGCGAAGCTGGTGCCGCAACAAACCGGGACTTATCTTTTGGTGTCTTGGTCCATCAGAGAGATGGTGCTTGCTCCCGCGCCTGTGGTACCATTGGGCGCAGCCTGCATCGGCCACCTTCCTGCCTCGCTCGCCTAGGTGCTCTACATCCTCGGGACCCGGCCCTTGAGCGAGCTCAGCTGCCGCTGGTATGCCAGATCGCAATGTCGTGGTCAAGGCCAGGGGGTGAGGGCTGAAGAGCCAGTAGGAACTCCCGAGACGCGATGCTCGGGAGGCCCCCCTCTAACGTGCAAGCGACTCGCGAGGCCAGATGGTGGTCGTCCAAGCCGACCCGGGGCCCATTGCCAGATGAACCTACAGGTTAGATGACAGGAAAGACCGGAAACCCCTGCGGAGCGGGCCTGCAGCCCAGGGCGCAGGACAGAGGCACCGAGGACCTGGCGAGGTGGTGAGCACGAGGCGTGTCACGAACCAGAGCTCGATCCCCGGGTTTATCAGCGTTGCAGGGACGGACCCGAGCACAAGCGTCGTGCCGATGTGAGTTGTCATGCAGCGATGCAGGAGAGGCACTAGCCAGCGAACACATGGGGGGCCGCGATGGCGGCGGTCGTATGGTGACAATCATAGGTAAACTCACAGAAATGGTTAGATAGTCCTGGTGAATGCAAACGCTACATGCCGCAGGGCTGGGCCCACATGGCCGGGGGATGATGCAGCCCGAGGGGCACCCCCAGACTGAACGAACTAGAGAGATGTCACCTGGTACTGTCGCTGAAGAGGTGTTGAAGTAGCCAAAAACACGCGCTGCTGGAGTCGTTCCTCATGAGCCGCTCTGGTGTCGAGCCTCGGGAGGCTCCTGAAGGTTCTCCTCCATCTCCACCAGGATCGCCTCATGCCTGGCCTCGCGAGCCGCCAGGGCGTCCCTCATGCAGCGCTGGAACACCACAGCCGCGCCTGGCAGGCCGAAGGGCATGCGGACGTAGCTGTGAGGTGGACCCTCGCACCGGCCGACACGAGACGGCCAGATGAGCTGTCGAGACGTGGGTCTGTTGAGCCCGGGGATGTCGATGCAGACGCGGAACCCCTTACCCTCGCCAGGGCAGTAAGCTGCACTGCGCGGCAGGAGATGATCGCCTTGCAGAACCCTTGCTTCTTGAATCTCCTCGACTGCCTTGCTGATGAACTCCTGACCACCTGGCGCCTCCCGCCTGCTACCTTCTCCTGGGAAGCGTGCTCTGAAAAGCGCCTCCACATGGTGCCCGAGTGCCTCCCTCATGACCCTGGCTAGGTCTGAGGCCCTCCCGAGGAGAGCCCCCGAGCCCAGCCTAAGAGGGGCGCCAGGCGCGCCTTCCTATGCAATGGGTGAAGTTTCCGCGTCCGGCGACGCGAGGCTCAGCGAGCGATGCTCCTTCACGAGACCCCTGTCCCAACTGCAGCTTCTTCGTCTTGGGGGCGACCTCAGGAGGGAGGGTGCCGCCCTCGTCTTCAAGGTTCTCGACCGCTGCATCCTGGAAGGCGTGCTCGAGGGAGCACACCGCATCCTTCTCTTGGCACGCGACCGTGATGACGCCACCGCTTCCTGGTATCTTGAGGACATTGTACCCGTGATGCGTAGCTGCCATGAACTTGGCCATTGCTGGGTACCCTAGGATGGCGTTGTACGGCAGGAGGATGTTGGTGACGTCGAAGTCGATGAGCTCAGTGCGGTAGTTGTTGCACTCACCGAAGGTGACAGGGAGGCGGACCTGCCCTATCGGGTGTGTAGAACTGTCGGTCACTCCTGAAAATGGCTTGGTTGGGTGAAGCTGGTAATATGGCACTTGGAGCCTGTCGAACTTCTGAATAGACAGAACATTGAGCCCTGCTCCACCATCGATGAGAGTCTTGGTGACGACCACGTTGCTGATGACGGGGGAGCAGAGCATAGGAGTGCGCCAGCAGTGGCCGCGCACTTGAGCTGGTCTGAGGAGCTGAAGGTGACGGCGCACTTGGACCACCTGAGAGGGCGAGTTGCTTCGGGCTTGGGGAGCGCTGCATTCACCTCGCGCACGAACTTCTTGAAGACGCGGTGGGAAGTCGGGGCCTATGAGCCGCACAAGATGCCTGCGATGGCTCGAGGCTCCTGGAAGCCCCCAGCCCCATCGTCCTGGTGGTGATCTTCATTCCTTCTTGGTGGTGGAGGCAGAGGAGGCAGAGCCGCGTTGCCCTGAGGGCGCTCCTCACGAGGCTACTCCCTCTAGGCGCCCTCGCGAGGCTGGCCCTGCCAGCGGTCCTCACGAGGCTGATGATGCCACTCCTGACGGTGGTCGCGTCCGTCCTAGCGTCCTCCACCATGGCCGCCTCCACGACCATAGCCTCGATCATTGCGCTCGGGGCGTCGACCGAGGCACCCATCGCGGAGGGCCCTGAGATCCTGACAGTCGTTGGTGTTGTGGATGTGAACGTTGTGGAAGACGCAGAACGGCCGGTTGCTCTTGGATGACTCGGGGTGGTCGCAACCGCGCTTCGTCTCTGGTTCGGCTGCAAGCACGGCTGGCCCCTTGCGCTTCACGTCCTTGGTCCTGGCCTTCTTGTCTTCTGGATCAGCATCGGGGAGCTCGAGGAGGGAGAGGCGCCCCTCCTCAGCCTTCGCGCACTTGTTCGCCATGTTGAACATCTCTAGAGGTGTGCAGATATCCTCATAGATAGCGAGCTCCTCCTTCATCTTGACATCGCGAACGCCATCAGTGGATGCTGAAATGATGGCCTCGTCCGACACCTTGGGGATCTTGAGGCGAACGTTGTTGAAGTGCTGGATATACTTCTGCAGGGTCTCTCCAGGTTGCTGCTTGATGCGGCGCAGGTCACCCGCGGCCGGCGGACGTTCGCGAGTGCCATGGAAGTTGGCGATGAAGCGGCCGCGCATCTCCTCCCAAGAAGAAACCGACCACTCGGGTAGGTTCAGGAGCCAAGAACGCGTGCCATCCTTGAGGAATATCAGGAACCAGTTTGCCATGATCTTCTCATCGCCGCTAGCTGCCTTAATGCCCAGCTCGTAGAGCTGCAGGAACTCGGTGGGGTCGGCGGTGCCGTCGTAGCACGGAGGCAGGTCAGGCTTGAATTTGCTTGGCCAGACGACGTTGCGGAGCTCCGGAGTGAACGCGTGGCATCCCGCCGTGGCCACTAGAGGTCGTCGAGGGGGTGGAAACTGGTCATGGTGCACGCGCACCGCCACCTCTTGCGGCGGTACGCGGGCTTGGTGCTAGGGTGCTGGAAGTACACGCGCTTCTTCTTGAGGTCGCTGCACCACCTGGCAGCTCACGTCCTCCCGAGATGGTGCAGGGCGTGGCTGGTCGCGCCGTGGTGCCGCACGCCTTGGTCCGACGATGGCGCCCTGGGCCAGAGGTGGTGGAGGAGCCCCGTGCGCCACGTCGCCCGCTGCAGGAGGTTGCTGAGGCAGTGAGCGAGCCGGATCGGTGGAGCCCCCGTGCGTCATGCTGATGAGCTCAGTGATCCACTCGAGCCACTCTTCGTAGAGGTCACCGACTGGGCGGTAGCGAAGGAGCTCTCGCGCCATGAGTAGAGTGTCCTGCACGTCCGCTTGGCCGCAACGCGCATGGGAGGACGAAGCTGCTGGGGTCAGTGACGGAGTAGCGGTGCGCCCGTCGCGACGCACCGACGGGTGCAGCAATCAAGCTTGCTGCTCGTGGCCGGCAGGGCCCGTGGCGACGTTGGCCACCAGAGGCGGAGCGCGACAGGCACATCCATCACTCGCCGGAGCCGTCTGAGCGACGCGGGCGGCGACTGCGGCCCGACGCTCCGCGCGAGCTCGGCGTGCGTCGGCCATGGAGGTGTCGGAGTAGCAGGAGACCGGTCGACGGAAGAGAAGATCCGACGCACCCCTACCTGGCGCGCCAAATGTCGGATTATGCGTTCTGCAAACCCTTGAGAGGTTCGAACTCTGGGGTGGGTGCGGAGATCTCAACCTACCCAGCCTGCCTACTCGCGACCCTCCTAAGCCTAGCGCGTCATGCTGAAAGAGACAAAGAGACACAGTAGTTTATCCTGGTTCGGGCCACCTTGCGGTGTAATACCCTACTCCAGCGTTTTGGTGGATTGCATCGGAAGGCCGAGGATGAGCTAGTACAGTGGATGAACTGGCCTCAGGAGGTGAGGTGTTCTTGAGCTCGAGGGAGCTGGTGTAGTGTGAGCTAGTTCGGCTTGTCTTGTCGTGTCTTGTCCTCTATGGTGGTGGCTAGTCCTATTTATAGTGGTCTTGGTCCTCTTCCCAAATGTTGGTGGGAAGGGATCCCACAACGGCCGGATTTGAAAGGGGACAAGTAGTACAGCTTATCCTGACAAAAGTAGTCTTCGCCTGCGAAAAGCCTCTGGTCGTGACGCTGCGGTGGGCTCGTCGATGACCTCCGTCCTGCCGTCCTGGCGGTCTTGGTCTCGTTGCACCAGAATGGAAACCTTTGGCTGATTCCTCGGGACTCCGCGCCTGTGGCTTGCCTCCTTTGCACCGAAGAGGAAACCTGCGCTCTGCGCCCGCCTGGCGCCCGCCTGGCCTTGGTCGTCATGGCTCACGTCAGCTGAGCCTCATGAGGTAAACCTTGCATAGAACTCTTCGCCCCTCGGGAGCCAGCCTGAGGAGGCCGATCCCCTCAGGGGTCTTGGCGCCGTCCGCCTCGCGAGGCTTGGCCCCTCGCGAGGGTCTTGAGTTGTTGATGCTGAAGCTGGGCCGTACCAGGTCGTCGATGGAGCCACCTGGTGGGCCGCAGACAGGCAGGGCTGGCTACCCCCATATCCAGAACGCTGACAGTGTTATCTGAATATCCTAAAAATTTAAATATTTAGAAAATGGCTTTGCATTGCATTTGGTTGCTGTTATTCTGAACCAACTTCTGAAGCACAACCTGGGTTCAACTAGGAAGGCAGGAGGCACCTGCATATTCTCAGTTCTGAACCACATGTTTGTTGGGAAGGAGTGTCCTGCCCGAGAAAGTGGCTTCATTTTTAGATCCATGTTGCTTGTTCAAGCCAATTTTGCTGGTACATAAGAAATTTAAGGATGCTTACAAAGGAAACGATCTTCAAGACACCATGCCGCCAGAGATACTTTTTCTTCCCATGTTCTCTTTTATAAACTGTGTTGGTTCTGGGCTTCATTTATTTTCCCACTAAATCAAGTATATTACCTAGGGCATACATTTATTTTCCCAGTAAATCAAGTATATTACCTAGTGCCTTTCCTGCCATACGTGAATGTCAACAATTCATGATTTTTACAGTATATGATTTTGCTCTCAAGTTATGTATGAGTGTAATTTCTTGTTCTGATAGTGCGTGAAGTTGGTGGTGACGACAAATGCACTGGAAAATGTTGGAATTTCTAACTTGGATACATGGATTTAGCACGATGAGAGGATAAAGGTCAGTATGTTGTAATATTTGCCATTTCAACCTGAACTTCTGAATGATTGCCATCTCTACCTCTAAAAACCGTTGGTTGTAACACTCTTGATGGTTTGGCTTTACTAGCTGTTTTGAACGCATTGATGAGCACCAAGAGGCATGATTCTCCTGACCATAGTTTAGGAAATAATCAATACTTGATCGATTTTCTGTGAATCATTATTTAAACAGCACAAAACAAAAGGTTTATGCTGTCTTTTGTTCTTGCACACCTTGAGGGCTGTTATGAAACCAGTGCACTGGTAACAATTGAAGATGGTAACTTCAAATAAAATGGATTGGGATCACGGATCTTCAGGGCCGGTAAATAAATTTGGAGTTATAGAACATCAGAATTATAATACGTTGAGCATGAACTGAAAACCTGAAATAGTATAGAACAGAACATCACAGCAAAGCTACTGGCTAGAGCTGGGAGATTGACAATGGTTAATGCTTTCTTCACGGCCACCGCAACTTATTTCCTCACTGTTTTTGCTCCAATCAAATGGAAAAACAAGAGAATGGACAAGAAATTTTCTTTGGAACGTGGATGAGGAGGCTAAGGGGAGGAAATGTCTCGTGAATTGGCGCTCTGTTTGCTCCCCCAAGAATGCCGGTGGTTTGGGCATCAAGGACACTGCTTCCGTTAGTAGAGCATTGCACCTGCTTGTTTTAGTTTGGGCATCACGAGACCTTGTTCTGGCAGCCCTACCCTACCCCCTGTGATAATTATTGATAAAAGGCATAAAGCTATATGTTCTCTGTTTGCACTGTTGCACACACATTGAGCTTGGTGATGCAGCTAAAGTGGGTTGCTCCTGGCCTCTTTCGGGTTGCTAGAAGAATATTACTGTCAAAGAAACTTTGGAACTAAATGGTTGGATGTGTGACCTCCTGAGGATGAATAATGAAGATGAACTAGGTCAATTCATTGTTTTGTGGGACAAAGTGCGGTCTGTTAAGTTGTCCATTGGCCCGTATGATCTTCGATGGCTACTAACGGCGGATGGTCGCTTCGGCTGCCTTGCATATGGATTTCACTTTATTTCAAACTCCCCTCAACCACTGTTGGATAGTGTTTGGAAACTGGAAAGTGAAGGCTGAGCCCAAAATTAAATTTTACTTGCGTCTTCTATTGAAGAATGGCACCTCTTCTGTCCTATGTGATCAGGTTCCTGAATCTGCTACTCAACTGACGTTTAACTGCTCCTTCGCTCGCCACCTCTTCTGTCCCTCTGACAATAAGGTGGCTACCGTCGGATTTCGTGCTGTCACAATCAAAGTATGGTGGCACAAATCTTCCGCTCTGAGCAAGTTTGCTGTCTTGAAGAAGCAAGACACTGCTGCTGATTACATTGCGTAGAATCTATGGAAAGGGAGGAACTGCCGATCTTTTGAGGATGTGAGTGCAAACGCTGAGGTTGTAGTGTATAGTTTATGCTCATAGTCTGAGGTAGCATCCTCAAAAGCATGGCTGGCTGAGTGTTGTATATCATGTCTGAGGTAGCATCCTCAAAAACGGATTTGATGCTTCAGAGAAAACTTTGATGGTTACCATTGCCGATGACCCTGAGTCTGAAACTTGTTTGCTCATGAGACATGTTCAATTGAATTTGGAAACAGGTGATCAGTGAAGGTTTCAGTCAAGGCATTATCCAAGTGCAAGCAGAGATGTTCATCTTGAATGACGGTGCTTAATTTTCCTAAACAATCAATACATTGTCCTTATATTAACTAGCATTCTTCTTCCAGTCTCAGCATGACATAGGACGGCCGCTCGAGCATTGTCTAACTATAAAAAGTTAAAAGGATCATGCGACGCGCCCCAACCTCTGAATCTTCCATGGAGCTTGAAGGGAAGCCTGAGACCAGTATTATATGGTTGCTTCTGGGGTTGCATGATGTTTCAACGTTAGTTTATGTTGCACTGACATGATGTTAACTTTTCACTATTTTTGTAGGCATTATATATACACTAGTAGAAAACAGGGCATTTGTCCCGGTTCGTAAGGGCCTTTAGTCCCGGTTCTTAAACTAAGACTAAAGGGTCGTTACTAATGCCTCCCCCTTTAGTCCTGGTTCTTACACGAACCGGTACAGATGGGCATCCACGTGGCCACTGCGGGCAGCCCAGGCAGGGGGGCCTTTGGTCCCGGTTGGTGACATAAACAGGGACCAAAAGGCTTCCACGCGTCAGCATTTCAGTGGCTTGGGTTTTTGTATTTTTTTTTTGAAAGGGGGCAGGGGTTGGGGGTTTTGGGGGGTTAATTTAGGTGTTTCATATATTGTGTTAGCTAGCTAATTAATAGAGAGAGAAGTGTCCTCTCTTATGTCCGTGCTTGGTCGACGCTACGTACTATATACATAGAGAGGCCCTCGACACGCTAGCTAGTAAGAAAATGAAGGAAACCATTAAGTACAGAAGTTCGTCATGCATACCGAGAGAAGTGATCCATCAACCTCTCCTTCTTCGAGAGATTGGTCGAACAACAAGTTTTCGTATTATCTATCCGACGCTACTGACTACATACATATACAATATGTAAGATCTCTTATAATCCCCTAGCATTTGAAATCAACTTCCACATGGTATTCTCCGGCTTTATTGATGACGTGGTCAAGAAAGAATCCCGCCAATTCCTCTTGAATTGCTTTCATGCGATCTTATGGTAGGAGTTCTTTCCGCATCTGCCACGTCTAATTTGAAGAAGGGGGTTAATACATATATATGAATGAAACTCAACAGAAATGATGGTGTAATAAAATGAAATTGTGAATATTATTGCTTACGCACTTCATATTCTCTTTTAGAGTAGCCCCGCTTATTTTTCAAAGTCGCGTTGTAGATGAACTCGCTTTGCGTAGTATCCACAGTAATCATTCCCTTGTTCCTGCCACAAGCACTTTACGAGAAACAGAGGTCAATCAAACTGATAATGAAGCATTATAAATGGCATTGATGAAAGTATAGCTATAGAATCAATGGGAGATGCGCGCAACTAGCTAGCCAGTAGTACTTACGTTCGGGTATGTATATCGCAGCTCCTTCGGCAGTTCCGGAGCTTCCGCGGTGAACTGTTTCCAAACCCTGCAAGACAAAGAAAATAATTATTATTACTTAAGATATCAGGAAATGAACAAAAAGTTGCCGATATGGTGCGATAATGATCGAATGAACTTACTTGTTGAGCAATTTGGTCATGTCCACATAGGTTTCGGGATCTTTTCGTCTCGAGTCTAAGACGGTTACTAGTCCCCGCTCAAGCTTAATCTCCAGAAGAACATAGTGGTAGCTGCGCATGCATGCATAACTCATCAATTACATTACTATAACCTCGCTCGAGTAATAAGGGAAACCAAATATGCACACAACTGTAACACTCACTTGAAGTTGTAAGGAAAGAGTATGGTATCTTTGTTTTGATTTTTGATCAACGATTGTAGCAAGTTGGCCTCAGCCTCTTCGGCGTGCTTTTTAACCTGAATTTCATCTATGATATTTGTGTTAATGAACCCAATATCATACATTTCTTGTTTTCTGCACTCGACGATCTTCAATCTCCATAATATAGTGAGGATAATTAATTATAAATACATGCAATGAAAGAGCTGAGCTATATATAGAGACTTAATGACAGAAATAGTACTTACAGACAGTAGCAAAAGACCGTTATTTATTGAGGGCCTTTTGATTGAAGAACTCGAAGAACTCCTCAAATGGAACAGTCAACAGATCAGTTCCAACGAGGTCGTGCTCCTCTTTAATGTTCAGATACAAAGTATTCGTCCCCCCAGACTCTCTGCAGGTTTTCATGTACCAATTATGGAATCTTCGCATGATCGTTGTTAGAGATTTTTCATCTTTGACGAGAGGCTTCCCGTACTCGTATCTGTGTTCGTCCACCTCCATGAAATCAGGAAGTTGATCGTCAGGCAGGTAATCTGCAAGATTGCCATAACCGGCCACCGTCCCCGGAGCATTAGCGACGATGTCGCCGCTAGACACATTGAGCGGGGGCAATTGATTTGCTTGTTCGCCGAGCTGGGCAATTTGTTTCGTGGCTGCTTGTTCTTTTGACCTTTGATGTCTGACAGTACTTCCCGACCTCCCGCCTCTAGCTATACTGCTAGACGCCGGAGCAGACGGAGCGGCTGCGGCGTCTATCTTCTTTCGTGCTTGCTTACGAGGCGGAGGAGAAGGACTACGACACGCCGGAGTAGCCGGGGCGGCGGCGGGTCTCTTCCGCCCTTGCTGGCGAGGCGGAGAAGGAGGAGGCTGCTGGCTGCTCGGGCGCTCCGGCGCAGGCGGAGAAGGAGGCGGAGTGCCGCCACGCGCCGGAGAAGGAGGCCGACTACCCTGATCGTCACTCGTCGGAGGAGGAGGCGGTGGAGGAGGCGGAGTGCCCTGACTCGCCAGAGGAGGAGGCGGTGGAGCAGGCGGAGTGCCTTGACTCGCCGGAGGAGGAGGAGGAGGCGGAGGCGTCCAGTTCGAAAGGTTGATGAGCTCCTTCCGCCATAGGCATGGAGTCATCAGAGCAGAACCCAGCCTAGTCTCCCCTTCACCGGTAGGGTGGTCAAGCTGGAGGTCCTCAAATCCCTCCGTTATTTCCTTCTGGAATCGGCCGATAGTGAAAAGTTGCGCCGGGTTCAGTAGGATAAACAGAGCCAACAGCCGCCTTGACCTTCAAATTCATCCATTGCGTCATAATGTGGCAATTTTGAGACTCCGTGATAGCATCCAAGGGATAGTTGGCAGGAGCCGTCAAGACATGCTCCGGCTGAAGCAGATCGGTGGATGTCACGCTGCTTCTCCGCTGAGATGGCGGGGTAGCTTCGGGGGAAGCTTCGGCAGGTCGTTTGCTGCGTTCTGCTTCTCGTTCCTCTAGCCCCATTACCCTTTCGTGCAGCGCCTGCAGTTGGCTCTGCTCCGATTTCTTCCTCCTCTGGGTTTTGTAAACCCTGCGTCCGAAAACCAACCTTCCACGGAATGGAGCCCGGCGTGCCTCGTGTCCGTCCAGGTGCTCGGGATTCCCGAGGGCCATTGTGAGCTCGTCCTTCTCCTATGCAGAACGAACGTCCCTTGCTGCGCTGCATCGATATAGTGCCGAAGCTTGGTGACTGGTATTTTCAGTTGCTCGTCCGTCCAACGGCACTTCCCTGATACAGGGCCCAAGGTTCCGCCAGCCCCGAAGAACCAAGTCCGGCAACGGTATGGCTAGTTCATTGTCTCTCGTTCGATCCCTTTATCAAGCAGATCATTCTCAGCCGTGCGATGGAGAAACTTCTTCTTCGCAGCATTTTTCTTGTTTGTCTCCGACATATTATTACTCTTTTCCGATGTCTTGTGGGCCACAAATGCGGGCCAGTGATCTTTGATCTTCTCATATTTGCCGATGAAATCTGGTGTCTCTGCTTTGTCGACAAACTTGTTCAGCTCTTTCCTCCCCCTCCTGAATAGGCTTGCCATCTTCTTAAGAGCACAAGACTGGATTAATTGCTCTTTAACTGGCTTCTCCGGATCCTCCTCTGGCGGTAGGGTGAAATTTGCCTTCATCTAAGTCCAAAGATCATCTTTCTGCATGTCATTGACATAAAACACCTCAGGGTCTTCCTCCTTAGGCTTATACCATCGGTGGATGCTGATCGGGATCTTGTCCCTAACAAGAACCCCGCACTGAGCAGAAAATGCGTTCTTTGTCCGGATGGGTTCAATCGGTTCGCCGTCGGGCGCGATTGCTGTGATCTCAAACCTTTCATCCGAGCTCAACTTTTTCTTCGGGCCTCGTCTCCTTACCGAAGTTGTGCTCGATCCGGAGGGCTAGAAAAAGGAAGAAAGATGAGAGTTAATTAATATGTGTACATATACCAAAACAACGAATGCAACAATTAACTATTCAGCACGGGCTTAACTAATATATATATATACCTGGCCGGACTCGGTTCGGTCACCGGAGCAGTCAGCACGGTCTCCTTCTTGTACCTCCATTGGGTCACTGGAGCCATCATGAACATAGCCCTCTTCTTGTACCGGCATTAATGGGCCGGAGCCATCATGAACATAGCCCTCTTCTTCACCCAGTCCTTCCTGACCAACGGTGTCGTTGAAAAATGACCTTAGCGACATCACTTCCTTCTTGTGATTATGTCCCCCAACATCGCTTTTGTTGCTTCGTCTCGGGAGTGCTCCATAGTTTCTGCAAATATTTACAACATGTCAATTATTATTCAAACATGATACAGATGGATATATATTAGTGGCAAACGTAGAACTAGCTAGCTAATCACAATAAGGAATCATGTTAGTGGCCTCGACGCTGCTTCTCTAGGGTTTTGGGTGGCCTAGACAACGCTTCAAGGGTTTGGGGTGGCCTCGCCACAATGCTTCAAGGGTTTGGGGTGGCCTCGCCACAACGCTTCAAGGGTTTGGGGTGGCCTCGACGACAAAGCTATTTTAACTTGGTAAATTTGGGTGGCCTCGAGAGAGTTTGTCGGGTAGGGGCGCGGCGGGAGGGGGTAGGAGACTAACATCGTTTTTTCTGTAGGGTTTGGGTGTCCTCGAGAGTTTTGGTCGAGCGAGAGGGCCGAGGGGGGTGCTGCCGTGGTATAAGTTATCACGGTCGAGAGGGGGTATATATATCGACCGCCCCTTATGTCGAAGTTATTCGGGAGGGGGTTATATCGACAACGACGCGACATACATATACATGGGAAAATAATGTTATCGAGGAGGGGGCATATCGACCCCCCCCCCTCGTATTGAAGTTATCGGGAGGGGTATATCGACGATGACAGACACGATAAAACATAAAAAAACGAAGAAGAAATAAAAAGAGGAGAAGAAAAAGGAATAGAGGAGAAGATCGAAGAAAAAAATAAAAAAAAAGAGCAGAAGAAGAAAGGAATAGAGGAGAAGAAGAAAAAATAGAATATTTTTTCTTCTTCTTCTCGTCTATTCCTTTCTTCTTCTCCTCTTCTTTTTCTTTTTTTTCTCTTATCTATTTCTCCTCTTCTCCTCCTTTCTTCCTCTTCTTATTTTCCTTTTTCCTCTCATTCTTTTAGTATTGCTTGTTTTTTTTTAAATGTTCAAATAGAAAATTTCGAAAAAAAGTACAGGTTTTGCCTAATGCATTGTTCATATTTCATCAACATATATGCATACAAAAAAAGCATACATACATACATATATACAAAAAAAGCATACATACTTTCCTAGCTAGCAAAAAAAGCATACATACATATACAAATATCATCAACATTATGCAAAAAAAGCATCACTAGCTATGGGCGGCGGTGGCGGCAGGGGGCAGGGCAGGGCGCGGGGGCTCACTATGGGCGGCGTCGGCGACGGCGAGGTCGGGCCGGCCTGAGGCAGAGGCAGTGGCGCGTGGGGCAGGGGACGGCGGCGTCGGCGATAAGGCTGGGCGAGGCGGCAGGGCGTCGGGCTCGGGGACAACGTCCGGCGGCGAGGGCAGGGGCACGCTGGCTCGGGATGACGTCGGGCGACGGCGACGGCGAGGCACGGGCGACGGCGGCGGCGATCGGGGCGACGGCAGGGGCGGCGGACGGCGTCTGGGCAGCCTGGCGGAGCTCGGCGTCGTCGGGGGCAAATGGAGATGAGAAACTGAAATTTTCACAAGTCCTGGTTATATACCAAGAGCATTGGTCCCGGTTCGTGGCACCAACCGGGACCAATGCCCCCTTTAGTCCCGGTTGGTGCCACCAACCGGGACCAAAGGCCAGTTTTCGGCAACCCAAAGGACGGGAAGCAGCGACCTTTTGGTCCCGGTTGGTGGCACCAACCGACTAAAGGTGGCACGAACCGGGACCAATGCCATCCTTTAGTCCCGGTTGGTGCCACCAACCGGGACCAAAGGCCTTGCGCTACCCGCGACCAAAAGTTTAGTCCCACTTCGCTAGTTGAGAGGGGCGTGTTTCTCAGCGTCATTCCGAACAGCTAGTCCGCCGGGACCCTTTCCAAAGATTACGTGTAAATCATTGACCATAGCAAGTACGTGATCACCGGTACGCATGGCGGGCTTCTTCCGGTGATCTGCCTGCCTTTGAAATGCTTGCCTTTCTTTCAACATTGATGGTTGGTCGAAAGAAATCGACGATGGCCCAGGTACACATTCTTCCGGCAGCTTCCCAGGTATATACTATCGGTGTCAAGTAAACAGTGCGTGCATGCGTGGTATCCTTGTTTGTCTGTCCTGAAAGGTTACTGAGAGCGGGCCAATCGTTGATGGTCACGAACAGCAACGCCTTTAGGTCAAATTCCTCCTGTTTGTGCTCATCCCACGTACGTACACCGTTTCCATTCCACGACTATAAAAGTTCTTCAACTAATGGCCTTAGGTACACATCAATGTCGTTGTCGGGTTGCTTAGGGCCTTGGATGAGAACTGGCATCATAATGAACTTCCACTTCATGCACATCCAAGAAGGAAGGTTATACATACATAGAGTCACGGGCCAGGTGCTGTGATTGCTGCTCTTCTCCCCAAAAGGATTAATGCCATCCGCGCTTAAAGCAAACCATATGTTCCTTGGGTCACTTGCAAACTCATCCCAGTACTTTCTCTCGATTTTTCTCCACTGCGACCCGTCAGTGGGTGCTCTCAACTTCCCGTCTTTCTTACGGTCCTCACTGTGCCATCGAATCAACTTGGCATGCTCTCCATTTCTGAAGAGACGTTTCAACCGTGGTATTATAGGAGCATACCACATCACCTTCGCAGGAACCCTCTTCACAGGGGCTCGCTGTCAACATCACTGGGGTCATCTCGTCGATCTTATACCGTAATGCACCGCATACCGGGCATGCGTTCAGATCCTTGTACGCACATGTAGAGGATGCAGTCATTAGGGCATGCATGTATCTTCTGCACCTCCAATCCTAGAGGGCATACGACTTTCTTTGCTGCGTATGTACTGTTGGGCAATTCGTTATCCTTTGGAAGCTTCTTCTTCAATATTTTCAGTAGCTTCTCAAATCCTTATTCAGGCATCGCATTCTCTGCCTTCCACTGCAGCAATTCCAGTACGGTACCGAGCTTTGTGTTGCCATCTTCGCATTGGGGTACAACCCTTTTTTGTGATCCTCTAACATGCGATCGAACTTCAGCTTCTCCTTCTGACTTTCGTATTGCGTCCTTGCATCGGCAATCACCCGGCGGAGATCATCATCATCGGGCACATCGTCTGGTTCCTCTTGATCTTCAACAGCTTTTCGCTGCAGCATCATCGCACATCGTCTGGTTCCTCTTGATGTTCGTAGCATCACCGTATTCAAGGGCACATAGTTGTCATCGTACTCTTCTTCTTCGCCGTCTTCTATCATAACCCCTATTTCTCCGTGCCTCGTCCAAACATTATAGTGTGGCATGAAACCCTTGTAAAGCGGTGGGTGTGAAGGATTTTCCGGTCAGAGTAAGACTTCGTATTCCCACATATAGGGCATGGACAACACATAAAACCATTATGCTTGTTTGCCTCAGCCACTTCGAGAAAATCATGCACACCCTTAATGTACTCGGAGGTGTGACTTTCACCGTACATCCATTGCCGGTTCATCTGCGTGCATTATATATAATTAAGTGTGTCAAAAATCATTACAGAACATCATGAATAGATAATTAAGTGACCAAATTAATAGAAGTTCATCATCACATTAAAAACAAAATAATACAAGTATATATCTAAACATACAAGTAAGAATATTTTTCCTTTCAGAAAGAAGATAAGAACAAGAGGCTCACCACGGTGGTGCCGGCGATGAGATCGGCGCGGGCGATCGACGGCGGTGAAGACGGAGACGGGACGTGACAGACCGCTAAACCTAGACAGATATTGAGGAAAATGGAGTTTGGAGGTCGAGCTTGGAGAGGAGAAAGTTAATTAGTGTGGCTCGGGCATTCCATCGAACACCTCGTGTGCATAGGAGGTGAGCTAGAGCACCACAAAGCTCTCCAACGGCCGGGCAGAAAAACAAAGCAGTGAAGTGCTCTGCTCGCGGGCGAGGGGTATATATAGGAAATTCATTGGTCCCGGTTGGTGGCATGAACCGGGACTAAAGGGAAGCCATTGGTCCCGGTTCAAGCCACCAACCGAGACCAATGGTGGTGGGCCAGGAGACATGCTAAAAAGATTCAAGCTAAGTGATGTCAAGCCGGCTTCTACTCCAATGCCTACCAAGTGCCAACTTGACATTGATCCCAATGGTAAAGCGGTGGATCAAAAGGTATATCGCTCCATGATTGGCTCCTTGCTTTACCTTTGTGCATCTAGACCGGATATCATGTTGAGTGTGGGAATGTGTGCACGGTTTCAAGCCGCACCGAAGGAAAGTCACTATGTGGCGGTCAAGCGAATCTTTCGATATTTGGCTCATACCCCAAACTTTGGCTTATGGTACCCAAGAGGGGAAAACTTCAAGCTTGAAGGATATATGCATTCCGATTGGGCGGGAGACAAAGTGGATAGGAAGTCCACTTCCGGAGGGTGCCAATTTCTTGGTTTCTCTCTGGTGAGTTGGTCTTCCAAGAAGCAAAGTTGTGTGTCTCTCTCATCCAATCAAGCGGAATATGTGGCGGCCGGTAGTTGTTGTGCACAACTCTTATGGATGAGGCAAACTTTAAAGGAGTACGGTGTCATTTGTGACAAAGTGCCTCTTTGGTGTGACAATGAAAGTGCCATCAAGATTTCTCTCAACCCCGTGCAACACTTCAAGACGAAGCATATTGAGATTCGTATCACTTCATCCGGGATCACATTAGGAGAGGGAGATCGAGCTCAAGTATGTGAACACTCATGATAACCTTGCGGATATTTTCACGAAGCCCTTGGATGAAGCAAGATTTCATGAAGTTAAGGCATGAGCTAAATATCATTGATTCTAGCAATGTTGCTTGAACCCTTGCACACCCCACCATCCTCAACTTGTTGTCTTGTTTAGATGTAGGCATGGACATAGGGGGAGTGTTGCTCTCTCAATGAACTCTTCCTCCCCCCATTATGCATAAATTGAGCCTCTCTTTCACATTTGCCATTCTTGATGGTACTTGTGGTTCAAAGACGAGTTTTGGTCATGGACCCAAGGATAATTCTTCGCGGTGCCATACCAATTGACTCAAACATAGGTGGCTCCGGCCACCGCCCTCTCTTGAGAGAGGCTAGAGCTCGTTCTGCTTTGGGGTGGTTGTTTTTCTTTTCGTTTTGTTCCTTGTTCTAGGTGTTGGTCTCTCTAAGTTTTTGTTTCTCTTGTTTTGTTTCTTTTGTCCTTGGTTTGGGCATTGGTGGCCGGGCGGTACAACCGGGGTCACGGGCGGTTCTACCGCTGGTACCTGGTTGTGCTGTCCCAGAAGGTTTGCAAACGGTGCATGGGCGGTTTTACCGCTAAAATCCCCGTGGTTTCCTTCGTCCGGTACTACTGGTTGATGCCGAGCGGTACTACCGGTGCCTTTCAGGCAACGGAAGTACCGCCCACATCCACCTGTCAGTACCTGACTTGCGGTTCAACCGGTCCTCAGAGCGGTTCTACCGCTGCGCGTCTATGGGCCTATTTATCTCCGACGGGGTGAAGGGTTTTCCTCTTTTCCCCCTTCGTCCCCGCTTTTCTTCGCCCTAGCCGCCGGTCACCACTGCCCCGCCCCGGAGTGCGTCTCGCGCTTCGGATCCGTGGGATCTCCGTGGATTCTCTCCGTGGAGCCTCCCGATCACCTCCCATGGCTGGTGGTAATGCCCTTGTTCTTCGTTCCTCGTTCTAGGGTTCTTTCTTTGTCTAGGGCATTACTTGACCTTCCGAGTTTAGTGTATGAACTTTGGTTGGGAGAGATCTTTGTTTTTTCTCCTGTCTAGTTTGCAGTACCTAGAAATCATAATATTACTTGTGTGATTCGTATATCTTGGTTAGATCTACCCCCCCCCCCCCGGTATTGCCACTGTCAGCAGTTCTACCGCCTTTACGGGCGGTACAACCGGTGGGGCGGTTTTACCGGTGGGAGATCAGGTACAACCGGAATATACAAACCACACAGCACTGTTCCGTCTTCTCTGCCGTTGCATTTGTTGTGTGCCTTCCTCTCATTCTTGCTGGTTTTCATGTGTTCTCTTTGTGTGTGTGTTCAGATGGCTCTAGTTCTCGCTCTGCTCCTCGCAAGACCAAGAAGAGGGCTCGAAGGTGCCCGGTTGTGTCTGATGATGAAGAGGAGGTTGTGATTCCCACCAAGCCCACTCGCCGTGACAAGTCTGCCGCTGCAAAGCAACGTGTGGTAATGCCGCTGCACCATTGGAAAGCCAAGGATTGGGAAGCCTTCCGCTCAAAGAATCCTTATGAGGTTCCCGTAGCCCCTCGTTGGACCACCGTTCAGTTTCCGAATGAGATGCAAGTGTGGATTGTCCATGAACTCTTTGAGCACAACAAGAACAGATATGGAAAGCAGTGGACCATCGATCTCGACCATTGGAGGAACAACCTGGAGTATTTTGGTGAGGCTTTGGCTCTCTGTGAGGAGTTTGATCTTGTCAAGCTCATGCCTGTCAACTGTGACTTTGATGTTCAACTCATCCATCAGTTCTATGCCACCGTTCACTTTGGAGAAGATGACGCGCGCACCCTCACTTTCATGTGCCGTGATGAGCTCTTTCAAGTTCCCTGGAGGACCTTGTGCAATGCTATTGGGTATGATGATACCGGTCTGGAAGGAAGGGGTGGCATTTGCCCTCATGACCATCCTGAATCCATGCCTAAGGAGAAGCTTGCCCCTCTGTACATTCGGGGCCGTGGTATTATTGGAGAATCTAAGGATTTGGTGAAGGTCTATGACATCATGCATCGCGTGTTTCGCAATGTGCTTCTGCCCAAGGTGGGGAATCAAGATGAAATCCATGGATATCTTGTTGACTTGATGGTTGCAATGAAGACCAAGGTGGGCTCTCGGGAGACGTTTGATGTGTCCAACTGGCTGTGGCACGAGATGTACAACATGGTCATCTATAGGAAGGTCCCCATTTATGCTCCTTTTGTCATGTGCCTTCTGAACTCAGTGTTGGAGGTTCGCCGTCCTGAAGAGCCTCTCTCCTCTCCTGATAATCTCACTGTTCATGAAGTCAAGCTCCTTAAGAAGAAGAAGCACATCAAACAAATGCAACATGTTGATTGCATGTCCTCTGATCATGTTGTGGTCACCAGACTTAGGCAGTAGAGTATGCCTTAAGATGCTATTGATAGTTGGCAGCCCTGACAGAAGGAAGTGGACTGATCCAAACTTATGTGTCTCAATGGCTGTGTCTGGGATCTCCTTGTACATGTGTGCCATGGAGTTGTGGTCCATTTTCTTCTTGGCATATACATCAAGATCATCTTCATTCTCCTTTGGGGCATTTATCAGCTTTGCCCACTCCTCAACAGTTGACTGGTACCTTGTACCTTCAGACATCCACACTATCCTGCCATCTGGATAAAAGTGTGATGTGGAGTAGAACTGCATGATATGTTGGAAATATGCCCTAGAGGCAATAATAAATTAGTTATTATTATATTTCCTTGTTCATGATAATCGTTTATTACCCATGCTATAATTCTATTGATAGGAAACTCAGATACATGTGTGGGTACATAGACAACACCATGTCCCTAGTAAGCCTCTAGTTGACTAGCTCGTTGATCAATAGATGGTTACGGTTTCCTGACCATGGACATTGGATGTCATTGATAACGGGATCACATCATTAGTAGAATGATGTGCTGGACAAGACCCAATACTAAACCTAGCACAAAGATCGTAGTTCGTATGCTAAAGCTTTTCTAAATGTCAAGTATCTTTTCCTTAGACCATGAGATTGTGCAACTCCCGGATACCGTAGGAATGCTTTGGGTGTACCAAACGTCACAACGTAATCTGGGTGACTATAAAGGTGCACTACAGGTATCTCCGAAAGTGTCTGTTGGGTTGGCACGAATCGAGATCGATTTGTCACTCCGTAAACGGAGAGGTATCTCTGGGCCCACTCGGTAGGACATCATCATAATGTGCACAATGTGACCAAGGGGTTGATCACGGGATGATGTGTTACGGAACGAGTAAAGAGACTAGCCGGTAACGAGATTGAACAAGGTATCGGGATACCGAAGATCGAATCTCGGGCAAGTACAATACCGCTAAACAAAGGGAATTGAATACGGGATTGATTGAATCCTCAACATCGTGGTTCATCCGATGAGATCATCGTGGAACATGTGGGAACCAACATGGGTATCCAAATCCCGCTGTTGGTTATTGGCCGGAGAACGTCTCGGTCATGTCTGCATGGTTCCCGAACCCGTAGGGTCTACACACTTAAGGTTCGATGGCGCTAGGGTTATAAAGGAAGTTTGTATGTGGTTACCGAATGTTGTTCGGAGTCCCGGATGAGATCCCGGACGTCACGAGGAGTTCCGGAATGGTCCGGAGGTAAAGAATAATATATAGGAAGTGAGGTTTTGGTCACTGGAAAAGTTTCGGGTTTTATCGGTAACGTACCGGGACCACCGGGAGGGTCCCGGGGGTCCACCAAGTGGGGCCACCATCCCCGGAGGGCTGCATGGGCGAAGTGTGGGAGGGACCAGCCCTGTGTGGGCTGGTGCGCCCCCACATGGCCCAAGGCGCAGCTAGGTGGGGAGAGGGAAACCCTAGGCGCAGATGGGCCTAAAGGCCCACCCTAGGGGCGCCTCTCTCCCCTCTTGGTCGCCCCCCAAGTCCCATCTAGGGCTGCCGCACCCCTTGGGTGGGAACCCTAGATGGGGGCGCAGCCACCTCCCCTCCTCCTATAAATAGTGGGGGTTTTGGGGCTGCCCAACACATGAGAACATCTCCCTCTTGGCGCAGCCCTACCTCTCTCCCTTCTCCTCTCACGCGGTGCTTGGCGAAGCCCTGCTGGATTGCCATGCTCCTCCATCATCACCACGCCGTTGTGCTGCTGCTGGATGGAGTCTTCCTCAACCTCTCCCTCTCTCCTTGCTGGATCAAGGCGTGGGAGACGTCACCGGGCTGTACGTGTGTTGAACGCGGAGGTGCCGTCCGTTCGGCACTAGGATCTCCGGTGATTTGGATCACGACGAGTAC
Organism: Aegilops bicornis; assembly: GCA_021605145.1. NCBI lineage: Eukaryota > Viridiplantae > Streptophyta > Magnoliopsida > Poales > Poaceae > Aegilops > Aegilops bicornis. The sequence continues at coordinate 14,123,161 of CM038669.1, forward strand.
GACTCCTTCAACCCCGTTCTCTTGAACGCTTCCGCTTAGCGATCTACAAGGGTATGTAGATGCACTCTCCTTCCCTCGTTGCTGGTTTCTCCATAGATAGATCTTGGTGACACGTAGGAAAATTTTGAATTTCTGCCACGTTCCCCAACAAAGGGCATCATGAGCTAGGTCTATTGCGTAGATTCTTTGCACGAGTAGAACACAAAGTAGTTGTGGGCGTTGATTTTGTTCAATATGCTTACCGTTACTAGTCCAATCTTGTTTCGATGGTATTGTGGGATGAAGCGGCCCGGACCGACCTTACACGCATTTCCACGTGAGATGTGTTCCACCGACCGACATGCACTTGGTGCATAAGGTGGCTAGCGGGTGCCGCCTCTCCCACTTTAGTCGGAACGGATTCGATGAAAAGGGTCCTTATGAAGGGTAAATAGCAATTGGCATATCACGTTGTGGTTTTGCGTAGGTAAGAAACGTTCTTGCTAGAAACCCATAGCAGTCACGTAAAACATGCAAACAACAATTAGAGGACGTCTAACTTGTTTTTGCAGTGGTATGCTATGTGATGTGATATGGCCAAGAAGAATGTGATGAATGATATGTGATGTATGAGATTGATCATGTTCTTGTAATAGGATTCACGACTTGCATGTCGATGAGTATGACAACCGGCAGGAGCCATAGGAGTTGTCTTTATTTATTGTATGACCTGTGTGTCATTAAACAACGCCATGTAATTACTTTACTTTATTGCTAACCGGTAGCCATAGTAGTAGAAGTAATAGTTGGCGAGACAACTTCATGAAGACACGATGATGGAGATCATGATGATGGAGATCATGGTGTCATGCCGGTGACGATGATGATCATGGAGCCCCGAAGATGGAGATCAATGGAGCTATATGATATTTGCCATATCATGTCACTACTATATAATTGCATGTGATGTTTATTATGTTTATGCATCTTGTTTACTTAGAACAACGGTAGTAAATAAGATGATCCCTTACAACAATTTCAAGAAGTGTTCTCCCCTAACTGTGCACCGTTGCTAAAGTTCGTCGCTTCTAAGCACCACGTGATGATCGGGCGTGATGGATTCTTAAGTTCACATACAACGGGTGTAAGACAGATTTACACACGCAAAACACTTAGGGTTAACTTGACGAGCCTGGCATGTACAGACATGGCCTCGGAACACAGAGACCGAAAGGTCGAGCATGAGTCGTATAGTAGATACGATCAACATGAAGATGTTCACCGATGATGACTAGTCCGTCTCACGTGATGATCGGACACGGCCTAGTTGTCTCGGATCATGTAATCACTTAGATGACCAGAGGGATGTCTATCTGAGTGGGAGTTCATAAGATGAACTTAATTATCCTGAACATAGTCAAAAGACCTTTTGCAAATTATGTCGTAAGCTCGCGCTTTAGTTCCACTGTTTAGATATGTTCCTAGAGAAAATATAGTTGAAAGTTGACAGTAGCAATTATGCGGTCAGTAGAAAGCTTATGTCCTTAATACACCGCTCGGTGTGCTGGACCTCAAACGTGGTCTGTGGATGTTGTGAACATCTGACACACACGTTTTGATAACTACGTGATAGTTCAGTTAAACGATTTAGAGTTGAGGCACTAAAGACGTTTTCGAAACATCGCAGAACATATGGGATGTTTCAAGGGCTGAAATTGGGATTTCAGGCTCGTGCCCACGTCAAGAGGTATGAGACCTCCGACGATTTTCTTAGCCTACAGACTAAGGGAGAAGATCTCAATCGTTGAGCTTGTATTCAGATTGTCTGGGTACAACAATCACTTGAGTCGAGTGGGAGTTAATCTTCTAAATGAGATAGTGATGTTTCTCCAAAGACATTGCCACCAAGCTACTAGAGCTTCGTGATGAACTATAACATATCAGGGATAGATATGATGATCCTTGAAGTGTTCGCGATGTTTGACACTGCGAAAGTAGAAGTCAAGTAGGAGCATCAATTGTTGATGGTTGGTAAAACCACTAGTTTCAAGAAGGGCAAGGGCAACAAGGGATACTTCATGAAACGGCAAAACAGTTGCTGCTCTACTGAAGAAACCCAAGGTTGAACCCAAACCCGAGACTAAGTGCTTCTGAAATGAGAGGAACGGACACTGAAGCGGAACCACCCTAGATACTTGGTAGATGAGAAGGCTGGCAAGGTCGATAGAAGTATATTGGATATACATTATGTTAATGTGTACTTTACTAGTACTCCTAGTAGCACCAGGGTATTAGATACCGGTTCGGTTTCTAAGTGTTAGTAACTCGAAATAAAAGCTACGGAATAAACGGAGACTAGCTAAAGGTGAGCTGACGATATGTGTTGGAAGTTTTTCCAAGCTTGATGTGATCAAGCATCGCACGCTCCCTCTACTAACGAGATTGGTGTTAAACCTAAATAATTGTCATTTGGTGTTTGCGTTGAGCATAGACATGATTGGATTATGTCTATCGCAATAGGTTATTCATTTAAGGAGAATAATGGTTACTCTATTTATTTGAATAATACCTTCAATGGTCTTGCACCTAAAGGAATGGTTTATTAAATCTCGATCGTAGTGATACACATTTTCATGCCAAAAGATATAAAATAGTAATGATAATACCACTTACTTGTGGTAATCGCCATGTAAGTCATAATCGGTATAAACGCATGAAGAAGCTCCATGTTGATGGATCTTTGGACTCACTCGTTTTTGAAAAGTTTGAGACATGTGAACCATGTCTACTAGTGTATACGCATAAAGAAACTCCATGCAGATGGATCGTTTAGACTCACTTGATTTTGAATCACTTGAGATATGCAAATCATACCACATGGGCAAGATGACTAAAAAGCCTCGTTTTCAGTAAGATGGAACAAGATAGCAACTTGTTGGAAGTAACACATTTTGATGTGTGCAGTCCAATGAGTGCTGAGGCATGCAGTGAATATCATTATGTTCTTACTTCACAGATGATTCGAGTAGATGGTGAGTATATTTACTTGATGAAACACAAGTCTGAATTATTGAATGGTTCAAGTAATTTCGGAGTAAAGTTGAAGATCATCGTGACAAGAGGATAAAATGTCTATGATATGATCATAGAGATGAGTATCTGAGTTGCAAGCTGTGGCGCGCAACAAAGACATTGTGGAAATTGTTTCACAATTAATACCGCCTGGAACACCATAGTGTGATGGTGTGTCCGAACATCATAGTTGCACCCTATTGGATATGGTGCATACCATGATGTCTCTCATCGAATTACCACTATCGTTTATGGGTTAGGCATTAGAGACAACCACATTAACTTTAAATAGGGCACCACGTAATTCCGTTGAGATGACACCGTATGAACTATGGTTTAGAGAAACCTAAGTTGTCATTTCTTAAAGGTTTGGGGCTATGACGCTTATGTGAAAAAGTTTCAGGTTGATAAGCTCGAACCCAAAGCGGATAAAATGCATCTTCATAGGACACCCAAAACAGTTGGGTATACCTCCTAATTCAGATCCGAAAGCAATAGGGATTGTTTCTTGAATCGGGTCCTTTCTCGAGGAAAAGTTTGTCTCGAAAAATTGAGTAGGAGGATGGTGGAGACTTGATGAGGTTATTGAACCATCACTTCAACTAGTGTGTAGCAGAGCATAGGAAGTTGTTCCTGTGGCACCTACACCAATTGAAGTAGAAGCTTATGATAGTGATCATGAAGTTTTGGATCAAGTCACTACCGTACCTCATAGGGTGACAAGGATGCGTACCACTTCGTGAGTGGCACAAGAATCCTGTCTTGAAGGTCATGTTGCTAGACAACAATGAACCCTACGAGCTATGGAGAAGCGATGGTGGGCCCATATTCCAACAAATGGTTAGAAGCCATGAAATCCGAGATAGGATCCATGTATCAGAACAAAGCATGGACTTTGGTGGACTTGCCTGATGATCGGCAAACCATTGAGATAAATGGATCTTTAAGAAGAAGACGGACGTGGATGGTAATGTCACCATCTATGAAGCTCGACTTGTGGCAAAGAGTTTTTCACAAGTTCAAGGAGTTGACTACGATGAGATTTTCTCATCCGTAGCGATGCTTAAAGTCCGTCGGAATCATGTTAGCATTAGCTGCATTTATGAATCTGGCAGATGGATGTCAAAACGAGTTTCCTTACCAGTCTTCGTAAGGAAAGGTTGTATGTGATACAATCAGAAAGTTTTGTCGATCCTAAGGATGCTAAAAGGTATGTTGGCTCCAGCGATCCTTTCTAAGGACTGGAGTAAGCATCTCGGAGTTGGAATGTGCGCTTTGATGAGATGATCAAAGATTTTGGGTTTATACAAAGTTTATGAGAAACTTGTATTTCCAAAGAAGTGAGTGGGAGCACTATAGAATTTCTGATGAGTATATGTTGTTGACATATTGTTAATCAGAAATGATGTAGAATTTCTGGAAAGCATACATGGTTATTTGAAAGGTGTCTTTCAATAGAAAACCTGGATTAAGCTACTTGAACATTGAGCATCAAGATCTATAAGGATAGATCAAAACGCTTAATGGTACTTTCAAATGAGCACATACCTTGACATAATCTTGAAGGTGTTCAAGATGGATCAGTCAAAGAAGGAGTTCTTGCCTGAGTTGTAAGGTATGAAGTTAAGAGTTAAAGCTCGACCACGGCAGAAAAGAGAGAAAGGACGAAGGTCGACCCCTATGCCTTAGACATAGGCTCTATAGTATGCTATGCTGTGTACCGCACCGAAGTGTGCCTTGCCATGAGTCAGTCATGGGGTACAAGAATGATCCAGGAATGGATCATTGGACAGCGGTCAAAATTTTCCTTGGAGTAAATAAGGACATGTTTCTCGATTATGGAGGTGATAAAGAGTTCGGCGTAAAGGGTTACGTCGATGCAAGCTTTGACACCTATCCGAATGACTCTGAATAGCAAACCGGATACGTATAGTGGAGCAACCATTTGGAATAGTTTCAAATGGAGCGTGGAAACAACATTTATAATATGACCTAGAAATTTGCAAAGCACACACGGATCTGAAAGGTTCAGATCCGTTGACTAAAACCTCTCTCACAAGCAAAACATGATCAAACCCCGTAACTCATTGAGTCTTAATCACATGACGATGTGAACTAGTTTACGTACACAAGTAAACTCTTTGGATGTTGGTCACATGGCGATGTGACCTATCGATGTTAATCACATGACGATGTGAACTAGATTATTGACTCTAGTGCAAGTGGGAGACTGTTGGAAATATGCCCTAGAGGCAATAATAAATTAGTTATTATTATATTTCCTTGTTCATGATAATCGTTTATTACCCATGCTATAATTGTATTGATAGGAAACTCAGATACATGTGTGGGTACATAGACAACACCATGTCCCTAGTAAGCCTCTAGTTGACTAGCTCGTTGATCAATAGATGGTTACGGTTTCCTGACCATGGACATTGGATGTCATTGATAACGGGATCACATCATTAGTAGAATGATGTGATGGACAAGACCCAATACTAAGCATAGCACAAAGATCGTAGTTCGTATGCTAAAGCTTTTCTAAATGTCAAGTATGTTTTCCTTAGACCATGAGATTGTGCAACTCCCGGATACCGTAGGAATGCTTTGGGTATACCAAACGTCACAACGTAACTGGGTGACTATAAAGGTGCACTACAGGTATCTCCGAAAGTGTCTGTTGGGTTGGCACGAATCGAGACTGGATTTGTCACTCCGTGAAAACGGAGAGGTATCTCTGGGCCCACTCGGTAGGACATCATCATAATGTGCACAATGTGACCAAGGGGTTGATCACGGGATGATGTGTTACGGAACGAGTAAAGAGACTAGCCGGTAACGAGATTGAACAAGGTATCGGGATACCGACGATCGAATCTCGGGCAAGTACAATACCGCTAAACAAAGGGAATTGAATACGGGATTGATTGAATCCTCAACATCGTGGTTCATCCGATGAGATCATCGTGGAACATGTGGGAACCAACATGGGTATCCAGATCCCGCTATTGGTTATTGGCCGGAGAACGTCTCGGTCATGTCTGCATCGTTCCCGAACCCGTAGGGTCTACACACTTAAGGTTCGATGACGCTAGGGTTATAAAGGAAGTTTGTATGTGGTTACCGAATGTTGTTCGGAGTCCCGGATGAGATCCCGGACGTCACGAGGAGTTCCGGAATGGTCCGGAGGTAAAGAATAATATATAGGAAGTGAGGTTTTGGTCACCGGAAAAGTTTCGGGTTTTATCGGTAACTTACCGGGACCACCGGGAGGGTCCCGGGGGTCCACCAAGTGGGGCCACCATCCCCGGAGGGCTCCATGGGCTAAGTGTGGGAGGGGACCAGCCCCAAGTGGGCTGGTGCACCCCCCCCCCCCCACATGGCCCAAGGCGCAGCTAGGTGGGGAGAGGGGAAACCCTAGGCGCAGATGGGCCTAAAGGCCCACCCTAGGGGGCGCCCCCTCTCTCCCCCTCTTGGCCGCCCCCCAAGTCCCATCTAGGGCTGCCACACCCCTTGGGTGGGAACCCTAGATGGGGGCGCAGCCACCTCCCCTCCTCCTATAAATAGTGGGGGTTTTGGGGCTGCCCAACACATGAGAACATCTCCCTCTTGGCGCAGCCCTACCTCTCTCCCTTCTCCTCTCACGCGGTGCTTGGCGAAGCCCTGCTGGATTGCCACGCTCCTCCATCATCACCACGCCGTTGTGCTGCTGCTGGATGGAGTCTTCCTCAACCTCTCCCTCTCTCCTTGCTGGATCAAGGCGTGAGACGCCACCGGGCTGTACGTGTGTTGAACGCGGAGGTGCCGTCTGCTCGGCACTAGGATCTCCGGTGATTTGGATCACGACAGTACGACTCCTTCAACCCTGTTCTCTTGAACGCTTCCGCTTAGCGATCTACAAGGGTATGTAGATGCACTCTCCTTCCCCTCGTTGCTGGTTTCTCCATAGATAGATCTTGGTGACACGTAGGAAAATTTTGAATTTCTGCTACGTTCCCCAACATGATAAGTTCATCGTTCCAGTTGGCGAGCTTTTGCCCGACAAAGTCTGCAACTCCAACAGCAACGAAACTATCTTGCACTCCAGGATAGTGCTCTACATTTTCCTTCATATAGGTCCAGTCGACCCACCCCATGTCACACACTATGGGCTTCTTATCCAGCAGAACAGTCTCATAAAAGTCCTGTTGTTCCTTGGTGTGGAACCTGTAGTCCACAGCAGTTCTTCTCCTTGAGGCATATGGATCTGTCATCCTCCATAGCCTCAACCCATTGTCTCTTCTGATCTTCATATCCTCAGCCACAGGATGGGCATCATTGTGGTCTGGTATATTTTGCTTGAGCTTCCTCAAAACTTGTCCTTCTTCATCTTCTTCTTCAAAGAACCTCGTGCAATCGGGGCCTTGTTCTTCTCAAGAGTCGGAATACTCCTGGTATTCCTCTTTGGTGCAGACTTGGTCTTGGGGGCAGCTTTGGGTGCTTCCTTGGGCTTAGATGTGGCAGCCCTCGATCTTATAGCATCACCCATAAGCTTGGGTGCCTTTGGTGCCGGTGCGACTATCTCTTCTTCCTCTTCCATCATGGAAGGCTTCCCAATCACTGACCGTGGTCTTCTTGACCCTCTCTTTCCTTTTCTTCCCTTCAGCAGCTGCTGGCTCTTTGGGATCAGGCTTTTCAGGAATTTGAGTTGATGCTCTGGCCTTTGGCATAGGTGTCCTCTTGGCAGGAACCTTCTTATTGAGTCCAGGCTTTGAGCTATGTGCTGAGCCATACTCCTTTTTGAGCACAACCTTCTTGGAGGTTGCTTCATCCTCTTCTGCCCTATAATCCTCATCTTCAGAATCTGAGGTTTTCTTCTTCCTTTTCCTGGTGGCAGCTTTAGGCAGATTGCTTGGGGTGCTCCTGCTGCCTTCATCTGAAGAGCTGGAGGGACTAGTGCCCTCACTCATGTCCACCTGTTCCTCTGACCTGTTCTGACTATCACTTTGGTCTGACATGCTGACTGCTGACCCTGTGAAGAGTTATAGATGAGGTAGAGTGGATGAGCATCACAAAATGCAGAGATTTTTGCAAAAGAATGACTAAAAAATTCAGTTTTAGTTTTCCACAGAAAGCATTTCGGATCAACCGATTTTCAAACTCGGTAATACCGAAACAGTTTTGGAACCTAAACTGATGAACTCGGTTGGTCCGAGTCATAGTTCGGTGGCACCGAGACTGCTAGGGTTTCACTAAGTCCTAAAATCGGTCTCACCGATTAGCAATTCTCGGTCAGACCGAGTCTCACTAGTGCAATGGCATAAACCAAATCGGTGGGACCGAGTTTTTCAACTCGGTGGGTCCGAGTTGGTTTCGGCGGAAACCTAACCCTAAATTTTCGAATCAAGACTATTCTAAGGATTGCATTGACTGGATAGGAGTATTTCAATCGTGGCAAGAATCAATAAGAACACAATGTGCTGAGAATCAGACGAGGAAAGCACAGTGATCGAGTCCATACCCTAGTTCGGTGGAGACTCGCTATGGCGGCAACGGCGGGGTTGATTTCCGTTGACGGTGGCGGATACCAGCGACAGGGGGCGGCTGGCGGCGAGGAGACGATTCGGAGACCACGGAGGCAGAGCGAGCTATTGCGCGGGCGAAGAGGTTCGGAGAAATTTCCAAATTTTGCCCGTGACTATATATAGCCCGACCCCGTCGGTGTGACTGAGTGAAACAACTCGGTGGCACCGATATGCAAAACTGTGTACAGTTATTGCAACTCGGTCTGACCGAAGAGTTCAAATCGGTTGCACCGAGATTGAAAACCTAGATCGACTAAGTGATCTCGGTAAGACCGAAATGGAGGAATCGGTCAGACCAAAAATCACAAAGAAGTTTTGGAAGTTTAAGTCTATGACGAATCGGGACTCCGAAAGTGCTCCTCACACGTAGTGGTTCGAATCTGACTTGATCAAATTTTGTGATGTAGCATGAATAGAGTTTGAGACAAGAAAAGCATAGATAGCTAAAGAAGGTTCTTAGGCATTCTTGTCCATCCACTTGGCCAAAGAAAAAGAAGCCAATCAATCAAAACAACAAGTGGATGTCCTCGAATGAGTAAAGTATGCAACCAACATGCTCACACAATAAGATGGCAAATGAAATATGTGACAAAGCATGCACAACCAATTCTAGCATCTATCAAACAATTGGCGATGACTAGGTCATCTATATATGAGTGTATTGACTTAGGAGTCAAATGATAGACATTTGATCATAGGTCATACTTATCGTTAAGCTCAAGTGGGGTTACCACTTTTACATAAAGCATTTATGTGTTCACATCATTAGAGTTGCTTTGACTCAATTCTTAGAGTTAAGCTCCCCCTAGATGTGAGATCCCCCCATAGAGGGATAAACTAACCTTGGGTTTTGTCGATGATGACTTCATGTAGGTGTTGAAGATGTGGATGCTCAATGTTGATGTAGATCTTTTTGGAGCAATCCTTTGGAGTGATTTGCACTTTCAATAACTTCATGGGTTAGTCCATCAATGAACAAACAAGTATATCCATAGACATAGAGTGATGCACACACAAAATGATTTCCATGAAATCATTTGGTTACCTTGTCCCTTGCCTTACCAACATGAGGGTTTGTGACTCCTTGAACTAGTGCAAGATATGGAAGTTGATTGCACTTGTCCTTGCCATAATGATATGAGTGAAATATGTTGGCGAAGTCACCCTCAAGAACTCTCTAGTTCTTCTTCCTCTGGATCCACATCATCTTGATGGGAATCCTTGGAGTTGTAGTTGTACTTGATGAGGTAGAACTTGACGTTGTCTTGGGAATCCACTTGACCGAGACCTTAGGTGCCTCTTCAAATGCATCAATCTCTTCTTGAAGCTTGTCCTTGCCTTTGTTCTTGTGGTCTTGTGGTGGAAGATCATCTTGTGCCTGTGTTCCCTTGAAGGAAGTAGGACCATACTTCTCTTGTTGAGGAACAAACTTCATCTTGGGGTATTGATCTTCTTCCCACTCAACTCCATTGGCGTTGAACTTTCGTTCAAAACCAACACCTTGATTCTTCCGCGCCTTTCCTTGCTTATGCATAATTTCCTCGAATTGCTTACTCCCCGCAAGGCTCTTGTATACACATTTCTATAATTCCCTTCAATAAGCTATTTTCTTGCTCAAGTATAACTTGGCTAAGAGAATCATTAGTGGAATCAAGAGAACTACTAGAAGCAACAATATTGGATTTAGCATTGTTATTGTTACTACTAGAAGAAGAATCTTTCTTGTTCTTGTTACTAGACTTGACTTGAGGCATGTAAGTAGATAAGAGTAAACGCTTGGCAATGTAAGAAGAACTTTTCTACGAAGATCATCATTGATTGCTTTTAAGAACTCATGCTCTTGCTCAAGATTGAGCTTTTCAAAGCGTAACTTCTCATGAGCCCTCAAAAGTTCTCGATGATCTTCAAAGATAGTTTCATGAGCTAACTTAAGAGTGTTTAGTTCTTTAGTTAGACGCTCAATTTTCTCCTTATCATTGTCATTCATTTCAACTTGATTAGCATGATTAATTGACGTTTCATCATAGTATTCATCACTAGAGTTGTCAACAAGTAAATCATCATCACCTAGCAAGTCATCTTCATCAATATCAAAATCAACATACTGGTGTGTTACCTTAGGACCTTTGGCCATGAAGCATCTACCAATTCCTTCATTTGGTGATTCAAATATGTCGTAGGAGTTGGTTGACACAAGTGCTAGACCGGCAACACCTTCATCTTGAGTATATTCGGAGTCGGAGTAATAGCTTCTCTCAGAGTGATGGTCGGAGTCGGAGCCGGATACCCATTCACCAACATGAGCTTGATGTCTTTGTTTTGTGTAGCTCTTTGATGACTTGTCCTTCCTTTCCGAATCCTTGCTTCTCCGTGAGGGTCTTTGTTCATAACGATCATCTCTACTCCTTCTCTCTCTTGGTGGTGATTCTTCTCTTCTACTTCTTCTTTTTGGAGAGTCTTCTCTTCTTTTGTAGGGTGTCGTACACTCATTGGAATAGTGTCCGGGTCTCCCACAATTGTAACAATTTCGCTCTCGACTAGAAGATCTTTTGTCATTGTAAGACCTTGACTTGGAGCTTCTTTCTTTAATTCTACTCTTATAGAATTTGTTGAAGTTCTTCACCATTAAGCTCAATTCTTCATTGAAGGTTTGTTTCTCACTTGATGATGTGGGGGCTTCACTTGAGGCTTTGTAAGCACCACTTGACTTGTTGTGAAGTTCCTCCTTATCCTTAAGTGACATCTCATGAGCAACAATTCTTCCAATGACTTCCGTTGGCTTGAAATCTTTGTAGTTTGGCATCATTTGAATCAATGTGCATACGGTATCATACTTTCCATCCAATGCTCTTAGGATCTTCTTGATGATGAATCTGTCGGTCATCTCTTCACTCCCTAAGCCGGCAATTTCATTTGTGATAAGTGCAAGCCTAGAGTAATTTCAGCGACACCTTCACCATCCTTCATTTTAAACTTGTCAAGCTGACTTTGGAGCACATCCAACTTGGATTCCTTGACGGATTCGGTACCTTCATGCATATCAATCAAAGTATCCCAAATTTCCTTTGCATTCTCAAGACGGTTGATTTTGTTGAATTCTTCGGGGCACAATCCGTTGAAGATGATATCACAAGCTTGAGCGTTGTATTGCAACATCTTCAATTCTTCCGCATTAGCTTCACGGTTCGGCTCTCTCCCATCAAAGAATTCACCTTGCAAGCCAATACAAATAATTGCCCAAACGGCGGGGTTATGTCCGAGAATATGCATATTCATCTTATGCTTCCAACTAGCAAAACTAGTCGTCAACCCGTGCATCTGCACGGGCTAGTAGTTTGAAGACCACAAAGTTGTCTTTGATGTTTGTGAAAATGCGATCATATAATTTTTGAAATGTTGGTACTAAAAATGTTTAATTGGTCCATGGAAGGATAATAAAGAATCATATGCATTCACAAAATTGTTTCATGGTGATACAGTCTCATGCAAATTGTTTTATCTGTTAGATCCCTCACTCTCATCTGAATATTGTTATCCGATGTAACTGAATATATTCTTAGTACTATATATTGTGATGCATTTCTCTTTTATGTGATGTATTTATTTTGTATTTTTATTGGACATATACAGATGCATGCATACCTAGAGCATATTTCAGTCATATCTAACTTTGACATTGCTAAGTTTTGGCCAATTGATCCTTGTCTAGAAATGTGTCAAGGCGAAAAAAAGCCAGGACATAATTATGGGGAAAAAGAAAAATATATTATAAGCTTGATGTAAATATATAAACATTATAGTGTGGAAAATCACAATTGCGTGTGGTGTAAACCAAATACATACCTCACAGTTTGTGCCCTTCATTAAACTGAACCTATGTACTACCTTTTACTTCCATCATTGATATGTATATGAAATCTAAGACATGGGTAATGTTGTATACATATGCATGTGATTGGACCATTAGATAATCTACATAGATAGGTGTGTTCTATATTTTGTCCAATGTGATACTTTATTTGCGAACGTGATATTAGAAGGCATTTTCATACAGTAACATGATATACCGTGAAGGGATTCTAGCATTAGTAACAAATCATTGCTAAGCGATCAATGGGAATATGATGAATATGATGGGCCAGACATAAGAGCAGAAATTGCTACGTGCATGAATATGATGAATAAGTACACGCATGCATATATGTCAGGCATCAATGGGAATCATGTGGTGAATTACGTGATTGAGATGACTCACGTGAGATATCATGCAAACAAACTGACCGTGTAAACAACCATTACTCCATCATGAACTTGTGTTTCTGTCTGTTCCTACCACCAAACATCATCCAGTAGCAACGCCAGTTTTGAAACTGGTGTTGTAGACGACTGATGCCGACAACGATCATTGATATATCTCGATCAGGGGATTGAGCACCTCTTAACATCCAACATGTAAAATTCCTGGGACCATGGGACGTTGTCAGCCGAGCCTTTTCCACTTGTTCTTTATTTTGTAAGATGAGTCTTTGGTCTAAACCAACAATTCTACATCTCAAGCATCTACAATGGAATCGGTACACAAACAAATTTTGGGTGCGATAAGCTAATAGTAACATCAAATTAGCACCAAAAATACATGTGAATATGCCATAAACCAAGCAGTGTATGACAAATATTAAAGGAGATTTAAATTGGTAGAATCTTATATTTACTAATTGGAGGCACCTTTCAAGTACTCTCATTAATCCACGTCATCAAAATTAATCACACCATTGGATTGAAAATTTTACGTCCAGGATAAAATTAAACTTGCGTAACACAGATTGTCCTGTCCCACAAAAAAGGCACCTGGCACGTACAATGTTAGTGCTTTACAAAACACATAAAGCCACGATCTGTTCCCTCAAAATAAAAATGTAAAGCCTCACGTAGGCTTTGTTAAATCCTCAAGTCAAACAAAAAGGAAATTCTGGATTCGTAGCCTCAAGTTAGTTTTAGAAAAAAAAAGAGTAAAGCCTCATGTCAAAAAAAAGGGAAAGCCTGGATCGGTAGAATCACGTTAGTTTTAATTAGAGGAAAAAAGTAAAGTCTGACGTCAAAAAAAAGGAAAGCTCAGAGCTGTTCCATAAAAAAAAGCCTCAAAATAAAAGGAAAGTGTCCATCGATTTAGAAACTCGAAGAAGAAAAAGGAAAGAATCCACGACTTCTCTACATGGCCGCTCACTCCACCTCTCATACAATCATGGCAGCTGTGATTTTTTATGGCCAAATCAAGAGTACGCTCGATTCTCCCAATGGTTTTCCTCTCCATCTTTTTAATCTCACTTTCCCATCCACAACAATCCATCATGTATATTAATCGTGTTTAACCTTATCCTTTGAATCACACTTTTCAAGCTAAAGCAAACCATTATGTATACATACATGATTTTGTCCCACGATGATGATTTAGCATGTACTGTAGATACTATCAAGCAATTTGCCATGTATATTCCACCACATGATTTTATCTCATGATATGTTGATTTAGAACGTCCAATTTTGCTCCTCTTCGACGGACAATATTCCAGTTCCTTATTTTATCCCACAATGGTTTATTTACCAAAAGGAGCCAAGTGTAGTAAGAGATTGGTTTTCCAGTTATGTTTTTCTTTTTTCACAATTCAATACATCATAGATCATGTTTTGCCGATTCAGTATAATTTTTACAAGGGAGATTGAAGCGGAAGTTTGCGTACCACGAAAGTCGAGTTGGTCGAGATTGACTTGGATCGAGTCAAGACTTACAGCTAATTGATATAGTTGAGGAGACGAAGAACATATGAAATCATATTAGAAGTAGATTAGGTGTGATTTTCTATTTCATTATTTAAGGAATAATTATTTTTGTGGAATCAGAATAAATTTTGATTTATTGGGTTAGCCACATTGCGCCACATAAATTATGGTTCAGTTTTCATTGGCGAGTTTTGTTAGTATAGATAGCACTCGGGTAGCAAATCATTATAGTTAGTAATGAGTAGTCGATCACATCATGTTCACGATATATACTATATACAAACAAACAATATTTCATGGTTGTCCTACATAAAACGTATGCAGAAAATGTTTTAAATAGTAAATGTGTCCACAATATTAAATAGAAAAGGATATCTATGTGATCAAAGAACATTCAGTTCTATCTTACATCTCCACAAATCTTTTTCAAATTTAAATCCAGGCAAAATTCTACTGATATGCTTACTATTACTAATAAACGATCTGAACAAGGGAGCACATGCCTTTCTTATGCAAGGGAAGGCCGATCTGCTTCGCTTGCTCGACAAAGATAAATCACTTTGGATGGAGCGGCAAGTATCATGAAGTGACGGCGTGTACCGACCGGCGTCACGAGCTCCTCATGTATGCTGCTGGGTGCTGGCTACATCCGATGTCGCCAGGTGCAAGATAGTGGTGTCTTGCAAGTACAGTTTACATGTTAAATCAGGTCTAGCAGTGATTATTATTGTTATGCATGCACACAATACTATACTTTTGGCGATATACTACTTTGCATGGCATGCGTGTGATTGATGAATTACATGATATTCTTCACAGGTGCAGATTGCTATACTTATTACTTGTGTATACAGTAGGTCCATGCATATCCTTATTTTGGCCTTACAAAAGTAAGGTAAAATTTATATCTATTAATGTATCTTTAAACCACCTAAATTAATAGAGTAACCAAAAAAATCTGGATGTATCATTCGGCACAAAGATAACATATGAACACATGATTATGTATGCAATTTTT
This sequence comes from Aegilops bicornis, assembly GCA_021605145.1. Taxonomy (NCBI): domain Eukaryota; kingdom Viridiplantae; phylum Streptophyta; class Magnoliopsida; order Poales; family Poaceae; genus Aegilops; species Aegilops bicornis. The sequence goes on from CM038669.1 coordinate 14,138,575, forward strand.
TTTGTGTGTGTAGTACGAATGGAAACTATTAAAAAAATCATGGCAAAATGTTAAATGAAATTCTTCAAGATTTTTTTTGGTACACATAGCTTAAATCCAAATTATCTATCAAATAGTTCCCAGCCACATTATTAATCATAAAAGAAATCCAGTAACAATTTATTGTTTAGGACAACAACTCAAAATCTGAATAACATATGGCTCTTAAAGTTGTGAGAAAAATAGAATTGTCTTACAAATGAGGACTTCTACTTAAATGTTGTACATATAAAATCTAATCCGCGAAGCAGGGTTGTATGATAAAATTTCTACCATACTATTGTGGAAGAAACGAACATGTATGGTAGTGAAAATATAGGAACATGGGTGTGACTATATCTCATCTAGATGTGAGATAGTATCTCACATCTAACATGACGTCATCCTACATTGTTTCCTCTATTGTTGACAACTACGTTCGACCTCTTCCTCCCGTTTTGAACTTCGTTTACCAGGCTTGTTTGTTTGTCACTGGCTTGTTTGTTTTGGTTTTATTAGTCCAACCTAGCACAACGCGTTTCGCGGCGGTGCACTTTACGCTGGGTCCGTTCAACGCACGAATGAATGGACAAGCGTCTTTGTCCTCGTCCTGGGCTGCTTAGTTGTAGGCTTTTGGGCAATGCTGAATAACACAATAAAAAGTGGTTGGTAAATTACAACGTATCTCCAATTCTCCAATGCTGCGACCTGCCAAGAGCACTCTCCTACTGCTGCTAGTAGCACTACTACACGACAAAAAGTCACTTTGAAACTACTACACGACAGCTTTGTCCTAAGAAAAACTACTACACAACAGCTCAGGTCTCTCCTCTTCTTACACACACATGTGAAAACTTGCTAAGAAAAACAAAAGAATGGCCCAAAGCACGATTCTGGACTTAGATGTGAGATAACTATTTCACATCTAGATGTGAAATAGCAAACCCGTTGCGAGTAGAGTGTGGACATGCAACTGAAAAAAAAACAACGGGCCCAGTTGCGAGTCGAGGGTGGACTTGAAACTCGGATAAAAAAAGGTCAGCCCCAGTTGCGAGTCGAGGGTGGGCTTGCAACTGGGACAAAAAAGAGCCGGGCCCTAGTTGCGAGTCGAGGGTGGAGTTGCAACTGGGACAAAAAAATGTCGGCCCCAGTGGCGAGTGGAGGGCGGACTTGCGATTGAGACAAAAAAATGGGCCCCCGGTTGCGAGTCAAGGGTGAGATTGCAACTGGGACAAAAAGGCCAGGCCCCAATTGCGAGTCGGGGATCGACTTGCAACTGGAAGAAAAGAAAAAAGGTCGCGCCCTAGTTGTGAGTCGAGTATCGATTGGATGCTTCGAAAAAAATTGTTTATGCCCTAGTTGCGAGTCAAGGATCAACTTGCAACTGGGACAAACAAAGGCCGGGCCGTAGTTGCGAGTTAAGCGTGGACTTACAATTGGGACAAATAAAAGACCATACCCGAGTTGCGAGTCGAAGTGGACTTGCAACGGGAAAAAAAGTCAGACCCTAGTTGCGAGTTGAGTGTGAACTTGTATCTGGGACAAAAAAAGGTTTGGCCCAGTTGCAGGTCGAGGTTGGACTTGCAACTGGGACAAAAAGAGGTTGGTTCCTAGTTGCGAGTCGAGGGTGAACTTGCATCTGGGACCAAAAAAAGGTTCGACCCAGTTGCAAGTCGAGGTTGGACTATCAACTCGGACAAAAAAAAGTCAGACCCCAGTTGCGAGTGGATGGTGGACTTGTAACTGGGACAAAGAAGGTCGTGCCCTAGTGGCAAGTCGAGGGCATACTTACAATTGGGACTAAAAAATATCATGCCTTAGTTGTGAGTCGAGGATGGAAAATTAAATCAAACAATGACAAATTTAGATGATTGTCAAAACATGAAAAGGATCATATTGGTTGGTTGCGAGTCGATGATGGACTTGCGACTGACGCAAAAAAGGGTCACATCCAGTTACAAATCGAGGATGCACTTGCAATTGCGATAGAAAAAAGACGAGGGTGACTTTACAACTAAAGATAGAAAAGACAGGATTTGGCTCAAATTAAGCCCAGTTGCATGTTAATATTGGACCTGCAACCGAGACAAAAAAAACTTTGGCCCAGTTACAAGCCAAGGATAGACTTGCAACTAGGACAAAAAAATGGATTCAGTCGCGAGTCAAGGATGGACTTGCAACCGAGACAAAAATATATCAAAAAACCGATTGTGTTTGGTAATGAATATATAACTAACACAAATTTTTCAGAAAAAAAGACACAAACAAAAAAATCTTAAATAGCAAGGGTTCATAAATTTAAAATGAATAAATAAAAAAAAGGAGAAACAAAGAGGAGGCTTGGCTCGTGTTTACACAGAGTGCGTAGACTAGTATAGAGAAGAAAAACAAGAAAATGTGGCCACGTAACAAACAAAAGGACACAAACTACATAGGTACAACTTTTATTTTCTTGAGAAACACACACGATCACAAACTGTGCATTAATCAAAACAACTAGCTCGAAGGCAGACGCCAAAACAAACAAACGCAGAGGCCAACCGCACGCGACTTGACAACCGGCCCAAAAAACGACCGGCCCAAAAAAACAAAGAAGGGCCCGCCCCGCTGTAGCCCTACAGCCTGACTTGAGAACGCGAACGATGGTAAGACGAGGGCAGATCGCGAGTGCGCGAAAATTAAAGACAGACAGATCGGACGGCTGGACACTTAGATGTGAGATAACTATTTCACATCTAGATGTGAAATAGCAAATCTGTAGGAACATATATGCTATAAATACATAATAACATTTTCATATTATTGTCCAACATTTCTAATTGGTACCCACTTTGTCATATTTAATATTAAAAGTCCTAGCCCGTGCAGATGCACGGCCGGGTTGATGACTAGTAGATTATATAATATGAGTGGGCAAGCGGTTGCGATATGAAGTCTAGCATGATAAATTACTCATTTATAAGTTTTTGTTGCAAAAAATATTTTTCGTATAATGTGGCATATCAAATTGCACAACATGCGGGAAAAAAGGACAATCTTTGTTTGAAAAAATAGTTAATTAAAGATATTTTTGATAAAGTTAAGTAAAGATATTTTTCTTGGTCACACTTCATGTTACAATTTCTAGTAGGGTTCATCTGTATGTTTTTTCTTGGTGAACAAATCCAAGACGTTGCATGTGCGCGTGGCGTTAAAAACAAACACACCAATCTCGTGATGGAAGCGCACGTACGTACGTAGGCAGCCTGCATTTGCATGACGGATACGTGGTGGCTTATATCATTATTGCTCATTCTCTTGCATCTATGTGCTGCTAAATTAATAATACGCAGGATTTAAGGATACCTGCAGGGCGAGATGAGCTGCCAGCTTGCCATATTACAGGAGCGTGAGCGCATGCTGCTTCTGCCCTTGCTGCTGAGGAACCTTCCATCTGATGTGACAGCGGAAGAGGAGGTAGAGGATGAGTGCAGATACATCGTTAGATGAACCACAGCCTAGCAATAGCCACAAATACGACATCCTTGCGAATCTGGTGACACCCATGCTGACCATTGTAGCCGCTGAAAGGATCATAAAATTAATATTAAGCTGGCCGAGCATTAGCTCTCTTGGTGGGTTTCTACTTACTGTTCTTTGATTTTGTGTATTTTCTTGATCTTTCTCGAGTCCAGCAGCACGTGCACTGCTGCCTCCTCATACACGTTTCTCGGCGCCTGGCCGTGTACAGCGCGACCAAGGCACAGACTCCCGTTCAACTCAATGGACGTAGCCTCGGCAAGCACGGTCTCAGCTCCAGATCCCTGACTGTGCAAGCACAGTCTCTCTTTTTAGATGAGAAAGACTGCAATACAAAACCTTCTTCCTGTGATGACTGGCGAGGGAAGCTCCACATCTGTGTGGCACCTGGTCTCGAACTCCGTTGTGGTTCGTCAATAGCCACGGGCAACAGCTAAGACGGTAGGGTTTAAGGGGAGGAGAAGGTAGCGATGGCATTTTTCAATCTACAGATTTTTTTTTTTCTGTACGCAATCTGGTTGGAGAGGGCGTACCTGCCATCAACACGTACGTGTATTTTTTTTTTTTTTGGTTTGAGAAAACGTGGAATTTTTTTTTCCACCTTGATTGTGGATTTTTTCCTTGTTTCTCGTAAACTTCGTGGAGTTTCCATCGGTGTAGGGTTATATTTCTTTTCCACCATCGATGGATGTGACAAATCCTTTTTCACTTGACCATGGAGCTTTCATGGGTGGAGGCTTCTATTTTTTTTCTACTAATGGTAGACGTGAAAGATTAAACTGGACCCTATTTGTTACGGAACTGGGTGGACGTGACAAATCCTGTTTTACGAGACTATGGAGTTTTCATCCGTGGAGGCTTCTATTTTTTTCACTACTACGACGTGGCAGATCCTTTTATACTGGACCAACTTTATTACGTAACTTTCTTTTTATCCTTGCCGTAAATTTTCTAATCCAACGCTAGAATTAATATTGATGATGTGGGTTAATTATATGACTTGAAAGGTGCCTCCAATTAGTAAATATAAGATTAGTACCATCAAAGTAAGGACCTCTACGGTGATAATTTTCCTCGCTATACGCCATACTCTCCTAGGTTGTGAAACCAAGGTTATGACCACCAAAAGCTATGGAAATCAAAGCAAATGGAGACCAAAGCTCTGATACCACTTTTAGGACCTTGAAGTATGTCTAGAGGGGGGTGATTAGACTACTTGACCAATGAAAAACTTAGCCTTTTCCCAGTTTTAGAGTTTGGCAGATTTTAGCTATCTTAGGACAAGTCAAGCAATCATCACACAATTCAAGCAAGCATGCAAAGAATATATGAGCAGCGGAAATTAAAGCATGCAACTTGCAAGAAAGTAAAGGGAAGGGTTTGGAGGATTCAAACGCAATTGGAGACACGGATGTTTTTGGCGTGGTTCCGATAGGTGGTGCTATCGTACCTCCATGTTGATGGAGACTTCAACCCACGAAGGGTAACGGTTGCGCGAGTCCACGGAGGGCTCCACCCACGAAGGGTCCACGAAGTAGCAACCTTGTCTATCCCACCATGGTCGTCGCCCACGAAGGACTTGCCTCACTAGCGGTAGATCTTCACGAAGTAGGCGATCTCCTTGCCCTTACAAACTCCTTGGTTCAACTCCACAATCTTGTCGAAGGCTCCCAAGTGACACCTAGCCAATCTAGGAGACACCACTCTCCAAGAAGTAACAAATGGTGTGTTGATGATGACCTCCTTGCTCTTGTGCTTCAAATGATAGTCTCCCCAACACTCAACTCTCTCTCATAGGATTTGGATCTGGTAGAAAGAAGATTTGAGTGAAAAGCAACTTGGGGAAGGCTAGAGATCAAGATTCATATGATAGGAATGGAATATCTTGGCCTCAACACATGAGTAGGTAGTTCTCTCTCAGAAATGACAAGTTGGAAGTGTAGGTTTGTTCTGATGGCTCTCTCCACGAATGAAGAGGAGGTGGAGGGGTATATATAGCCTCCACACAAAATCTAACCGTTACACACAATTTACCAATCTCGGTGGGACCGAATCAGCTAACTCGGTCATACCGATTTTAGTAAACCTAGTGACCGTTAGGGTTTTCGGTGGGACTGACATGCATCTCGGTGGGACCGATATGGTTAGGGTTAGGGCATAATGTAATCTCGGTGAGACCGACTACACAAACTCGGTGATACTGATTTTGGTAATTAGCTAACCAGAGAGTTGGTCAGGTAAACTCGGTGGGACCGATTTGCTCTTTTCGGTGAGACCGAAATGTTACAAAAGGGAAACAGAGAGTTTACATTGCAATCTCGGTGGGACCGATCCGCTCTTTCGGTGAGACCGAAAAGTTACGAAAAGGAAACAGAGAGATTACAATCCCATCTCGGTGAGACCGAGATCCCTATCGGTAGAACCGATTTGCCTAGGGTTTGTGGCAGTGGCTATGACATATGGAACTAGTGGCGCCGGATTGGAAGAACCGGTGAGGGAGTCCAGGACTAGGGGGTGTCCGGATAGCCGGACTATCGTCACGGCCGGACTCCAAGACTATGAAGATACAAGATTGAAGACTTCGTCCCGTGTCCGGATGGGACTTTCCTTGGCGTGGAAGGCAAGCTTGGCGATACGGATATGTAGATCTCCTACCATTGTAACCGACTCTGTAACCCTAACCTATCCGGTGTCTATATAAACCGGAGGGTTTTAGTCCGTGGGGACGAACAACAATCATACCATAGGCTAGCTTCTAGGGTTTAGCCTCCTTGATCTCGTGGTAGATCTACTCTTGTACTACCCATATCATCAATATTAATCAAGCAGGAGTAGGGTATTACCTCCATCGAGAGGGCCCGAACCTGGGTAAAAACATCGTGTCCCTTGTCTCCTGTTACCATCTGCCTAGACGCATAGTTCAGGACCCCCTACCCGAGATCCGCCGGTTTTGACACCGACATTGGTGCTTTCATTGAGAGTTCCTCTGTATCGTCACCGATAGGCCCGATGGCTCCTTCAATCATCAACAACGACGCGGTCCAGGGTGAGACTTTTCTCCCGGACAGATCTTCGTGTTCGGGCGGCTTTGCTGGGCCAATTCGCTTGGCCATCTGGAGCAGATCGAAAGCTACGCCCCTGGCCATCATGTCAGATTTGGAAGTTTGAACTATACGGCCGATATCCGCGGAGACTTGATCTTCGACGGATTCGAGCCGCAGCCAAGCGTGCCGCACTGTCTCGATGGGCATGATCTAACTCTACAGCCGAACAGTGCCCTGGAGGCCGCACCAGTATCCGCTCCGACCCTTAATCCGGAGCTGGTTTCCCCGATCGAGGACGAGTGGTTGGACACCGCCTCGGGGGCTACAATCTCTACGGCGATCGAGCCGAACTCCATCCCTGTCCTTTGTGAAGGCCTCGACTCCAAGGTGCCGGACTCCTCTCCGGACTCCGAACCCCCCGCGCCCCTGCCAATCGAATCTGATTGGGCGCCCGTTATGGAGTTCACTGCCGCGGACATCTTTCAGCACTCGCCCTTTGGCGATATTCTGAATTTACTAAAGTCTCTCTCTTTATCCGGAGAGCCCTGGCCGGATTGCGGACAGGAAGGTTGGGATGCGGACGATGAAGAAATTCAACGCCCACCCACCACCCACTTTGTAGCCACTGTCGATGATCTAACCGACATGCTAGACTATGACTCCGAAGACATCGACGGTATGGACGACGATGCCGGAGACGCACCAAGACCCAAATACCACAGGCAGTGGAAGGCCACCTCGTCATATGACATATATATGGTGGACATCCCAAAAGATGGGAACGGCGATGGAACAACGGAGGATGACCCCTCCAAGAAACAGCCGAAGCGCCAACGTCAGCGGCGCCGCTCTAAATCCCGCCACAATAAAAATGGTGATTCCGGCACGGGAGATAATAACACTCCAGACAATGCCGAAGAGAACCCCCTCCAGCAGGACTCGGCGCAGGAGGAGGGAGAAGCAAGCCCGCACGACAGTGCGGCAGAAAGATAAGTTGAGGACGATAATTATGCGCCTCCCTCCGAAGATGAGGCAAGCCTCAACGACGACGAATTTGTCGTGCCTGAGGATCCCGCCGAACAGGAGCGTTTCAAACGCAGGCTTATAGCCACGGCAAGCAGCCTCAAGAAAAAGCAGCAACAGCTTAGAGCTGATCAAGACCTGCTAGGCGACAGATGGATCAAGTCCTTGCAGCTCAAGAGTATGAACTCGAACGCCCCTCCAAAAGCTACCCCAAACGCAGGCCGTTGCCTCGACTAGAGGAGGAAGCACCCAAGTCACCGGCGCACGACATGGCAGACCGGCCACCTCGTGGCCGCGATAGAGAAGCCTCTCGGCCCTCCGCTCAAGCCACACCCCGACGCCGCTCAAAAAGTACCAAGGCACGGGAAAACGCGCCGGACTTGCGAGATATATTGGAGGATAAGGCAAAACATACAAGATCGATCTACGGATCGCGTGGGCGCCCAGCAATGCGGGATGATTACCGTCGCGCCGGATACAGCAAAACCGGCCGGGCCGAACACAGTAGACAAAGCTCATATGAGCTACGTCGTGATATAGCCCAATACAGAGGCGCCGCACACCCACTATGCTTCACAGATGAAGTAATGGATCATCAAATCCCCGAGGGCTTCAAACCCGTAAACATCGAATCATACGATGGTACCATATATCCTGCGGTCTAGATCGAGGATTACCTCCTCCATATCAACATGGCCCGCGGTGATGATCTACATGCCATCAAATACCTCCCACTCAAGCTTAAAGGACCAGCTCGACACTGGCTCAATAGCTTGCCAGCAGAATCAATTGGTTGTTGGGAGGACCGGAAGCCGCATTCCTTGATAACTTCCAGTGGCACATATGTGCGACCACCGACGCAGATGACCTTAGCCACATAATTCAAGAGCTGTAAGAATCGGCCAGACAATTCTGGACTCGGTTCCTAACAAAGAAAAATCAAATCGTTGACTATTCGGATGCTGAGGCCCTTGCAGCCTTCAAACATAACATCCGCGACGAGTGGCTTGCCCGGCACCTAGGACAGGAAAAGCCAAAATCTATGGCAGCCCTCACAACCCTCATGACTCGCTTTTGTGCGGGAGAGGACAGCTGGCTAGCTCGAAGCAACAACTTGGCCAAACATCCTGATAGTCCGGATACCAAGGACAGCAATGGCAGGTCGCGTCGCAACAAGAACAAGCGCTGCATTAACGGCGATAATACTGAAGATACGGCCGTCAATGCCGGATTCAGAGGCTCTAAACCCGGTCAGCGGAAGAAGCCATTCAAAAGAAATACCCAGGGCCCGTCCAACTTGGACCACATACTCGATCGCTTGTGCCAAATACATGGCACCCCCGAAAAACCAGCCAATCACACCAACAGGGACTGTTGGGTGTTCAAGCAAGCAGGCAAGTTAAGTGCCGAACTGAATGACAAGGGGCTGCATAGCGACGGCGAGGAAGAGCCCCGGGCGCCGAACAATAGAGGACAGAAAGGTTTTCCCACACAAGTGCGGACGGTGAACATGATATACGCAACCCACATACCCAAAAGGGAACGGAAGCGTGCACTACGGGACGTATATGCGATGGAGTCAGTCGCCCCAAAGTTCAACCCATGGTCTTCCTGCCCGATCACCTTCGATCGAAGGGACCACCCCACTAGCATCTGTCACGGCGGCTTCGCCGCATTGGTTCTTGACCCAATTATTGACGGATTTCACCTCACTAGAGTCCTGATGGACGGCGGTAGCAGCCTGAACCTGCTTTATCGTGATACGGTCGCAAAATGGGCATAGACCCCTCAAGGATTAAACCTACAAAGACGACCTTCAAAGGCGTCATACCAGGTGTAGAGGCCAATTATACGGGCTCAGTTACACTTGAAGTGGTATTCGGATCCCCGGATAACTTCCGAAGCAAAGAGTCAATCTTCGACATAGTCCCGTTCCGCAGCGGCTACGTTGCACTGCTTGGACGAACCGCATTTGCAAACTTCAATGCAGTGCCGCACTACGTGTACCTCAAGCTCAAGATGCCAGGCCCTCGAGGAGTAATCACGGTCAATGGAAACACCGAATGCTCTCTCCGAACGGAGGAGCACACGGCGGCCGCGCGGAGGTGCAAAGCAGCCTCTCACGGCAATTCTCGAGTCCGCCACTAAGCGTCCGGACACCGCCAAGCGCCGCCGGAGTAACCTGCAACAAGACCACCGCACGATTCAAGCACGAGTAGCAATCCGCCCCAACCCCAGCCCTCGCGAAATTGCGGTTAGTATTACGCGTACATAATTACGCTCTGGAGATACCATGGGCATATGGGGAGGGGCAAGACAACGGCATGCCAAGAATGCGGCTCGACCGCACCAGGGGCTCCCGTTTGTGTCATTTCTTTTTTCTTTTTCCTTTTTTCTTCCTTTTTTTACTTTCAGGACTCCGTCTTTGAGAAGTCATGTCCGGCACTTGAATCGCCGAACTCACGATGCAACAGCCAGGGAAGCGGAAAGCCACGTCGAGTGTTCAGGTGGTCTCTATTACGAGCATTATACCTGTTTTACATACCAACCCGCAGCTTACCCCTGGAGGGGGACATGTTAGATAGTCCCATCCCTTGCTTATCGCACTATTTGTATCGTTCTGCTCCCATTGTAGTACCTTTTTGAATAAACAATACATAGCTTTTGCTTATTATTGATCTACTTCCTTTATATATACATATGTTCATTTCACGACATGTTGCAACCGTACACTTTGGTACGGCCAATACACCAGGGCCTTAAGTATCCCAAAATTATGGTGTGATAAGTCCGAACACTTTCACAAGTGTGGCACCCCGAACTTATAGCATTATATGAATTGGCTCCGAATCATGTCTTGGGTCAATAGTTGGGTTTGCCCAGCTCCCGTGTTTTGGTACCTTACGTTCCGCTAAATCGGCTAAGGTAGCACCGGGAGAACCACTGCGATTATGCCCCAGTTATGCTGGGTCGAGCACCTCAGTGGAGAAAGCCAAAACTGACCGTCATGATAGGGTGAGAGCCGGTCGCTGTTCGAGAGGTTTTTTCGGGTCCCTAAAGACTTATGCCGCTTAGAGCGAGGAACCGGAATTGTCCGGCCAAGGCGTGGATAGCGCCCCGAACTCGGTCTTCCGAATACTAGGGGCTTCGCCGAAATTTAAAATTATAGAATTCTATGGCTAAGTGAGAGTGTTCAAGCATTATAAGTCCGGTTGCCTTGTTCGTTGTGTTGAGCGCCTCCCTAGATGGACCCAAGAATGGGAACAAGAGTGCTCAAGTTTATCCCGAACACCCCAGCACTCGTGGCATGGGGGCTGAAACCAACGACTTGCCATCTCTCAAATTTGATAAACGGCCGCACAGAAGGTAATATTTTAAATTAATAAGCGTTGCTTAGCGCATATGAACAAGTTTTCAGCGTACAGAATAACAAACGCGAAGTTTATTCAAAATTACATCCTTGGAGCACTCATCCGCTATTCGGCGGGCGCTTCAGGAGGCCCTCATAGTACATTTCGGCGCACGATGCTCATGGCCCTTCGGTGGCCCGTCCGTCACAAGCCTCTCCGCATCCAGCTTGCCCCAGTGCACTTTAGCACGGGCAAGGGCCCGACGAACACCTTCAATGCAGACGGAGCGCTTGATGACCTCAAGCCGCGGACAGGCATCCACCAGCCGCTGCACCAAGCCGAAGTAGCTCCCGGGCATGGCCTCCAATGGCCACAGCTGCACTATAAGGCCCTTCATGGCCTGTTCGGCGACCTTATGGAGCTCGACTAGCTGCTTCAGCTGGTCGCTCAGGGGCACCGGATGGTCGGCCTCAGCATACTGAGACTAGAACACCTTCTCCGTGGAGCTCCCTCCGGGCGCGGTAGAATGCGGCAGCATCGCACGACCACGGGCAAATCTGCGAATGCTCCTGGAGAGCTCCGAATCCGGGTAACTAACAGGTAATTGACTTTTACATTCTTGCTTTGCATAAAGAATGCCTTACCCGCCGCTATCTTCTTTAGTGCTTCAATTTCTTGGAGGGCGTTTTGGGCCTCGGCCTTAGCAGCTTTGGCACTCTCAAGAGCCGAGGCAAGCTCGGACTCTCGGGTCTTCGAGTCACGCTCCAAACCCTCGAGTTTTTTCACGAGAATCTGGAGCTCTTGCCGCACCTCCGCTAGGCTCAACAAAGACCTGCAGCGGTGGTTCCGGCCATGCACCGCCCAAGTACCGGTCGAGCTTCTGTTTTGATGCGGTTCTCGGGCGGTGGTGGCCTGTTTGGTCCAGTTGTTCCTCGTCAACCGGTACCACCAGAGGTTCGAGCGGTTCTTCCGCTCTGACCTTAGCCGCTCAAGCGCTCAAGGCCAAGCGGTTGCACCGGCCCCGCACCGCCTAACCATCACCTCGTGGGTGACTCCGTTCTGTTTCAGTGCGGTAGTTGTGCGGTGGCCGGGCGGTTGTTCCGGTTATTTTCTTAAACCGGTACTACCGCCTGGTTGCCCGGTTGTACCGCCTGGTAGGGTTCTGCCGATACACCGTGAGCCCCGGTTGTACCGGGACAAGGAGCGGTTGTACCGCTGCAGTGCTGAAAACGCAGTAACGGTTGGATTTATTAGGGTTGCTATATAAGGTGGTTCTTCCACCTACCACTCTCACCTCTTACCTCTCTCACTCCACCATTGATGCTCTCAAGCTCTCTTGCCCGATCTCTCTCTCTAGGCACTCAAACTCGTTGATTTGCTAGGGATTGAAGGAGGAGACCTAGATCTACACTTCCACCATAGGATATTTGCTTCCCCCATACTTTCTAGTGTGGATTTTATTACTCTTGGGTGTTTGAGCACCCTAGATGGTTGAGGTCACCTCGGAGCCATATTCCATTGTGGTGAAGCTCCGTGGTTTCGCTGGGAGCCTCCAATTAAGTTGTGGAGAGAGCCCCAACCTTGTTTGTAAAGGTCCGGTTGCCGCCTTCAAGGGCACCAATAGTGGAATCACGGCATCTCGCATTGTGTGAGGGCGTGAGGAGAATACCGTGGCCCTAGTGGCTTCTTGGGGAGCATTGTGCCTCCACACCGCCTAACGGAGACGCACTTCCCTTCGAAAGGAAGGAACTTCGGTAACACATCCTCGTCTCCACCGGCTCCACTCTTGGTCATCTCGTGCCTTTACTTCTGCAAGCTTAATTGTGTTGTATCCCTTACTTGCTTGTGTGCTTGATATTGTTGCATCATATAGGTTGTTCACTTAGTTGCATATCTAGACAACCTACTTTGATGCAAAGTTTAATTTGGTAAAGAAAATTTAAAAATTGTTAGTTGCCTATTCACCCCCCCCCCCTCTAGTCAACTATATCGATCCTTTCAATTGGTATCAGAGCCTCGTCTCTTTATTAAGGACTTTGTCGTCCGAAGAGTATGGTTGACACCATAGATGGTGGGGAGGAGGAGCACTCCGGTGTGAATCCGATCTCGTCTACGGGTAATGGGGAAACCGCGGTGTCCCGTGAGGAATTCAATGTGGCCTTGGACACATTGAAAACCTCCATGACAACCACGGTTGAAAGAATGTTTAATAAATTCTTAGAAGGACTTGAACTACCTACCTCGCCGTTGAAAGTGGGTGATCCCGCTAACAAGGTGACGGATGCTAACTCCGACAAGGGGGAAGCTAATAGTGAGAAGGGTCCTTCTACTAGTGGTAGAAATGGCACCGGTGTTGGGGAACGTAGTAATTTCAAAAAATTTCCTACGATCACGCAAGACCATGGTGATGGCATAGCAACGAGAGGGGAGAGTGTCCGTCTACGTACCCTCGTAGACCGAAAGCGGAAGCGTTATAACAACGCGGTTGAGTAGTCGTACGTCTCCACGATCCGACCGATCCAAGCACCGAACGTACGGCACCTCCGAGTTCTGCACACGTTCAGCTCGATGACGATCCCCAGACTCCGATCCAGCAAAGTGTCGGGGCTGAGTTCCGTCAGCACGACGGCGTGGTGATGATGTTGATGCTCCACCGACGCAGGGCTTCGCCTAAGCTCCGCGACGATATGACTTCTCCGGCGCAGGCTTCGCCTAAGCTCCGCGACGATATGACCGAAGTGGAATATGGTGGAAGGGGGCACCGCACACGGCTAAGGAAAGATCCGTAGATCAACGTGTGTGTATTGGGGTGCCCCTGCCCCGTGATATAAAGGAGACAAGGGGAGGTGGCCGCCCAAGGGGAGGCGCACTAAGGAGGAGTCCTACTCCCACCGAGTAGGACTCCCCCTTCTCCTAGTTGGAGTAGGATTGGGGAGGGGGAAAAGAGGGAAGGGGCGCCGCCCCCCTTCTCCTTGTCCTATTCGGACTGGAAGGGGGAGGGGGGCGCGCAGCCCACCTGGCCGGCCCTTCTCCTTCTCCCTTGAGGCCCATGAAGGCCCATATACCCCCCGGGGGGTTCCGGTAACCCCCCGGTGTTCCGGTAACATCCTGTTTTCACTCGGAACCATTCCGAAGTCCAAACATAGGCTTCCAATATATCAATCTTTATGTCTCGACCATTTCGAGACTCCTCGTCATGTCCGTGATCACATCCGGGACTCGAACAACCTTCGTGCATCAATACTTATAAACTCATTATGAACTGTCATCGAAGCGTTAAGCGTGCGGACCCTACGGGTTCGAGAACTATGTAGACATGACCTAGAACCATTCTCGGTCAATAACCAATAGCGGAACCTGGATGCCCATATTGGTTCCTACATATTCTACGAAGATCTTTATCGGTCAAACCGCATAACGACATACGTTGTTCCCTTTGTCATCGGTATGTTACTTACCCGAGATTCGATCGTCGGTATCCAATACCTAGTTCAATCTCGCTACCGTAAGTCTCTTTACTCGTTCCGTAATACATCATCTCACAACTAACTCATTAGTTGTAATGCTTGCAAGGCTTAAGTGATGTGCATTACCGAGAAGGCCTGGAGATACCTCTCCGACAATCGGAGTGACAAAACCTAATCTCGAAATACTCCAACCCAACAAGTACCTTTGGAGACACCTGTAGTACTCCTTTATAATCACCCAGTTACGTTGTGACGTTTGGTAGTACCCAAAGTGTTCCTCCGGTAAACGGAGTTGCATAATCTCATAGTTACAGGAACATGTATGGGTCATGAAGAAAGCATTAACATACTAAACGATCAAGTGTTAAGCTAATCGGAATGGGTCATGTCAATCAGATCATTCAACTAATGATGTGACCTTGTTAATCAAATAACAACTCCTTGTTCATGGTTAGGAAACATAACCATCTTTGATTAACAAGCTAGTCAAGTAGAGGCATACTAGTGACATACTGTTTTGTCTATATATTCACACATGTATTATGTTTCCGGTTAATACAATTATAGCATGAATAATAAACATTTATCATGATATAAGGAAATAAATAATAACTTTATTATTGCCTCTAGGGCATATTTCCTTCAGTCTCCCACTTGCACTAGAGTCAATAATCTAGATTACAAAGTAATGATCCTTACACCCATGGAGTCTTGGTGCTGATCATGTTTTGCTCGTGGAAGAGGCTTAGTCAACGGGTCCGCAACATTCAGATCCGTATGTATTTTGCAAATCTCTATGTCTCCCACTTGGACTTGGTCCCGAATGGAATTGAAGCGTCTCTTGATGTGCTTGGTCCTCTTGTGAAATCTGGATTCCTTTGCCAAGGCAATTGCACCAAGATTGTCACATTAGATCTTCATCGGTCCCGATGCACTAGGTATGACACCTAGATCGGAAATGAACTCTTTCATCCAGACTCCTTCATTCGCTGCTTCCGAAGCAGCTATGTACTCCGCTTCACATGTAGATCCCGCCACGACGCTTTGTTTAGAACTGCACCAACTGACAGCTCCACCGTTTAATAAAAACACGTATCCGGGTTGCGAGGTAGAATCGTCCGGATCAGTGTCAAAGCTTGCATCGACGTAACCATTTACGACTCGCTCTTTGTCACCTCCATATACGAGAACCATATCCTTAGTCCTTTTCGTGTATTTCAGGATGTTCTTGACCGCTGTCCAAAGTGATCCACTCCTGGATTACTTTGGTACCTTCCTGCCAAGCTTACAGCTAAGCATACGCCGTGTCTGGTACACAGCATTGCATACATGATAGAGCCTATGGCTGAAGCATAGGAACATCTTTCATTTTCTCTCTATCTTCTCATGTGGTCGGGCATTGAGTCTAACTCAATCTTACACCTTGTAATACAGGTAAAAAACCTTTCTTTGCCTGATCCATTTTGAACTTCTTCAAAACTTTATCAAGGTATGTGCTTTGTGAAAGTCCAATTAAGCGTTTTGATCTATCTCTATAGATCTTGATGCCCAATATGTAAGCAGCTTCACCGAGGTTTTTCATTGAAAAACTTTTATTCAAGTATCCTTTTATGCTATCCAGAAATTCTATATCATTTCCAATCAATAATATGTCGTCCACATATAATATTAGAAATGCTACAGAGCTCCCACTCACTTTCTTGTAAATACAAAGCTTCTCCAAAAGTCTGTACAAACCCATATGCTTTGATCACACTATCAAAGTGTTTATTCCAACTCCGAGAGGCTTGCACCAGACCATAAATTGATCGTTGGAGCTTGCACACTTTGTTAGCACCTTTTGGATCGACAAAACCTTCTGGTTGCATCATATACAACTCTTCTTCTAGAAATCCATTCAAGAATGCAGTTTTGACGTCCATTTGCCAAATTTCATAATCATAAAATGCGGCAATTGCTAACATGATTCGGACAGACTTAAGCATCGCTACAGGTGAGAAAGTCTCATCGTAGTCAACTCCTTGAACTTGTCGAAAACCTTTTGAAACAAGTCGAGTTTTGTAGACAGTAACATTACCATCGGCGCCGCCTTCTTCTTAAAGATCCATTTATTTTCAATGGCTTGCCGATCATCGGGCAAGTCCACCAAAGTCCATACTTTGTTCTCATACATGGATCCCATCTCAGATTTCATGGCTTCCAGCCATTTTATGAATCTGGGCTCACCATCGCTTCTTCATAGTTTGTAGGTTCGCCATGGTCAAGTAACATGACTTCCAGAATAAGATTACCGTACCACTCTGGTGCGTATTTTACTCTGGTTGACCTACGAGGTTCAGTAGCAACTTGATCTGAAGCTTCATGATCATCATCATTAGTTTCCTCACTAATTGGTGTAGTTGTCACAGGAACTATTTCTTGTGATGAACTACTTTCCAATAAGGGAGCAGATACAGTTATCTCATCAAGTTCTACTTTCCTCCCACTCACTTCTTTCGAGAGAAACTCCTTCTCTAGAAAGGACCTGAATTTAGCAACGAAAATCTTGCCTTCAGATCTGTGAAAGAAGGTGTACCCAACAGTCTCCTTTGGGTATCCTATGAAGACACATTTTTCCGATTTGGGTTCGAGATTATCTGGTTGAAGTTTCTTTACATAAGCATCGCAGCCCCAAACTTTAAGAAACGACAACTTTGGTTTCTTGCCAAACCACAGTTCATAAGGCGTTGTCTCAACGGATTTTGACGGTGTCCTATTCAACGTGAATGCGGCCGTCTCTAAAGCATAACCCCAAAACGATAGCGGTAAATCGGAAATAGACATCATAGATCGCACCATATCTAGTAAAGTACGACACGACGTTCGACACACCATTTCTCCGTGGTGTTCCGGTGGCGTGAGTTGCAAAACTATTCCACATTGTTTCAAATGTAAACCAAACTCATAACTCAAATATTCTCCTCCACGATCAGATCGTAGAAACTTTATTTTCTTGTTACGATGATTTTCCACTTCACTCTGAAATTCTTTGAACTTTTCAAACGCTTTCAGATTTGTGTTTCATTAAGTAGATATACCCATATCTGCTTAAATCATCTGTGAAGGTGAGAAAATAACGATACCCGCCAAGGCCTCAACATTCATTGGACCACAAACATCAGTATGTATGATTTCCAACAAATCAGTTGCTCACTCCATAGTTCCGAGAACGGCGTTTTGGTCATCTTGCCCATGAGGCACGGTTCGCAAGTACCAAGTGATTCATAATCAAGTGATTCCGAAGCCCATCAAGATAGAGTTTCTTCATGCGTTTTACAACCGATATGACCTAAACGGCAAAGGTGCCACAAATAAGTTGCACTATCATTATCAACTCTGCATCTTTTGGCTTCAACATTATGAATATGTGTATCACTACCGTCGAGATTCAACAAGAATAGACCATTCTTCAAGGGTGCATGACCATAAAAGATATTACTCATATAAATAGAACAACCATTATTCTCTCGATTTAAATGAATAACCGTCTCGCATTAAACAAGATCCACATATACTGTTCATGCTCAACGCAGGCACCAAATAAATATTATTTATGTCTAAATCTAATCCCGAAGGTAGATGTAGAGGTAGCGTGCCGACCGCAATCACATTGACTTTGGAACCATTTCCCACGCGCATCGTCACCTCGTCCTTTGCCGCTGCTCGTCTATTCCGTAGTCCCTGCTTCGAGTTGCAAATATTAGCAATGTAACCAAGATCAAATACCCAGGTGCTACTACGAGCTCTAGTAAGGTACACATCAATAACATGTATATCACATATACCTTTGTTCACCTTGCCATCCTTTTTATCCGCCAAATACTTGGGGCAGTTCCGCTTCCAAAGGTCCGGTCTGCTTGCGGTAAAACACTCAGTTTCAGGCTTAGGTCCAGACTTGGGTTTCTTCTCTTGATCAAGAACTTTCTTGCTGTTCTTTTGAAGTTTCCTTCTTCTTCCCTTTGCCCTTTTTCTTGAAACTAGTGGTCTTGTTGACCATCAACACTTGATGCTCTTTCTTGATTTCTACCTCCGCTGCTTTTAGCATCGCCAAGAGCTCAGAATTGTCTTAGTCATCCCTTGCATATTATAGTTCATCACGAAGCTCTTGTAGCTTGGTGGCGATGATTGGAGAATTCTGTCAATGACACTATCATCCGGAAGATTAACTCCCAGCTGAATTAAGTGATTGTTATACCCAGACATTTTGAGTATGTGCTCACCGATGTAACTATTCTCTTCCATCTTGCAGCTATAGAACTTATTGGAGACTTCATATCTCTCAATCCGGCATTTGCTTAAAATATTAACTTCAACTCCTGGAACATCTCATATGCTCCATGACGCTCAAAACGTCGTTGAAGACCCGGTTCTAAGCCGTAAAGCATGGCACACCGAACTATAGAGTAGTCATCAGCTCTGCTTTGCCGACGCTCATAACTTCTCGCTCAAAGATCTGCAGCAGTTCGCTACCCAGCCGGTGCTTCCAGGATTTAATTTTTCTCGCAGCAATGAGGATAATCCTCAAGTTACGGACCCAGTCCGTGTAATTGCTACCATCATCTTTCAACTTTGCTTTCTCAAGGAACGCATTAAAATTCAACGGAACAACAAGACGAGCCATCTATCTACATCAAACATAGACAAGCAAAATACTATCAGTACTAAGTTCATGATAAATTTAAGTTCAATTAATCATATTAAAAACTCCCACTTAGATGTACATCTCTCTAGTCATCTAAGTGATCACGTGATCCAAATCAACTAAACCATGTCCGATCATCACGTGAGACGGAGTAGTTTCAATGGTGAACATCACTATGTTGATCATATCTACTATATGATTCACGTTCGACCTTTCGGTCTCCGTGTTCCGAGGCCATATCTGTTATATGCTAGGCTCGTCAAGTTTAACCTGAGTATTCTGTGTGCGCAACTGTTTTGCACCCGTTGTAGATGGACGTAGAACTTATCACACCCGATCATCACGTGGTGTCCGGGTACTACGAACTTTGGCAACGGTGCATACTCGTGGAGAACACTTCTTGATAATTTTTAGTGAGAGATCATCTTATAATGCTACCGTCAAACAAAGCAAGATAAGATGCATAAAGGATAAACATCACATGCAATCAATATAAGTGATATGATATGGTCATCATCATCTTGTGCTTGTGATCTCCATCGCCAAGCAATCACATGATCACCATCGCCACCGGCCGACACCTTGATCTCCATCGTAGCATCGTTGTCGTCTCGCCAACTATTGCTTCTACGACTATCGCTACTCCTTAGTGATAAAGTAAAGCAATTACATGGCGTTGCATTTCATACAATAAAGCGACAACCATATGGCTCCCGCCAGTTTGCCGATAACTCGGTTACAAAACATGATCATCTCATACAATAAAGTATAGCATCACGTCTTGACCATATCACATCACAACATGCTCTGCAAAAACAAGTTAGACGTCTTCTACTTTGTTGTTGCAAGTTTTACGTGGCTGCTACGGGCTGAGCACGAACCGTTCTTACCTCGCATCAAAACCACAACGATACTTCGTCAAATAGACTCCGTTTAACCTTCTCAAGGACCGGGCGTAGCCACACTCGATTCAACTAAAGTGAGAGAGACAGACACCCGCCGGTCACCTTTAAGCAACGAGTGCTCGGAGCGGTGAAACCAGTCTCGCCAGAAGCGCACGCGTAATGTCGGTCTGGGCCGCTTCATCTCACAATACCGCTGAACCAAAGTATGACATGCTGGTAGGCAAGATGACTTGTATCGTCCACAACTCACTTGTGTTCTACTCGTGCACATGACATCAACGCATAAAACCAGGCTCGGATGCCATCGTTGGGGGAACGTAGTAATTTCAAAAAATTCCTACGATCACGCAGGACCATGGTGATGGCATAGCAACGAGGGGAGAGTGTCCGCTCACGCACTCGTGAGACCGAAAGCGGAAGCGTTATAACAACGTGGTTGATGTAGTCGTACGTCTTCACGATCCGACCGATCCAAGCACCGAACGTACGGCACCTCCGAGTTCTGCACACGTTCAGCTCGATGACGATCCCTGGACTCCGATCCAGCAAAGTGTCGGGGATGAGTTCCGTCAGCACGACGGCGTGGTGACGATGTTGATGCTCCACCGATGCAGGGCTTCGCCTAAGCTCCGCGACGATATGACTTCTCCGGTGCAGGGCTTCGCCTAAGCTCCGCGACGATATGACCGAAGTGGAATATGGTGGAAGGGGGCACCGCACACGGCTAAGGAAAGATCCGTAGATCAACTTGTGTGTATTGGGGTGCCCCCTGCCCCCGTATATAAAGGAGACAAGGGGGAGGTGGCCGGCCCAAGGGGGAGGCGCACCAAGGAGGAGTCCTACTCCCACCGGGAGTAGGACTCCCCCCCCCCTCTCCTAGTTGGAGTAGGATTGGGGAGGGGGAAAGAGGGAAGGGGCGCCGCCCCCCTTCTCCTTGTCCTATTCGGACTGGAAGGGGGAGGGGGGGCGCGCAGCCCACCTGGCCAGCCCTTCTCCTTCTCCCTTGAGGCCCATGAAGGCCCATATACCCCCCGGGGGGTTCCGGTAACCCCCCGGTGTTCCGGTAACATCCTGTTTTCACTCGGAACCATTCCGAAGACCAAACAAAGGCTTCCAATATATCAATCTTTATGTCTCGACCATTTTGAGACTCTCGTCATGTCCGTGATCACATCCGGGACTCGAACAACTTTCTGCATCAATACTTATAAACTCATTATGAACTGTCATCGAAACGTTAAGCGTGCGGACCCTACGGGTTCGAGAACTATGTAGACATGACCTAGAACCATTCTCGGTCAATAACCAATAAGCGGAACCTGGATGCCCATATTGGTTCCTACATATTCTACGAAGATCTTTATCGGTCAAACCGCATAACGACATACGTTGTTCCCTTTGTCATCGGTATGTTACTTACCCGAGATTCGATCGTCGGTATCCAATACCTAGTTCAATCTCGTTACGGTAAGTCTCTTTACTCGTTCCGTAATACATCATCTCACAACTAACTCATTAGTTGTAATGCTTGCAAGGCTTAAGTGATGTGCATTACCGAGAAGGCTCGAGATACCTCTCCGACAATCGGAGTGACAAAACCTAATCTCGAAATACGCCAACCCAACAAGTACCTTTGGAGACACCTGTAGTACTCCTTTATAATCACCCAGTTACGTTGTGACGTTTGGTAGTACCCAAAGTGTTCCTCAGGTAAACGGGAGTTGCATAATCTCATAGTTACAGGAACATGTATGGGTCATGAAGAAAGCATTAACATACTAAACGATCAAGTGTTAAGCTAATCGGAATGGGTCATGTCAATCAGATCATTCAACTAATGATGTGACCTTGTTAATCAAATAACAAATCCTTGTTCATGGTTAGGAAACATAACCATCTTTGATTAACAAGCTAGTCAAGTAGAGGCATACTAGTGACATACTGTTTTGTCTATATATTCACACATGTATTATGTTTCCGGTTAATACAATTCTAGCATGAATAATAAACATTTATCATGATATAAGGAAATAAATAATAACTTTATTATTGCCTCTAGGGCATATTTCCTTCAACCGGCATCTTTGCCCATGTGGAACCTCCAATTTATGGAGGACCGATTCCCTCTACTCATTTAAATCATGCCGGTCCTCCTCCTAAGATTGTGAAAAATGAAGATTTTGATTCTTCGGTGTATCGCTTCAAGCGTCATTAAATCATGTGAATACTAATCTTTGGAGAATCATTGAAGAAGGTTTCTATCCACATGACCGAAGCAACTTTACCCCGAGAGAAGTGGTGGATAATCAATTCAATGAGAGTGCTCTCTTCATCATCCAAGATGCAATCCTTCCCGAAGATCTCCCTCATCTTCGACCTCATGCCATGGCTAAAGACGCATGGCAATGTGTTGTGTCCCTCTATCGAGGAAGTGCTAGCATTCAACGCTCCAACTATGAAGTGGTGCAAGATGAAGCCGATGAGTTTGCAATGAAAGAAGATGAAGAACCTCGTGAGCTCTTTCGAAGAGTGACCAAACTTGCGGTCTCACTCCGAGATCATGGGAGCAAGGACACAGATGAAAATTGGATCAAGCGCAAGTTCCTCAAGGCCATGATGCCCTACAACAAGGCCATGTCCTCCGTCATTCTTCAAAGACCGGACTTCCACTCCATGACCTCAAGTGAAGTGTTGGATGAGTTCGTTGCAATGAGCATCTTGGACAAGACCGCCCGACAATGCGGTGCTCCATTCTCAAAGGGCAAGAAGCCCAACCTTGCCTTGAAGGCCAAGGTTATTGTGGAAGAAGAGGAAGAAGAGGAAGATGAGGAGAGCAACCCGAAGACACGAAATATGATTATCATGAGCACATGGCTCTTGCTTCAAGACAATTTTGGAGCAAGAAGAATACAAGACCCAACTTCAACAAGAACAACTCAAGTGGCTTCAAGGGCAAGCAACGAGTTAGAACTTGTTTCAACTATGGCAATGTGAGCCATTTCGTTGCGGATTGTCCTTACGAGAAGCGGGAAGATAATGGTGGCAAGTTCATCCGAAAAGACAAAGCCAAGTCCTTCCCAAACAAGAACAACTTCACCAAGAAGACTCCTACTCGTGGTTTGGTGGTTCAAGAAGAATACCAGGAGGATGACGATGATGATGAAAATGGAGAAGCAATGGCCATGGCCTCCGTTGCCATTGCTACCACTCACCGGGTGTCTCTCTTTGATTCTCCCAACGAGAACATCACCGCCAAATGCCTCATGGCGAAAGCCTCTAACCAGGTAACCCCCAATATCAAAACCACCATCATGACTAATCCCTTGTTGGAGGGTTGCATCGATGAACATGATAAGTCTAATGAGGAAGTGAATGAATTTGAGTTATTTATGAGTAAGCTCAAGGGAAAATCCAAGAAGCACTTTGTTGCTCTCTTGGAACAACTTGGTGAAGCCAATGACATGATCGAGGCTCACGAAGAAACCATCTCTAAGATGGAAAGTCATAGTCGTGACTATGCCGATGAGATATCGAATATCTCTAATGCTCTTGAGGAAGAGCGTGGGCATCATTTGACTCTTGAGGAGTCATACAATGATGACCATGCTAAGTTAAAGAAAGATCTTGATCATGCTCTTGTCGTGTCTCGTGTGCTAACCTCCGAGAAGGCTAAACTTGGGGTTGATCATGCTAGACTCAAGGAGGAGTTTGATGTGCTTGACAAGGCCCACAAGGTCTTGAAGGGTGCTCACGCTAACCTCAAGGAGTCTCATGCTCAACTCCAAGTTAAGCTAACCAAGGAAAAGGCCACCTTTCTTCATATGGTATTAATTGATAATGCATATGCTACTAACCCGTGTTGTGAGCATGTGCATCTTGTGGAGGAGAATGCCAAGTTGAAGGATCAACTTGAGAAAGGCCTTTGACTTGCATTCAAGGTGAAAAGAATCTCAACGATCTTTTGAGCAATTGAAAGGAAGTTGTGGCCAAGAAGGGAATTGGGTTTGCACCCAAGTCCAAGAACAAGAAGAAGAACGACAAGACCAAACGACCTCTTCCTCTCAAGCAAACATTTGTGAAAGAGGGAAAGGGTGCTCCTAAGGAGAAGAAGGAAAATTTGAAGGGTGTTGATGTCAAAAAGAGCAAAACCATCTCCTCCAACAAAGCCGGCGACTTTAACCCATCATATGTGTTGTGCCGTGCTAGTGATGGGCATGTTTATGCTAAATTTGTTGGTTCTCCTTATGAGTACATTGAATGGTCTATTTGGGTTCCTAAGACCCTCGTTACTAACATCAAAGGGCCCATTACTAAATGGGTACCTAAAACCATGCATTGATCTCTTGTAGGTGTTTTCTTCTGGTGGGGGATCATGGTTGCTCGATAGTGGAGCAACAAATCATATGACCGGGAGCAAGGACTTGGTGGTGGACGTGCAAAAGATTCCGTCTATGCCCACCAATGTCGAGTGGGGTGATGCTTCACATTCTAAGGTATTGGGTCTTGGCAAGGTTGTCATTTCTCATGATCTAAGATCGAGAAGGTCATGCTAGTTGAGTCCCTTGCATACAATTTACTTTCCGTTCGTCAACTTGCACTCATGGGCTTTGCCACTTTCTTTGAGATTGATACCGTGGCCCTCTTGTGGAGCAAGACTCTTAAAGTAGCCTTTGTTGGGCATGTCGAGAACGGTCTATATGTGATAAACTTTTCGGAGCAACCCACTAAGACCGCGACATGCCTAATGGCTAAAGTTGACGTGGGATGGCTTTGGCATCGCCGTTTAGCCCACATCAATATGAGATCTTTGCAAAGTCTTCTCAAGGGGGACCATGTCCGTGGACTAACAAATGTTAGTTTTGCCAAAGATCGTGCTTGCAGTGCTTGTATTGAAGGAAAGCTCCATGAGAAGGCTCACCCTCCCACGACCATCATCTACTCGAAGAGACCCTTGGAGCTCCTTCACATGGATCTCTTTGGGACTCCATATTTTGATAGTCTTGGAGGTAGAAAGTATTGCTTGGTGATTGTGGATGATTATTCAAGATACACTTGGGTATACTTCTTCAAGAGGAAGAGTGAGACTCAACAAACCATCATCGACTTTGCAAACGAAGCTCAACGTCAACATAATGCAAAGATCTTGACTATAAGAAGTAACAATGGAACCGAGTTCAAGAACTACACCTTGGATGAGTTTCTTAGTGATGAGGGGATCAAGCATATGCTGCACCATATACCCCTCAACAAAATGGTGTTGCGGAGAGGAAGAACCGGACGTTGATGGATGCGGCAAGGACCATGATGGCGGAGTTCAAGTCTCCATACAACTTTTGGGCCGAAGCCATCAACACCGCATGTCATGCATCCAATCGGCTCTATCTCCGCAAAGGTTTGAACAAGACTCCTTATGAGATACTCACCGGCAACAAGCCCAATCTCAAGTACTTCCGGGTGTTCGGGTGTAAGTGTTTCATTCTCAAGAAAGGTGTTCGTTTGTCTAAATTTGAGGCTAGAGCTTATGAGGGCATATTTGTTGGTTATGCTACAAACTCTCATGCTTACTGTGTTCTCAACAAGTCCACCGGACTCATTGAGGAGACCTGTAACGTGGAGTTTGACGAAAATAACGGCTCCCAAGTGGAGCAAAGTGGTACTTGTGATGTAGGTGATGAAATTCCTCCCCAAGCCATAAGAAGAAGGACAATGCTCCACTCAAGTGGAGCCATCACCTCCCCAAGACCCGCACGCTTCCGAAGAACAAAATGAAGGCCCTCAACCTCGTGAACAAGACCAAGGGCAAGATCAATCTCAAGATAGTGCTGAACCTCCGGATGATGCCCAAGGTCAAGTTCTCCCACTCGAGCAAGTTCAAGATCAAGAACAAGCTCAAGACGTCGCTCAAGATAATCAAGTTAACCCTCCTCCTTCCACATCCGAGGAGGAATTAGAGCGTCGTGCCGCGAAGATTGCTTCCAAGCTCACCACCAAAGGCCATCTCATGGAAAATGTGGTTGGAAGCCTAAGAAAGGGGGTAAGCACTGCAGAGACAATTAGCAAACTATTGTGAACATCACGCGTTTGTCTCTTGTGTTGAACCCCAAAAGGTCTATGAGGCGCTCGAAGACTTGGATTGGCTCAATGCCATGCATGAAGAACTCAACAACTTCGAGTACAACAAGGTTTGGAGATTGGTGCCAAGGCCATCGGGGAACCACAACATCATTGGAATCAAGTGGATTTTCAAGAACAAGCAAGATGCTCATGGGAACATCATTCGCAACAAGGCAAGATTGGTAGCACAAGGCTACTCCCAAGTCGAGGGTATCGACTACGGTGAAACCTTTGCTCCCGTTGCTCGTATTGAATCCATACGTTTGTTGATTGTTTATGCTTCCCATCACAACTTTAAGTTGCAACAAATGGATGTGAAAAGTGCTTTTCTTAATGGTCCTATTAATGAGTTGGTCTATGTCAAGCAACCCCCCGGGTTCGAGGATCCCTACTTCTCGGATCATATGTATCAAATCGATAAGGCACTCTATGGCCTTAAACAAGCCCCACGTGCGTGGTATGTGTTGGAAATATGCCCTAGAGGCAATAATAAAAGCATTATTATTATATTTCCTTGTTCATGATAATTGTCTTTTATTCATGCTATAACTGTATTATCCGGAAATCGTAATACACGTGTGAATACATAGACTACAATACGTCCCTAGTAAGCCTCTAGTTGACTAGCTCGTTGGTCAACAGATAGTCATGGTTTCCTGACTATGGACATCAGATGTCATTGACAACGGGATCACGTCATTAGGAGAATGATGTGATGGAAAAGATCCAATCCTAAGCATAGCACAAAGATCGTGTAGTTCGTTTTGCTAGAGCTTTTCCAATGTCAAGTATCTCTTCCTTAGACCATGAGATCGTGTAACTCCCGGATACCGTAGGAATGCTTTGGGTGTACCAAACGTCACAACATAACTGGGTGACTATAAAGGTGCACTACAGGTATCTCCGAATGTGTCTATTGGGTTGACACGGATCGAGACAGGGATTTGTCACTCCGTATGACGGAGAGGTATCACTGGGCCCACTCGGTAGTGCATCATCAAAATGAGCTCAAAGTGATCAAGTGTCTGGTCACGGGATCATACATTACGGTACGAGTAAAGTGACTTGCCGGTAACGAGACTGAACGAGGTATTGGGATACCAACGATCGAGTCTCGGGCAAGTAACATACCGTCGACAAAGGGAACAGATATCTGGGTTGCTTGAATCCTCGACATCGTGGTTCATCCGATGACATCATCGAGGAGCATGTAGGAGCCAACATGGGTATCCAGATCCCGCTGTTGGTTATTGACCGAGAGCGTCTCGGTCATGTCTGCGTGTCTCTCGAACCCGTAGGGTCTACACACTTAAGGTTCGGTGGCGCTAGGGTTATTAGGAAGACTTGTATGTGATTACCGAATGTTGTTGAGTCCGGATGAGATCCCGGACGTCACGAGGAGTTCCGGAATGGTCCGGAGGTAAAGATTTATATATGGGAAGTTGTCAAACGGACACCGGAAAAGTTTCGGTCATATCGGTATTGTGGAGGGGCCACCGGAAGGTTCCGGAGGACCATCGGGAGGGGCCACCTCCTGGGGCCACTTGGGCTGCGTGGGAGGCAGCCAGCCCTTGGTGGGCTGGGCGCACCCTCCCTTGGGCCCATGCGCCTAGGGGTTGAGGGGAACCCTAAAGGCGCCCTTGCTTGGGGGCAAGCCCCCTCCCTTAACGCCGCCCCTCTAGATGCATCTAGAGGGGTCGGCCCCTCCTCCCTTCCCTATAAATAGAGGGGTGAGGGAGGGCTGCAAAACAACTTGAAGGCGCAGCCCTCCCTCCCCAACACCTCTCCTCCTCCGCAAGCGCTTGGCGGCCCTCGCCGAGAATCACACTCCATCATCATCACGCCGTCGTCGCTGCTGGAGCCATCTTCCTCAACCTCTCCTTCCTCCTTGCGGATCAAGACGGAGGAGACGCCGTCTGCATCTGCACGTGTGTTGAACGCGGAGGTGCTGTCCGTTCAGCACTTTGGTCATCGGTGATCCGAGTAGGACTCCATCATCACCATCCCCTCGAAAGCTTCCGCACGCGATCTACAAGTGGTATGTAGATGCAAACTCACTCCCTTGACTCGTTGCTTAGATGAACTCATAGATGGATCTTGGTGAAACTGTAGGAAATTTTTTTAATTTTCTGCAACGTTCCCCAACAGTATGACCACCTTACCGAGTTGTTACAAGATCGTGGATTTGAGGTGGGGCAAATCGATCCCACTCTTTTTACTAAGAAGGTCAAAGGGGAGTTGTTTGTATGCCACCTATATGTTGATGATATTATCTTTGGTTCCCCTAACAAAGCTTTCAATGAGGAATTTGCCGCTCTCATGACCTCCAAGTTCAAGATGTCTCCGATGGGAGAGTTGAAGTTCTTCCTTGGTTTTGATATCAAACAAAGAAGGGAAGGTACCTTCATCAACCAAGCCAAATATACTCAAGACATGCTAAAAGATTCAAGCTAAGTGATGTCAAGCGGCTTCTACTCCAATGCCTACCAAGTGCCAACTTGACATTGATCCCAATGGTAAAGTGGTGGATCAAAAGGTATATCGCTCCATGATTGGCTCCTTGCTTTACCTTTGTGCATCTAGACCGAATATCATGTTGAGTGTGGGAATGAGTGCACAGTTTCAAGACGCACCGAAGGAAAGTCACTATGTGGCGGTCAAGCGAATCTTTCGATATTTGGCTCATACCCCAAACTTTGGCTTATGGTACCCAAGAGGGGCAAACTTCAAGCTTGAAAGATATACGGATTCCGATTGGGTGGGAGACAAAGTGGATAGGAAGTCCACTTCCGGAGGGTGCCAATTTCTTGGTTGCTCTCTGGTGAGTTGGTCTTCCAAGAAGCAAAGTTGTGTGTCTCTCTCATCCACCGAAGCGGAATATGTGGCGGCCGGTAGTTGTTGTGCACAACTCTTATGGATGAGGCAAACTTTAAAGGAGTACGGTGTCATTTGTGACAAAGTGCCTCTTTGGTGTGATAATGAAAGTGCCATCAAGATTTCTCTCAACCCCGTGCAACACTTCAAGACGAAGCATATTGAGATTCGGTATCACTTCATCCGGGATCACACTAGGCGAGGGGAGATCGAGCTCAAGTATGTGAACACTCATGATAACCTTGCAGATATTTTCACGAAGCCCTTGGATGAAGCAAGATTTCGCGAGTTAAGGCATGAGCTAAATATCATTGATTCGAGCAATGTTGCTTGAACCCTTGCACACCCCACCATCCTCAACTTGTTGTCTTGTTTAGATGTAGGCATGGACATAGGGGGAGTGTTGCTCTCTCAATGAACTCTTCCTCCCCCCATTATGCATAAATTGAGCCTCTCTTTCACATTCACCATTCTTGATGGTACTTGTGGTTCAAAGACGAGTTTTGGTTATGGACCCAAGGATAATTCTTCATGTGCCATACCAATTGACTCAAACATAGGTGGCTCCGGCCACCGCCCTCTCTTGAGAGAGGCTAGAGCTCGCTCTGCTTTCGGGTGGTTGTTTTTCTTTTCGTTTTGTTCCTTATTCTAGGTGTTGGTTTCTCTAAGTTGTTGTTTCTCTTGTTTTGTTTCTTTTGTCCTTGGTTTGGGCATTGGTGGCCGGGCGGTACAACCGGGGTCACGGGCGGTTCTACCATTGGTACCTGGTTGTGCTGTCCCGAAAGGTTTGTCGGTGCTTGGGCGGTTTTACCGCTCAAATCCCCGTGGTTTCCTTCGTCCGGTACTACCGGTTGATGCCAAGCGGTACTACCGGTGCCTTTCAGGCAACGGAAGTACCGCCCACATCCACCTATCAGTACCTGACTTGCGGTTCAACCGGTCCTCAGAGCGGTTCTACTGCTGCGCGTCTATGGGCCTATTTATCTCCGACGGGGTGAAGGGTTTTCTTCTTTTTCCCCCTTCGTCCCCGCTCGCCTTTTCTTCGCCCTAGCCGCCGGTCACCACTGCCCCGCTCTGGAGTGCGTCTCGCGCTTCGGATCCGTGGGATCTCCGTGGATTCTCTCCGTGGAGCCTCCCGATCTCCTCCCATGGCTGGTGGTAATGCCCTTGTTCTTTGTTCCTCGTTCTAGGGTTCTTTCTTTGTCTAGGGCATTACTTGACCTTCCGAGTTTAGTGTTTGAACTTTGGTTGGTAGAGATCATTGTTTTTTCTCCTGTCTAGTTTGCAGTACCTAGAAATCAGAATATTACTTGTGTGATCCGTATATCTTGGTTAGATCTATCCCCCAGATGTGCCATCGTCAAGGTTCTACCGCCTTTACAAAGCGGTACAACCGGTGGGGCGGTTCTATCGGTGGGAGATCAGGTACAACCGGAATATACAAACCACACAGCACTGTTCCGTCTTCTCTGCTGTTGCATTTGTTGTGTGCCTTCCTCTCATTCTTGCTGGTTTTCGTGTGTTCTCTTTGTGTGTGTGTGTTCAGATGGCTCTAGTTCTCGCTCTACTCCTCGCAAGACCAAGAAGAAGGCTCGAAGGTGCCCGGTTGTGTCTGATGATGAAGAGGAGGTTGTGATTCCCACCAAGCCCACTCGCCGTGACAAGTCTACCGCTGCAAAGCAACGTGTGGTAATGCCGCTGCACCGTTGGAAAGCCAAGGATTGGGAAGCCTTCCTCTCAAAGAATCCTTATGAGGTTCCCATAGCTCCTCGTTGGACCACCGTTCAGTTTCGGAATGAGATGCAAGTGCGGATTGTCCATGAACTCTTTGAGCACAACAAGAGCAGATATGCCAAGCAGTGGACCATCGATCTCGACCATTGGAGGAACAACCTGGAGTATTTTGGTGAGGCTTTGGCTCTCTGTGAGGAGTTTGATCTTGTCAAGCTCATGTCTGTCAACTGTGACTTTGATGTTCAAATCATCCATTAGTTCTATGCCACCATTCACTTTGGAGAAGATGATGCGCGCACCCTCACTTTCATGTGCCGTGATGAGCTCTTTCAAGTTCCCTGGAGGACCTTGTGCAATGTTATTGGGTATGATGATACCGGTCTGGAAGGAAGGGGCAGCATTCGCCCTCATGACCATCCTGACTCCATGCCTAAGGAGAAGCTTTCCCCTCTGTACATTCGGGGCCGTGGTATTATTGGAGAATCTAAGGATTTGGTGAAGGTCTATGACATCATGCATCGCGTGTTTCGCAATGTGCTTCTGCCCAAGGTGGGGAATCAAGATGAAATCCATGGCTATCTTGTTGACTTGATGGTTGCAATGAAGACCAAGGTGGGCTCTGGGGAGACGTTTGATGTGTCCAACTGGCTGTGGCACGAGATGTACAACATGGTCATCTACAGGAAGGTCCCCATTTATGCTCCTTTTGTCATGTGCCTTCTGAACTCAGTGTGGGAGGTTCGCCGTCCTGGAGAGCCTCTCTCCTCTCCTGATAATCTCACTGTTCATGAAGTCAAGCTCCTTAAGAAGAAGAAGCACGCCGAGCCTCGTTTCCCTGCCAATGCTCCTGAGGATGTCTATGCTACTCGACGATGAGGACTTTGAGTTGGAGCCAGGGGCCAAGCCCTCGTGGGTGGACAAGCTCGCTGCCAAGGTGAAGAAGACTTTCTGCCTTCAGTCCGACATCCAGAAGAGGATGTATGAGGCGCATGTCAATGAGAAGCTTGCCCGGTGTCGCCAAATTGCAATGATGAAGCACCTCAACATGTCGGTTCAGAGTGGCTCTGAGAAGAGCATCACACCGGAGGAGCGTTGGATATCTTCCAACAGCAACTGTACTGATGATGAAGCCCCCCCCCCCCCACAGCCCTCCACCTCCTTTGCTGCTGCTGCTGATGGTGTTATCATGGAGGACTCAGATCGGGACGATGATGAAGAATCTGATGATGATGAAGATCCAGATGCTACCGAGGAGTCAGAGGAGGACGACTGAGCTCTGGGGCGCTAGCTTCGCTCTTTTACTTTTTGGTGTCTTGATGCCAAAGGGGGAGAGAGTGTTATAGGACTCGGGAGTTGCATGGGTTTTTGGCGTGTGTGTTTTTTTTTTCGTGTGCGTGTTGAACTGTCAGTGGTCTCCAGTTGAACTTTGTTCGTTTCTCGGCTTGCTTTGTGTGAGACTTGTGCTACTCCTGCTATCTTATTTTCAGTTTGTTGGTTATTATTGGTAGTATTGCTCTTTATTGCTCTCTATCCGTTTTGTTGTCTACCTTCATATTATGTGCTTATAGTGGCGAGTCTATAAAATCTAGGGGGAGTGTCGCCCTTAAAGTGTGCCCATGCTCTCTAACAGCTAGTTCAACTTGGGCCACACATCTAGGGGGCCTCCGACTAGATTCTATAGATTTCTATCTTACAAATCGTGTTGTTGTCATCATCCACCAAAAAGGGGGAGATTGAAAGGGCATTTCCCTACCTTATGTTTTGGATGATGATGACAACCCTCTGTTGGTCTAATCATGTGCTAAATGTTTTAGGTTCTCGATGCTTAGACCTACATCGGATAGTTGTTCTCTCTCGAAGGAAAAGATTAAAGACGGAGTCCTCTACGCTTTTTTATCTCTTTGGTCGTAGGGAACCCGTACTATCAAGAGGGAATCCACTTTGGAAAGAGTAGGGGAATCCGTTCACGTACAACTCCATCACCCCTCTCTTGTCTTCCTCAGGTGTGAGAGAGAGTGTCTCCCTTTTGATTTGACTGCCTGATGTGTTTTCCCAGCGGTTGTACCGGTCGCCCGAGCGGTTGTACCGCTGCCTCTTGGCGTTTCCCTGTCTTCATCGAGCAAAGACCTGCGGCGGTGGTTCCGGCCATGCACCGCCCAAGTACCGGTCGAGCTTCTGTTTTGATGCGGTTCTCGGGCGGTGGTGGCCTGGTTGGTCCAGTTGTTCCTCGTCAACCGGTACCACCAGAGGTTCGAGCGGTTCTTCCGCTCTGACCTTAGCCGCTCAAGCGCTCAAGGCCAAGCGGTTGCACCGGCCCCGCACCGCCCAACTACCGCCCTCAGGGGTGACTCCGTTCTGTTTCAGTGCGGTAGTTGTGCGGTGGCCGGGCGGTTGTTCCGGTTATTTTCTTAAACCGGTACTACCGCCTGGTTGCCCGGTTGTACCGCCTGGTAGGGTTCTGCCAATACACCGTGAGCCCCGGTTGTACCGGGACAAGGAGCGGTTGTACCGCTGCAGTGCTGAAAACGCAGTAACGGTTGGATTTATTAGGGTTGCTATATAAGGTGGTTCTTCTACCTACCACTCTCACCTCTTACCTCTCTCACTCCACCATGGATGCTCTCAAGATCTCTTGCCCGATCTCTCTCTCTAGCCACTCAAACTCGTTGATTTGCTAGGGATTGAAGGAGGAGACCTAGATCTACACTTCCACCATAGGATATTTGCTTCCCCCATACTTTCTAGTGTGGATTTTATTACTCTTGTGTGTTTGAGCACCCTAGACGGTTGAGGTCACCTCGAAGCCATATTCCATTGTGGTGAAGCTTCGTGGTTTCGTTGGGAGCCTCCAATTAAGTTGTGGAGAGAGCCCCAACCTTGTTTGTAAAGGTCCGGTTGCCGCCTTCAAGGGCACCAATAGTGGAATCACGGCATCTCGCATCGTGTGAGGGCATGAGGAGAATACGGTGGCCCTAGTGGCTTCTTGGGGAGCATTGTGCCTCCACACCGCTCTAACGGAGACGTACTTCCCTTCGAAAGGAAGGAACTTCGGTAACACATCCTCGTCTCCACCGGCTCCACTCTTGGTCATCTCGTGCCTTTACTTTTGCAAGCTTAATTGTGTTGTATCCCTTACTTGCTTGTGTGCTTGTTATTGTTGCATCATATAGGTTTTTCACTTAGTTGCATATCTAGACAACCTACTTTGATGCAAAGTTTAATTTGGTAAAGAAAGGTTAAAAATTGTTAGTTGCCTATTCACCCCCCCCCCCCCCCTTCTAGTCAACTATATCGGTCCTTTCACTTGTGAAAACTATTATACTCCCTTCGTTCCTAAATATTTGTCTTTTTAGAGATTTCAAATAGACTACCACATACGGATGTATATAGACATATTTTAGAGTGTAGATTCACTCATTTTGCTCCGTATGTAGTCACTTGTTGAAATCTCTAGAAAGACAAATATTTAGGAACGAAGGGAGTACTACATATACTCTATACATATTTTACATCTATATAGTAATAAAATATTCATGTTCCAATTTCATCAAAATCTATAGTCACCAATTTCTACAACATCATGTGCGGGGTACTGCCTAGTTTCTAAAAGCCAGTACATAATAACTTACAAACGGCTCCCTACAATGTAGCCAGACTCTTGCACTGCACGTCCATCGCCTGAGACGAGAGTATGGGTGTTTTCTCTTGTGTGTGCGTGTGTGTGGTGGGGGGAGGGGGGGTGCAGGCGTGTGTGTTTGAACATATATGTTGTACTCTGTTTTGCACCAAGGGAACATATTAGTGATTCTAGAGGTTTCCCCAAACTAGCCTTCATGATGTCAAAGCTTAGATGATGGTGATCGAGCCCTAGCTGCTGGTTGTGATATGTCGGTGACCTCATGCTGCAGAGGAAGTTGTTGGGCGGTTTGTGATCATGTAGAAAGTCGAAGCCCAACCCTGGGTGTTGCGGTGGTTGGATTGGAGCGGAGCGTGAGATATGGAGAGGATTGTAGGGATCGGAGGTGGTAATCGGCGGTGTGTGGAGGAGCTTTAGTGCTTGTGGACAATTGTGCAGACAGAGAATAAGCTCAATGTATGACAGCAGTACCAGGCAGAGGAGTATTGTCCAGGCGAAGGTGTTGTTGCAAGTGTTGTGGAGCTGTGGAGGTTGCGGTTGGCTGCGCGCGCGTGAGTGCAATGACCTACAGGCCTTCGGCGCTGGAACGTGAGGGTGAAAGGTACTCCCTCTGTACCATAATATAAGAGCGTTTTTGACACTAAACTAGCTGGGTAAGGGCCCCTTCAAGTCTGGCTGCTTGTAGCTCACAAGGGAGAAGCAGTAGAGGTGCCTGGTGGGTGCTATGTGTGCGAGCAAAGAAAAGGTGAACAAGTTGGCAGTGAAGAGGATGATAGCCCGTGGCTTCTGCAAGAACTAGATAAGAGGTGGGTTGCCAGAATTGGTTCTTAAGTTAGTGCTACTCAAGAATCTGCAAGAGGAGAAGGTGCTACAACCTGGTTGAAAACATTGTTGCTGAGCCTGATTGCAAGAGGAGCAACTCTGCTACTTGTGTGAGTTTTGCAGTCTACACTACTGTGGGGGTGGGTGAATCACGAGATTCAACTAATTTTTTAAAAAATGGCTCAACTTCTCACCGCAAAGGCAGGGATGCATCCTCCAGCAATGCAATAATCTCTCGTACCGAGCTGACACAGAAAATAGAGTTGGTGCCAAATGATACCAAATTGGAGGGTGTCAAGAATTACTTGAGCAGGCGTTGCTGATTTTGAAGATAAAAGGACTTGAGAACTTTGTCCAGGAGGAATCAATGGATCCAACGGATAAGACAAGTCCAGAGTGGAGGACATGGAGTACTACCAACTTGCTGGTGGTAGCATGGTTGATGAATAGCAACAAATGAGTTCTAAAAAGTGACATAAAATCCACTCGTCAACCAACTCATCAGTCATCACCATCATTCATCATATGTGCTACTACTATTCAAGAAATATTCTACAACTATACAATAATAAAATACAATAATTTTTATGTTTTTTTATAATACTACTAACCCAAACACTAATGTTTCATATAACCAAATCTAATAATTAATCCCAACGAACTCTAGTACTCTCAACATGCAGCTATGCCAACTCATCATTTATCATGGATGGGAAGACTTATCTTAACATGCAACATGAACCATGCATGCTACTCTTATTCAATAAATATTTTACAATTATACAATAATCAAACAATAAATTACATATATTTTAGTTATCATACTATTAAAACAAATATTAATGTTTCATACAACCAAATATCATTGGAATAACTGCAATCAATTCCCGCAGCTACGTGCCGAGTATCATCTCTTGTTTTTTTTTCAGGATAATCATCTCTAGTTTTTAAAGTAGTATAGAGACGAGGGAGGTTGTTTTGCCTTGGGGCTTCGTAAGCTGATAAGTCACTTGGGCTTGGCCCCGCCAAAAGCAGCTACGGCATAGAATAAACAAAGAGGAAAAGGAGTCGACGCGAAGGTAATCTCTACTCGGCGCCTTCAATGCTAGTTA
Organism: Aegilops bicornis; assembly: GCA_021605145.1. Lineage (NCBI taxonomy): Eukaryota > Viridiplantae > Streptophyta > Magnoliopsida > Poales > Poaceae > Aegilops > Aegilops bicornis. The sequence goes on from CM038669.1 coordinate 14,174,875, forward strand.
ACGTGCATTTCGTTAACTGGCGCCTGAAGCGTTCGGAAATGGGCGATCGATCTAGGTTCCAGCGGCAGGGAGCTAAGCTTCCCAGCCAGGGTTTTTTTTTTTTTTGTTTTTTATCTGGACTGGTTTTTGTTAGGTTTTTCTGTTTATTATTTTACTTATTTTTTTCCCTTTTTGAAAATGCACAACCTTTTAAATTTGATGAAACTTTTCAAACAAACATTTTTTGAAAAATTGTTGAATTTTTTCAATTTTGATGAACCCTTTTACAAATTCGATGGACTTCTTCAAATTTCGATGAAATTTATTTGAAAATTGACGATTTGTTTTTCAAATTCAATCAACTTTTCTTTGAAAATCGATGAAACTTTTCAGAATTTTGAACTTTTTTGGTTTCAATGAACTTTTTCAAAATCGATGAACCTTTTCTCAAACTCGTGAACTTTTTCCTTAAATACATGAACATTTTTTGAATTCATGTTTTTTTTAGTTTTTGCTGTGTTTTCTTTATTTCTTTAAAGTTCAATAGTTGACCGGTCAACTAGTCAACCGTCAACTGGATAACCGTGGAGCGTTCGTGGGTGGGCCGGCACGTGAAACGTTTCAGCGATTTTGATTTTGGGAACCATTAGTGCCTTGTGAAAGTATAGGGAGCCGATGCTTTACTTGAGGTAGTCTTCCTTATCAACCTCAATACTGGCTATGCCGGCAGCGTTCAACGCGGAGGTTGACTCGACATCCCACTAGTAGAAAAAGGGCCTATTATCCCGGTTGGTAAGGGCCATTAGTCCCGGTTGGTGAACCGGGACTAAAGGGTCGGTACTAATGCCTCCCCCCTTTAGTCCCGGTTCTGGCTAAAGGCCGCGGCCACGTGGAGCTCCATCTTTAGTCCCGGTTGGTAACACCAACCGGGACTAAAGGAAATTTTATGATTTTTTTTTTGAATTTTTTTTAAATTTTTTTGTAATTTTTTTTATTTTTTTTTATTTTCAAATTTCTGAATTATTCTAACCTCTAATCTCTAATCAGCACCCCTCATCACTGCTCAATTTATCCTCTAATCTCTAATCACCCCTCATCATTTCAAATCATCTAATTTCCCAAACGGTCACCCATCCTCCCACTCCCCCAGTCTGAGCACGCTTAACTTTCGGGTTCTATTCTCCCTCGTTTCCAAGTCTGCACTTGTTGCTTAACTTTCGGGTTCTATTCTCCCTCGTTTTCAAGTCTGCACTTGTTGTTTTCCTGACAATAGTAAGATGTCAATCCTATTAACCCTCAGGAATTTTGCTTGAGCACGAAGTGACACATTTCACTGTTTGAGTTTGAAACTATTGTTTTAAAAAACAATAATTATTTAGAAAACAATAGTTATTTTGAAAAATTAGTTTGACCATTGTTTGACCATAGTTTGACCACAGTTTGACCAGATTTGGCCAAAATTCAAAATAACTGAAATAATTATTTAGTAACACTAATATTCTAGAATAATTAGTTTGACCATTGTTTGACCACAGTTTGACCATAGTTAGACCAGATTTGACCAAAATTCAAAATAACTGAAATAATTATTTAGTAACACTAATATTCCAGAATAATTAGTTTGACCATTGTTTGACCATTATTTGACCACAGTTGACCATAGTTAGAAATTTTTCGATTTTTTCCACTCTAGATCTTAAAAGCCCCGTAACTTTTTTTCTGTAAGGTTTTTGAGGATTTTGAAAATGTTTAACGGGTTCTCCCAGTTAAATTTGGATGTAACTTTTTGAGTAGATGATTTTTCATATAAAAAACTTTTTCATCCGAGTTAGTATGCAAAAGTTATGCCCATTTTTACAAATTCCAGAGAGATTTTGCAAATAAAGTCGAAATTCACATTTGCAAATTTTACCAATAACTAGACCACATATCACATGGGAAACTTATTTTCTTTTATTTTTTTTTGACATTTCCATCATTTTCTTTTATTTTTTTTAAAATTGAAAAGGCGATCGGGGGGGGGGGGGGTAGAGTTTGAAAATGGGACCTTTAATCCCGGTTCGTGGCACGAACCGGGACTAAAGGTCTCAACCCTATTAGCACCGGTTCGTGTCTCAAACCGGGACTAAAGGTCTAATCTTTAGTCCCGGTTTGAGGCATGAACCGGGACTAAAGGGCATCGCACCCTTTAGTCCCGGTTTGAGGCGCAAACCGGGACTAAAGGGCACAGGTGAACCGCGACTAATGCCTTAGCCGCATGAACCGGGACCAATGCTCACATTAGTCCCGGTTCATGATTGAACCGGGACTAATGTGGATATTGGCCCGGAACCATAGCCCTGTTTTCTACTAGTGTCCTTTTGCTGCATTCAACGCGGCGGTTGACTCGACATTCTTTTGTTCAAATATAACAAGATTCCTTTCCAATTCCAAATTTTCAACTCATAGTCGGGGTTCTCATCGGTCGATATCTTTACTCTATAGCTGTGATGGTAAACAACAAGAGAGAGACCTTAATCTGATACAAATTAAAGGATCAAAGATGTTGATAATGTCAACTATAGGGGGGGGGGGGGGTGGATGGGTGAATATGCGGCTACCAATTAAATTATTTCCGTAGTTACTTTTAGAGGCTAGTGCGAAAAAGTAAGTTCTCTAGAAATACAACTAGGTGATACAAACCTACATGATGTGTTGTAACAAGGTAGCAAGCTACACAAGGCAACACACAAGCACTACTATAGACACTAGACCACAACACTTATTTAGGGGCAATTAACTACCGGAAGAAATGCATGTTCAAGGGAAAATGAACTGTCGGGACATTAGTGTCTGCCGGTACAAGCATCTTCGGGCAGACAAACTGCCGGGAGAACTTGAGCAACAATAGCGGACACGCTGCCGGTACAATTTGGGGCCCATAATCTGCCGGGACATCTAGAAAACGGCCCATATACTACCGGGAACCTTCTTTGGCGCGAGACCAAAAAGTATCGGGCCAATGTGTGCACAAATACAATACATATGATGTAGAACAACTAATTAATATAATTGCCGGATTAGTGTTATTTCAACATGGTCATATAAGGGTCAATATAAAGCAATTGCAGTAGCAGGTCTCAACTGCCCCATAAAATCTTGTTTTTTGGTATGCAATCACATTAATGATAACATGTCAGGTAAATAACATATTAGAATATTTATGCCCCATTGCAGCACATGGGAAATTATCTAGTGTGACAATAAAAAAGACTATCAAGTGTTTAAGTAAACATAGAAACAAAACAGGCACCACAAACAAGCGACGGGAGAAGATAATTCAAGGACAAACTACTAGTTGGTACTTTGTACACTCTAGAGTTCTCCATTTCACCTAAACCTGAGAGTCTTGTACAATCTAGAAAAATTGTCAAGTCATTTGCTAGCTTAATACATAAAAAAAAGCAATTTCTAGGGTAATATATTAATATCAAAATGATACCCAATACGTCTGTAAGGACATGATATAAAGAGTTATTTAAGACATCAAGGATGCAGATGCGACAAAAACACACAAGTTAAGGTTTAATTCTAACATTAGAAAAAAAGATTTGTAATGATAATATTGGATAGAAAAAATATGTATGTAAATAAACATCAACATATTTGTATTTTTTGTATATCAATTAGAAACTATATTTAAGCACAAGATAATTTATGAGTAAATAAAAAAGTTCAATATAAATAGGTACGGTGATGTCTGGCGCAACATGATGGGCAGAGGGGGATTAACACCGGAATACATTCTCGACCCACAATTTATGACTTTCTGCCATTAGTGGATCGCATTGAAAGAAGATTATCCGCTTCCTCTTGCCTGTTGAACCAAGGGAGTCGGCTGCAGCTTTTGAAATCTGTTATTTGTTCCATGCCAATTTATTTTTTGTGCACTCTCTCATTACCTCAAGGCATTTTGAAGCAGATTGAACGTATCATGAGGCAGTGTTTGTGGAGGGGGAACTCTGAGGCACCGCGGCAATCTTTGGCGGCTTGGGATTTGGTCTGTCGGCCTAAGAATCGGGGAGGTCTGGGTGTGCTCGACCTAGGCATACAAAATGATGCCTTGTTGATCAAGCATCTCTTCAAATTTTTTAATAAGACGGATCTGCCCTGGGTTTCTCTCATATGGGACACATATTATGCTGCTTCACCACCCCAAGTCACTCAAAGCTGTGGTTCTTTTTGGTGGCGCGACGTTTTGAAGTTATATGACAATTTTTGTAAGGTGGCTGTCCCTCATGTGCGATCGGGGGATACGGTAGTTTTTTGGTTGGATCGTTGGCAGTTGAATAACTCAGTGGTTATCATGCAACATCAATTCCCGAGGCTCCACTCTTTTGTGATTGATGACACGCTTACCAACAAGGATGTGATGGCCTTGTCTGATCCAACGAGCAATTTCCACTTGCCTTTATCAGTTCAGGCCTTCAAGGAATTCAATCATTTGCTGGCTTTAATGCCCTTGATCAATCTGCATGAAGGGGAAAAGGATGTATGGAAATGGCCCTCGAAATCTGGTGCTTATCACTCAAGAATATACTATTTGTCATGTTTTTCTGAAATCGTGGTTGACCCCTTATTAGGCTGGATCTGGAAATGTTCTTGCACCCTAAAAATCAAAGTGTTTGGTTGGCTCCTATTGATGGATCGACTAAACACTAGGGACATGATGCAGCGAAGGCATTGGATTATTCAGGATGATACGTGTGCCATGTGTCTTTAAGCTATGCATGAAGATAGAGCCCACCTTTTCTTTGTTTGCAACTTCAGCCAACGTGTCTGCAATTACTTGGGCATATCATGGAGTGTTCGCCCAAACCAGACTACTTTTGAGATGGCTTGCAATGCTCGAAAGGATTTTGGCTGCCCTTTCTTTTCTGAGGTAGTCTTCACGGCTACTTGGAATATTTGGACACAAAGGAATGGGAAGATTTTCAGAAATGAGCTGCCTACTTTCAGATCTTGGAGGAGGAACTTTGTTCGTGATATTTCTCTGTTAGTTCATAGAATCAAGTGTAAATATAGGAATAGCCTAATTTCTTGGATAGCTTCCTTACCCTAATATCTCTTTGTAAGTAGCCTTTAACCCATAACCTTATTTCTTTTGTTTTTTGTAAGTCTTGTGCTACTTGGCTTTAATAAAGGACTGTGAGGTTGTTGCTTTGCAGTATATAGTCAAAAAAAAAACACCGGAATACATTATCTACCTGGTTTTTTCCGGCCGACGGTGGTGGGGGCCACAGGCGTCGTTTCGTTCATGAAGGCTCCGTCGTGGGATTCCTTTTCCTTCACGTTGCTTTGGGTGAAAACTTGATCTTTAAGATCAGGCGGTGGCGACAATCCGATGTCGTGCCCTTCTTGAAGGCACCGCCTTGGAGTCAATGCTCTGTGAGTGTCCCACTTCACTTCTTCTTGGCGGCTACTTCTCGGGGGGTCCTCGTCGGCTCCAAGTGGTTCTTTTTGGCTCATCTATAGTGTGCTTGGTGCTTGATTGAGTAGTGTGGTGGTGTGTCGGCACCCTTGTACCTTGCCTTGGGTGAGTGGGGTGCGTGTGTTGGTGTCGTGTTGTATCCGAATGTGTATATCTGGTCGTTGCTTTATATATAAATTGGGTGAAAGACTTTTTCGGTAAAAGAAGTGATGTGACGAGAAGGCTCCATTGAAAAAAAAGATGAGAATAACCATGAGAATCTGGAAAAACAAAAAAAAAATCCTTCAATATGGTTCTTTGAGGCTTCCGTGATGCCTTATTTAAACTGGTCATTGGATTGGCAGGTGTAGAATATTTATTACCGATCACTTGAGTAAATAAATTTAAAGAGTAGACTTCAATGCCTCAACTTGGATTCCATTAATCTATTTCTGAAGACCGAAGTAAGAGATTTTTTTTTTTTTGGTTGGTCTAATAAACAAATCAATTTTTGAAGTCCGAAGTAAGAGATTTTTTTTTGGTTGGTCTAATAAACAAATCTATTTCTGAAGTCCGAAGTAAGTGATTTTTTTTGGTTGGTCTAATAACCAAAAGGATTGGATCGAAGTGTAATGGATCTGGTGCAGGCTGCTAGGTTTTGCTGTTCAACTGCAAGTACTTACATCTGAACTTTGAGGCATGTCACTCAGCACAGTAACCAGACAAGCTCAGCAATCTCAAAGGAAACTTGAAAATAATTTTTTTTCTTATTCCATCCATTGTCGTCGCGTTAACCGAAATAAAAACGACATAAAGGAAAAAAGCAACGGAAATGCAAAGATGAGGAACAACGACTCTCAAGGATGGTTCAATGCATCCCCTGGATGCAGCATCTCAGCCTGGAACATCAGCAGCCTGGAAGTCATCAGCGATCAGTTGTCCTTGGTTGGGTAGGAGGCCATCTTGTTGATGCCGCAGAGGCCCTCGCCCTTGCCGGTGCCCCTCTTCATCCTGATGTACCCCTTCTCGCCCCACTTGCCGCCCCACGAGTTCTTCACGATGATGTAGTCGTGCCCCTTGCCCTTGTCCGACCCGTACCCGACCGCCGCCACGCCGTGATCCAGCTGCGCGCCGCACGGGCCGTCGAAAACCCCCTATACAGGAACCAAAAAAATGTTTCAGAATATACAAGTCGTTTCAAACATGCTTCAGAGCCAAATGTTCAGACAAAAAAAAGCAGTGCTGATTACCCCGCTGTAGAACTGGAAGTGCCTGCCGGAGGCCTCGATGGCGACGGAGACGGGCTGGTGTGCGAGCGCCTTGATCAGCGCCTGCTCGTCCTTGGCCGGCACGTCCTCGTAGCCGCTGATCGACACCACCGCCTCGGACTCGCTCTTCTTGCCGTCGCCGCAGCTGCCTTCCTCCATGAGGTACGGGTAGGCCTCCTCGGTGTGGAGCCCGCCGCTGGAGGCGATGTAGGAGAAGGCGTAGTCCATCATGCCGCCGTTGCAGCCGCTGTTGCCGTCCACGCTGCAGTCGATGAGCTCCTGCTCCGACAGCGCCGTCAGGTTGCCCGTCACGATGGCGTTGATCCCCTCCACCGCCGCCACCGTCGAGAAGGCCCAGCAGCTGCCGCACTGCCCCTGGTTCTTCACGTCCGTCACCGCGCCCTTCTTCCTCCAGTCCACCGCCTTGGGCAAGTCATGGGCAGACACGTCCTCGTACCTGAAGCTCCGGCTGCTGCTCCGGCGAGCCGGAGGAGGGCTGAGGCCGAGGTAGGCGGCCTTGAACTCGTCGTGGGTGAGGTCGGCGAACTCGTTGAGGCCCAGCCAGTAGCTGGTCACCTCCCGGTTGATCTCGTCGATGAGCTTCAGGTTGTCCTTGAACACCTCGAACCGGTGCAGCTTCTCCTCGAAGCTCGCGTACGCCTTCTGGTGCTTGGCCAGCCACTTCTCGAACAGCTCGATAAGCCTGTCATGAGACAACAGGTCCTCCTCGGAGTACCCGACGATGGAGAAGTCGCTGTTGCGAGCCACGCACACTCCGACACAGAGGAGAAGAACAGCAACCGAGAGCTTGGAAGCCATGACTGATACCTCGAATAATGGAAGTGTTGGTTGCAGGATGGAAGAAACAAGAGAGCATGCAATGTATTTGTAGCCTCAGTATCAGCATGCGGTTGAATTGCTTCAAAGCAAAGGCAATGGAGAAAAGAGAGATGAGCGCCTGCCATTGCCGTTGCCATTGAGTGTTTAAATTAAACCATGCCAAGGCTTTAAGCTTTGATCTCTGACGGCGAGACTTGGCTTCCAAGCATGTTTGTAATGCTGGGTGCAGAGCGAGCATCCCTTTCTGTCTGTGGTACCTGCAAAAAGTTCAGAGGAAACCTTATTGGTGCCTGTGAACCTCACTCAAAGCAAAAATCTTAGTGCATATTTCTGAAGTCTAAACTGAGAAAGAAACTGTACATAGGCAACCTGATGGGAGGATGAACTATCAGTGTCAAGAGATTGCCATGAGTCATTTTCCAGGTTAGTGCTTCTTGTCTGTCCTCAGCTAGCTGAACATAGTAAAGGAGCACAATTGTTTCTGTATCTGTTCACCAGATTGATTCAGAACAGTAGCTTGTTGCCTTCACTTTGAGAAAAAAGGGAGTACCTTTTTGAAAAGATGCAGGGGAATGTTACCTCCTGTGGTGGCCACACTTGCTACTTGGAGTAAAAGAGGGGCATCAACTTCATCATACTGTGCCATGTGCTCATTTCTCTTTTGCAGACCACACACAAAGTCAAAACAAGCCAGATCCAAGCAAAATAGTAAAGGTAATTTTCCTGTTGGCAGCTGAACCAACTGTAGACTTGATTTTATGAATTGTAACACAAATATATCTTTCTTACTTCATATACTTGGTTTTTGATTACAGGGTTGATAATTTTGGAAAGCAATGTTAGTAAAGCTTCTACTTGGCTCTATCCAAAGCTCCAGTAATTAGCTTACCGAGCATCTTGACAAGAGTAATACATAAGAAGTGGTACTTTATTCAGCGCACGGCATCACGATCAACATCACCAGAAATATTATCAGCTAAAGGCTCACTCCGAAGATACATAAGACGCAAAACTCTGATACTACAGAACTGTCATTCCAGAACATCACGAGAGAGTGAAACATAATGTTCAGTCTCAGCATATAACCATTCTACATAGCGATAATCAACATAGGTATCTCTGGATGGAGTTTGAAGCTAGCACCGCGGTAATGGATGGTGGCCCTTCATGTCGGCTTCTCGTAGCTGTTCTGGTCTCTGAACTCCGCCATCTTACTTTTGATGTAATCTCCCATATTAGGCTGGATAAACATGTGTGTGGGGTCAAGAATGTGCACGATGAACTTCTCCGATGCGGGCATTGACGCATTCATGTTAACAATGAACTGAGCCATCGGTATATCACTGGGAAACAAAAGAGATAAACCAGTGGATCAAGTAAGGTTGCAAAGTGATGGTCAAATGAATAAAACGGTGGATCCTGTTGGGATTTGCGAGCTTACCAGGAGATAAACAGCCCCTTGATTGCATTAACCATTTTTCCCGTGGTCGGTACAGTAGAATATTACCTGTTTGGCCAACAGAACAACCAAGTCATTTGGAGTAGTAATATTACTCAAACATTTACAAACAATCTGACACATATCATGTAAACAATGGTGTTTCTACGGTGGCAATGGGCAACACCATTCAGCCAGCAGCACAGAGAAAACAGGGGAATAAGGGGGATTATGAGGCTTCATGATGCAAAAAGGGGTCAAAACTAAATGGACTAAGAAGAGCAAAATGCCAAATCACAATGGTCAGTTGTCTGGCTTCTTCTCTTTATTTCTCTGAACACAAGTACCAACTGTCTACACCTACAGTTTGAATTGGGAGCATCAAAATGGAAAAGGCGAATCCAGCATGTGCCGGAGTTTAGGGGGAACATACACCCAATGCATGGGTAATGCAAATGTGTTACATCACATGGCAGATCTAAGTTAGCAATCTTTCAGAATAAACACACTGTTAATATTTCAATGGTACTATTTGGATAAGGCAGATAACTGAGTGAAAATTTGGATAAACTTGTAAAGGAACCGCACAGGCATCAAAAGTTAAATTGCCCCAGGCAATATCTGGTAGATCAGGATACACAGGATAAGCTGCAAAATCAGGCCATCCAGAGTAGATTTGTTGAATCGGGAAAAAATAAATTTAAAGGAAACTTGTAAGTATCAACCAAATATACACCAGAAAAGATCAGTTAAAGAGTGAAGTGAACAAGATTGAGAGTGATATCTAAAGATTCAGTTGAAGAGTGAAGTGAACAAGATCAGTTGAAAGGTCACACAGCAGGGGCTGTTGATATTTCAGTAGTACTATTTGGGTAAGGCAGCAGATTAGAAAGGTACATACAACTGATGTGGGATGGATGATTAGATGACTGAAGGAATAATGAGGATAACATGGCAATGAATTGCACAGACATGACGTTTGATTGCTCCCAGCAATATCTGGTACAGATGTTAAGTGACAAAATCACTATTTTCTACAGTACTTCAGAGCAAATTTACGAACCAGGAAAATGGCAGCAGAGGCAGAATACAAGTATCAGCCAAATTTAGAACCAAAAACGATCAGCGGAAGACCAAAGTGAATGTGGGATGTTAAGGCAGCAAATTAGACTAGTACATACAGCGGATGTGGGATGGATTAGATGATTGAACGAAAATTGTGGTATGTAAATGAATTGCACAGACATCAAAAGTTTGATCGCTCCCAGCAATATCTGGTACAGATGTTAAGCGACAAAATTACTATTTCCTACTTCAGAGCAAATTTATGAACCAGGAAAATGTCAGCAAAGGCAGAATACAGGTATGAACCAAATTTAGAAGCAAAAACGATCAGCAGAAGGGCAAAGTGAACAAGAGAACCAAAAGCGATGAGCAGAAGAGCAAAGTGAACAAGATCCAGAATGACATCTAAGTGAAGTGCATAACCATTATTAATTTATCTTCCCCAAACAATACTTGGCAGAATTAAGCAATCCAGTACTCCTATTTGTTTACAATGTCAATGAGTCTAGTCTTGAAAAGAAATACCAACTTCCAACTTGAGCTCTTTTATATATATACACTTCAGCTCCATATTTGGTTCAATAAAGCTGTTGATTTATAAAGTAGAGTACTTGACATAACAGGGGATTGCAGCTCATCTAGACGAAACGTAATATCGGCAGGGACATTGACCAAATCATTTTTTTTTCCAGCTTCGGATAATTCGATCTGGCCAATGCGCCCAGCAGATAATCCCAAATCTGCATACATAGATAGGCCCATTAATTTGCTTGCTTGATACGGAATCGATCACTGGTCTGAACCGCGATTACCTAGGGACGTGGTGAATAGGCAAAAACCTAGAGCACAGACTAGCATGGAGGTGGGTTCACGAACCTGGAGGAGGGGCCGCGGCGGCTGCGGCGGCGTCTTCTGGATGGATGGATGGATGGATGCAGCGGTTGCGGTGGAGGGGGAAACTGGGAGTCGGGTGATCTTGCGGGGAGGAAGACGGCCGGCGCTGCGCAGGGACACGGCTCGACGGCGGCGGAGTTCGAATCTGCTGCTCCGGGGTGCGCCGGGTTGGGAAACTTTGGGATCCCTCGGCAGGGGGGCGGTGGGAAGAAGAGGTAATGTGGATGCTGATGGGCCAGACGTATCTGACGAACAAGAAGGTACGTAGTAGGTCATGGGCAAACGCCCACGCGGCCCAATAACCTTATACGTACTACTTTTTACTGTTTTCCAAAAAAGAGTTATGAGTATGTTTTTAGAAATGTTGTTGAAACAGCTCAAGGAAATATGTTTGAAACAATTTTTAATATTGAATAATATATTCGCTTCGGCTAATAGTTTACGTTAGGGTTTTTAGTCCTCGCATGTGCCAGCTCTTCTTCTTTGAGTTTTTCTTCTAGGCTACAGTCCTCCTCGAGTTCATCCATCTAAATATAGTTGACGGAGCTCCGGCTTAGATTCCTGTCATCTCTTTTGGGCAACAAGCTTAGGCAATGCATCTCTCTCAACAAGTTTCTACCTTGTGCCTTGAACGGGATATAAGCCTCACACAATGAACGACATAACCGGCGCAAGCATTAACTCATTTTTTTTCCTGAGTATGCCTATTTTTTAGAAAAAAAAAATTACTTTAATAGATGGAAATATGTTTAAAACATTTTTCATCCGTCAAGAAAAAATTTAAGTATATTTTACATCTTGAAAGACTTGTTCATGTATATTAAGTATATTTTTCATGCTACTCTTGAAATATTTGGCATTTAGGCCAACAAAGGGGTGGGGGCGGCCGAAATGGACGGTGGTGTTCCAAGCTTTCATGGCGGCAGCAAGGCGGTGGAGGGGCTGGGGCGGCAGAAGGAGTTGGGGCAGCATCGTCCGGTGGCGAGAAGAATCAATCTATGCATGCCAAAGTTGACGGCCTCACGCATTGATCACTAGACCAAGCTCAGTTTTGTTGCTTGCTATCAGAAACAATGCTATTTGACCTTTTTTAGTACAACATTAACCTATAGTAGTATTATATAACCAGTATAAATTATTTGAAAAAAATAGAGCATAGATTTGAAAAAAAAATGAAAAATAAAAACAATGAATTTACAAAATTCAAAATTTTGAAAAGGTTAGTACCAATTGAAAATCGTTCATGAAAATGAAAAAGTTTCACAAATTTGAAAAAAGTTCACCGATTTTGCACAAAACTTCTGAAATTAAAAAAATGTTCATCGATTTTTAAAAATCATTGGTTTGAAAAAATTCATTGATTTTTAAAAAAGTTCTCAAATTTGAAAAAAGGTTCATTGAATTTGAAAAAATAATCACCAATATCATAAAATTTTCATGAATTTGAAGAACATTTCACGTATTTTGAAAAATAAGATCATGAATTTGGAATAAAATTGTGGATTCAAAAAAAGTTCACAAATTTGAAGAAAAGTACTCGGATTTGAATTTTTTTTCACAAATTTAAGAAAAGCTCACGATTTTTAGAAAAAGTTCAAGAATTTTAGAAATAAAATAAAATGAAAAAAGAAAGAAAAAATAGAAGAAAAATCGTCCAGAATAAAAACAAAACAAAACAAGGCTGTGTTTTCTTAGCTTTATTATATTTTTTTTAGGGAAGGCCATCCTGGCTAGATTTATTTAGTCATGAATAGCGATTACATTATTGGCAATTCCTCCTAATAAGAAGTTCGGAGGATCATTGACACAATAGCCAGAAAACCTATCTAAAAAACTGAATTTAGCTAGCTCATAAGTCACACTATTAGCTACCCTATTATAATACTTAAGACCTTCTCGACTAAGTTGGCCGTATCAAAACACTACGCATAAATTGCCGCCACAGAATCCCATCATTGTGAATGGCCCTTCCGCCCCAAGTTGAGCTGGCCTCGTCCATCCCTGGCGCGTTCATTGGTACGACTGGCCCGGCCCCTGACACACTTCAGACAGCGATCTCGACGCTCGACCTGTGCGATATCCTTTCATTGTGTGGCTAGCCGGGCATGCGGCCTCTCTTGCATGGTGGGACGCGTGGCTGACGGGCCAACCAACCGCTAGCACCTCGCCTTATCCTTTTGCGCAGGCTTCACATCCATTCGTTTTTCTCGCCATCAACGCGTGCGGCTGCGCTGCTTCCTCTCTCTTTCCCACACATCGATGGCCACCGTGCTCAAGCTAGATCAGGCGACTGCGGCGAGGGCAGTGGGGACTTCTTTGCTACAAGTAGTTGTCGGTTGCCGGTGCATGCTCAATGTCCTTGCAACTCCGGCGATCCCCGGCTATCTTCCCATGTCGCCAGTGGAAGATTTTCTCCTGTCTTCGATTTTGCTCACACAGTTTGTAGCTTTTTGAATCGCCGGTAGCAGCTTTTCGACTAAACTGGTAGAATCCTTTTTAAATCACCTCTAGTTCCAGTTTTCATCCAAATGGATGGTTTTTTGCATCTTTTTTTTTCCCAAAATCACCTGTTCCAGCTTCCCCAATCACTGGTTGAAGCTCTTTATTCAGCGGGTTGTAATTTTTTTGGATTTTCGGTCCAGTGCTGAAACCATTCAGGCCAGTGCTGGAACCACTAGTTGGGATGTTACAGGCAGGGGTATTTTTTGCTGGAACCATGTTCTTTTTTGCTGGAACCGGTCCCAATTTTTGCCACCACCTTGTGTTTGATTTTGCTGGAACCAGTATAAAAATTGCTACTAGTATCTTTTGATTTTGTTGTAACCGCATTATATTTTTTGCTGGAACCGCCTTTTTCATGGTAGTTTTTGTTGCTGAGATTTTTTGCTGGAACTGCCTTTAATTTTTGTTGGTACCATCTAAAATTTTGCTGCTACGGCGACGGCGACGAGATACATCTGTGTGTTTTGCTGGAACCAGAGATTTTGTTTTGCTTCTACCGACGGTTTCTTTTGTTGCCACCGGCGACGACCAGTTTTTTTATGAGTTTTTGTGTGTGTTGGAAACGGTCAATTTGACGGTGGGTGGTCGACCGGTCCAAAATTGGGCCGGGCGCGCCGGCGCAAATTACTGCCCTTAATTAAGGCGTTACCTCAACTATGAAGACCTCACATTATATTTAGGCATAAAGACACCCGTTACAGCTAGTAGTGTGTCTGTGTGTGTGTAACTCACCTGTAATGTACAGAAGGCAAAGAGAATATCAAACTCTATATAAGCATCCCTATGGCACTTGCTTATGGGTTCAGAACTTCTGTACTCTCAAACCCATACGCAAGAGCACTCTCTATGGAGAACAGGACTAGGGTTTTAACTCCACGCGTGGGGCCTAAACCTGTATACAATCTTGTGTTGTGTCACCCCCTACGTCTTGCTAGATCAGGTCTTGTTCCTCCCCCTCTATAGGTGTCGGATTCCAACCCCCGATAGGCGGCGTATCAGAGGAGCTAGGGTTTGTGTGGGAAGAAAGGAGAGAGAGGGAGGAGATGGAGAAGCAAAGCAGGCCCGTCGCCGCCAAACCACACCTGAGCTTTGCCCAATGGAGACAACCGGTGGCGCCGAGGGAAGGGGTGCGGGAGAGGGTGGCCGGCGCCGGAGAAGGACGTTCGCCCGTGTCGCCGCTAGGGGACTGCACGGAGCAGGAGAAGCTTCTGGTGCTGCTAACGGTGTTAACAAGTCAAGAAGCTCCTATGTAGGCATAATCATTGGTGGCTTTTGTGTGTCTTCCCTGCTGAAAAGAAAAGCCAGCGCACCCGATCGAGGAACCAAATCACACAGATGCCAAAAGTTGGATGCCATCAGCAACGCCGGGTCTGCCCTCTCCATTGCGCTATCTGCTTACAAACTACTCCAGTAGTTGGATGCTCAAAGTATGGATGGAGCTAGCTGTGCGCTATACTCCTATCCCTTAATATAAGTATACAAACCTGTAACACAGCCAAGCCTACTCTAGTTGAGATGGTATGCTGAAGACCAAGTCTAGTTCTTAATACTTGTTACAAGTCTCCTTCATTTGTAAATTGGCCGCCTATTGTGTTTGTTCTTTGTAGTACACGATCATGGATGAAGTACACATAATCTATCTTCCCAATGACCTGGAGGGTGGAACAGCACATGAGCGAGCGATGCTATGCTCCAAATTGTGAACGACCTGGTAAGTGCGCTTTCTTATCTACAGTCAAACAGTGACTTGGGGCCTGGGATTTTTTTTCCTTCTCAATTTTTGAAAAAGGAATCTTCGTCCAAAATCTCTTGCCGTTCTAGAGCACGGGGACGGGAAGGGACCCGATTGCGTTTTATGGATCCGATCGCTTTTCTAAAAAGATTACAGGGGCTCAATTGCTTGTTTTAATAAAAGACACTGACATGTGGGCCCTATATGTCAGTTAGCGGTCAAACAAACGGTCCACCAGATGGTTCCTTTAGATGCGGGCCCGACATGTCATAAACGCGATCAATTGTTAAGCACTCGGCTATTTGAGTTTTTGAAACAGTTAACGCCTGACTTGGTAGTTATCAACGAAAAAATAAAATTTGGTAGTTTTTTGATACCCTAACCTGGAAAGTAGTAGTTTTATGCTATTTATTCCAAGAATTAAGACGATTGTGAGGTTGGCGGCGTAGCCGTGGTGCTGCTCAGCAGGGAGGTCCGCTGGTGTCTATGGACTATGGCTCAGCGGCGGTCTTCTCACGTACGAGCCGGTGCCCTAGGCCTACAGCTACGGCAATGGCGGCGAAACTGGTAACTGTTTCCAGTTTAAAGTTTGACATACGGCCCCAACATGGGGCCTAGCGGCCATCAGCTCGGCTTGCCGCCCCATTCTCAATTGCAAGCACCGACGCGGGGGCGAGACCTTATAGGTTAATCAATCATATTTTACCCGAGTAAAGGCACGCTCCGCGTGATGGCTCCTGCGACCCCGCGCCTACCGGCGGCGGCGCCCAATTGATCTCCTTCCTCCGGCCACCATTCCAGCCGGCGAGACCAGATCCGGGATGCTCTCCGCGTCCTCTCTCAGCTGCACTCCTTCTCCCCTCCAGGCTCTCGCTGAGCTGCCCATGGCCCTCGCGTCCGCGTCGTCGTCTCCGGCTCCGTCGGCCGCCACACTGGCCGCGGCTGCACTTGCCGCCCGCAGGGCCGCCCCGGCAGCTGGTGGCCGTATGTCCCGCGCTGGACTCCCGCCGAGGCCGGATGTGGTAGCATCTCCGACGGCGCAATCCGGCTTGCGCTCCCTGCTGAGCCCCCAGCCGGCCGGCGTCGCCGCGTTGTCCGCCCTTGACATCGCGCATGCTGCTCCAGATCGTGCCCCTGGCCTGCTGGATGGAGGGCTTGGGTGTCTTCCGTCCCCGGCCTCTGCTGACGCTGCTCTTGCCAGCGCCGCGCCGTCAACCCCGTCTGCTGCTGTGGTACCGACGGCGGCCACTCCAGCACCACCAGCCGTCGCCCTTGCTGCCCTGGCCGCGGTTTCCTCTGCTGGCGCCTCTGCCGGCTTGCTGCTGTCGCCCCCATCGTCGGGCCCTGTTTAGACGGATCTTGAAACAGAAGCTCTGTTGCACCCCTCCTACGGGCAGCCCTGCCCAGATGGATGAAGTGGCTCCTCGATCGCTGCTTCGCCTTTGCCGGTCGTGCGGTGCTCGTGATGAATGTGGCGGCAGGAGTGCAGGGAGCTCCCAATGCTCTGGCAGAGGCACCAGAGAAGTTGGGCTCTCCTCTGCTTGGTTCATCTTCAGTGTCGGCATGCAACGGCCTCTCTGCTGCCACCGCCGATGTTGTAGCCGAGGCGGGTTGGGTGCGTGTGGGTCCGGGGCGACGTTCCGGCCGACGCGCTCCCCCTGAGCCGTCGAGGGAAGGTCTCGAGCGTAGCCTCGCCTTCAAGCGTTGGGCTCGAGGAAGGTGCTTCGTTGCCTCGGCGTGGCCACCAAGTCGGTGCATGCCGTGAGCCATTCAGATGCATTAGCCGTCGCCGCCTGGTCATCGGGAGAGGTTACGTCGTGCTCGCTCTTGATTGCTTGCGATCGCTCTCCGGTCACTCGCGGTGGCTCTCCGGTCATTTGTGCTCCTCGTCAACGGAGCTGCTCCCCGTCCGTCCAGCCTTGTCCTTCGCTGGCCAGGAGTTGGGCTGAGGTTGTGGGCCACTCGTCGTTGCGTATGCCGGTGCCTCCAAGGTCCCAATTTGGGTGTTGCAAGGATTCCAATGTCTGCACCTCTTTGGTCTCTGCTTTGGAGTCGCAGCTTGCCCTGCTGCGCACGAAGCTCCTTCAGGAGGTTGAGCTGCTCAAGACCGAGCTTAGCGACGCTCTAGCCAAGTTTGAGGTTGCGTCGGTTGTGCCTTTGCTGCCTGAGCTCCAGGTTGGTTCCATTGATGAGGATGCTGAAAGTTGCTTTGGAGATTTTTCTCCTCGTGCTCTGCATGTGACGCCGCTTGTTCGTGGGAGTGCCGTTGTCACCGAGGTCGTAGCTCGATTCTGCAGATTATGCCCGAGTTGCAGGAGCTTTGTGGGAATCATCCATGGTGTTACCGATGGAGTTGAGCTCATTGGAGTCCTTGGTGGTGGCCATGACACCTTCACTACCACCGTCGAGTCCTGTCGGCCGCCCGCCATTACGGGCTGTGGAGACTTGGTTGGTTCTGTCAATGCCTTATCTATGGCCATTGTGCATGTGGCGTCTTTGAGTGGCGAGGTTGATGAGATAGGTGTGTTGGCACCTAACTCTGAGGCTCTACCATGTGTGCAACTGGAGACGCTTGAGTCCATTGTGCCAGTGCTACCTGTGACTGATGATGTTGAGGCGGTTGGTGCGTTGGCGCCTGATCCTTCGGAGCCCAACCAGCCGCTCGCCTCTGTGGGGCGTCGAGGTTCCGATGTTGCAGTCACCCACTCGCATGTGACCGTTGGGCAGGTTTACGTGCGTGAGAAGTTCAATGAGATTCTCTTGAGATAGAGCTTCACGACTTGCTCAAACATTTGGAGAGGTGAGCCCTGGATCCGCAAGGCGATTGTGGAGGAGGCTCTCAGGAGCAAAGGAAAGTAGAGTTAGGCCACAGGAAAGTCGTCAGAAGCTGCTTGATGGACGGTTACCGCCTCTTGGGTTGTCCTTATGGTCCGGCTTGTCTTCATGGATTTGGTGATGCTCGTGGTCTTGACGAGTTACTCTCGTTGGGGTGTCTTTGTGATGTAGCAGTGCACGGGTTGGTGGATGTTAGGTGTTGGGTATGGTGGTCACTCTGTGAGTAGTTCACGTGTGGTTGGTCTGTATCGGTTTTCGCCCGGTTTTCCGTTAATTAAATGGGCAATTCTCTTCTGCTTAATTAATCGATGAGGCAAATCTTTTGCCTCCGTTTTGAAAATTTATTTTTGGAAAATCCGCGCCCAGCCCGAGACGGTAACCAACAGGACACCTTAGTTGTTGTGACTTTTATGGCGGCTGCTAGGGATCATTCGGATGATTCCAACCAAAATTAAACCGCTTGCCGAGCCATCCGATTAAACTGAAACTAGCCGTCAGATCCCTGGCCCTGGGTGTCTACGCGGCCGCTGCTGTACCACGTGATTTTGATGGCCCACACACAAAAGCTCTTTCTGTGCTGGACTCCCTGTGCATAACCTGCCCACAACAGGGTCTCGTTGGTTCTTGAAATGGAAGTACAAACTTGCTTATACCTCTGCAACAGTACCGGTGAGCTTTGTAGCAAAGACGGCTAGCCCTTGTAGTGCGACACTTTCCCAGATTTTAGCAGCGACGGCGAGCTTTGCAGCGGGGGTAACCGGTCTTTGGAGCGTCACACATCCCATTTTGTTGTAGGGATGTCCATCTCCTCGCAGCATGGCACGTCGGCCTTTGCATCCGTTTTGTCTGCCCTTCTAGTGTTGCGCATCAAGGCTTGAGACAACGATAGTGGGCTTTGTTGCAGCGGTGGTCGGTTCTAACAACATTGCGCGTCATAGCCTGCAGCAGGGACGGCCACCCCTTGCAGTATGGCAAGTCGCTGGATTGCACTATTTTGGCGGTGTGTCTCATGCTCTTATCTTATAGTTCCCTCATTGGCTACCTCCGCCTCGCAGCACATGTGGTCGCTACTCACAAAAATGCCTCACAACATCTCGGACACTCTAGTAGCACTGACTTGCAGCATCTGCGGCGCTCCAGTGCTACTAGAGTGTCGCTCCCGTAGCCTGGCTCACAACACCAACTTGTAGCACGGCATGTAACATGGTGGCACTTCTTGCATAACGATGCCCCTGCCGCATCGGCTTCACCCCACGACACCAACGTGTGGTGATGCTGCGATGGCGGCGCAACGCCGACGATGTTGCCCGAAGATATTGGCAACACCGATGATGTTGCGGTGGAATCGTGCAACAAGGATTTTGTTGTGTACCGTCAAATGCATTTGTTATGACGTTGCGACGTGTCATGATAACTGCAACGGGATGATGTTGCGTAGAGGCGAATGCAATGGCGTTGGCGCTACCGCCTGGTCTAGGACGCAGCAATGACAGTGACTACCGTAAACAATGGTGATGTCGCAATGGAGACGACAACAACACCAGCTTGTAGCATGCCATGCAACACAGTGGCACTCCTTGCAGCCTGCCGATGCCCCCGCCGCATCGGCGTCACCAAACTACATCAACGTGGGGGTGATGCTGCAATGGTGGCGCAACGCCGACAATGGTTGTGTAATGAAAACCACACCATCGACGATGTTGTGTGTCGACTACTACAATGTCGACGATGTTGCCCGGCAACGATGGCAACACAGATGATGTTGCGGTGGCGTCGTGCAACAAGGATTTTGTTGCATAGCAACGAATGCAACTGTTATGACGTTGCGATGTGTCATGACAACTACAACATAATGATGATGTCTAGCGGCGAATGCAATGACGGTGACGCTGCCAACGGGTCTAGGACGCAGCAATGAGAGTGACTACCACAAACAGTTGTGATGCCGCGCTGGAGACGACCGCAACAGCGGAAATGTTGCAATGGCGCGGCGTTGCCACCCACCGGCCACATGAGGCAGATCTAACGGTTTGTGCAAAAATTAGTCAACTAACTCATAGCTCCGACCAAAAAGAAAAACAACGTGAGTACTGGTTGTTGTTTTATGCTTGCATACACTAGTAGAAAAAGGCCCATTTGTCCCAGTTCATAAGGCCCATTTGTCCCGGTTCCCGAACCGGGACTAAAGTGCCGGTACTAAAGCCCAATATATTTAGTCCCGGTTCGCCTATGAATCGGGACAAATGGGTCTCCACGTGGCCGCTGCGGCTTGTCCAGGCAGGAGGGCCTTTAGTCCCGGTTGGTAGCACCAACCGGGACCAAAAGGCATCCACGCGTCAGCAGTTCAGGGGCGGGGGTGTGTGTTTTGTTTTTTGAATGAGGGGGGGGGGGGGGGGGTTGGGGTTTTTGTAGGGTTAATTTAGGTGTTTCATATATTGTGTTAGCTAGCTAATAGAGAGAAGTGTCCTCTCTTATCTCCGTGCTTGGTCGACACTACGTACTATACGTATAGAGAGGACTCGACACGCTAGCTAGCTAGTAAGCAAATGAAGGAAACCACTAAGTACAGAAGACCATCATGAACATATACAGAGAGAAGTGACCGACCTCTCCTTCTCCGAGATATTGGTCGAACAACAAGTTTTCATATATCTATCCGACGCTACTGGCTACATATATACAATATAAGATCTCTTACAATCCCCTAACATCTGAACTCAAGTTCCACATGGTATTCTCCGTCTTTATCGATGACGTGGTAAAGAAAGAATCCCACCAATTCCTCTTGAATTGCTCGTATGCGATCTTGTGGTAAGAGTTCATCCCGCATCTGAAACATCTAATTTGAAGAAGGGGGTCAATACATATATATGAATGAAACTCAACACAAATGATGGTAATAAAATAAAATTGTGAATATTATTGCTTATGCACTTCATATTTTTTTTAGAGTAGCCCCGTTCACAGGTCGTGTGACGGATGAACTCGCAAATGTAGTATCCATAGTCATTATTCCCGGGTTCCTGCCACAACCACTTTACAAGAAATAGAGGTCAATCAAACTGGTAAGCAAGCATGCTAAATGGCATTGATGGAACTAGCTAGAATCAATGGGAGATGCGTGAAACTAGCTAGTAGTACTCACTTTCGGGTGTTTAAATCGCAGCTCCCCTGGCAGTCCCGGAGCTTCTGCGGTGAACTTTTCCCAAACCCTGTCAAACAAAGAAAACAATTACTTGATATCAGGAAATGAACAAAGTTGCCGATATGGTGCGATAATGATCGATTGAACTTACTTCTCGAGCATTTTAGTCATGGTCGCATACTCCTCTGGATCTTTTCGTCTCGAGTCTATGACGGTTACTAGTCCCTACCCAAGTTTAATCTCTAGCAGAATAAAGTGGAAGTTGTGCATGCATGCATAACTCATCAATTACATTACTATAACCTCGAGTAATAAGGGAAACCGAATATGCACAAGACAGTAACACTCACTTGAATTCGAAAGGAAAGTGTATTGTATCTTTGTTTTGATTTCGAAGTAACGATCGTAGCAAGTTGGCCTCGTTTTGTTTGGCATCATGTTTGACATTTCATTCATCTATGAGATTTGTGTTAATGAACCCAATATCACCGATTTGTCTCTTCTTGCATTCGGCGATCTTCAATCTGCATAATATAGTGAGGATAATTATATATGCATGCAATGAAAGAGCTGAGCTATATATAGAGACTTAATTGCAGAAGTAGTACTTACAGACAGTAGCAAGTGATGATTACTTTGTCGAGGGCCTTTTGATTGAAAAACTGGAAGAACTCCTCATATGGAACAGACAACAGATCAATTCCAACGAGGTCGTGCTCCTCTTTAACTCTCAGCGTCAAAGTATCCTTCCCAAACTTGCTGCAGATGTCCATGTACCAATCATGGAATCTTCGCATCATCATTATTAGAGGAGGATGACCAGGTTTGACGAGAGGCTTCACGTGCCGGTATTTGAATGTGTCCACCTCCGTTGTATCAAAAAGTGCATCGTCGGGCATGTAATCTCCAGGATTGGTACCGGGCACCATCCCCGGAAGATTAGCGACGATATAGCTAGACACCTTGAGCGGGGGACACGATTGCTTCGCTTGTTCGCCGAGCTGGGGATTTTTTCCCACTTCTTCGTTCTTCTAACCTTCGATCACCTCAAGTACTTCCCGACCGCTCCGCTTCCTTATATGTCCTTTCAATAATGCGGTCATGGTCGGTTTGCGGTGGAGGCGGTGGTGCTTGCTTCAGGGCATCCAAAGTGTGCTTCACTTTCATTGGATCTATCTTCTCCTCCGGAGGTGGATGTTTCTTAACTTTTTGCGTTTCAAAGAAGTCCTTCACTTGGGCTTCACGGATCTTCTTGTTTTCCTCCTCGCTCATCTCGTATGGTAACTTCTCCAGAGGCTTGAGAGAAGGACCGAATCTGTATTGACTCTCGCCTCTGGCTGTACTGCTAGACGCCGAAGCGGCTGCGACTGTCTTCTTCCGTTGCTTACGAGGCGGAGAAGAAGGAGGCGGAGTGCTACGACGCACCGGAGCAGCGGCGTCTGTGTTCCGCCGTCGCCGACGAGGTGAAGGAGGAGGCGGGCTGCTCGGACACGCCGGAGCAGGCGGAGAAAGAGGCGGAGTACTGCCACCCTCATGCGCCGGAGCAGGAGGCGGAGTGCCCTGATCACTCGCCGGAGGAGGAGGAGGAGGTGGAGGAGGCGGAGTGCCCAACTGACTCGTCGGAGGTGTGAAGTTCAGAAGCTTGATGTGCTCCTTCCGCCATAGACATGGAGTCTTCAGAGCAAGACCCAGCTGAGTCTCCCCTTCACCTGTAGGGTGGTCAAGCCGGAGCTCCTCAAATCCATCCGTTATTTCATCCACCATCACAACAGCATAGCCTTGTGGAATCGAAAGATAGTGAAACGTTGCGTCTGGTTCAGGAGGAAACACGGAGCCGACAGCCGCCTTGACTCTGTGATAAGCTGGCACTGGTGTGACTCCGTGAAAGGACATGCGGTGCCCCCATGTGTGGTTTTGGTAATTGATGATATTCTCTATGGACTAATGGTTGCATTGAGTTATATTTGAAGGATTTGTCCATAGGCATTTCTTGAAGTCCATGTGTTGGTTTCAAGGAGTTTATGTGTTGACCAAGGTGCTATTAAGGAATTATCCAAAGATTGGTCATGTGAGTGTTGAGCTTATTGCAAGCATGTCTTGAAGAAGAAGATTGTGTGATCATTCATGTTTACCTTCAAGACATCATCCAAACGAAGAGAGTTGGAAAGAATCAAGGTTGATCAAGACTAAGTCAAGAGTGAATCAAGTTGATCAACTCACAAAGCGTAGAAGATGTACCGAGAGGGATCAAGTGATCCCATGGTATGGTAAGCATTTTCCATTACGCTTTGTGTACTAACCCATGGTCTTCGTGAGAGTTCTTTGTGGGGTTAGGTTGCGGTGTGCAAGTTCAAGTGATGCATCACGAAGAGATCAAGTGCTTGAAGCTTGCCGTCCATTTGGTGACAATGGACTTGTGAAGATGTGCGGAAGAGTGGCTCACCCATAGTGGAGTATGGGGAGCAATCAACTTGTCTTCTTGAGCCAACGCAATCAAGAAAGGTGGTCCAACTTGAGGGAGTCAAGATCGTCATCATCTAGCTCAAGTGGACCATGTGCAAGGCAAAGGTTTGCCCTTGATAGGTTTTCTATTTTACCGGTCTCATGGTAGTTGTGGAAGACCGGGTTATAGGATCGCTTGCCGTACTATCAAGGGGGCTCTCGATGAGTTGCTTGATCGTATCGTTCGTAGAGAGCTCAAACCATTGCATCCTTGCATCATCTTTTTGGTTCTTGTTTGGTTCTTCTCCTTGTGAGATTTGGAGCTTATGGTCATTTTTATGGCAAGCTCGAGTTCATCGAAAACGGAGTTCTCATGCATCTTCTATGATGTTTTCGATGTTGGAGGGTATGCCGGTTCTTCTCGGTTGGAGGTTTCACTCCTTTGTTTGCTAAGCATACCTTCCCTGCCGGTTCTTCTCGGTTGGAGGTTTCACTCCGCTGTTTTGATGCTACTCGTTGTCTTGTTTCAAACAAGCTTGAGTTTGCTCAATTCGGAGCTCATATGAAGAAGTTATGGCAGTTCTGGTTTTCCTTGGAGTATTCTGTGTTTTCAAGGTTGGTGCCGGTAGTAGTACCGTGCCCTCGGTAGTAGTACCGAAGCTCCCCAATGATAGTACCGCTCTCGGGAAGTAATGCCGCTCAAAGCGGTAATGTACCGCTCTCGAGCAGTAGTACCGCTTGGGAGTTTCGCCGTAGTACCATTGTCTTGTCTGGGCTACTTCGCCTCGATTCTCGAACGGTGTTTTCTCGTGTCGGGTTTTTGCGGCACTAGGCGGCGATAAGCGGTAGTACCGCTCTGGCGGTAATGCCGCTCTACTCAGCGGTAGTACCGCTCTGGGGCCGATGGCAGTCTTTCTCTTCATAGCAGTAGTACTGCTGGATAGGAGCGGTAGTACCGCCCTCGGTAGTACCGCCCTTCCCTAGCGATAGTACCGCTCTGTCTTGAGGATTTTCGATTGGGGTAACGGTTGGATTTTTCCCTCCTATAAAGGGGTCTTCTTCCCCATTGAACCTTATCCCTTTGAGCTCGTGTTCTTCCCCATTGTTGACCTTCTCCGAGCTTGCTATCTCTCAATCCCTCCATGGTTTCTTGCTAGTTTTTGGGGAAAAGAGAGAGGAGATCTAGATCCACATTTCCACCAATCACTTTCTCCTCTATGTGAGGGGAACCCCTTGGATCTAGTTCTTGGAGTTCTTGGTGTTCTCCTTCTTGTTCTTCCTCTCATTTTCCTCCCTAGCATTAGTTGCTTTGGTGGGATTTGAGAGAGAAGGACTTGGGCACTCGTGTGCCCTTTCCATTGCATTTGGTGCATCGGTTTGAGTTCTCCACGGTGATACGTGGAAGTTACAAGTTGAGAAGCTTATTACTCTTGGGTGCTTGGTGCCCTTGAGCTTGTTCCTCTTGGGTGCTTGGGCGCCCTAGGCAGTTGGTAGTGTTCAGAGCTCAATCATTGTGGTGTAAAGCTCCGGGCAAGCGTCGGGATCTCCAATTAGGTTGTGGAGATCGCCCCGAGCAATTTGACGGGTTCGGTGACCGCCCCCAAGGGTTGCCAAAGTGTACGGGTTCGGTGACCGCCCCAAGGGTTGCCATTTGTACTGGTTCGGTGACCGCCTCAAGGGCCCCTTAGTGGAATCACGGCATCTTGCATTGTGCGAGGCGTGAGGAGATTACGGTGGCCCTAGTGGCTTCTTGGGGAGCATTGTGCCTCCACACCACTCCAAGCGGAGATTAGCATCCGCAAGGGTGTGAACTTCGGGATACATAAATCGTCTCCGCGTGCCTCGGTTATCTCTTACCGAGCCCCTTTACTTATGCACTTTACTTTGTGATAGCCATATTGTTCTTTGTCATATATCTTGCTATCACATAGTTGTTTATCTTGCTTAGCATAAGTTGTTGGTGCACATAGGTGAGCCTAGTTGTTTTAGGTTTTGTGCTTGACAAATTAACCGTTAGGTTTATTCCGCATTTGTTCAAGCCTAAACCGTAATTATTTTAAAGCGCCTATTCACCCCCCCCCCCCTCTAGGCGACATCCTCGATCTTTCACTCCGTGATAGCATCCACGCGGTAGCTAGGACCCGTGAAGTCAGGCTGCTGAACGAGCTCGGTGGAAGCCACGCCGCTTCTCCGCTGAGATGGCGGGGTAACTTCTGGGGTAGCTTGGGCAGGATCTCGCTGGTTCTCAACAGCTTGTCGTTCCTCTAGATTTAGTACCCTTTCCTGAAGCTTCTGAAGTTCGCTCAGCTCCACTTTTCTCCTCCTCTCTTGGGTTTTGTAGCCGCCTATGTTGGGAAACCCAACCTTCCACGCAACGGAGCCTGGCGTGCCTCGTGTTCGTCCAGGGTGCTCAGAATTCCCGATGGCCTGTGTGAGCTCGTCGTTCTCTCTATCGGGAACAAACGTCCCTTCCTGCGCTGCCTTGATTGCTGCCTGAAGCTTCATGATGGGTGTTGCAAGTTGCTCGTCCATCCAACAGCACTTCCCTATTTCAGGGTCCAAAGTTCCCCCAACCCCGAAGAACCAAGTCCTTGAATGTTCCGGCCAGTGCAATGTCTCTGGTTCGAGCCCTTTAGCAATCAGGTCTCTCTCAGCCTTGTCCCACAACGGCTGGGCTTTGAGGTAGCCACCTGACACTACTGGAATTAGCTACTTTGCCATCTACCAGCTCTTTGCCGTCAGCTAGCAGACGACAAAGAAGCTCTCTGCCATGAGCTACCCGAAAGCAGACGGCAAAGAACTGGCTGATGGCAAAGACTTTCTTTGCCGTTCGCCGCTGTAGGCAAAGGACTCTTTGCCGTCCGCCATAAAAAGCAGACGGCAAAGGACCTGTTTGCCGACCACATCTTCTTGCCCTCTTTCTTGCCGTCACGCGGCAGCAAAGCTCTTCTTCATCCGCCGTCCGTGCCTTTGCCGTCCGCCGTGGCAGACGGCAAAATACTGGATTCCTGTAGTGTGACCCCGTGCGATGGTGATGCTCCTTCTTTGTAGCTGATAACCCACAAGTGTAGGGGATCGCAACAGCTTTCGAGGATAGAGTATTCAACCCAAATTTATTGATTCGGCACAAGGGGAGCCAAAGAATATTCTTAAGTATTAGCAGTTGAGTTGTCAATTCAACCACACCTGGATAACTTAGTATCTGCAGCAAAAGTATTTAGTAGCAAAGTAGCATGATAGTAATGGTAACAGTGGCAAAAGTAAAGATAATAGTTTTGTAGGAATTGTAACAGTAGCAACGGAAAAGTAAATAAGCAAAACACAAGATGTGAAAAGCTCATAGGCATTGGATTAGTGATGGATGATTATGTTGGATGCGATTCCTCATGTAATAGCTATAACATAGGGTGACACAGAACTAGCTCCAATTCATCAATGTAATGTAGGCATGTATTCCGAATATAGTCATACGTGCTTATGGAAAAGAACTTGCATGACATCTTTTGTCCTACCCTCCCGTGGCAGCGGGGTCCTAGTGGAAACTAAGGGATATTAAGGCCTCCTTTTAATAGAGAACCGGAACAAATCATTAGCACATAGTGAATACATGAACTCCTCAAACTATGATCATCACCGAGAAGTATCCCGATTATTGTCACTTCGGGGTTGTCGGATCATAACACATAATAGATGACTATAGACTTGCAAGATAGGATCAAGAACTCACATATATTCATGAAAACATAATAGGTTCAGATCTGAAACCATGGCACTCGGGCCCTAGTGACAAGCATTAAGCATAGCAAAGTCATAGCAACATCAATCTCGAACATAGTGGATACTAGGGATCAAACCCTAACAAAACTAACTTGATTACATGGTAAATCTCATCCAACCCATCACCGCCCAAAGCAAGCCTACGATGGAAGTACTCACGCACGGCGGTGAGCATCATGAAATTGGTGATGGAGGATGGTTGATGATGACGACGGCGACGAATCCCCCTCTCCGGAGCCCCGAACGGACTCCAGACCAGCCCTCTCGAAAGAGACTAGGGCTTGGCGGCGGCTCCGTATCGTAAAACGCGATGAAACTTTCTCTCTTATTTTTTTTCTCTGTGAAACGGAATATATGGAGTTGGAGTTGAGGTCGGTGGAGCGTCAGGGGCAGGGTGTGGCCCCCCTGGTCTTGATTCTTTTGCCAGTATTTTTTATATTGTCCAAAACTTATCTCCGTGGATTTTCAGGTCATTCCGAGAACTTTTTTTTTCTACACATAAAACAACATTGTCGGTGTCAAAACCGGCGGATCTCGGGTAGGGGGTCCCGAACTGTGCGTCTAGGCGGATGGTAACAGGAGACAAGGGACACGATGTTTTACCCAGGTTCGGGCCCTCTTGATGGAGGTAAAACCGTACGTCCTGCTTGATTAATATTGATGATGTGTGTTACAAGAGTGGGTCTACCACGAGATCAAGGAGGCTAAACCCTGGAAGCTAGCCTATGGTATGATTGTTGTTCGTCCTATGGACTAAAGCCATCCGGTTTATATAGACACCGGAGAGGGCTAGGGTTACACAAAGTCGGTTACAATGGTAGGAGATCTACATATCCGTATCGCCAAGCTTGCCTTCCACGCCAAGGAAAGTCCCATCCGGACACGGGACGAAGTCTTCAATCTTGTATCTTCATAGTCTTGGAGTCCGACCGATCATGATAGTTCGGCTGTACGGACACCCCCTAGTCCGGAACTCCCTCAGTAGCCCCTGAACCAGGCTTCAATGACGACGAGTCTGGCGCGCATGTTGTCTTCGGCATTGCAAGGCGGGTTCTTCCCCCAAATAATTTATAGAAGATTGTGAACACCAGGATAGTGTCCGGCTCTGCAAAAAATAAATTCCACGTACCACCATAGAGAGAATAATATTACACAAGTTCAATCCGCTGACGTATTCTGTGGCGTGACGTCACACCACTACCAAGCCTTTACTCGAATTGTTTTTAATGTACCACCTCGGTAGCGTTTAGCGAAAGCGGTTTCCTTGGCACGTCTTGTCGAGCGAGATCGTGTTCCCCTTATTCCGGGATTCCCATCAATACGGACGTGGGTAACCCAACCGCGCCATTGATTGCGGCGCTTAGGAGATAAGCGAGTTTTACCAGGCCAGTGGGGACACATGTTTTTGTCCGCCCATATAAGGGGATAAAGATCCAACCCTTTTACCTGCGCCTTCTTCCTCCTTGGCTTATCCATCTCCGCGAACTCAAGCTCCAGCGCCCAAGTCCGCACTTCTCACCTCAACCTTCTCCAACTATGTCCGGAGCGGGAGGCAAGTGGATGGCCTCCTCCGTCACGGAGGGGCAGATCCAGAAGCTGCGCAACGCCGGATATTTGTCCAGCAACATCGCGCACCGGCTCCCCGACGAGGGGGAGCTCATCCCCACCCCCAGGCCCCATGAGAGGGTAGTATTTCTTCCCCATTTCCTCCGCGGACTGGGCTTCCCACTTCATCCCTTTGTCCGGGGGCTCATGTTCTACTACGGCCTGGATTTCCACGATCTGGCCCCGAATTTCATCCTCCACATCTCGGCGTTTATAAATCGGCGTGCGAAACCTTCCTCTGCATGCAGCCCCACTTCACTTGTGGCTCAAGACCTTGAGTGTCAAGCCGAAGGTTGTGAAGGGCAGCCAAGCGGAGTGCGGAGGCGCCATGGTGGGCAGGATGTCCCACGTTACTTGGTTGGAGGGCACCTTTGTGGAAACCATTAAGGGGTGGCAATCGGGGTGGTTCTACATCACCGAGCCGCGTGACCCTGATTGGGCAGCGGCCCCCAAATTTAGATCTGGCATCCCTACACGGCTCACCTCCTGGAAAGAGAGCGGCTGGATCTGGGGTGATTCGGAGGAGCTGACAGGACTCCAGGCCTAGATCCAAAAGCTGGTGGACAAGAAGCTCAATCTTGTCAACGTAGTCCAGGTCATGCTCATCCGCCGGATTCTCCCGTGCCAACGACGGGGCTTCAACATGTGGGAGTTCGATCCGGCGCAGCACCAGACTCTGAAAGGGCTCTTCGACACTACGTACGAAGATGTCTGGAAGGTGCTGTTCAAGGGCGCCGAGGCTCCCGCATCCGCTACTGAAGATCGCGGATTCAGCTCGCAGCGTCCAGCTGACGAGGTAAGTGATTTTGTCGCTTGTTTTCCATAGTTTGACTCTATGAGGGATCTAAACTCCCTTTTCCTTTGACATGACTGGCTGGCGAAGGCCGAACAAACTATCTGTCCGGCCCCATTGCCAGAGGACCCAGCGGACGCCCGCCTAACGGGGCTGCTGGCTCCGGCACCCCACGTGGTGCCGGAGAAGAAGGCCAAGAAGAAGGCCACGGGTACTCGAAAGAGTTCCCGTTTTCAAGTGTTATCGGATGATGAATCCGAAGCCGACTCCTCCCACAAAGGCGAGGAGGAGAAGAAGAAAGCCTCCCCCCCAGCGGGGGGAGGGAAGAAAAGGAAGGCCTCCCCAACAAGGGAGGCCGAAGGGTCCAAGAAGGGAAAAACTCTTTCCCCGGACTGCTCTGCCAACGCCAGTGACGACGACGAGGACTGGCCTCCAAGGGCCAAGCCCCTGGCGAGATCGTAAGTATCCGGACTCCCGAATAACTTCATGGTTTTTCTTTTCGCCACATAATGTCTTTCTAATGCCGCATACAACCCTGCAGTCCGCCCAAGGATGATCTTCCTGCTCCGTCGAGCGGGTCCTTAGGTGCGTCGGACATGGATTCCCTTCCGACTGCCTCCACCCCCTGTGATGCGGATGATGCCGAGGTGGGATCCCAGGAAGGGACCCACCAGGAGGAGGAGGCACCGAAGGTGTCGCAGGACAACCTCCTGGACTTTGCACGGACTCGGCCGGAGCCTCAAAGGCTCCGAGTCCGGCAGCGACCTTCGTAAGAAGGGCAAGACCGTGACGCCGGCAGCCTCCGTCCAACCGGAGGCGCCGGATAACTTGCTGGAGGCGCTCAATAGCGCCTCCATTGAAGAGGAACACCGCACTGTTATGAGTGCGGTGATTCAGAAGGTTCAGCTCGCCAAGAGCGGGCTGACCGAAGCCTGCAGCAGCCTTCTAACAGGCTTTGAGGTAAGAATTTCGATATATATAAAATGGTACCGCATAGACAGTAGCCCATGATGCTCGGTTCGGTGTTCGGAAAGAAAAGTCGGACTGAGGATCTAAAAAGGTATACGCAGGAGTCATAAAAAATATGTCAATATGGGATTGCAGGCTGTGCTGCTGACCTCCGTCGCACTGTCTGCGGAGGTCAATACTTTGAAGGAAAACCTCGAGCGGTCCGAGAACGAGCTCGGCCGTGCCAAAAAGCAGCTCGAGGACCAGGAAGGTGAGTAACACCTTATTAAAATTGTACCTTATAGAAAAGGATTTTGGTTGCAAGAAAAATGACAAGGATAACGTGGATGTAACAGGGGCCACGAACGAGGTGGCGACCCTGAAGGAGGCGGTGTCCGCGGCCGAACGTAGTGCGGCCGCGGAACGCACCGAGCGAGAGAAGCATGAGGCGCGGGTGGCGGAGGTACAGCAAGAGCTCCAGGCTCTCATGGAAAAACATGAGAGTTTGGAGCGTGACTCGAAGACTCGAGAGTCCGAGCTTGCGACGGCTCTTGAGAGTGCCAAGACCGCTAAGGCAGAAGCCTATAAGGCCCTCCAGGAAATCGAGGCGTTGAAGAAAATAGCGGCGGGTAAGGCATTTTTCATGCAAAGTAAGCATGTGAGTGTGAATTACCTATCACTTACCCGAATTCGGAGCTCTACAGGAGCATTCGCAGATCTTCATCGCAGCGTATCCGATGCTGCCGCATTCTACCGGGCCGAGGAGGGGAGCTCTACGGAGAAGGTCTTCTGGTCTCAGTATGTTGAGGCCGGACATCCGGTGCCCCTTAGCGACCAGCTGAAGCAGCTGGTCGAGCTCCACAAGGTGGCCGAACAGGCCATGAAGGGCCTCATAGTTCGGCTGTGGCCTAAGGAGGCCATGCCTGGGAGCTACTTCGGCATGGTGCGGCGGCTGGTGGATGCGTGCCCGTGGGTTGAAGTCATCAAGCACTCCGCTTGCATTGAGGGTGCCCGTCGGGCCCTTGCCAGCATAAAGGTGCCTTGGGGCAAGATGGATGCCTAAGCTTGTGACGGACCCGCCACCGCAGGGCAAGGAGTACCGCACGCCCGAGATGTATTATAAGAGTGTCGTGAAGGGTGCCCGCACTATTGCGGGTGAGTGCTCCAAAGATGTAATATTTGAGTAGACTCGCATTGTGTTATCCTGTGCGCTGAAAACTTAGTTCATATGCGCTAAGCAACGCTTGTTAATTTAAAATATTACCTTTTGTGCGGCTGTTTATCAAATCTGAGAGATGGCAAGTCGTCGGCTTCAGCCCCAATGCCGCGAGTGTTGGGGTGTTCGGGATAAACTTGAGCACTCTTTTTCCCATTTTTGGGTCCATATAGGGAGGCGCTCAACATGACGAACAAGGCAACCGGACTTATAATGCTTGAACACTCTCACTTAGCCATAGAATTCTATAATTTTAAATTTCGGCGAAGCCCCTAGTCTTCGGAAGGCCGAATTTGGGGCGCTATCCATGCCTGGGCCGGACAAAAACCGGCTCCTCGCTCTAAGCGGCATAAGTCTTTAAGGACTCGCAAAAAACCTCTCAAACAGCGACCGGCTCTCGCCTTATCATGACGGTCAGTTTTAGCTTTCTCCACTGAGGCGTTAACCCAGCTCAACTAGGGCGCAATCGCAGTGGTTCTCCCAGTGCTACCTTAGCCGATACAACGGAACGTAAGGTACCAAAACATGGGAGCCGGGCAAACCCAACTATTGACCCAAGACATGATTCGGAGCCGATGCATATAATGCTATAAGTTCGGGGTGCCGCACTTGTGAAAGTGTTCGGACTTATCACACCATGATGAGGGAACATAAGCCCCTGGTGTATTTTAACCGTACCAAAGTGTACGGATGCGACATGCCGTAAATGAACATATGTATAAAAAGGAAATGCAATTATAAGCAAAAAGGTGCTGCATTGTTTTGTTCAAGAAGTGCTTCTATGAATGCAGAACGATACAAAAGTGCGATAAGCAAGGGACGGGACTGTTTAAGCATGTCCCCCTCCAGGGGTAGGCTGTGGAGTGGTGTATAAAACAGATTTAATGCTCGTAATGGAGACCACCTGGATATTCGTTGTAGTCTTTATCCTTCCCTGGCTGTTGCATCGTGAGTTCGGCAGGTCTGCTGCCGGACAGGGCCTTTGACGAACGGAGTCCTGTGGGTAAAAAATAAATAAAAAAGAGAAAAGAAAAAAAAGAACGACACACTTGAGAGCCCCTGGTGTGGTTGAGCCGCAGTCTGGGCCTATCGTGGTTGTGCCCCTCTCCCCATGCCCATGGTATCTTCAGAGCGTAATGGTGTACGCGAAGGACCTGTCTTGACGTTTTGCGGGGGCTGGGGTTGGGGCCGCACTTGCTTCTGGCGATGCTTTCCGGAACGTGCCAGGTGGTCTTGTTGTAGGTTACTCCGGGCGCGCTTAGCTATGTCCGGCCGCTTAACGGCCGGACTCGAGAATTGCCTTAAGAGGCTGCATTGTACTTCTGCCGCGAGAGCCGCTGTATGTTCCTCCGTTTGGAGGGAACGTTCAGTGTTTCCGTTGACCGTGATTAGACTCCCCGAGGGCCTGTCATCTTGAGCTTAAGGTATGCGTAGTGCGGCACCGCGTTGAACTTTGCAAAAAGCAGCAGATGCGTCCGAGCGAGGCATGATAGCCGCTCTGAGCGGAACTATGTCGAAGATTAACTCCTCGCCGGAAGTTATCCGGGATCCAAAGACCACTTCCGATTAATCGAGCCTGTACAATTTGCTTCTACACTGGTATGACGCCTTTAAAGGTCGTCTTGGTAGGTTTAATCCTTGAGGGGTCTATGCCCATTTTGCGCCGTATCACAGTAAAGCAGGTTCAGTTGCTTGCCGCCCGCCCATCAGGACTCTGGTAAGGTGAAATTCGTCGATGATTGGGTCTAAGACCAATGCGGCGAATCCGTCGTGGCGGATGCTAGTGGGGTGGTCCCTTCGGTCAAAAGTGATCGGGCAGGAGGACCATGGATTGAACTTCGGGGCAACTGGCTCCATCGCGTATATCCTCGAAAGTGCACGCTTCGCCTCCCTTTTTGGGTATGTGCGTTATATATCATGTTCACCATTCGCACTCGTGGGGGAAAACCCTTCTGTCCTCTATTGTTCGGCGGTCGGGTCTCTTCCTCGTCATCGCTATGCAGCCCCTTGTCATTGTTTTCGGCAATTAACTTGCCTGCCTGCTTGAATACCCAACAGTCCCTGTTGGTGTGGTTGGCTGGTTTTTCGGGGGTGCCGTGTATCTGGCACGAGCGGTCGAGTATTCTGTCCAAATTGGACGGACCCGGAGTAGTTCTTTTGAATGGCTTTTTCCGCTGACCGGGTTTAGAGCCTCTGAATCCGGCATTGACTGCCGTATCCTCACTATTGTCGCCGTTAATGCGGCGTTTGTTTTTGTTACGATGCGACCTGCCATTTCGGTCCTTAAAATCCGGACTGCCAGAATTTTTGCTGAGGTTGTTGCTGCGTGCTAGCCAGCTGTCCTCACCCGCGTAGAAGCGGGTCATGAGTGATGTGAGGGCTGCCATGGATTTCGGCTTTTCATGTCCTGTGTCCGGGCGAGCCACTCGTCATGATGTTATGCTTGAAGGCCGCTAGGGCCTCCGCATCTGGACAGTCGACGATTTGGTTTTTCTTGGTTAAGAACCGTGTCCATAATTGTCTGGCCGATTCGTCTGGCTGCTGAATTATGTGGCTTAGGTCATCAGCGTTTGGTGGTCGCACATATGTGCCTTGGAAGTTATCGAGGAATGCGGATTCCAGGTCTTCCCAACTCCCAATTGACTCTGCTGGCAAGCTGTTAAGCCAATGCCGGGCTAGTCCCTTAAGCTTGAGGGGGAGATATTTGATGGCGTGAAGATCATCACCACGGGCCATGTGGATGTGAAGGAGATAGTCTTCGATCCAAACCGCGGGGTCTGTTGTGCCATCATAAGATTCGATATTGACGGGTTTAAACCCTTCGGGGATTTGATGATCCATTACTTCATCTGTGAAGCATAGTGGGTGTGCGGCGCCTCTGTACTTACTGTGTCCGGCTCGACGGTTGTCGTCACGTATCGTGGGGCGCCCACGCGATCCATAGATCGATCTTGATTGTCTTGCCTTATCCTCCAATATATCTCGCAAGTCCGGAGCGTTCCCCTGTGGCCTTGTGCTTTTCGAGCGATGCCGGGGTACGGTTCTAGTGGAGGGCCTAGAGGCCTCTCTGTCGCGGCCACGGGGTGGTCGGTCAGCCGTATTGTCTGCTGGTGATGCAGGTTCATATGCCTCCTCCTCTAATCGGGGGAGCAGCTTGCGTTTAGGGTAGCTTTTGGAGGGGCGTTCGAGCTCATGCTCTTCGGCCGCGAGGACTTCAGTCCATTTGTCGGCTAGCAGATCTTGATCAGCTCTAAGCTGTTGCTGCTTTTTCTTGAGGCTGTTTGCCGTGGCCATAAGCATGCATTTAAAACGCTCTTGTTCGACGGGATTCTCAGGCACGACGAACTCGTCGTCGTTGAGGCTCGCCTCGTCTCCGGAGGGAGGCATATAATCCTCTACCTCTTCTTCTGCCGCTCTCTCATGAGGGCTGGCGTCTCTGTCCTCCTGCGCTGAATCTTGCTGGAGGGGGTTGTCTTCGGCACTGTCCGGGGTATTATTATCTCCGGTGCCGGAATCGCCATTCTTGCTGTGGCGGGATTTAGAACGGCGCCGCTGACGTCGGCGCTTGGGCTGTTTTTTGGAGGGGTCATCCTCCGCTGCTCCTTCGCCATTCCCATCCTTTGGGATATCCACCATGTATATGTCATATGATGAGGTGGCTGTCCGATTGCCGGTAGGCACTGGTTCTTAGTAAATCTCCGGCATCGTCGTCCATACCGTCGATGTCTTCGGAGTCGTAGTCTAGCATGTCGGTTAGATCGTCGACAGTGGCTACCAAGTGGGTGGTGGGTGGGCTTTGAATTTGTTCGTCGTCCGCATCCCAACCGTCCTGGCCGCAGTCCGGCCAGGGCTCTCCTGATAACGAGATATACTTTAGCGAACTCAAGATGTCGTCAAAAGGTGAGTGTTGGAAGATGTCCGCCGCGGTGAACTCCATGATCGGCGCCCAATCGGATTCGATCGGAGGGGGCGTGGGAGGTTCGGAGTCCGGCGAGGAGTCCGACACCTCGAAGTCACGAGCTTTATGAGGGACAAGGTCAGTGTTCGGCTCTATCGCCGTAGAGGTTGCAGCCCTCGAGGCGGTGTCTAGCCATCCGTCCTCGACCTGCGCAGCCGGCTCCGAATTGAAGATCGGAGCGGGTTCGAAAATCGGCCTCCGTGGTCTTGTCCGGCTGCAGAGCTAAATCATGCTCGCCGTGACAGTGCGGCACGATCGGCTGTGGCTTGAATCCATCGAGGATCAAGTCCCCGCGGATGTCAGTCGTGAAGTTCAAACTTCCAAATCTGATCTGATGGCCAAGGTCGTAGCTTTTGATCTGCTCCAGTTAATTGCGAATTGGCCGCAGTCTTGAAACCGCCCGAATCTGAAGATCTGTCCGGGGAGGAAGGTCTCACCCTGGACTGCGTCGTTGATGATGATCGAAGAAGCCATCGAGCCTATTGTTGACGGCACAGAGGAACTCTCAATGAAAGCACCAATGTCGGTGTCAAAACCGGCGGATCTCGGGTAGGTGGTCCCGAACTGTGCTTCTAGGCGGATGGTAACAGGAGACAAGGGACACGATGTTTTACCCAGGTTCGGGCCCTCTTGATGGAGGTAAAATTCTACGTCCTGCTTGATTAATATTGATGATGTGTGTTACAAGAGTGGATCTACCACGAGATCAAGGAGGCTAAACCCTGGAAGCTAGCCTATGGTATGATTGTTGTTCGTCCTATGGACTAAAGCCATCCGGTTTATATAGACATCGGAGAGGGCTAGGGTTACAAAAAGTCGGTTACAATGGTAGGAGATCTACATATCCGTATTGCCAAGCTTGCCTTCCACGCCAAGGAAAGTCCCATCCGGACAAGGGACAAAGTCTTCAATCTTGTATCTTCATAGTCTTGGAGTCCGGCCGATCATGATAGTTCGGCTGTTCGGACACCCCCTAGTCCGGAACTCCCTCAAACATCATGGTAGTTCTGCTGAAAACAACGTCAGTCCGGATTAGTTTCATTCAAATCATGCAAGTTAGAGTCCAAAATAAGGGCAAAAGTGTTTGGAAAAGTAGATACATAGGAGACGTATCAACTCCCCCAAGCTTAAACCTTTGCTTGTCCTCAAGCAATTCAGTTGATAAACTAAAAGTGATAAAGAAAAACTTTTACAAACTCTGTTTGCTCTTGTTGTTGTAAGCATGTAAAGCCGGCATTCAGGTTTTTAGCAAGTATTATGAACTAACCATACTCACAATAACACTTAGGTCTCACAATTACTCATATCAATGGCATAATCAGCTAGCGAGCCATAATAATAAAACTCGGATGACAACACTTTCTCAAAACAATCATAATATGATATAACAAGATGGTATCTCGCTCGCCCTTTCTGAGACCGCAAAACATAAATGCAGAGCATCTTTAAAGATCAAGGACTGACTAAACATTGTAATTCATGGTAAAAGAGATCCAGTCAAGTCATACCCAATATAAACCAATAGTAATGAATGCAAATAACAGTGTGCTCTCCAAATGGGTGCTTTTTAATAAGAAGGTGATGACTCAACATAAAAGTAAATAGATAGGCCCTTCGCAGAGGGAAGCAGGGATTTGTAGAGGTGCCAGAGCTCGATTTTAAAATAGAGATGAATAACATTTTGAGCGACATACTTTCACTGTCAACGCAACAACTATGAGTTATCTTCCATGCTACATGCATTATAGGCAGTTCCCATACAGAATGGTAAAAGTTTATACTCCCCCACCACCAACAAGCATCAATCATGGCTTGCTCGAAACAACGAGTACCTCCAACTAACAACAGCCCTGGGGAGTTTTGTTTAATTATATTGATTTGCTTTGATCTTTTTGGATCATGGGACTGGGCATCCCGGTTACCGGCCCTTTCTCGTGAATGAGGAGCGGGGTCCACTCCTCTTGAGAATAACCCACCTAGCATGGAAGATATAGGCAGACCTAGTTGAAACATGAGCTGCTCGAGCATACAAAACAGAATTTCATTTGAAGGTTTGGAGTTTGGCACATACAAATTTACTTGGAACAACAGGTAGATACCGCATATATATAGGAAGATATGATGGACTCATATGGAATGACTTTGGGGTTTATGGAGTTTGGATGCATAAGCAGTACTCCCGTTTAGTACAGGTGAAGGCTAGCAAAAAACTGAGAAGCGACCAACTGAGAGAGCGACAACAGTCATGAACATGCATTAAAATCAATTTACACCGAGTACAAGCATGAGTAGGATATAATCTACCATGAATGTTGGGGATATAACTATTTGTGTAAGCCGCCCAGGAGGGGCCGGGTTACACAAAGAAGACTCATCAGAGGAAGCCCAAGACCAAGGCATGAAGATGGCGACTCAATAAGGGGATAAGGCCCACAGGCGACTTAAGGCCCGTTATAGTAAACCGCCATGATGACATGACTTGTATCATAAGGTAGATTTAACTAGTCACCGAGCCAGACACTGTTTATGAGCCGGCCGGGACTCTGTAAGCCACAGGGCGTCAACCCGTGTATATAAGGGGACGACCTCTTTGGCTTAGGCAAGAAACAACCCATCGAGAACCGGGCATAGCGTATCTCACTCCCTGGTCATCGAAACATCAAGCAATACCAACCCAACTAGACGTAGGCCTTCCTTCACCGCAAGGGGCTGAACTAGTATAAAACCTCTCGTGTCCTTTGTCCCGTTTAAACCCTTTAAGCTTCCTAGTTGCGATGGCTCCACGACTAAGTCCTTGCACGAGGACATCTGCCGTGACAAAACCACGACAGTTGGCGCCCACCATGGGGCCAGCGCACGGTGGATTTGAGTTCTTGAAGGGCAGCTTCGAAGGGCTCAAGGGATACGCAGTGGGCCGGATGACCAAGAGTCGTCGCGGCAAGATCTACATCGACAATGAAGGCTGGGGCCCCGACGCCGACTCAATCGAGTACGGGTACCAGGTCCCCTTTGGCGGAATTCACGTCTTCATCGGCCGGATCGGAGAGCCGGGGCCTGAGCCGGCAACTGCACCGACCTCGTCGAGACGGCTCAGCGTGCGAGACCTGCCCGAGCTCAACCCGTGATGAAGCGTGCCTTCGTGGGCTGTATCCACGGAGAAGAACTTTCTGAAGAAGCTAACGGTGACAGCGAGACGGTCGTCCCATCGGATGATGAGTCGTCCGCCGGTTCAACAGATTCTTTATACCAAATCCAAGAGGGCATGCTTGGGGGCTGTTCGGACGACTCTGGTACTCCGGATCTCTACGAACCGCCAAGCTGGGCAGGAGTCTTCATGGCTGGAACTCAGCCTGGTTCAAACTCTACGGCAGCCGCGGCGATCACGTCCGGATTAGGAGCAGCCGGGGCAGGTGGCCCCGTGCGCCCACCGGCTCAGGTGCTGATGGATCTCATGGACAAACTTACGGCCCTGTTAACCGCCATGATTATTCCTGCAGACAAAGATGAGCATGATGCAGCGGTAGCACAGGTACGTGAGGAGATAGCCCTGGCCAAGGAGGCCTTGGCGGCTGAGGATACCAGGTTGGCTACAGAGCGGGCGGCTTTGGACGACGCAGGCGCGGCTCCGATCGAGGCTTTCCAACTTAATATGAGTCTGGACGCATCCAATGAAGTCATGAGGAGGAGACATCAAAAGGCCCAGTCCCGTCTGCCTCCGGTTTATGATCCTCGAAATCTTTTTACGACACCCGGTGCTGGTCCTAGCAACCCACCCGAAGCCAGTCAGTTTATGACACCCGGAGCAGGAGGACCGGCTCAGCCTCGGGATATGATACCGCCTCACGTGAGCATGCCACCGTCGCGTTATGTGCCAATTCCACCGGGTCATTTTTCCAACCCCATGGAGAACTTAATCGCAGCTTCAGCACGTTTGGCGGCTCTTCCTATGGAAGGTGATGACCCGACGGCAGTGGAAACCCGGAGGGTCAGAGAGCTCCTTTAGACAGCCCTGGCTCAACAGGAAACCTATTCTTACAGCCGGGACAGGATTCATTCAACTCCCCCGCCCGGGGTAGCACCACCTCGCCAGAATCGGAGCCCGAGTTACAGCAGACACATGGAGTCGGAAGCTTTGTCAAGCAATGCCCAACGCCGTAACCAACCCGGTGGTTATAACCCGGTACAGGACCGATTGCGTCAGGAGGACAAACGGGCGGCTGAGTTAGCGGCTCAGCAGACGGCGTATGAACCGGCTTTCCCAGAATATCCAACGACTTACATTGGAGCAGGAGGGCCACTAGAACCGTGGTGTACCTTGTCCGTGCCGGCTCTGCGGGATGTACGTCTGCCCAAGGATTTCAAGGGACCTCGAAAGGTTCCGAATTACACGGCCGACTTACAGCCAGGGGCGTGGATTGAAAGTTACGAGATGGCCATGGAGTTACTAGAGGTCAGCGACGCGGCAATGGCTAAGTATTTCACCATGATGTTAGATGGAACGGCCGGTCTTGGTTAAAAAGCTTGCCTCCCAATTCCATCTGTTCATGGGCAGAGCTAAAGGCCCGGTTTATCCAGAACTTCAAGGACACTTGCAAGCAGTCGATGTCAATTGTAGACTTGACAAATTGCAAGTAGGAGGAGGGTGAGTCCACAACTCATTGGGTGCGCCGGGTCAAGGAAATCATACACTCATCTGATAAGATGGAAGCCGGTGTTGGAAATATGCCCTAGAGGCAATAATAAAAGTGTTATTATTATATTTATTTGTTCATGATAATTGTCTTTTATTCATGCTATAACTGTATTATCCGGAAATCGTAATACACGTGTGAATACATAGACCATAATATGTCCCTAGTAAGCCTCTAGTTGACTAGCTCGTTGATCAAAGTAATCCCGGCAAGGAACACTGGATCTATTATGTATGTCATCCCCTATGCTTCAGCCATAGGATCTATTATGTATGCCATGCTGTGTACCAGACCTGATGTAAACCTTGCCGTAAGTTTGGTAGGAAGGTACCAAAGTAATCCCGCAATGAACACCGGACAGCGGTCAAGAATATCCTGAAGTACCGAAAGGACAAAGGACATGTTTCGTTTATGGAGGTGACGAAGAGCTCGTCAGAAGGGTTACGTCGACGCAAGCTTCGACACAGATCTGGATGACTCTAAGTCACAATCCGGATACGTGTATATGTTGAATGGTGGAGCGAAGCTGGTGCAGCTGCAAGCGTAGCGTCGTGGCGGGATCTACATGTGAAGCAGAGTACATGGCAGCCTCGGAGGCAGCGCATGAAGCTATTTGGGTGAAGGAGTTCATCACCGACCTAGGAGTCATACCCAATGCGCGGGGCCGATCAAACTCTTCTCGTGACAACCTTTGGAGCTATTGCCCTTGCCAAGGAGCCCAGGTTTCAAAAGAAGACCAGGCACATCAAGCGTCGTTTCAACTCCATCCGTGAAAATGTTCAGGATGGAGACATAGATATTTGCAAAGTACATACGGATCTGAATGTCGCAGATCTGTTGACTAAACCTCTCTCGCGAGCAAAACATGATCAACACCAGAACTCTATGGGTGTTCGATTCATCACAATGTAACTAGATTATTGACTCTAGTGCAAGTGGGAGACTGTTGGAAATATGCCCTAGAGGCAATAATAAAAGTGTTATCATTATATTTCTTTGTTCATGATAATTGTCTTTTATTCATGCTATAACTGTATTATCCGGAAATCGTAATACACGTGTGAATACATAGACCATAATATGTCCCTAGTAAGCCTCTAGTTGACTAGCTCGTTGATCAACTGATAGTCATGGTTTTCACGCTATGGACATTGGATGTCGTTGATAACGGGATCACATCATTAGGAGAATGATGTGATGGACAAGACCCAATCCTAAGCATAGCACAAGATCGTGTAGTTCGTTTGCTAGAGCTTTTCCAATGTCAAGTATCTTTTCCTTAGACCATGAGATCGTGTAACTCCCGGATACCGTAAGAGTGCTTGGTGTACCAAAGCGTCACAACGTAATCGGGTGACTATAAAGGTGCACTACAGGTATCTCCGAAAGTGTCATTGAGTTGACACAGATCGAGACTGGATTTGTCACTCCGTATGACGGAGAGGTATCTCTGGGCCCACTTTCGGTAATGCATCATCATAATGAGCTCAAAGTGACCAAGTGGTTGGTGACGGATCATGCATTACGGCTGAGTAAAGTGACTTGCGATAACGACCGAACAAGGTATTGGGATACCGACGATCGAGTCTCGGGCAAGTAACGTACCGATTGACAAAGGGAATTGAATACGGGGTTTGATCGAATCCTCGACATCGTGGTTCATCCGATGACATCATCGAGGAGCATGTGGGAGCCAACATGGGTATCCAGATCCCACTGTTGGTTATTGACCGGAGAGTCGTCTCGGTCATGTCTGCATGTCTCCCGAACCCGTAGGGTCTACACACTTAAGGTTCGGTGACGCTAGGGTTATTAGGAAGACTTGTATGTGATTACCGAATGTTGTTCGGAGTCCCGGATGAGATCCCGGACGTCACGAGGAGTTCCAGAATGGTCCGGAGGTGAAGATTTAAAATTGGGAAGTTGTCATACGGACACCGGAAGAATTCGGGGTCATGTCGGTATTGTACCGGGGCCACCGGAGGGGTTCCGGGGGTCCACCGGGAGGGGCCACCCCTCTCGGAGGGCCATATGGGCCGCAAGGGGCAGGGAGCCAGCCCCTGGAGGGCTGGGCGCGCACCCCACCTTGGGCCCATGCACCTAGGGTTGGGGGGGAAACCCTAGAGGGGGCGCCCCCCTTGCTTGGGGGGCAAGTCCCCCCTCCCTGGCCGCCGCCCCCCCCTCTAGATCCCATCTAGAGGGGCGGCCCCCCTTGCCCCTTCCCCTATAAATAGAGGGGTGAGGGGAGGGCTGCTGGACACAACCTAAGGCGCAGCCCCTCACCTCCCCTACACCTCTCCTCCTCCGTTACGTGCTTGGCGAAGCCGTGTCGGAGTACTGCTGCACCAACACCACCACGCCGTCGTGCTGCCGTTGGAGCAATCTTCCTCAACCTCTCCTTCCTCCTTGCTGGATCAAGATGGAGGAGACGTCGTCCGTTCCGTACGTGTGTTGAACGCGGAGGTGTTGTCCGTTCAGCGCTTGGTCATCGGTGATCTGAATCACGACGAGTACG
Organism: Aegilops bicornis; assembly: GCA_021605145.1. NCBI lineage: Eukaryota > Viridiplantae > Streptophyta > Magnoliopsida > Poales > Poaceae > Aegilops > Aegilops bicornis. The sequence goes on from CM038669.1 coordinate 14,217,967, forward strand.
ACTCCATCATCACCCTTCCCTTGAACGCTTCCGCACCCGATCTACAAGTGGTATGTAGATGCAAACTCACTCCCTTGACTCGTTGCTTAGATGAACTCATAGATGGATCTTGGTGAAATCGTAGGAAAAATTTTAATTTTCTGCAACGTTCCCCAACAGTGGCATCATGAGCTAGGTCTATGCGTAGTTCTCTATTGCACGAGTAGAACACAATTTTGTTGTGGGCGTAGATCTTGTCAACTTGCTTGCCGCTACTAGTCTAATCTTGCTTCAGCCGTATTGTGGGATGAAGCGGCCCGGACCAACCTTACACGTACGCTTACGTGAGACCAGTTCCACCGATGCACATGCACTAGTTGCATAAGGTGGCTGGCGGGTGTCCGTCTCTCCCACTTTAGTTGGAGCGGATTCGATGAAAAGGGTCCTTATGAAGGGTAAATAGAAGTTGACAAAATCACGTTGTGGTTATTCGTAGGTAAGAAAACGTTCTTGCTAGAACCCAATTGCAGCCACGTAAAGATGCAACAACAATTAGAGGACGTCTAACTTGTTTTTGCAGCAATTGTCATGTGATGTGATATGGCCAGAAGATGTGATGAATGATGAATGATATATTGTGATGTATGAGATCATGTTCTTGTAATAGGAATCACGACTTGCATGTCGATGAGTATGACAACCGGCAGGAGCCATAGGAGTTGTCTTTATTTTTGTATGACCTGCGTGTCATTGAAGAACGCCATGTAAATTACTTTACTTTATTGCTAAACGCATTAGCCATAGAAGTAGAAGTAGTCGTTGGCATGACAACTTCATGAAGACACGATGATGGAGATCATGATGATGGAGATCATGGTGTCATGCCGGTGACAAGATGATCATGGAGCCCCGAAGATGGAGATCAATGGAGCTATATGATATTGGCCATATCATGTCACTACTATATAATTGCATGTGATGTTTATTATGTTTATGCATCTTGTTTACTTAGAACGACAGTAGTAAATAAGATGATCCCTTACAACAATTTCAAGAAGTGTTCTCCCCTAACTGTGCACCGTTTCTAAAGTTCGTCGTTTCGAAGCACCACGTGATGATCGGGTGTGATAGATCCTTACGTTCACATACAACGGGTGTAAGACAGTTTTACACATGCAAAACATTTAGGGTTAACTTGACGAGCCTAGCATGTACAGACATGGCCTCGGAACACGGAGACCGAAAGGTCGAACACGAGTCGTATGGAAGATACGATCAACATGAGAATGTTCACCGACGATGACTAGTCCGTCTCACGTGATGATCGGACACGGCCTAGTCGACTCGGATCGTGTAACACTTAGATGACTAGAGGGATGTCTAATCTGAGTGGGAGTTCATTATAATAATTTGATTAGATGAACTTAATTATCATGAACTTAGTCTAAAACCTTTGCAAATATGTCTTGTAGATCAAATGGCCAACGCTCATGTCAACATTAACTTCAACGTTGCTCCTAGAAAACCAAGCTAAAAGATGATGGCAGCAACTATACGGACTGGTACGGAACCCGAGGATCATCCTCATAGCTGCCGAGGAAACAATATGTCCTAGAAGGACCGCTAGGTGACGCTCCGTCCGGAAGAACCAAGACATTATGAATGCTTGGCAGACTCGTCTTGATGATTACTCCCTCGTTCGGTGCGGCATGCTTCTGACTTAGAACCGGGCTCCAAAAGCGTTTTGAGCAACACGGAGCATATGAGATGTTCGAGGAGCTGAAACTAGTTTTCCAAGCTCACGCCCGGTCGAGATATGACGTCTCCGACAAGTTCTATAGTTGTAAGATGGAGGAAATAGTTACATCAAGGAGCACATACTCAAAATGTCTGGGTTGCACAACCGCATGACCCAAATTGAATATTAACCTCCTTGATGAGGCGGTCATTGTGAGAATCCTTGATCGCTCCGCCAAGCTACAAGAGCTTTGTGATGAACTACAATATGCGGGGGATGGTGAAGACCATTCTGAAGTATTTTCAATCTTTGAAGTCGTGAGAGGTTGAGATCAAGAAAGAACATCAAGTGTTGATGGTCAATAAGACCACTAAGTTCAAGAAGGGCAAGGGCAAGAAGAACTTCAAGAAGGACGGCAAGGATGTTGCCGCGCCCGATAAGCCGCCACGGGAAGAAGTCAAAGAATGGACCCAAGCACGAGACTGAGTGCTTTTATTGCAAGGGAAGGGTCCTTTGAGCGGAACTGCCCCAAATACTTAGCGGATAAGAAGGCCGGCAACACCAAAGGTATATTTGATATACATGTAATTGATGTGTACCTTACCGATTACTCGTAGTAACTCCACAGGTATTTGATACCGTGCCGTTGCTCATATTTGTAACTCACGGCGGAGCTGCGGAATAAGCGGAGGCTGGCGAAGGGCGAGGTGACGATCTTGGCGTCGGGAATGGTTCCAAGGTCGATGTGATCGCCGTCGGCACGCTACCTCTACATTTACCTACGGGATTAGTTATGAACCTCAATAATTGTTATTTAGTGCCAAGTTTGAGCATGAACATTGTATCTGGATCTCGTTTGATACGAGATGGCTACTCATTTAAATCCGAGAATAATGGTTGTTCTATTTATATGAGAGATATTTTTATGGTCATGCCCGATGGTCAATGGTTTATTCTTAATGAATCTCGGCGTAATGTTACACATATTCATAGCGTGAATACCAAAAGATGTAAAGTTGATAACGATAGTCCCACATACTTGTGGCACTGCCGCCTTGGTCACATTGGTGTCAAGCGCATGAAGAAGCTCCATCTTGATGGACTTTTGGAGTCTCTCGATTATGAACCATTTGACACATGCGAACCATGCCTCATGGGCAAGATGACCAAGACTCCGTTCTCGAACAATGGAGCGAGCAACCAACTTGTTGGAAATCATACATACCGATGTGTGTGCGGTCCAATGAGCGTTGAAGCTTCATGGAGGATATCGTTATGTTCTCACTCTCACTGATGACTTGAGTAGATATGGGTATGTCTACTTAATGAAACACAAGTCTGAGACCTTTGAAAAGTTCAAGGAATTTCAGAATGAGGTAGAGACTCAACGTGACCGAAAGATAAAATTCCTCTGATCAGATCGTGGAGGATAATACTTAAGTCACGAATTTGGTACACACTTCAGGAAATGTGGAATCGTTTCACAACTCACGCCACCGAACACCTCGGTAACAGAACGGTGTGTCTGAGCGTCGTAATCGCACTCTATTGGATATGGTGCGGTCTATGATGTCTCTTACCGATTTACCGCTATCATTTTGGGGATACGCTCTAGAGACAGCCACATTCACTTTAAATAGGGCACCGTCTAAATCTGTTCAGACGACACCGTATGAATTATGGTTTGGGAAGAAACCTAAGTATCGTTTCTAAAAGTTTGGGGATGCGATGCTTATGTCAAGAAACTTCAACCTGAAAAGCTCGAACCCAAGTCGGAAAAATGCGTCTTCATAGGATACCCTAAGGAAACCGTTGGGTATACCTTCTACTTAAGATCCGAGGGCAAGATCTTTGTTGCCAAGAACGGATGCTTTCTGGAAAAGAGTTTCTCTCGAAAGAAGTAAGTGGGAGGAAAGTAGAACTTCGATGAAGTACTACCTCTTGAGCAGGATAGTAGTGCAGCTCGGGAAAATGTTCCTATGATGCCTACACCAAGCGAAGAGGAAAATAATGATGATGATCAAGGTACTTCGGATCAAGTTGCTCTTGAACCCATTGGGTCCACAAGGACACGCTCCGCACTGCAGTGTTACGGTAACCCTGTCCTGGAAATCATGTTGTTAGACAACGGTGAACCTTCGAACTATGAAGAAGCGATGGCGGGCCCAGATTCCAACAAATGGCTTGAAGCCATGAAATCCGAGATAGAATCCATGTATGAAAACAAAGTATGGATTTTGATAGACTTGCCCGATGATCGGCGAGCGATAGAAAACAAATGGATCTTTATGAAAAAGACGGACGCGGATGGTAATATTACCGTCTATAAAGCTCGACCTGTCGCTAAGGGTTATCGACAAGTTCAAGGGATTGACTACGACGAGACATTCTCTCCCATAAACCCGGGCATGGGCAGCCCGGCCCGACGACCCGGTCCGAGCCCGGCCCGAAAAACCCGGGCCGGGCCGGGCCGGGCTCGGGCTTTGTTTTGCAGCCCGAAAGGTAGTTCGGGCCGGGCTCGGGCTTCTCTTTTTCTCTTTTTCGGGCCGGGATTTCGGGCTTCGGGCCGGGCTTGCACGTACACGTACTAAAAAACACCATTCGGGTCGGGCTTTCGGGCTTCGGGCTTGAGTTCGGGCCGGGCTCGGGCTTGAAATCAGGGAGAATTTCGGGCTTCGGGCCGGGCTCGGGCTTGAGAAATGAAGGTCGGGCTTTTACAAGCCCGGCCCGAAACCCGGCCCGGCCCGACGTTTGCCCAGGTTTACTCTCCCATAGCGAAGCTGAAGTCCGTCCGAATCATGTTAGCAATTGCCGCATACTATGATTATGAGATATGGCAGATGGACGTCAAAACAGCATTCCTTAACGGGCATCTTAAGGAAGAACTATATATGATGCAGCCGGAAGGTTTTGTCGATCCTAAGAACGCTAACAAAGTATGCAAGCTCCAATGATCCATTTATGGGCTGGTGCAAGCATCTCGGAGTTGGAACATTCGCTTTGATGAGATGATCAAAGCGTTTGGGTTTATGCAAACTTATGGAGAAGCCTGCATTTACAAGAAAGTGAGTGGGAGCTCAGAGCATTTCTCATATTATATGTAGATGACATACTTTTGATGGGAAATGATATAGAACTTTTGGACAACATTAAGGCCTACTTGAATAAGTGTTTTTCAATGAAGGACCTTGGAGAAGTGCTTATATATTAGGCATCAAGATCTATAGAGATAGATCGAGGCGCCTCATAGGTCTTTCACAAAGCACATACCTTGATAAGATTTTGAAGAAGTTCAAAATGGATCAGTCCAAGAAGGGGTTCTTGCTCAGATTGCAAGGTGTGAGATTGAGCTCGGCTCAATGCCCGACCACGGCAAAAGATAAAGAAGAGATGAGTGTCATCCCTATGCTTCAGCCATAGGATCTATTATGTATGCCATCTTTGTGTACCGGACTGATGTAAACCTTGCCGTAAGTTTGGTAGGAAGGTACCAAAGTAATCCCGCAAGGAACACCGGACAGCGGTCAAGAATATCCTGAAGTACACGAAAAGGACAAAGGACATGTTTCTCGTTTATGGAGGTGACGAAGAGCTCGTCAGAAGGGTTACGTCGACGCAAGCTTCGACCTGATCTGGATGACTCTAAGTCACAATCCGGATAAGTGTATATGTTGAATGGTGGAAGCGATGGCTGGTGCAAAAGCGAGCGTCGTGGCGGGATCTACATGTGAAGCAGAGTACATGGCAGCCTCGGAGGCAGCGCATGAAGCTATTTGGGTGAAGGAGTTCATCACCGACCTAGGAGTCATACCCAATGCGTCGGGGACGATCAAACTTTTCTGTGACAACACTGGAGCTATTGCCCTTGCCAAGGAGCCCAGGTTTCACAAGAAGACCAGGCACATCAAGCGTCGTTTCAACTCCATCCGTGAAAATGTTCAGGATGGAGACATAGATATTTGCAAAGTACATACGGATCTGAATGTCGCAGATCTATTGACTAAACCTCTCTCGCGAGCAAAACATGATCAACACCAGAACTCTATGGGTGTTCGATTCATCACAATGTAACTAGATTATTGACTCTAGTGCAAGTGGGAGACTGTTGGAAATATGCCCTAGAGGCAATAATAAAAGTGTTATCATTATATTTCTTTGTTCATGATAATTGTCTTTTATTCATGCTATAACTGTATTATCCGGGAATCGTAATACATGTGTGAATACATAGACCATAATATGTCCCTAGTAAGCCTCTAGTTTACTAGCTCGTTGATCAACTGATAGTCATGGTTTCCTGGCTATGGACATTGGATGTCGTTGATAACGGGATCACATCATTAGGAGAATGATGTGATAGACAAGACCCAATCCTAAGCATAGCACAAGATCGTGTAGTTCGTTTGCTAGAGCTTTTCCAATGTCAAGTATCTTTTCCTTAGACCATGAGATCGTGTAACTCCCGGATACCGTAAGAGTGCTTTGGGTGTACCAAACGTCACAACGTAACTGGGTGACTATAAAGGTGCACTATAGGTATCTCCGAAAGTGTCTGTTGAGTTGACACGGATCGAGACTGGGATTTTTCACTCCGTATGACGGAGAGGTATCTCTGGGCCCACTCGGTAATGCATCATCATAATGAGCTCAAAGTGACCAAGTGGTTGGTGACGGGATCATGCATTACGGTACGAGTAAAGTGACTTGCCGGTAACGAGACTGAACAAGGTATTGGGATACCGACGATCGAGTCTCAGGCAAGTAACGTACCGATTGACAAAGGGAATTGAATACGGGGTTTGATCGAATCCTCGACATCGTGGTTCATTCGATGACATCATCGAGGAGCATGTGGGAGCCAACATGGGTATCCAGATCCCGCTGTTGGTTATTGACCGGAGAGTCGTCTCGGTCATGTCTGCATGTCTCCCGAACCCGTAGGGTCTACACACTTAAAGTTCGGTGACGCTAGGGTTATTAGGAAGACTTGTATGTGATTACCGAATGTTGTTTGGAGTCCCGGATGAGATCCGGGACGTCACGAGGAGTTCCGGAATGGTCCGGAGGTGAAGATTTACATATGGGAAGTTGTCATACGGACACCGGAAGAATTCGGGGTCATGTCGGTATTGTACCGGGGCCACCGGAGGGGTTCCGGGGGTCCACCGGGAGGGGCCACCCCTCTCGGAGGGCCACATGGGCCGCAAGGGGCAGGGAGCCAGCCCCTGGAGGGCTGGGCGCGCCCCCCACCTTGGGCCCATGCGTCTAGGGTTGGGGGAAACCCTAGAGGGGGCGCCCCCCTTGCTTGGGGGGCAAGTCCCCCCTCCCTGGCCGCCGCCCCCCCTCTAGATCCCATCTAGAGGGGCCGGTGCCCCTTCCCCTATAAATAGAGGGGTGAGGGGAGGGCTCCTGGACACAACCTAAGGCGCAGCCCCTCCCCTCCCCAACACCTCTCCTCCTCCGTTACGTGCTTGGCGAAGCCTTGTCAGAGTACTGCTGCACCAACACCACCGCGCCGTCGTGCTGCCGTTGGAGCAATCTTCCTCAACCTCTCCTTCCTCCTTGCTGGATCAAGACGGAGGAGACGTCGTCCGTTCCGTACGTGTGTTGAACGCGGAGGTGCTGTCCATTCAGCGCTTGGTCATCGGTGATCTGAATCACGGCGAGTACGACTCCATCATCACCCTTCCCTTGAACGCTTCCGCACCCGATCTACAAGTGGTATGTAGATGCAAACTCACTCCCTTGACTCGTTTCTTAGATGAACTCATAGATGGATCTTGGTGAAACCGTAGGAAAAAATTTAATTTTCTGCAACGTTCCCCAACAGCCGGCTCTGCAGTACTTATGCTCCATCAGAATTGTCGCTTTGTGCCGCTGAAGCAAAAGCTGGGGCGCCTTAAGCGTGATTGCAATGACATGGGTACGCTGATGGTAGCTTTGGTCAAATACGCCGATTCTGACACTATCGATGACCCCGCGTCTGAGGAGGAAAAGACAGGGAAAGGAAAGAAGAACGGCAATGGCAAGGGTCAGCAGCACAACCCGGCCAGTCAAGGGGGGAAGAAGCGTAAGGCGGATGGTAACCCGGAGTTTGTGGCCAATGCCAGTGCGCAAGGTAACAACCAGAAACGTAAGGGAAGACCGCCCCCTCGATCTGGCGGCTCAGGCCCATCTCTTGAGCAGCTTCTCAATGAGCCTTGTCCGAGACACGGCACTCGGGAATGTCCCGCCACCCACTTATGGAAGGACTGTGCAATCATGAAAGCTTTCATCCAACATGTTTGATGGCCATCATGGATCGGGCGGCGGCTCAGGGGCCGGTGGCCCCCATGGCCCGGGTGGCGGCTCAAATTCCGGCTTTCAGGGAGGTCAAGGTGGCTATAATCAATAGCAACCCGGTCAAGGGGGACAGCAGCAGCAGCAGCAGTCAGGTTATCAGAGCCATCCAAAACAGTTGAGTGGTGGGCAATACCATGTGTTCACCACTAATTTGTGTAAACGTGATCAGAAGGTCCATAAGAGGGTCGTGAATTTAGTTGAGCCGGCAGTTCCCCGTTACTTGAGGTGGTCAGAGCAGCCTATCATATGGAGCAGGGAAGATCACCCCCTCCGGGTTGATAACCCGGGACAATTGGCCTTGGTGGTGGCTCCTCAGGTTGGTGGATACAAATTCACTAAGGTACTCATGGACGGAGGAAGCAAGATCAATATTCTCTATTATGAGACCTTTCGCCGCATGGGGTTGACTGATAAGGACTTGAGGACATCCAGCACTGTCTTTCATGGAGTGGTGCCTGGTAAATCGACATATCCAGTTGGGAAGATTGAGCTAGAAGTTGCCTTTGGAGATGAATATGATTCCAGGGCTGAGAAATTGACGTTTGAGATCAAGAGCCCGTATCATGCTCTGTTTGGGCGGCCGGCTTATGCGAAGTTCATGGCGCGACCGTGTTATGTATATCTGCAGCTTAAGATGCCGGGTTACAAAGGCACCATCACTGTGCATGGGAGTCGAAAGGTAGCCCTGGAATGTGAAGAAGGGGATGCGGCTTATGCTGAGTCTGTGTGCGCAGAAGAAGAGCTGAAGTTTTATCAAAATAATGTTGACCCGGCTGATATGACCTCTTTGAAGAAGCCAACTACAGAGCAAGACTCGGCGTTGAAGTTTAAATCGACCGCTGAGACGAAGCTGGTTGACTTCACTCCAGGTGACTCTTCCAAGCAGTTCAGCATCAGTACCAATTTGGATCCCAAATAGGAAAGCGCGCTCATCGAGTTCATCCGTGAGAACTGGGACATCTTTGCATGGAAACCTTCTGACATGCCGGGTGTCCCAAGAGAACTCGCTGAGCACACTCTTAATATTGATCCAAAGTATAAGCCGGTCAGACAATTTCTGCGACGGTTTAATGAGGAAAGGCGGAAGGCTATCGGGGAAGAGGTCGCCCGGCTCTTAGCGGCCGGGTTTATCATAGAAGTTTTTCACCCGGAGTGGTTGGCTAACCCGGTGCTTGTACTCAAGAAGAATGGCACCTGGCGGATGTGTGTGGATTATACAGACTTAAATAAGGCTTGTCCGGTGATCCTTTGCTTTACCCCGTATTGATCAAATCATTGATGCTACGGCGGGTTGCGAGCGTTTGAGCTTTTTGGATGCTTACTCTGGTTATCATCAGATCAAAATGGCAGTTAAGTACCAGGAGAAGACGGCTTTCATTACTCCGTTTGGAGCCTTCTGCTATGTACCTATGCCATTTGGGCTCAAGAGTGCCCAGGTGACTTATCAGCGGTGTGTACAGAATTGTCTCCACAATCAGATTGGGCGCAATGTTCATGCTTATGTAGAGACATTGTGGTAAAGTCCAGAGAGAAGGAAACCCTGATATCTGACTTAAAGGAAACCTTTGACAATCTCCGGGTCTATAAGATGATGCTTAACCCAGACAAGTGTGTGTTTGGTGTACCTGCAGGCAAACTTTTGGGATTCCTGGTCTCGAACAGGGGCATTGAAGCTAACCCGGAGAAGATCAAGGAAATTACCTCTCTGGCTAAACCGGCGTGCATCAATGATGTTCAGCGACTGGCGGGTCGTGTTGCCGCCTTAAGTCGGCTCATAAGTCGGCTCGGTGAGAAGGCCCTCCCGTTGTATCAGATGATGAAGAAAACTGACACCTTTGTCTGGAGTGAGGCCGCTGATGCTGCTTTTGAAGACTTAAAGAGACAATTGTCTGAGCCGCCAGTTCTCGCGGCTCCGATTGACAAAGATCCTTTGCTGTTATATGTGGCTGCCAATTCATGAGCCGTCAGTGTTGCTATCGTGGTGGAGCGCAAGGAGCCTGGCAAGGAGCATCCGGTTCAGCGGCCGGTTTATTATATCAGTGAGGTGCTGATAGAGTCCAAGCAAAGGTATCCACATTGGCACAAACTTGTTTATGGAGTGTTTATGGCAAGCCGGAAGTTGAAGCAGTACTTCCAAGGTCATCCTATAACTGTGAGCTACAGGCCCCTGAGGAGAAGCCGGATAACACATATTGGACGATTCACTTTGACGGGTCCAGGCAGCTAGAAGGCTCGGGGCCTGGAGTGGTGTTAACTTCCCCTCGAGGTGACAAATTTTGTTATGTACTCCGGCTTATGTTTCCATGTACTAACAATGCAGCTGAATATGAGGCCTTACTCCATGGTCTCCGGGTGGCTAATAAGATGAAATTAAGCCGGGTACGATGCTTGGGCGACTCGGATCTTGTGGCACAACAAGTATCAGGCAAATGGGACTCCAAGGACCCCCTTATGGCGGCTTATCGTCGGGCGGTAGACACTGTGGCTGGTCACTTCACGGGTTATCAAGTGGAGCACATCGATCGAAGGAAGAATGAAGCGGCTGATGCTTTAAGCCGGTTGGGATCTCAACGTAAACCGGTGCCGCCCAATACCTTTCTCGATGTATTACATAACCCTTCTGTCAAGGTGCCTACTGAGGAGGAGTTAGCAGTGCCAGACCCGGAGGCGCAGCTGGTGGCAGCTCTTCATGTCATCCCGGATTGGACAGTGCCTTACTTGGCTAATATGACCCGGGGTGAGTTGCCGGAGGATGAGACCTTGGCAAGACAAATTATCAGGCGCTCCAAATCCATGACGATTATTAATGGCGAGTTACATCATCTAAGTGTCACGGGGGCATTTCAACGATGTGTGTCACCCACAGAAGGCCAAGAAATACTTCGTGAGATCCATGAAGGAGATTGTGGTCATCATGCCGGGTCTAAATCCCTCGTAGCTAAGGCTTTCCGTCATGGTTTCTATTGGTTGACGGCTCATGCTGATGCGGAGGATCTGGTCAGTAAATGTGATGGTTGTCAAAAGTTCTCACGATGAGCTCATGTGCCGGCTCAAGAACTAAGGATGATCCCAATCACTTGGCCATTTGCGGTCTGGGGGCTTGACATGGTTGGACCTTTCAAAAGGTCTAAAGACAAAAGGACACACCTACTGGTGGCAGTGGACAAGTTTACCAAGTGGGTTGAGGCAGAGCCGGTCAGTAAGTGTGATGCAGCCACGGCGGTTCAGTTCATGAAAAAGGTGATCTTTCGTTTTGGCTTTCCACATAGCATCATAACTGATAATGGCACTAATCTTTCTAAGGGTGCCATGGAAGAGTTCTCATCAAAGAGAACATATCCGGCAGCGTTTGACCGTCGCTCATCCTCAATCCAATGGGCAAGCAGATAGAGCTAATCAAGAGATCCTGAAAGGTATCAAACCCCGGCTCTTAGTCCCTTTACAGCGGACTCCGGGTTGTTGGGTGGAGGAGTTACCCTCCATGTTATGGAGCATCAATACTACGCCTAACATATCTACGGGGTACACACCTTTCTTCATGGTTTATGGAGCAGAGGCGGTCCTGCCAAGTGACATCCGGCACGATTCACCCTGAGTGGCGGCTTACGTTGAGGCTGACAATGAAAAAGCTCGTCAAGATGCACTTGACTTGTTGGATGAGGAGCAAGACTTGGCAATAGCCCGCTCAGCGATTTATCAACAAGACCAGCGTCGTTATCATAGCCGCCGGGTTAAAAGCAGAACTTTTCAGGAAGGCGATTTATTGCTCCGGCTCATCCAGGATCAATCTGATATGCACAAGCTGTCCCCTCCTTGGGAAGGACCCTTTGTGGTCAGCAAGAATCTCAACAACGGGTCCTATTACCTCATCGATGTTCGAGAACACAAAGATTCACGTAAATCGGAGGAAGAGACCCGCCGGCCGTGGAACATCGCGCACCTCCGGCCCTACTATACTTAAGCCACCGGCTTTCAGAGTATATTTGTTTTTCCTTCTTTGCAATGTATATATTATATAAAGCAATAAAGCAGGACCTCTTTCCTTTCCACCCTACAAGGTTTATGTGTCTTCTTTACCAGGTGGCGGAAACAGCCAACAGGGAGCGGATCATATCTGAATCCGGCTTTCCCTTTGGTCCGGCTTATGATCATATCTGAATCTAGCCAGGGTCACTTGGGGGCTTCCTGTTCAAACATAGGTCGTATTCGAACCTAAGAGAACATAGTTGTCGATACCCACTTGATCGGCATACTGCCAAACCCACTTGGGGGCTTCTTGATCATATTTGAATCATAGCTTAACCCCTTTGGGTCTGACATGGATCGCATTCGAATCAGCGTCATTAAACAACTCTCATGTTCACTTGGGGGCTTCCTATTCAAACATAGGTCGTATTCAAACCAAAGAGAACATAGCTGTCGATACCCATTTGATTGGCATCGCCAAAGCCATTGGGGGCTATATGATCATATCCGAATCTTAGCTTAATCCCTTTGGAACGGTTCTCTGATCGTATTCGAATCAGGAGCCTGTGAACATTGTTTATAAGTATGATTATGTTAACTGTCATTGAAACCTTCTTGAGGAGATGGTTCTTGATCCTTCCGGTTTTATATTGATTACTTCAGGTTCTAAAAAGTGCCAGGTAAAACTTATATGAGCTGGAGAGGATATTAAAAGGGTCACGGGTATGCTGTTATGGTTATATTTTAACTAATCATGAACCAGTTTATACATGTGGTTTTTGATCGTGTCTGGGTTATCAAAATTTTATAACCCTCTGGCACAGTGAACCGCCCAGGAAACTTTGCCTGTTTTTATGTGCAGGACAAAGCAGAACAAGTTAAACCATCAAGGAAATATATGGTTCACATGAGTCGGTAAAAGTCAAGATGGCGGCTTACAAAAGCAATAAGCACCATAAGCATGCACAAGGGCATGACAGGCATTAAGGAGTTTTTTATATCCTATTACAAGACTCCCCGAGTCTACGATAAGTGAAGCATTGTTTTGCAAAAGTTATAACACGTCTGGTGGCTCATTCCTCCGGCTGGCTTGATGACTCCGGGTTATCCTTCTCCGCCTCTTCGTCTGCTGTTTCGTCCTAGAAGGTTGACGAGGTCCAGTCAATGCCGCTTAAAGCTTCAAATTTAGCTTCATCATCTATTAAACTGGCCGGGTCAACTTCGGGAGCAAAGGTATGCTTACGAATTGGAGGGATCAGGCTGACATCATTATAATGCGGAGTTGGAATCCTCCGGTTCTCGCTATCGTAACCTGGCTGATACTTAGTAAGATCAATATCATTGGCGATGATGGTGGCCACAGGACGTACGACTCTCACACAGGTAGAGAAGTCTGATTCATCGAATACAGAGCCGTCCTCCTTCTGGCTGGGGTATCCAAGAGCGACGTCTGCCAGGTCTAACTCTGGAAGCAGCGCCTTGGCCCGGCTTAAGGCGGCTATGGCCCCGGTTCTTGCAGCAGCCCGCCTTAGCTCCTGAATCCGCTGGGGTAACACGGCGAGCCGTTTTAGCACGTCCTGCAGGAGATAAGGAGCATCATTTGACAAAGCCACAACGGCTAAAGCACGTTGTGACCCGGTGTATAGCTGCTCCACTAGAGTGTACACCGCCTTAAGTTTGGTCAGCATATTTTGCTTCTGATTTGTGCTCCTGGGGCCTGCGTTCATACACATAAGGTAAACCGGAGTTAACAATTAAAATAGACATCAAAGGAACCATTGTGATATTCCAGATTATACATAGTGACTTACCAAAGATTGCTGAGACCATTTGGGATATCTGGCGCTTTAAGCCGGACAGCTTGGCGGTTCCCTCGGCAAGAGATGCCTCTGCTGTTTCAGCCCGAGTCACCAGTGAAGCCCTCTCATCAACCCAAGTTTTCTTCTCCGATTCAAAATTTTTCTTCAGTTTCTCTTGTTCAGAGACACTGAATTCAAACTTGGAGTTGGCTTTCTAAGTTTCAAGCTCTTGGGTTTTCAACTGACCCTTCAGATCAGCAATCTCCGCCTCAAATTGACTTATGGTGGCCTGCATCGACATCAGGTTATGGTAAGAATCACGGTAAGACTAAAATCAAGTCCCAAACACTTTAGAAGTAAAGATACTTGGCACTTGGGGGCTAATGTATGCTTAAAGAATTTCTTAACCTATTTTACCGAATCATGTATATTAAAGTCTCAAGCACTTTACAAGTAAAGATACTTGACACTTGGGGGCTAATGTATAACCCAATTTCAAAGTTTCATGCTATCACTGAGTTAAATATATTCAATTTAAGCCGGACAAAAACTAACAGATTTCTAAGTCTACAGCATATTCGTTCATAAGCAATAGACTTGGGGGCTAGTACAGGAAGTAAGGTTCAGAGTAAAAAGCTTAAATTATACCTCAGATTTATGCTGTATTTGCTTCACCATGTCAATTTCCAGGTTACGGCTGCTGTGTACTTAGTTCAGATAGCCCGAGACTATATCACCAATACTTAGGTGAGAATAATCAGTGATGTCTTGCTTGTTTTTCCGATGCTGGGCAAACTCCTCTTTGGTAGTGCATTGGGCAAGAGCAATAGGCCGGCTCGGTTCAACGTATTGGCTCTTCACAATTTCAACCTCCGGGTCAATAGTCTTGGCCGGGCTCGGAGTTTCCGGATCATCCGGGTTGTGAATAACGTCTTCTGCGGTAGTCGGGAAGGCGCTTGTAATATCGGCCGGCTCAGGTGGTGGCTGATGAGTGGAGTTGTCAGGAACGGATGAGTCAAGCACCGGTTCAGTAACTACCGGGTCTTGGGACGGCTTATTCTTCTTTGCCCTCTTGTTGGGCTTTACATGCAAACTGTCAAATCACAGTGGAAGGATAAACATCAAAGTATAAGTATGGAAAAGCTTAAAGTAAGAAAGGTTATATTACCGGGGAGCCGTTTTAAAAGCTGGCATGTTGGATTGCATCGAATCGTCGGAAGACGGAGAGGTATCCTGATAATTGGAGTCAGATGAATTGAGAGGTTGACGAATTAAACCCGCCAAAGGATAAACAGAACGTAAATCGGAGATGACCTAGTCCGACGCTTCACGCTTCGTCGGGTAAGCCGGAAGAGAGTTATGCGTCTTGATTGGCCCGAGTCTGCCTCCAGTTCTCAAGCTGTTGTTGCTTCAAAAGAAATTGAGGATCTTGATAAGCTAGAGGATGTGAAAATCTTACTTTCCGGGTCACCCTTCGGACTTTTTGTTTTGGCAAGGGCTCTGAGTCGGAGGAGATTATAGGTACCTCTTCGCCAGGAGCTTGGCTGTTCCCCGTATCGTCCTGAAAGGCGGAAATGTCAGTAAAATAGTTACAAAGGAGTTAAGAGAGTAAGAGATTAACTCTTCCTCATCTGAAGAAGAATCATCCAATTTGAGCAAATCGGAGGCACTGGGTTTCTTCTTTCTTGAAGTTCCCGTCTTGGCGGCTTTCCTTTCAGTCTTCTTGGCTGCCCTGGCTTGTTTGGCAGCCTCGTGGTCATATTTGACCTTCCAGAAATCGTCATTTGCCTGTGGAGAAAGATAAAGAATTATAAGTACAAGGGAGGTAAACATGTTAAGGAATATTTATTAAGATTGGTAACTTACTGCAGGAGCCGGGTTCTTCTTGCAGAAGGGAAGTAAACCGAAGGCATTGCTGGTTCCAGTGCCCTCCTTCAATAGTGACTGGACTGTGGCATCTATTACATCATCCGGTAAGTCCTCAGGGCTACTACGCATTGGGTCGTCCTTTTCGCCTATATAAGTACACATTAAGCCGGAGCGGCGGCTTAATGGGAGTATTCGCCAAGTAACCCAGACTCGGACCAGATCGATGCCATTTAAACCATTTCCTAAAAGAGCCTTAATCTTCTTGATGGAGGGATTGAGAGGTATATGTTCAGTAGCACTCAGTTTATCTGCCAGTGGATGGTTGGACTCAAGGCGCAGGGCGTGAAAGCGGGGCAGAGGCCTTTCATCAGCCGGTGAAGTGTCTTGATAGTAGAACCATGTCTGGTTCCAGTCTTTTGGGTGACTCGGCAGCTCGGCATAAGGGAAAAGACAATCCCTCCGTCGCTGGATTGAGATACCGCCAAGCTCAAGACTTGGACCATTGGCACGTTCATTCTGCCGGTTCAAGTAAAAAAGTTCTCTGAACAAAAGCAGACTTGGCTCCTCTCCCAGGTACACCTCGCAGAAGACTTGAAAATTGCAAAGATTTGACACAGAATTGGGTCCGATGTCTTGAGGTCTAAGGTCAAAGAAATTCAGAACTTCCCTGAAGAATTTTGAGCCGGGAGGGGCAAATCCCAGGTTCATGTGATCCGTGAAAACTATCACCTCCCCTTATTTGGGTTGAGGCTTATCTTCAGACGGGTCAGGGGCGCGATAAGACATGACCTCCTTTTTTGGCAGGTGGCCAGACTTCACGAACTCAGCAAGTTTACTCGCAGTAACTGTGGATGGGACCCAATTGCAGGTTACAGGGGTCTTGGCCGCCTTAGGTGCCATGACAACAGTTGACCTACGACACGATAAGAAAGTTCCGGTTCAACTTTAACCCGGGGAGATATCTGAATTATTTAAAGTGGCGGCTTAAAAAAAGGGGCCTAATGATATAAGGGAGATTGTGCAACAATATTTAAGCCGCTACAAATATCAAGAGCGATTCAAAATTCTTAAAGTTATGAGAAGAAGGTAAGGCTGATAGTTCAGTATCGCTTATTTAAACTGGACACTTCGACAGTTGTAAGGGCATTTACCAGAAGAAGCTTTCCGGGTGATAGAAACAAGTTTTACAGACGACAGCTATTATTTTGGATCAAATTACTGTTCTGAAAAGAAATTTTTCTAGACCTAAAAACAGAGCAGAGAAGTTCACGCATTCAAGGGAGGTTTCCAAATAAGAGAAACAAGATCTATTTCTATACAAGATCAACACAAACAACTACCGCATCAGTTCTGTATAGTTTTTATGATCTAAGCAGGTTGTGAAAGTGCAGACTGGCAAGGGTTTGCGTCGGGCGGTGATGAACGCCGACGAACTCATAAGAGCTCCGATGTAGATCTAAAGAAAGGAAAGAAAGGGAACTCACAGATAAGCTTGAGATGCGGAGATTCGCCGCTGTTTTCTGGTCCGAGTCAGGCTGATGCAGCGGCCGGAGTCGATGAAGACGAGGGTGTCGACGGCGGCGGCGGCGGAGCTCGAGTGGCAGAGAGGAGAGGAAGAAGGCGACTGGAAGGAGGATAATGAAAGACCTAAGTCACGGCTATTTATAAGGTGAGGATAACTGGGACGGCGCGGGAAACGAGGAGATAAGAATTACTATCCAGCGGCCCCGACGCCTCGATTTTCGGAACAGTTAATAAAAGCAGAGATCCGTTGGAGGATACGATGGAATAGAAAATGAATTAAGGAAAGGATGATGTCACGCCGGGTTAAAACGGATCCAGAAGATGACGTCATGGCGGGTTAAAGAAAGCTCTCCATACAGCCAAAAGACTAAAGATTTATTTCTTAAGGTATTTTAAGATTGACATGAACAGGTTCAAATCAATCTGGGGCCTAATGTTGGGGATATAACTATTTGTGTAAGCCGCCCAGGAGGGGCCGGGTTACACAAAGAAGACTCATCAGAGGAAGCCCAAGACCAAGGCATGAAGATGGCGACTCAATAAGGGGCTAAGGCCCACAGGCGACTTAAGGCCCGTTATAGTAAACCGCCATGATGACATGACTTGTATCATAAGGTAGATTTAACTAGTCACCGAGCCGGACACTGTTTATGAGCCGTAGGGACTCAGAAGCCATGTATGCGTCAACCCGTGTATATAAGGGGATGACCTACTGGCGACTTAGGGCAAGAAACAACCCATCGAGAACCGGGCATAGCGTATCTCGCTCCCTGGTCATCGAAACATCAAGCAATACCAACCCAACTAGACGTAGGCCTTCCTTCACCGCAAGGGGCTGAACTAGTATAAAACCTCGTGGCCAGGTGCTTGCCCCTCCTGCAGTGTTTTCAGTGCCCAAAATCATCAAATATTCCATAAAAAATCATACTAAATTTGCAGGGCATTTGGAGCACTTTTATTTTCGGGATATTTTTATTGCACGGATAATTCAGAAAATAGATAGATAATACTATTTTTGCTTTATTTATTCTAAATAACAGAAAGTAAAAAAAAAGGGTATAGAAGGTTGTGCCTTCTAGTTTCATCCATCTCATGATCATCAAAATGAATCCACTAACAAGGTTGATCAAGTCTTGTTAACAAGCTCATTCCGAAAATCATGGAACCGGAGAAATTCCAAATAACACTAGGTTACCTCAACGGGGATATGAACATCCCCAACAATAAGAATATCATACTTTTTCTTGACAGTAGGAGGAGGAAATTCAAAACCTCCAATAATGATAGTTGGGCTTTTTCCAATAGAATTGATGCTATGAACTTGAGGTTGTTTCCTCGGAAAGTGTACCGTATGCTCATTACCATTAACATGAAAAGTGGCATTGCCTTTGTTGCAATCAATAACAGCCCCTGCAGTATTCAAAAAGGGTCTACCAAGGATAATTGACATACTATCATCCTCGGGAATATCAAGAATAACAAAGTCCGTTAAGATAGTGACATTTGCAACCACAACAGGCACATCCTCACAAATACCGATAGGTATAGCAGTTAATTTATCAGCCATTTGCAAACATATTTCAATAGGTGTCAACTTATTCAATTCAAGTCTACGATATAAAGAGAGAGGCATAACACTAACACCAACTCCAAGATCACATAAAGCAGTTTTAACATAATTTCTTTTAATCGAGCATGGTATAGTTGGTACCCCTAGATCTCCAAGTTTCTTTGGTATTCCACCCTTAAAAGTATAATTAGCAAGCATGGTGGAAATTTCAGCTTCCGGTATCTTTCTTTTATTTGTAATGATATCCTTCATATATTTAGCATAATGATTTACTTTAAGCATATCACCAAGCGCATACGTAAGAAGATAGGTCTAATCATTTCGCAAAGCTAAAATCCTCATCATCCTTTGTCTTGGATGGTTTAGGAGGAAAGGGCATGGGTTTCAGAACCCATGGTTCTCTTTCTCTACCGTGCTTCCTAGCAACAAAATCTCTCTTATCATAACGTTGATTCTTTGATTGTGGGTTATCAAGATCAATGACAGGTTCAATCTCTACTTCATTATTTTTGCTAGGTTGAGCATCAACATGAACATTATCATTAACATTATCACTAGGTTCATGTTCATCACCTGATTGTGTTTCAGCATCAGAAATAGAAATATCATGGGGATTCTCAGGTGTGACTACAACAGGTTCACTAGAAGCATGCAAAGTCCTATCATTTGTCTTTTTCTTCTTTTTAGAAGAACTAGGTGCCTCTAAATTATTTCTCTGAGAATCTTGCTCAATTCTCTTAGGGTGGCCTTCAGGATGCAAAGGTTCCTGAGTCATTCTACCAGTTCTAGTAGCCACTCTAAGAGCAAAGTCATGTTTATTATTTAATTCATCGAGCAAATCACTTTGAGCTTTAAGTACTTGCTCAGCTTGAGTGGTAACCATAGATGCATATTTGCTAATGAGTTTAAGTTCTCCTTTAACTCTAGCCATATAATCACTCAAGCGTCCTATCTCGAAAGCATTACTCTTTAATTCTCTACCAACATAAGCGTTAAAACTTTCTTGTCTAGCCATAAAGTCATCAAATTCATCTAAGCATGGGCTATGGAATTTAGTAGAGGGAATTTCAACTTTATCATATCTATAGAGAGAATTTACCTTTACTACATGTGTCGGGTTATCACGACAATGTGTTTCTTCGACAGGCGGTATATTAAGACCATGTATTTCTTCAATAGGTGGTAAATTCTTAACATCTTCAGCTTTAGTGGCTTTTTCTTTCATTGATTTCTTTCCCTCTTGCATATCTTCAGGACTGAGAAATAGAACACCTCTCTTCTTTGGAGCTGGTTTAGGAATAGGCTCAGGAGTTGGCTCAATTGTTTCAGGAATTGGCTCAGGAATTGGCTCAGGAAGAGTCCAATTATTTTCATTAGTCAACATATTGTTCAATAGTAATTCAGCTTCGTCGACTGTTTTTTCCCTGAAAACACAACCAGCACAACTATCCAAGTAGTCTTTGGAAGCATCAGTTAGTCCATTATAAAAGATATCAAGTATTTCATTTTTCTTAAGAGGATGATAAGGCAAAGCATTAAGTAATCGGAGAAGCCTCCCCCAAGCTTGTGGGAGACTCTCTTCTTCGATTTGCACAAAATTATATATTTCCCGCAAGGCAGCTTGTTTCTTATGAGTAGGGAAATATTTAGCAGAGAAGTAATAAAGCATATCCTGGGGACTACGCACACAACCAGGATAAAGAGAGTTAAACCAAGTCTTAGCATCACCCTTTAATGAGAACGGAAATATCTTAAGGATATAATAATAGCGAGACTTCTCATCATTAGTAACACAGGGTGGCTATATCATTTAACTGTTGGAAATATGCCCTAGAGGCAATAATAAATTAGTTATTATTATATTTCCTTGTTCATGATAATCGTTTATTACCCATGCTATAATTGTATTGATAGGAAACTCAGATACATGTGTGGGTACATAAACAACACCATGTCCCTAGTAAGCCTCTAGTTGACTAGCTCGTTGATCAACAGATGGTTACGGTTTCCTGACCATGGACATTGGATGTCGTTGATAACGGGATCACATCATTTGGAGAATGATGTGATGGACAAGACCCAATCCTAAGCCTAGCACAAAGATCGTAGTTTGTATGCTAAAGCTTTTCTAATGTCAAGTATCTTTTCCTTAGACCATGAGATTGTGCAACTCCGGATACCGTAGGAATGCTTTGGGTGTACCAAAGCGTCTGGCAACGTAATCGGGTGGCTATAAAGGTGCATTACGGTATCTCCGAAAGTGTCTGCATTGGGTTGGCACGAATCGAGACTGGGATCTGTCACTCCGTGTAAACGGAGAGGTATCTCTGGGCCCACTCGGCAGGACATCATCATAATGTGCACAATGTGACCAAGGGGTTGATCATGGGATGATGTGTTACGGAACGAGTAAAGAGACTTGCCGGTAACGAGATTGAACAAGATATCGGGATACCGACGATCGAATCTCGGGCAAGTGCAATACCGCTAGACAAAGGGAATTGTATACGGGATCGATTGAGTCCTTGACATCGTGGTTCATCCGATGAGATCATCGCGGAACATGTAGGAACCAACATGGGTATCCAGATCCCGCTGTTGGTTATTGACCGGAGAACGTCTCGATCATGTCTGCATGGTTCCCGAACCCGTAGGGTCTACACACTTAAGGTTCGATGGCGCTAGGGTTATAAAGGAAGTTTGTATGTGGTTACCGAATGTTGTTCGGAGTCCCGGATGAGATCTCGGATGTCACGAGGAGTTCCGGAATGGTCCGGAGGTAAAGATTTATCTATGGGAAGTCCTATTTTGGTCACCAAAAAGTTTGGGTTTTATCGATAACGTCTGGGACCACCGGAGGGTCCCTGGGTCCACCAAGTGGGGCCACCAACCCCGGGAGGCTGCATGGGCCAAGTGTGGGAGGGGACCAGCCCCAGGTGGGCTGGTGCGCCCCCCCCCCCCCACAGGGCCCAAGGCGCAGGGAAGTGGGGAAGGGGGGCAAACCCTAGGGCAGATGGGCCCTAAGGCCCACCCCAGGCGCGCCTCCCCTCTCTCCCCCTCTGGCCTCCACCCAGATGGCATCTGGGGGCTGCCGCCACCCTTGGGGAGGGAACCCTAGAGGGGGCGCATCCCCCTCCCCTTCCCCTATAAATACTTGAGGTCTAGGGGCTGCCCAACACACGAGACCTTGTCCCTCTTGGCGCAGCCCTACCTCTCTTACTCCTCCTCTCCCGCGGTGCTTGGCGAAGCCCTGCTGGACTACCACGCTCCTCCATCACCACCACGCCGTTGTGCTGCTGCCGGATGGAGTCTTCCTCAACCTCTCCCTCTCACCTTGCTGGATCAAGGCATGGGAGACGTCACCGGGCTGTATGTGTGTTGAACACGGAGGTGCCGTCCGTTCGGCACTAGGATCTCCGGTGATTTGGATCACGACGAGTACGACTCCTTCAACCCCGTTCTCTTGAACGCTTTAAGCTTAGCGATCTACAAGGGTATGTAGATGCACTCTCCTTCCCCTCGTTGCTGGTTTCTCCATAGATAGATCTTGGTGACACGTAGGAAAATTTTGAATTTCTGCTACGTTCCCCAACATTAACTTGGTAAGATGTGCCACAACAGTTTCAGATTCATAGCCATAAAAAGGATCAGATCAACCAAAGTAATTATTTCAGGATCAACAGAGAATTCATAATTCTTATCAGTAACACAGATAGGTGAAGTAGCAAAAGCGGGGTCGGGTTTCATTCTAGCATTAAGAGATTGCTGCTTCCATTTAGCTAATAACTTCTTAAAATCATATCTATATTTGCAAGCAAAGATAGCTCTCGCAGCTTCCTCCTCCATAAGATAACCCTCAGGAACAATAGGTAATCCATAATCAGGGGAGAACTTTAATCATCACTATCATCAATATAGCATCTTCAATAATTTCATCCTCTCTAACCGTAGCAAGTTGTTCATCAAGAAATTCACCTAATGGCAAAGTAGTATCACGCACAGAAGTAGTTTCATCATAAGTATCATGCATAGCAGTAGCAGGTTTAGGTGTCGCAAGCTTACTCAAAACAGAAGAAGAATCTAGTGCAGAGCTAGATGGCAGTTCCTTACCTCCCCTCGTAGTTGAGGGGAAAATCTTGGTTCTTTCGTCTTTCAAGTTCCTCATAGTGATCAACATATATAAATCCCAAGTGACTCAAAGAATAGAGCTATGCTCCCCGGCAACAGCGTCAGAAATTAGTCTTGATAACCCACAAGTGTAGGGGATCGCAACAGCTTTCGAGGGTAGAGTATTCAACCCAAATTTATTGATTCGACACAAGGGGAGCCAAAGAATATTCTTAAGTATTAGAAGTTGAGTTGTCAATTCAACCACACCTGGATAACTTAGTATCTGCAGCAAAGTATTTAGTAGCAAAGTAGTATGATAGTAATGGTAACAGTGGCAAAAGTAAAGATAATAGTTTTGTAGGAATTGTAACAGTAGCAACGGAAAAGTAAATAAGCGAAACACAAGATGTGAAAAGCTCGTAGGCATTGGATCAGTGATGGATGATTATGTCGGATGCAATTCCTCATGTAATAGCTATAACATAGGGTGACACAGAACTAGCTCCAATTCATCAATGTAATGTAGGCATGTATTCAATATAATCATACGTGCTTATGGAAAAGAACTTGCATGACATCTTTTGTCCTACCCTCCCGTGGCAGCGGGTCCTAGTGGAAACTAAGGGATATTAAGGCCTCCTTTTAATAGAGAACCGACAAAGCATTAGCACATAGTGAATACATGAACTCCTCAAACTATGGTCATCACCGAGAAGTATCCCGATTATTGTCACTTCGGGGTTGTCGGATCATAACACATAATAGGTGACTATAGACTTGCAAGATAGGATCAAGAACTCACATATATTCATGAAAACATAATAGGTTCATATCTAAAATCATGGCACTCGGGCCCTAGTGACAAGCATTAAGCATAGCAAAGTCATAGCAACATCAATCTCAGAACATAGTGGATACTAGGGATCAAACAATAACAAAAACTAACTTGATTACATGATAAATCTCATCCAACCCATCACCGTCCAGCAAGCCTACGATGGAATTACTCACGCACGGCGGTGAGCATCATGAAATTGGTGATGGAGGATGGTTGATGATGACGACGGCGACGAATCCCCCTCTCTGGAGCCCCGAACGGACTCCAGATCAGCCCTCCTGAGAGAGATTGGGGCTTGGCGGCGGCTCCATATCGTAAAACGCGATGAAACTTTCACTCTCATTTTTTTCTCCGTGAAACGGAATATATGGAGTTGGAGTTGAGGTCGGTGGAGCGTCAGGGGGCCCACAAGACAGGGGGGCGCGCCCGGGGGGGTGGGCGCGCCCCCCACCCTTGTGGACAGGGTGTGGGGCCCCTGGTCTTGATTCTTTCGCCAGTATTTTTTATATTTTCCAAAACTTATCTCCGTGGATTTTCAGGTCATTCCGAGAACTTTTGTTTTCTACACATAAAACAAGAGGTAATATCACCAGAAGTCACAGAACTTGCTCTCAATGTTCAGTTTGGTGCTAGAACTTTCAAAATACAGGTTTGTGGTCACCCAACTTGCGTTCTCATGCAAATACGGTCACTTCGCCCGTATCCGGCACTTAAGTGGCATGCCAACATGACTATGGCCCACTGTCAGTGACAGGAGCAAGTGTGCGCATGTTTTTTTAGAAACACCTCTGTTCTATATTTACTTGTGCAGCAGCACGTGTGGGTCCCACTTGACAGTCTGTTAGATGAATAAAGGCCAGTGGACTGTCGCAGCCGCTGCGTTGTGTTTTTCCTTGTAGTCTAATTCGTCCAATTTCAAGTCGTCGTGTACAAACATGCCCTGTGCCAACCACTACACCGAGCACATTTTCATGTCTATGAAGAGATGCATCATCTTTTATTTTATAGAGAAAGCAGGGTTTTTCATGTTGATTCCGATGGTCTCCACCACTAAACTTTTGCAATTTAGCTGATATTTACAGCACAGTACCTACCAATTATACATATTTTTAGTGCAATTTAAAAATCCGTATCAATAAATTCGAGCGAAAAAAATCTGCTCACCCTCAAGTAGTCGTCATTGCCTTATTTGTTTGAATTCAAATAATTTAAAATGTAAAAATCTAGATAAAAAAATATGGGCCATTTGCTAGCTATATTTTTTATCTAGATTTTTACATTTTAAATTCAAATGGCCCATTAATTAGGTAGCAACTGGACCAGGTTCGAATCTTGTGTAGGTTATATTTTTGCCAAAACACATATTCAATACAAAAATAATCAAAATGACCTACCACATCAGTATAAAATTGTGTTTTTTTTTTTGCGATATACAAAATTGGCTAATTGCCTCATGATTTGAACTCTAGGCCTAGATGTGTGAAGAAAACTGACCTACCGCTATGTACTCGTATCTTGTCGTACTTAAGCCGTCATGAGAGCACTCTATTCCCCGATCGACCGCCACCTCATGTGCTCGCCATTGAGGAGTCGGGTTAAAACCCGCCCACTTGCATGAATCATCCCCACTCTTCTCCCTCTCCCTTTCACTCTCACTCTCTGGCCGAGGGTGAGACTGGGAGGACGTGTGCACGGGAGTAGGGAGTGCGCGACGGTGTACCTGTCATTGCGCGCAGACGCGAGTGGAGATGGCAGCCAGCGCGCGGCATGCCAGGAGCCTTCTTCCGCCATCATGCCATCACCACGCGGATGGGCGCCAGTATCCTCGCGGCGGCGACCAACCTCGACGCACCATCCTGCTCTTCATTCCGCCATCATTAGGGCTCCCTTCTTCAGTCGCTCTTCTGTGTAACCCTCGTCGATGGATCCCCTTTTAGCGAAGATCAGCATTGAGGATGATAGAAATAGCCTGGCAAGTGGCAACATCGCGACCACAGGTGCTAGACGGGACTTGGCGCCAGCTCACCGCCGCCGCAGCTGCCGTCAACGCTCACCTTGGTTAGGGTTAGCTAGCACAACAATCGCTCCCTCGCTTCGGCCGGCAGCTATGCTAGGTGGACTGTTTGGCCCAATTAACCACGTTGCTCCAAAAATGTTACGGGAGTAGCTGCCCTCGGGAAGCTGCGGGGACGGAACCGTTCAGAAAAATTCACTGCACATCCAACGGGTTACGTGAAATCGAACGGCTCCAAAGGCTGATAGGGTGAGAGAGCTCCTAGGGTGCCCAGTTGTAATGTTTTGAAATAAGGTAGACCCCACCTTTCGTTTCAAAAAAAAAGAATATGACAACTCAGCCGTTGGACTATAAAGAAAGGGTAATAGTAACACGAAAACCAAAAATGCGGTTTGGTGGCCGAGCTACCTGGCGGCCGTTATCACATCCGTCATTACTCGCCATGATGAGCGCCAAGCGGGTATGCAGCTACCGTATTTTCAGTTGTGGCCGTTGCACAGTGTCCGTATTTGCTGGTAAATAAACAGCGACAACTCACGTACACAAGTCGGCACAGCAGTGCAGACCCACGTGTACGACTGTGGCGTGCGTCAGAGCAGATGGTTGAGCTCGACAACAAGCCAGGAAGGGTTCACGCCGGTGAGCCCATGCATGCAGGTGCTAGTAGCTACGTGATGCTTTTGGACAACTAGTGTGATGATACGAAGCACACAAACTGGTTTTGGTGCAAATCTCTGAATAACATATCACGGTGCTTGAAACAAAATAAAATAAAAATCAATGAGTTAGCTGATGCGTGTAATCTATTTATAAAAAAAATACTATAAAATAGGATGGCATCAGGTAAGGCAGTATTCCTTTCTACATCTTTTTTGAAAAATGTCATCATAAAATACTAGAGTGCATCTTATTTGTGTTGATTAAGAAACACTCGGTATTAAGTGTGACTGGCTTAATAATTGAAGGGCACTGATATTCATAGGGTTGCAACCTTTGGTACAAAAACGAGAAAAAAAAATATCATTCCGTATGCGTGATTTATCTTGTGTCTGGCGAGTATCCGGTAATTTGTTTTTTAGCTATGAGAGTTCCTTGGGGTTTTCACCTCTGGACAACACCGATTAGTACACTCGAAATGGCATGGCGTTGACATGATTGGCAGTGATGCTATGACATCCAAGAACATAACGAGGATGCGCCATTCAATTGCTAAGGGAAATCTTACTATGGGACGAGTTCAAATAAATCACTAATATAAGAGTCAAACAATTTGAAGGCATTTTTTGACCCATCAAACAAACAATTTAATAAAAATGTGATCCAAAAATAATGGGGAAAGCATGTACATGACGCATGCGGAAAAAAACGAGGGCAAAAGTTATTCTGTGTAGTCAAGAGAACGGTTTGAATTATCCATAATTCAGCTAAATTTTAAACCCATCAAACCAAAAAATGATGTTCTGGAGAGGTTCGTGAATCTAGTATCTCTTGATCCTGAGTATCAACATAGGACGAAAGGAGAACTGGGTTGTAGCCTAGTGGCAAAGGGTCACAATGGTGTACCCTGCGGCCAGAGTTTGAATCCCGTCGGGAGCGAATTTTTGATTCTTTGTCTGGATGAGCTTCTTCTATAAAAATATGTCTTGCATGCTAATCCTCATGGATCTTATTTTTTTCCTAACATAGGACGAACGAACCGACCTCCACAAATATATTTGCTTCGAAACAAAACCATGCAATGGTGGACCAATGGCATCAAACAACAGTGTGCAGGAAGAAAGTTCCATCGATGGCGGAAGTTTGTTTACTCGCTGGACACGGAGGGTAGTAATGACGCCTAGATGCTGCTCACGTGTCTCGCACGGCACCTTTGAACAAGAAGTTTTTAATTTTGGAGACAGAACAAGAAGTGCATGCACACTGTTGTGTACCCGAGGCCCATGTACAATAGCAGCACGGCAGCCCATGGCGCCAGTGTATTGGAATTTAATAGCCAGCGTATATCCATGAGAAAATAAATCAGCACACATCGCAACGCTATACTGGATGGCATAGATTTCGGCCTCCAGGTAGCTCGGCCACCAAAACACCACACTCCACGAAAACAAACAACGAGGAAAAAGTAACAAGAAAGAGAAAAGCAATGGGCAGCTGGGGTGTGCTGCATGTGCCCAGCCGTACGGACAGGTGTTCTTCCTCCTTCACTAGAACAGCGACCCCCTCCGTGAGGGCCCTCTCTCAAGTGGCAGTATAGTACGTACTCAACAGACACCACGAGGATATATAGTAGCCCTGGCGGTACCGGCGAATCGATCCGCCAGCTGTGGCCTGTCCGACCGGATGATGCCCTACGTGCTACGTCGGCCATTCACCTTTCCTTGCTACCTTGCTTGCTCTCGTCGTCTTCCTTACCGTCGCCCCCTACCCTCTCTGCCCTTTTCTCTCCTCATATATACGTGAGGTGAGAGGTGCTAAGCTACTGCCCTTCTCCGCACCGCAGCCAGCTCCGGCCTTGCCTGGCTCTGCCTACCTCCCTCCCTCCCTCCCCTGCCGCTGGTTGGTGACGGCTCGGCAAGCTCAGCGGCGGCGACGGTGAGTACGTACTTATTCCTCCAAGCATATGCTGCTATATTCGTTCTCTTCAATTTGCCCCTTGTTTTCCTTGCATATAACTAGCTAGCAACTTACTACCAAAAAAAAAACTAGTAACCATAGGCAAGTATTCTTTGTAAGCCACTATATTCTCACCTGAGGGGAGTATGTTTCTTTCTTAGCCACTATTATTGTTTTGCCTTCTACATGCATTTTATGTTTCATGTTCTATCTTGAACTTGGATATTCCAATAATAGGACTGCCGTTGATGTTACGAACGATTTAAGGGTTACCACCATCTTCTCTCTTCTTGTTTCTTTTTTCTTTCGTTTCTTTTTTGCGGCTCCGGAACAAAGTTTCTTTGTTTCTGGTTGAACCCCCAACGACGCTCCAATCATCTCTCTTGTTGCCTTGGCAGCCGAACACAATAAATTGCACTTTTAGATAATCCAAATTGTCTGAAACATGTTAAATGCCAACGGAAAAAGGCAACCGACAATAGAAAAAAAAACTACCTAATAATACAATTTATTTATTTATTTTTCAGCGAACGCAAATGCAGTGGATTAGTACCAAAAAAAACATAAGCAACCCATTATCCAAGTGTAGAGTGGACAACTACAAATAATGGATTTGACAAGAAGTCACAACATCCCCTCAAAAAAAAAAGACAAGAAGTCACAACATGTAGTGCAAAGCTATAAAAATAGATTTTGGGGAAGATAAAAATACATTACATAATTTCTCTTAATCTGTTGGGACGGAGGAGAAGCAACAAAGCTGAACTTTGGTAGGTACGTAGCTTTGCACCTATGGAGGGGAGGCGAGGGGGTTTGCTGTGTCGGCGAAGGAGGAAGAGCATCTGTCCGTACGTGCGCAGGAGCCACTTACGTTATGTTGAGCTCTTTGTTTGTTCTCCTGCTTTACCAAAAGAGAGAGATTCGGCGTCCCTCTCCTCCCTTTTTTACCTTTTTTTTTAGAAAAGGATGTTGTACCCCGGCCTTTGCATCTGGATGATTGATGCAGTCATATTATTAATTATTCACAAAGACCATACAAGGATATACATCAATAAGCCTGAAGCCACCATCTTGGCAACATCGTCGCTACTCCTATCCCCTTGATGAAGGTGTGCCGAATGTCCGGACCTAATACCAAACAGACATCGTACCAAAGCCTAACATCTAAAGCCGGTGTCCCATCCAAGCCACTACCTGGATTGGGTCCCACACCGGTCTGGCACACTTTCAATGAGCACCGCACGCTGCAAGGGCCGTCACCTCCATCATCCCTCGATCCATCCTCAGAGCAGAACTGAAGCACGGACCTTGCCAGGCCTCTCTGCCATCAATGCCACCATGACGCCATACAGCTTCCTCCTTTTGCGCGAGTCCATCTCCGCGCATCAGACGCCGAGTCTCCACAGCGCCACGCCGCCGAGATCCGCCACCATCGACGTGTAAGATGAAGCACCGCTCCACCAAAGACGTCGTCCTCTGGTCCCTCGAGCCCGTGTGCACCTCCAAGAATGACGCCCCCAAGGGAGAAACGACACCAAGAGCCGCCGTCATCCGATCTACTGATTTAGGGTTTCCCCCAGAGGTAGCAGAGAGTGGCCTTGAACTTCTCCTCGGCGATGCCTTCAGGAAGGGAACGATGCAGATAGTGTCGCCATCGTCGGCCATTGGCAATGACCAATAGCAGGTTTTCACCCAGATCTAATCGAAGACCTCCATCTCTCGTGCACGAGGGGCGCTGCAGCCGGCCGCATAACAAACGCCGTCGCAGCCGACCAAGCTGCCTAGACTAGCCTCTCGCCGCAACCCCAGCCGCAAACACCAACGATGGATGAGGCCCGTCCAGGCCCATCGGCCCTACAGGCCCACAGATGCCAGATCTGGATCCAGCAGGGGCCAGGCTCGCCGGACGTCGCCTCGGAGCCCCATGGCCGGCCGGTAGCCACCGTAGGGCGGAGGGATGTTGACGAGCCGCCGCCTCGCTGCCGAAGGTGCCGCTGCGCCGGGGAAGACCACCGCGGGCCAAAGCCCATATCACACCCTCTCCCAGGGCGAGACGGCCCTGCCGCCGCCGTCCTTGGCTGCGGCTCGGACTTGGCCGGCGCCAGCCTCCAGCGGTGGCGAGGGGTCGAAGATGTTTGTGGCCGGCGGCGCGCTCGCGTACGCCCTCGAGTCGCTCACGCGGGGCGACGCCAGGGTACCGTTTCGCGAAGGTATTGTGTCGCGAGTCCTCCCTTTTTTACTGCATTTACTTTTTCGTCATTGTCCTTCTTGTGTTTCGTTTCTTTTACTTTCTTATATTCTAATTTATGACTTTTGGTTGATTCGTTCTCACATTCTGCTTTCGTTTCCTTTGTACTTTTTGTTTTCCATGTTTTACTTTCCTCTTGCATTTGTTCGTTATTTCGCTAACTTCCCCTTGGAGCCTTGATGGAAGGATGGACCTTCCCCAATAATCGGCTCGAATCCTGACTTTCATTGTTCGTTATTCCGCGCACAACAAGATCTCGCCACCTGCGTGTGCGCCTATCGCTAGAGCATTCCCTCCACCCCACATGTGCCCCAAGATGGTCGCCCCACCACCTGACCACGACCATGCCAGCGTCCATGCCCAACATTGTTGCACCATCCACCTGCGCCCCAAGCTCGTTGCCTGCATGTCCCCGACCTCAAAGAGAGGTGTATGTCCCTTGAGATCCGCCCTTCCTGATCACTGCATCACTGTCCTAAGCGCTAGTGTGGCGCCCAAGCTCCGCCACTCGTCCCCAAGTCCCAGGGCTATACCATGAGCATCGTCGTGTTGCCCATGCCATGTCACCCAAACCGCGGAAGGTAAAACTTGAGCTCGTCGTCGCCCATCCTCAAGCTCACTGCACCATGCCCTCACAAGCTCGCTGTCGCGGTGGATTGTCACTAGTTGTCTAAATGGAAGAGAGGAGATGAAAAAAATAGTGAGACACTAACAAGTGGGCCCTACATGTAGGTTGTTCTGCTGGGGTTGAGTGTATTGGGGATCCGTTGCAACACTTACCACAATAATCCAAGAAGTGTTATTGGGGTAGCTCTAATAACACTCTGTTGGCGATAAATTATTGGGGATATGATGGATATGCTCTAACTGGCCGATTGTTCCAAGGGCACAATTATATTTATTCTTTTTCAACTTCTTATGTTTGTTAATTTGTGACCTTTTGTATTATGCCTTAGTAGATAGTTACTAATAAAGTAAGCCTCAATCTTGTTTTTAAGCATTTGCTTTTCTTACGCTAGGTGTATGACTTGTGTAACAAGTCCCATGCGTGGAGGGTCTAACTCACTAACTTGCACATGAAGTGCAGGGGAGAAAGTTGACCGATGTTGGTACTGGCGTCGAGCATTGACATTGCACCTCCTAGCTCGCCAAATGCGCCGGTGGTAGACCATGATGATGGTTGGAGGCTAAAGGTGACCAACAGCAAGAATTTCTGTAGGGGCAAGGATACGACCCCGGCGTCCATAAACCCCCTGCTCCTAGCATCGGCGTGCCTCGGCTCCTCGGCAGCACTGCATTTCCTTTTCAAAAGGGAAGACAAACATGAGCCACCAATGTTGATGCCTACTCAAGTATTTCTTGACTTGCTAGTGGGATACACCCTTGATAGCAGCACCAGAAGAAGATTGGCTGATGTGGAAGCTGGTCTTGATCAGGATGCTTTGCCATCAACGCCTTCTCCTGGCATAGAAGATGGCATTTGTCAGCCTGCTTTGCCAACCATAGTTTCTCACAACATAGAAGATGGTGTTGATCAGCTTGCATTACCTGCATTAGCTTCTAATGGCGTAGAAGATGGCGCAGATCAGCCTGCTATGCATGAAGCAGCTTTTGAAAACATAAAAGTACAAGATGTTGTTGATCAACATGCTTTGCTAGCAGCAACTTCGCTTCTCAAGGGTGTCACCGCTAGGGGGGACACCGCACTACATGTGGTTGTAAGCCATGGACACAACCCGGAATTCTTGAAGTGTGTTAGCATCATTGATGAGAGGGACCGAGACCTCCTGTTTGCGGTAAATAATAAGGGCGACACACCATTACATTGTGCTGCCAGATCTGGCAGGCCCCAAATGGTTTCTCATCTCATTGAACTAGCTGGAAATCGCAATAGCCTGCAAAAACTCTTGAGAATGGAGAACAGGCTTGTCGAGACGGCCTTGCATGATGCTGTCCGCATTGGAAACGAACATATTGTGAAGATTCTATTGAAGGTTGATCCTAACTTGGCTAATTATCCTAATGAAGGCACTTCACCGTTGTACTTAGCAATATTACTGGAAAGGAATGAAATTGCAAGGACACTATATAATATGAGTGATGGAAATCTGTCGTATCAAGGATCTCATGGGAATAATGCGCTACATGCTGCAGTCCTTCAAGGCATGGGTATGAATTCTCCTTTTTGAAGTCTATTAGTCAAAATTACCAATGAAGTTTAGATGCATAAGTTGTTTGAAACCTATAAATCTCATGGTTGGCTACAAACTTTCTACACATTTTTCTTGTATGCACATTTGTTTATTTTTCGTCATCAGAGGGAAGAGGCTTTATTGAACTTCTGTTAGGGGGCTCAAGATAGCATGTGGAAATATGCCTTTAGATATATTTTATGATACATCATCACGTTTTTATTAGCTATTTAATGTGAATGTCTCAAATTTCTATTACCAGTTAATAGTGGACCAAATAATAGAAAAATAGAGATATTCTAAAAATCCCATGAAAAATAAAAACATTTGGCTGCTAATCTGGTGGACCCTATTTCTATAGTTGAACCACAACTAATAGATCTCCATAAATGTCCTAAACACACCACAACTTTTGATTATCATAATTTTGGCTAAACATATCATAACTATTAGATCATAATAATTCTACCTACACAAATAACAACCAATAGATCACCGTGGGTCCGAATTCTAATGGCTCGGATCCAGGTCTATTAATAAAAATGTTGTATATATTCCAATTTGAATGAATAAGAGCTTAGACACATCCCTAGCATAATCGAATACAAACCGTAAGGGAAAACCTGCCTTGAACCGTGTCCCGGGGATTACAAAAATCTAAAAAACATGTTGATAATGATTGAAACTAGCTAAAGACTTTTCTCATCATGGAAGCTTTACACCTACATATACATTCATTGTTTTATTTTACTTACATAGGGTTATGAGATGTATTTGCACAATTAACATGAAAACATTATTACGTTATCTACAACATGCACAAGTCAAATCTATAAATCGACGATCACGAGCAAAGGATGTTCCATGCATACAAGCATCGATCATTTGGTTTAGTTGAATGATCAAAACAGATTAAAGCTAAATGATGGTTGTGTGCATCATAATGATTTAGAGGCCAGGGCTAAACCTCCATTTGGAAGAAAAGAAGGTTAATGCTAAACATCGAGCTTAGCAAGTTCCAAATTTTTAGCGAGGCGGTCCTTTATATTCTTGATGTTCCGGTGATGTATCATAACTGATAAACTCAGTATCAATTTTTTTTGTGCTGGTCATTTGGGGATTTATACATGAATAAATTTGCTTGTACATTTTATTAAAAAATTAAATATTATCTTGCCAATATTTTACCATCCCAATTGTGAAAATGTTTCCAAACAAGAAATATATTCAATAGAAATATGTGTAATATAACTATATATTATCTATTTAGATGAAAATATGATAGACATAAGATATATAAATGATGGGATCTTTTTCATTAAGGGTTAGTTATTTTCCTGAATATATGTCCAACAATCCAACAATATTTGGTGGTCACTGCCATCAGCAAATAAAAACAAACTTTGTCAGCAGTGAGAGGAAACTGGTGTTGTATATGTACATGTTTCGGGTATTCGCTAAGTACTTCTTTGATATATGACTAGGGAGGAACCAGAGTCTTGGCGGCAATAATTGTTAGGAAGAAGACGCGTAGTGAAATAAACGACTGATTGAAAATTAAGATTGTTGACGGAATAGTCATGCCTTTTTTTTGCTGGAGGTGTATTCATGTCATTTGAAACAACATACACATACACATGAGCTAGAACTTAGGCTGTATCAATTGAAGAGTCATTACAGCAGTGAGAGAGACACGGAAATTAGATAGTTAATAATAATGATGATGATGAAACCTGCATTAAAAATATTCAAAAAAATGTATGTAGTTAAATTTTATACTTTGACTATGATATGTAAATATATTAATAAAGTTTCCAAGGAATATATAACTATATTGTCATGAAAAAATTTGTACCTCTGTAACAAACCTAATCCGTTGTCAACATATACATATACCGTACAAAATAACTATCAAACTTATATCGTTAAGATTGTACCCATGCCTAAACATCATCTGTTTTTTCAGTGAATTGATAAGTAAATAAAAGGAAGATCTCGATAAGAAAAAAACACCGGTATTAGCCTAACTATCAACACACATGTTTCTTTCTATTAATTAAGAAGAATTTATATTATTCAATTGAAGAGACCATTGATAAATTCAAATGGTTTACAACCACCAATGTAAATATACATAAAGGTTTTCCCTTTTTGTTATGATTTTTTCATCTGAACTTCTGTTCTCATATATGTTCAGAACACAACATTTATTCTATACTAGAAAACCCATATGATCCAACAGAAAAATATTATTGGCCAGAAAATCCCACAATAATATGCTAGACCAAGCAACCAATAGATATTTTCATAACTGTACCTAGACTTTATTCTATTATCTGTATCATGATATTTGCAATGGACCACAACAGATAAACCTTTTTTATAATTGTGCATCAAAATCATCCCGGCATTGCTCTAGTGGACCCTAATTAGTAATGGACCCCATTATATCAATACTCATATGTGTCCATCTAAAATCACATAAAAATATCGAACCCTAATTTGAGTTTTGAATCTGTGTACTGGTCAAACATCACATATGAATTATCGGTTAGCTTGGCAATATAAACTTAAATTATTTGTACTAATATGGTATCATGCACAAATGACATATACATTCATGCATTTAATATGGTGTTTTTACAGTTGACAATAATCATTAGTCTACAAATGAAATGTGTGTCTATGGTTCTCACATTGTATTAAATTTGATGTAGCCATAGGACTATATTATTTTCAGTCACCTAATGTGAATTCCAAAATCCATTTTTCCAAACACTTTCAACTGACTAAAGATGGTGTGCTCGGATTTCCTAGGGTCACCGACTCACCGTGCTAGTTTCTTGTATTAAATCATGTGCCTATCATGTCGCTTCACTTATATCTAACAAACAAACTATTGCTTTTCCAGCGATGACAAAATGTGTGTTAACTTGGAATAATAGCCTTACCACATATGGGGACAAAGATGGGAGTACACCACTTCACCTCGCTTCATCCCTCCTGGGTTCCAACGGATTCAAGCAAATATTAGAAGCTAACCCAGCTTCAGTGTTTCAGGAAGACAACAACGGATTATTCCCCATACATGTCGCTGCGTCAGTGGGTGCGAAAGATACCATAAGCATAATTCTCGAGAAGTTTCCGGGTGCTGCCGGACTGTGCACTGCTGAAGGACAGACGTTCCTTCATGTTGCCGTTATGGAAAGATGTCTGACCATTGTCTCCTTTGTTTGCCGAACTCCAACTTTAGCTTGGATTTTGAATATGCAAGACAATGATGGAAACACTGCATTGCATTTAGCTGTCCAGGCTGGGAAGCTTCGAATGTTCTGTTCTCTCTACGGGAATAAAGAGGTGCAATTAATATTAAGAAATAACAATGGACAAACTGCCCTTGATCTATCCAGAAGCTTGCTTCCTACGGGGATGCATTACATGCAGGTAAATACCCTCATCTTCGCTATTCTTTTTAGGCTTGGCTGCTCCAAGCAAAACAAAATAATACATGGCTCATGTCTCCATATGGTCCTCATATTCATGTTTGTTTTTTCAGAACACTGACCAGAGGATACACATGGCACTCGCATCGGTTGAAGGTAAACATAGTTTCCTTTGTCGGGATCAGATTTATGGAAAATATACTCAACCAATAAATTCAAAGGATATGATCAGTGAAGAAGAGAAGGTGAAAGATGCGAGCCAAATGCTTGGCATTGGTTCAGTTTTAATAGCAACTGTGGCCTTCGGTGTAACTTTTGCACTCCCTGGAGGCTACAGAGCGGATGACCATATAAATGGAGGCACACCAACACTCGTCGGGAGGTATACATTTGATGCGTTCATGATGGCAAACGCGTTAGCCTTTATTTGCTCCTCAATAGCTACCATTGGTCTCATGTTCTCTGGATCTTCCATGGTTAAGCTGGTGAGCCGCCAAATCAACTTACGCACATCTGTGTTCTTCGTGTCAAGCTCGCTCACAAGCTTGGCTGCTGCATTTGCACTGGGTGTGTACATGGTGCTAGCTCCGGTTGCTCATGATACTGCCATTGCGGTCTGTGCATTTACTCCTCTTGCAGTGTTATACAGAAATTCTGAATTCTTAGTAAAGTTGGGTATTCTTGCACGACCATTGCGCCTTAGGGTGGGTCTAACTCGTGCAATAAAGAAAATATCAAGTATTATCATTATCACGTTGTTGAAAGAACTTTGGCCCTTCATACTTATCTTTGGTTGGGCCGCAATTGCAAGAAAGCTACGGAACCACGGATAATATGAAAGCATCAAATCTGTGGGTATGATATCAGTATACCAAACTGAGTGTAAATGATACTATGTAAACCAGAAGATGATAGTAGTGTGGTGTCATCTTGTAATGGTGTTTTTTTTAGTTGTTGTATGGTGTTAATGATGATTTCGCCAGTGTTAAGATTATGTCTTGCATATCAAGACTAGCTGGTTGTACGCCTTATTTATTCACTTATATTAGATATTATTGTTGTATATATTAACAACATTAGCCTAACTACTGTGTATATCCTGTTGTACACGGCTTTGCCATATATACATGAGGCCCGGCACCAATTCAGGTGCGCCGAATCAATTTAATTCTTATACTACT
Organism: Aegilops bicornis; assembly: GCA_021605145.1. Classification (NCBI taxonomy): domain Eukaryota; kingdom Viridiplantae; phylum Streptophyta; class Magnoliopsida; order Poales; family Poaceae; genus Aegilops; species Aegilops bicornis. Next base: position 14,255,393 of record CM038669.1, read on the forward strand.
ATCTTGCGAATTAAGCTTCTCACTAAAACCAAAAGCTTCTGCTCCGGTAATTTCTGATCGGCTGGAAAATTACTCTGGTTCCGTATAATAGCGTATACTGTCACACAGAAGATGCATTAATTGTCCTTTTCAGGATCGATAAATTCTCTTAAATTATACCGCCTTTTTAGTGTATTTTTCTCATCCAGATATGCTAATCTGTATGCATGGTCTTTCTAGCTACACTGTATGAGTGAGTCCGCGAGTGTGACGATAGTAATCCAGCGGATGGAAGCAATGCCAACAAGTTTAAAAGACAAAACCTCTTCTTCTTTTTTTTCTCTTCTCGAGCAATAGCCCATTGTTTCCCAGGCCAGGTCTCTTCTTACTGCTGGCCATGATCTGAATTTTAAATGTACTGAATGAACTGGGAACAATTTCAGATAGATAAGAAGAATGGACAACAACACATAATAACAGAGCGTACCTCTCACAATCACTTCACCTCCTGGACCATCCATCTGAGACCAGAGAGCCTGTGATTTGCAAATTTGGACCATCAAGTTCAATCTCAGTAACAAATGTACTCCCTCCATTCCAAAATATGTGTCGTGGTTTTAGTACCAAATCATATGGAATCTATACTGTTTTATCAGAGGCAAACTGATCATACCATCTCCATCAGAAGAAGTGGTTGGAGAAGATCTATAACCTGGCCTCAAGTAACTTTTGAAAAAATATATATACATGAATCGACTAGCTTGTTGGAGCAGTTCTTACTTCTTCTTTTTTTTGCGCAGGAGCAGTTCTTACTTCTCAGTAGCTATGTGTCATTGAGTACTTTAAAGCTCCCTTTTGGGTTTATCCCTGCCCTTAATCACAAAAACTACTGCCAAAAATGGAAATAAATAAAAAAGAAATAAAGGAATGAATCAAAGTGCTTGTTTCCAACAGCCCTTGCTAATAGAAGCAAATAAGGAAGAGAAAAATCTAGTCTACAAACCAGCCCCATCTGTTGGGCCGGGTTCCACTGTCAGAGATAACGGAACATCAAAGAAAAGAAGATAGATTTGATGGAGGCTTACCACGCGATCCGCTTCCTGGCCGCCGTAGTCGCCACTATCCTCTCGGTTCGACTGCAGTCGCAGTCGCCGTCGCCGGTTGGGAACCTCAAGAAGCTCAGGCCGCGGCCTAGTCGCCTGGGTGGTAGGGCGCGGGGATTATTGGAGAAGGCGGAGGCATGGCAGGCGGGAGAGCGGTGGAGGGGTGGAGCTGCTGGATCCATGGCCGGAGCGGAGCGGAGCTTTGTAGATTTGGGGATATCTTGCTTGGTTGGTGCTCGGAGAGCAGTGGCTTGACCTCAACTCGGTCGTGGGTGTGAGTCGTCGGGCGGACTCGTTTACCTTATAAAGGATCAAGGGGTAGCTAGGCACAACCACAGCATCCACGTCGGCAATGGACTGTGCAGCAAGCGCGCGCGTGCGTTCTACCCGCGACTGGGACGGAAGTGTGCTGCTGCTTTTCTACTCGCCCTTCATTCTACCCAGCGGCATTGGTCCCGCTTGGCTGACCTCTTAAGAGGAAGCGGGCAGCAGCGAGAGAAAGAGAAAAAAAAAGCGAGAGAGCAGCGACCAAAGAAAAAGAAAAAGGAGAAGCGAGCGGGCAGCAGCGAGACCTAGCCGGCTTCTCCCCGCCGCCGCCTCCTCTCCTGCCGCCGCCGCCGCCTCTCCTTTCTCACCCTCACCGGCCACCGGTGACCTCCCACCCCTCCTTCTCCGCCTCGTCGCCCTGGCCACCTTGTGCTCGAGCCGAGGGGCGACTCGGCAGGACGAGGGGAGCAGGGCAGCAGCCAGCCGCGCCTCGTCGATGCCGCGTGGTGGCCCAGATGCGGCCGCCCCGTGCTCTATAGGCGCCTGTCGGCCTCGATCCGGAATCGGCAGGAGGAGCTCGAGTCGAGGAGCGCGGCCTCGATCCGGAATCGGCAGGAGGAGGGGAGCAGCAGCCGGCACGCCTCGTCGCAAGTGATTCCCCACCTCTTCTGGTTGCACCTCCCCCTGTGAGTTCCTCTTTCTAATCCCTTTCCTCTCTAAATTAATTCACGTTTTTAGTGTTCCTGCTGTCTATGGCTGCTGTAGGTATTTTCTTTCTCACCACTTCTCCTCTCCATCTTGGTACAATTTTGTAGTTTAAATTCAAGTAACCAAGAACTTCAGTGAGAGTGTATTTGCCAACTGTCCAAGCGTGCTTCTCTACATGGGCGGCGTCACCACGACCAGTTTGACGATTCAAGCCAAGGTGAAAGTATTGTCCTCTCTTTATTTTTCAGTTGTGTGAGATGTGATTTTGTTCATAATTTGTGTGGAGATTGAAGCACATCAACATGAAATTGGAGATGATTCTTTGTCCATGAGATCTTCCAAAAATAGAAAGCAACACAACAAAGTAGTCACAATGAGTTGTACCATATTATATTTTGTTTGCTTGCTCGGAAATCCCTGTAAGACTTTTGCTTTCATTCTATTACATGTAAATGAATTACTTAATGAATGTGAGACCTGCTATCATATTATATCCTTTGGAGCTAACTCATGTTGCTTTATTTTACTTGCAGGGTTGCATTATATCTTCACTTATCATATCTATTATTTTGAGGATCATAGAAACAAAACACATATTTTATAGGTGTTCCTAATGGCAACAGTGGTAATCAACGATGAGAGAAAAAAGGTGAGACTGGATTTGTACTAGGTATGTTTCTCATCTCTCTCAGTCCTTGTTCTAATCCCCACCCTGATGTAACCGCTTCTTCACAACTGCTGGATGTCTCTTAGGGGATGAATGCCATGGATTATTTAGATTCTTGTTAAGCTGGCCACTAATTAATCTGTTCGCCCCTTTGTTAAAGCTAATCATAGTAATATCTGGTGATCGACCGGTTGATGCGTGCGGTGGCAACCACATTCATGATGATGAACTTAATCAAATTTGTAGTTAAGTCAGTGCTAAATCGCACTAGAGATTCCATTGACAGGTTCCTTTTGCGGATCTGAAAATGGAGGCGTTGAGCGTATCAAAACTCATAAAGGCTTATAAGATCGCCAAGATTGATAGGCGGGAAGATAGGGTGGTATGCGAGATTGCAAAATTCAGTTTTGACAGTAGGTCCGATGCCTCTTATGTAATAGTGTTCCGCCATGTGTAACCAAGGTTTTGGATCCCAAGCTGTCCTTTTTTCTCGAGGGCACCGAGATTCACGGTTACCACGGTAACCACGAAATACCGAAAAAAATTCGGACAAAATTTAAAACCAAATTTTGAATTCAAATACTTCAAAGTTGATACAGATAAAGTTTTAACTATGTGTGATCAGTAATCGTCCGCTAGCGTTGTGGCTGTCCACACGCGCTAACCGCTGCTGCCATGTTGCTTTATTTTACTTGCAGGGTTGCATTATATCTTCACTTATCATATCTATTATTTTGAGGATCATAGAAACAAAACACATATTTTATAGGTGTTCCTAATGGCAACAGTGGTAATCAACGATGAGAGAAAAAAAAGGTGAGACTGGATTTGTACTAGGTATGTTTCTCATCTCTCTCAGTCCTTGTTCTAATCCCCACCCTGATGTAACCGCTTCTTCACAACTGCTGGATGTCTCTTAGGGGATGAATGCCATGGATTATTTAGATTCTTGTTAAGCTGGCCACTAATTAATCTGTTCGCCCCTTTGTTAAAGCTAATCATAGTAATATCTGGTGATCGACGGTTGATGCGTCTTGTGGCAACCACATTCATGATGATGAACTTAATCAAATTTGTAGTTAAGTCAGTGCTAAATCGCACTAGAGATTCCATTGACAGGTTCCTTTTGCGGATCTGAAAATGGAGGCGTTGAGCGTATCAAAACTCATAAAGGCTTATAAGATCGCGAAGATTGATAGGCGGGAAGATAGGGTGGCGCACGAGATTGCAAAATTCAGTTTTGACAGTAGGTCCGATGCCTCTTATGTAATAGTGTTCCGCCATGTGTAACCAAGGTTTTGGATCCCAAGCTGTCCTTTTTTCTCGAGGGGCACCGAGATTCACGGTTACCACGGTAACCACGAAATACCGAAAAAAATTCGGACAAAATTTAAAACCAAATTTTGAATTCAAATACTTCAAAGTTGATACAGATAAAGTTTTAACTATGTGTGATCAGTAATCGTCCGCTAGCGTTGTGGCTGTCCACACGCGCTAACCGCTGCTGCCAGCTCTTAGATCCCGAGTTCGATTCCTGGCCCATACCAAATTATCACAACTTTTATTTTTTTTCTTCTGCATTCTAAAAAAGAATGAAAACCGTGAGGGTGAAGACTCGAACCCGCGACTCGCAGCTCCAGAGAAAATGGCTTTGCCACCACGCCATCGCCAGCTCTGTTGCTTCATCAGAGATGCTTTATATTTAACTTGGTCAGAGTTTGAATTCAAAATTTTAAAAAAACTCGAAATTTTTTGCTCGGTATGAGTGTTTCCCGTGGGGTAGCGGTAACCGCTCGGGATCACGAAATTTCGAGCGGTACCCAAAACAGTGTGTGTAACTGCTTTTGTAATGAACGATTGTAAGAATCTTAATTTACCAAATTAATATATGGGGGTTTTCAATAAAAATAAAAAAATAAATTGCACGTGTGTATATTCAGGTTCAGTACGTGTTACAGTTGTCAAGCATAAGCTCACAAGCTCTCAAGCAGTTTTATTAGGATATGTAGATTTAAAAAGAAATAGGTACAGTCACTACAATAAATATCAGTAGCATGCACTATATATGTATGCAGAACAGATCATAGTCATGATTTTGTATTGCTCGGATCTCGGATCGAGATTCGTATACACCGGTCATTGATTCAGTCTTAAGGGATTACATGAAAATGACTTATAGTAGCCAGTGCTACCACTAATAGTGCAATTGTATATTTTGAGCAAGGAAGCACGTTAACCACTCAGTATTAGAGTAAGATGCTACATGTCGAAGTACCATCTAAAAAGGACAGATATTTACTTTGTGAAAAATCTTGGTAGAAAAATAGTGTAACCTTTTGGCAGTGGATTGCGTATAATACCACGACACTGATATATCTGTCAAAACCCGAGCTACATATAGTAGTTAGTAAATGGATTTTTTTGATGAAAATACTAGTGCACAATGATTATGCTAGCAAAGCTTTGTCCTTGGATGAATATGAGATGCATTTTTGGCCCCTCTAAATTCCATGTGAAGAACGTGATCTTGCGACTTGCTTGTTCATTCTCCCTTTATGCTAAATCTATTTCTTTCCAAAAGGCATACTACTCTTCTTGTGCTTCCTTTATGCTCTCTTATCAGATAGTATGTCATTTTTATTTTCCTTATATGTCATATTATAGCTTGTGCAGTCTTTGCCAATCTATAACCGTTATTTCGCAGGTCAAAACAGTTTAAAGGATGATCAGTACAGTGGAGGGGATTGTATGACAGTCCAAGGAAGTCTAGCATAATGCAGTTTTCTGGGACCAGTTTTTTAACCGTGGACTTTCCGTGGAAGGATACGTACATCTGCCTTATTCGGTGAGATCATAATGATGTGTCATTTCATTCCATCCGCACAACATAAATGCTTATTGTTAGTTATTAACTAACATCAACACGACTCCCTAGGCGCAAAGGAAAAACGTTCCCATGATAACACTGGATGCGTCCACTTACCTTTCTGCTCTGTTTCTTTAATAAGCCCAATTATTTTCAGCTTAAATTTGATAAGTTAGTGTTTCATGATCCAGATAACCAAAACTGGGTCCTCTACCAAGCACCTGTCCAGCCCTGTGCGAGCTACACTTCAATTTGTATTCTCAGGTGAGTTATTTGCTATCGTCTCCACTCAAAATCCTCTTTGTAATTAATTTCTTTAAGCGTCAAATTGTGGTTAATTGGTCTGCCTATATGGTGAAAGAACATATAACTTGTATTTGCCAAACTAGAGAATGATATGAGTACATTATGGATTGTAAATATAGTACTTTCTTCAGTTTACATTGTTGGACTCTGAATTACGCACCTAGTCCTGTCAAGTACTTATAGAAATATTCCCTACAATACGGCTATTTCAGCCTGTCATTAACTCTATTCGGTCAGGTTCTCGTCTTACTAAAAAAGTGTATCTACAAATAGGTGAAAAGGAAAAAAATACAGTAGGTCCTGGTTCTATGGTTGGTACCTCTTTAGTTTCAGACTTACTTATGCAATCATTGTCTAAAAAGAAAGATGGTAATAGATAGTAGCAGCTGCTGGAAGAGGAGAGGTCGAGGACGGGTTCCTATTCTGTAGGAGACACCAACATAGATGAGCTATTTTTTCCACTTTTCCTCATCTTTCCATGGTGAACTGAGCTCATCCTTCTAATTGATGGCTTCCTAATTTTTTTCTTATGCACGTAGTGTTTAGGTCACGGACTCACGGTTGATTCCTTCACCGAGTTGCATTGTAGTACAAATGGCCTCTCTTTTCTGATGGTGCTATGGTGTCCCTCTCCAGGTTAGCTACAACCAAGTTGTAGCTTGGTCAGATTTGTTGCATGAGGCAGGAGAAGAATAAGAAAATTTGTCAGATTTTTCGTGTGCAAGTTCGGCAGCGGGCAATGGTCGAGATAGAGTTGGGTGCACCTCATATATATACAAGTACCTCTAATTTAACTCTGTAAGAGCTCCCAAGCAAAAGAAGGAACAACTATCCATCAACATTATTTGTCATATTTCTTTTTATGGAGGCTAAGAACTAGGCTGAAATGTGCAGGTTTCTTAACGTTTGCTTGTCTTAATGCAGATATGGAAGATTTAAAAGCCTTTGTGAAAGATTCCAGTTTTGTATAAGCCAACGATCAGACACACCGTGACCTTACTTCTGGATACAATATTGATGAGGTTAATTCTTTACAAAAGTAGATTTCAGTGTTTTTTGCCGCATTTTGATGGGTTCCTCTTTTGCTTGTTTTCAAAATTGTTGTGACTACATTTCTCCGCATACCATTCATGTTGCAATATGTTTGCTAAATTAAATGTGCTCTACTTGAAAGAAAATAACGCACATCATAATCATATGCCTTGCCAGGCTATGGTTTACTACATGCTAAGGTTCCATTATGCTTATATTGCTAGGCTTTTAGTTCATCCTTCTCTTTCCCTAGGTGGCTACTGCCAAGTACATAGACGTTGATTTACTTGCTAGGCCTGATTGGATTTTTCATCTTTTTTACCCGTTATTCCCTTTGGACCTATTGATCTGCGAATTTACGTTACAACTGATGATGCCACATTATGTGATACTGAAACTAAACCAAGGTGCGTATTTGGGAAATTGATAATGAAATATTGGACTTCGAATCAACAGAAAAGAGATGCTTTGTGACCAAATATATATCTCTGAAACGTCTGCACAATAATGTTATAGTTCACTGTTAGATGGCAAAGTTTCAGATTTTTATTATGACAGCAAGATGCCAACGCAAGGTGCTTGTGCATGAATAAACCATATGAATATGAGATGCACAACTTCCTGTGTAATTCTGAGACTTTTGGGCAAGTCATCTCCATAGGTGTGAAAGAAGATTCTGATTACATATAAGAAAATCATCCAATTTTTTGTTCATCTGCATCCAAGCGGCGATACCGCCTGCAAGATATACTCCATTGCTTCTAAGCATCACATCGGCAGGTTGATTCCTTGGGTGGATTGGATTCTCACCCGCTCCAAGTGAAACTTGAGCGACGACATGGTATGTTTTCCCAAACGACTTATCTACTTTAATCAAACCACCGCTCATTGTTGCGTATATGGTTCTTACGCTGCACCTGAATAAGCGATTGCTACATTGATGTTTGTTTCCATTTGTTCTGTTTTCCTGGTACTTGAAAGACAATATATGCATGTGTCCTACTTTACTTTGAACGAGCTGAAAGTCCTATTATTCTCAAAGTTTTTATCATCTATCGGTATATGCAGGTATACTAATGGAATATGCACCCGATGTCTCTGCCTAATGTTAACTACTATATGTTTTGGTCTTATATAATAGCAGCATTCCTCAGCACCTTGTTGTTTAAGTTCACAAGTTGCGGGTTCAGAAGAAGAGTTGTTGTTTTCTGCTGTAACCGCCTTGTTGTTTTCTTGCAGCAAGGGACTACCAAAGAAGAAGAGATGATGCAGGTTCAGAATCTGACATTATCTGTGTTAGTGCTGGCAGATCCAAAGATGGAAAGAAACAGACAGTTTCACACACTAGCAACCGTAGGATCATCAGCAAAAAGGTAAGTTAGCACAAAGAGAAAAAGTATTACTTACTACTATCTTTTTTACTACTTATTTCTCTTTTTAAACCATATTTGGTCAGCACCTAAATATCCACGAAAGAGGATCACTAAGCTGACCGGGAATACATTATCCGTGGTATTATCTTCTAACATAATGCTTGTGGGCTACAGATTGACTGTGTTTGCTTGTCTATTGCAGTTCTTTTATTATAATAAATCCGATATAATGCATATACATGAGATAGTCCTAATACAAAATACACACATTTTAAGATGGGTACAAAGCCTGTAACATAGAACCTGCATTATAAGCACATCATACTAAAAAAGTTTCTTTTTATTTCTTTTTAATGCATAGATGCGACGACAAATAGGCTTAAAGCAAAAAAAAATATCCAACCACCCGTTTACAGGGCCGGCCAACGTTACTGGGTCAAACACCGTTGATCCACTTGCTCCACCTCTCGTATGACCTTACTGGGCCAAACTTTGGAACCACAGATGATAGGCATGGTCGATAGACCCATACACATGAGCATAGAATCAACGAGGGATCCAAGAGAGAAATTAGAGCTCATCTTCCTAATAGAGTCGGACGTTGTGGGCTCAACGAGGGATCCAGTTTCAGGCAGATCTGCGGCGTGCCTCGCTCCCATGCCCGAAACGTGGACGTGTGCCTGAGTATTTTTTACTTTTTTTTTTTTCTGAGGATCGGACGTTGTGGGCTCAGGCCTTTGGTAGAGCGCGTGCAACAGGCCAGCTCGCAGCCCAAGCAGCGGTTCGACAAAAGAAAAATAAAACAGCCCAGGCAAAAGCAACAGTCGGGCGTTGACTCCCCGCTCGCTTCTCACGAGACGGGGAAGGCGGGGTTCAGGAGAACCTCGCAAACCTCGGTGGGCCTCACCTCCTCCTTCGTGACGGCCGCCGTGAGCTCGTGCTGCTCCTGCGCGCCGCCGGCCTGCTGCACCACGGCGGCGATGGCTCGCTGTCGAGCGATGGATTTATCGTTGGGGAGCCATGCCATGGTCATCCCCGATTGGGAGGTTGACTTCCGCTATGTACACTCACATCTACGTACACAGATATACACACCCTACGGCTATGAGTACCTTTACTTGTAGTGAATATATTGTCAAAATGTAAAAATCATGTAACCCTCATGCGACATGGATGGGCCCATTTCGGATGTTTTTTTTTTTTTGAGGGACGGATGTTTCTTTGTTTGCCTTCTGACTTCAGTTTGTACTCATTTTGTTCCCTCTTTTCTGCTGCATTTTCCACTGGTTTTTTATTTCACTGTTTTTCCTTTTTTACGTTTTCCTTTTATGGCTTTAAATTTGATTTTTCCCCTAAAAATCATGAATATTTAAAAAAATCACAAATAATATTCAAAATTGTGAACAACTTGAAATTCATAATTATTTTTATAAATGCATGACATTTTTCTGCAAATTTTCGGACATTTTTAAAATCCTTGATTTTTTCAAGGCAAGACCATGGATCAAACTGGATAGTGATAGCAACCAAAACATGAGGATAATGATATATTTTACCCGCCATTGTTAGTATATGTACCAACAATATCATCAGTTTTTTAAGGCAAGAAACCATATATTTTACTCGCAAAACAAAACGTATATTTGCCTAGTCTGAGCTTTAGCACTTCTTATAAGTCCCGAGGGTAATTCTGCGCCGTCACCCGCACAAGCCCATAGTGTGCCGTGAGCCTAACTCGACAGCTAGATTGGTAAGATAGTACATGTTTTGGCCTTGCCATTCGTGAGGCTCATGTCAAGCCATGGCCCATGGCAGTAGGGGTGCAGAGCGGTGTCCCGCATAGACCCGCCAAAATGCTTAATTAGTACAACTTTGCCTAACAGCAGCACAGCCTAATTAGAACTAGCTTTTTCTAATTTGTATACGGAGCAAGCCGGGTTCGGGCCCCGCCTTGCATCCCTACATGGCAGCAAAAATTGCAAAGGCTTGAACTAATTTCATATGAGAATTTACAGCTTGTAGTGTTAATTAGCTTGTGTTCAGCGGACGCGAATTTTTGGGACATGGTGCCACGCGAGGATGTTATCCTCGACCGACGATTGTTGCCATGCGATTCACACTTAATATAGTGCTTAACTGGATACTGTGGCAATACTAAGGAAAGTGAGTGAATACATAACATTAATATAGTAGACGTTGTCCAGCCATTACTGAATTTGGTAGAGAGAGGCTGTTGTGTTTATGGTCAGTGTGCAGGGTTGCAGGCTACCCATCAGTGTAATTAACGTTCATGACCTGGCTCATAGTAAATGGTGCCTGCTCCTAGTAAGTAAAAGTTACTCACCCAGCCCGCACTATGGATCCTTCATCAACATAGTGCATGGGATCCGATCCAGTGTTGTTGCCACAGGCCTCTCTCTCGCGCGGACGGAGGTAGAAGATGAACCGGAGGAGACAAGCACAGAGTTTTGCCGGCGACGAACGCCGCCACGGGCACACCGACGCCCAAATATTTTCTCTTTTCAGCTGGCTCAACGAACAAGGTGCACAACATCAGCTTATATAGCCCAGCACCCAGGGCTGGCCGCCACACTCGGCCACACACCATCGCGACACGCGCGCACCCACGCCCTGGACCCGATGCAGTCGCCAGCGCACGAACATGGCTTGTTGCCAACGTACATACAACTGATGTGGGAAAAAATTAGATGACTGAAGGAATACTGTGGATAACATGTAAATGAATTGCACAGACATGACGTTTGATCGCTCCCAGCAATATCTGGTAGTACAGATGTTAAGCGACGAAATCGCTGTTTCCTACTACTTCAGAGCAAATTTACGAACCAGGAAAATGGCAGCAATGGCAGATTACAAGTATCAACCAAATTTAGAACCAAAAACGGTCGGTAGAAGAGCAAAGTGAACAAGATCCAGAATGACATCTAAGTGAGCTGCATCATAACCATTATTAATTTCCCAAACAATATTCGGCAGAATTAAGCAATCAAGTACTCCATCTGTAAATAAATATAAGAGCGTTTAGATCACTACTTTAGTAATCTAAACGCTCTTACATTTCTTTACGGAGGGAGTAGTAGCTTACAATGTCAATCAGTCTAGCCTTAAAAAAAAAGTTCCACCATCAGCTCATATATAGAAAAAGAAACATGTGCTGTCAATATTCAGCCAATTTTTTTCCCCTGATGCAGGAGCATTGCTTTATATTTAGTCCATTAAAGCTGCTGGTCTTTAAAGTAGAGTATTTGACAAAACAGGGGATTGCAGGTCATCTAGGTCTAGATCAAACGGAATACCGGGTTACACAGCGAATCATTCTTTTCAGCTTCAGATAATTCACAATTTGCATACATACATACATACATACATAGGCCCGTTAATTTGCTTGATGTGGGTCGCGATTAGCTACGGAGGTGGTGAAGGGGCACAAACCTACAACACGGAGTAGCATGGAGGCGGATTGACGAACCTGGAGGAGGAGACGCGGCGGGGGGAGGAGGGGCGGCGGCGGCGGCGACGTCTTCGATGGATGGATGCAGCGGCCGCCGTGAGGGGAAACCTGGTGGCCGGGTGGGCTTGGGAGGAAGGCGGCGCTCATGGCAGCTCGGCCGGGCGGACTTCGAATCCGGCCTACTCCGGGGGGCGGCGGGTTGGGAATCTTGGGATCCGTCGGCAGGGACGGTGGAAGAAGAGGTGGCGAACAAGAAGCTAGTTTTTTTTTTTTTTTTTTTTGAGCAGAAGAAGCTAGTAGGTCTTGGGCAAAAGCCCACGCATGGCCCACAGGCGCGGCCCAATAAACCTTATCGTACTGTTTATTGTTGAAAAATACAAGTATATATGTGACAAATGCAAGTTTTTAGAGATATTGTTGAAACAGTTCAAGAAAATATGTTTGAAACAATTTGAAATATTGAAGAATGCATTCGAGAATTTGGAAAAAAAAAAGTTCAAGGAGTGCATTAGATTGAGAACAATCCGCCACTTTTTATAGGAATTTTTTTAGGGACCGATGAGTGATGATCCAGCACTTGGTGAAGAATCTACGAGGGACTTTTGTCTTGTTTTTTCAAGCCAAAGTCAACGAAACAATGAGGCAATCCCCAATTAGACAATTTCTCCAAGCTTTTCTTCCCTTCCCTTCGGCGGCTAGGGCAAACTCTCCCATCCAGGCTTCGCCAGCGAGCCCATGGAGTCGCCTACACTCTACCGGCCGCTCCGGCGGCCAGTGACAAGAGTGGAAGTCCGGTGCCTTCGCTTCGGCTAATAGCTTACGTTAGGGTTTTTAGTCCTCGCATGGGCGGCGCTCAGGCGGATGGCTGCTCTTCTTATTTGAGTTTGTCTTCTAGGCTACAATCCTCCTCGAGTTCATCCATCTAAATATAGTTGACGGAGCTCCGGTATAGATTCATGTCATCTATTTGGGGCAGCATGGTTACGCAATGCGAGAGATGCCATAAGAGCAAGTTCCTCAACAAGATTCTACCATGTGCCTTGAACACGATATAAGACTCACGCAAAGAATGACATAACTGGGGCAACCATTAACACATTTTTTTCCTGAATATGCCTATTTTTTAGATTTTTTTAAATCACTTTAATAGATAGAAATATGTTTAAAACAGTTTCATCTGTCAAGAAAAATTTATCTGGCATTAAAATTTATTTTACATCTCGGAAGACTTGTTCATGTATATTAAGTAGATTTTTCATGCTACTCTTGAAATATTTGGCATTTCGGCCAACAAAGGGGTTGGGGCGGCCGAAATGATGAGGCAATCCCCCATTAGGCATTTTTCTCCAAGCTTTTTTCCCCTTCCCTTCGGCGGCTGGGGCAAACTCTCCCATCCGTGCATCACGAGGCGAGCCCGTGGAGTCGCCTTCCCTCTACTTCCCGCTCCGGCGGTCGGTGAAGTGAGGGGAAGTTCAGTTCCTTTGCTTCGGCTAATAGTTTATATCAGGGTTTTTAGTCTTGCAGGTGCGACGCTCAGTCGAATGGCAACGCTTCTTCTTTGAGTTTGTCTTCCGGGCTCATGTCCTTCTCGAGTTCTTCCATCTAAATATAGTCGATGGAGCTCCGGTGTAGATTCCTACCATCTCCTTGGTGCATCAAGGTTAAGGCAATGCGGGAGGTACTCACGTAAGATCAAGTTCCTCAAAATGATTCTACCTCGTGCCTTGAATGAGATATAAGCCTCACGTAAAGAATGACATAAATGGCACAACCATTAACACAATTTTTTCTTGAATATGCCTATTTGAGAATACTTTTAAAAACATTTTAATATATAGAATATACTAAAAACATTTTTCATGTGTCAAAAAACATAGGGGGTGGCAGAAGGAGTTCGGCGAGAATCGGTCGATGCCGAGGTGGGGTGGGAATGATCGGCGGTGGGGAAAGTTAAGTTCGAGTGGTTGGGTCTTCCCTCGGCAGCCAATTTGATCTCTGATCGGTAGGGAAGGTTAAGTTCGGGCGGTTGGGCCGCCCTACGGCAGCCAATTTGATCTTTGGTCGACAGGGAAGGTTAAGTTCGAGCGGTTGGGCCTCCCGCGACAGTCAATTTGATCTCTCGTCGGTAGGGAAGGTTAAGTTCGGGCAGTTGGGCCTCCCCGCGGCAGCCAATTTGGTCTCTAGTCGGTAGGGAAGGTTAAACTCGACCAGTTGGGCCTCCAGTCACAGCCAATTTGATGTCTGGTCGGTACGAATGATGCAAGTTGCACCACTTGTTGCAAATATGCGCTGACAAGGTCTCGAGAAAACCCTATACGACGCACGTTGCGTCAAGTTGTCGAGCAATCACACAGGGTTCACAAGCAAGCGATGACCTAGGCTGGCCCGTTCAACGACGCTTCATCGATCCTAGTTTTAGGAACCGTCTAGAAGATTTCTAGCTGGTTTTTTAGGTTTTGGGAACCTTCTAGGAGGTTCTAGAACCCTTTTTTCTGTCTCTATTTCTATTCCTTTTTTATTTTTCCTTATCTATTTTTCTCCCTTTTTCTGTTTCTTTTTATTTTTCTTCCCTTTTTCGTTTTCATTTATAAATTTATTTTATTTTAAAAAAGTTCATGTGTTTCAAAATTGTTTGCAGTTTTAAAAAGTGTTCAATTTTTAAAATTTTATTGAGGAGTTTGAAAAAATGTTCGCCTTTCCAAAAGTTGATTAGGTTTTCAAATTTATTCATGTGTTTCCAACAATGTTCATGTTTTCAAAAACGTTTGCATTTCCAAAAATTGTTCCTATTTTCAAAATTGTTTGCATATTTTCGAAACTTCTCATATATTCAAATATGTCCGCGAGTTTCAAAACATGTTCCTCTTTTTTCGAAAATTGCTCGTGTTTTTGAATTTTGTTTAGAGTTTCAAAAAATGTACATATAATAAAAAAATGTAGATAATTCTCAAAAAATATTCACGTTCTTAGAAAATGTTTTAGGAAAACTGTTGACATTTCATTACATATTCATTTAAAAATCATATTTTTTATAAACATGAATATTTTTTGAAATCCTAAACATTTTTTATAAAACACGAACAAGTTCTGAAAACATGAACAATTTTTGAAATTTGCAAAAAAAAGTTGAGAACACAAACATTTTTTTTGAATTTTTGAACAAATTTCAGGTCTGAGAACATTTTTTTGGAATTTCAAATTAAAAAATTCAAAAACTGGAAAAGAAAATAAATGAAGAAGGATTGTTTGGACCTGCATTCGTATTGTTCTTATAGGCCTCCGCTGCCATGTAATCACCAGCTCTTATTATCTATAAGGTTAGCCACACTGAAAGCTTGTTTGCTGGAGGTCTCGTGATCGATCCTCGGTAAGGCTGTATGCCAAACATTAAGGTTCATGAGAAGACGGCCGCACAATCGTCTAAGTTGTTGGCAAGCTGCTCCCCAACGCCTAGCATATATTTTTACTGCACTTGTGGTTCCAGGAAAATGGAGAGAATCAACGAAATGATCCCAGCCCTCAAGCCATTGTTTGACCGTACAAAGGAAAGAGCACTCGCTGGATTGTTGACAATTTGGAGCGTAGCATGCATCACTCATGTGCTCTTCCACATCTCCAGGTCATCGGGAAGATAGATTATGGGTTCTCTATACTAAAAGCACATCTCCAGGCCAGGTGTCAACTTGAAGTCAGACATAGAAGTGTTTGGGTCCTTGTGCCAGAGATCAATGTAGTCTAGGATCGCTCTTGGATCCAACAGCAGTGGCACACTCTAGCGGCCCTTTCTTGGCGGTCTCTGATGATTTCCGCAAGTTCATCATCATCAGCCTCATCATCTTCAGGTGGCACTTCAAAGGCGACCTGTTTCTTCTTGGGACTTGGCCGAGGACCTCGTCACTGTGGCCTTAGTCTTCAAAGCAGAATCGAGCCAGATGAAGACTTTGGTGCAGGTGAGGAACTTGTCAAACACCAGAGGCAATGGAGATGCTTGTAGTCCTTGGCACGTGGCCGGATGCACAGTGCCGAGGACTTTGTCGAATCGGCCGAGGACTTTGTAGGAGCAGCTGAGGACTTGGGAGGAGCGGGAGCTGCATGAGGAATTGGCCGTGAGGGCACAACTGAGGAACTTGGCCGTGAGGGCACTGTTTGTGAAGCACTTGGCTTGTGTGCGTGCTTCTTTGCCATAGATTTTCTTGGCTTGACAGAGGCCTCAGTGGCAGCAGCAGTAGCAGAGTCCTCATTGAATTTCCTCACTGCCTCGTTGGCTTGTCTTGCCAATTTGGCTTGGCACTTGGCCCATTCTTCAGGAAAGTCTTCATGTACTTTGGAGTTACATATCTGTACTCCCTCCATTCCCTTGCCCATCTCCGTTCAATCCTTTGAATGCGCACCTTACGCTGATTTTTGTTTTCTTTGCTGAACTCGGCTTCATCAAGTGTGCAATAATCAGCATATATTTCCTCAGGGATTTCAAACGCAGTCATGACCTCAGGCCTCTTTCCTCCTTTCTGTGGCTTCTTTCCTTCTACCATATTCTTCAGGTGAGGAATTTGAACAAACGAATTCTCTGAAGATGTATGCAACTTTTCTTCGAGGAACGCTGCAAATGAGTTAAGTTGATGAGAACCTAGTGATTCAGCAGCGGACATTAGTACCTGTGAACAGAGTATAGTTGCGAGGAATTTGGAGAGGTCATATGCGTTCTCATAAGGTTTTTCAAAAAAATTTAGTTTGTGGAATTTGACCAGATGAGCCTTGAAGAATTTCACTAAGCGATCTTTGTCTTAGGTTCCAGAGTTGTATAGATTGAGGATCCACACAATTGAGGAATCTTGAAGAAAATCATTGCTTAGAGAAACGAATCAAGAGCATATTTTGTTTGAGGTGTTCATATGTGTGAAGATTTGAAGAATAAACACCTTTGAAGATTTTCGTGAAGGTTTGAGAATCAAAGCGAGTAATAAAAGTAACTTTTAATTACCCGAAGTGAAGAACACGATGAACTGAGAAGAACAGATGGGAAGTTCGTCAGGTTAGATCTTCCACGCCCTAACTTGGCGGAGGAAGACAGCTACGGCGGCGGCGGAGTGAAGATTTCCGCGGTCGGCGCGAGTACGTCGGCGACGAGGTCGAGGCAGTGAAGCTCTTCCTCACCGGCGACGATGGAGTAGCGGCGGCGCTAGGGTTTGAGAAGCTCGAGCGAGAGAGAGCGGTCGAGCGGAGTAAAGGAAGTGAGGAAGGGAGTGGGGTATATATAGCCACGGTGAAAAACTGTTCGCCTGAAGATTTGGGACGAACGTGCCCCTGACCCTTCTCATTCGCTTGACATGTGTCACCCACGTACTGAAAAGTGGAGATCGTGTTAGATCGTGGGTGATTAGATAAATCCATCGCGAGATGCGGAACGGTTTGAGCGGCAAAACCGAAAGTTTGGATAAGATCAGTTTTAAAATTCCGTTCGCAATTTCTTCAGCTGACAAGGACATAGTGAAGATTTTGAACGAGTTTCAAATAGAACGCACATGAAGAATTTGTGAATAGATTGGGTTGAGTATAGCATAGAGGGGGAAGGGTCCGATCACATTCACTTAGCAGAAAAAGCAACTTGAAGAATCAGCCATAAGTGAATGCTTTAGAGGACATAAACACACACACACACACACACACACACACACACACACACACACACACACATATATATATATATAGCTAATGAAGAAAAATGACGGAAATAGTGAAGATTTTGAAAAGTTGAAGAATTTGAAAAACTGAAGAATTTCAAAAACTGAGGAAAAACTCAAATTGAAGATTTTCAACTTTGGTGGTGGCGTGACCCACCGTATAAGAATGATGATTTCATACACCGCGTACAATTGTCGTAGGGTTCTGAGAATCAAATTCTTCATTAATTTCTTCACACTTAGAGTGTTATTCTTCATGGATTGAAGAAAAACGTTTCTTCATGTGTTGCACATCTAAGTTATCAATTTTGCACAAGTGTCAGGATGTGTGTCCTTTTCAAAGAACATTCGAAGATTCTAAGATATTTAGCTCACTCCGCAACTTGCTAAATCTCTTCTCATTCAAGGGCTTAGTGAAGATATCGGCTAGTCGTTTCTTCGCCTTCACATGCTCGATGGAGATGTAAGCCCTTCAACACATGATCACGAAGAAAATGATGACGAATTTGAATGTGCTTTGTCTTCGAAGTGTTGAACTAGGTTGTGAGCAATCTTGATGGCACTCTCATTGTCACAAGAGAGAGGCACATTCTTCACGTTGATGCCGTAGTCCTTGAGAGTTTGCTTCATCCACGAATTGAGCACAACAAGAGCCAAGAAGAATGTATTCACTTCCGCAGAGATGAAGGATACGCAGCTCGCTTTCTTCGAGGACCAATGCACCAAAGATCGTCCAAGGAAATGACAAGTACCGGATGTTGACTTGCGGTCCACACGATCACCAAAGATAGTCGAGTCGTAATATCCAATGAGATCAAAAGCAGAGCCCTTGGGGTACCATAATCCTAGTGTTGGTGTGTGAGCTAGATATCGAAGAATATGCTTCAAACCTTATGGTGTGATTCCTTGGTGTAGCTTGAAATCGGGCACACATGCAAACACTAAGCATTATATCTGGCCTAGATGCACATAAGTACAATAAAGAACCAATCATGGAGCGGTATACCTTGTGATCGAAGTCAATACCATTTTCATCAATGCATAGATGGCCATTTGTGGGCATGGGAATTTTGACGCCTTTGCAATCTTGCATGCCAATTTCTTCAGGACATCTTTGAGGTATTTCTCCGAGATATGAATATGCCATTGTGTTGTTGTGAATTTGAAGACCTAAGAAGAATTTCAACTCTCCCATCATAGACATTTGATATTCTTCACTCATCATATAGGCAAATTCATCACTATAACGTTGTTCAGTATAGCCAAAGATAATATCATCAACATATATTTGGCACACAAACAGTTCACCATCATATGATTTAGTGAAGAGAGTAGGGTCGAGTGAACCGGGTGTGAAGCCATTCTTCACGAAGAATTCCTTCAATGTATCATACCACGCCCGTGGGGCTTGTTTGAGACCATAGAGGGCCTTGTTGAGTCTGAAGACTTTTTCAGGATTCTTTGGATCTTCAAAACCTGGGGGTTGAGCAACATATACTTCTTCCTCAAGATTACCATTGAGGAATGCACTTTTCACATCCATTTGATATAAAGTGATATTTTGATGGTTAGCATAGGCAAGTAATATGTAATAGACTCAAGTCTAGCAACAGTGCAAAAGTTTCATCGAAATCAATTCCTTCAACTCGTGTGTAGCCTTGAGCTACAAGTCGTGCCTTATTCCTCACCACAAGGCCATTTTCATCTTGCTTGTTGCGGTAGATCCACTTTGTGCCAATGATATTATGCTTGCGAGGATCTCGGACGTTTGACCGGTTCCTGCACATTGTTGAGCTCGAATCGATGTAATTCTTCTTGCATGGCCTGGATCCACTCGAGCTCCAAAATGCTTCATCTACCTTAGTGGGCTCTGTGATAGAGACAAAAGCATAGTGCCCACAAAAGTTAGATAAATGTGAAGCTTTTGAGCGTGTGAGAGGACCTGGCGCTTCAATGTCATCAATGATCTTGTCAACTTGTACTTCTTTTGCAACGCGAGGATGAGCTGGTTGTCGTCGAGGAATTTGATCATTTTCCTCAAAGACCATTGTCTTCAAAGATTATCTTCGTGTGCATCATCTCGACGTTCTTCACAGACAGAATGAATTCTTCAGCAGATTCTTCAAGAGGGAATGACATCCTCGGTTGCCTTGAACTTGATGGATTCCTCGGTCTTTGGTTCATCTAACACGTAGGTAGGTGCTCTCTTTAGAGCCATTAGTTTCATCGAATCAAGACATCTACAAGATCAACAATCTTGTGAACAGCGATGTTGAAGACTCTATAGGTGTGCGAGTCCTTTCCGTAACCAAGCATAAAACCTTCATGTGCTTTCGGTGCAAATTTAGAACTGTGATGAGGATCTCTAATCCAAGATTTAGCAATCAAGACTTTGAAATAACTCACATTGGGTTTCTTGTCGTTGAGGAGTTCATAGGCGCCTTCTTGAAGAATTTGTGAAGATATACTCTGTTGATGATGTGGCACGCGGTATCAATTGCATCAATCCAAAAACGACTAGGCGTTTTGTATTCATCAAGCATAGTGCGAGCCATCTCAACAAAAGTTCTGTTCTTGCGCTCCACGACGCCATTTTGCTGAGGAGTATAGGGTGCAGATAACTCATGAGTAATACCAAGTTCATCAAGATAGACATCAAGACCGGAATTCTTGAATTCAGTTCCATTGTCACTCCTGATGTGTCTGATCTTCACACCAAAGTTAGTTGAAGCCCTCGAGGAAAATCATTTGAAGACTTCCCGACTTCATTTTTGTAAGTAACAATGTGTACCCATGTGTAACGAGAGTAATCATCAGCAATAACAAAGCCATAAAGAGATGCATCATTAGTGACTCATTGAGTAATGATTAGGACCAAAGAGGTCCATGTGAAGCAATTCAAGGGACGAGTAGTGGTCATGATAGTCTTATTTGGATGCTTGGCCTTGGTCATTTTTCCAGCCTTCACAAGCTCCACACAAGTGATCCTTGAGGAATTTGACATTCTTAATGCCAATGACATGCTTCTTCTTTGCAAGCGTGTAAATTCCTCATGCCTGCATGACCAAGTCAGCCGATGCCATAGCCAGCCTTCCAAGCTTTTGCAAGTAGACACACGGTGGTTGTGGTCCCAGAGAAATCAACAATATACAAGTCTCCTCTCCTAAAGCCTTCAAGACGTTGGAATTGTCGACTTCCATAATCACAACACAACGATACTTGCCAAAGTTAACAACCATATCAAGATCACAAAGCATTGAGATCGACATGAGGTTGTATCCTAAGGACTCAACAAGCATGACTTTGTCCATGTGTATGTCCTTAGAGATCGCAACCTTACCAAGACCCAATACCGACTTTTTCCTTTGTCAGCAAAGATGATATGCTTCAGATGTGACGGTGATAAGGGAGCATCCATCAATAGATTCTTGTCACCAAATCATGTGATTTGTACATCCACTATCGAGAACCCACTCGGTGGCTTTGGGTTGATCATCCTGCAGATGAATTAGTGCAACTTACGATCTCATATACTTCATCGCTGAAGAATATGATACCAAGTTCATCGATGAATTTTATCAGCAAAGATAACGTATAAGCAAGATGAGGACGTGTGAAATGAAAGTTCATTTCATCATGATTAGCCCACGCCCTTTCGTGCATTTTTGTCGTGCCCCAAAGAAATTCTTCAGACGCTTAAAGCACGCCCGAGACCTCGACCCTACAGAAGAGGTTAGTTCTTTTTCTTCACCACCCACATCTCAAGGGGTGGCAAAGAGTTCATCACTCATGCGAGCACCATAAGAGAATGGTGGCATAGAGGCCAATCCATTTCGCTTCACATAAGAGGGGTTAGGGTAAGCATATGAATAAGCAGAGAAATTCTTCGAGGACTTATGAACATATTGGTTTGAAGAATAATGCACATATTCATAGCCCTTAGCTCTATCCTGCGAAACAGAGTTGTTAGCACGATGATAATCATACGAGGACTTTGATCCTCTTGAGGAATTTGATCCACGTGAGGAATTTGGTCCGTATGAGGACTTGGATCCATATGAAGAATTTGGTCCATATGAAGAGTTTGATCTGGGGTTCCTATTCTTCACAGGTGGTGTCATGAGGACATTCACCAAGACTTTCACGACACTTCTTGGGAACCCAGATTTTCTTCATAGGGGAACCGTTCTGCGATTAGTGCCAACATATCTAGCAAATACTTCACCATTCTCGATTTTTGAACAGTTTATAGTTGGAGTCAAGTGACTCATCGTAAGAATGAGGAGATTCGTATGTAAAGCCGGATAAGTTAGATGGATCAACTGGAGGTCCCTTTGCGAACCCATGAGGTTTTGGGATATTGCTCAAAGCTTCATATATGTTCCATCATGATAGATTTTCCTCTCAATGTCAATACCCTGTTTCCTAGGGTTCCTGTTGAGGATCTGCTTTTTTAGCACATCACAAAGAGTCTGTTGCCCTTTGAGGCTTTTGTACATGCATGTCATGTTCAATTCCTTCAAATTTCGTGATCGTCAAGGATACTAGCAATGTCCTCAGATGAGGAATTAGTGATAGCAGAGGCACGTGAAGAATTTGTAACAGTTGAAGCATTTGAACATTCAGGTGAAGATTTAGCAGATTCACGTTTAGTGCACTTTAAGCACGGAGGAACAAATTCTTCCTGAGAAGCGCTGATTTGTTGAGCAAGTAATGAATCGCGCTCCTTCTGAAGATCTTCATAACTCACTCTTAGCTTCTCAAGATCTTGCTTTCTTTGAAGAAATTCATAAGAAAGTTTCTCATGATCGCATAAGAGAGTGTTATGATGACCTTGAAGGTCGTCAAACCTAGATCAAGTCTCAAGATTTTCGATCGTGGCTTTAGTGCGATCCATTTCTTCACCTAACATATCATCACTTTTATCTAGCATGTTTTGAACCTTTTCCAAGGCATGTTGTTGTTTGGTAGCAATGCAAACAAGTTTGGTATAGCTAGGTTCAATACCATCATCAGATCCATCATCATCAGATTCATAGTCACTAAATTCAGATGAGGAACATTCGGTTACCTCGACACCCTTTGCCATGAGACATGATGCGTAAGATGATGATTCCGTTCGAAAGTCATCGTTTTGAGAGATTCCTTGAAGTCCTCAAACCAAGGATCATGATGGGTTCGATGAACTTCATAGACGTCGGAGATTCGGTCCCAGATAAGCTTCGCATTGCAAAGATGCATAATGCGCTTGAATTCATCTCTAGATAGGCGAGGAATGATGATGTCCTTCGCCATGATATCAAGACGAGTGTACTTATGCGAATATCATCTGCGTTCGCCGCTTTTGCATAGATCAAGAAGACCAATTTCGTTGACGGTCCACATTTGTCCATTACCATGAGGCGCTTCCTCATCATGGCCTTCCACTTGGGATAATCAAGACCGTCAAAGATAGGACATGTCACTTTCTTCATACTGCGGTCGACATAACTAAAACTCCGGTGGTTAAACTAAAATCACACGTAACAAGGGAGTACCTTGCTCGATACCAATTGAAAGTGCGTTATATCGACTAGAGGGGGTGAATAGGCGATTTTATGAATTCTTCACCGAGGAATTTGCCGTGAGGAAATTCCTTAGCGAAGAACTACTTGCAGCCGAATAAGTACTCGTAAGTAAGCATAAGAGAATGCGGCATGGTCATCATGATGAAATGAAGACAATCAAAGAGTACGTAAAACGTAAACACAGGATAGCACAAGATGAAGACAAACAGATCAAGAAATTGAATCGAGGAAATTGAGAAAGTCTTCAGTCAAAGTCTTCAAACACAGATATGAACGAACACTCAACACAATAATGAGGAAATGAGAGGGTTGAGGAAATAGAACCAGTAAGGTTGGTGAAGACAATGATTTGGTAGACCAGTTCCAACCATTGCCTCGGTTATGCCCTGGTTGGAGCGGCCGAGTATTTAAACTCGAGGACACAGCCCCGGACACCCAGTCGAAAGAGCACGCAGCTCAGACACCAAGTCCTCACCGTATTCTCCTTGAACTAAGGTCACATGCACCTCGTCCAATCACTGTGGTAAGTCTTCAGGCGACTTCCAAACCTTCACAGACTTGGTCACTCGGCGATCCACAATTCCTCTTGGATGCTCTAGACCATGACGCCTAACCGTCTGGAAGAAGCACAGTCTTAAAAGGTAACAAGCGTCGGATCCACGCAGGATCAATCTCTTCAGTGATGCTCAATCACATTGGGTTTGTAGGGGGTTTGGTGTTTGGGTTTTTCATCACTCTATGATTTTCGCTCAAATTCCTCAGAGGATGGGTTGCTCTCAAAAGACAACTGTCAAGTTTCTCTCGGAGAAGCAAACCACCTAGTGGTTGTAGGTGGCGGCTATTTATAGCCTAGGGAGCAGCCTGACATGATAAGACATAAATGCCCTTCAATGATATGACCGTTAGGTGGATAAGATATTTTGGGACAGTGGCAAGAAGACAAAGAACGGTCGAAAATTTGAATCTCAAATTCCTCGTGGCTATCATGTTCCTCCTTTGTGTAGGCAATCCGACCTTTGGCGAATTCCTAACTCCTCGGTCAGACAAATTCTCAATGACTGTAAGAACTTCGTCTCACATCCTTTGAAGAAATTGATCAATCAGTATGAGATTTCCAAAGGCTTCACTCGAAGGGATTGGTAGGTGTAGGATTTTGAGTTGAGCATCACATGGAAAATTTTTCCTTAGTATTTCCTCGACCCCCTTTAACAGTACGGTGTTTCCTATGACTCAAGAAAGAGAAAATGAAACTACGAAAATAAAAGTCTTCACGCTTCATGTTCCTCAAATGAATACCAAGTCTTCAAGGTCACACCAATTTCTTCACTTTCAAAGTCTTCAAAAAGTCTTCAGAATATCAAAGTCTTTAGTCGAAGAAGTTCATTTTTAGGGGTCAACTTTCACTGTAAATATCAAACTCCTCACAGACTTATAGACCTGTGTACACTCATAAACACATTAGTTTCTTAACCTATAAGTCTTCAATACACCAAAATCACTAAGGGGCACTAGAATCACTTACAATCTCCCCTTTTGGTGATTGATGACAATATAGGTTAAGTTTTCAACGGGATAAACATATGAAGTGTAAATCGATATTGAGGAATTTGATTGCAAGATATAGAAGAACTCCCCCACGAAGATGTGCATAGTGAGGAATTTGCTTTTGAGGCAATGCACATTTGAAGAGTTGAATCATGGAGATCTCCCCCTATATCTTGCAATTCATACACGCATTTGACATATAATATGAAGAATATGAAATGCATGATGAAATATGGTGCTTGATGAAATTCAGCATGCGTGCAATAACATTAATGAGGAACAGGCATGCAAAATAACGCATCAAGAGAATCAGAGCTCAAGAGAATCGAGCTCAAAGGCATCAAAAGTATCGAGCACCATCGGGTTTAAGATTACAACTCGATCCAATAAAAGTTTCGTAAGAACGAGAGATGTAACTTAACAAAAAAATTGCCCATATAATAGACCCGCTTGAAGACTAACTCAAATTTCTCCCCTTTGTCATCGAATGACCAAAAGGATCGAACCGAGGACTAACGCCTCAAGAATTTCAAGTTGAAGAAAGAGCGCCAGCGTTGTTGGGGCCGCTTGTCGAGTGGGGCCTCGCCGCAGTTGTCGCCCAAGTCTTCATTTTCATCGGTGTCTCGTGATGAAGAATAGGAGCCGCCACCAAGGAAGGAACTTTGACCTTCTTGTATTTCTTCTGAGGAGGTGCGCACCATTCAAATTCTTCCTTGAGACCCATTGTCGTCAGTTCTTCCGTGCTGTAGACATTTGAAAGAACAGCCCAGGTGCGTTTGAAGGTTTCATGGAGGTAGTAGTGGTTTTTCTTCACTGCATTGTGTGTTGAGGTCATGTTGTGAAGAATTGAACGAAACTAACATTTGACCCATTTATGATTGCGATCAACCTTCTGATGAAGACTGAGGAGTAACTCACGATCACCATCACCACAGGTGCCGTGTGGCTTGAGGACTTTGCTTGGCCGAGGTATTTGCGGCAGAGTCATGTGTGGCGTAGTCATCATTGGTGGAGTAGGATGCAGCTTTGCGAACTGTCCATCCAATGGACGAATGCCTTCATCGATCACAACAGCTTGCCTTGCCCTTGTCATCACCGAGGTAAATGTCCGCTTGAGGACTTCAATCGGGGCAAGTAGCTGCAGTGGTTCGTAGTATCGCCTTTGTAATTGAGTGAAGACCTTGTCCTAATGAATCTCATTATCCAAGGTGCATAAGGCTTCACTCAAATGGTGACATAGCAATGTTTGCCGTAGTCCTCATGAAGAAATCATTGAAGTTGACGGGCAACGCCATGAATGATATTGAAAAGCATATTCTTCATGATGCCAACGACTTCTTCATCATTTGAGTCGTGGCCTTTGATAGGACCCATTGTCTTCGTCGGAATCCGATAGACAGTCCGAGGCACATACAATAATTCCTTGACGAGGAATTTGGTTCTTGGGGCCTGCCCTGGCTTCAAAGGCTTCATCAGCACTTGCATATAGTGATTTGAAAGCTCAAGTTCGTTGTAGATACAACGAGCACCATCAAGTGGAGGACTGAGTGGTAGGGCACGAAGCAATTCGATTCTTTGGTGCCTTTGTAGTGAGTATTTTCGGACATCCGATCTAACACCCATGAGTTCACGTCTTGACGTCTCCGGTGATGTGCAACAACAGACAGAATTGAAGAATGAGTTCTTCATTCCAATCACGTATGTCGGTCAGAAATTCGTAAGTCCTGCGTCGTGAAGAACACCGAGGACTGGCTCAAAGCTGGCAGAGACTCCATGTCCACATGAGGAATATGTGCATGATCGAAGACTTTGTCTTTGTTGAAGAGCACCGAGGAATAGAAATTGGCTTGGTGGCGGTCGTAAACGCCTCTTCCTTATGCGAGCGTAATCATATGGATTGTAATCGGTGAAGAATACATGCTCACCAAGAAATCTTCACCTTGAACTTTTGCTTTGTTGAGAAGGGATTCTTTGGCTTTGGCAAAGGAGTGTCGGTGAGTTGCATCACGACCTCGAATCGCAATCTCGTGTTCTTCAGTCGAGGAATTTCTTGTTCCTCTACTGAGTGCGATCGAGGATCAACAAAGAATGTGTTCATCAACGCTAGTGGCTGGAATTTCTTCATGGACAGATGAAGTGGGATGAGTTTCTTCAGAGCCCATTTGAACTGTTGGAGCAGGGGACTGAGGAATCTGTTGAATTGGGGTGAAGAGTGGAGAATTTGGATGCTGACTTTCCCAAAGGCTTCACTCGAAGGGATTGGTAGGTGTAGGATTTTGAGGGATTTGAGGAATCTGAGGAATCTGATACCAATTGAAAGTGCGTTATATCGACTAGAGGGGGGGGGGGGGTGTGAATAGGCGATTTTTATGAATTCTTCACTGAGGAATTTGCCGGTGAGGAAATTCCTTAGCGAAGAACTACTTGCAATGAATAAGTACTCGTAAGTAAGCATAAGAGAATGCGGGCATGGTCATCATGATGAAATGAAGACAATCAAAGAGTACGTAAAGCGTAAACACAGGATAGCACAAGATGAAGACAAACAGATCAAGAAATTGAACTGAGGAAATTGAGAAAGTCTTGATCAAAGTCTTCAAACACAGATATGAACGAACACTCAACATAGTAATGAGGAAATGAGAGGGTTGAGGAAATAGAACCGATAAGGTTGGTGAAGACAATGATTTGGTAGACCAGTTCAACCATTGTCTCGGTTATGCGTCTGGTTGGAGCGGCCGAGTATTTAAACTCGAGGACACACAGCCCCGGACACCGGTCGGCCCGAAAGCACGCAGCTCGGGACACCAAGTCCTCACCGTATTCTCCTTGAACTAAGGTCACATGCACCTCGTCCAATCACTCGTGGTAAGTCTTGAGCGACTTCCAAACCTTCACAGACTTGGTCACTTTGATCCACAATTCCTCTTGGATGTTTCTAGACCATGACGCCTAACCGTCTGGAAGAAGCACAGTCTTCAAAGGTAACAAGCGTCGGATCCATGCAGGATCAATCTCTTCAGTGATGCTCAATCACTTTGGGTTTGTAGGGGTTTGGTGTTTGGGTTTTTCCTAGACACACCACCAAGGAATGCAGGGTGGGACATTGTTTGATCTGTGGCAGAGATAACCATATTACTGGAGAATGCAATTTGCTGAAACAAGTTAAGCCAGTTCCAAAATATGTAGGATATGCTGCTAAAGGACTAGGGATTTTACTAGTGCAGAGTTATAAGGATGTCCTGGTAGCTGAGCACACCAATCCTTTGGGGGTGGTGGTCATAAGAGAAGGGAAGATCAATGAGACTGATCTTGTGAAAGCTTTGGGAGAAATGTTTGATTGGGGATGGCAATGCAGAGTGAGGGAGTTTGGGAAAAATGGATACATGATGAGATTTCCCAACAAGGCAAAACTGGTGGAGTTGGCCAAGTTCAATGATTTTAACCTGTTGGGGACAGGAGTGGTAATCAAAGTTCAACCTTGGTCTCTAGATCATCAGGCTTTTGGGAAAATGCACACAATATGGATCAAGCTGGCCAAGGTTCCTGATTGTTTTAGACATTTCTTAGGTATTTGGGAGGTTGCTGCTGCAGTTGGACCTGTCCTGGAGATTGATATGGACACCATAAGCGAGGAAAAAATTAGAGCAAAATGTGGGATAAAATACCATCTTAAGTGGAAATTACTTCCCCTAATCTCCTTATATTCAGAATTGGAGTAGAAGCTGAGAAGGTGGTGGAAATTGGTTGGTACAAGGAAGAGAAGAGAAAGAATGACAACAATAATAGCTCAGAAGTGGAAGAGGAAGAGATGGAAAACAGAAAGAGGACTAAGTTGGAAGACACTGAACACATGGGGGTTTCTCTGGGATGCTTATCCCTGAAACAGAGTGAGGAGATAGATGGGAGAATTGAGAGAACGAGATCACAGATGGAAGAAAACATGATGCAATGACAAAGTGAGATGACTTCAGAGAGAAGAAAATGGCAGAAAGAAAGTGAAATCATGCTCAGTAAAATAAAAACCCTGGAGGAATACAAAGTCAGAAATAATGCACTTTGGCCAAAAAGTGAGAAAAGAATCAAAGAGCTGGAGAATGTTCAGATTGAACTGCAGGAGTTAAGTAGAAAACAACAAGATGAAATTCAGAAGCTAGCACAAGAGGCTTCCAATAGAGAGGAATATGAAATGGAGTTAGCAAACATGGACCTTGAAGACTATGAGAAAGAAACTCAGCAGAAAAAGGAAGAGACTGATTCTGGGAAATATAATGAGCCCACTGATTATAATGCTAGTCAAGAGTCAAT
The DNA here is from genome assembly GCA_021605145.1 of Aegilops bicornis. NCBI lineage: Eukaryota > Viridiplantae > Streptophyta > Magnoliopsida > Poales > Poaceae > Aegilops > Aegilops bicornis. The sequence continues at coordinate 14,284,267 of CM038669.1, forward strand.
TGGGACATTGGGAGAGAAAATGGCTGAGATACATGGGAGTGAGATCCTGGATAAGGAGGGGGAGGAAAAAGATGTTGAGATCAAGAGAAGTCTCAGGAATAAAGGAAAGGAAGAAAAGAAAATTGAAGAGATGGCAAAAATCAGAGCAGAAGAGAGAGATAACTATGGTAAGAATTCTGAGCTGGTAATTGCTGATGCTTCTTTATTGCATATTAGTTCTTTGGTGGGAATTGATTTGGGTTGCTCAATAGAGATGATTGATAAAAACATAGAGATTATTAATAAGATGGAGATAGCTAGAAGAGAGCTATACCTTCAAAATATTAAAAGAGAAAAAAGTGGTAGAGGAGAAGAGGATTGTAAGGAGGAGGGAGATAATGAAAAAGATGTCCCAGTATATATAAATATTGGAGATATAAACTTAGAGGAACTTTGTTCAGATTTTGAACATTCTGATGCTGATATTGAGGAACAACAGATTAAGAAACTGAGAGGGATGCTCTCAGGGAAGAAAAGTGGCAAAAAAAGCTCACCAGCACTTGACTGTGTGAAGCAATCAGTTGGGATTGGGGTCCTCCAAAGAAGAAGAAAAGGAAGGAGGACTTTGTAGAGGTTTTACTGATTCTTAACTAGGACTAATCTGTCAAAAAAGATGAGAGGAGTTTTCTGGAATGTAAGGGGTATAGGACAGGATCACAAGAAGAGATACATTAGAGAAATGATTCTAGATCAGAAGCTAGACTTTATTGGGCTACCCGAGACCATAAAGCAAGACTTCACAAAAATGAGCTACACAATATGTGTGGGGAAAAAAATTACCAATGGAGTTGGAACCCACCTAGAGGCATGTCTGGTGGGATTCTGGTGGGAACTAATAAAGATGTGTTTGATATTGAGGCCATTGAAAAAGGACAATATTTTCTGAGAATGTTGGTGTTTGATAAGAATATTAAAATGCACTGGAACTTAATTACTGTCTATGGGGATGCACAGAAGGAAGGGAAAGCTAGCTTTCTTGCTGAATTGGCAAGACTGTATCATGATAATCCCCTGCCTTGCTTGGTTGGGGGAGATTTTAACATTATTAGAAATGGGAAGGAGAAAAATAAGCCTATGCTTAATGAACAATGGCCCTTTATATTTAATGCTATTATTGAACAAGCAGGGCTAAGGGAATTGCCTATGAATGGGAGGAAATACACTTGGGATAATAATCAGGAAGACCCTACTTTTGAAAAATTGGACAGGGTGTTGATGTGCCCAGCTTGGGAGGAGAAATATCCACTAACCATATTGCAAGCTTCTGCTAGGGAAATCTCTAATCATACTCCCTTGTTCCTGGATACAGGGGAGGCACATAAACATAATTACATTTTCAGATATGAAAATGCTTGGTTGCTGAGAGAGGGTTTTAGTGAGTTGGTATATAACACCTGGAATGAGAGATATTTTGGGGACATTTTGGATAGATGGCAATCAAGACTAAGAAAACTGAGGAAGAAAGCTAAAGGGTGGAATAGAAATATGGATGCCTGGTACAGAAAAATAAAAATGGAGATAATAAGGGAGCTTGATGATTTAGATAAGAAAGCTGAGATTTTGGGGCTAAGTGTTGTGGACAGAAATGAACAGAAGGAGCTCAGAGCACAATTGGAAACAGTATTGTTACAAGAGGAAATGAAATGGTTGCAGAGATATAAAGATACAGAAATTAAAGATAGGGATGGAAACACCAGGTATTATCATGCTAAGGTGAGTGGGAGGAGAAGGAAAAATAGAATTGTCTCCCTGGAGCAGGAGGAAGGGATTGTAGAAGGGGATGAGAAGTTATTGGAGTATATAACCAAATTTTATAAAGAATTATTTGGACATCCTGAAGAGTCTAGCATTTCATTGAGAGAGATGGAGATGGAAAAAATTGATACACAAGAGAAGGAAGAACTTCTGGCACCCTTTTTCCTAACTGAAATACATCAGGTTGTCTTTGGGATGAAAAGAAACAAAAGCCCAGGTCCTGATGGGTTCCCTGCTGATTTCTAACAAGATTTCTGGGAAGTGGTTAAATGGGATCTGAAAGCCCTAGTGGACAATTTTGCAAAAGGGGAAATCAATATTGCCAGACTTAATTATGGCATAATTACTTTAATACCAAAAACTAATGATGCTAAACAAATTCAGAAGTTTAGACCTATCTGTCTGTTAAATGTCAGTTTTAAAATCATTACTAAAATACTGATGAATAGGCTGGCTAAATGTGTGGCCCCTGTGATCTCCAGAACCCAAACTGCCTTTATTAAGGGCAGATACATGATGGAGGGGGTTGTAATTTTGCATGAGGCCCTGAATTCTTTCCACAAGAATAAAGAAAATGCCCTAATTTTCGAAGTAGATTTTGAGAAGGCATATGATAAAATAAAATGGCCCTTTGTGATTCAAATGTTGAAAATGAAAGGATTTCCTGATAAATGGTGTGACTGGGTAATGGAAACTATGAGAGGGGGACATGTTGGAATTAAAGTGAATGATGAAATTGGCCCATATTTTTAAACTTTTAAAGGTTTAAGGCAAGGACACTACTAGAAAAAGGCCTACTAATGGCGCACCAGTTTTGCCTACTAATGGCGCATCACTGGTGCGCCATTACTAGCACGCCATTAGTAATTTTTACTAATGTCGCACATTAATGCGCCATTAGTATCTGGTATACTAATGGCGCACCACTGCTGCGCCATTAGTATAGGCCACAAGGCGCCATTAGTATAGGCCACTAGTGCGCCATTAGTATAGGCAACGGTGCGCCATTAGTATTTTTGAATTTTGAAGGCGGGAAAATAGTAGTGGCGCACCGTCTAACCCCCACCGTGCGCCATTGCTATTTTTGAATTTTGAATTTGGATCTGGATCGTGATTTTTTTGCCCATTTTTTGCTAGTTTTTTTTGCTCGTTTTTTGGCATGATATTATTTCAAATTTTGTTCTTTTGCCGTGTTCTTTTGCCGGAGAGGAGGAGGAGGAGGTCACCGGAGAGGCGCCGCCTACATCGCCAGAGAGAGGAGGAGGAGGTCGCGGAGAGGAGTTCACCAAGCATCGAAGAGGAGGAAGGAGAAACCATGAGGGAATGGGAGGAGAGGAGGGAGGAGGAGCTCACCGGACAGGAGGGAGGAGAAACCGTGAGGGGAGGGGAGGGGAGGAGAGGAGGGAGGGAGGAGGAGGTTCCCGGAGAGGAGGAGGAGGAGGTCGCCGGAGAGGAGGAGGAGGTCGCCGGAGAGGAGAAGGAGGTCGCCGGGGAGGTGTAGAAGGAGTGGAGGAGAGGAGAGGTGTAGAAGGAGTGGAGGAGAGGAGAGGAGGAGATGGAGTGGAGGAGAGGAGAGGAGGAGATGGAGTGGAGGAGGTGCGCGCAGCCATATATACGACATACTAATGGTGCACCATGGGCCGGTGCGCCATTAGTAACTTTTTTTTTATTTTTTGACTTATTTTAAATTTTGAAGGCGGGAGGATACTAATGGCGCACCATGGGCCGGTGCGCCATTAGTAACTTTATTTTTTTATTTTTTGACTTATTTTGAATTTTGAAGGCGGGAAGATACTAATGGCGCACCGTGGGCAGGTGCGCCATTAGTAACTTTTTTTTGACTTATTTTAAATTTTGAAGGCGGGAAGATACTAATGGCGCACCATGGGCAGGTGCGCCATTAGTGAGTTTGAATTTTTTTGGATTTTTTTGCCTCTCCAGATCTTAAAAGCCCCGTATCTTTTTTTCTCTTAGGTTTTTGAGGATTTTGAAAATGTTTAACGGGGCGCCGAGACATGGTGCGCCATTAGTAACAAAATTTTATTTATTTATTTTTTACTTTTTTTTTCAAAACTACTAATGGCGCACGACGGATGTGGTGCGCTATTACTATGTTAATTAGTAATGGCGCACTATGCATCGGTGCGCCATTAGTAACAAATTTTTTTTAATGTTTTTTTCAAAACTACTAATGGCGCACCACACACCAGGTGCGCCATTAGTAATGGTGCGCCATTAGAATATAGTAATGGCGCACCACATCACAGGTGCGCCATTAGTAGCCATTCCATCTATAGCCCTTTTTGTAGTAGTGGGAGATGCTATGTCACCTTTACTATTTGACATAGCTGCTGATGCCTTAGCCATTTTAATGAGTAATGCCCTGAAGCATGACGTGGTTAAGGGGGTATTATGTAAAAAAGAAGATAAGGGGATTAATATGCTACAATATGCTGATGATACTATATTCTTGATCAAAGATGAGGTGGAAAGTGTGAAAAACCTCAAACTTATTCTAGGGACTTTTGAGCAAATGTCTGGGCTCAGAATCAATTTTCATAAAAGTGAATTGTTGTTATTTGGCGAGGCTAAAGAGAAACAAATGATTTATCAAGAAATTCTGACATGTAAGATGGGGTGTTTACCCATTAAATACCTGGGAATGCCTGTGTCAGAAACCAGAATCAGGAACACACACTGGGATTGTGCGACTGACAAAATTGAAAAAAGATGTGGATGTTGGCAAGGGAAGCTGCTTGGCTCCATTGCGGGAAGAGTCACTCTGGTGCAAGCATGCCTGACCAATATACCTTTATTCATGATGTCCTTTTATGTTGTGCCCAAAGGGGTTGTAAAGAAAGTAGATTTTTTTAGGTCCAGGTTGGTATGGCAGGAAGATGAGAATGTTAAAAAATATCACCTGGTGAAATGGAAAGAATGCTGTTTGCCTAAAGAAATAGGTGGTTTAGGGATACTGAATCTTGAAATAATGAATATTGCACTTCTTGCTAAATGGTTTTGGAAATGGAGACTGAGAAAGGTCTTTGGCAGGATATATTGGATGAAAAATATAGAAAAGGTGGTTGTTTGGCTCTAGTGAGCAAGAGGCCTGGGGACTCCCAATTTTGGGCTAACTTGCTGAAAATTAAGGAGATATTTTACAAATTTGTTAAGAAAAAGGTGGGGAATGGGAGAAACACTAGGTTCTGGGAAGATTTCTGGGTTGATGATAAACCTTTAAGAGATGCTTATCCTAGACTCCATGATATATGCTTTGACCACAATATTACTGTGGAAGAGGCCATACAGAAAGGATGGCATGGGTTCAAGTTTAGAAGGACCTTATATGGGGAGACTCTGGGGCTATGGAATTGCCTCAAAAAGAGGTGTGAGGAAATTCAAATGCAGGGAGGGGCAGACAAAATACTCTGGACTCTCACTGCTGATCATAGGTTTTCTGTGGCGTCCCTTTATAGGAAATTGGTTACTATAGGGGTGCATTTCCCACAGAAATACCTATGGAAATCCAAGGTACCTGCAAAACTGAAAGTATTTTTATGGTTAGTTAATAAAAAAAGGTATTCTAACTAGGGATGTGTTGTTAAAAAAAGGTTGGAAGGGAGGAAAGGATTGTGTTCTTTGTGGGAAAGATGAATCGATTGATCATCTGGTTTTTTCTTGTCCTGCTGCTTCTTTGTTATGGAGTTTGGTCAGATGTGTGTGTGGATTTAAAACTGTTCCATCAAATGTAAAAAACTGTTTTGGGGACTGGATTAGGAAATTTAATAAAGAAGAGAAGAAAATGGTTCTGGTGGGGATTTCAGCCCTGTTTTGGGCAATTTGGAAAAGCAGGAATGCGATTATTTTTGAAAAGAAAATGATAAATGATCCTTTCTATATTATCAAAATGATGTGCAGGTGGTTAACTGACTGGTCAATTCTGCAGATAAAGGAATCGTCAAAAAAAAATGCTGGAGCTGGGAGCAAGGGTGCTAGAACAGGTAGCAAGTGAGGTGTTCACAGCTAAGCAAGGGTGGAAGATCAATGTAGCGAGGCTGGAATGAAGAAACTCTTGTGGTGGTGGACCTGAAGTTTGCTGTTCTTGTTGCTGGGCTCCTTCAGCTCCTTTGGCTACGTTTGATGTAATATTGATCGTTGTAGGTGGGATTCTGTCGTAGTTGTTGAACTTGTTTTTGTTATCTGAGCGGTTTGACTGGCCTGTGTTGGCCTTCCGGGATGTTGCGACGTCGTGATGGTAGCGTCTTAGTCCTTTCTAGTTTGAATTTGGTTGTGAACTTTGGTGGTTTTCAGTAATAAAAATCTGAAGGGGCAAGCCCTTCTTTGATAGAAAAAATGATTATGCCTACATAGGAGTTTCTTGACTTGTTAACACCGTTAGCAGCACCAGAAGCTTCGGGTGATGTAGAAGATTGCGTTAAGAAATCGATAGTGTAATTAAATGACAAAAGCTACAACAATTGCAGGCGACTTTGCAAAAACACCGTTGCAAGGGGTAAGAAAGCCTCTCCTGCTCCGTGCAGTGCAGTCCCCTAGCGGCGACACGGGCGAACGTCCTTCTCCGGCGCCGGCCACCCTCTCCCGTACCCCTTCCCTCGGCGCCACCGGTCGTCTCCATTGGGCAAAGCTCAGATGTGGTTTGGCGGCAACGGGTCCGCTTTGCTTCTCGAGCTCCTCCCTCTCTCTCCTTTCTTCCCACACAAACCCTAGCTCCTCTGATGCGCCGCCTATCGTGGGTTGGAATCTGACACCTATAGAGGGGGAGGAACAAGACCTGATCTAGCAAAGACGTAGGGGGTGACACAACACAAGGATGTATACAGGTTTAGACCCCACGCGTGGAGTTAAAACCCTAGTCCTGTTCTCCATAGAGAGTGCTCTTGCGTATGGGTTTGAGAGTACAGAAGTTCTGAACCCATAAGCAAGTGCCACAGGGATGCTTATATAGAGTTTGATATTCTCTTTGACTTCTAGTACATTACAGGTGAGTTACACACACACTACTAGCTGTAACGGGTGTCTTTATGCCTAGGTACATTACAGGTCTTCATAACTGAGGTAACGCCTTAATTAAGGGCAGTAATCTGCACCGGCACGCCGGCCCAACTTTGGACCGGTCGACCACCCACCGTCAGATTGACTGTTTCCAACACAAAAAAGAACTCATAAAAAAACTGGTCGTCGCCGGAGGCAACAAAAAAAACCGTCGGTGGAAGCAAAATAAAATCTCTGGTTCCAGCAAAACACACAAATGTCTCCCGTCGTCGCCGCCGCCGTAGCAGAGCAAAATTTTAGATGGTACCAACAAAAATTAAAGCCAGTTCCAGCAACAAAAACTACCATGAAAAAGGTGGTTCTAGCAAAAAAAAAAAAAAAACAGTTACAACAAAATCAAAAGATAGTGGTAGCAACTTTTATACTGGTTCCAGCAAAATCAAACATAAGGTGGTGGCAAAAATTGGGACGGGTTCCAGCAAAAAAGGACATGGTTCCAACAAAAAATGCCCCTGCCTGTAACATCCCCAACCAGTGGTTCCAGCACTGGGCTGAACAGTTCCAGCACTGAACCGAAAATCCAAAAAAGCTACAACCCGCTGAATAAAGATCTTCAACCAGTGATTGGGGAAGCTGGAAAAGGTGATTTTGGTAAAAAAAAGATGCAAAAAAAACCATCCATTTGGACGAAAACTGGAACAGTAAGTGATTTAGTAAGGATTCTACCGGTTTAGTCGAAAAGCTACTACCGGCGATTCAAAAAACTACAAACCATGTGAGCAAAATCGAAGACATGAGAAAATCTTCCAATGGTGACATGGGAAGATGGCCGGGGATCGCCGGAGTTGCAAGGACACGGAACATGCACAGGCAACCGACGGCGACTTGCAACAAATTTTCGTGCTGAATTTTTTGATATATTATACTTTTTTTCCGACATCGTATGCAAAAGTTATAGCCGTTTTACATTTTCCCTACACTTTTTGCAAAACATGTCCAAATTTAAGTTTTTTAATTTTCCTAACTAGTAAATGTAGTAATATAACTACATCTGGAAGAATTTTATGAACTTTTTATCATTTTCTTTTGTATTTTCAAAACTGAAATGGCGATATACGAAAGTGGGGTAGAGATTGAAAATTGCCCTTTAGTACCGGTTTGTGCCACAAACCGGTACTATAGGTCAAACCCCTTTAGTACCGGTTCGTGGCACGAACCGGTACTATAAAGGTTAACCCTTTAGTACCGGTTTGTGCCACGAACCCGGTACTAAAAAGGTGATCGCCAGACCTACGGCCTCGACGCCAGCCTGCCACCACCCCCTTAGTACCGGTTCGTGGCACGAACCGGTACTAAAGGTTTAAAACGAACCGGCATTAATGCATAGCCGTCCGAACCGGCACTAATGGTACCATTAGTACCGGGCCAAAATCGAACCGGCACTAATGTGTCTCACATCAGGTCCTTTTTCTACTAGTGAAAAGGCATAGTTTTGAAGCAGAAAGGCCCATACGGAGTAATGAATGCCGCTGCGGCCTGATCGAATTCCTCTATCTTAATTTGATGGTATCCGGAGTATGCGCGAGGAAGCACAGTGAATCATGTCCGGCAGTCGCTTCAATGATTTGGTCAATGCGGGGCAGTGGGAAGGGGTCCTTAGGGCAGGCCTTGTTGAGGTCTTTGAAATCGACACAAAGGCGCCAGGATTTGTCCTTCTTTGGCACCATGACCAGGTTTGCTAGCCAGTCCGGGTGTTTGACCTCTTTGATGAACCTGGCTTCAAGTAGTTTGGCTAGCTCCTCCCCCATAGCTTGACGCTTGGGTTCGGAAAATCGTCGCAGCGTTTGCTTGACTGGTTTGAACCCCTTTATTATATTGAGGCTATATTCGGCCAGTCTGCATGGGATACCTGGCATATCCGAAGGATGCTAGGCAAAGATGTCCCAATTCTCGCGCAGGAACGCTCTTAGAGCGGCGTCGATCGTTGGGTCCAGTTGTGCCCCAAGGGCTGCTGTTTTATTAGGATCCTTGGGTGTACTTGAAATTTGACTATTTCGTCTGCTGGCTTCAGGGAAGTGGATTTGGGCCTCTTGTCGAGGATTACATCGTCCTTGTCCAATTTAGAGCGCAGAGTTGTTAGTTCCTCGGCCGCGAGGGCCTCGGATAGCGCCTTGAGGGCCAGGGATGTAGTTTTGTTTTCGGCACGTAGTGCTATATTCGGATCTCACTAGTGAGAGTGATAACTCCGTTTGGCCCTGGCATTTTGAGCTTCATGTACCCATAATGGGGTATGGCTTGAAAGCGTGTGGATGCGTCTCACCCTAACAGGGTGTGATATCCGCTGTTGAAAGGTGCCACGTGGAAGAGAAACTCTTCGGACCTGTAGTTTTCCGGCGTGCCGAATACAACGTCAAGTGTGGTCTTTCCCGAACTTCGTGCTTCTCGACTGGGGATGATTCCTCGAAAGTGGTGCCGCTTTGCTCGATGTGGTTTTTGTCCATCTGCATGTTTTGGAGCGTATCTTCGTAGATGAGGTTCAGTCCGCTACCACCGTCCATGAGAACTTTTGTGAGACGAAAGTCGTCCACTATTGGGTTTAATACCAAGGCGGCTGGTGCTCGGACTGATCTGGCCCTTGGCTAGTCCTTGGCGGTGAAAGTTATCGCCATGTCATTCCAAGGATATATTCGGCTACCTGGTTGACTTCGGAAAGGTCGCATAATACCCTTTTGCGCCGGTTATTGGAAGAAAAGGTCTTGAAGACCGTGAAAACATTGAGATCGGCATCTTCCGAAGAGTGCCTCTATGGAGTGATCCTGAGGATAGCCTCTCCGTCCTTAGCCACCTGCCGGAGTACCCAACATGCCCGAAGGCTATGTGTTGGTTCGGTATTCGGCTTCGTATGTATCTTACAGGGCTTGTCGAGCAGATCGTTAAGGACAGTTATATGTCCCATTAAGGGTTTGATCTTTTTGTCGATGAGATGATGATCGGGTGTCCCGTAAGGGTGCATCCTTTTGGTCCATCCGGTGGGCTGCTTAAAGGTAGGCGGTTCCCATTGGGTTGTCTAGGTTTTCTAGGCGCTTTGCATTGCGCAGTACTTCTGTACGATATGTGCCAAATCTACAAAGTGCAGTATGCGGCGGCGGTTGAGGGCGTTGAGGATTCCCTCGCCTGTACAGTTGCGACAAAATATTGAAACTGTGTCGGCGTCGCAGCAATCTTTAATCTTGTTTTTAACAAGGAGGAATCGAGCCCAGAAGTGATGGATTGTTTCCTCAGGTTGCTGCCGCACATACATTAGGTTGCATACGTCTGGAGGGCCTGAATTGCTTGGGGAGTATTGATTGTGGTGGGTGGGCGTTTTGGAATCCGAACCCTGACCCACTATTGTATCCAGAGTTCGAAGAATTTGCAAGGTCACCGACCCAGGATCCGTAGTGTCCTGGTGGCTTTTGGGCTCAACGCCCGGTTCTGTATTCGTAGGACATGAGGTCTCTTCCCGAAGATGGGTATCCGGCTTGCAGGGCTCGGAAATCCGAACATAGCTTGTTCTTAACTTAGGGGTAGAAGTGTTCTCGGCTTGTTCCTCCACGACCGCTACCAGATGGGTGATCGGCGGCGACTTGATTTCCCTCTGATCGGGTTTAAGCCCAATCCGATCGTAGTCTACTGCAACTCCTAGGGCGGCGATGGGATCTAGTACCTCGTTTAGGGACGAGGCATCTGCTGGATCAATCTTTTCGGGGTGTTCAAGGCCGATGCGAAGACGATGTTTGGCAATTTCGAGGGCTGCCTTTGGCTTAACGGCCGTGCGGGCGCCCATAGTGAAACCGCCGAGCTGGAGGACCTGTCCCGGAGCTAGGGCCCTTCTAGAGGTAATGTTGTTGTTGATGACAAGGCGAGCCATCGATCTCGCCGTTGACGACACAGTGGAACTCTGAACGAAAGCACCAATGTCGGTGTCAAAACTGGTCGATCTTGGGTAGGGGGTCCCGAACTATGCGTCTAAGGATCAAAGGTAACAGGAGACAGGGGACACGATGTTTACCTAGGTTCGGGCCCTCTTAATGGAGGTAATACCCTATACTTCCTGCTTGATTGACTTTGATGAGTATAGGGGTTACAAGAGTCGATCTACCTTGAGATCATAATGGCTAAACCCTAACTGTCTAGCCTATGCAAATTCTGATAGCCTCTACGGACTAAACCATCCGGTTTATATAATCACCGGAGGGGCCCAGGGTTGTACAGAGTCGGTTTACAGAGAAGGGAAACTATACGTCCGGACGTCAAGCTTTCCATCCACGCAAAGGAGAGTCCCATCCGGGCACAGGGGAAGGCCTTCTATTTGTATCTTCATGGACCATCAGTCCGGCCCATGCTACACAGCCCGGACACCCGAGGACCCCATAATCCAGGACTCCCTCAACCGCCTCAAGTACCACACTGCAACCGCCTTTGGCGCCTTTATAAATCCTCTTTCTGCATTTTGTGCTAGGATCCGAGCAGTGTCTTCCGCATTGGGTGTTTGCAAGTATTGCGGTCCAAACACTGCCACCACTGCCCTGCAGAAGTTGTAGAAACACTCAATGGTCGTGGACTCGGCCATGCGCCCATAGTCGTCGAGTGAATCACCGGGAGCACCGTATGCAAGCATCCTCATAGCTGTCATGCACTTCTGGATTGAGGTGAATCCAAGTTTGCCGGTGCAATCCTTCTTGTACTTGAAGTAGCTGTCGAACTCCCGAATGGAATTCACAATCCTGAGGAAAAGCTTTCGCCTCATCTGATAATGGCGCCGAAATACTTTATCGCCGTGCAGTGGAGCGTCAACGAAGTAGTCAGAGTAGAGCATGCAGTAGCCTTCCAGACGATGTCGGTTCTTTGCTTTCAGCCGCCCCGACGCCGAGCCACCTTGCCGCGGCTTTTCATTGCTCGCGAGCAGGTCGGCGAGGGCGGTGAGGACCATGATTTGTTCCTCTTCCTGGACATCGGCATCGGCTTCCTCCTCCAGCAGCGCGGCGAGCGCCTCCTCATCGTCCGAGTCCATTGTCGAGCAGACAAATTTCCGAACACCTGGCGGGCGTGGTGGGTGCAAACCCGTCGGTATACCGCCCAGCACGGCCGGAGCGACGGAAAACTCGCCCGGACGGTGGTGGAGAGGCTGCCGCGGTGAAACCTTCTCTTTTTTCCGGCGGGGAATGGCCTATCTAGCGGTGCAACGCGGTGGGCGTCGCCGGGATCGGCAGGGTTGTGGCCGAGCTCGCGGGGGGTGGGAGGCGCGAATCTGGACAGTTGACTTGACATTTTGCCTGACAGTGTGGCCCAGACGTGTTTTCCTCTTGCGCCGGAGCCCTCGAGCGCCCCCCAGTGCGCTGGGTTCGGCCTGCGATCGCCGGGCCAAATAACGGGCCGAGTCGGCGGATTTCGGCGTTTTGGGGCGCGAGTGGGGTTTTTTTCAGCGTCGGCGCGTAAAAAGGTGGAGATGCTCTTATTATGTAGGTTGGTCACACTGAAAGCTTGTTTGCTGGATCCCAGCCCTCAAGTCATTGTTTGACCGTACAAAGGAAAGAGCACTCGCTGGATCGTTGACAATTTGGAGAGTAGCATGCATCACTCATGTGCTCCTCCACATCTCCAGGTCATTGGGAAGATAGATTATGCGTGCTCTACCGATAATCGCGGACTAAAAACACATGAGTAGCCAATTGACAGCCATGTGTGCTCGATGCGGATGAGGCTTGTGATAACATTAAGAACTAAACTTGGTCTTCTCACTGCGTCTTTTAACTGAAGGAGTAGGCCCCATTTCTCACAGGTGTGCCCGGATACATGGAAGTGTAGAGCCCACAACTAGCCCCATCCAAACCTTGAGCATCCAGCTACTGGTAGTTTGTAAGGAGAGAGTGCAATGGAGGGGGTTGTCCCGATGTTGGCAATGGCGTCGAGCACCGGCGTTGTAGCTGATAGCTCGCCAAATGCTGTGGCGCTGAGCGTTTGTGATGCCCAGCAGCTGCAGGTGATGTCGCTCATAAATCCCATAAATCCGCTGCTGCTCGCATCGGCGTGCGTCGGCTCTTCGGCTGCGCTGGATTTTCTTTTCAGAAGGGAAGACAACCAAGAGGCACCAATGGTGATGCCTACTCAAGACTTTCTTGGCTTGCTAGTGGGAAACACACCCGGCAGCAGCAGCGGAACAAGAGCGGCCGTGCCACAAGCTTCTGGCAGTGTGGAAGATGGCGTCGATCAGCCATCATTCCCAAGCGCATCTCGGCTTCTCACGGGCGTCGCCGCTGATGGGGGCACAGCACTACATGTGGTTGCTAGCCGTGGTGACGATGCAGAGTTCTTGAAGTGTGCTACCATCATCAGCAAGAGGGACCAAGGCCTCATGTTTGCAGTAAATAAAAAGGGCGACACGCCCTTGCATTGTGCCGCCAGAGCCGGTAAGTCCAAAATGGTCTCCTGTCTCATTAAACTTGCTGAAAGATGCAACAGGTTGCATGAGCTCTTGAGAAAGGAGAATGTGCTTATGGAGACGGCCTTGCATGACGGTGTCCGTGTTGAAAGGAATGATATTGTGGAGCTTCTGTTGGGGGCCGATCCTGATTTGGCTAATTATCCTGAACAAGGCACTTCACCATTGTACCTAGCAATTTTAATGAGAAGAGACGACACTGCACAAGCACTACATGCTAAAAGCAATGGAAATCTTTCGTACTCCGGGCCAAATGGGCAAAATGCGCTACATGCCGCAACTTTTCAAGGCTCAGGTATTGATTCTCTTTCTTGAAAGTTAGGTACTCCAAATCACCATATGGTATGTGTGGTAAGCAACTTCATATTTGAAATTAAGTTATGATGATTTAATTAGTAAGATACAAAAATCCAAAAAACAAAATCACCAATGGAGTATATGCATAAATTCTTTGAAGCTTTTCCATCCATATCCATTTGTTGTCGCCAATTTTGTACTGTACAAACTTTATGTTCAGGACAAAGCGCTCTTGTCACTTTTTCTATTTAGATAGAATGAAAGTTTGATACAAGAATGTAGTGGTGATAGACTGTGGGCAAATATGAGCATATACCTCTTTTAAGTAATTTGTAACATTTTTATTTGATTAACCCCAGTAAGTGAATGTCTAGAACTATTTTCTCGTCCATAATCATGTGCCTGTCATTTGCTTCACCAAATGTCTCAAACTCTGTTCTTGTAGTCGTCATGTGACTTTCACTTACCTTGGACTAACGAAGAAAATATCACATTTTCAGGGATCACAAAACTTGTTAAGTGGAATAATAGCCTTACCATACATGGGGACAGAGATGGGAGCACGCCTCTTCACTTGGCCTCATCCTTCCAGAATCACACTAGTTTCGAGCAATTATTCAAAGCTAACCCAGCACCAACGTATCAGGCAGACAACAATGGTTTTTTCCCCATACATGTTGCTGCCTCTGCTGGTAGGAAAAATACCATAAGAATTATACTTGAGAAGTTCCCTAGTAGTGCCGGATTGCGCACTGGTCAAGGACGGACGTTCCTTCATGTTGCCGTTGTGAAAAAGAGATTGAACATAGTTTCCTTTGTTTGCCAAAATCCATCTTTAGCTTGGATCTTGAATATGCAAGACAATGATGGGAACACTGCACTGCATTTAGCCGTCAAGGTTTCAAGCCTTCGAATTTTTTGTTCCCTGTACGGAAATAAGGAAGTGTGCTTAAGTTTAACAAACAACAGTGAGGAGACTCCTGTTGATCTAGCTAGGAATTACCTTCCTAGCGGAATGCATTATAACTGGGTAATACTCTCTCACCTTTAGTAATTCTCAAAGCTTGTCTCCTTCAGGAGAAGCAAAAATGATTTATGGCTCATATATATATATATATATATATATATATATATATATATATATATATATATATATATATATATATATATATATCCATGTGTTTCAGGACAATGAAAAACGGATATATACGGCACTCACATTGTGTGGTGACAGTCATAGTGGTCTTCACCTGGATCACCATGAAGAAGAGTATGGTCGTCAATTAAAACAAGGGAACAAGCTCAAGGAAGCAGAGAAGGTGAAGGATTTGAGCCAAATATTAGGCGTTGGTTCAGTTTTAATAGCAACCGTGGCATTCGGTGCAACTTTTGCTGTCCTTGGAGGTTTCATAGCTGACGATCATAGCAACGGGGGCACACCAACACTTGCTGGGAGGTATATGTTTGACGCATTCATGATGGCCAACACGTTAGCTTTCATTTGCTCCTCAACAGCTACAATTGGTATCATGTTCTCTGGAGCTCCTATAATTAACTTGAAGAGCCGCCTAATAAACTTGAGCACATCTGTTCTCTTCATGTCAACTTCGGTCACATGCTTGTCTGCTGCTTTTGCTCTGGGAGTGTATATGGTGCTAGCTCCGGTTGCTCATGCCACCGCCATTGTTATCTGTGCGCTTAGTCCTCTCGTGGTGCTATATAGAAATTTTGAGTTCTCATTAAAGGTGGGTATTCTTGCAAGACCCATATGCCTACGTACGGGAACAATTCAGGCATTAAAGTGGTTAGCAAAGATGATCGTTTGCAGACTGCTCCGGGAGTTCTGGCCTTTCATAATTATCTTCGGTTGGGCCGCAATTGCAGATAAGCTCCGGAACCACTGATGACTAGAGTCTAGAAGCATCAAACATGTGATGAGCTAGAACAAAATGAAGAGGGTCTGTTAAGCTTTGTACTACTCGTTCATCACCATATGTTAGTTCAGAACCTTTATATGTTTCGGAAGGTTTGGTGTTTGCAACTTCCTTTATTCAGAGTAGTTGTGCCTGTAATAAGTAAACAGCGTTTGCCATATTTTTCTTCAGACTACAATCCGAATGGTTGTGGACTTGACGCCTGTGCACAAAGAATGGACGGTTGAATTTGCACATGGTGTGGCATCATATCACAAGTGCATTATCCAACCAGTTAATTAGGCTGATTTTATCATGTTAAATATTTAACTCTAGTTGTGGGGATTATAGGCAAATGAAACGTGGATATGACCTTGGGGATTATAGGCAAATATTTAACTCTGTGATACTACACAACTGCCATTCCAGAACATCACGAGAGAGACATAATGTTCGGTCTCAGCATATAACCATTCTACATAGCGATAATCAACATAGGTATCTCTTGATGGAGTTTCTTGAAGCTGGCACCGCGGTAACGGATGGCGGCCCTTCACGTTGGCTTCTCGTAGCTGTTCTGGTCTCTGAACTCCGCCATCTTACTTTTGATGTAATCTCCCATATTAGGCTGGATAAACATGTGTGTGGGGTCAAGAATGTGCACGATGAACTTCTCCGATGCGGGCATTGACGCATTCATATTAACAATGAACTGAGCCATCGGTATATCACTGGGAAACAAAAGAGATAAACCAGTTGGTCAAGTAAAACTGCAGAGTGATGGTCAAATGAACAAAACGGTTGATACTGTTGGGATTTATGAGCTTACCAGGAGATGAACAACCCCTTGATTGCATTAACCATCTTTCAATGTGCTCGGTACAGTAGACTATTACCTGTTTGGCAAGCAGAACAACCAAGTCATTTGGAATAGTAATGTTACTGAAATATATACAAACAATCTGACACATATCATGTAAACAATGGTGTTCTACAGTGGCACAGGGTGATACCATTTAGCCAGCAGCAGAGAGAAAACAGGGGGAGGAGGGGTGGAGGATCATGAGGCTTCATGGTAAAAAGACCAAAACTAAATGGACTAAGAGCAATGGCCAGTGATCTGGCCATTGTGAACACAAGTACCAACTATCCACACCTTCAGTCAGATTGGGACCATTAAAACGGAAAAAAAGAATCCAACATGTGCCAGAGTTTAGGGTAACATAAACCCAACGCATGGATGATGCAAATCTGTTCCATTACATCAAATGGCACACACATCAGAGTTAACAATCTGTCAGAATAAACGGTAATATTTGGGGAAAGCAGCAGATTACCAGATTGGGCAGGCAAATGAAATCAACGCGGGACGGACTAAGAAGAGCACCGGCTGAACAATGGTGTTCAACATTGGCACCGGGTGATACCATTTAGCCAGCAGCAGAGAGAAAACAGGGGAGATGGGGGGGGGGGGGTATTATGAATTTTCATGGTGAAAAGGGGACCAAAACTAAATGGACTAAGAAGAGCGAAATGCCCAAATCACAATGGTGACTGGTCTGGCTTCTTCTCTTTATTTCTTTGGACACAAGTACCAACTGTCTACACCTTGAGTCAGATTGTGACCATTAACATAAACCCAACGTACGGATAATACAGATGTATTACATTACATCACATGGCAAATCAGAGTTAAACAATCCGTCAGACTGAACGACACTACTTGGGGAAGGCAGCAGATTACCAAAATTGGGCAGGCAAAAAAAATTAACGACGCGGGATGGACTAGATAACATGTAAACCAACCACACAGGCATCAAAGTTTAATTGTTCTAAGCAGTATCTGTCAGACCAGGGTACACGCACGCTAAGCTACAAAGTCAGGGCGTCCAGAGTAGATTTGCAGAATCAGGGAACAGAATTAGATTGACATCAACGGCATCTTTACAAAAGCTCCAACCTAATTTACACCAACAAAGATTGGTTGTAGGGTGAAGTGGGATTCAGAGCGACATCTAAGTCAACTGCGTCACCAATTTTAGTTCTACTTCCCCAAAGAATGTTTGGCAGAATCAGGCAACCAGGGTAGCTTCAATGCCAATCTATCCTAGAAAAGATCCAAACCAGTCAAGAGGAACGGATCTACAGGACAGAACAGGGCGGATCGCGGCGTCGATGTGGGATGAGCATCGGGCAGGGGTGGCACCTGGAGGGGGTGGCGGCGACCGCTGTCAGAGGAGACCCTCCTGCGCGCGAATCTTCCTGTCTTGGCGAGGGGATGGGGGCGCGGAGAAGGTCCGTGGCTCGCCGGCGGCGGCGGTGGCGGTGGCGGTGGCGAGTGGAAGGGGATTCCCGAGCTGGTGGAGGAACACCTTTTTTTTTTTTTTTTGAGGGCTTGGTGGAGGAACACCTGTGCCCAGGTCGAAGAGGCGATTCCTATTTGACGCTCGTGAGCGTCAAAAGGCATCGCTTCGCCGAAGTGCGATCTCCCACGCAACACTTTGGGCTGGCCCACAGTCGATTCGTGTTTTTCCTTTTGTTCTGTTTTTTTTTTCCTTCTGTTTCTGTATTTTTCTTTTCTGTTTTTCCTTTTCATTTTTTGTTTCTTTTTTCCTGTATTTATACAAAGATCATTGCGTGTTAAAAAATATTCAGCATATATTAAAGAAATTTTCACAGTATATTTACAAAAACTTCACTCATTAATAAAAATGTTCATCGTATATTAGAAATTGTTCAATGAATATAAATGTTCACTGTGTTTTCGAAATTTCAGTGTATATCACACAAATTTCAATGTATCTTTGAAATTTGTTCAACATTTATTACAAAAATGTTCAATGCGTATTTTAAAAAATTGTTCGATGCACATATTCATACTTGTTTTCACTAATATTTATCACATAACACCAAAAGTTCATCGTGTATTATTTAAAATGTTCATAGTATAATAAGAAAATGTCCAACGTATATTTACGAAATGTTCAATGGATATTACAAAATTATTAATGTGTACTTTTTATTTTTTCCCCAAAAGAATTTCCATACTTAAATGCTCGCTACCGTGAATCTATCAGTAGAAGTCGACAGCTTGGTTCGTTAGCGTTACTCGTTCTCGAGAGTTAGAGCATCTCCACCGCGCTTCAACAGCCCCCGGCGAATTTTTAGCGTCGGTGGCCGAAAATCGGCCCAGTCGTGCCCCCAGGATCTCGTTTAACGCCGGTTTGGGCGAAATCCAGAGCCGGCGATCCCACCCCGAACCCAAACGACCGGGTGTTGCCTGGTCGCGCCGGCGGAAGCGAAAAGCGGTGGTTGGAAGACTTTTTCCCGCCGTTTCCTCCCGCTCCCCCCTCTCTTCTCCATTCCTCCCGCCAAACCCCGCCTCCACCCTGTCGTTCCGCCCGCCATGCCAGAAGTACGCGTGATGCCGCCGCCATGACGTATCCCGCCGCGTCGCCTACCAAGCAAAGGAAGCTCACGAGTTCGGTTCCCTCTCGGTCTCATGACTTGTGCGATTTTTTTACATCACGAGCTCGTTACTCCAAATGGGCCGGCCCAGACGCCCCAGCCTTCAGCGAACCAGCCTCCTTTTGACGCACACGCGCGGCACATAGGAACTCCCGGTCGAAGAGGGCTGCCGTATGG
The DNA here is from genome assembly GCA_021605145.1 of Aegilops bicornis. NCBI lineage: Eukaryota > Viridiplantae > Streptophyta > Magnoliopsida > Poales > Poaceae > Aegilops > Aegilops bicornis. The sequence goes on from CM038669.1 coordinate 14,303,410, forward strand.
TGCTATTGGGCTAATTATCCCTTCTGAGAGGCCTGAATTAAGCCCAGTAGTTAGCAAAGGCGGCCGACACGCCTGGCTATACGGGCCAGCCCAATGCCTCCACAAACTTCTTATTCGGCAAGCACGAGCAGATGGGTGCCATTAGGTAGGAGTGGCGCCGCTAGCGGGCGCTCGAAGGAGCGCGGTAGTGGGCGAGCCCAGCAACGATCGCGCCAGATGCACAAAAAGCGCTCAAAAATAAAACTGCCAGAAAAATATGAAGAACAAGGGATTCGAACCCACATGCCATTGATTAAGACTTGGCGCTTCAACCACTGCACCGGGATAACATTGCTATCATTTGTACGAAAACAGATCTATTTTACCCGTGTTTAAGCCCCAGTACAAGAAATTCACGAATTTTAAAACAGTTCATCGCTTTTTACAAGAGGTCGCGGATTTCAAAGAAATGTTCACAAATTATCAGAAAACGTTCACTGGATTTTTTAAAAAAGTTTACGGATTTGAAAAAGTTCACCTGATTTGAAGAAAGTTCAGTGATTTTGATAAAAAAAATCACGGATTTGAAAAAAGCTAAAATCGGTTTTGATAAAAAAGGTTCACAAATTTGAAAAAAGTTCACTGGATTTTCAAAAAAGTTCACGGATTTGAAAAAGTTCATCACTTTTGATAAAACAAAGTTCACAAATTTGAAAAAATTTCATCGAGTTTGAAAAAAGTTTATCGAGCTTGAAACAGTTCATCGAGTTTGAACAAAGTTGAGAAAAATTTAATCTAGTTTGAAAAAATTTCATCGAGTTTCAAAAAAATTCATCGAGTTTGAAAAAAGTTCATCAAATTTGAGAATAAGTTCACAAATTTAAGATATAAAGTTCATCGATTTTGCATTGAACCAGAAAGAAAGAAAAAAGAAAAAGGAACGAAAAAAAATGGAAAAATGAAAAATGAAAAAAGAAAAGCACATGGAAGAAAAGAATGAGAAAGATGCTTGTAATCACATTAGGCGTGGTGGCGTGGTGGTTAGTGCAGTGTATGACGAAGCACGAGGTTCGAGCGAGAGATTCATGTAACGATTCGCTCGGTTTTGTTTCTTTTCGAGGGGGAGGAGCGAAGCGGTATACTTGGCGGTGGCAGCTCGCTGTAATTTTAGCGAACTCCACGCTTCATGATTCGGTGGAGCTGGGCCGGCCTTGCTTCTCTTTTTTGCACTATGGGATCGCTCAGCTTCTCGTTTCCAGCTTCTCGGGCTAAATCCGTTCGGGACAAATTCATCTGAGAAGTTTTTGAAGCATGGAGCTAGAGGACATCAGAACAGGCCCTAAGGCGCCGAATAAGATTTGGCTGCCATTAGTGGGGTATATGTTGTGATCACTCTGGAGTCTGTACAATACTTGGGAGCTTCAACACTAGTTCTCCCCCGGGATGACAGACCCGGCTACACTCGAAGCCCTAGCGTGTCTCTCGCAAAAAAAAAGCCCTAGCGTGTCGAGAAGCATTGTCCCTAGCCAAAAATCTTCTGTTACAAAGACTGGTGGTAGCATCCGACTATAAATTGGAAGTGACTGAAATCGACAGGCGCGCGTCTGGACCTTATAGTGTGGTCGCCAGTCATCAAGGAGACAAAACAAACTAAGGAAGAGTTGGAGTCCTGCTCTTTTTCTCATGAGAGTCGGTCCTCTAATATCTAGGCGGGTCATTTACCTAAACATGCTTTGCACTTGTCAGAGGGTCGCCATTTGTGGCTTATTAACATGTATGGCACCATTGTAACTCCTGTAAACTTGACCGTTAATCAATAAAGTGCAGCATTTTTACCCTAAAAAATCAAGATATATTTATTTTACATACTTTTAGCATATATTATTGAAAAATAGTTCACATATACATATATATTGTGAAATAAATATATTTCATATATTTGAATCGCTGGTTTGAACCATCCCAGACACGGTGTATTAGTTACCGAGGCAATATAGAGGAACGAGGCCACATGACAGACTAGCAAGGCACTAGATCGAAGCATCGATATTGAACTAACACCGGCGGTCATGGTGGTACCTCGACAGAGGGGATGTCTGTGACGCGAGGGAAGGAGGGGCGGCGGCGTCTGAATGGATGGATGCAGGAACCGCCGTGAGAGGACAACTGAGAGTCGAGTTGTCTTGCAAAGAAGGCAGCGCGTGTAGGTTCGAAGACTCGGCAGTGAAGTTGTAATCCGGCCTACTTCATGGCGCGACAGGTTGGGGTCCGTCCGTGGGGACAGAGGGAGGAGGTGAAGAAGAGCTAATGTTGATAGGCCGAAACAATTTGTGGGATCATGCATCTTCATTTAGGGATATTAAGTGGTAGTTACATGATCATGTGGCGTTCTCAGCGAGGCATGACGGTTGAAACCTAATGACAGAGAGAGTTTTGCTAACCTAACAGCTTCAGAGTTGTGGCTGCCACCTTCATGAGTATATTGGCACACCTCAAAATCATCAATACGTTGGGAAATCTCTAGAACAATAGCATTGTAGTGGCCTCCTGCCCTATCTTGGATGTCTTTTATTGCTTCCAAACAGTTTGACACGATGAATACCTTGCGCAACATAAATCATCAGCCAAGGCCAAAGCTTCTCGACACGCTGGGGCTTCCAGAACTGTCGGATAGGTGATGTTCTTGAATGTGATCGAGGACGAGCTGAGGAACTTGCCCTGATTGGTGTGGCGCATGACTCCCACCACTCAATGGTCACCATTTCTAGACTCCGCACTGTCAATATTAATCTTTGCAAAACCCTCTAGAGGCGCTTTTCCAAACAACATGTGATTGATCCTGAGCTCTAGGCCATTTGGAGGGTGATTTGTTCTGTTAGCTGCTCTAAATGTCACATATGAAGTTTTTGACTAAAATGTGTGCTCAAAGAGGTGGTTGGAACTCTCCTTCATGAATTTCTTCGTGCTAGGCGTGTGGTTCTCTCGTCTCAATCATGGGTTCTACTACTTCACAAACATCCAATGTCTCATGTGTCACTACCATATTTGTTTTGCGGTATCATATTGACTCAGTCATTTCAAAACCGGGAAGAGAGCAGTGGCGACTCTCATGTTTTTATGGGGAAGCTAATAGGAGCCTAAGGTACAAGACTTGGACGCCATTAAACATCCATGAAGTGAGAGAACATTACCTTGGGGTGTGCACTGGTAACTTTAATGAAGTCCTTCGATAGGAGGAGCAGTGGGGCCCTAATATCCAGGACGTAGCGTTTTACACTTCATAGCGGCCCAAACCTGGGAAAAATCATCGTGACACGTCGGTGGGGTTCGTTCGTCTCTTCACCCCTCACAAAGCAGAATAAGAGGATCACCCAAAGTTCCCTAGTGTTGTGCAGCAAGCCACGACACATGTGTTGTTTTAATGAAGTTGTCACACTATTTTAGTCTTCAACCATGAAATTTTTTGCATGGTTATTTGATAGATGTCTGAAGATTTTTTCTTCTTAAAGTATGGCATTTTGTGTCATTTTGCTTGGCAGTTCCTGTAGTCACTATCCTCATTTGATAGTTTCGGATCCCAGGTGATTCGTGGTTATGCATTGTGCTACTTTTGTCATAGTGTATGGAAACAACTCAAATGTAGGAAGTCCATGGTTAGTACTAGGACACATGGCAATTATATAGCTAGATAAATGTAAAGCATGTGGCAAAATATGAACCATATCTACCTAAGAATGACAATTTGTTCATTCTAACGTTTCCCATGGCTTTTTTATAATGTGTTCCATGGCATTTTTATAATGTGTTCCATGGAAATTTATTTTGTTTCTCAAAATCGTGTCCCATGGCATTTTAATGTGTGCCCCATGGAAAAATATATTTGTAGGAACATTTTTTTAGACAACATGGCAATTGCATTGTATATACCATGACACTTCCTTTTCTTGATAGAGAACATGTGCCCATAGAAACTTTTGCCATCTTTTCTGAAAAAAGCAAATCCCCTAATTCTCCTTGGGTGTGCATTACGTTTCTGTTTTGCAAATGTTACCTTGTGTTCACTAGACAACAAGTTCCTAAACTTCTCAAGCATTTTTATCATAGGTAACATGACATCTTTCTCATTCGGACCATGGAAAATTTATTTAGATCATGGTAGTTTTATCATGTGCAACATGTCAATATTATCTATTTCGGAACATGAAATTTTTTTAATCATATGTAGCATGGCATTTTTATTAATTATACAATGGCATTTTTCTTATCATTTGTAGCATGTCATTTTTATTAATTAGACAATGACACTTTTATCATGGGTAATATGGCATTTTTATTAGTCCATGGCATTTTTATTAAACATACAATGACATTTTTAATAATTACACCATGGAATATGTTTCATTCTTAGAATGGCATTTTTTATTTTATTAGACCATGGAAATTTTATTAAAATAGACCATGGAAATCTTAATAATTACACCCTGGCATTTTATCATTTTGTAGCTTGGCATTTTTTTATTTTAATTAGACCATGGCATTTTTATCAATTTGTAGCATGTCACTTTTATCATTCGTAGCATGGCATTTTTTGTATCTTAATTAGACCATAGTATTTTTTCTGTTTGTAGCATGGCATTTTTATTAGACCATGACATTTTTTATCATTTTTTAGCTTGGCATTTTTTATCTTTTATTATAACATGGCATTTTTATCATTTTGTAGCAACTCATATTTATTAGACCATGGCATTTTTAATAATTACACCCTGGAATTTTTATCTTTTGTGGCATGCCATGTTTTTAATTAGATCGTGGCATTTTAATGTTACACCCTGGAATTTTTATCTTTTGTGGCATGGCATTTTTTTAATTAGATCGTGACATTTTAATCATTTTGTAGCATGGCATTTTTTTGATTAAATTGACCATGGCATTTTTTTGTAATGGTACTTAAGAGAAAACTAGCGGAGCCCGCGCGGCGGCACGCCGCGCCCGTTGATACAGTCATGTTTTATGGATGATGTTTTTTATTTACATTAAGTGTTACTAAATTTGAGATGGCAGAGTCTTCTATGCAATTACTGCAGGAAGTTAAGATAGAAAGAAGCATATTTTTTTGTAATCATAGATGTTACATGTTGCTAAATAGGGGAATACATGGTGTATTGAATTTCATTATACTATGCGCGTATTTCCATTTTTATCCTTTGTTGTTTTCCTGTATTTTTCATTCTTGCCGGTTTCTTTTATTTATCAGTACAATAAAGCTAGCCGAGTCACCATATATCCAATGGAGCAGACATTTGTATTTTTGCTCACTTAACACACGCATGTATTTTACAGGTTCGCACACCAAAATTATTATACTATATTGGCCAACCAAAACCATTATAGCATATACCACACAACACACCAACTACCACCTACAGTTTTAAGTTAACCTCTTTATAAAACTACATTCCTAGTCCCAGAAGATGGACATCCGTTGTCATCCTCAATCAAGAACTTGAGACCGGCACGAGAAGTAACGCGCGACACTGCAACATACAATTGCCCATGCGAAAATACTGGCTCTTGTAAATACACGCACACATTAGATAGAGTCTGTCCTTGGCTCTTGTTGATTGTCATTGCGTAACACAATCTTACTGAAAATTGACACCGACGCAGAGTGAAAGGCCACTTAGATCCTGATGAATTCAGAACTATATGTGGAATACACACACGCTGACCTTTATTAGAACCAGTAATAATTTCTCCCCTCTAAGACCCTGCCACCCAATCGAGTAATAATCAAATGTGTTCCATTGCATAAACCCAATGATTGATTAATATTCCTGAGAAGCATAACATGAACTCCAAGCTTGAGTGAAATCTTATGATGAGGAAAATTATTTATGGTAATTGAAAGATCGAGGATGTCGCCTAGAGGGAGGGGGGGGGGGGGGGTGAATAGGCGCTTTAAAATAATTACGGTTTAGGCTTGAACAAATGCGGAATAAACCTAACGGTTAATTTGTCAAGCACAAAACCTACAACAACTAGGCTCACCTATGTGCACCAACAACTTATGCTAAGCAAGATAAGCAACTATGTGATAGCAAGATATATGACAAAGAACAATATGGCTATCACAAAGTAAAGTGCATAAGTAAAGGGGCTCGGGTAAGAGATAACCGAGGCACGCGGAGACGACGATGTATCCCGAAGTTCACACCCTTGCGGATGCTAATCTTCGTTTGGAGCGGTGTGGAGGCACAATGCTCCCCAAGAAGCCACTAGGGCCACCGTAATCTCCTCACGCCCTCGCACAATGCAAGATGCTGTGATTCCACTAAGGGACCCTTGAGGGCGGTCACCGAACCCGTACAAATGGCAACCCTTGGGGCGGTCACCGAACCCAGACACTTTGGCAACCCTTGGGGCGGTCACGGTACCGTCAAATTGCTCAAGCGATCTCCACAACCTAATTGGAGACCCCGACGCTTGCCGGAGCTTTACACCACAATGATTGAGCTCCGAACACCACCAACTGCCTAGGGCGCCCAAGCACCCAAGAGGAACAAGCTCAAGGGCACCAAGCACCCAAGAGTAATAAGCTTCTCAACTTGTAACTTCCACGTACCGCGTGGAGAACTCAAACCGATGCACAAATGCAATGGCAAGGGCACACAGAATGCCCAAGTCCTTCTCTCTCAAATCCCACCAAAGCAACTAATGCTAGGGAGGAAAATGAGAGGAAGAACAAGAAGGAGAACACCAAGAACTCCAAGAACTAGATCCAAGGGGTTCCCCTCACATAGAGGAGAAAGTGATTGGTGGAAATGTGGATCTAGATCTCCTCTCCCCCCCCCCCAAAACTAGCAAGAATCCATGGAGGGATTGAGAGATAGCAAGCTCGGAGAAGGTCAACAATGGGGGAAGAACACGAGCTCTAAAGGATAAGGTTCAATGGGAAGAAGACCCCTTTATAGGAGGGGAAAATCCAACTGCTACTCCCACTGAACATCCTCAAGACAGAGCGGTACTACTGCTTGGGCAGGGCGGTATTATCACTGAGGGCGGTATTTACCGCTCTCACCCAGGGTAATTGCCACACCGACGAGGAGGTCAAGGCCACGGCCCAGAGCGGTACTACCGTGGGAGTAGGCGCGGTACTACCGCTTGGAGCGGTACTACCGCCACTACTACCGCACTTAGTACCGTAAAACCCGACACGAAAAACAACGGTCTCGAATCGAGGCGGTAGTAGCCCGGAACCACTGCGGTACTACGGCCGAAACTCCCAAGCGGTACTACCGTTCGGAGAGCGGTACTACCGCTTGGAGCGGTACTACCGCTCCGAGAGCGGTACTACCGCTCCGAGAGCGGTACTACCGCTGGGGAGCTTCGGCGGTACTACCGCTAAGGGTCACGGTACTACCGCTGACACCAACCTTAAGCCACAACCACGAAAACAAAGAAAACTCTAAGGAAAACCAGAACTGCCATAACTTCTTCATATGAGCTCCGAATTGAGCAAACTCAAGCTTGTTTGGAACAAGACAACGAGTAGCATCAAAACAGAGCCGTTGGGCCCCCAGGAGGCACAAAAATTGCCGCCTGGGGGCGAGCCGGCGGTATAATCGGCACTGGGGGCGGTTGGGCACCCAGTCGTCGCCCCCAGTCGCCCCAGGCGCCGATATCGGCCCATTTTTGGCGCAAATATGCCCTTTTTCGGCCCACTTTCGACGAAAAAATGGCCCGATTTCAGTGCGAATCGGCCCATAGTCACCGTGGTTCGGCGTGAATTCAACATAAGTAATTTTTTATGACATAATTCATCACAAAAAATCAATAGAAATCAAATAGTTCAACAACAACTAGTTCAATACATATTATATAGTTCAACAAATAAAAACTCATATCTATAATTTTTGGTATACCAAAGAAGGAGTGCCAAATCCAGAGGTCCTGTGTGGCCATGATACGTCTCCAACGTATCTATAATTTTTGATTGTTCCATGCTATTATATTATCTATTTTGGATGTTCAATGGTCTTTAATATGCTCCTTTATATTTTTTGGGACTAACCTATTAACCGAAGGCCCAGTGCCAGTTTCTATTTTTTTTTTGCCTATTTCAGTGTTGTGCAGAAAAGGAATACCAAACGGAATCCAAACGGAATGAAACCTTCGCGATGATCTTTCTTGGAACAAACGCAATCCAGAAGACTTGGAATTGATGTCTGGAACTCCGCGAGGCGGCCACAAGGCTGGAGGGCACGCCTGTTGGAAATATGCCCTAGTGGCAATAATAAAATGGTTATTATTATATTTCCTTGTTCATGATAACTGTCTATTGTTCATGCTATAATTGTATTAACTAAAAACCGTAATACATGTGTGAATACATAGACCACAACATATCGCTAGTGAGCCTCTAGTTGACTAGCTCGTTGATCAATAGATGGTTATGGTTTCCAGACCATGGACATTGGATGTCATTGATAACAGGATCATATCATTAGGAGAATGATGTGATGGACAAGACCCAATCCTAAGCATAGCACAACATCGTGTAGTTCGTTTGCTAAAAGCTTTTCTAATGTCAAGTATTATTTCCTCAGACCATGAGATTGTGCAACTCCCGGATACCGTAGGAATGCTTTGGGTGTGCCAAACGTCACAACGTAATTGGGTAGCTATAAAGGTGCACTACGGGTATCTCCGAAAGTGTCTGTTGGGTTGGCATGAATCGAGACTGGGATTTGTCACTCCGTGTGACGGAGAGGTATCTCAGGGCCCACTCGGTAATGCATCATCATAATGAGCTCAATGTGACTAAGTAGTTAGTCACGGGATCATGCATTACGGAACGAGTAAAATGACTTGCCGGATTGAACGAGGTATTGGGATACCGACGATCGAATCTCGGGCAAGTAACGTACCGATTGACAAAGGGAATTGTATACGGGATTGCTTGAATCCTTGACATCGTGGTTCATCTGATGAGATCATCGTGGAACATGTGGGAGCCAACATGGGTATCTAGATCCCGTTGTTGGTTATTGGCCAGAGAGCTGTCTCGGTCATGTCTGCATGATTCCCGAACCTGTAGGGTCTACGCACTTAAGGTTCGGTGACGCTAGAGTTGTTATGGGAATTAGTGTGCAGTTACCGAATGTTGTTCAGAGTCCTGGATGAGATCCCGGACGTCACGAGGAGTTCCGGAATGGTCCGGAGGTAAAGATTTATATATGGGAAGTCCTATTTTGGCCACCGGAAAATGTTCGGGATTTTTCGGTATTGTCTGCGGAAGGTTCTAGAAGGTTACTGAGTGGGGCCCACCTGCATGGGGGGACCCACATGAACGTGGGCAGTGGGGGCAAGGCCCCACACCCCTGGTCAAGGCGCACCAAGATCCCCCCTTAGAAGGAATAAGATCATATCCTTAAGGGATAGGATCAAGATCCCTAAAAAGGGGGGATAACAACCGGTGGGGAAGGGAAATGATGGGATTTCTTTCCCCCACCTTTGCCAACGCCCCAATGGACATGGAGGGCAAGAAACCAGCCCCCTCCACGCCTATATATAGTGGGGAGGCGCATGGGAGCCGCACTACCCTTGCCCCTGGCGCAGCCCTCCCCCTCTCCAACTCCACCTCCTCCTCAGTAGTGCTTGGCGAAGCCCTGCCGGAGAACTGCAAGCTCCACCACCACGCTGTCGTGCTGCCGGAGCTCTCCCTCAACTTCTCCTCTCCCCTTGCTGGATCAAGAAGGAGGAGACGTCCCCGGGCTGTACGTGTGTTGAACGCGGAGGCGCCGTCCGTTCGGCGTTAGATCGGATCTTCCGCGATTTGAATCGTCGCGAGTACGACTCCCTCATCCGCGTTCTTGTAACACTTCCACATCACAATCTTCAAGAGTATGAAGGTGCACTCCCCTCTCTCGTTGCTAGTCTCTCCATAGATTGATCTTGGTGATGTGTAGAAAATTTTGAATTATTGCGTAGATTCTATGCACAAGTAGAACACAAGTTGTTGTGGGCGTCGATTTTGCCAATTTACTTGCCGTTACTAGTCTTATCTTGATTCGTCGGCATCGTGGGATGAAGCGGCCCGGGAGGTATGCTTAGCAAACAAAGGAGTGAAACCTCCAACCGAGAAGAGGCATGGGAGGTATGCTTAGCAACCGAAGGAGAGGCCCGGGAGGTATGGTTATAGTAAGAAGAGGCATGGGAGGTATGCTTAGCAAACAAAGGAGTGAAACCTCCAACCGAGAAGAACCGGCATACCCTCCAACATCTAAAACATCATATAAGATGCATGAGAACTCCGTTTTCGATGAACTCGAGCTTGTCATGAAAATGACCATAAGCTCCAAATCTCACAAGGAGAAGAACCAAACAAGAATCCAAAAAGATGATGCAAGGATGCAATGGTTTGAGCTCTCTACGAATGACACGATCAAGCTACTCATCGAGAGCCCCCCTTGATAGTACGACAATCGATTCTATAACCCGGTCTCCCAACTACCATCATGAGACCGGTAAAATAGAAAACCTATCAAGGGCAAACCTTTGTTTGCACATGGTCCACTTGAGCTAGACGATGACGATCTTGACTCCTCAAGTTGGACCACCTTTCTTGATTGCGTTGGCTCAAGAAGACTAGTTGATTGCTCCCCATACTCCACTATGGGTGAGCCACTCTTCCACATCTTCACAAGTCCATTGTCACCAAATGGACGGCAAGCTTCAAGCATTTGATCTCTTCGTGATGCTTCACTTGAATTTGCACACCGCAACCTAACCCCACAAAGAACTCTCACGAAGACCATGGGTTAGTACACAAAGCGTAATGGACAATGCTTACCATACCATGGGATCACTTGATCCCTCTGTACATCTTGTATGCTTTGTGTGTTGAATCTTTCCAACTCTCTTCATTTGGATGATGTCTTGAAGGTGGACATGAATGATCACACAATCTTATTCTTCAAGACATGCTTGCAATAAGCTCAACACTCACATGACCAATCTTTGGATAATTCCTTGAATAGCACCTTGGTCGACACAAAACTCTCCTTGAAACCAACACATGTACTCCAAGAAAAGCCTATGGAAAAAACTTTCAAATAAACTCAAGGAAACCATTAGTCCATAGAGAATGTCATCAATTACCAAAACCACACATGGGGGCACCGCATGTCCTTTCAGTAATAGAATTCAGTAACTCGGGAGGATAAAACAATTCCACTTCACCAATAGGATCTGTAGATTTTGATATGGAATCATAACTTAAACAGTTTGTAGAAGGTCCAGGCACACGCTTGAAGACAACATCATTTAATTTATCCATAACTGAATTCGTTGGGAAAATGATAGCACGATGGGACAAATAGTCACTATCATTGTACTTTAGGTAGAACACATCATATACGCTATCAACAGCAGCTTCCATGTGGTTTACTGTAGGAAACAACAACATATCTTCAGGGATAGAAATCCATGACGGAAAAGATTCGTCGTCCTTACAATGCATTGCGACTGAACCATTGCCAATGCTTTGCACCCAACCAGAAAACATTGCCAACTCTGCACGTGCTTGGCAAGACAATGAAGGATTGGAAAGTCGCATATTTGTATGAAGGTTAAGAATCTTGACATGTTGCCAAAGTGGGGAAGAAATTAATGATGCGTCAATAATATCTTCTTTCGTGCCGCCCTCGACAACAGGTAGAATTTGTCTAAAATCACCGCCTAATAGCATCACTTTACCTCCAAAAGGCAAGAGACCATTATTTTCGTTATGGATAGACAAAACATCTCTCAATGATCTATCCAGAGCTTCAAAACATAAGCGGCTAGTCATTGGAGCTTCATCCCATAGAATAAGAGATGAACGTTGACACAGTCCAGCGAGCATTGAACTTCTAGATATACAACAATAGGAATGGTCATTCACATCGAACGAAATTTTAAATCTTGAATGACCAGTTTGCCCTCCAGGTAGCAACAAAGATGCAACACCAGAGGAAGCCACGTCAAGTACAACACGACGTTCTGACCTAAGAGTAGCAATGATAGAATTCCATAAAAATTTCTTACCAGATCCTCCAAATCCAGAAACAAAATAAAAACCACCCTTATCTCCATAAACTACTGCAGATACTATTTCATGATGTATACTCCTTTGTTCATCATTTAACTTGCAATATAGCATGTTAGCCTCAACTATTAGTCTAGCAGCATCATAGCTCAATTCCTCGGCAATCAATCTATTGAAGCATTCGTCATCACCTGGAATCATACGTGAGGTCAAATTAAATGAAGCAAGACATGATCCATTTTTGGTGAACATGGAAGCCAACTCGGGGAGAAGACATTCCTGCAAGTAATCCGACGGCACATCATATCTTTGATTACCAAGTGCAGCTGAAAGTCTATATGATATATCTTCGGCCATACTTGGCCAGAATTGTTCAAAAAGAGCACGACCATTGCCAACTTCACAATGCAAAAGAACAGTCATAAAGAGAGGTCTTAGCTGGAATGGGCTTGCCCACACGATAGCTTCATCAAAGATTTTAAACCACTCATTGTCATCCCCTACTAAACCTCTTGACTGACATGCCTCCTTAAATGTATCATAAAGTCGACCATTATGCCTTCTCAAATCATCAAAACAGGTTGCACCAGGAACAACCATAAGCAACATCCGAAGAAAATATAATTCACCAGTTCCTGGATGCACATGGTAAATACGTCCAATCTTACTGCCAAGCTTTTTGCGGTGTTTCCTTTTTTTCCAAACCTTATCACTTCTATTCCAAACCCATTCACTTGGAAAATCTAAATATGTCAATGATCTAGCTGAGCTATATTTTTGATTTGTAATAAACCACTCCGTTAACATAGTTTTTGTAGCAGATGGGTTATCTACTACATTCCCCAAATCATCTGTTTCGGAAAATATAACTCGATTCATATTAGGAAGGTGCACAATTAATCTCTCGACAGAAGGTTCGCGGCCGTGGATACTGTATGCAAACATTCTCCAGAAAGCTTCACATGCAGAAAGATACCTACCAAATATAAAATATTAAATAATTTCCTTTCTTTATTTTTCTCCGTAATGGATATTATATTGTCTCCAGTTTCAAAAGTCAAATACTGAAGCAAAAAATCTTCTACCTCCTCTGGATTTTCAATGAAGTTGCAGGTGGTCTGAAAGATGGATTCAACATATTTAAATAAACTCATTGGATAATATGTTGTTACATTTGACTTAAGTTGCAATAAGCATGTCAATGGTCCAAATAATGAAAAAACTGTATGATGATTACACAACTCTTGTTTAGTAGAGCAATATTATATTTTAATGTGTAAAGATCCTTGTTTATAAAGTTCTCATGCTAATTTTATCAGTTTTGTAAACACTATAAATCTGAAGATTCTTAAAGTTATGTTATTCAAGGTTTTCTCGGCTCAATTCTTTGACCCATCACATTGTAATTCTTAAAAATCAGCAAAATGTTCCAACAAATTCAGTAGATATGTCCTCACAGAAATATTAACCCTGGTTTTCACCACATATTTAGTGATATCTACTTATCATAGATAAGACTAAGAAATAACTTATTGTACATCAGTTTCTATTGTCTTCTATATTACATGGCGGGCTTAAGCTCTTAGTGTCTTATCAACCACGGTGCATACTCTAATTTTCTTCCGATGGCTGGGATTACTTAGTAGCGACAACTAATGATAAGACAATTATTTACGTCTAAATCCTGCTAATCCTGCCATTTTGCTCTTTAAACCCAGAGGTTTAGAGTATTCTCATAAGGTAATATGGAATCTTGCACAAATCTTAGGCCACACCAACTATTGACAAATAGAGTAAAAGCAAGTGTCTAGCAAACCAACATTTTCTAGCCAATTGAAACTAGTAGAATTCTGAAGAAATTATCCAATCATGATTTTCATTCAAATTAACAGATATGCAAATTATTCATATTGTAGAACCACGGCAATTTTTTTGAGTATTTAGACCCCATGATATTTACTATGATATATGCCTATATAATTGTCTCTTATATAATTGTGATCGACTCTTGTAGTTCAAACCCCCGCCACCCCTATCGCTATTTTCTGGCTCTGTCCCTGGTTGGATGGTTAAAATGACGGTGGTATCCAAGCCCATCATGAACGATCAAGACCTATATTTGACACTGGTGCTCGCATTTTCCCGGTTTTATTTCAGCCCTTTCGACCATGTTCATTCCGTGGAATGAGACGTTCTCGTCGACTATGAAGGCGTGTGCTATGACTTCATCAATCTCAGTATATTTTGCCGGCACGGTATCTCAGAGATGTTCATAGAGGTAGAGTGTGCATGTGTGTGTTCATAGAGGTAAGCGTATGTGCATGTTGAAAAAGCAACGCCGAATAAAAAAAAGGCAACCACTCTGATAAACGCGTGCGACCGCCGCTAAAAAGGCCCGCAAAAATTGTCCAGATACATGCTGACAGAAAAGGGCAAAAACCTTGGGACTTGCTTTTATTTTACTTTCGTTCTGACATGGTAGGTGTTGGCACGAACTGAGCTGAACAAAGCTGGCAGTTCAAATTAATTATAGCAACTATCTGTCATCCTCGGTTGGCGTGTTAATTGTTGTTCAAGATCCAACCTCGTTTTCTGCATAGATAAAACGTATCTGCCGTACGTACTTACTTTTTTTACTGATGTGCTATGTATGTAGTATGAAGTAAGATAAGCTTCGTGCGCGCATGCTTTTATGCATACATATTGGCATCTATGCATCTAACCACACTTGATGTGCAGAATGCCTAGCCAAAGATATGACTCCCAATGGAAGGAGGTACAGCTTATCAATGGCTATGCCGTGCTTCTCGCGTACGTGATGTCCGCAATCAGAGGGGTAGGCTTCCTGGTGGTCACCTGGATCACGGTTGTTCTTCTCGGTGGCTTCGTCTCCATGTTAGACAGGAAAGATTTTTGGCGGCTGACCCTTATTACGGCCGTAGAGCTAGCCTGGTTAGTATTTCTATCTTCTCATTTCATGCATCTTTACTGTTTACTTCACTCGGGGTTAAGTTGGTTGGTTGATTTTTGTCTATAATCAAACATATGCATACGCACGACGGAGGATATTTTCTTTCTCATCATCGTCTAGCTTCCCTCGATTTTCCTTTTCTTGTTCCTCTTCGGCCTAGTGGTGGGCGTCGAGGCGCTGGATGAAGAAATGGATGCAGTTTCGGTAATTGGCTATGGCTCCTAGGTGCATATGCATCCATTTTCTAAATACACATTTTAAAAAGTTGAAAAATTCAGAACAAAAGCAATTTTGTATATACGAATCACGAACCAAAAAACATCAGATTAGAATATGTTCAACCCCCCCCCCAAAACGCACATGCACGCGCGTGCGCACACACACACACATGAACAACAAATACTTTTTGTAAAACTAAAAGTCTGGTTAGAGACAAAAGGAATTTCCTTTCCAACCTCACTATTCACAACGAAACTCCTTCTGGCTTGCGGTGAAAAGATCTCACAAGAACAACAGAAGTTCGCATGGACAAGGAGATGCAGGGGCACACACCTACCCAGCGTGACTAGCCACACGATGTCCTCTTTATCCACAAAGTCGTTGGATATCGCACGAGGGCACACCAAGTTTTTACTTTAGTTTCTGAAACTTGTGGTTTTGTCCTCCTCACATCAAGTTTCAGCAGATAAAACTTAACAAAGTTTTGCTCGCCAAAACGTATTCAAAATGTATCTTATTTCAAAGCACTCGTCATGATGTGATGGGAAAGTTGTGGTGCCGAAGAAGTAGTAGCGACGAAGAATAGTTGTTTGGTAACATGGTCACGAAGTATGTTTGTGAGCTAAGGAAATGTCTATAATGCCCCTTGAGTGTTGAGATCATCGTAATTTGTTCAATGTAACTTAATGACCTAGTAATGCTAGTTCGATTGATAATGAATAATTTAACACATATTAATGTTAAATCATTCTGTGATAATTTGAAATGCTAACTAAAATAATTAGACAAAGTTGCATAGGTTCCACAAAAGCATATGTTGGGGAGAAATCAACATGTGCACACACACATATCACAACTCTTGTCTAGTGCTCAAGTTGAAGATCAAAACTCACTTGAATACGCTATCACCGAGGACGGGAGAGACACATGTGAGTGATAGGTGGAGGGGGCTAGGAGCATTTTTTTCCTATTACTAGAAGATTCCCCGTGTGTATTGCTGCCGAATTGAAGGTATGATTTCAAAATATTGTATAGATTTATAGCCTGCGAGAAATTTCACCAAATCAATTAAAAATAAAAATCTTAACGAAAGAGATTAAGCATGGCATAATTGAAGGTGATGAAATTGGTAGTGTACTATTGCATGCTGCATGGTAGAGATGCTCTCCATCTCTAGATCACACGTTATTTTATTTTTTTTGCGATTAAGATCACATGGTTGTTGATATGTCAATATAGCCAAACATATGGCTACATCAATTTTGAGTTTTGTGTTCATTGTGTGAATAAAAATAATTGCGCAAAAAAAGTTATTAGTGCTCACAGGTGGACTTTCTGCTTGCTGGTGACATGCGAGACATGCATGACATGTTGAATTGAAAGTGTTGCACGTAGAGGAAAAATTGAATGGTTGGTTCTAGCTATTTAGGAATAGAGGATTCTCCCAGAAAGTTCCCGGAGCAGTGTGATCATGCATGGCACCTTTGGCGGGAAAGTTACTCACCGCGTCAACACGTTACACAATAAACTGCTTCGGGTCATGGCCTCACAGCTGCTCAAATCATGTTTGCTTTGGCTTCAACCCAATATATGTTAGCTCATTCTTCAAGAGAGTGTTCTTGTCCTGATCTTCCTCTAGCTGCTCTTATCTCTGCAACACAGCTTCTCGTTCTAATCTTAGGTCTTCTCGTTCAGAAAGATCTTCTTTGTTACATTCTCTGAAATGTTAATTTAGTAAAGTAGCCCTCTCTGAGGACATCCTAATAAAAAAAGGGCTCCATTGTGGTAAAAAGGCCTTTTTCCCGTGAGAAACTGCTTATAGGAAGCCTAAACGAACAAGGCCTAACTCACACATGTAGGCTGATCTATCTTTCATTGACGGAAGCAGATGAGATCATCCATGGCACGGTGTTCGGAGATGTGTCAGTTGTTCTCAGCAGGCTTTTTAATCAATTGTACAATTGCAATTTATTTTAATTTGATGGTCAGAGTTGAATTTAAAACACCTGTAGTGGCAGTTAAGACCCCCCCCCCCCCCCCCCCTACGCGATAGGAAAAAGTGACTACAAATTTTCCTTTTTGTTTGTGAATCTCTGTTTATATCCTTTGAGTGCTCGCATAAGTAGCGATCAAACCCAATCCAGAAAATAGTTTGATGCATGGATGACACATTGTGGTAAAGGTCGCAAGTCGTATATTCCAGACAAATCATTACTGCAAGACATAAAGGGACATGGTATTCTACTTGCCGCGTGTAAGTTCTAACAGCTTTGACCATTTATTTGTGCACCAAAATATATGGCAGATGCACAAAGAGTATACGGTTGGATTCCCATTCGAACAAACTTCATAGTAGTACTTTTAGGGTACACAATGTGTACATTATTGGTGTAATACATGAATGATGAGCACCATAAATCTTAAAATATGTACGGTCCTTGTAAGCCCGGACGGAGAGAGTATATCCGAGACTTTCCTTGTAGCTTAATATTGTTTTCTCACGGCTCACTTATATACAGAGCCAGCATGTGTCTAACTTGACCCGTATGTACAACAGCATCAATGCCTCTTTCATTGAAAGGATCGGCTCTGCTGGTGATGTGATGTCGAGCTTGAGGACAGTGAAGAATCTATTGACCAGCAACTGGCAGCTGACTGATAATAAACGCAGTGATCACCATGAACGAACAATGGTTAAGCGAGTTTTTGCAGTCGTGTCTATGGTGGCAGGATGGGTTCTGGTGCGGACTCACAGTGTGATGGTGTACTTGTGTGTTATCTCTGCGCCATGTCTCGTGCTCTTTGGGATGGTCATCACCGCTTGGATCTCGATATGCGGTCTAATGGAGCATGACTACTATGGCAACACGGTTGAGGGCAGAACAAACATGGATCCAGCTCATAATCTCTTGTACGTTATGTGTTTGGTCCAAGGTGCATTGTTCCTTTATAGAATCATCTTGCTTCTCACGGAGAAGAGGATCGTGAAACAAGTGAACCAAGCATACGGCTTCCAAGATGGGGACCGTGCAGTTTCAGGCTACTTGGACGAAATCAGGAAGGAATGCTTCCAGAAGCCATCCTCCGTCAGAGGAAGGAACCTCGTCACATATGCTGTAGAACTCATGGAGTCCAATTCGCCTCGTAACTTCCTTTCTGGGACATTGATACTGGACAGACTACTCACCCGGCAGCATTTGGTCCAACAAGAAGAGCACATGCAGCAATTAGAATTAGAGAACAAGACTGGAGCTCCATTGGTTAGAATGGATGAGAAGAATAAGAGAGAAGAAATGAAGAGGAAGAGGGAGGAGTGGAAGAAGAGTCCTCAGCATCAGCGAAAGGAGGAGAGGATTATTATACAGCAGAGTAGGCTGATCAAGCGGCTCATATTTGGGTCTGCATCCTCCTCCCACATTCTAGAGAAACTCCTTCAGACGTTAGATTCGAGACGCTCATACAACAGAAAGATGAGAGAGGCCGCTATGAGGATACTGGAGCACCTTGCTGGGGAGATCCGTTTGGAGCAGTTCCCACGATGGATCCAATGCATATCTGCACTCATCAACACTTTCGAAGAATATCACCTACTCCAGGCACACAATACTTCACCACTGGAGTTGGACTCAGAGTCAGACAGCGATGTCGATCAGCAACCATCATCTAAGGTGCTCCCTTGCTACAAAGAGCTGGTACTGACTGGACTGAGTCTCCTTTGGAGCCTTGCAGGAAATGAGGTCAACTGTGAAATCATAATCAACACCAATCATGTTATCTACAAGATCATGGCACCTGTCAGCTACGACCTAGTGCACCGCTCAGGTCATAGTGCATGGTCGACTATGGTAGTAGAGAGATCTCTGGGGGTGATGCTTCAGCTGATTGTGACTAGCAAGGAATACACAAGGGAAGACTTGCGTCAACGGTTGTCAAAGAATGAGGGAGCAATCGCCACCATTGAAAAAATTGTTACCTGCGAAGAATGTAAATATGAGCTGAAGATGAAGGGCATAGAGATACTCACGCAACTATGGATGGACAAAAATGCCAACAGAGATATTCCAACTAAGATGCTCATAAACATCTTCGTTCATGGTGCCAATGGCTCCATCAGAAAGAATGCAGGGAAAACACTGTTGGTGTTGTTTCTCGGCAGCAAAAGTACTGCCACCCTCCTCCCCAAGGAAGAAAAGGATGTGTTTGTTGGACAACTCGCGAAGATACTCGCACGGGACGACGACATATGCAGAAAAATTGCAGCAGAAATTCTGGAGCATCTATGTGTTCATTACACTGAGAACACTGAGGATGATAGTACACTCAAGGGTTGCATTATAGATATTATGCCAAAGGTACATATATAGATAATTGTTTCTTTATTATATGTCTGTTATTTCTTCCTTTTTGTCTTTCTTTCTTCAAGCATGCAAGGTGAATATTCCTCCAGCTAGTCATTCATTCATTCCCCTTTGATGACAATTCCCACATTTCCTTCTTTGTGTTTCTGGAACATTTCATTCTTTTCCAATTTTAAAGTAGTCCCAACAACTCTCTCTCTCTCTCTCTGGTTATTACCGTTGTAGGTGCTCAAAGAAATACTCTATCACCATGTGTCAATAGGAGAAGAAGAAATTCCTGCGTATGCCCAATTAGATACTGACGTCGAAAGCCAAAGCAAAATGAAGAAGAGGAAGAAGAAGACGACGAAGAAGACGAACAAGAAGACTTCATCCTCTCCTGGCCAAGACCAACAGCACAAGTTTCATCCTGCCCTGCTATCCCTCTGTGTGACGGCATGTAACAAATTTCAGCTTGATCTCGACACAATTTTGCTGGGAGAGGGAAGATACCAAGCCGCAGATCCAGGACAATATATCATGTTCAGCCTTGCGACAAAGTTGGTGCAGTTAAACAGGGGTATCATCACCACCGATAGCTTGACAGCGATGAAGCTTACCACTAGGATGGTGATAGCAGCAATGCAGAAACGCAGGGGCCATGGCGCCCCAGCTAATCTCGAGAGCCTCATGGACTCGCTGTCCAGCGTTTCAGAGACCATGATGGATCTCGAGGGCAGCATGGTTTTCGCCACCGAGATCACGATGGCGGCACCTGCCACTGCCGACACCCTTGATTCCCTCGTGGAGAAAGCACGACAACTCCACAGAGAAATGAAGGACCAAGACTCGGAGATAGAGCCAGATTACTAGCTCTCTCAGTGCAAACAAGCTAGATTATTTGCTAGGGATTTGTGTCAGGCTTTTCTCTTTTGATATATGGATTTGCGTCTGTTCAATCACCTGCACTCTGCTGTATTAAACCACATTGTACTACCATGTTTCCTGTGTGTGATGCCATCATGTGCGTTTGAGCGCATTAACATTTCATTTCTTTAATTTTCAAGTGATGGAAATTGCTCTCTCAAACCTATGTGCTACACGTATACTCGTCCCAATGATTGTGCAGCACAGTTGCGCCATAGCCAATGCAAATGTCTTCGATCAGACGATAGGGACTGAGTTAATTATCCTTTTGAAAAAACTTGGTGTTAAGATTCAAGCAGTACAATTTGGTAAAGGCAACAGATTAGTCACGGAAATACACGAAGTCAGTGTTGCAAGTACACGGGCTTACAATGACAAATTCCGGGAGTAAATTTATGAACCAGGAACAGATTGTCAGAAAATGGCATCAAAGGAAGTTTATAAGTACCAACCAAATTAACACAGAGCATGATCAGGTGAAGTTGGGAATTGAACAAGATTTTTACAGCATGTGAATTTTGGAACCATCATAAATTTCACAGCTACAAGAAACATACTGACGCTGAACAATTATTGCACTAAAATCATAAGTTTCAACTCCATCTCGAATACAAAAGTTCAGTTATGTGCGTTGATACTGTTTCAGTAATGCTGCTACTGTATTTCATACAGTATGTTCCAATAAACACAACATCAAATTCTAAACTTATCTAGAATAGGATGCGTAAGTGCTCTGAAAAATTGGTGCAGGTCTGGAATAGAATACGCGGCGTGCCTAGGAACAAATCTACCAACCTAGGAACAAATCTGATGGGCAGTGTGGGCAGGGTTCGCAGCATAAGTGCCGGAAAGGAGGTCCCACCTGGGGACGAGGCGCCGCCGGCGCGAGAACGGAGTGCCGGAAGGAGAGCTGGCCGTGTTTTTTTTTTGAGACAACCTCGCGAGACTTTTTATTTCAAATCGTCACAATGTGTACATGGACGAACGGAATCCCCACGGGCTGGCCAAACCAGACATGGCGGCCAGGTCCCCAAGTTAATGCATGTCTCGCTAGGTTGTGAGCCTCAACATTTGAGCTCCTAAATTCATGAACTAAAATGCTAGAAATAAAGGTAGATTGTTGTTGCTTGATCTCCTTGATGATCGCCCCGTAAGTAGCTGCACTTCCACTCTGAATTTCTTCGATTACTCCCTTGCAGTCTGATGCGAGTTGTATCTGCTAGATATGCAGATCTGCCGCCAGGTCCAAACCCTTACGAATGGCCATCGCCTCCAAAGTAGCTGGATCACTATTGTTGTACACCATAGCAGATGCTCCAAGGAAAACCCCAGCTTGGTCACGACAGATAGCCCCCAAAGCTCCAACATGCCCCTGACGATGTACTGTAGCATCTACATTAAGCTTTGAGAAGTTTTCCGGCGGTGCAATCAGCCAGTTGGTCGCACCCTCGTGCTTCTTGTAATTCCTTTGTCTGGCCTCAACGCTTTTATTTCATCCAAATAGGAATTGACGAAACTGTGAATGGCATACGGGCTTTTATGAATATCTTCGTAGATAGCTTTCGGTCGGGCTCCCCAAATGGCCCAAACTGAGACTCCCTATCTGATAAGTGCCTCATCAGATAGTGCCTTTTGCGCTTCAAATAGCCACTTCCTTGCACACTCCATCTTGTTTGAACTAAGATGATCCAAGATAACGTCCGAGGACAAAGCCCACACTACAAAAAAATACACTTTTGTGATGATACATGTTTGTCACAGTAGGTCGCGTTTTTTGTCATGCATGTACATCCATGACGATTTTATGACAGAATCAAGATAGTCATACATGTGCTGTCATAGAAGTGTTCCATGACATTATCAAAATTATCATCATAGAAGTGTTTACTTCCGTGACGATAAATCGCGCATTACAGAAGTGCTTTCGTCAAGGGTGACCGACATGTGGCATCCACCGTAACGGAACGCCATTAAGCTATCGGGTCGGGTTTTGGATCCGATAACCCGTTAACAGCCCCGACCAATGGGGATTTTCCACGTGTAAAATCATCATTGGCTGGAGGAAACACGTGTCAGCTCATTGTTGGGACAGATGTCATCCACTCATTGGACAGAAGGCGCCTATGATACGTCGACACGTGGCACGGCTCAACAGAGGCCCATTCCTGTGAAAAGGCCCGCCCGTTTGACTTGGTCAAAAGATGGCAGGCCGGTCCATCACTAGTAGAAAAGGGGGCAAAGGTCCAGGCCGGGTCAGCCCATTAGTCCCGGTTCAGTCTAGAACCGGGACCCATGGGGGCATTGGACCCGGCTCGTGAGCCGAGGGCCAGTAGCCACGTGGGGCATTGGTCTGGTTCGTCTGGACCTTTTGGTCCCTGGGGCCGGGACGAACCAGACCAATGGGCCTTGCTCACTGCCCACAAAGATTGGTCCGGTTGGAGGCTTGACCCGGCACCAGCCTTTGGTCCCGGTTCAAGCCTCCAACCGGGACCAATGAAGTGCCTATATATACCCCTCGCGTAAGAGCAGAGCACACTGCTCTGTTTTTTCTGGCCGTCGAGGGGGAGAGGGCTTGGTGGTGCTCTATCTCACCTCCTATGCACACAAGGTGTTCGATGGAATGCCCGAGCCACACTACTTAAGCTTTCTCCTCTCCAAGCTCGACCTCCAAGCTCAATTTTCCTGAATATTTGTCTAGGTTTAGCGGTCTGTCACGCCCCGTCCCCGTCTACACCGCCGTCGATCACCCGCGCCGATCTCATCGCCGGCACCACCGTGGTGAGCCTCTTGTTCTTATCTTCTTTCTGGAAGGAAAAATATTATTACTTGTATGTTTAGATAGATACTTGTATTATTTTCTTACTTTTATTATTGCATCTTATATAGTGCGATTGTTGTGGTATCCGCCCCCGTCGTCCCTCGTCCTGTCTATGTTTCGGATGTGGTTATATTATCATTTCATAAGTATTGGTTCATTTATTTTTTATGAAAATTATGCCACCAACGTGACATAGATTTTATTTATCTAGGAGGTTGTTGAACCGGAAATTCTAACCGACCCTATTGTCGAGAGGTTAAATTTAGTTGAAGAAGAAAACAATTTCTTGAAGGAAAAGATAAGAAAAATTGAGGAGGAGAAGATGATATTGGAGTTGCATGTTGCGGATGTCGTCGATGATCACAAGATCAAGATGGATGCAATGCACTTGAAGATTAGAAAGATTAGAAAATATGCCATTCATACCGAGGCTTGGTATCATTATGCCATTGGATCAGTTGTTACCTTGGTTGCGATTATGATCGTATTTGTTTTTGCATTGAAATATTTTACATAGTTTCAATGTATGGTTTAATTAATTTAGATGCTCTGCATAGCTTTATGTTGTTAGATGAGAACTATGTATGTACTTTGGTTTTAATGTGATGATGAACTTCTATTAATTTGGTCACTTAATTATCTATTCATGATGTTCTGTAATGATTTTTGTCACACTTAATTATATATAATGCACGCAGATGAACCGGCAATATTGAAGAAGAAGCTTCCAAATGATAACGAATTGCCCGACAGTACATACGCAACAAAGAAGGTCGTATGCCCTCTAGGATTGAAGGTGCAGAAGATACATGCATGCCCTAATGACTGCATCCTCTGTCAAGCGGTGCGCATAAGGATCTGAATGCATGCCCGGTATGCGGTGCATTACGGTATAAGATCGCATTTAAATGACCCTGGTGATGTTGACGGCGAGCCCCCCAGGAAGAGGGTTCCTGCGAAGGTGATGTGGTATGCTCATATAATACCACGGTTGAAACGTATGTTCAGAAACGGAAAGCATGCCAAGTTGATGCGATGGCACAGTGTGGACCGTAAGAAAGACGGGAAGTTAAGAGCACCCGCTGACGGGTCGCATGTTGGGTTCTACGGTAGGGTGCGTCGACTGCAAATTAAAAATTCCTACGCGCAGAACATCCAGGAACATGCTACGGGAGATGGATCACAGTTCGTTACCACTAGACGCGCAGTGTCGTGCAGCGGAAGAAGAGTTGGGGCAGCGCGTCCGCGTGGATCGTCTCCTCCTCGTTCGATCTCCCTCGAGCGCTCGGTCGTCCGATCCCACGTACGAGTTCGCCGGAGCGGCGCAAGTGCACCGCCTCTAACGGTATCCGCGCGTGCGGGAGGAACGTCGTGCGGCGGACTGCTAGGTCCGATCACCACGATCGGCGGCGAGTGGAGGTGGCTATTCGCAACACATGCAAACCCTAGCCGCAACACCGAAGCGATCAATCGCCTGAGTGTGCCGCACCTCCACTTTATATAGGCGTCCGTCGCGGGCTCAACACTTGGGCCTCGCACGGACCCTAAAGCCCAAAGTCTATTCGGTCATGTTCCTAGTCCAGTTCGGATCACATCCGACCAGTGTCCTACGAACTGACCTCATAGGTTCCTTCCCTTAAGCGCGCGACCCCTTAGGTTCAAGTCGGCTTGGTCACTGTTCGGATCACCTCCGACATGCACGGTTGGTAGCGGCCTCTAGCAAGGCGTGCCGACCACCAAGCGAACTATGAAGCTGGTTAGGCGAACCTGCATAACGTGTCACACTTCTGTTCCCTTTGCCGCACGATATGTGTTGTCGGGCTCAAGGCGAGACTGTCATCCTTGTGCTAGCCCGACCTCTTTCTCGTTCCAGTGATACCGACCACAATCCGGATTATCTCATAATCCTTGTCGCATGGCCATGCTGTTCCTGGTCGGATCACACGAGGGGCCCAGAGTATATCTCTCCTGATCGGAGGGGCAAATCCCATCTTGCTCGACCATGTCTCGCAGCATGGGACTGGACAAACCGAAACCTACCTTTGTAACTACCCAGTCACGGAGTAGCGTTTGGTCGGCCCAAAGCAAGTCTATCACCATCTCGAGTACATGCGCCAGCTCAGGTCTTAGGACATAGAACGTATGTTGTACTAGAGACTCACAGATGACATATCGCTGCGTCTCATAGTTGGGTCTGTCCGACTCAGACCTTATCTCGACTCGGATCCGACTATGTCGAATCCGACCAGACCTTTCCAAGTCCATATTATCCGGTTAGCATCCAATGCTCCATGGCTAGTGAGACCGAGTCATTGACCGTGTCATATGCTAGTCTAGTCGGCTGCGCGTCCACACAGCCCTTTCGACTAGGGACCTTTTAGGACAGTCATCATACAATGCATAGTCCCACAAACAAGTCACGTACTTGCTGATACACATCATTGATAATGTCCAAGGACTATCTTTATTCATAAACACATAGGAAATATCATCATACATGATTGCCTCTAGGGCATATCTCCAACATCGCAGTGGAGAAAAATCGAGAGAAAGTACTGGGATGAGTTTGCAAGTGACCCAAGGAACGCATGGTTTGCTTTAAGCGCGGATGGCATTAATCCTTTCGGGGAGCAGAGCAGCAATCACAGCACCTGGCCCGTGACTCTATGTATGTATAACCTTCCTCCTTGGATGTGCATGAAGCGGAAGTTCATTATGATGCCAGTTCTCATCCAAGGCCCTAAGCAACTCGGCAACGATATTGATGTGTACCTAAGGCCATTAGTTGAAGAAATTTTACAGCTGTGGAATGGAAACAGTGTGCGTACGTGGGATGAGCACAAACAGGAGGAATTTGACCTAAAGGCGTTGCTATTCGTGACCATCAATGATTGGCCCGCTCTCAGTAACCTTTCAGGACAGACAAACAAGGGATACCACGCATGCACGCACTGTTTACTTGACACCGATAGTATATACCGGGAAGCTGCAGAAGAATGTGTACTGGGCCAACGTCTATTTATTCCGACCAACCATCAATGTCGAAGAAAGGCAAGCATTTCAAAGGCGAGGAAGATCATCGGAAGAAGCCCGCCATGCGTACCGGTGATCACGTACTTGCTATGGTCAATGATTTACACGTAATATTTGGAAAGGGTCCCGGCGGACTAGCTGTTCCGAGTGACGCTGGGGGACACGCACACATGTGGAAGAAGAAATATATATTTTGGGACCTACCCTACTGGAAAGACCTAGAGGTCCGCTCTTCGATCGACGTGATGCACGTGACGAAGAACCTTTGCGTGAACCTGCTAGGCTGGTAGGGCGTGTATGGGAAGACAAAAGATACACCTGAGGCACGGGAGGACCTGCAACGCTTGCAAGAAAAAGACGGCATGCCTCCGAAGCAGTATGAAGGTCCTGCCAGCTACGCTCTTACCAAAGAAGAGAAGGAAATATTCTTTGAATGCCTGCTTAGTATGAAGGTCCCGACTGGTTTCTCGTCGAATATAAAGGAAATAATAAATATGGCAGAGAAAAAGTTTCAGAACCTAAAATCTCATGACTGCCACGTGATTATGACGCAACTGCTTCCAGTTGCATTGAGGGGGCTTCTACCGGAAAACGTCCGATTAGCCATTAAGAAGCTATGTGCATTCCTCAATGCAATCTCTCAGAAGGTGATCGATCCAGAAATCGTACCAAGGCTAAGGAGTGATGTGGCGCAATGTCTTGTCAGTTTTGAGCTGGTGTTCCCACCATCCTTCTTCAATATCATGACGCACGCCCTAGTTCATCTAGTCGATTTAGATTGTCATTTTGGAGCCCGTATTTCTACACAATATGTTCCCCTTTGAGAGGTTCATGGAGTCCTAAAGAAATATGTCTCAGAATCGCGCTAGGCCGTAAGGAAGCATCTCCATGGGCCATCAAACAGAGGATGTCATCGGGTTTTGTGTTGACTTCATTCCTGGCCTTAAGAAGATAGGTCTCCTTAAATCGCGGTATGAGGGCAGACTGACTGGAAAAGGCACGCTTGGAAGGGACTCAATAATATGCAGGGACGGATATTCTTGGTCTCAAGCACACTGCACAGTTCTACAGAACTCTACCTTGGTGACCCCTTATGTCGATGAACACAAGAACAGTCTGCGCTCCAAACACCCGGAGCAGTGCGACGACTGGATTACATGTGAACACATCAGGACTTTCAGCAGTTGGGTGGAAACACATCTCAGAGGTGACAACACTATTTGTGATGAGCTGTACTTGTTGTCCAGGGGACCATCTTCGACTGTTACGATTTGAAAAGGATATGAGATAAATGGGAATACATTTTACACTCAAGATCAAAAGAGCACCAACCAAAACAGCGGTGTCCGCTTTGATGCAGCCACCGAGAGGGGAAAGGACACATATTATGGTTACATAGTGGACATATGGGAACTTGACTACAGACATGATTTTAAGGTCCCTTTGTTTAAGTGCAAATGGGTCAATCTGTCAGGAGGCTTCGTACAGGTAGACCCACAGTATGGAATGACAACAGTTGATCTGAAAAATCTTGGGTACACTGACGAACCGTTCGTCCTAGCCAATAATGTGGCACAGGTTATCTATGTGAAGGACATGTCTATCAGACCGAGAAAAAGAAAAGATAAGGAAGCGAATACATCATACGATGAGCCAAAGCGCCACATAGTTCTTTCAGGAAAAATGGACATCATGGAAGTGGAGGGCAATACAGACATGTCAAGGCTGACCCAAGCATCCTGATAAACGATGAAGATTATCCATGGTTACGGCGCAATAAGCAAATGACACAAGCAAAGAAAAATTGAAGACTTTCTCCCGCAACTATTATGATGATACCATGCCAACTTTGTAACAGACGAGTATGATACCATTGTCCGTTTTGTACATGCACATGTTATGTGGGTGAAATTATGATACCATACCATGTTATGTGGACATCATGGAAGTGGAGTTCATTTGAAATGCTTTAATGTCTTATGGTTCGGCCCTCGTAATACCATGAATCCCGGTTCGCTCCTCTCAAAGTGAAAATAGATGCCCCTATACAGGGAATTTGACCTAAATTCATAGTGAATTTCTCTGAAATTCATAGAAATTTATTATGAATTTAGGTTGAATTTTCTCTATAGGCGCATCTATGTTCAGTTGTAAAGTTAATCACAAACTTGTGATTCACACAAATTTCAAAGAATTCAAATTTTAACTATTCAAATTTGAAAACTAATGGCAATAACAGAAAGTTTATAATTTTTCTAAAACTAATGGCACTAACAGAAAGTTTATAATTTTGCTGACCTAAAAGCAAAAAGAAATAAAAAATAAAGCAAAAAACAAAAGAAAATAAATAATGCAGAAAAAAAAACAAAAAAATGGAAACAAAATAAAAATAGCAACAATAAGTATTTTTTTGTAAGTAGAAACAAAATAAAATAAATAAAGCAACAAAGAAAACAAAAACAAAAAAAGTGTTTTCAAATTTGAAAAACTAATGCACTAACAGAAAGTTTATAATTTTTCTAAAACTAAAAGCAAAAAAGAATTAAAAAATGAAGCAAAAAACAAAAGGAAATAAATAATGCAGAAAACAAAACAAAAAAACTGGAAAAAATAAAAATGGCAACAATAAGTATTTTGTTGTAAGTAGAAACAAAATAAAATAAATAAAGCAAGAAAGAAAACAAAAAAAGTGTTTTCAAATTTGAAAACTAATGGCACTAATAGAAAGTTTATAATTTTTCTAAAACTAAAAGGAAAAAGAATAAAAATAAAGCAAAAAACAAAAGAAAATAAATAATGCAGACAACAAAACAAAAAATCTGGAAAAAAATAAAAATAGCAACAATAAGTAAAGAAAATAAAAAAATAAAAAAAGTGCCTCCTACTGGGCCCCCACGGCCTAAATACGACTAGAAACCCAACAATGGGCCAGGATTCAGGCCCGTAGTAAGCCCAGTAGGCCCACAGGCACATAGAGACAGATTAGGCCCGAAAGCCTGCTTTAGAGAGGAGCTCGAGAGGGTTGGCGCATCACACCTTATAAACAGGTGCGACTCTCTCTCAGCTAGCGAGGTGGGACTAAACTCCCACCACCACGCCACAGTAAGGTTTGTTGGTCCCGGTTGGTGGCACCAACCGGGACTAGCAGGTATTAGTCCCGGTTGGTGCTACGAATCGGGACCAATGCTCATTTTTAGTCCCGGTTGGTGCCACCAACCGGGACCACAGGCCGCCGCTTCCCGCCCTTTGGGCTGCTAAAAAGAGGCCTTTGGTCCCGGTTGGCACCAACCGGGACTAAAGGGTGCATTAATCCCGGTTGTTTTCACGAACCGAGACCAATGGCTTTGCTATATAAGCAAAGACTTAGCGTTTTTCATTTATCTCTGCGATTGCCGGGCCGACGCGCCCGAACTGCCCGATTCACCCGCCGACACCGTCGCCGCCCTCGTCGCCGCCGCCCAGCGCCGTCACCACCTCGCGCCGCCCGTCGCCGTCGCCGCGCCACCCGCCGTCGCGGTCACCTCCAGCGTCGCCGACACACCGTCGCCGTCTCGCGTTCGCCCACCGACGCCGTCGCCCGCCACTCCAGCGCCCTGCTCGCCTCGACACCGCCCGCCGCTCGCCCCTGCCCGCCCCGACGCCGCCCCTGTGACCACCGCGTGCCGCCGTTGTTTTCAGTTATATATTTATGCTATTTTTTTACATGTTTTTAGATGTTTTTATGTTTTCATATATGTATGTATGTATTTTTTAGATATATGTATTTCTTATGTATGTTCATATATGTATGTATGTATTTTTTACATGTTTTTTGTATGAATGTATGTATTTTTTCAATTATAATATGCATGGTGTTTTAAAAATACATTAATTTTAGTACATTAATGTTCTCTGATTTAGTACATTAATTTTAGGTTAGTTTCATTTTTAGAAAAGTTTTATATATTTGGGAAGAAGGAAGAGAAGGAAGAAGGAAGAAGAACAAAAAGTTTTATATATGTAAAAGTTACATTTCTAGAAAAGTTTTATATATCTAGCTAGAAAGAAGGAAGAAGAAGAAAAAGAAGGAGAGTAAAAAGGAAAATAAGAAGAGGAAGAAAGGAGAAGAAGAGGAGAGGAAGAAGAGGAGAAATAAATAAGAAGAGGAAAAAAGAAGAAAAAGAAGAGGAGAAGAAGAAAGGAATAGAGGAGAAGAAGAAAAAACAGAAACTCCTCTTTTTTTTTCTTTTTTTTCTTCGATCTTCTCCTCTGTCGTCGTCGATATACCCCTCCCGATAACTTCAACACGAGGGGGAGGGGGTCGATATACCCCCTCCCCGATAATATTATTTTCCCATGTACGTATGTCGTGTCGATATAAACTCCCGATAACTTCAACACGTGGGGGGGTCGATATACCCCCTCCCAGATAATATTATTTTTCCATGTACGTATGTCGTCGTTGTCGATATAAACCCCTCCCGATAACTTCAACATGTGGGGGAGGGGGGGTCGATATACCCCCTCCCGGATAACTTCAACACGTGGGGGGGGGGGGGGGTGGATATACCCCCTCCCCGATAACATTATTTTCCCGTGTATGTATCTCGTCGTTGTCGATATTACACCCTTGAAGCGTTGTCGAGGCCACCCCAAACCCTAGAGAAGCAATGTCGAGGCCACTAATTAATATGATTCCTTACTGTGATTAGCTAGCTAGTTCTACGTTTGCCACTAACATATCCATATTTGTCATGTTTGAATAATAATTGCCATGTTGTAAATATTTGTAGAAACTATGGACACCCCACGAGACGAAGCAACAGAAGCGATGTTGGGGGAGATAATCGCATATGGAAGTGATGTCGTCTTATCGTTTCTGAACGACACCGATGGTCTGGAAGGACAGGGTGAAGAAGCAGGCAATTATGATGGCTCCTTTGACCCAATGCCGGCGCAAGAAGGAGACCATGAGGACGGCTCCAGTGATCCAATGACGGTGCAAGAAGGAGACCGTGATGACGGCTCCGGTGACCGAACCGAGTCTGGCCAGGTATATATATTAGTTAAGCCTGTGCTGACTAGCTAATTGATGCATTCATTGTTTTGGTACATGTACACATATTAATTAACTCTCGTCTTTCTTCTTTTTTCTAGCCCTCCGGATCGAGCACAACTTCGGTAAGGAGACGAGGCCCAAAGAAAAAGTTGAGCTCGGATGAAAGGTTTGAGATCACAGCAATCGCGCGCGACGGCGAACCGATTGAACCCATCCGGACAAAGAACGCATTTGCTGCTCAGTGCGGGGTTCTTGTTAGGGACAAGATCCCGATCAGCATCCACCAATGGTATAAGCCTAAGGAGGAAGACTTTGAGGTGTCTTATGTCAATGATATGCAGAAAGATGATCTTTGGACTGAGCTGAAGGCAAATTTCACCCTACCGCTAGAGGAGGATCCGGAGAAGCCAGAAAGAGCAATTAATCAAGTATTGTGCTCTTAAGAAGATGGCAGGCCTATTCAGGAGGTGGAGGAAAGAGCTGACAAAGTTTGTCGATAAAGAAGAGACACCAGAATTCATCGGCAAATATGAGAAGATCAGAGATCACTGGCCCGCATTTGTGGCCTACAAGACATCGGAAAAGAGTAAGAAGATGTCGGCGACAAACAAGAAAAATGATACGAAGAAGAAGTTTCACCATCGCACGGGGTCAGGTGGCTACCTCAAAGCCCGGCCTAAGTGGTCCAAGGCTGAGAATGATCTGCTTGATAAAGGGATCGAACCAGAGACAATGAACTGGCCAGACCGTTGCCGGACTTGGTTCTTTGGGCTGGCGGAACCTTGGACCCTGTATCAGGGAAGTGCCGTTGGACGGACGAGCAACTGAAAATACCAGTCAATAGGCTTCGGCACTATATCGATGCAGCATAGCAAGGGACGTTCATTCTAGACAGGGAGAAGGACGAGCTCACAATGGCCCTCGGGAATCCTGAGCACCCTGGACGGACACGAGGCACGCCAGGCTCCATTCCGTGGAAGGTTGGTTTTCCGGATGTAGGGGGTTACAAAACCCACGAGAGGAGGAAGAAACTGGAGCAGAGCCAACTGCAGGCGCTGCACGAAAGGGTACAAGGGCTAGAGGAATGAGAAGCAGATCGCAGCAAAGCGACTGCCGAAGCTTCCCCGGTTACCCCGCCATCTCAGCGGAGAAGCAGCGTGGCTTCCACCGAGCTGCTTCAGCCGGAGCATGTCTTGACGGCTCCTGCTAGCTACCCCGTGGATTTTATCACGGAGGCTCAAAATTGCCACCTTATGACGCAATGGCAGAACTTAAAAGTCAAGGCGGCTGTCGGCCAAGTTCGACCTTCTGAACCCGGCGCAACTTCTCACTGTCGTCCGATTCCAGAAGGATATGCTAGGGTGACGATGGACGAAATAACGCAGGGGTTTGAGGACCTCCAGCTTGACCACCCTACCGGTGAAGGGGAGACTCGACTGGGTTCTGCTCTGAAGACTCCATGCCTATGGCGGAAGGAGTTCATGAAGCTTACGAACTGGACGCCTCCTCCTCCTCCTCCGGCGAGTCAGGGCACTCAGCCTCCTCCACGGCCTCCTCCTTCGGCGAGTGACGATCAGGGAACTCGGCCTCCTTCTCCGGCGCGTGGCGGCACTCCGCCTCCTTCTCCGCCTACGCCGGCGCGCCCGAGCAGCCAGCAACCTCCTCCTTCTCCGGCGTGTGGCGGCACTCCGCCTCCTTCTCCGACTGCGCCGGCGCGCCCGAGCAGCCAGCCGCCTCCTCCTTCTCCGCCTCGCCAGCAAGGGCGGAAGAGACTCGCCGCCACCCCGGCTGCTCCGGCGCGTCGTAGTCCTTCTTCTCCGCCTCGCAAGCAAGCACGAAAGAAGACAGACGTCGTAGCCGCTCCGTCTGCTCCAGCGTCTAGCAGTACAGCCAGTAGAGGCGGGAGGCAATACAGATACGGTCCTTCTCTCAAGCCTCTAGAGAAGTTACCGTACGAGAGGACCGAGGAGGAAAACACGAAGATCGTGCAGACCGAAGTGAACGAGTTCTTTGAAGGGGTGAAAGCAAAGAGACATCCACCTCCGGAGGAGAAGGTAGATCCGGTGAAAGCAAAGCGCACTATCGATGCCCTGAGGAAAGCACCAAAGTCTCCGCCGAAAAACAACTATGAGCGCATTACTGCAAAGACATATCTCGAAGCTAACCGGTCGGGAAGTACTGTCAGTGATAAAAGGTCAAAAGAACGAGCAGCTGGGAAAAATATTGCCCATCTCGGCGAACAAGCAAAGCAATCGTGCCCCCTGCTCAATGTGTCTAGCGACATCGTCGCTAATGCTCCGGAGACGGTGCCCGGTTATAACAATCTTGGAGATTACCTGCCTGATGATGTACACTTTGATTTCTTGGAGGTGGACGAACACAGATACGAGTACGGGAAGCCTCTCGTCAAAGATGAAAAATCTCTAACAACGATGATGCGAAGATTCCATAATTGGTACATGAAAACCTGCAGAGAGTCTGGGGGGGGGGGGCGAATACTTTGTATCTGAGTATTAAAGAGGAGCACAACCTCGTTGGAACTGATCTGTTGCCTGTTCCATTTGAGGAGTTCTTCGAGTTCTTCAATCAAAAGGCCCTCGATAAATTAACGGTCTTGTGATACTGTTTGTAAGTACTATTTCTGTCACTAAGTCTCTATATATAGCTCGGATCTTTCATTGCATGTATTTATAATTAATTATCCTCCTCACTATATTATGCAGATTGAAGATCGTCAAGTGCAAAAAACAAGAAATGTATGATATTGGGTTCATTAACACAAATATCATAGATAAAATTCAGGTTACAAAGCACGCCGAAGAGGTCGAGGCCAACTTGCTACAACCAAAAATCAAAACAAAGATTTAATACTCTCTCCTTACAACTTCCAGTGAGTGTTCCTGTCGTGTGCATATTCGGTTTCCCTTATTACTCGAGCGAGGTTATAGTAATGTAATTGATGAGTTATGGATGCGTGCGCAGATTCCACTATGTTCTTCTGGAGATTAAGCTTGAGCGGGGAGTAGTAAACGTCTTAGACTCGAGACGAAAAGATCCCGAAACCTATGTAGACATGACTAAATTGCTCAACAAGTAAGTTCAATCGATCATTATCGCACCATATCTGCAACTCTTTGTTCATTTCCTGATATCTCAAGTAATAATAATTATTTTCTTTGTCTTGCAGGGTTTGGAAACAGTTCACCGCAAAAGCTCCGGGACTGCCGAAGGAGCTGCGATATACATACCCGAAAGTAAGTACTACTAGCTAGCTAGTTGCGCGCATCTCCCGTTGATTCTATAGCTATACTTTCATCAATGCCATTTATAATGCTTCATTATCAGTTTGATTGACCTCTATTTCTCGTAAAGTGCTTGTGGCAGGAAGAAGTGAATAATTTATGTGGATATTACGTGTGCGAGTTCATCTACAACGCGACTTTGAAAAATAAGCGGGGCTACTCTAAAAGACAATATGAAGTGCGTAAGCAATAATATTCACAATTTAATTTTATTACACCATCATTTCTGTTGAGTTTCATGCATATATGTATTAACCCCCTTCTTCAAATTAGACGTGGCAGATGCGGGATGAACTCCTACCACAAGATCGCATGAAAGCAATTCAAGAGGAACTGGCGGAATTCTTTCTTCACCACGTCATCAATAAAGCCGAATAATATCATGTGGAAGTTGATTTCAAATGCTAGGGGATTGTAAGATATCTTACATATTGTATATGTATGTAACCAGTAGCGTCGGATAGATAATACGAAAAGTTGTTGTTCGACCAATCTCTCAGAGAAGGAGAGGTCGATTGATCACTTCTCTCGGTATGCATGACGAACTTCTGTACTTAATGGTTTCCTTCATTTTCTTACTAGCTAGCGTGTCAAGGGCCTCTCTATGTACAGTACGTAGCGTCGACCAAGCACGGACATAAGAGAGGACACTTCTCTCTATTAATTAGCTAGATAACACAATATATGAAACACCTAAATTAACCCCCCCCCAACCCCCTTAAAAAAAACAAAAACCACAGCCATAGAAATGCTGACGCGTGGATGCCTATTGGTCCCGGTTGGTGCCACCAACCGGGACCAAAGGCCCTCCTGCCTGGGCTCAGTGGACAGGCCACGTGGAGGCCCATCTGTCCCGGTTCTGGATTGAACCGGGACTAAAGGGTCAGGGCATTAGTACCGACCCTTTAGTCCCGGTTCATGAACCGGGACTAAAGGCCCTCACCAACCGGGACTATAGGCCCTTTTTCTACTAGTGTCGACCATCACTCTGCAGTTTTACTTAATCCACTCTAGATGGAGTGCAACCTCTAGCTAGCTCCATCGCCGTGCTCATGGACTCGTCACTACTGCCGCCTGGATGTCGTTGCTAGAGCTCGTGCTTGTCAGTACCGAGCAGGTGCATGTGCTTCTGGGCTCTCCAGGAGGCCAATGAGCCCTTTAGCTCGATTGTTACTACTCCGCACGCTCATTTTGGTCGAGCTCGTGCCCCGACAGGAGTAAGACCGACTTCTTGTATTTCGAGTCTAATCTGTTGCCTTTCCAAATAGTACTACTTGAATGTTAACCAAGATTTTGGATTTCGTTTTGTGATTTTTACCAGTCAAAGGCGAAATGGGCGAAATCCGGTTTTTTCGGAAAATCTCGGAAAAAATCGGACGAAAAGCACAGAACAAAATTTGAAATTTAGAACGAAAGATGAACGAATTTTAAACGAAAAATGACCGAAATTTTCTGAAAAAGGCTTGAACCAAGCAGAATCGCATTCAACAGGTGAAAAGTTGAAGCAGAATCAACAGGTGAAAAGTTGAACCAAGCAGAGGTGGATGGTCAAGAAAGAATGTCGCCAATTCCTCTTGAATTGCTCGCATGCGATCTGGTGCTAGGAGTTCATCCCGCTTCCGAAACATCTAATTTTAAGAAAGGGGTCAATACATATATATATATATACATATATATATATATATACATATATATATATATATATATATATATATATATATGAATGAATGAAACTCAACACAAATGACGGTAATAAAATAAAATTGTGAATATTTTTATTTACGCACTTCAAATTGTTTGTCGGAGTAGCCCCTCTCACAGGTCGTGTGGCGGATGGACTCGCAAACGTAGTATCCACAGAAATCATTCCCTTGTTCCTGCCACAACCACTTTACAAAAAACAGAGGTCAATCAAACTGATAATTAGCAAGCACATGCTAAATGGTATTGATGAAACTAGCGCTTGAATCACTAGGAGATGCGCGTGGAATATGCTACTATATAGTACTTACTTTGGTGTCTAAATTGCAGCTTCTTCGGTAGTCCCGAGCTTTTTGGTGAATTTTCCCCAAGCCCTGCCATACAAAGAAAACAATTACTTGAGATCAGAAATGAACAAAGTTGCTGATATGGTGGATAATGATCGATTTAACTTACTTCTCGAGCATTTCAGTCATGTCCGCATACTCCTTGGGATCTTTTCGTCTCGAGTCTAAGACAGTTACTACTCCCTGCTCAAGCTTAATCTCTAGGAGAATATAGTGGAACCTGCGCACGCATGCATAACTCATCAATATTACATTACTATAACCTGGAGTAAATATAAGGGAAACCGAATATGCCACAAGACAGTAACACTCACTTGTAGTTGTAAGGAAAGAGTATTATATTTTTGTGTTCATTTATTTCCAACGATCATAGCAAGTTGGCCTTGGTTTCGGCGGCACGATATTTAACCTCATTTGCATCTATGAGATATGTGTTAATGAACCCAATATCACCCACTTGTTTTTTCTTCATTTCTGCGATCTTCAATCTGCATAATATGTGAGGATATTTATAAATACATGCAATGAAAGAGCTGAGTTATATAGAGATACTTAATGACAGAAGTAGTACTACTTACAGACAGTAGCAGGTGACCGTTGCTTTATCGAGGGCCAATTGATTGAAAAACTGATAGAACTTCTCAAATGGAATAGGCAACAGTTCAATTCCAAGGAGGTCATGCTCCTTTTTAACTCTCACATATAAAGTATTCCTCCCCTCAGACTCTTTGCAGGGTTTCATGTACCAATCATGCAATCTTCGCATCATCGTTGTTAGAGAGCTTTCATCTTTGACGAGAGGCTTCCCGTACTCGTATCTTTGTATCTGCACCTCCAAGAAATCATAATGTACATCGTCGGGCAGGTAATCTGCAGGATTGCCATAACCGGCACCATCCTCGGATCGACGATGTCGCTAGCAGGCACCTTGAGCGGGGGCACGATTGCCCGGCTTGTTCGCCGAGCTGGGCAATTTGTTTCCCAGCTCGTCGTTCTTTCATCCTTTGATCACTGACAGTACTTTCCAATCTCTCCGCTTCGGTAAATGCCTTTCCAATAATGCGCTCATAGTTGCCTTTCGGCGGAGACTTGGGTGGTTTTGTCAGGGCAGCCAGAGTGCGCTTCGCTTTGACCGGATCTACCTTCTCCTCCGGAGGTGGATGTCTCTTTGTTTTCAACCCTTGAAACCAGTCATCCACTTCGGTCTGCGCGATCTTCGCTTTCCTCCTCGCCTTCCTCAGACGGTAACTTCTCCGAGTCTTCGTGAGAAGGACCGAATATGTATCTCCTCCCGCCTTTGGCTGTACTGCTAGACGCCGGCAGAGCAGACGGAGCGGATGTCTTCTTTCCTTGCTTACGAGGCGGAGGAGAAGGACTACGACGCACCGGAGCAGCCGGAGCGGCGGCGGGTCTCTTCCGCCCTTGCTGACGAGGCGGAGAAGGAGGAGGCTGGCTGCCCGGACGCGCCGGTGCAGGCGGAGAAGGAGACGGAGTGCCGCCACGCCGGAGAAGGAGCCGCCGAGTGCCTGATCGTCACTCCCGGAGGAGGAGGCGGAGTGCCCCTGACTCACGGGAGGAGGAGGAGGAGGCGGAGGCGTCCAGTTCGGAAGGTTGATGAGATCCTTCCGCCATAGGCATGGAGTCTTGAGCGTAACCCAGCCGATACTCCCCTTCACCGGTAGGGTGGTCAAGCCGGAGGTCCTCAAATCCCTCCGTTATTTCATCGACCATCACCTTAGCATATCCTTCGGAATCGGCCGGCGGTGAAAAGTTGAGTCGGGTTTAGTAGGATAAACAGAGCCAACAGCCGCCTTGACCTGCAAATTGCTCCATTGCGCCATAAGGTGGCAATTTTCAGCATCCGTGATAGCATCCACGGGATAGCTGGCAGGAGCCGTCAAGGCATGCTGCTCTGGCTGAAGCAGCTCGGTGGAAGCCACGCTGCTTCT
This sequence comes from Aegilops bicornis, assembly GCA_021605145.1. NCBI lineage: Eukaryota > Viridiplantae > Streptophyta > Magnoliopsida > Poales > Poaceae > Aegilops > Aegilops bicornis. Next base: position 14,342,122 of record CM038669.1, read on the forward strand.
CCGCCGAGATGGCGGGGTAGCTTCGGGGGAAGCTTCGGCAGGTCGTTTGTTGTGATCTGCTGCTTCTCGTTCCTCTTCTCGTTCCTCTAGCCCCATTACCCTTTCGTGCAGCGCCGCATTAGGCTCTGCTCCGGTTTCTTCCTCCTCTCATGGGTTTTGTAACCCCCTGCGTCCGGAAATCCAGCCTTCCACGAACGGAGCTTGGCGTGCCTCGTGTCCGTCCAGGTGCTCGAGATTCCGAGGGCCATTGTGAGCTCGCCCTTCTCCCTGCTCGAACGAACTTCCCTTGCTGCGCTGCTTCGATATAATGCTGAAGCCTCTTGACTGGTATGTCCAATTGTTCGTCCGTCAAACGCACTTCCCGTTATCGGGTCCAAGGATCCGCCGGCCCCGAAGAACCAAGTCCGGCAACGGTCTGGCCAGTTCATTGTCTCGGGTTCGATCCCTTTATCAAGCAGATCTTTCTCAGCCTTGGCCCACTTAGGCCGGGCTATGAGGTAGCCACCTGACCCCGTGGGATGGTGAAGCTTCTTCTTCGCAGCATTTCTCTTGTTTGTCGCTGACATCTTTTTACTCTTTTCCGATGTCTTGTAGGCCACAAATGCGGGCCAGTCATCTCTGATCTTCTCATATTTGCCCTTGAATTCTGGTGTCTCATTTTTTTCGACATACGTATTGAGTTCTTTCTTCCAATTCCTGAATAGTTCTGCCATCTTCTTAAGAGCAAAAGACTTGATTAATGGCTCTATTACTGGCTTCTCCGGATCATCCTCTAGCGGTAGGGTAAAATTTGACTTCAGCTCAGTCCAAAGATCATTTTTCTGCATATCATTGACACAAGACACCTCGTGGTCTTCGTTCTTAGGCTTATACCATTGGTGGATGCTGATCGGGATCTTGTCCCTAACCAGAACCCCGACCGAGCAACAAATGCCTTCTTTGTCCGGTAGGGTTCAATCGGTTGGCCGTCATGCGATTTGTATGATCTCAAACTTTTCATCCGAGCTCAACTTTTTCTTGGGCCTCGTCTCTTTACCGGGTTGTGCTCGATCCGGAGGGCTAGAAAAAGAACAAAGACGAGAGTTAATTAATATGTGTACATATATACCAAAACAAAGACGAGAGCTAGTCGACAAAGGCTTAACTAATATATATACCTGGCCGGACTCGGTTTGGTGAGCACCGGAGCCGTCCTCACGGTCTACTTCTTCACCCTCTCCTTCTTGCACCGGCATTGGGTCATCGGAGCCATGTAAATCATAGCCAGCTGCTTCTTCACCCTCTCCTTCCAGACCATCGTTGTCGTTGAGAAACATCAACGAAAGCGCGGCATCACTTCCTTGTGCGATTATGTCCCTCAACAACGCTTCTTGTGCTTCGTCTCGGGGTGTCCATAGTTTCTACAAATATTTACAACATGGCAATTATTATTCAAACATGACAGATATGGATATATTAGTGCCAACGTAGAACTAGCTAGCTAATCACAATAAGGAATCATATTAGTGGCCTCGACGCTGCTTCTCTAGGGTTTGGGGTGGCCTCGACAACGCTTCAAGGGTTAGGGGGTGGCCTCGAGAACGCTTCAAGCTAGGAGGGGGTAATATCGACCACCCCCCCCCCCGACGTGTTGAAGCTATCGGGAGGGGGTCGGCGTTGAACACTACATCTATGTCCCACAAGTGACGTGGGCATCGACGCCCGCGGTAGGGTAGAGGGTCGTGGATCGCCGAGCGGTCGAGGGTCAAGGGGTCAAGATCGCCGAGGTTGGGAGGTTGCCTAGTGTCAAAGGATTCAACAAAACCATGTCTTCATCATTAGGCGAAAATGTAGGTGCATGATGGTGAAGCTCTCCAAAGTTGTTTTGGAGCAGAGTCCCGAGATAGAATAATTCGCTTTTTTGGTACAAAGTTCAGCAAAAGGCAAATTATCCTATCCGGGACTCCATTCCGTAACAACTTTGGAGGACTTCGTACCATCATGCCATGGTTACTTCGCTAATGATGAAGCCATGGATTTCTTCAATACTTTGACACTATAGGAACCTCGACCTGAAACCTTCGACCCTTGACCCCTTAACGACCCTCGACCCTCTACCCTAGTTCCCGACCCTCGACCCTCGGCGATCCTCGACACCCTCGTTATATCGACAACGACGCAACATACATATACATGGGAAAATAATGTTATCGGGGAGGGGTATCGGTACCCCCCTCGTGTCAAAGTTTCTTCTTTCTCCTCTATTCCTTTCTTTCTTCTTCTCCTCTTCTTTTCTTCTTATCCCTTGAGAAAGGAAAATAAGGAAAAGGAAGAAAAGAGGAAGAAGGAAGAAGGAAGAAGAAGAAGAAAAAAAAGAAAAAGAGGAGAAGAAGAAAAGAATAGAGGAGAAGAAGAAAAATAGAAAAAAATTCTATTTTTTCTTCTTCTCTCTATTCTTTTCTTCTTCTCCTCTTTTCTTCTTTTTCTTCTTCTTATTTATTTCTCCTCTTCTTCCTATCCCCTTCTTCTCCTTTCTTCCTCTTCTTTTTTCCTTTTCCTCTCATTCTTTTTCTTCTTCTTGTATTGCTTGTTTTTTTTAAATAATGTTCAAACAAAAATCTATGAACATAAAACATATATATACACAGAGAACATATATACATTTTTATAAAAATGCAAAAAACAAAAAAAAATTAAAAATCTGGCTATAAACATAAATTACATTTTCTTTGCATATGCTTTGCATATAAACATACATACATATGAACATACATACATACATATAAACATAACATACACACACAAAAAATTCTAAAAATCTGCCTAAAAAAGCATACATCATCCATCCATCCATATAATGAACATATACATCATCCATCCATCCATATAATCAACATATGCATATGAAAAAAATTATATGAAAAAAATTATATGAAGAGGATCGAGGGATAGGGAGGAAAGGGGTTGCCGGAGCCGGACCGAACGGGAGGAGGGGCGGGCGAGGCAGGGCGGCAAGGCGTGAGGCCGGCAGCGACAATGGTGGGGCGGGCAGGCGCAGGGCGCGTGCGTGCTCGGGACGGGCAGGCACGGGCGGCGGCCGGGCGTTGGCTCGGGCGCAAGGGGCAGCACGGGAGACGGGATGGCGGCCGGCGACGGCGACGGCGACGAGGAGCGCGCGACCGATTTGGGCAGCCTGGCGGCGGGGGCAACTGGCTAGGGAGGCGAGGGAGATGTGAAATTTTCACAAGTCCTGGTTATATAGCAGGGCATTAGTCCGGTTCGTGGCACAAACCGGGACTAATGCCACCCTTTAGTCCAGTTTGGAGCCACCAACCGGGACCAAAGGCCAATTTTCAGCAGCCCAAAGGGCGGGAAGCGGCGGCCTTTGGTCCCAGTTGGTGGCACCAACCGGGACTAAAGGGGGGCATTGGTCCCGGTTTGAGCCACGAAACGGGACCAATGCCCCCTATATTCCCCGTTGGCCCCACCAACCCGGACCCAAGGCCTTTTGCTGCCCCGCCAAATGTTTAGTCCCACCTCGCTAGTTGAGAGGGAGCCGCACTAGTTTATAAGGTGCGGTGCGGCTCCCTCTCGAGCTCCTCTCTAAAGCGAGGCTTTCGGGCCTAACTCTGCCATCTGTGCTGTGGGCCTGCTTTCGGCCTTCCGCGGGCTGAATCCAGCCCATAGGGTTTCTAGTCGTATTCAGGCCGTGGGGGCCCAAGAGGGTGGCACTTTGTTTGCTTTATATTTTATTTCTTTTTGCTTTTAGTTTTAGAAAAATATAAACTTTCTATTAGTGCCATTAGTTTTAAAAAATGAAAACACTTTTTTTGTTTTCTTTGTTGCTTTATTTATTTTATTTTGTTTCTACTTACAACAAAATACTTATTGTTGTTATTTTTATTTTTTTTAAGTTTTTTTGTTTTGTTTTCTGCATTATTTATTTTCTTTTGGTTTTTTTCTTTATTTTTTAATTCTTTTTGCTTTTAGGTCAGCAAAATTATAAACTTTCTGTTAGTGCTTTTAGTTTTAGAAAAAATATAAACTTTCTGTTTGTGCCATTAGTTTTAAAATTCGAAAACACTTTTTTTGTTTTCTTTATTGCTTTATTTATTTTATTTTGTTTCTACTTACAACAAAATGCTTATTGTTGCTATTATTATTTTTTTTTTCAAGTTTTTTTGTTTTGTTTTCTGCATTATTTATTTTCTTTTGGTTTTTTGCTTTATTTTTAATTCTTTTTGCTTTTGGGTCAGCAAAATTATAAACTTTCTGTTAGTGCCATTTGTTTTAGAACAATTATAAACTTTCTGTTTGTGCCATTAGTTTTATAAAATTTGAATTCTTTGAAATTTATGTGAATCACAAGTTTGTGAGCTCAACAAAGGCGTAGAGGGACGGGCTTATAAACCGGTGTGAGCGCCTTCGTTGGCGAGGTTTTCAAATTCATAGTTTTCAAATGAACTCTGAAAAAGTTGGCATAGCATGTTCATGAACAAAACGGACAATGGTATCATACTCGTGTGTTACAAAGTTGGCACGGTATCATCATAATAGTTGCAGGAGAAAGTCTTCACTTTTTCTTCGCTTGTGTCGTTTGCTTATTGCGCCGTAACCATGGATAATCTTCATCGTTTATCAGGATGCTTGGGTCAGCCTTGACTTTGAAGGGAATTTCATAAAACTTTTCATACTCTTCGCATATGTCCGTCTTGCCCTCCACTCCCGGGATGTCCCTTTTTCCCGAAAGAACTATGTGGCGCTTTGGCTCATTGTATGATGTATTCGCTTCCTTATCTTTTCTTTTCCTCGATGCGGTAGACATGTCCTTCACATAGATAACCTGTGCCACATCATTGGCTAGGACGAACAGTTCGTCAGTGTACCCAAGATTTTTCAGATCCACTGTTGTCATTCCGTACTGTGGGTCTACCTGTACCCCGCCTCCTGACAGATTGACCCACTTGCACTTAAACAAAGGTATATACTATCGGTGTCAAGTAAACAGTGCGTGCATGCGTGGTATCCCTTGTTTGTCTATCCTGAAAGGTTACTGAGAGCGGGCCAATCGTTGATGGTCACGAACAGCAACGCCTTTAGGTCAAATTCCTCCTTTTGTGATCATCCCACGTCGCATACACCGCTTCCATTCCACAGCTGTAAAAGTTCTTCAACTAATGGCCTTAGGTACACATCAATGTCGTTGTTGGTTGCTTAGGGCCTTGGATGAGAACTGGCATCATAATGAGCTTCCGCTTCATGCACATCCAAGGAGGAAGGTTATACATACATAGAGTCACGGGCCAGGTGCTGTGATCGCTGCTCTGCTCCCCGAAAGGATTAATGCCATCCGCGCTTAAAGCAAACCATACGTTCCTTGGGTCCTTTGCAAACTCATCCCAGTACTTTCTCTCGATTTTTCTCCACTGCGACCCGTCGCCGGGTGCTCTCAACTTCCCGCCTTTCTTACGGTCCTCACCGTGCCATCGCATCAACTTGGCATGCTCTCCGCTTCGAACAGACGTTTCAACCGTGGTATTATAGGAGCATACCACATCACCTTCGCAGAACCCTCTTCCGGAGGCTCGCCACAACATCACCAGGTCATCTCGTCCGATCTTATACCGCAATGCACCGCATACCGGGCATGCTCAGATCCTTGTAGGCACCACAAGAGAGGATGCAGTCATTAGGGCATGCATGTATCTTCTCCACCTCCAATCCTAGAGGGCATACGACCTTCTTTGCTGCGTATGTACTGTCGGGCAATTCGTTATCCTTTGGAAGCTTCTTCTTCACTATTTTCAGTAGCTTCTCAAATCCTTTATCAGGCACAGCATTCTCTGTCTTCCACTGCAGCAATTCGAGTACGGTACAGAGCTTTGTGTTGCCATCTTCGCAATTGGGGTACAACCCTTTTTTGTGATCCTCTAACATGCGATCGAACTTCAGCTTCTCCTTTTGACTTTCGCATTGTGTCCTTGCATCGACAATGACCCGGCGGAGATCATCATCATGGGGCACATCGTCTGGTTCCTCTTGATCTTCAGCATGCAGCACCATCGTGCACATCGTCTGTGCATCTTGATGTTCAAGAGCATCACCGTATTCAGGGGGCACATAGTTGTCATCGTACTCTTCTTCCTCGCCGCCTTCCATCATAACCCCTATTTCTCCGTGCCTCGTCCAAACATTATAGTGTGGCATGAAACCCTTGTAAAGCAGGTGGGTGTGAAGGATTTTCCGTCAGAGTAAGACTTCAGATTCCCACATATAGGGCATGGACAACACATAAAACCATTCTGCTTGTTTGCCTCAGCCACTTGAGAAAATCATGCACGCCCTTAATGTACTCGGAGGTGTGTCTATCACCGTACATCCATTGCCGGTTCATCAGCGTGCATTATATATAATTAAGTGTGTCAAAAATCATTACAGAACATCATGAATAGATAATTAAGTGACCAAATTAATAGAAGTTCATCATCACATAAAAACCAAAGTACATACATAGTTCTCATCTAACAACATAAAGCTCTGCAGAGCATCTAAATTAATTAAACCATACATTGAAACTATGTAAAACATTTCAATGTGAAAACAAATACGATCATAATCGCAACCAAGGTAACAACTGATCCAACGGCATAATGATACCAAGCCTCGGTATGAATGGCATATTTTCTAATCTTTCTCATCTTCAAGCGCATTGCATCCATCTTGATCTTGTGATCATCGATTTACATCCGCAACATGCAACTCCAATATCATCTTCTCCTCCTCAAGTTTTTTTATTTTTTCCTTCAAGAAATTGTTTTCTTCTTCAACTAAATTTAACCTCTCGACAATAGGGTCGGTTGGAATTTCCGGTTCAACAACCTCCTAGATAAATAAAATCTATGTCACGTTGGTGGCATAATTTTCATAAACAATAAATGAACCAATAGTTATGAAAAGATAATATATACCACATCCGAATCATAGACAGGACGAGGGCCGACGGGGCGGATACCAAAACCATCGCACTATATAAGATGCAATAATAAAAGTAAGAAAATAATACAAGTAAGAATATTTTTCCTTTCGTAAAGAAGATAAGAACAAGAGGCTCACCACGGTGGTGTGGCGATGAGATCGGGCGCTGGTGATCGACGGCGGTGAAGACGGGGACGGGGCGTGACGGACCGCAAAACCTAGACAAATATTGAGGAAAATGGAGGTTGGAGGTCGAGCTTGGAGAGGAGAAAGCTTAAGTAGTGTGGCTCGGGCATTTCATCGAACACCTCATGTGCATAGGAGGTGAGCTAGAGCACCACAATGCCCCCTCGCCGGTAAGAGAAAAACAGAGCAATGGAGTGCTCTTTCATGAGCGAGGGGTATATATAGGCAGCACTATTGGTCCCGGTTCGTGGCATGAGCCGACTAAAAAGTTTTGGTCCCGGTTCATGCCACGAACCGGGACCAATAGTGGTGGGCCAGAGCAGGACCATTGGTCCCGGTTCGTCCCACCAACCGGGACCAAAAGGTCCGGACGAACCGGGACCAATGGCCCACGTGGTGGCCGGCCCCCTGGGCTCACGAACCGGGGCAAATAGCTCCATTGGTCCCGGTTCTGGATTGAACCGGGACTAATGGGCTAAACTGCCCTGGACGAAAGCCCCTTTTTCTACTAGTGCGAATGAACAAAATGGTGGACGGATCCTGTTGGGATTTATGAGCTTACCAGGAGATGAACAACCCCTTGATTGCATTAACCATCTTTAAATGTGCTTGGTACAGTAGAATATTACCTGTTTGGCAAACAGAACAATCAAGTCATTTGGAATAGTAATGTTCTACAGTGGCACCGGGTGATACAATTTAGCCAGCAGCAGAGAGAAAACAGGGGGAGGAGGGGTGGAGGATCATGAGGCTTCATGGTAAAAAGACCAAAACTAAATGGACAAAGAGCAAAATGCCCAAATCAAAATGGTCAGTGTTCGGGCTTCTTCTCTTTATTTCTCTGATCACCAAGTACCAACTGTAAACGAACACCTTCAGTTTGGATTGGGAGCATCAAAATGGAAAAGAGAATCCAGCATGTGCCGGAGTTTAGGGTAACGTACACCCAACGCATGGATAATGCAAATGTGTTACATCACATGGCAGATCTGAGTTAACAATCTTTCAGAATAAACATACTGTTAATATTCCAATGGTACAATTTGGATAAGAGCATCTCCAGCTGCACCCCCAACACGGCCCCTCAAGGTGATTTTTTCGCGTCGGCGCCGAAAAAACGGCCCAGTCGCGCCTCAACAGCCCGTTTTTCGCCGGTTTGGGCCAAAGTTAGTGCCGCCGGAACCAGGCCGAACCCGCGCCATTGGGCGCCGGGCGGTTTTGGCGTGAACGGGGGCGGGCCCGCCTAGTCAGCGAGACGCCACTTCTCGTCCTCATCGCCTCGGTTCCCGCGGGAATCAATGCCAAGGCTGGCCAAGGCTGCCGCGCCGGTCAGCCTCCATTGATGCTCCATTGATGCCTCACGTCACGCCGACGCTGGCCCCGCCAGCCTCCGCCACGCTGCCGCCCGGCATGCAGTTTCCTCCGCCATTGGGCTATAAAGGCGACCCCTCCCCGCCGGTGAATGCCACAACCCCCCCCCCCCCCTCGCAAAAGCCCTCTCCTCCCTTCCCGCCGACGAGCAAAGCAAAGATGACCGAGAGGTTTCCAGGCGATGGCGCAGCGGCGAACGACTTCGATCGCTGATACCTCCAAGAGCCGGAGGCACGCCTCCTCTACGAGGCCGAGTACCCAGCGCCCCCTGACATGCGTGTGCCGGGGGCGTGGAGGCTGAGCGCCGGCGGCGTCCCGGTGCTGCCGATGCCCAAAGGGGCGGCACGGCGGGCGAAGATCGCCCGCATCCGCTCCTCCCTGATAGAGGAGCAGCGGAACGAGCCGAGGTACGCGCTCGACAGCTAAACACTGTGGACGATGTACTTCGAGCGTCACCGCGAGGAGCAGATCACTCCGTCAACGACGTCATTCCCCGCGGCCGCCTCAACGCCGAAGGACGGCACGAGTGGTGGGGCGTCCCCGGCCGCACCCTCGAGGCCGTCCTCGACCACATCGAGACCGGCAACTTGTCGCGCCTCGAGTACCTGACGTGGCCGTCCATCTCTCGCCGCCGCGGCAGTTCCTGGACGTCGTGGCGAATGGAGCCGACGTCCTCGTCGTCGGGCTCCGGCTCGCCGGCTCTCTGTCCCGTCAAGCAAGAGCAGGAAGAGACACCGCAGCGGCGCCGCACACGCAGTGGCGCCCTCGTCATCAACGAGGGTGCCCGCCCCTCCCCGCGCTCCCTGCGCCTGGTCCGGCCGAAGCCCGAGTCGGGCCTGCTCCTCGTGAAGCCGGAGCACGCCGACATGGTGCCCCCTGACGATGAGGCTGCCCTAAAATGGGCGAAGGAGGACTACGTCCGCGAGCAGGTGCGCCGCCAGCGCCACGCGTAGGCGGAGCTCCAGGCCCGGCGACGCGGCCGCGAGGAGGGCGGCGTCATCGTCCTCGATAGCGACGAGGGGGAAGAGGCCGGGCCGTCCAACGGCCGACCGCGCGTCGGCGACCCTGGGCTGGGTTGCAGCAAGGACGGGGGTGGCTCCGGCGGGGCGCGTGACGACGACGACGGCGGCGGCGACTACACCCACTTCTACCGGCTTGTAGATGGCGGGCGGTGGACGCGGCGTAGTGGTTGGGCGGTGGACGCGGCGTAGTGGCTGGCGTAGTTTGGCGTAGTTTGCCGTAGTTTGCATGTTTTACTTTTTTTTACAAATTTCAATGAAATTTAACTGAGTTTGTACCAGATCGCCGAGTTTGCGCAAGTTTCTACGTAATTTTGCCAAACTCAGGGCGACCTGGTGGGCGACGACTGGGGACTCCCAAGCGCCAAACTTGTGTCGGTTCACTCCCAGGCGGCTTTTTTTCACCGCTCTGGGGGTTGAATGGCTGGAGATGCTCTAAGGCATCAAAAGTTTGGGATAAACATGTAAAGGAACCGCACAGGCATCAAAAGTTAAATTGCCCCCTAGCAATATCTGGTAGATCAGGGTACACACGGTAAGCTACGAAATCAGGGCATCCAGAGTAGATTTGTTGAATCAGGGAAAAAAAATAAAAAATAAAGGCATATTATAATATGTAAATGAATATCATGTTGTTTGCTCCCAGCAATATCTGGTATAGATGTTAAGTGACAATCACTATTTCCTACAGTACTTCAGAGCGAAATTATGAGCCAGAAAAATGGCAGCAAAGGCAGATTACAAGTATCAACCAAATTTAGAACCAAAAACGATCAGCAGAAGAGGAAAGTGAACAAGCTCCAGAATGACATTAAGTGAGCTGCATCATAACGATTATTAATTCCCCAAGCAATATTTGGCAGAATTAAGCAATCAAGTACTCCCTTCGTAAAGAAATATGACGATGCTGATGGGCCAATTGTATATGACGAATAAGAAGGTCTTGGGCAAACACCCACAGGCACGGCCCAATAACCTTATACTTTTTTGTTATTTTCAAACAAGATGGTTATAAGTATATTTCGGATATATATATATATATATATATATATATATATATAGAGAGAGAGAGAGAGAGAGAGAGAGAGAAATATTTTGGAACAGATAAAAAATATTATATGTTTGGAGCCAGCATAAATATTGAAGAATATTTGAGAAATTGGGAAAAATGTTCAAGGAATGCAATATCTTGGCAATAATCTGCCACTTTTTTTATAGGATTCTTTTTGACAGGATTGACGACCCACCACTTGGTGAAGAATCTACGAGGGTTTTTTTTTGTCACGGCACCATGTGTCAGAGCATCTCTAGCAGATCCCGTGAAAGTGGTCAAACCTTCAGATTTATAGTATAGGATAAAAAAGCCGCATCGAACAGATCCTGTAAAGTAGCATATCCGGTAATTCTTTTTACAGGTTTCCGTATGTTAGAGTATCCATCTGTCATATATGGAGGATTCGAGCCATTTTTGAGGAGCCTGTAAAACCGGTCTACACCGGAGCAGGGGGTCTAGCGACGCTACGCGCGAGCAGGCAGAGGAGGTCGGTATCGGCCGGCTGGAGCACACAGCGGGTCAAAGCAGTCATTAGAGCGTTGCCGGAGAAGGCAGCAGGCCAGAGCGGCGCCGTTCTTGCCGGCTGGAGTTCTGTTCGTCCATGCTGCGTCTCAGGGAAAAAGAAATGTAGGGAGAAAAAGAAAAAGAAAAACTTCTACGGTACAGTTTTATGAAATATGTTCCGCTCGATGCCTCGCCATATCGTAAATTCGTTTTAGGAGGAGTTGTGTACTGTTTTTTACGGGATGTGTTTTTACTGGATCGGTTAGAGATGCTCCGAGCATCTATAACCTGACCCCTCGTACCCGCTCCAATAGGAATCTTTTTTGTTGATGATGACGAAGGAATGGTGACGATAGTTTGGAAATATGCGGAAAGGGTGCGCGTGGGAAAGTGGGTGTTGGGAAGCATGATTGAGGAGCGAGGTCAGATTAATTATTGTTGAGATTAATTAGGAGCGACTGACAGGGCTTGTTTGTTAATTGTTGGTCAAGATCTGGCCTCGTTTTCAGCACAGTAGATAAATATATGCAGCACCTATAACATTAAGTTTCAATACTGGAGGGCCGTGTAAGGTCAGCTTCGTTCCCAGATCTCACGTGCAACGAAGGAGGCGAAGACCTAGCTCCCAGCCTTCAAAATGAATCAATCTAATCTCTTGTAGCTGTTGGGGCCTTGGGATGGTCCCAGTTTCCCCCTCGATGGGCTTCTCCCTTAGTCCCTTCTCTCATTTTGACCAGGATCATCGATTTTTGATGGAACGGGGTGTGTGTGTGTGGCTGGTGGCAATTGATTAAGTAGGTGATGCAGGACCAATAAAGTTATGGGGCAAGTAAGAGCATCTCCAATACATGGTCCAAATTTTGATGGTCCAAACTGGTGATATCCAAATTTGAAGCATCAAAAAGTGCTTTTTACATTTTTAAAAAGGCTCAACTCCAACAGATGGTCCAAAACGGAGATGTAAAAAAAGAGCAACTCCAACGGATGGTCCAAAACAAAGACTAAAACAACCAACTACTACTTCATCTCAACATAGTTCAAACATGAAATTCAACATAGTTTCATACACAAATTGAACTACTACTTATTTGAACTACTGGATGAAACTACTCCTCATCGTCGGAGCTACGGAACTGCTCCCAGAACTCGTCCTTGGTCGGGTCATCGCACCCCTCGTTCTCCTCCTCGGTCTTCATCCGACGACTCGATAGGGATCACAGTCGAAGGGCCGGCCTCGTCCTCCTTCTTCACCCCCTTCTTTTTAGCCTCGACGTCGCGCTACCAGTAGTGCTCCAGCTTGGCCTGGACATACTGCGGATACTCTCGCGCAAACTGAGCCATCGCTGCCTCGTCACTCTCGGCCGGAGCGACGACAACTGCCGGTCTCTTCTTCGCTGGCATCTCCTCCATCCGGATGCCCTGCGGCACGAGCAACTCCTCCACCGCCTGGGACTAGACCTCTGGGAAGTTGAGGTCCGTCTTCGGCCATCCGGCATGCCACACCGCCACGTCGTAGCACGCGCGGCCTCATCGGCGGTTGGATACGTGTCGAGCCACCAACGCCGCTCAACGTCGGAGAACTCCACTCCGAAGTTCCCGGAGAGCTCCGCCCTCACGCCGAAGAAACCAGACTTGCCCTTCGGCGTCTTCTTCGGCGCCATCGGGGAGCGGGCGGTGGCCGGGTGGGAGAGAGTCGGGGCGGCGACCGAGGGGGGAGCGGGCGGCGGCCGAGCAGGGAGCGAGTCGGGGCGGCGGCCGAGCGGGGAGCAGGCCGGCGGCGTGCACGACACGGGGCGGCGGATGGACCAGTGGCGGAGGCGGCCGAAGAGGAGGCGGATGGAGCGGGGCCCGGCGGAGGACGTACCGGAGGCGGAGGCGGCCGGAGAGGAGGCGGACGGGGTCGGGGCGGGACGGAGGCGACCGGAATGGAGGCGGACGTGATGGGGCGGCGCGGCGGCCCAGGTGGGGTGTAATCGGCGGTGGGGGTCTGGATCTACGGCGGGGCGGCGTCAGAGAGCTGCGGCGGGCAGGCGGCCGAGCGGGGAGCGGCGACGGGGTGTTTGACGGGCGGGCGGTCGCGAGGCGGAAGGCGAATGAAGTGGGGGTCAGCTCTGTGAGGTCAGCTCTGTTCCCAGCGCTCACGTGCAACGAAGAAGGCGAAGACCTAGCTACTTGCCGGACGCCAGACACGCCGAACACAGGACGCCGGACAGGCTACTTGCCGAGTGTTTTTTTTTATATTTACTAAGTTCTTTGTCATATGTGATTTTATGAGGTTGACGGCAAGGGTTGCGTTTGGTAGACGGCAAAGATGTGCCGTCTGTTGGCGGACGACAAAGACCATTTCATCTTTGCCGTCCGCCGGCAAACGGCAAAGTGCCCTTTGCCGTAGCTTATTCCGCCGGACCTTTTGCCGTCTGCTCGCTGACGGCAAAGGCCTTTCCCGTCCGCCAGGCATGCCTTTGCCGTCAGCCATGGCAGACGTCAAAGTGCCTGATTCGTGTAGTGACTACTTATTCGAACTACTAGATAAAACTACTCCTCGTAGTCGGAGCTACGGATCTGCTCCCGGAACTCGTCCTTGGTTGGGTCATCGCACCCCTCGTTCTCCTCCTCGGTCCTCATCCGACGACTCGATAGGGATCACAGTCGAGGGGCCGGCCTCGTCCTCCTTCTTCACCCCCTTCTTTTTCGCCTCGACGTCGCACTTTCAGTAGTGCTCCAGCTCGGCCTGGACATACTGGGATACTCTCGCGCAAACCGAGCCATCGCTGCCTCGTCGCTCTCGCCGGGAGCGACGACAACCGCCGGTCTCTTCTTTGCTGGCATCTCCTCCATCCGGATGCCCTGCGGCACGAGCAACTCCGCCACCGCCTGGGACTAGACCTCTGGGAAGTTGAGGTCCGTCTTTGGCCATCCGGCACGCCACACCGCCACGTCGTAGCACGCGCGGCCTCATCGGCGGTGGGATACGTGCCGAGCCACCAACGCCGCCCGACGTCAGTGAACTCCACTCCGAAGTTCCCGGAGAGCTCCGCCCTCACGCCGAAGAAACCGGACTTGCCCTTCGGTGTCTTCTTCGGCTCCATCGGGGAGCGAGCGGTGGCCGAACGGGGAGCGAGTCGGGGCGGCGACCGAGGGGGGAGCGGGAGGCGGCCGAGGGGGGAGCGAGTCGGGGCAGCGACCCAGCGGGGAGCAGGCCGGCGGCGTGCACGACACGGAGCGGCGGATGGACCGGTGGCGGAGGCGGTCGAAGAGGAGGCGGATGGAGCGGGACCCGGCGGAGGACGTACCGGAGGCGGAGGCGGTCGGAGAGGAGGCGGACGGGGTCAGAGCGGGGCGGAGGCGACCGGAATGGAGGTGAACGCAATGGGGTGGCGCGGCGGCCCAGGTGGGGTGTAATCGGCGGCGGGGGTCTGGATCTACGGCGGGGCGGCGTCGGAGAGCTGCGGCGGCCCGGCGGCCGAGTGGGGAGTAGCGGCGGGGCGTCTGACGGGCGGGCGGTCGCGAGGCGGAAGGCGAATGAAGTGGGGGTTGGGTATTTGGCGGGCGACCACGGTTTTACATCAGTTGTATCTCGTGATGCAAATTTGCATCACGAAGTTTTCAACTTTACATCACCGGGAGGCTGCAGTCCAATTTTTTAACATATGGACAGTCTGTTGGAGCAGCGTCTTTTGCCCGAGATGGTCCAAAAGTTAGGTATTTTTACATTTGGACCGTCTATTGAAGATGCTCTAAGAGAATCCGAGAAAGTCGATACAATTAACTGATAGTAAGATGTGAAGCATTTTAATTTTCAAGAATAAGGTTGGTCGTATTGTGAGTATTATATATTAGTATCATACATATGATACTACATCAGTAGTGCATAGTATCATACGGTCTGTTACATAGTGACACGTCTCCAACGTATCTATAATTTTTTATTGTTCTATGTTACAATATTATCCATCTTGGATGTTTTATATGCATTTATATGCTATTTTATATGATTTCTGAGACTAACCTATTAACCTGGAGCCAAGTGCCAGTTTCTGTTTTTTTTTCCTTGTTTTGAGTTTTACAGGAAAAAAAATACCAAACGGAGTCCAATTGACCTGCCAATTTGCGGAGATTTTTTATGGACCAGAGGAAGCCCCGAGGCAAAAGAGTTGGGCCGGAAGAGTCAGGAGTCATCCACGAGGGTAGGGGCACGCCCTACGCCCTGGTAGCGTGCCCTTACCTCGTGGCTGACTCGGAGACCCCCCTGACTTGAAGCCGATGCCAAAAATTACTATAAATACAGAAACCCCCGAAAAGAAACCTAGATCAGGAGTTCTGCCACCTCAAGCCTCTGTAGCCACCAAAAACCAATTGGGACCCTGTTCCGGCACCCTGCTGGAGGGGGGAACCATCACCGGTGGCCATCTTCATCATCCCGGCGCTCTCCATGATGAGGATGGAGTAGTTCACCCTTGGGGCTAACGGTATGTACCAGTAGCTATGTGTTTGATCTCACTCTCTCTATCTCTCGTGTTCTTGATTTGGCACGATATATCGATGTACCGCGAGCTTTGCTATTATAGTTGGATCATATGATGTTTCTCCCCCTCCTTTCTTGTAACGGATTGAGTTTTCCCTTTGAAGTTATCTTATCAGATTGAGTCTTTAAGGATTTGAGAACACTTGATGTATGTCTTGCATGTGCCTATCTGTTGTGATAATGGGATATTCACGTGATCTACTTGATGTATGTTTTTGTGATCAACTTGCAGGTTCAGTGATCTTGTGAACTTATGCATAGGGGTTGGCACACGTTTTCGTCTTGACTCTCCGGTAGAAACTTTGGGGCACTCTTTGAAGTTCTTTGTGTTGGTTTGAATAGATGAATCTGAGATTGTGTAATGCATATGGTATAATCAAACCTGCGGATACTTGAGGTGACATTGGAGTATCTAGGTGACATTAGGGTTTTGGTTGATGTGTGTCTCAAGGTATTATTTTACTACGAACTCTAGGGCTGTTTGTGACACTTATAGGAATAGCCCAACGGATTGATCGGAAAGAATAACTCTGAGGTGGTTTCGTACCCTACAATAATCTCTTCGTTTGTTCTCCACTATTAGTTACTTTGGAGTGACTCTTTGTTTCATGTTCAGGGATAGTTATATGATCCAATTATTTTATTATTGTTGAGAGAATTGCACTAGTGAAAGTATGAACCTAGGCCTTGTTTTGAAGCATTGCAATACCATTTTTTGCTCACTTTTGTTATTTTCTACCTTGCTGTTTTTATATTTTCAGATTACAAAAACCTACATCTACCATCCATATTGCACTTGTACCGCCATCTCTTCGCCGAACTAGTGCACCTATATAATTTACCATTGTATTGGGTGTGTTGGGGACACAAGAGACTCTTTGTTATTTGGTTGCAGAGTTGTTTGAGAGAGACCATCTTGATCGTACGCCTCCCACGGATTGATAAACCTTAGGTCATGTACTTGAGGGAAATTTGCTACTGTCCTACAAACCTCTACACTTGGAGGCCCAACAACGTCTACGAGAAGAAGGTTGCATAGTAGACATCAAGCTCTTTCCTGGCGCCGTTGCCGGGGAGGTGAGTGCTTGAAGGTATATCTTTAGAACTTGCAATCAAATCTTTTAGTTTCTTGTTTTATCACTAGTTTAGTCTACAAAAGAAAACTACAAAAAAATGGAATTGAGGTTGCCTCATATGCTTCATATTTTTGATGTCTTTCCTGAAAATGATGGAAAGGAAAATTGTGCTCAATTGCTAGAGGAAGAATGCATTAAAATGTTTGGCACTGAATATTTGAATGATGAGCATGATTGCAATGTTGTTAGTATGAATTCTTTGAATTTCCATGATGCTAATGATATGCAAAGCCACAAGCTTGGGGATGCTATGTTTGATGAATATGACATTCTTTGTCCCCCAAGTTTTGATGAGAATATTTGTTATGATAAAAGCATTAAAATGCATTCTTTGTCCCACAAGTTTTGCTAGAGGAAGAATGCATTAAAATGTTTTGCACTAAATATTTGTTATGATGATTATGTTGATGAAAGTGGGTTTGGAAGAGTGCCAACTTTAGGTAGTATTGATCCCACTATTTTGGAGGGTGTTGAATCTTATGGTTATATTCATGAAAGTGAATCTGGAGAGGTCATGACTTTATTTAGTGATGAATCCACTATTTCATAATAGGTTTCAATTGATTATGAGAACAAAGTTGCTATCTATGATGATTATTGTGATGACATGTATGCTATAAAGAATAATGATAACCATGAAACTTGTCATCTTTATTTTAATTTTCAATTGGATTATGCCTCACACGATAGTTATTTTGTTGAGTTTACTCCCACTACTATTCATGAGAGTAAATTTGCTTATGTGGAGAGTAATAAAATTTCTATGCTTGGGGATCATGAAAAGAATGCTTTATATGATGGTTATATTGTTGAATTCATTCATTATGCTACTTAATATTATTATGAGGGAGGAACATATGCTTGTAGGAATTGCAATAATATCAAGTTTCCTCTCTATGTGTTGAAAATCTTGAAGTTATGCTTGTTTTGCTTTCCTATGCTAGTTGATTCTTGTTCCATAAGTTGTTTGCTCACAAAATCCCTAGGCATATGAAGTGGGTTAGACTTAAATTTGTTAGTCATATTATTCATGATGCTCCCGTTATGTTTCAATTCTTATCTTTTATGTGAGCATCATTGAAATCATCATGCCTAGCTAGAAAGGCATTAAAGAAAAGCGCTTGTTGGGAGACAACCCAATATTTACCCCTACGGTTTTTGTGTGTCCGCCTGATTATGCTACTGTAGTAATTATGTTTTATAGCTTTTGTTTCAATAAAGTGCCAAGTAAGACCTTTGGGATAGCTTACGGTGATAGTTGTGTTGATCTTGTTGAAAATCAGAAACTTTTGCGCTCAGTAAATTAGTTTTGATAATTCACAGAAATGTGATTTTTATCTGATTCATTTTGCTATGGATTGGTACACAAAGTTATTAGGACTTCCTATTTGTTCTGGAATTTTAGAGTTACAGAAGTATGCGAGAGTTACATATTACTACAGACTGTTCTGTTTTTACATCTGTTTTCTATGTGTTGTTTGCTTATTTTGATGAATCTATGAGTAGTATCGGAGGGTATGAACCATGGGGAAGTTGGAATACTGTAGATATAACACCAATATGAATTTAGAATGAGTTCACAACAGTACCTAAGTGGTGATTTATTTTCTTATACTAATGAGCTTACTAGTTTTCTATCGAGTTTTGTGTTGTGAAGTTTTCAAGTTTTGGGTAAATATTCAATGGACTATGGAATAAGGAGTGGCAAGAGCCTAAGATTGGGGATGCCCAAGGCACCCCAAGGTAACATTCAAGGACAATCAAGAGCCTAAGCTTGGGGATGCCCGGATGGCATCCCCTCTTTCGTCTTCGTTCATCGGTAACTTTAGTTGGAGCAATATTTTTATTCACCACATGTTATGTGTTTTTCTTGGAGCGTCATGTCATTTTATTTTGTTTTTCTTGCTTTTTGAATAATATCCCAAGATCTGAAATTCTTAAATGTTAGAGAGTCTTCACATAGTTGCATAATTATTCGACTACTCATTGATCTTCACTTATATCTTTTGGAGTAGTTTGTCATTTGCTCTAGTGCTTCACTTATATCTTTTTAGAGCACGGCGGTAGTTTTATTTTGAAGAAATTGATGAACTCTCATGCTTTACTTATATTATTTTGAGAGTCTTTTAGAACAGCATGGTAATTTGCTTTGGTTATAAATTTAGTCCTAATATGATGGGCATCCAAGAGGGATATAATAAAAGCTTTCATATAAAGTGCATTGAATACTATGAGAAGTTTGCTTCCTTATGATTGTTTTGAGATATGAGGATGGTGATATTAGGGTTATGCTAGTGGAGTAATTGTGAATTTGAGATATACTTGTGTTGAGGTTTGTGAGTCCCGTAGCATGCACGTATGGTGACCCATTATGTAACGAAGTTGGAACATGAAGTATTTTTTTGATTGTCATCCTTTGTGTGGAGGTCGGGATCGCGCGATGGTTAACTCCTACCAACCTCTTCCCCTAGGAGCATGCGCGTAGTGCTTGGTTTTGATGACTAATAGATTTTTGCAATAAGTATGTGAGTTCTTTATGACTAATGTTGAGTCCATGGATTATACGCACTCTCACCCTTCCACCATTTACCTTCCTCAAAACAGCCACCATACCTACCTATTATGGCATTTCCATAGCTATTTCGAGATATATTGCCATGCAACTTTCCACTGTTCCGTTTATTATGACACGTTTCATCATTGTCATATTGGTTTGCATGATTATGTAGTTGACATCGTATTTGTGGCAAAGCCACCTTTCATTATTATTTCATACATGTCACTCTTGATTCATTGCACATCCCGATACACCGCCGGAGGCATTCATATAGAGTCATATTTTGTTCTAAGTATCGAGTTGTAATTCTTGAGTTGGAAGTAAATAAAAGTGTGATGATCATGATTATGAGAGCATTGTCCCATGTTAGGTAGCATCCCACATCAAAAATTCTATTTTTATCATTAACCTACTCGAGGACGAGCAGGAATTAAGCTTGGGGATGCTTCATACGTCTCCAACATATCTATAAATTTTTATTCTTCCATGCTATTATATTATCCATATTGAATGTTTTCTTATACTAACGGAGCTTATGTGGTTCATTACAGTATCTTATGTGGTGGTTTTATTTTCTTATACTAACGGAGCTTACGAGTTTTGTGTTGAGTTTTGTGTGGTTGAAGTTTTCAAGTTTTGGGTAAAGATTCGATGGACTATGGAATAAGGAGTGGCAAGAGCCTAAGCTTGGGGATGCCCAAAGCACCCCAAGGTAATATTCAAGGACAACCAAGAGCCTAAGCTTGGGAATGCCCCGGATGGCATCCCCTCTTTCGTCTTTGTTCATCGGTAACTTTACTTGGAGCTATATTTTTATTCGCCACATGATATGTGTTTTGCTTGGAGCATCATTTTATTGTATTATTTTTTGCTTGCTGTTAGTTAGAATAATGTTTTGCATCTTTATTTTGAATAAAAAAGTCAAGGATAGCCTTTACCATGCTTATTTTGCTAGTATACATGTTGCTGTTTGAAAACAGAAAGTTTACCACTGTTGCAAAAATTCCCTAGAAAAGTCAGAGAATGGTATAATGTTGAATCTTTTTGCACACTGATCTCTGATAAATTTATTACAGTGGGAATTTTCTCTAATAATATTTGGAGTTAGGGAAGTATTGATACTCTTGCATTCTTTACAGACTGTACTGTTTTGGCAGATTGCTGTTATGGTTGCATTGTTCGCATATGTTTGCTTGTTTAATGATTCTATTTGAGGATAGGAGTATTAAATATGAAGAGGCATTTAGTATGCAATGTTGAATAATAATTTTAGTGATTTGTTACAGTAGAAAATGATAAGGTTTTGCATTGGTTTATACTAACATATCTCACGAGTTCTTGTTGAGTTTGGTGTGAATGAAGCTTTTGATAAAAAAAGAAGAGAAACCATGATATGAGAGGAATTAAGGAGACACAAAAGTTCAAGCTTGGGGATGCCCAAGGCACCCCAAGATAATATTTCAAGAAATCTCAAGCATTTAAGCTTGGGGATGCCCCGTTAGGCATCCCACCTTTCTTCTTCAACAACTATCGGTTAGTATCGGTTGAGCCTAAATTTTTGCTTCTTCACATGAGTTGTTCTATCCTTGCAATGTCATTTTATTTTGTTTTGCTTGCTGTTTGAATACAATACAAAGATCTGAAATTCTTTAATGAGAGAGAGTCTTCACATAGTTACACAATTATTTTGCTACTCATTGATCTTCACTTATATCTTGTCGGAGTAGTTTGTCATTTACCCGTATGCTTCACTTATATCCTATGAGTAAATGGTTGAATGAGTTGAATGTCATAAATCTGAAATTATATATGTCTCGTTTGCTTATCCCATGGGGAGTAATGACTTCACATCTAAGAAGTAGAGGTTGTAAATTTATTGACGGTTAGCAAGCATTGTATTAGTCATTTGAACAATTCATGAAAGAGTATTGAAGGAAGGGAGATTTCACATATAAATATATTATCATAGACATCTTTTATAATTGTGAGCACTCATTAAGTATGACATGCAAAAGAGTTGATGTTGGACAAGGAAGACAACGTAATGGGTTATGTTTTCTCACATCTCAGTTAAAGTATATTGGCATGGATCATTCAAACATGTTGAGCTTGCCTTTCCCCCTCATGCTAGCCAAAAATTCCTTGCACCAAGTAGAGATACTACTTGTGCTTCCAAATATCCTTAAACACAGTTTTTGCCATGAGAGTCCACCATACCTATCTATGGATTGAGTAAGATCCTTCAAGTAAGTTGTCATCTGTGCAAGCAATAAAAATTGCTCTCTAAATATGCATGACTTATTAGTGTGGAGAAAATAAGCTTTGTACGAACTTGTTATGGAAGCAATAAAAGCGACAGACTGCATAATAAAGGTCCTTATACAAGGGGCAATATAAAGTGACGTTCTTTCGCATTAAGATTTTGTGTATCCAACCCTAAAAGCGCATGACAACCTCTACTTCCCTCTGCGAAGGGCCTATCTTTTACCTTATGTCTTTTACTTTATGAAAGAGTCAAGGTAATCTTCACCTTTCCCTTTTTCTTTTTATCCTTTGGCAAGCACTTTGTGTTAGGGTGATCCTGATATATATATCCAATTGGATGTACGTTAGCATGAACTATTATTGTTGACATCACCCAAAGGTGAATACGTTTGGAGGCAACATTATAAGCCCCTATCTTTCTCTGTGTCTGATTAAAACCCCATAACCATTAGTATTGCGTGAGTGTTAGCAATTGTAGAAGACTATATGATAGTTGAGTATGTGGAGTTTTCTATTCCTGAAAATACGATGAATTGCAATTGTTTTGATGACTAAGAATGAAGTTTGCTAGTTTTCAACAATGTTTATGGTCTATGCTTTGACATGTGAATTGCTTGTTGCTTTATCATGAGAAGTTTTATGAGATGAACTACTGTTATGACTTATTATCATGCTAGAAAAGGTGATTGAAATTATCATTGATCAAACTTGTGCACCTCTAGCATTCACACTTCATAAATTCTGTTTTTATCATTTACCTACTCGAGGACGAGTAGGAATTAAGCTTGGGGATGTTGATACGTCTCCAACGTATCTATAATTTATGAAGCGTGCATGCTATTTTATTATCTGTTTTGAATGATTACGGGGTTTATTATACACTTTTATATTACTTTTGGGACTAACCTATTACCCGGAGGCCCATCCCATATTGTTGTTTTATTGCCTATTTCAGTATTTCGAAGAAAAGGAATATCAAACGGAGTCCAAACGGAATGAAACCTTCGGCAGCGTGATTTTTGGGAAGAATATCACCCAGGAGACTTGGAGTTCACGTCAGAAGAGCCTCGACGAGGCCACGAGATAGGAGGGCGCCCCGCCTACTGGGCGCGCCCCTTGTCTCGTGGGCCCCTCGAGCACCTCCCGACCGACTTCTTTCGCCTATATAGGCCTACGTACCCTAAAACCATCGAATATCAAGATAGATCGGGAGTTCCGCCGCCGCAAGCCTCTCAGAGCCACCAAAACCTTCTGGAGCCCGTTCGGGCACCCTGCCGGAGGGGGGATCCCTCACCGGTGGCCATCTTCATCATCCCGACGCTATCCATGACGAGGAGGGAGTAGTTCACCCACGAGGCTGAGGGTATGTACTAGTAGCTATGTGTTTGATCTCTCTCTCTCGTGTTCCCTCTATGGCACGATCTTGATGTATCCCGAGCTTTGCTATCATAGTTGGATCTTATGATGTTTCTCCCCCTCTACTCTCTTGTGATGAATTGAGTTTCCCTCTTGAAGTTATCTTATCGGATTGAGTCTTTTGTTTGAGAACACTTGATGTATGTCTTGCCGTGTTTATCTGGCCGACAATGGGATATCACGTGCCACTTGATGTATGTTTTGGTGACCAACTTGCGGGTTCCGCCCATGAACCTATGCATAGGGGTTGGCACGCTTTTCTTGACTCTCCGTAGAAACTTTGGGGCACTCTTTGAAGTACTTTGTGTTGGTTGGATGAATCTGAGATTGTGTGATGCATATCGTATAATCATGCCCATGGATACTTGAGGTGACAATGGAGTATCTAGGTGACATTAGGGTTTTGGTTGATTTGTGTCTTAAGGTGTTATTCTAGTATGAACTCTATGATGGATTGAGCGGAAAGAATAGCTTCATGTTATTTTACTATGAACTCTTGAATAGATAGAACAGACACTACAAGAAATATGTCAACTTGTGACCACCACTATTGGTCACTGAAAGGTCACAAATTTCCATTTACGACCTTTTTGTGACCAAAAACAGAAGGTCAAAAAGTCGGCGGTCGAACCGACTATAGCGACCTTTCTTCCGGAATGGTCAAAGACGCTATTTACCAAAATATTCCTACTGTGGCGTTTTGGTCACTAGCAACCTCCCAGTGCCACGTAGGCATCCAAAGATGGCAAGTCGATGTGGCACAAGATTCAGCCCAATCCAATTCGGTTTTCTACATGGGCCTAGCCCAAGAATTCGGCCTTTCTATATTTTTTTCATGTGAATTTGTTGTCAGCTTCATGGACCAAGCCCAACATTGCAGCCTTTTTATTTTTGACCCATGGCCTTTTTGTCTCAACAGTTTCATTTTTTTTTCTTTTTTTCTAAATTGGGTTCAGTAGTCAGGTGGGTCCCCCATTGTCAGGTTCTAGTACTGGGTCCTAGCCATCAGGGCAATATTCTCCATTTTTTTATTTCACGCAAATAAATACCTGGTATTTAAATTGGCACATAGAAAACACACGAAATACTTCAAATATTATCAACCATCAAAGTGCTACATCATATAACACACATACAAATGTGATCAGCATCAAGTTTACAATCAGATAACACACATACAACCCAAGTGTATCAGCCCAAGTCTATCACATGAGTCTATCACAGGAGCTCCACAAGTTCTGCTAGAGGATCAGCATTATTCCAATGAAGTAGCTCCCAGAACTAGCACACATACAAGTTCTGTTACAAGGCCAGAACTAGCTCAATGAGGTAAAACTATGCTTCATCCCACTTTTTTGTCCTGAATGAAAGGCCAAGATCTCGCACATTGTAGAACAAAATGTTTAGGAACAAAATAAAAGTAAATCTAACAGCAAAGTATCAAATAAAACAAAGTATTAAAAATTGCGGTAATTTAGTTTGTGCACGCAATACCATAGTTTTAATTTAATGTAGTTTTTAGAGTATTCGAATCTGAGCAAGTGTTTGGCTACAACACGTAATGTCAGAAAATGTGTTGACTAGCCCTTAGGCAATCGCATCTAGCTAGCCGATGTGGCGACAATGCAAACATGAGCTGGCTGGTTGTGTACTGCTTCTGTTATGTTAATCTAGCTAAGCAGGTTGGCTAGCCCTTGACATTCAGTCCATATTAACCAAGCATACATAGACAATAGATTTTGGCATGCTAGAATTCTTACTGCAAACAAGATTGTTTGTCCAGTAAATTATTCGTTAGGAACATCTCAAGACAAGAAAAAGGATAATGATTCATTATCCATATGAGGGTGACCTCTGTGGTGCAGTCTATTAAGCACGAGTACATTAAGAAACCCCGAAACAAAACCCTAAGCAACAAGATATCAAGCAGAGGCCCACAATTCAATGTATTTCAGGCCATGGGGGCACCAAACTGTATAACCATGCATGCAAAGGAAGCAAACAGCACAAATAATGGCATTTAACAAGTGCACCAATAGTTGCATTTAAGGTAAACAAGAGCTGCATAGCAGAGTGCAAGAGAATGACAAGATAATTCTTGCTTGCTGCAATCTAAACAACATCACCACAAGTTCTATGATGGATAAAAAATAATAGCAGTAGCACTTTAACCCGGTGACCGGATAGGAGCCGTGACTGTGTGGGTAGGTAAATTAACTTATGTATTGTGATCAGATGTTAAAGTTCTTTTTTAGTAAATTATAACAGCAGCAAAGTAATTTTTAGGTAAAAATCGTACACAAGACACCCTGGAATGCAGAAGTTTTAGTGTTCGAGGGGCTGAAGAAGTGAGGATGAATGTTAACTTGCAAAAGTTTATGCTATGAATGCTTCCATGGCAAGCTCCAAACCACAGGAAAGCTCCAGCATTATCCATGGTATAAAAAACTCAAAAATAGAATTCTGAATATATCTTAATTCACACGAAAATACAGAGCAAAGAAGCGCAAACATGATGTTGTTTCCGCATCATGTTTCCAGGTGCAGTTGCGCTGTTCTTTTTTATGGCAGTAGCACTAGTTCTTGCAGGAAGATGATAAAACGATTAAAGGTAATCGAACATGATCTTCACAGGGGGCATAGTCTTCACAAGTTCACAGTATGGGATAGAAAGGTAACTAATGATGCAGGCAGCTACCGAACAGCCAAACAGACCTCCTCTCAACTGCCGGAGATGGGCTGCTGCAGCAGCCGGAGCTCGGACAAACTATCTATAAGTACAGCAAGCAATTAACAGCCACAAAACAGATATTAACCACCTCATTCTACAAAAGCTAATCACGAATCTCAGGAATTAACACGGTCCCAAGCGTATGTTATAGTACTACCCTTCGGATCCAGCAGACAAAGGAACTAGTAGATCAGCCACAACGATAAATCAATCAACAGTGACAAAAAGATACCATACCCTTGGAGCTGCGCAGCGTCTTGAGGACGGTCTTGTAGCCGAGCGTGTACTTGCCGCTCTTCATCACCAGTTGCATCTTGTTGTTGATGTTCTCCCCGCTCTTCTTCTGCAGAGCGCATCCATCAATCGAAAAACAGTGAGAAGATCTCTCGGAAAGAAAGACACGGCGAGATAACCACCAGAGAACGAATCAGGCCGAAATGGGAGGAGCGCCGGGTGGGGATCGATTAGGGTTCGTACCGCCTTCTTGGTGGGAGCCATTGCGTCGGGCGGCGTCAGAGGGCACCGACCGCATGGCCGCGTCATCGTCGTCGACCACACAGCAACAGAAGAAGCAGACGGAGCCGTGGTCTCCTACTAGGCGGTGCACCTACGCGCATGCATTAGGGAGGGGAGGAAGTAAATCGCATCAGCAAAATCAAACCAAGCAACAAAGAGAGACCAGGAAGAGGAGAGAGAGGCGGACCTTGCATGGCGTCGAGCACGGCGAGGGAGGTGGCGAGCAGAGCGAGGAGGCGTCGCTTTGCTCCCCGTCCTCGGCCTGGTAGAACACGCCCACGATCTTCCCCAGATCCGTCCCCGCGGCGGAGTCCATGGCGGTGGCGCACGCTGGGCCTGGGCGTCGAGCCCGGGTGATGGAGGGAGGAGGATTCGTCAGGGGACCGGGCCCTTCCTCGCCATCGTCTCCGGCCGCCGTGGGGTGCGGGGTCAGGGCCCGCACGGTGGTGGTATCCTGATTGGCGCGGCGGCAGACTGCTGGAGGTCAGATCCGGCGACGCAGGAAGCCATGGCGCGGCTGGATGCGGGCGATGCAGAGGGACAAAGTAGCAGCGATAGCGGCGGCTCGACGCACTCAGGAGAGCGGCTTCGGTTGTGGGTCTCGGGGAGGCGACGGAGGCGACAGAGGGAGTCGATCTGGATCGGGGAGAGGGGGAGAGACAGGCGGCGGCAGGGGGAGAGGGGGATTGGGTTGCTGCTAGGGTTTGGGTTGGGTTGGGAGAGGTGATCTGTGATGCGGACGGTTGGATCCTTCGGATGCGGACGGTTCAGATCGGCTACAGTGGAGTGATCCGTGAGAAGAGCCATGATTGGTTCAGAAATTTCGTGATTTAAAATAGTTTCTAAGTACTAAAACTAGGGAAATTTTGTGAAGCAACTTTCAAAGTATTTTGCAAAATGGCACAACTAAATTTTTCACTCAAGTTAGACCAGATTTTATGGGTGATCACCAATTTGTATGCATTTCTGATCTTTCTAGCTATTTTTAATCATTTTTCGAAAGTGCGAAATGAGGTTTTTGTGAAGAACCTACGAAATAATTGTTGCAAAATTGGGCCAAATCATTTTCTAAGATACTAGACCATATTTAATGTAAAATTGACCAAATGGTTGAGTGTGAAATTTTTTGATCCACCTCTCATGAAAAAGACAAATTTCCACCGATTCAGCTGGAAGCGGGTCAAATTTGAACTACAGCTACCTCATAGTTTGCTCTTTATTTTTTCCAAAAATCATTTCTAGGTACATAAGTATCTATTTAATCATATAAACACCAAAAAAATTCCAAGATTCAACCAGTAGCTAGGAACGGTCAAGCCCGCCGTTTTGACCGCATTTTGAAACGGGCATAAAAAATTCAAAAAAATCAAAAAATTGGAAAACCTTCGCATTGTGTCATTATATGTGTCCAAGTTTCCGGGAAAAATAATAAACTTGTAATACGGTAATTATTTTAAAAAAGTGTTCTCAAAAATGAGCTATCATGCGTGAAGATTCATGGCTTTCAAGCCAAATGATCAATCTTATGGCCATATTCATGGCATAGTTTGTTCAAATGATCTTATATTGTGTACAAGGGTACATCTTAGAATTCCAAACAATGTTGCCTAAGGAAGTTTTCATTTTCTTTGCACGGAAAATTAATATTTCATTTTCCGAGTGCCCAAAAGGAGGTTTTTTGTGAAGGAACTACCAAATAATTGTTGCCAAAATGGACCAAATCAATTTTATAAAATACTAGGCCATATATAATGCACAATTGACAAAATAGTTGGGTGAAAAAAGTTTTGATCCACCTCTGGTGAAAAAGACAAATTATCGTCGATTCAGCTGGAAGCGGGTGAAATTTGAACTGTAGCTGCCTCATAGTTTGCTCTTTATTTTTTAAAAAAATCATTTCTAGGTACATAAGTATCTATTTAATCATAGAAACACCAAAAAAATTCCAAGATTCAACCACTAGGTAGGAACGGTCAAGCCCGCCGTTTTGACCGCATTTTGAAACGGGCATAAAAAATTCAAAAAAATCAAAAAATTGGAAAACCTTCGCATTGTGTCATTATATGTGACCAAGTTACCAGGAAAAATAATAAACTTGTAATACGGCAATTCTTTTTAAAAAGTGTTCTCAGAAATGACCTATCATGTGTGAAGATTCATGGCTTTCAAGCCAAATGATCAATCTTATGGCCACATTCATGGCATAGTTTGATCAAATGATCTCATATTGTGCACGAGGGTGCATCTTGGAATTTCAAACAATGTTGCCTAAGGAGTTTTCATTTTCTTTGCACGGAAAATTCATTTTCCATTTTTCGAGTGCCCGAAATGAGGTTTTTTTGTGAAGGAACTACCAAATAATTGTTGCAAAAATGGACCAAATAAATTTTATAAAATACTAGGCCATGTTTAATGCACAATTGACAAAATGGTTGGGTGTAAAAAGTTTTGATCCACCACTGGTGAAAAAGACAAATTGTCGCCGATTCAGCTGGAAGCGGGTCAATTTTGAACTGCAGCTGCCTCATAGTTTACTCTTTATTTTTTACAAAAATCATTTCTAGTTAAATAAGTATCTATTTAATTAGAAATACATGGTTTTATGGCGAGACATCGACGTTTGATCGGTGGCCGAGGGCCCCAACTCTAGAGCGTGGCTCGCATGCCCGCCAAGTGGTCACCAAGCGTGACTTTGGCGTTGCCATGTGTTCTGGGCGGCCTAGGCATGTCTAGTGGGTTGGGAACTCCCCAGGTAGGTGCTAGGAAGAAAATCACAACATAAGATTCTCACGAGGAGACCGATCGATGCTCAAACATGAATAAGCAGCCAAGTGTTTGATTAGCGGTATGGGAAATGTACATGGCTAATGGGCGTGAGTTTTGGCTGAGGATGATTAGTTACTAAGAAGACCGTCTTCACAAATTTTCAGCTCAAAAGGAGGAGCCTAGGTGGTACTTGCTTTGCAAACCACCACACTGGACATAAATACAAATGTTGAAGCTCGGCTCAAAATAATGAATGGATTGAGCTGGCATTTGGTGGAGGATGGTTATTTGGGCATAGGAAAGCACTGTTGAAAATGGATACTATTTGGACATGCCAAAGTGGTACTTCCTTCACAAACTGTTACTTTGAACAGAATAGGAAAATGAATATTTTTGAATTATTTTTGAACTAGGCAAGGAAGGTTTTTACATATTTGACGAAGATATGACCCAAAGAATTTATGAGATTTGTGTGTGAATTTTGGGAATGGCATAAATATAGGTTGCTTCACAACCTAGGGCAAAAACTGCCACATGGACATGACACATAGGCAAAACTGATGAGGTGGCGCCTAGTCATAGCAACCCACCATAATTTACAAGGCTATGACCATCTATATTGGTCGTTAACAACTAGAAATAAGGCAGCGGACTAGCGCTGTTTGCTTTATGACCTTTTCGTGTGAGGAAATTACGACCTTTCTGACCAAAATGGTCGCAATGGTTTAGGGTTTGGAGCCCCCCGAACAGCTTTTGACCAATTGGTCTGAAATGGTCATAAATTTATGACCAATTCTTCGAGGTTCACTGACAGAAGGTCATAAGTTGACATATTTCTTGTAGTGAGAAAGGATAAATTTGAGGTGGTTTCGTACCCTACCATAATCTCTTCGTTTGTTCTCCGATATTAGTTGCTTTGGAGTGACTCTTTGTTGCATGTTGAGGGCTTGTCATATGATCTATCTATATTATTATTGTTGAGAGAACTTGCACTAGTGAATGTATGAACCTTGGGCCTTGTTTCCTATCACTGCAATACCGTTTGTGCTCACTTTTATCATTAGTTACCTTGCTGTTTTTATAATTTCAGATTACAAATACCTTTATCTACCATCTATTTTGCACTTGTATCACCATCTCTTCGCCGAACTAGTGCACCTATACAATTTACCATTGTATTGGGTGTGTTGGGGACACAAGAGACTCTTTGCTATTTGGTTGCAGGGTTGTTTGAGAGAGACCATCTTCATCCTACGCCTCCTACGGATTGATAAACCTTAGGTCATCCACTTGAGGGAAATTTGCTACTGTCCTACAAACCTGTGCA
Source organism: Aegilops bicornis (assembly GCA_021605145.1). Classification (NCBI taxonomy): domain Eukaryota; kingdom Viridiplantae; phylum Streptophyta; class Magnoliopsida; order Poales; family Poaceae; genus Aegilops; species Aegilops bicornis. The sequence continues at coordinate 14,372,449 of CM038669.1, forward strand.
CTTGCAGGCCCAACAAAGTCTACAAGAAGAAGGTTGTGTAGTAGACATCAGTCAAGTGTATTCGCTCCCTGGTAATCGAAACCCAAGCAATACAACCTAAAGCAGGAGTACCCTTTACCTCGTTGCGAGGGACCGAAGCTGGGTAAACTCTCTGTGTCCCTTGTCCCATTTTAACCCCTTCAAGCTAACCTCGTAGCGATGGCTCCACACCGAAGTCCTCATGCTAGGGCATCTGCCGTGACAATTCCACGACAGGTGGCGCCCACCGTGGGGCCCAGCGCACGGTGGTTTCGAGTTCTTGAAGGGAAGCTTCGCAGAGCTCAAGGGGTACGCTATGGGCCGGATGACTAAGATTCGCCGCGGCAAGCTCTACATCGATGGCAAGGGCTGGGGCCACGAGGTCGGCTCAATCGAGTGCGGGTACCGAGTCCCCTTTGGTGGAATCCATGTCTTCATTGGCAAGATTCGTGAGTCAGAAGCTGAGCCGGACATTTGCACAGACATTGTCGAAACGGCTCGGCGCGCGCGACCCGCGCCCAGAAGCATTTCTTTGTTGGCTTCTTTCACGGAGCGGAGATGCAAGGAGGATCTGGATCTGGTAGTGAGACGGTTGAGGGAGTCCTAGATTAGGGGGTGTCCGGATAGCCGGACTACCATCATCAGCCGAACTATCATTGGCCGGACTATCATCATCGACCGGACTCCAAGACTATGAAGATACAAGATTGAAGACTTCTCCCTGTGTCCGGATGGGACTTTCCTTGGCGTGGAAGGCAAGCTTGGCGATACGGATATGTAGATCTCCTACCATTGTAACCGACTCTATGTAACCCTAGCCCTCTCCGGTGTCTATATAAACCGGATGGCTTTAGTCCGTAGGACTAGATCATCAACAACCCTTACAATCATACCATAGGCTAGCTTCTAGGGTTTAGCCTCCTTGATCTCGTGGTAGATCCACTCTTGTAAACATCCACAATATCAATATCAATCGAGCAGGGCGTAGGGTTTTACCTCCATCAAGAGGGCCCGAACACAGGTAAAACATCGTGTCCCTTGTCTCATGTTACCATCCGCCTAGACGCACAGTTCGGGACCCCCTACCCGAGATCCGCCGGTTTTGACACCGACATTGGTGCTTTCATTGAGAGTTCCTCTATGTCGTCACCGATAGGCTTAATGGCCTCTTCAATCAACAACGACGCAGTCCTGGGTGAGACTTTTCTCCCGGACAGATCTTCAGATTCGGCGGCCGCCTTCGCGGGCCAACTCGCTTGGCCATCTGGAGCAGATCGAAGCTCGCCTGGCCGTCAGTCAGGTTTGAAGCCTAAACTTCACGGCCGATATCCGCGGGGACTTGATCTTCGATGGATCTGAGCCACAGCGGCGTGCCGCTGTCACGATGGGCATGACCTAACTCTGCCGCGGACAGCACCTTGAGGTCGCACATGAATCCGCTCCGGCCCATAGTCCGGAGCCGATCGCTCGGATCGAGGACGGATGGCTGGACACCGCCTCGGGAGCTGCAACTTCTACGGCGATCGAGCCGAACACTTACCTTGTCCCGCATAAACCTCATGACTCCGGTGCGGACTCCTGCCGGACTCGAACCTCCTACGCCCCGCGGTCGAATCCGATTGGGCGCCGATCATGAAATTCACCGCTGCGGACATCTTTCGGCACTCGCCCTTCGGGCGATATCATAAATTCATCAAGCATCTCTCGCTATCCGGAGAGCCCTGGCGAACTACGTCCGGGATGGTTGGGATGCGGACGACGAAGAAATTCAAAGCCCACCCACCACCCACTTCAGTAGCCACCGTCGACGATTTAACCGACGTGCTCGACTACGACTACGAAGACATCGGCGGTATGGACGGCGATGCGGAGACTACCAAGAACCAGCGCCTCTGAGGACATTGGAAGACCACCTCGTCATATGACATATACATGGTGGACACCCCAAAAGATGGGGACGGCGAAGAAGCAGCGAGGCCGATTCCTTAAAGAAACAGCCCAAGCGCCCGGCGTCGGCGCCGCTCTAAATCCCCCACGGCAAGAATGGAGATTCCGCACGGAGATAATAACACCCCGTAAAGTGCGAAGACAACTCCTTCCAAAGACGATCCAGCAGCAGGAGGCGAAGCAAGCCCTCACGAGAGGGCGTGACGAAGAGGTCAAGGGCGACAATTACTTACCTCCCTCCGGAGACGAGGCAAGCCTCGACGACGGCAGCCAATCGTCGTGCCTGAGGATCCCGTCGAACAAGAGCGTTTCAGACGCAGGCTAATGGCCACGGCAAACAGCCTAAAGAAAAAGCAGCAACAGCTTCAAGCTGATCAAGACCTACTGGTCGACAAATGGACCGAGGTCCTCGCGGCCGAAGAGTATGAACTCGAACGCCCCTCCAAAAGTTACCCAAAACGCAAGTTGCTCCCTCGATTAGAGGAGGAGGCATCCAAACCTGCATCACCAGCGCTGTCTGGCAGGTCGGCCACCTCTTGGCCGCATAGCAGAGGCGTGCAAGCCCTCCACCAAAACCGTACCCCGGCATCGCTCAAAAAGCATGAAGCCACGGGGGAACGCGCCGGACTTGCGGGATATATTGGAGGACAAGGCAAGACAATCCAGATCTATCTATGGATCACGTGGGCGCCCTAATACCCACGACAAATACCGTCGCGCCGGATATAACTACTCCGGCTGGGCCGAACACAGCAGACAACGCTCTCTCGAGCTACGTCGCGATATTGCCCAATACAGAGGCGCCGCACACCCACTATGCTTCACTGACGAAGTAATGGATCATCAAATCCCTGAAGGGTTTAAACCCGTTAATATCGAATCCTACGATGGCACAACAGACCCCGCGGTTTGGATTGAGGATTATCTTCTCCATATACACATGGCCCATGGCGGCAACCTTCACGCCATCAAATATCTCCGCTCAAGCTTAAAGGACCAGCTCGGCATTGGCTTAACAGCCTGCCCGGAGTCAATTGGATCTTTGGAAGACACGGAAGCCGCATTCCTCGACAACTTCCAGAACGCGTGTGCGACCACCGGACGCAGATGACCTAAGCCACATAATCCAGCAGCCAGACGAATCGGCCAGGCAATTCTGGACATGGTTCTTAACAAAGAAAAATCAAATCGTCGACTGTCCGGATGGAGAGGCCCTCGTTGCCTTCAAACATAACATCCGCGACGAGTGGCTGGCCCGGCACCTAGGACGAGAGAAGCCGAAATCCATGGCAGCCCTCACATCACTCATGACCTGCTTCTGTGCGGGAGAGGATAGCTGGCTAGCTCAGCGATAACAACCTCGGTAAACGCTGGCAGTCCGGATATCAAGGACCGCAATGGCAGGTTGCGTCGAAACAAAAACAAACGCCGCATTAACAGCGACGCAATGAGGATCTGGCAGTCAACGCCGGATTCGAGGCTCCAAACCCGGTCAACGGAAGAATCCATTCAAAAACCACTCCGGGCCGTCAATTTGGACCGAATACTCGACCGCTCCTGTCAAATACATGGAACCCCCGAAAAGCCAGCTAACCACACCAACAGAGATTGTTGGGTATTCAAGCAGGCAGGCAAATTAATCGCCGAAAACAGTGACAAGGGGCTACACAGCGATGACGAGGAAGAGACCCGGCCGCCGAACAATAGAGGACAAAAGGGATTCCCCCTCAAGTTCGGACGATAAACATGATATACACAACGCATATTCCCAAGAGGGAGCGGAAGCATGCATTAAGGGACGTATACGCGATGGAGCCAGTCGCCCCAAAATTCAACCCATGGTCCTCTTGCCCGATCACTTTCGATCGAAGAGACCATCCGACCAGTATCCGCCATGGCGGATTCGCCGCATTGGTTTTATACCCAATCGCCGATGGATTTCACCTCACGAGAGTCACTGATGGACGGCGGCGATAGCCTGAACCTGCTTTATCGGGATACGAGGCGCAAGATGGGCATAGACCCTTCAAGGATTAAACCTACAAAGACAACCTTCAAAGGTGTCATACCAGGTGTCGAGGCCAATTGTACAGGCTCGAGATACCGGAAGTGGTCTTCGGATCCCGGATAATTTCGAAGCGAGAGTTAATCTTCGACATAGTCCCGTTCGCAGCGGCTATCACGCTCTGCTTTCGGACGAACCGCGTTCATAAAAGTTCAACGCGGTGCCGCATTACGCATACCTTAAGCTCAAGATGCCAGGCCCTCGTGGAGTCATCACGGTCAATGGAAACACGGAACGCTCCCTCCAAACGGAGGAACATACAGCGGCTCTCGCGGCAGAAGTACAGAGCAGCCTTTTAAGGCAATTCTCGAGTCCGGCCGCTAAACGACCGGACACGACCAAACGCGCCCGGAGCAACATCAACCAAGACCACCTGGCACGTTCCGAGCACGCGTAGCAATGCGGCCTCAACCCCAGCCCTCGCAAAATTGTAAGAGAAGCTCTCCGCGTACATAATTACGCCTTGGAGATACCATGGGCATAGGGGGAAAGGCACAACCACAACAGACCCAGAGTGCGGGGTCGACCACACCAGGGGCTCCCAAGTGTGTCGCTCTTTTTTCTTTTATTTTCTCTTTTTTATACAGAACTCTGTCCGGCGGCGAACCTGCCGAACTCATGATGCAACAGCCAGGGAAGGACAAAGGCAGGCGAACACTCAGGTGGTCTCCATCACGAGCATTACATTTGTTAAATACAACATTCCATGCCTACCCCTGGAGGGAGACGCCTTTAATTCGTCCAATCCCTTGCTTTCCGCACTATTTGTATCATTCCGCACTCATAGCATATCTTCTCGAATACAATGCAGCACTTTTTTGCCTATAATTGCATTACCTTATATACATACATATATATATATATATATATATATATATATATATATATATATATATATATATATATATATATATATATATATATGTTCATTTACGACATGTTGCACCCGTACATTTTGGTACGGCCAAATACACCAGGGGCTTATGTTCTCCGCATTATGGTGTGATAAAGTCTGCACACTTTCACAAGTGCGGCACCCCGAACTTATAGCATTATATGAATCGGCTCCGAATCATGTCTTGGGTCAATAGTTGGGTTTGCCCGGCTCCCATGTTTGGCACCTTACGTTCCGTTCTATCGGCTAAGGTAGCACTCGGAGAACCACTGCGATTGCTCCCGGTTGAGCCGGGTTAACGCCTCAGTGGAGAAAGCTAAAACAGACTGTCATGATAAGGCGAGAGACTGGTCGCTGTTCGAGAGGTCCTTTCGGGTCCTTAAAGGCCTACGCCGCTTCGAGCGAAGTTCCGGATAATGTCCGACGAAGGCGTGGATAGCGCCCCAATTCGGTCCTCCGAATGCTAGGGGCTTCGCCGAAATTTAAAATTATAGAATTCTATGGCTAAGTGAGAGTGTTCAAGCACTATAAGTCTGGTTGCCTTGTTCGTTGTGTTGAGCGCCTCCCTAGATGGACCCAAAAATGGGAACAAGAGTGCTCAAGTTTATCCCGAACACCCCAAAGCACTTTCGTGGCATGGGGGTGAAGCCGACGACTTGCCATCTCTCAGATTTAATAAACGGCCGCACAGAAGGTAATATTTTAAATTAACAAGCGTTGCTTAGCGCATATGAACATAGTTTTCAGCGCACAGGATAACACATTGCGAATTCACTCAATAATTACATCCCTCGGGCACTCATCCGCAATCTTACGGGCACCCTTCAGGACAGCCTTATAGTACATTTCGGGCGTACGATGTTCCTTGCCCGCTGGTGGCGCGTCAGTGATTAGCTTCTCCGCATCCAGCTTGCCCCAATGCACCTTTGCGCGGGCAAGGGCCCGACGAGCACCTTCAATACAAAGCGGCGCTTGATAACCTCCACCGAGGCACGCATCCACCAGCCGTCGCCGCGAGGCGAAGTAGCTCTCGAGCATGGCCTCTCCAGCCACAGCGGGACTATGAGGCCCTTCATGGCCTGCCCGGCCACCTTGTGAAGCTCGACCAGCTGCTTCACCTGGTCGCTAGGGGCACCGGATGGCCGGCCTCGATATCGAGACCGTAAGACCTTCTCCGTTGAGCTCCCTCCTCGGCTCGGTAGAATGCGGCGGCATCGACACGCTCATGAGGCAGATCTGCAAACGCCTCGAGAGCTCCGAATTCGGGTAAGTAACACGTAATTTACATTCACATGCTTGCTTTGCATGAAAAATGCCTTACCCGACACTATCTTCCTCATCAACTCAATCTCCTGAAGGGACTTATGGGCATCGGCCTTGGCAGTTTTGGCACTTTCGAGAGCCGAGGCAAGCTCGGACTCTCGAGTCTTTGAGTCACGCTCAAAACTCTCATGCTTTTCCATGAGAGCACGGAGCTCTTGCTGAACCACCGCCACCCGCGCCTCCTGCTTTTCTCGCTCTGCCCGTTCGTGTGGCGCATTGCGTTCGGCCGCGGACACGGCCTCCTTCAGGGTCGCCACCTCGTTCGTGGCCCCTGCAGTACCCATGTTATCCTTGTTATTTTTTTGTTGCAACCTAAATCCTTTTCTGTAAGGTACAAGTTCAAAGTGGTGTTACTCACCTTATTTGTCCCGAGCTGCTTCTGGCGCTGCCGAGCTCTTGCTCGGACCGCTCGAGCCTCTGCTTCAAAGCACCGACCTCCGCAGTCGTGCAGAGAGGTCAGCGGCGCAGCCTGCAACCCATATCGACATAATTTTTAGCAACCTCACAGATATCTTTTTTTCAGATCCTCGGTCCGGCTTTTCTTTCCGAACACCGAACCGAGCATCAGGGGCTACTGTCTATGTGGTATTACATTGCATATTTTTAACTTCTTACCTCAAAGCCTGATAGAAGGCTACTGCAGGCTTTGGTCAGCCCGCTCTTGGCGAGCTGCACCTTCTGAATCACCGCACTCATAATAGTGCGGTGTTCTTCCTCGATGGAAGCGCTCTGCAGCGCCTCCAACAAATTGCCCGGCGCCTCCGGTTGGACGGAAGCCGCCGGCGTCACGGTCTTGCCCTTCGTTCGAAGGGGCCGCCGGCCGGACTCCGGAACCACTGCGGGTTCTGATGTGGAGTCCGGCGCAAAGTCCGGGAGGACGCCTTGTGGCGCCTCCGGAGCCTCCCCCTGATGGGTCCCTTCTTGGGATCCCACCTCGGCGTCCTCGGTGTCGCGAGGGGTGGAGGCGGTCGGGATGGAGTCTGCATTCGACGGAGCCAACGACCCGCTTCGATGAAGCGGGAGATCATCAACGGCGGACTACAGGCAGCATGCGGCATCAGAATGACATTATGTGACGCAGAAAAAGAAATTATAAATCAGGAATTCGGATACTTACGATCTCGCGGGAGGCCTGGCCCTTGAAGGCCATTCTTCCTCGCCAACGTTGATGTTGGCGGAGCTGTCCGGGGGAATAGTCCTTCCCCTCTTGGACCCTTCGGCCTCCCCTGTTGGGGAAGCCTTCCTCTTCCTCTCTCCCTCCTCCGGAGAGAGTCCTCTTCTCCTCCTCATTTTCGGGAGGAGTCCGCCCGAGTCATCGGACACTGAAAACGGGCACTCTTTCGAGCACCCGTGGCCTCCTTCTTGGCCTTCTTCTCCGGCACCACGTGCGGTGCCGAACCAAAAGCCCCGCTAGACGGGCGTCTCATCGATTTTACGGCATAGGAGCCGGACGGACAATCTGCTCCGCCTTCCTCATCCAGTCTGTCAAAGGAAAAGGGGAAATTAAAACCCGCATAGAGTCAAACTATGAAAAGCAAGTGTCCCGTAAAGGGTAGAATCACTTACCTCGTTGGCTTGGCGCTGCGGCGAAATCCGCGATCTTGATCGCGGATGCGAAACCAGCGCCCTTGAACAGCACCTTCCAGGCGCCTTCGTACGTCGTGTCGAAGAGTTTGCTCAGCGCCTAGTGCTGTTCCGGATCGAACTCCCACAGATTGAATGCCCGCTCTTGGCATGGGAGAATCCGGCGGACGAGCATGACCTAGACCACGTTAACCAGCCTGAGCTTCTTCACCAGCTTCTTGATACAGGCTTGGAGTCCCGTCAGCTCCTCCGAACTACCCCACAGCAAGCCCTTCTCTTTCCAGGAGGTGAGCTCCGTGGGGATACCAGATCTAAACTTCGGGGGCCGCCGCCCATGTAGGGTCACGCGGCTCGGTGATATAGAACCACCCGATTGCCACCCCTTGACGGATTCCACGAAGGCCCCTTGAACCAGAGGACATTGGGCATCTTGCCCAACATGGCGCCTCCGCACTCCGGCAGAGTGCCCTTCACTACCTTCGGCTTGACATTGAAGGTCTTGAGCCATGTCCGAAGTGGGGCGGGACGCGGAGGAAGGCCTCGCACACGCCGATAAACGCCGAGATGTTGAGGATGAAGTTCGGCGCGGATCGTGGAAATCCAGGCCGTAGTAGAACATGAGACCCCTGCATAAAGGGGTGAAGTGGAAAGCCCGATCCAGCGGAGGAAGTGGGGAAGAAAACGACCCTCTCATGGGGCACTGGGTGGGGATGAGCTGCCCTCGTCGGGCAGCCGATGCGATGTCATTTGGAGAGGTATCCGGCGCCCGCGCGGTTTGGCGATGTGCTCCTCCTTAACGGTGGAGGCCAACCATTTACCTCCCGCTCCGGACATGGTCGGAGAAGGTTGAGACGAGATCGCGAACTTGGGCGCCGGAGCTCGAGTGAGGAGATGGATAAGCAAAGGAGGAAGAAGGCGTGGGTGAGAAGGTGAATCCTTATCCCTTATATGGGCGGGCGAAGTCTTACGCGTCCCCACCGGCCTGGTAAAACTCGCTTATCTCCCAAGCGTCACCATCAATGGCGCGGTTGGGTTACCCACGTCCGTATTGATGAGAATCCCGGATTAAGGGAAACACGATCTACCTTGACAAGACGTGCCAAGGAACCGCTTCGCTAAATGCGCTGAGGTGGTAAAGTAAAAAGAGATTTAAATAATGGCTTGGTAGCGGCGTGACGTCATGCCGCAAAAAACGTCAGCAGATTGAACTTGTGTATATATTATTATTCTCTCTACGGTGGAATGTGGAATTTATTTTGCAGAGCCGGACACTATCCTAGTGTTCACAATCTTCTATCATTCGGAGGAGGAACCCGCCTTGCAATGCCAAGCAATATACACGCTGGACTTATCGTCATTGAAGCCTGGTTCGTGGGCTCTTGAGGAGTCCTGGATTAGGGGTGTCCGGATAGCGGACTACCATCATCAGCCAAACTATCATTGGCCGGACTATCATCATCGACGGACTCCAAGACTATGAAGATACAAGATTGAAGACTTCTCCCGTGTCCGGATCGGACTTTCCTTGGCGTGGAAGGCAAGCTTGGCGATACGGATATGTAGATCTCCTACCATTGTAACCGACTCTATGTAACCCTAGCCCTCTCCGGTGTCTATATAAACCGGATGGCTTTAGTCCGTAGGACTAGATCATCAACAACCCTTACAATCATACCATAGGCTAGCTTCTAGGGTTTAGCCTCCTTGATCTCGTGGTAGATCCACTCTTGTAAACATCCACAATATCAATATCAATCGAGCAGGACGTAGGGTTTTACCTCCATCAAGAGGGCCCGAACCTGGGTAAAACATCGTGTCCCTTGTCTCCTGTTACCATCCGCCTAGACGCACAGTTCGGGACCCCCTACCCGAGATCCGCCGGTTTTGACACCGACAACGGTTGTCTACTCAGGCGACGAGTGCTCAACTGGTGAGACCAACTCCATCTATCAAGTTCAGGATGGTGGGCTTGGGGGCTGTTCCGATGGTGACAGTATTCCGGACCCCTACAAGCCGCCACACTGGGTTGCAATCTTCATGGCTGGTACACAGCTAGGGCAGAATTCTTCAACTGCAGCAGCAATGATCTCCGGGTCAGCAACGGCAGCGGCAGCCTGGGCAGGAGGCCCTATGCGCGCGCCGGCTGAAGTTTTATCTGATCTGTTGGATGCTCTGGCAACACTGTTAACGGCGGAGGTGAACCCGGCGAACCAAACTCAACATAACGCGTATGTTGCAAAGTTACGTGATGAGATAGCCCAAGCCAAGGAGGATCTAAACGCGGAGAACACCCGGATGGCAACGGAGCGAGCCGCCTTGCAGAGGGAGGTGGAACGGCTTCAGGCAGAGAGCTTTCGCTTAAGCCTAGACCGGGACGCGTCAAACACTTTCTTTAATAGAAGGAATGTGAGTCGGTTACCCCCGGTTTACGATGCGAGGAACCTTTTGAACATGCTTGGGGCAGGAACCAGTAACCCGCCTAGAGTGGATCATGTCGTTGAGGCGCCGGCGGCTGGAGAACCGGTTCAGCCACGTGCTACAGAGTCCCCACGTTTGAACTTGACCCCTCCCCAGCACGTTCCGATGCCCCAGGTCATTTTTCTAATCCTTTGGATAACATGATAGCTACAGCTAGTCGACTGGAGGCTCTCACGGTCCAGGATGAGTCACCCGCGGCGATGGAAATACGGAGAGCTGGAGAACTTCTTCAGACAGTTGTGGCTCAATAGGCGGCTTATTTATATAGTCGCGATCGTGTCCATTCAACACGCTGTCCAATCCGGAGTTATAGCAGGCATATTGAAGAACCGGCCATTTCAAGCAGTGAGTGGCACCGCAATCAGCCTCGTGGGCCTGACCCGCCGCACGTTGGTAATGATGCTCAAGCTGTAGTGGACCAGGGCAGAGCGCGGCGTGAGGCAGAGCTGGCGGCTCAGTGATAAGTCCATTTTGCATCATGCTTTTATATCAATATTTATTGCAATATGGGTTGTTACTAAACATTATGTCACAATACTTATGCCTTTTCTCTCTTATTTTACAAGGTTTACATGAAGAGGAAGAATGCCGGCAGCTGGGATTCTCTGCTGGAAAATGAGCAAATATTAGAGACCTATTTTGCACAAATCCAAAACTCCTGAAACTCCACAAAAGTCATTTTTGGAATATATCAAAAATATTGGGCGAAGAAAGCACCAGAGGGGGTCCACCCACTGTACACGAGGGTGGTGGGCACACCCTACTCCCTGGGCGCGCCCCCTGCCTCGTGGGCCACCTGGCAGCCCCCCAATGCCCATCTTCTGCTATATGGTGTATTTTACCCTGGAAAAAATCATAAGGAAGCTTTCTGGATGAAGCGCCGCCGTCTCGAGGCGGAACCAATCTAGGGCTCCGGCGGAGCTGTTCTGCTGGGGAATCATCCCTCCGGGAGGGGGAAATCATCACCATCATCATCACCATCGATCCTATCATCGAGAGGGGTCAATCTCCATCAACATCTTCACTAGCACCATCTCCTCTCAAACCCTAGTTCATCTCTTCTATCCGATCTTTGTCTCAAAACCTCAGATTGGTACTTGTGGGTTGCTAGTACTGTTGATTACTCCTTGTAGTTGATGCTAGTTGGTTTATTCGGTGGAAGATCATATGTTCAAATACTTTATGCATATTAATACCCCTCTGATTATGAACATGAATATGATTTGTGAGTAGTTATGTTTGTTCCTGAGGACATGGGAGAAGTCTTGTTATAAGTAGTCATGTGAATTTGGTATTCGTTCGATATTTTGATGAGATGTATGTTGTCTTTCCTCTACTGGTGTTATGTGAAATCGACTACATGACACTTCACCATTGTTTGGGCCTAGGGGAAGGCATTGGGAAGTAATAAGTAGATGATGGGTTGCTAGAGTGCCTAGTTTATGCGTTGCTTCGTAAGGGGCTGATTTGGATCCATATGTTTCATGATATGGTTAGGTTTACCTTAATTCTTCTTTTATAGTTGTGGATGCTTGCGAGAGGGGTTAATCATAAGTGGGATGCTTGTCCAAGGAAGGGCAGTACCCAAGCACCGGTCCACCCACATATCAAATTGTGAAAGTAACGAACCCGAATCATATGAGCATGATGAAAACTAGCTTGACGATAATTCCCATGTGTCCTCGGGAGCGCTTTGCTTTATATAAGAGTTTGTCCAGGCTTGTCCTTTGCTACAAACAGGATTGGGCCACCTTGCTGCACCTTGTTACTTTTGTTACTTGTTACCTGTTACAAATTACCTTATCACAAAACTATCTTCTACCGATAATTTCAGTGCTTGTAGAGAATACCTTACTGAAAACCGCTTGTCATTTCCTTCTTCTCCTCATTGGGTTCGACACTCTTACTTATCGAAAGGACTACAATAGATCCCCTATACTTGTGGGTCATCACTCAGCAGCAATCTCCGGTTTATCCGTTGGCGTCTATGGGGGCAGGAGTAACTTCTAGAACCTTGGGTGTGCCATGTCTAGTGCCGGCTCTACGCAATGAGCGCTTGCCTAAGGATTTCAAGGCCCCCTGTTAGGTGCCTAATTACACGGCGGATCAGCCCCCAGAGGTTTGGATCGAGAGCTATGAGATGGCTATGGAGATGCTGGATGTTAGTGATGCTGCATGTGCTAAGTATTTCACCATGATGTTGGATGGGACGGCTCGTACTTGGTTGAAAAGCCTGCCCGCTAACTCCATTGGATCATGGACGGAGTTGAAAAGGCGATTCATTCAAAATTTTAAAGACACATGCAAGCAGCGTATGTCAATTCTAGATGTGGACTCCTGCGTTCAAGGTGAAGGCGAGTCAACAACCAATTGGGTGCGCCAGATCTCAACTGTTATACACTCATCAGACAGCATCAATGCCGGTTCAGCAGTCTTGATGTTAGAGAAGAATTGTCGCTTCCTTCCCCTTAAGCAGAAATTGGGGCGGCTTAAGCGTAATTGCAATGATATGGGGGAGCTCATCGCAGCTCTCCTCATGTATGCCGACTCTGATAGCACTAAAGATCCCGAGTCCGATGAGGAGAAGGCTGGGAAGGGAAGAAAGGTGGCAATGCAAAGGGACAGCATAACACGGTAGGTCAAGGTGGTAATGGTAAACGTAAGGCGAACGACGGTTTAGACTTTGTGGCTAACACCAACATGCTGAATAATAACCAGCGTTGTAAGGGCAAAACACAGGCGCCTCGATTTGGAGGGCCGAAGTTCAGCCTTGTCCGAAGCACAGAACCCAGGATAAGCTGGCCAGTCATTTGTGGAAGGATTGCTTTATGATGAGGGAGTATAGAAACTCTAACTTTTTTCAAAAAAAATCATGGCCTGCACGGCGGTTCAGGTTCCGGCTCACATGGACCTGGCTTTGGAGGTGGCGGCTCAAGCTCTGGCTTTCAAGGCCAAGGTAATCATGGTGGTTTTAATCAGCAATCTGGCCAAGGGAATCAGCAACAGCAGTCTGGTTAGGCATGGCAAAAAAAAGTCATAGCAACGTCAATCTTAGAACATAATGGATACTAGGGATCAAACCCTAACAAAATTAATTCGATTACATGGTAAATATCATCCAACCCATCACCGTCCAGCAAGCCTACGATGGGATTACTCACGCACGGCGGTAAGCATCATGAAATTGGTGATGGAGGATGGTTGATGATGACGATGGCGACAGATTCCCCTCTTCGGAGCCCCAAACGGACTCCAGATCAGCCCTCCCAAGGAAGATTAGGCTTGGCGGCAGCTCCATACCGTAAAACGCGATGAATCCTTCTCTCTGATTTGTTTCTCCCCGAACGTGGATATATGGAGTTAGAGTTGAGGTCGGTGGAAGTCCAGGGGGGCCACGAGGCAGGGGGTACACCCCGGGGGGTGGGAGCGCCCTGCACCCTCATGGACAGGGTGTGGCCCCCCTTACGTTGATTCTTTCGTCAATATTTTTATTAATTCCAAAACGTGTCTCCGTGGATTTTCAGGTCATTCCGACAACTTTTATTTCTGCACAAAAATAACACCATGGCAATTCTGCTGAAAACAGTGTCAGTCCGGGTTAGTTCCATTCAAACCATGCAAGTTAGAGTCCAAATCAAGGGCAAAAGTGTTTGGAAAAGTAGATACGTTGGAGACGACGGCAGTTCTTGACCTGGAGGCACAGTTGGTGGCGGCTCTCCATGTTATCCCTGATTCGACTGTTCCATATTTGGCTTATATGACCCGGGGCGAGTTACCTGAGGATGAAACCTTGGCCAGGTAGATAACCCGGAGGTCTAAGTCAATGGCTATTATCAATGGTGAGCTCCACAGATGCAGTGTTACAGGAGTGTTTCAACGATGTATTTCTCCTGAGGAGGGCCGTGAAATTCTAAGGGAGATTCATGAAGGAGATTGCGGTCATCACGCCGGCTCAAAATCTCTCATTGCTAAAGCTTTTTATCATGGGTTTTATTGGCCGATGGCTCATGCCGATGCAGAAGATCTGGTCAGTAAGTGCGATGGTTGTCAGAAATTTTCAAGACGAGCTCATGTGCCGGCTCAAGCATTGAGGATGATTCCAACTACTTGGCCGTTCGCAGTCTGGGGGCTAGATATGGTTGGGCCTTTTAAACGATCCAAGGATAAAAGGACTCATCTCCTGTTAGTTGTTGACAAGTTTACAAAGTGGGTTGAAGCTGAGCCGGTCAGCAAATGTGATGCAACCACGGCGGTTCAATTCATTAAAATGGTGATCTTTCGTTTTGTATATCCTTGTAGTATCATTATTGATAATGGTACTAATTTGTCTAAGGGGGCAATGAAAGAATTCTGTTAACAAGAGCATATCCGGCTTGATGTATCATCAGTGGCTCACCCCCAATCTAATGGCCAAGCTGAACGAGCTAATCAAGAAATCTTGAGAGGTATCTGTTGGGGAACGTAGTAATTTCAAAAAAATTCCTACGCACACGCAAGACCATGGTGATGGCATAGCAACGAGAGGGGAGAGTGTCTGTCCCACGCACTCGTGAGACCGAAAAGCGGAAGCGTTATGACAACGCGGTTGATGTAGTCGTGCGTCTTCACGATCCGACCGATCCAAGTACCGAACGTGACGGCACCTCCGTGTTCAGCACACGCTCAGCTCGATGACGATCCCGGACTCCGATCCAGCAAAGTGTCGAGGATGAGTTCCACAAGACGACGGCGTGGCAGGACGATGATGATGCTCCACCGACGCAGGGCTTCGCCTAAGCTCCATGACGATATGACTTCTCCGCGCAGGCTTCGCCTAAGCTCCGACGATATGACCGAAGTGGAATATGGTGGAGGGGCACCGCACACGGCTAAGGAACGATCCGTAGATCAACTTGTGTGTTATGGGGTGCCCCCTGCCCCGTGATATAAAGGAGCAAGGAGGAGGTGGCCGGCCAAGGAGGAGGCGCACCAAGGGAGTCCTACTCCCACCGGGAGTAGGACTCCTCCTTTCCTAGTAGGAGTAGGAGAGAAGGAAGGGAAGGGAAGAAGGGTGCGGCCTCCCCTAGTCCAATTCGGACTAGGCCTTGGGGGGGCGCGCGGCCTGCCCTAGGCAGCCCCTCTCTTTCCCGCAGGGCCCAATAAGGCCCAATACTTCTCCCCGGCGAATTCCCGTAACTCTCCGGTACTCCGAAAAATACCCGAATCATTCGGAACCTTTCCGAACTCCGAATATAGTCGTCCAATATATCGATCTTTACGTCTCGACCATTTCGAGACTCCTCGTCATGTCCTCGATCTCATCCGGGACTCCGAACTCCTTCGGTACATCAAAACTCATAAAATCATAATATAACCGCCATCGAAACCTTGTTGCGTGCGGACCCTACGGGTTCGAGAACTATGTAGACATGACCTAGAACTATTCTTGGTCAATAACCAATAGCGGAACCTGGATGCCCATATTGGCTCCTACATATTCTACGAAGATCTTTATCGGTCAAACCGCATAACAACATATCGTTGTTCCCTTTGTCATCGGTATGTTACTTGCCCGAGATTCGATCGCCGGTATCCAATACCTAGTTCAATCTCGTTCTTGGCAAGTCTCTTTACTCGTTCGTAATACATCATCTCACAACTAACTCATTAGTTGCAATGCTTGCAAGGCTTATGTGATGTGTATTACCGAGAAGGCCCAGAGATACCTCTCCGACAATCGGAGTGACAAAACCTAATCTCGATTCATGCCAACTCAACATATACTTTTGGAGACACCTGTAGAGTACCTTTATAATCACCCATTTACGTTGTGACGTTTGGTAGCACACAAAGTATTCCTCCGTAAACGGAGTTGCATAATCTCATAGTTGCAGGAACTTTGTATAAGTCATGAAGAAAGCATAAGCAACATACTAAACGATCAAGTGCTAAGCTAACGGAATGGGTCATGTCAATCAGATCATTCTCCTAATGATGTGATCCCGTTAATCAAATGACAACTCATGTCTATGGTTAGGAAACATAACCATCTTTGATTAACGAGCTAGTCAAGTAGAGGCATACTAGTGACACTCTGTTTGTCTATGTATTCACACATGTATTATGTTTCCGGTTAATACAATTCTAGCATGAATAATAAACATTTATCATGATATAAGGAAATAAATAATAACTTTATTATTGCCTCTAGGGCATATTTCCTTCAGTCTCCCACTTGCACTAGAGTCAATAATCTAGTTCACATCGCCATGTGATTTAACATCAATAGTTCACATCTATATGTGGTTAACACCCATAGTTCACATCGACATGTGACCAACACCCAAAGGGTTTACTAGAGTCAGTAATCTAGTTCACATCGCTATGTGATTAACACCCAAAGAGTACTAAGGTGTGATCATGTTTTGCTTGTGAGATAATTTTAGTCAACGGGTCATCACATTCAGAGTCGTAAGTATTTTGCAAATTTCTATGTCTACAATGCTCTCGCACGGAGCTACTCTAGCTAATTGCTCCCACTTTCAATATGTATCCAGATTGAGACTCGAGTCATCTAGATTAGTGTTAAAACTTGCATCGACGTAACCCTTTACTTACCGAACCTTTTTTCACTTCCATAATCGAGAAACATATCCTTATTCTACTAAGGATAATTTTGACCGCTGTCCATTGATCTACTTCCTAGATCACTATTGCACTCCTTGCCAAGCTTAGTGGTAGGGTATGCAATAGATCCGTACACAAGATGACATACTTTATAGAACCTATGGCTGATGCATAGGGAATGACTTTCATTCTCTTTCTATCTTCTGCCGTGGTCGGGTTTTGAGTCTTACTCAATCTCACACCTTGTAACACAGGCAAGAACTCTTTCTTTGACTGTTCCATTTTGAACTACTTCAAAAACTTGTCAAGGTATGTATTCATTGAAAAACTTATCTAGCGTCTTGATCTATCTCTATAGATCTTGATGCTCAATATGTAAGCAGCTTCACCGAGGTCCTTCTTTGAAAAACTCCTTTCAAACACTCCTTTATGCTTTGCGTAATAATTCTACATCATTTTCGATCAACAATATGTCATTCACATATACTTATCATATATGTTGTAGTGCTCCCACTCACTTTCTTGTAAATACAGGCCTTTCCAAAAGTCTGTATAAAATCATATGCTTTGATCAACACATCAAAGCGTATATTCCAACTCCGAGATGCTTGCACCAGTCCATTGATGGATCGCTGGAGCTTGCACATTTTGTTAGCTCCTTTAGGATTGACAAAAACTTCTGGTTGCATCATATACAACTCTTCTTTAATAAATCCATTAAAGAATGTAGTTTTGACATCCATTTGCCAGATTTCATAAAATGTGGCAATTGCTAACATGATTCGGACAGACTTTAAGAATCGCTACAGATTGAGAAAATCTCATTGTAGTCAACACCTTGAACTTGTCGAAAACCTTTTTGCGACAAGTCGAGCTTTGTAGATAGTAACACTACTATCGTTGTCCGTCTTCCTCTTGAAGATCCATTTATTTAACATGGCTTGCTGATCATCGAGCAAGTCAATCAAAGTCCATACTTTGTTCTCATACATGGATCCTATCTCAGATTTCATGGCCTCAAGCCATTTCGCGGAATCTGGGCTCATCATCGCTTCCTCATAGTTCGTAGGTTCATCATGGTCTAGTAACATGACTTCCGTAACATGATTACCGTACCACTCAGTGCGGATCTTACTCTGGAAGACCTACGACGTTTGGTAGCAACTTGATCTGAAGTTTCATGATCATCATCATTAACTTCCTCACTAATTGGTGTAGGAATCACCGAACTGATTTCTGTGATGAACTACTTTCCAATAAGGGAGAAGGTACAATTACCTCATCAAGTTCTACTTTCCTCCCACTCACTTCTTTCGAGAGAAACTCCTTCTCTAGAAAGGATCCATTCTTAGCAACGAATGTTTTGCCTTTGGATCTGTGATAGAAGGAGTACCCAACAGTTTCCTTTGGGTATTCTATGAAGACGCATTTTTCCGATTTGGGTTCGAGCTTATTAGGTTTAAAACCTTTTTCACATAAGCATCGCAACTCCAAACTTTTAAGAAACGACGGCTTAGGTTTACTGCTAAACCATAGTTCATACGGTGTCGTCTCAACGTATTTAGATGGTGCCCTTTTAAACGTGAATGCAGCTGTCTCTAATGCATAACCCCAAAATGATAGTGGTAAACCGATAAGAGACATCATAGATCGCATCATATCCAATAAAGTGCGGTTACGACGTTCGGACACACCATAACATTGTGGTGTTCCAGGTGGCGTGAGCTGTGAAACTATTCCACATTATTTTAATTGAAGACCAAACTCAGAACTCAATTATTCGTCTTCGCGATCAGATCGCAGAAACTTTATTTTCTTGTTACGATGATTTTTCCACTTCACTCTGAAATTCTTTGAACCTTTCAACTTTTTCAGACTTATGTTTCATCAAGTAGATATACCCATATCTGCTCAAATCATCATGTGAAGGTTAGAAAATAACGATACTTGCCACGAGCATCAACACTCATTGGATCGCATACATCGGTATGTATTATTTCCAATAAGTCAGTAGCTTGTTCCATTGTTCCGGAGAACGGAGTTTTAGTCATCTTGCCCAAACGGCACGGTTCGCAAGCATCAAATGATTCATAACCAAGTGATTTCGAAAATCCATCTTTATGGAGTTTCTTCATGCGCTTTACACCGATATGACCCCAAACGGCAGTGCCACAAATAAATTGCACTATCATTATTAACTTTACATCTTTTGGTTTCAATATTATGAATATGTGTATCACACGATCGAGATCCAACAAACCATTTTCATTGGGTGTATGACCATAGAAGGTTTTATTCATGTAAATGTAACAATAATTATTCTCTAACTTACATGAATAACCGTATTGCAATAAACATGATCAAATCATATCCATGCTCAACGCATAACGCCAAATAACATTTATTTAGGTTCAACACTAATCCCGATAGTATAGGGAGTGTGCGATGATGATCATATCAATCTTGGAACTACTTCCAACACTCATCGTCACTTCCCTTCAACTAGTCTCTGTTTATTCTCAGAACTCCTGCTTTGAGTTACTAATCTTAGCAACCGAGCGAGTATCAAATACTCGGGGCTACTATAAACACTAGTAAGGCACACATCAATAACCTGTATATCAAATATAACCTTGTTCACTTTGCCATCCTTCTTATCCACCAAATATTCAGGGGTAGTTCTGCTTCCAAAGGACCAGTTCCATTGCAGCAAAAGTACTCAGTCTCGTGCTTAGGTCTAGACTTGGGCTTCTTCACTCGAGCAGCAACTTGCTTGCCGTTCCTTTTGAAGTTCCCCTTCTTCCCTTTGCCATTTTCCTTGAGACTAGTGGTCTTTGTCAACCATCAACACTTGATGTTTTTCTTGATTTCTACCTTCGCCGATTTTAGCATCGCGAAGAGCTCGAGAATCTTTTTCGTCATCCCTTGCATACTATAGTTCATCACGAAGTTCTACTAACTTAGTGATGGTGACTAGAGAATTCTGTCAATCACTATCTTATCTCGGAAGATTAACTCCCACTTGATTCAAGCGATTGAAGTACTCGCACAATCTGAGCACATGCTCACTAGTTGAGCGATTCTCCTCCATCTTTTAGCTATAGAACTTGTTGGAGACTTCATATCTCTCAACTCGGGTATTTGCTGAAATATTAACTTCAACTCCTGGAACATCTCATATGGTCCATGACGTTCAAAACGTCTTTGAAGTCCCGGTTCTAAGCCGTTTAAGCATGGTGCACTAAACTATCAAGTAGTCATCATATTGAGCTAGCCAAACGTTCATAACGTCTGCATCTTGCTCTTGCAATAGGTCTGTCACCTAGCGATGCATCAAGGACATAATTCTTCTGTGCAGCAATGAGGATAAACCTTAGATCACGGATCCAATCCGCATCATTGCTACTAACATTTTTCAATACAATTTTCTCTAGGAACAGATATAAAAACATAGGGAAGCAACAACGCGAGCTATTGATCTACAACATAATTTGCAAAATACTACGGGACTAAGTTCATGATAAATTAAAGTTCAATTAATCATATTACTTAAGAACTCCCACTTAGACGTACATCTCTCTAGTCATCTAAGTGATCACGTGATCCAAATCAACTAAACCATAACCGATCATCACGTGAGATGGAGTAGTTTTCAATGGTGAACATCTTATGTTGATCATATCTACTATATGATTCACGTTCGACCTTTCGGTCTCCGTGTTCCGAGGCCATATCTGCATATGCTAGGCTCGTCAAGTATAACTCGAGTATTCTCATGCGTGTAAAACTGGCTTGCACCCGTTGTAGATGGACGTAGAACTTATCACACCCGATCATCACGTGGTGTCCGGGCACTCTGAACTTTTAGCAACGGTGCATACTCGTGGATAACTCTTCTTGATAATTTTAGTGAGAGATCATCTTATAATGCTACCGTCAATCAAAGCAAGATAAGATGCATAAAGGATAAACATCACATGCAATCAATATAAGTGATATGATATGGTCATCATCATCTTGTGCTTGTGATCTCCATCGCCAAGCACCGTCATGATCACCATCGCCACCGGCGCGACACCTTAATCTCCATCGTAGCATCGTTGTCGCCTCGCCAACTATTGCTTCTACGACTATCGCTACTGCTTAGTGATAAAGTAAAGCAATTACATGGCGTTGCATTTCATACAATAAAGCGACAACCATATGGCTCCTGCCATTGCCGATAACTCGGTTACAAAACATGATCATCTCATACAATAAAATATAGCATCACGTCTTGACCACATCACATCACAACATGCCCTGCAAAAACAAGTTAGACGTCCTCTACTTTGTTGTTGCAAGTTTTACGTGGCTGCTACGGGCTGAGCAAGAACCGTTCTTACCTCGCATCAAAACCACAACGATAGTTTGTCAAGTTGGTGCTGTTTTAACCTTCGCAAGGACCGGGCGTAGCCACACCGGTTCAACTAAAGTGAGAGAGATGACACCACGGTCACCTTTAAGCAACTAGTGATCGGAGCGGTGAAACCAGTCTCGCGTAAGCGTCTGGCGTAATGTCGGTCCGGGCCGCTTCATCTCACAATACCGCTGAACCAAAGTATGACATGCGGGTAAGCGGATTATGACTTATATCGCCCACAACTCACTTGTGTTCTACTCGTGCATATGACATCAACGCATGAAACCAGGCTCGATACCATCATTGGGGAACGTAGTAATTTCAAAAAATTCCTACGCACACGCAAGACCATGGTGATGGCATAGCAACGAGAGGGGAGAATGTCCGTCCACGCACTCGTGAGACCGAAAGCGGAAGCGTTATGACAACGCGGTTGATGTAGTCGTGCGTCTTCACGATCCGACCGATCCAAGTACCGAACGACGGCACCTCCGTGTTCGACACGCTCAGCTCGATGGCGATCCCGGACTCCGATCCAGCAAAGTGTCGGGGATGAGTTCCGTCAGCACGACGGCGTGGTGACGATGATGATGCTCCACCGACGCAGGGCTTCGCCTAAGCTCCGCGACGATATGACTTCTCCGGCGCAGGGCTTCGCCTAAGCTCCGCGACGATATGACCGAAGTGGAATATGGTGGAGGGGGGCACCGCACACGGCTAAGGAACGATCCGTAGATCAACTTGTGTGTTATGGGGTGCCCCTGCCTCAGATATAAAGGAGCAAGGAGGAGGTGGCCGGCCAAGGGAGGAGGCGCACCAAGGGGAGTCCTACTCCCACCGAGTAGGACTCCTCCTTTCCTAGTAGGAGTAGGAGAGAAGGAAGGAAGGGAAGAAGGGGTGCGGCCTCCCCTAGTCCACCCGGACTAGGCCTTGGGGCGCGGCCTGCCCTAGGCAGCCCCTCTCTTTCCCTTGAGGGCCCAATAAGGCCCAATACTTCTCCCCGGCGAATTCCCGTAACTCTCCGGTACTCCGAAAAATACCCGAATCATTCGGAACCTTTCCGAACTCCGAATATAGTCATCCAATATATCGATCTTTACATCTCGACCATTTCGAGACTCCTCGTCATGTCCCCGATCTCATCCGGGACTCCGAACTCCTTCGGTACATCAAAACTCATAAACTCATAATATAACCGCTATCGCCGAAACCTTAAGCGTGCGGACCCTACGGGTTCGAGAACTATGTAGACATGACCTAGAACTATTCTTGGTCAATAACCAATAGCGGAACCTGGATGCCCATATTGGCTCCTACATATTCTACTGAAGATCTTTATCGGTCAAACCGCATAACAACATATGTTGTTCCCTTTGTCATCGGTATGTTACTTGCCCGAGATTCGATCGCGGTATCCAATACCTAGTTCAATCTCGTTCTTGGCAAGTCTCTTTACTCGCCCGTAATACATCATCTCACAAATAACTCATTAGTTGCAATGCTTGCAAGGCTTATGTGATGTGTATTACCGAGAAGGCCCAGAGATACCTCTCCGATAATCGGAGTGACAAAACCTAATCTCGATTCATGCCAACTCAACATATACTTTTGGAGACACCTGTAGAGTACCTTTATAATCACCCATTTACGTTGTGACGTTTGGTAGCACACAAAGTATTCCTCCGTAAACGGAGTTGCATAATCTCATAGTTGCAGGAACTTTGTATAAGTCATGAAGAAAGCATAAGCAACATACTAAACGATCAAGTGCTAAGCTAACGGAATGGGTCATGTCAATCAGATCATTCTCCTAATGATGTGATCCCGTTAATCAAATGACAACTCATGTCTATGGTTAGGAAACATAACCATCTTTGATTAACGAGCTAGTCAAGTAGAGGCATACTAGTGACTCTGTTTGTCTATGTATTCACACATGTATTATGTTTCCGGTTAATACAATTCTAGCATGAATAATAAACATTTATCATGATATAAGGAAATAAATAATAACTTTATTATTGCCTCTAGGGCATATTTCCTTCAGTATCAAGCCCCGGCTTATGGTCCCTTTGCAGAGGACACCGGGTTGTTGGGTGGAGGAGTTGCCCTTAGTGCTTTGGAGTATCAATACCACCCCCAACAGATCTACGGGTTACATGCCTTTCTTCATGGTTTACGGAGGTGAGGCGGTTTTCCCTAGTGACATATGTCATGATTCGCCTTGTGTGGCGGCTTATGTTGAAGCTGATAATGAGAAAGCACGTCAGGGTGCTATTGACCTATTGGATGAAGAGCGTGACCTTGCGGCGGCTCGTTCGGCGATTTACCAACAAGATCTGCATCATTATCACAGCCGCCAGGTTAAGACCAGGACCTTTCAAGAAGGAGATTTGGTGCTCCGGCTCATCCAGGATCAAACTGACATGCACAAGTTATCCCCACCTTTGGAAGGGCCTTTTGTGGTCAGCAAAAATCTGAACAACGGGTCATACTACCTTATCGATGTTCGAGACCACAAGGACTCACGCACGTCGGAGGAGGAGACCCACCGGTCATGGATTATTGCTCATCTTCGGCCTTATTACACCTGAGCCACCCGCTCTTGTGATGTACATACTTTTGTTATTGTATATATTATGATTAGTATAATAAAGCCGACATCCCTGATGATTCTGGGCCTCTGTCGTTTCATTTCTGAGAATCTGAATCTTTATTTACTGCCGCCGGGTATGAGGCCGCTGCAGCCACCTGCCAACAATCCATCTTCAGAGCTGTACTGTTACATCTACTGTGCCAGGTCTCTCTGTCATCGACGCCACCATGACGCCAGACAGCGTGGTCCTCTTGCGCGAGTCCATCCTCGCACATCGAACTCCGAATCTGCACTGCGCCACGCAGTCGAGATCCGTCGCTATCAATGTGTAGGATGAAGCACCGCTCCACCAAAGAAGCTGTCTGCTGGTCCCGCGAGACCGGGTGCATCTCCAAGAATGCCGCCCCCATGGGGGTAAGGACACATGATTGCCTCCAACATCCGATCAACTGATCTAGGGTTTCCCCCGGATGTATTGGGTGGAGCTGGGAGCTTCACCTCGATGATGCCTTCATGAAGGAAATGATGATAAGGGCATCGTCATCACCGGCTCCAGCCATCGACCAAAGACCAGGTTTTTACTCGGATCCGTCCCAGGTAATCCACCCGACAACTCGTAAGGCGCTGCCTCGACCGCCTTTCAAAGCCCCAGACCTAGCCACCTAGATCCGGCGACCAACCCCAATAGCAGTGCCACCGTAGGAGCACTGGCGCACCGGCCACAGCCTGAGTGTGCCACCACTTGAGCCTAGGAGGAGGGCTCCCACCCCGCCTCGCCAAGCCGCGAGAGCCGCCAAGATGGATCCCGCGTGCTCGTCACCATTTCTAATCCGAACCAATCCGTAGATCAGATCGCCGTCACAGGTCCGCCTTGGATAGGGACTGCACCACGCCATGCCGCCGTGGGAAGCCCTAGCTTCACCTGCCGCCACCATCCAGGGCTTCCGCCCCGGGATCCAGACAAAACATTGCCGTTGCCACCGGCCATGTTCGCCGCACGACCAACCAATTCCGACGAAGAAGAAGGCCACCACCACCAAGCCTAGGCGGGCGCCCGGACATCCTCGTGTTGCGAGATCAAGTCTAGGAGCGCGGCACCACGTACATCGATTGAGATCGAGTACAACGAATCAGCCCGACCGAAGTCAAGGCTAGATCCGCCGTCGCCGGTGTCGTCCTCCACCGCCGCCGCCACACCACATCCATGTCGCCGCCGATCTGCGCCACCGCCGCCGTCTGCCGGAAGGAGCGCCGCCTCCCAACCAGATCGAGATCCGAGGAGAAAACCGCCGCCGCCGCCACGCCACAAGGGCTTTGCCCTGTGACGCCCCGGGCGACGGTGGTGGAGGGGAGACGAAGTAAGGCGCGGCTGTAGGAGCCCGGTGCGGGACGGCACCACCGCACGCGTGTTACCTAATATCAACGTGTAGTCAATTTTGGTGATTCTTGATTTTGCATTCTTCATTCTTCTTATTTGGTACTAATGAAGTAGACGTTGCTTCCACTCTACTTTCTTCTCTAATTGCACATGCAGACGCAACATTAGCTTCAATTCTACTAAGGAGTTCACGAACATCTGTTAAATGTCTTTCTATCAATAAATCAATGTATTCTCCTTCCCAAAACCAAATGAGCATCCATATTCCTACACACATGACGATGTTCAAAATGAGCTATCGCAATTGAACCAAAGAATACGGTGACAAAGCCAAATGAAAACAACACATACCCCGTCGTTTTCACATTTGAAGAACACCCATCCAGGATGCTTCGGCGAGCCCGAAGTTAGCCAGAGCACTGTCCGCATGCAGTCGTCGCACTGTATGAGCGGCATCGGCGAGCCGCAGAGCCGCTGTGCGAGCGCCTAGCCGGCCGAATCCCTGTCGACAAACTGTCGGCAGCGGCTACAGGTCGAACCCGTACCTGCATGGGGCGATGGGGCTTTGCCGGGGCTGCGCGGAGTGCTCCCCGACCATTCAATCGCTTGGGCAGCCACCAGTGGCCAAAAAAGGCAAATCCGGCCGCCCCGTCGAACGACCGCCGATCTGCAACTTTCTGACCCCCCGACGCAGGAGGGAGTGCAGGAGGGCAACCTCGGGCATGTGGCGGCCTTGCGGCGTGTTCCCACCGGCTACTTTCGGCGGAATCGTCAGCGGCGGCCCGACGGCGGGGCGTGGGGGAGAGAGGCGGTGGTAGGTGGGGGAAAGAACGGGCTGAAATGTCCTCCCCACCAACCGCTCCCGCTATATATAGGGCACCGATGGATCGGGGGAGGGGGAACCCGCGTTTTCGCGTGTTTGGACGGAAATTATGCCGCACCCTGCAAAAACTTTTACGTGTCGGATGCGTTTGCGATGTCTGCTCGGACAGAATTTTTCGCACCGACCCGTATTTTGAAGATTATTTTGCGGGTCACGGCTTTTTACAGGGTCCACTACAGATGCTCTAAGGTACTCTCCACTATGACCGGCCTAAGTTGGCGCTGAGCTGAACACGGCTAGGCAGCTGACTATCCAAATTAATTAACGGAGGCCAGTGGGTCTTTCTAGTTTAATCGTTGGTCAAGATCCAATCTCGCATTAGGCATATATATATATAAACAAAGCAATTAAGCAGTACTTTGTAGTTGCGGGTCCTCTAGTCTAGTAGACCTATTAAGCTTAACGCACTTAGGACAAGAGAGCAACCTCGGATGCTTTACAGATATCTACATCGGCAGGTAGCTATCTGACTACTCTTTTCTCAGGAATGGCTCGCCAGAGATACGACTCCCAGTGGAAAGAAGTAGAGCTTATCAATGGCTATGCCTTGCTTTCCAACTACGCGTTATCCGCAATCAGAGGGATAGGCTTCCTGGTGGTTACATGGGCCACGGTGGTTCTTCTCGGTGGTTTCGTCTCCATGGTCGACAACATGGATTTTGGGCGTCTCACGCTGATTACCCTCATAGAAATACTCTGGTCAGTATCCGTTTCCACGCACTTCCTTCAGTTACCTGCTTATAATTCCATGAGAGTTGAGTTAGTGGTTGGTCCATCTTTTTGCACGATCAAACACATGCATATGCGCCACCGTACGTGAAGTCATCATTGGAGCTGAGCACACAGCTTGTCCTCCTCGTGGTCGCCATAGGAGGCATGTCCCAGGCTAGCCAGCACGCATGGCGGCGGCGCCCTATAGGGTACTTCCTCCGTTCGGAATTACTCGTCCAAGAAATGAATGTATCTAGATGTGTTTTAGTTGTAAATATATTTATTTTTATCCATTTTTATGACAAATAATTCCGAACGAAGGGGGTAGGAAACAGCGAACTGGGGCCCCGATTCGGGGAAAACCCTACCAGTCCACGGAGGTGTGAATGTGATCCGAGGAGGAAGGAGAGGAAGGTGGGGAGAGGGGGTTAGTGATTGAAGGGCACTGTGTGTTTTCTCTTTTCTTTTTCTTTTTTTGTGACCGGCCAGAGACGCCCATAGTCATGGTGGAAGGCATCCATCGCCCCTTGGCGGTGTTGCATACGGCGTCACCTCGACGGGAGCACTGACCAGAGGCTACCATTTATGCTTTTCAGGTCATGGATGCCCATTGCCATCCTGACCTTTTGTCCTGCCTCGGAGATAATCCATCAGCTAGACAACACTTATTTTTGTGTTCATCACATTGCTAGCAGTATATACGGTTAAAGTAACTCGGCCTCTTGAGAAGCCCTTGGGGGACTTGGACGAAAGAGAGGATATACATCGGCAAAATATATAGTTCCGAATTTATTAGGACAAGTTTGCCTCCAGCAGAGTAAATAGCCAAAAACTATCACATTACATGTACGTGTCCCGAGAACTACCACTTTCATTGGATGGTCAAAAACCTAACAAATTTGCCTTTTTATTGGCTACAACCTACAATTTTTAGTTAGTGACCACTTCACGCGGGATAACCACGATCATGACATGGATGGCCCATCCTTCAGGGCTGATGTGGCACAAAGTCAGCTCCTTTATGCTGGGACATGTACGTGGGGCCCACATGTCAACATCAACCATTTTCTCCCTCAAAACAGTTTCTTTCTAGGACATTTCATCGAGCAGCTAGTATGTATGTGTGCTAGAGCACAGGCTGCTCGTCCCTGGCTCCCTGCCACCGTGCTCTGCTCGTCAGCGCCACGAGCTGCCCTGCTCACCAGTAGAAGCGGCCACTGATGCGGGAGAGGTCAGGGTCATGGTCTATTTAGCCGGGTGGGACACTTCCCACCGCACTGTACACATGTGTCGAGAAGACGTGTGCCGGGGCCGGCAAGCTTCGCACACCTAGCCACTGGCCATCTCCGCCATTTCCAACCTCCCGCTCCGCACATGGTGGGAGGTGGAGCTAGTCCGGCACGTACCAGGGGTCGTGGGAGCCGCGGACGGCGAGAAGAAGTAGCTGACGAGTGCGGCGGAGTTCTGGGGTGGAGGGAGTGTAGTACGGCGGCTGTGGCGAGGCTGGGCACATGGCTCATCCTGCTTCTCCATCCCCACTCCGCAATAGCACGGGATTGGGACGGATGGAGCTAACCGTGAGGTCATTGTAGAGGACCGAGACGGAGGAACTTGCGGTGGATACTGAACATGGAGGAGATGGCCGAAGCAGAAACCCTGGTGATGGTCGGCGAGGGAATGCGTGTAATGTCATGCCGTGCAGAGCACTTGTCGAGGTGGTGAGCGTGGAAGCAAGGAGAAGGGGAGGTCAGGCATAGCGGGAGAAGGAGAGGAGAGGAGGAAGCGAGCGGTGGAGCCGGTGGGGCGATGGCTAGCCGATCGGTGGCTGCGCGGGGGGGAGGGGGGGTGCTGGTGCGGCTGACCATAGGAGACTGAGGCGAGCGGGCGTGTGGGAGGTGGTCCTACGACAATAAAGTTTGGTTTCTTTTATTTATTTCATACTCCCTCCGTTCCATAATGTAGCGCATATAGATTTTCTACAAAGTCAAACTTTATAAACTTTGACCAAGTTTATAGAGAAAACTATTTATATCTACAATACAAGATGTATATAATATGAAAGTATGTCTTGTGATGTATTTAAGCACATGTATTTGGTATTCTAGATGTATATGATTTTCTCTATAAACTTGGTCAAAGTTTATAAAGTTTGACTTTTAGAAAAATCTATATGCGCTACATTGTGGAACGGAGGGAGTACCAACATGTGGGTCCCACATGCCATAAGGCCCAACATGTCGGTCAATGTAACCAAGTTGACTATTGTGCCACATCAGCCCTGACACATGGGCCATCCCTATCATAATCGGTTTTATTTTCGGCCCAATTGGCAACTAACGCGAAGACGTATGTATTTGCAAAATAAACTAGAACAAGTTTGGTAGTTTTTTGGTTGTCAACTAAAGGTGGTAGTTCCGGCGAGACAAAAACCTGCAACGTGGTTGTTTTTGCCTATTTACTCCCTCCAGTGCCTTAGATTCCATCTAATTAGGGCATCTCCAATGCACAACCTCATGCCACCCACAACCGGACAAAGTGGTCCACCGAATTTAGCATCCAACGCGGTACCCCTGTGATCCGCACAACGGTTTGATTGTCTGTATTTCCGCAAACTGGTCACAAATCAGAGAATTTGCGGGCGTCTGAACCTCTACCAAGTATGCGTCTGACACCTCGGTCCCACCCAAAATCACTTTCGACCAAAAACCCTCTCTCCGTGAAGTGGTTGTCACGCATTCATGATGGTCAGCACCGCTCTAGAGCAGACTTGACTCCACGAGATTGATATCAATCGGAGCGGCATAACCGAACGAGCTGCCATTGCCATTGGAGTGCAGACACGGTGACGGAGAAGCCCCATCCGGCCATTGTGCCATATTAAAGTCGCTCCCT
The DNA here is from genome assembly GCA_021605145.1 of Aegilops bicornis. Taxonomy (NCBI): domain Eukaryota; kingdom Viridiplantae; phylum Streptophyta; class Magnoliopsida; order Poales; family Poaceae; genus Aegilops; species Aegilops bicornis. The sequence goes on from CM038669.1 coordinate 14,402,227, forward strand.
AGCCCTTCGCCTAGTTGCTCCTATTCAACCTGGGCTTTGTTATCGTCCACATCACACCTCTCCGATTTTTTCCTCTATCCTCCCAGCCTCTCCGCTCTAGCACCGTCCAGACCACCTTATCCACCCCACCATGCCCAAGGCTCAGTTCTTCGCACCAGCAGCTCCGGATCTCCCTCTGGATCTTGGCGCCATTACCGTCGCTCTACAGGGCCCTCAAGCTCCATGGTTGTCGGCTCCTCTGAGAAGGGACCGTCTTCTCCTGTTGTGATGTGGAGCAGGAGGACCAGCCACTGCAAGAAATAGCGCAACAGTCGTTCATCCCTGATGAGGCGGCTACGATGGGCGAGGAGTGCCAGCGACAGAACGATCTCATTGTCAAGTGGTCACCATGGGATCATGGTCCAGTGCTGCCCCACTATCGCGTGAAGGAGGAGCTCACGTCAAGGCAGAGCCGTCGTCACGGCCTCACCAATGCGTTAAGGAGCCGGTATCGTCGCTTCTCCGCCATGTGAATGTGGAGACGCCGTTGCGCCCGCACAACATCAATGTCCAAATCAGACGATGTGTGAAGGACGATCTGCAATTGCCACGCAGCCGCATCAACCAGTCGGTGTCGCTACCATGCCATGCCCGGCGCGGCAAGGCCGTCAAGGAGGAGGTGTGCCCGGTGATCCCGAAGGCGCACTGGCGGCTCCTCTCCTACCTCAGTGTTCGCGGTCGTGGCGGCTCCTCATCATCGCATGCCATTGTGCCAACCGAGGATAGGCAGGCAGCCAGGCGGAGTTGCAGGAGCGGTGCAACGCGGTGCGCCGCTCTGCATTCGCCATGTTCGACAGGGCATTGGCCTGTGTTGGCGTGGATCCCGACCTAGCAAAGGCCTCGACCTGTGACCGGTTGCTCACCACCATAAAGACAACCACATGGCGTCGCAGCCGCCGAGATGAAGAGCTTACCAAGACCGGCAAAGAGTGGTCGCTCAACAGCACCTCCACTACCGCCTGCAAGGGAAAGGGTCGGCATTGGCCGAGGCGGCCATCTGCAGAGCACAGAAGGAAGTGGAGTGCCTCTGCCGTGAGTGCATCTCGACACGTCCATGGACAAATATACTGTCTATTTTTGGGGTCAGCATTGGAGATACCCTTAGCTTCTATTCGAAACTTGGGCCAGCATCCCGACTTTTGAGACAAAAAAAGATTTCCCCCCGCTTTCTATTATAAAGCAAGCATCACCGGTACATTCAAGAGACGGATACAAACACACACCACCACACCCCCCCCCCCCCCCACACACACACACACAACATAAACACCCAAGGCGAGATATAATGGTGTCGGCACCAACACTCCACTCCAAAGATTAGCTGGCACACTACAGACAAGCAAGAAAGAACTGCTATGAGTCGACGGAGACCACCATGAGCGATCACCAAGGAGGGGTGAGATAGCCGACAACGGAGCGAGGACTCCAACATGATGCCTCCAAGAAGGGAACGACCACATAGCCATCATCGTCCGATCCCGCGGATCAGGTTTTCACCCAGAGTAGCCTGAAGGGAGAGGGAGCACCACGACGGAGCCTGCAAGGAGGAAACGACGTCCGCGGACGCCATTTCCGTCGGCTAGTACAAATACCAAGCAAATGATGAACCCGGGTGCTCCAACCCCTCCGGCGCACCCCCGCGCTCCCGACCACCCACAACCATGCTGCATGCGCAGCCATGTTCCGCCCACCGCACCGAGCCGCGCAATCTACCAAGACCAACGCGCCTCCAACCGGCCGCTGCCACCGCATGAAGACCGTCTCGGAACCATTAAAGGAGATGGCTTTGGAAAGAGCCAACTCCAACCACTACCGGAACCGGCAGCAATCGTCCCGCCTCATGCATCGCCAAGGCAGCAACCAAGAAGCATCAGGCCGGAAAAAGGGGAAGGGGAGGAGCGGCCCTCGGCCACGACTGGCACCCACCATGACGGCGATGCGGCTCGACCACGTCGAAGCCCCCATCCCTCCTACAGCCTCCCCCCTTCCCCCGAAGCACGCTGCATCGCCACAGCCCTGCTACTGGAGAAGATCCATCGCCACCGTCTCCAAGGATGGGCCCAGGAGAGGCATGCCCGACGCCGTCGGCCGAAGCTAGGAAGGGAGACCCAGTTGCACACCGAGGCGCACACGCACCACCACCACCTGCAGCCACACCACCAGCACCGCCACCCCAAAGCACGGCAGCGCCGGCCGCCCCCGGCCCTGCTTGTCCCAGCCCTCGCCGCCGAATGCGCCGGAGTCAGATCAGGCCAGGTCTAACCAGGGCCTTCCTGCATAATCCGGCCGAAGAAACGCCGCCACCGAAGAAGGAGCCAGCCACCACGCTGCCTGCCGCACTGGCAACGCAGACGCGCACGTCGTCGTGATGCTCGGCGTCTGCACTACGCTCTGGCATAGGGCCGACGGCCAGCTCCCGCCCCGTCGTGCAAGAGGACAGGGGCGACGGCGAGGGAGGTGGAGGGAGGGGAGGAGGGCCGGCGGCGACGAGATTTAGGGTTTCCTCCCCATCGCTGTGTAGGGGCGACGCGGGAGGAGGGGGGGGAGGGGTCGGGGATCTTTTATTTTGATAATCACCGAAGGATCAAGATCAGCATCCTGACTTTCGAGAAGGGAGAAGATCGATGCACTACTCAACAGCCTCTTGCTCCTCTCCATGAGATGTCATGTTTATGAATGTCTAGTTTTAGGCCAGATAGTTCCTCCAAAGTTCCTAAGGAGCTTCAGATTTTTTTGCTTTGTGTTGCATAAAAAAAGATCACATCATCGAAATATGTTCTGCCTGTGCTAGAGCAGAGCTGGATTGATTGGTTAATCTGTTGATTTGGATCATAGAAGTTAGGGTGACGCAAATCATAGACAGATAGAAAAGATGTATATCTGTTGATGGTATTCTTTCGTGCTAAATTTTGTTTCTTATTGCTAGCTTAAGAGTATCTAACTTGGAACATACGTACGACAGGATAGATGTCTCTTTCATTCAAAAGATGGCATCTCTTGGTGATCTGCACTCGAGTACGAGGGCTGTGAATAATCTGTTGAAGCACAAGTTGGCTGCCAATGCAGGCAATGATCATACGGAGCTGACAGTCTTTAAGCGAGTTGTGACAGCGCCAAGTGTGGTGATACGATGGGTTCTAGCGGTGGTTCACAGTGCAGTGCTGAACTCGTGTTCTCGCTGTCTCTTGTTTTTCTTTTTGTTTGGACTGTTCATCACCACTTCGATTTCGATAATGGGTCTAGTCAACTACAGCTACTATGGCGACACGGAAGAGAGCAGAGTAAACATGGATCCCGCGCATAGTATCCTCTATATCCTCTGTTTGGTCCAATGTGTGGTGTTCCTGTATCGAATCATCTTGATGCTTTCAGAGAAGAGGATAATGGAACAAGTGAGCCGAACATACGGCTTCCAAGATGGTAGTGATGCAGTTTCAGGCTACTTTGACGACATCATGAAGGGATACCCCAAGAAGACACATTCCGCCATGGAAAGAAACCTCGTCACATATGCTGTAGAACTCATGGAGTCCAAGTCATCTGGTAGCTTCCTTTCCGGGGCACTGATACTGGACAGACTACTCACCCGGCAACACAAGATCAAAGCTCATGATTTAATCAAACAAGAAGACAAGCAGCAGGGACAATTAAATTTATTGGAAAAGACTGGAGCTCCTTTGGTTCAGAAGGATGTGAAGAATAAAGAGGAGAATAACGAGGTGAGGAATAAGTGGGATGAAAGGAGGGAAGAGAGAAAGAAGAAGTGGGAACAAAAGATGGTGGAGAGGGAGAAGAAGAAGAGAGAGGAGAGGAAAAAGAAGAGGCATCAGCAAACAGAGGAGGAGATCATGGTGCAGCAGTGCAAGGTGATAAAGCGGCTGATCGGGTCTGCGTCCTCCGCCCACATTCTCCAGAAACTGCTTCACACACTAGACTCAAGACGCTCAAGTGACAAATTGATGAGGGAAGCTGCTGCGAGGATAGTGGAGCACGTTGCTGGCGTGATACGTTTGAACCAGTTCCGCGAGGGATCCAATGCATATCTTCACTCATCAACTACTTGAAGACTACCGTCGACTCCAGCCATATCAATCATCATCATCCTCAGTCAACACAAATGAAGACACTACAACTGCGACAAAAACAAACAATGGTCATGATCAGAAACAAGGCAGCAGCAACAACACTTCGCCATCCGAGTCAGAGTTGGATTACTCAGAGTCAGAATCAGACACAGACTCAGACTCAGACAGCGGGGTTGATCGGCCATCATCACCTACGACGCTCCATGGCTACAAAAAATTGGTGCTGACTGGTCTGCGTATCCTTTGGAGACTTGCAGGCAGTGAGGACAACTGCACAATCATAAGCAACACCGAACATCTTGTCTCCAAGATCATGGCGCCTATTAGCTACGACCTAGTGCACCTCACAGGTCATAGTGAATGGTCCACTCAGGTAGTAGAGAGATCATTGGGGGTGATGCTTCGGTTGATTGTGACTGCCAAGGGACACACTGGGGAAGACCTGCGTCAACAGATCTTAAGTGATGAAAGAGCAATTACCACCATGAAAAATTTTGTTGTCTGCGAAGAATGTAAAGGCAGGGAGCTGCAGATGAAGGCCATGCAGATCCTCACGCAGCTATGCATGGATGAAACTGTAAACAGAGGTAATCTAACTAAGATGCTCGTAAGCATCTTCGTTAATGGTGATAGCAGCAATGCCTCTATCAGAAAGACTGCAGGTAAAACACTGGTGGTGCTGTTTCTCAGCAGCAAAAGCGTCGCCACCCTCCTCCCCGAGGAGGAACATGAAGAGTTTGTTGGTGGTCTTGCTAAAATACTTTTACAAGTTGGAGACAACGACACATGCAGAAAAAATGCTGCAGAAATTCTGGAGCATCTATGTATTCAGTATGCTGAGGACGGTGAATATCTCAGCACACTCAAGAACACAATTACAGGTGTGATGCCAGAGGTATGCACGCACATAATCCTTTCTTTATTTATTTCTGTAATTTATATACAAGCAAGGTGAATATTCCTCTTACCTGTCATTCAATCATTTCCCTTTCACGACAATTGGCACATTTCCTTCTTTGCGTTTCTACGACTCTTTTTTTTTTTTTTTTTGCAACTGTGAAGTAGCCGCAACAACTCACCCTACATATGCTAACATGCATACTCTACTCTATTGTTATTAAACATTGCAGATACTCAGAGAAGTATGCCATGGGTCAACAGGAGAAGAAGAAAAGCCTGAGTATGCCACATCAGATACTGACGTCGAAAGCCAAAGCAAAACCAAGAAGAAGAAAAGGAACAAGAAGAAGAATGCTTCACCCTCTCCTAGGCAAAACAAACACCACAAGCTGCATGTTGCCCTGCTATCGCTCTGTGTGACGGCATGTGACAAATTACACCTTGATCTCGATGCAATTTCAATGGGAGAAGGTAGAGATCAAGCTACAGATCCAGGAGAATCTGTTACGTTCAGCCTTGCGATGAAAATGGTGCAGTTAAACAGGGATATCATAACCCCCGACAGCCTGACAGCAATGGAGCTTACCACTAGGATGGTGATAGCAGCAATGAAGAAACTCAGGGGCAACGGCGCTGGTGTCGACCGAGCTAATCTGGAGAGCCTCATGAACTCCCTGTCTAGTGTTTCAGAGACCATGCTGGATCTAGAGGGATGCATGGTTTTCGCTGCCGGGACGACTATGACGAAACCTGCCACTGTTGACACCCTCAGTTCCCTCGTGAGACAAGCACGGCAACTCCACGGCGAAATTAAGGATCAAAACTCGGAAATAGCGCCAGCTAGCTAGCTCTCTCAGGGCAAACAACCTAGATCATTTGCTATGGATTTGTGTCAGACGATTTCGCTTTGATATTTGGATTTGTGTATGTTCATTCACCTGTACTGTATTGTACTATTAAACTATATCGTACTACCATGTTTCCTGCGTGTCATGTGTGAGCGCATTAACATTTCATTTCTATGATTTTCAAGTGATGGAAATCACCCTCTCGATGTCTATCTGCTACATATATACTTGTCCCAAGGTTTGTGTGGCACAGTTGCGACATACCCGATGGAAATGTCTTAGATCAGATGATAGGGGCTGAGTTTATTATCTCTTCGAAAAAAACTTGGTGTCAAGATTTGAGTAGTACTGTGTGGTGAAGGAAGCAAATTAGACACGCAAATACAAGAAGTCAGTCCTGCAAAATACAGAGTTCCACCAGTAAGATCATCCACACGTGACAAATCCCGGGAGTAAATTTATGCACCAGGAACAGATTGCCAGAAGATGGCATCAAAGGCAGCTTTTTAACACAGAGCATGCATGATCAGGTGAAGTGGAATTGAGCAAGATTTTCACAACAAATGAACTCTAAAACCACTATAAATTCACAGCTCCAAACAATATATACTGACGTCGAGCTATTATTCCATTAAAATCACAAGTTTTAACTTCATGTCGTATAGAAAAGTTCAGTTATGTGCGTCGATACTTTTTCAATAAACACAACATCAAATTCTAAATTTATCTAGAACAGGATGCGTAAGCGTAACTACTCTGAAAATTTGGTACAGGTCTGGAGGATTTGGAACAGATCTGCTGGGCAGTATGGGCAGGGTTCGCTGCATAAGTGCCGGAAAGGAGGTCGCACCTGGGGACGAGGCGCCGCCGCCGCGAGAACGGGGCGCCGGAAGGAGAGCCGGCGGCGGTGTCGGAGTGGAGGCAGCGACCGCCGTGGGTGTACCTGGACGAAAAAGAAACACAGCAAGCACCGAACGAAACAGCAACAACCATACGCGAACCCCGGAAGTGGGTATTTCAAAATGGAATTGTCCATGTACTTTAGAGAACTAAATGCTCACGCATTGCCAAAAAAGGAAAAGGAAAAAAAATAAAAATAAGCATATAAATTGGTTAAAAATAAGACAATAAAGATGTAACAAAAATTTAAAAAAGGTAACGTAAATACAGGATAAGGAAATTTCGAAAAACGAACAATGAAGAAAAAAATAATTAGAAGATAAAAAAAATGTACTAGCCCAAGATCATTGACCCTTTAGGCCGAGGTAGAAAACCTGAGATCCCCATCTTAGTATGTAAATCTACATTTCTCGTCTCTATAATACATGGAACTTATACACAATAATATATCTTTTTCATTTCAAAGAGTGAAATGCGGGGAGCGGCATTTTGTTGATGCTTTGTTGGTGGAATTTTTTAGGGTGGAGGAAGAAGAAGATTCCAGAGTTCCGCCGCGCCCATATTTTCGTTTTGTCGGCTAAAAAACTGTTTTTGTGACATGTTGAACAAACTGTAGCGCTCACAGGGCCCATGGGTGAGCCCAGTGCTTCCCAGATCTGAATCAATTACCTCTTGTTAGTTTCTCAAAAAAAAAAATCTCTCTTCTTAACCTAACTGTTTCGAATATTTTTGAAACTTGCATTTTTATTTACGAGAGTAGAACTAGGAACTTTGAAGCCTATTCCCGAACTAAGTTTTCTTTGTCCTTAGACACATGTAGACATGTTTGGTTTCTTCAACCTCACGACATTGTAACGATTCCTCTCAACTTGTTTGAACAAAGAGTTGTTATACTCCTCATAAAAAAACTGTCTGTTTCAACCACAGAGCTCTCTCTCAACATAAAACAATGGAGAAGTAATCAATATCAATGCCTTCCAAGGCTTGAAGTACTGTCTTGTGATGTACTGAACGGTGGTTGAAACATTAAAAAAAGAGGGTACCTGTAGAACATACACAAAAGCAATTTATCTCCCTCCGTCCCATAATGTAAGACGTTTTTTGACACTAAAGTAGTGTCAAAAAACGTCCTATATTATGGGACAGAGGGAGTAAATGACTAAGCCTATCAAGGATATGCTAATCCAACATCACACAGAACAAGCTACATTCATATAACCCAAGTACCCTCCGTTTCGAAAATATATATATATATATATATAACCCAAGTACTCAGAACCTAGCATACTGGTTGAATTAACACAAAACATAACCGAATTTCTGAGACCCTAGACGTACTGCCTGCAAACCAAATTTGGTACAAAGCCAACCAAATCAGGCAGGAGATATTCAAGAGGTCCATCTCAAACACGAAACGTAATACAGTCACTCACCTTGAACTAACTGGATGGGAACGTTCTCTGATTCAGCGGCGTGGTTGCAGCTTCTCCTCTCCCTTCGATCCTGAAGCCTCAGAACTACTGGCTCTGCCTCAGCCAGTTGCTCCGACTCAGCTCCATGGACCGCAACGCTGCCCCACCGCAATTGCAAGAAAGCTCGATAATATGAAAGCAACAAATATGTGGGTATGATATCAGTATATCACAATGATTGTAAATGACACTCCCTCTGTTCATCAATATAGGACGTTTTAGACTGACCATATACAAGTATCTAAAACGTCTTATATCAACGAACAGAGGGAGTACTATGTAAACCACAACCACCGCTCCGTGTGCCGAATCAATCTAGTTCCCAGACTACTTTTTATGCTGTCCACCACTATTGCAAATTAAGCTTCTCACTGAAACCGAAAGCTTCTGCTCCGGTAATTTTCTGATCAGCTGGGAAATTATGCTCTGACTCCATATAGCACCGTATACTGTCTCACAGAAGGTGCATTAATTGTCCTTTTCAGGATCGATAGTTTCTCTTAAACTGTACCACCTTTTTACTGTATTTTCCTCATACAGATTTCCAGGAATTCGTCTCGAGCAACAGCCTCCTGTTCCCCCGGCCGAGTCTCTGCTTACTTCTGGCCGTAAACTGAATTTTAAATGCATCAAATGAACTGGGAACAATTTCAGACAGACAAGAATGGACAAGAACACGTAACAACAGAGCAGAAGCAGAGTGTACCTCTCAAAATTGCTTCTCCATCTGAGACCAGGAGGACCTATGATCTGTAAATTTGAACCATCAAGTTGAATCTCATGAATATATGTACCAAATCAAACAGAATATTTACTGTTTCCATCTTAGGTAAACTGATGATACCATCTCCGACAGAAAGTGGTTGCAGCAGACCAGATTAAAGGAATGAATCATAGTGCTAGTTTCTAACATCTCTTTTTACTAGGAGCAAACCAGGAAGAGACATAGTATCATGATAATGTACTGAAATACTGAAATGGGTTCAAGACTGAAGTACTGAAATGGGGAACTATATGTGCATAAATACCAATAAATAATTTGCACGATAGTAAAAACACACATATTTGTATTACAGGTAGCTTTACAAAAGAAAATGAAATTCAGATCAGCTTGCTGGTCACCTTGTCTATATACTTTTTAAGATGATAATGTGGTTATCTTGTCAACAAAATTACTGAACAAATGATTTTGAAACAATTTGTACAGATCGAATCCATTATCAGTTTTATCATAAACAGGATCAATTAACGGCGCTATCTGTCTTTTTCCCCAAACTGCACTATCAATCTATAGTTATATGCACATGTGTAACTAGTTCAGTTCAGTTCAGCGGCTCTGTCTGTTTCCATCTTCAGAATGACGCAAGATGCTTGAGCCAACCAATTTCTGTGGGCCTGCTTTGACCTTCCCCTGTTCTACCTTTGGCTTCAGATCTTTGAAAAACCAAGGGTGCAGGAAGGCTGGCACTGACAATCAAGCCTAATTAGAATCTCAAATCCAACAAGAACATTAAAAAAAAAGCACATGCATATTCAGAAAGTGAACCAAATTGGTAACAAAAACACAAAAATAATACAACAAAGTAGCACTACGCAAGATACACATAAGCTATTTATCACAATTTAATATTAAATGGCTAAGCCTATCAAGTATATTATTTATTCCAGAGTTGCGCTACCACTCCTATCAAAAGGGAAACAAATGAACTACCATACAGAACTTGATGAATCAGAGCATCATCACACGTATTTGAATGTAAAACAATACAATTAGCTGGTAAGAAAATGGCCTAATTTTAATCCTCCTCACTGAAACAGAGAGATGGCAGAGTACATACATACTACTCCCTCACTGAAAATACTTGTCGTGGATTTGAACTAAAACCACGACAAGTATTTTGGAACGGAGGGAGTATGAAACATCAAACAAACTCAATCATTTTAGTTCCTGGCAGCAAGGGATTGCTGTGTTTCAGGAGTTATTACAGAAACAACAAACAATGAATGATAAGATGCAGTTGCAAAGAAATAAAGAGCTGTTGATACCATCACAGTACCATAGGACTCATTACAAATAATTAGAAGCGTGCACACTTACAATGTATAAGAAATTAATATGAGTTTTAATTACCAAAGGGCGTCGCCGCTATTTTTGCCAACCAGGCTAAGCCCGTTTTCATTAATTGATCAACATAACCAGTTCATTACAAATTTACAATACAACAGTAGAGGGAATGGAAATGAAGATAGCCAAGTTTGGGCACTAATAGGAAACCCGCTGCTGAGTGCTGCTCTCGAGCACCCACTACGGGGCAAAAACCTATTAGCACTACCCAAAAGAGTCTAGAGCGGCATGACAGAAAAATTAAGGATTACAACAAATTACAGACCTCCAGCAGCAGCAGACAACGGGAGGACACGAAAAGAGCATCACTAGGCACGGAGCTCTAGAACATGCTTCATCCTGTCATGCATCTCCTTCTGATCCCAGTCATCCTTGAAGCCCTTGTGCAGGTGCAACATCCAGAGCTTCTTGAGAGATCCAAGGGCTTCGATGCCACGAGGGACCATACTCAGCTCCGAGAGTGACACGATGTAGATCCCATCAATGCATGGAATGGCGCCCTCTTTAATCTCCAGTTGCTTGACATCAGGCATGTTCTTCAAGACGAGCGTCTTCAGCTCAGAGAAGCACCCAGCAGAAAGCACCAACGTACCTGCACTGCTCACCCTGTTAAGACTGAGATAAGTGAGAGCTGACAGATGAGATGACAACAGCTGCAGCGGGTCTTCTGTCCCAAGATTGCACCAGCTTAGAGCCAGATACTTGAGATTCTTGCCATGGTCCTTAAATATTGGGCACTTGAGTGTCCCAGCAGCCCAGCCGCCTCTGATGATCAGTCTATGGAGCTTTTCAGACATTGGCTTGAGTGCCTGGAAAGAAAGTGTCTCCTTCTCATCACATGCACAGAGAAGTAAGCTGGAAAGTAGGGGCATATCTGAGAGGGTCTTGAAAAGGTCATCACAGTTAGATGCATTGATGTCATCAATCCAAACAGTCTGCAACTTACTCATTTTCTTCAGCTCTAGCGACAAGTCTTTGCTGGCATGGGCGGTCTCGAGAGTTTGCAGTTCTTTAAAGTTGGAAATCATTTTCGGTGCTTCCACTCCGACAAAGTACCTGAACTGCGCCTGCTTCTCATCAGCAAACCTGTCAGCTAAAAGGTGTTGTAGCTTGGCAACCTTCACAATTCCAGGTGGTAGCTTTTCTATTCTTGTTTGCTTGACGTCCAATGTCTCCAGGTTTGAGAGTTTTTCAATAGTGTCTGGCAGTGACTGAACATTTGTGCGCCTTAAGCCAATGTAGCGGAGATTGAACAGATTCCCAATGGATACTGGCAGTTGGTTGATTGCAGAGTCTTGAAGCTCGAGAACAGTAAGGTAGCTGGATCCAGACAAAACTGAGGAAATCATGTTGGTGGAGGATGAAGTTGCAACATACGGATGTACGTAGACATGTTTTAGAGTGTAGATTCACTCATTTTGCTCCGTATGTAGTCACTTGCTGAAATCTCTAGAAAGACAATTATTTAGGAACGGAGGGAGTATATCACAACTGCAATATACAGGAGTTGTCTCATTTACCGAAAAAGGTTTTCGCCCCGCTTTATAAATAAAGCAAACCTCACTACTCATCATGAGTTTATGATCTAAATCTTTATACAATTAACTATTCTTTCATTACTAGATGGAGCATGCGGTGTTGCAGACAACCATGATACGTACTAGATTGTGCGAGATCTCTCTCCATGAGATTACAGGATATAACCACTAAAGGAAGACCCCAAAATTCCCCATTTAGAGAATACGTAGTATCACAATGGTACTTGAGAAATTAAAAAATTAAATCTAAGCTAGACCCCGATCGCGGTTCACACCCCTGTCCATGGCCAGTTTTTTGGTGATATTCCAATCCTTGGGGTATATAAAACCCAAATGATAAGTGCCACATGTGCGGCACGAAGTAATACCGCCTTAACGTTTTTATAACTAAAACTGCCATCCGGAAAAGAAAAACCCAAAAAAAAAACTGAAGCTTTCCATCCAAACAGAAAGAAACCATGCTTCGCAACTAAAGTTACCATCCTCAAGTAACTAAAGTTGCCATCAAAAAAAGTCAGGGCTGAATTGGTTCGTGCCACATCACACAGTGATGCAAAAAGAGAAGAATAAAGTGGCCGCCTTACACCTCTACAGGTCATAGCAAATCCACTCAATAACACACACACACACACACACATGAGTGAAAAAACATCATCTACATTAGTCACTAGTGCTTGGCACGGATTGGTGGAGAACGTATCCTCTGACGGTTTTACCACCAGCCAGTAGATGGTTGATGGACCCAAATCAGCGTGCAAGACTGCGGCAACAACAACATATACAGTACCCGCAAAAAAAAACATATACGGGGAGGAGTTGATGGAAGCTTACGACGCAATCTGCTCTGCAGTTCCCAACCGAGCTCCGTCGGAGTCCTTGCCTCCCGGCCGTCGATCGAGCCGCCGGCCACCCTCTGCTTCAGCTGCAGTCGCCGCCGCCAGACCGCCGCCGGTCTGGTCGCCTGGGCGGCAGGGAGTGGGGGCCAGGGGGGGAGAAGGCAGGACTGCACGAGGCAGAGGAACGGCGAGCGGGGGAGGGGTGGAGGGGTGGAGGTGGATCCATGGCCGGAGCGGAGCTTTGTAGATTTGGGGATGGTTTCTTGGTTGGAGTGACCGACGGCGACGGAGCAGTGGCTTGACCTGAGCCGGGTCGTCGGGGGTGACGACCTGCGGCCCGGTCCAACGCGCGGAGCAGACGCGGCTTCCCTCTTGTTTGTTTTCTTGTGAGATAAATAAATACACTCATAGTCACTATAGTTGCGACCGAAGCACGATACGGTCAAATCCCTCCTTCCCGTCAAATCCCTTCCGTCGCTCTGCCTACGCCCCGCCGCTCTGCTCCGCCACACCTCGCCGCCGCCGTCGAGGAGGGCAGTTCCTTGCCCTCTGGTGGTCATGTCTGCCGCGAGCTCCTCCTCCTCTGCTGTTCGCCGCCGTGCACTGGCGCTGCCGCTGGACCGCTGCCCGACTTGCAAGGAGAAGGTGCGCATGTACATCTCCACCACAGAGAAGCACGACGGATGGGTGTTTTACAAGTGTCAGAAGCATGGGGTAAGTTATACTTACTGTTCGATTTACATTCTTGATGTGATTTGACTTATGTTCTGGATCCAAAGATAAATGATTTTTTTTCACCCAATTCGTCTCTGGTTTGGATAGGTCACTTGTGATTTCTAGAGGTGGGAGTTGGAGTATGTTGAGCACCTAGTTGAGAAGTAGTATCTCACTGGCGATGCGGCAGTGGATGCTATTGGTGCGGCGGAGGAACGCGGGGAGGAACTTCTAAAAGCACAAGAACTGTTCTATATGAATGGATCTGTCAGCAATGTGAAGAAGGTTTTGAAGAAGAATGACAGTGCCAATCTGATCACCAGGCAGGAAGCTGTTGCACTGATGATGCTTGGGAGAGAGCTGGTGATGCTCATGAAGATGCTGGTTGGTGTTCTCGTAGTGCTGGGTCTTGCAGGAATGGTGGTGATCATGCTGAAAAAGTGAAGATGATGATGTTCGGGTGTTGCTAGGTCTATGCTGTTAGTTAAACCCTGGTGGTGTTGAGCCCTGGTTATCATGTTGAAGTTGTGTCTTGTAATGGTGGTGTTGAACCCTGGTGTTAGTTATTTTGTGTCCTGTCTTGTAATGGTTGTGGTGAATCCTGGTGAACCCTAATGCAATGTTGGTGCTTCAACTCTTTTGTTTCACCTGCACCGTCGATGATCGTCGGGGGCGGCGGCGGCGCCTATGCAGCAGCCGCTCCCCTGTTTCTAATCGAAGACGAAGAGGCGACATGACTGGAGGAGGGATGAATGGGCCAGGGGGCTATGCAAAAGAGCGACGGCGACGCCTCCACGGTTCACCACCTGGCCTGGACGACCGGTCAACACGTGGTCAACAGCGCTGTACCCACCGTATACGTGCTACAGTGACCGTATTTTCACGTCACGCCGTATTGAGTGACCGTATCGAGCGTATTCCTAAGTTCAGTGATCGTATCGTGCTTCGGTCGCAACTATAGTGACCATGAGTGTATTTATCTCTTTTCTTGTGCTCTCCTTTTCCCCTTCAGTTTCAATTTTTATGGTTTAGTTTTCTTTCGCTTTTTTTATATACAAAAAACGTGTGAGCACTTTTATAAAATGCATGCAAACATTTTTACAGCTTGCAAGCAGACATTTTATAACGGAAATCCTATCTGGCGACCGGGAGAGGGGTGGCAAACGAACCACTTTTAATAAACGATCTACTGATAGAATGCTAAGGCCGGGGGTAATACCCTCCTTTCCTGAAAAGCTACACTGGTATTTGAAATGGAGAAAAGACTAAGTACACACTTTTTATGAACAAAGACATCCAAAGGGCATTTTAAATCTAATACTCCCTTAAAACTAACATAAGATGTTTTTGCGGTTCAATTATCAAGGAAAATGGCCAGTGCAGTTTTAAGACAACTGGACGCAGAACAAGCAGTACAAAATTTCTTCTGTTCATTGTCTAAATTACTAGAAAAGAAAGAAGATTCTAGCAGCACCCGTACCATATGCATGCATTTGCACCATGTCCAGATCAACAAGACGTTGACACTTGACAGCCCATATATATGAAAAGAAAAAAATCTCAAAGCGTGTTCCGTTGCTCCTGTCCCTCTGCTTCTTCCTCTCTTCTTCAATCTTGAGAAATTAACTGATTATTATCAGCTGTCAACATGCCTTGCATTGTATCTGCCCCAAGGATCTGCAGCAGCGCAGCGATGCCAGGAATCAAGAGTCCAGGATGTGAGTGAACTTCCGGGATTCAGACTAGCGATAGCGCTGGTACATCCTCCGCAGGTCTCGGCAGTGTATGCACGTCCATGGGGTCAGTGGAGGATCGAGGCAGTACGAGTGTACCCACTGCGATCGGCAGACGTGGCAGCTCAGTATAAGCTCTTCAGGCTCACGGCTGTGGCACATGTAGCAGGCCCCTTGGGCAGCAGACTGCACGTTCAGTTCGACCGACAGGTGAGCATCGTAATAAAAACACAAGTACATCAAGTCAAGCAGAAGCGGATTTTGCACAACGGAACCAGATTTCACTCACCGATGATGATCCAGGAAAGTCGCCGTGGCCTTCGTCAGTAAACATGAAGATGCTGGTTGAAGCTCCACAGGGAACGGGGGTCTGCGAGTATATCTTCTGATCTGAGGTGCCGGCCTCGTCCACCTTGCTGATCCAGGAGAAACTGGCTTTGCAGAGTGGGCACGTCGAGACCTTTCCCCTGGAAGACTGAAACACACAGCATGCACGTGTGTAAGCAGCAGCTACTACAAGAAATAATTTCGGATCGAAAATTAGTTACAAACAGAAGAGGCTAACTAGAAGCATAGGTTTTTCGCTGACATTGAGTAATTTGTTTTGCTCAAGGCCTGCCTGCTGAGAGCTATCGGGAATGGTGACTGTATGTTCAATTTCTCATCTTATGTAAACTGGAAACATGTATTTCAATCAGGATCAAGTGCTGCACCGCAGCCCTGAATCCATGCTACCATACAAGCATTAAGGGCATATTTCGTGTATTGTACAGTAGAGCAACATATATATCTAAAAGATGTGCACATTGTGCAAAAGAAAACACAGTATAAGCAGATTCTAAGGAATGAATTTAACTAAAGGAATTTATTTATGTTGACGCAACATACCAGACAATCCGCCCATCCTTGAATGCATGAATAACAGAACCGATGTCCACATGGTAAGATGCCCCTCGAGGAAGAAAAATCAGTCCAGCAAATGACACATGAAAGTTCTGCTTGTCTTTGCAGGCTCGATGATTCTTCCATGGTGGGCTTCCCATCATCTCCCTTGTCATCATCAGCTGTGATGCCAAGGTCGCTTTGATTTATTTTCTCTTGAGTACACAAAAGAGGTTCATGCCCCAACAAATCACCTGGTTGCGAGCTTCTTGACCTCTCACCCAAATCAATAGTATGTTGCTCGTCACTCTTTTCCGATTCGTAATCATGCATACTAGTTTCACAATGATCGTATATGCTTTCCAAGGTAGATTGCCGAAATGATGGTGCATTTGTGCTCCTCATTTTTCTCCGGGCTTCTGTAGTCGAAGTATCAAACATTTGTCGTTCCTCAAAACTATCTGACAAACTATCATCAGATAATTCCATAAGAGAGCGTGCATGCTTGCTTCGTGATCCCTTTCCCATAGGATCATTTCTTTCGCCCATCTGACCAACAACATCATTACGCAAGAGACCTGACAAGTTTCCCTTTTGCTTCGATGTGCTCCGAGATGAAGTATAACTTGACGTGTGAAGGCCTTCTCTTATCTGTATTTTCATTAGATATATGTGTAAGTTTACAACTGAGAATAAAACAGTTAGCGCAAGGGACAACGAAACAAGCTGAAACACAAAGTCAACTGCTCATCTTATCCATTCATCAAAGACTACATCAGAATTTTCTCATCTTGGGAATGTAAATGTAACTCATAGAATATTCGAGGTCATCTACATAGCAATAACACTTCATACAGGTGCCCTTTTCAGTTTCGAGCATTAAGCTAGACAAAATGAAGACCTTATGACAGCACAAAATGAAATCAAAAGTTATAGGTGCCCTTTCCAGTTTCGAGCATCTTCATAAAAATATTGGTAGGTTTCCTAAACAGAATGAAGACCTTATGACAGCACAAAACGAAATCATAAGTTTGTCAGGCTAAAGCTAGACAAATGAATTTATTCAAAATGGTTCCAATGGAGTACGATTTGCAAATTACCATCAAACTTGAAGCATTGTCTCGCAGATGTAGGATATCTTTATCAGCTGACTTCTGCTCACGCTTTAAACGCTTTTTTCCTCCTTTAACATCTCCTGAACGAATCTTCTTCGAATCCCCGGCAACGACTAAATTCTGAAGGCAACAGGGCAACCAAGCTCCATCAGGTAATTTACAGCATAACATGTCAGGAATAATGACACTTCTGAAAAAAATATCGCATTCTTCTAAGACCGACAACTATTTGGGGCAACGAAGAGAAACCACAATGGGATGAATCACAGCACAATACTTATAAAATATATAAAAGAGTGAAATACACACAAAAAAAATTAGGCCACCTGTGAGAAACATCTACTTTAGCAACTCAAATTAACAGCTTCAATACAGAAAAGAAAAAAGGGTAATTTGAGCACTACACATGCAGTTAAAATATCATATTCTAATACAAAAAAAAACCACATCAGGTTCAAGCCTTAACTTACTTGCAGGACATACATAGTGTATTTTACTAAAACGTCAGGACTAATCACTTAATTATTTATTTGTTTCGTCAATCATACAGTTATAGAAAGCAAGAACACTGTTTTACTATATAGAGCATCCCTGTTGCATGATCTGTCATCACACAGCACATCTCTTACAGAAAAGAGTAGCTTTTACTTAAGGAAATGGATCTAAACAGTGTTGTATTTGTTATCTGAAATGAATGGAAAAAAATGAACGGGTGAAATGTAAAACCTGAAGACCAAATGGAGAATTAAGGGATTGGATTCACAAACTAAATCAATTGGAAATAATAGCTCTTACTTCTTTTAATAGGGATGATTCCACCCAGTCCTGATGCTCAAAATCAGAATCAGAATCATCAATCTTGAGCACATCCCTGGCGTATGAAGTACTGCATAAATTAGAAGGTAACTCTTTTAAGCATGGATCCTCCCTGAAACTTGAAGCATTGTCTCGCGGACGTAGGATATCTTTATCAGTTGACTTCCGCTCACGCTTTAAATGCTTTTTTCCTCCTTTAACATCGCCTGAACGAATCTTCTTTGAACTCCCAGCAACAACTAAATTCTGAAGGCAACAGGGACGCTCCATCAGGGAAATTTACAGCATAACATGTCATGAATAATGACATTTCAGAAAAAATATTGTATTTTTCTAAGACCATCAACCATTTGGGCCAATGGAGGGAAACCACAATGTGATGAATAACAGCACAGTACTTACACGATATATAATAGAGTGAAATAAACAAAAATTTGGGCTGCTTCTGAGAAACATCAACTTTACCAACTCAAATTAACAGCTTAAATGAAAACGATACAGAAAAGAAAAAGGTACTGAAATTTGAATACAACACATGCAGATAAAATATCGGATTCTAATACAAAAAATTCACATCACATTCAGGCCTTATAACTTACTTACAGGACATACATGCTGCATCTACTAAAACGTCAGAACCAATCACTTAATTACTAACTTATTTCTTCATTTATAAAGTTATGGGAAGCAAGGACACAATCTTACTATATAGAGCATGCCTGTCGCATGATCTTTAATCAGGTACCACACCGCAAATATCTTACAGAAAGTAATGGCTTTTACTGGAGGAGATGGATCTAAACACTGTTGTATTTGTTATCTGAAATGAATGGGAAAAATTGAACGGGTGAAATGTAAAACCTGAAGACTAAATGGAGAATCAAGAGATTGGACTCATAAACTAAATCAACTGGAAATTGAAAACAATGGCTCTTACTTCTTTTAATAGGGATGAACCCGACCATCCCTGATGCTCCCAATCAGAATCTGAATCATCAATCTTGACGACATCGCTGGCATATGAAGTGTTGCATAAATCAGAAGGTAACTCCTTCAGGCATGGATCCTCCCTGAACGCATTTCTCTTGGGCCGCTTGCCTGGCAAAGCAGACAGCTGTGGGACTGGCCCGGCTTCTTCACCACTGGACATCAAGCACAACAAGATTTTCTGAGGATTACATACATAGTAAAATGGTTGATAGTAAGAAAAGGCATTACGCTACTTTGGCTAGTTTATTACAAGGCATCAACTAAGGGACACATAAAGAATTGTAAGTATCTACATCAAAGACACAGCTAAAGATGTTAACGTGGACTTATAGCCAAAGCCAACGGGATCAGAAATGTTCACAACAATGCGCATCGTTTTGTCACCGCAAATTAAACTGCTGCTGCAAACATGCACATTGAAATCAGAAACAGGTTGTGAAAACAATTCTTAGTCCCAATTTTCTCATTTAACATTTACTCGTAAAATCATCCCTTACAACTAATTCATTCAGTTACACAACAGAAGCAATTAACCATGTACTACATGTATGATAGCACCGCAACAACAGCTAGGCTGAAGAGACCGGCTACCTTTCCATGGTGTAGGGGCCCTCGGGGAGGCGCCTCCCCTCCCTGAGGCAGTCCAGGAACCAGCGGTGGCTGACGATGCGCACCCGGAGCCTCCTGGCGATGTCGTACTTCTTCCCCTCGAGCCTCCAGCAAACCTAATCTCATTTGAACAAGGCAGTGCAAATCAGCGAGGGCCCGCGTAGCGGGAATCAAGAGTCTGAGAGGGAAACATTACCAGGTGGGTAATGGATCTGCTCATGGCGCCGACGTAGCTGGCGCCGGTCTCCGAGATGAGCTTCACGAGCCTGTGCCGCTCGTCGCCGTGGTAGCCGCTCACCGTCGCTATCACCCCGCCCATCCCCGCCGCCGGCATGGCTCCGCCGCGGGCGCGAGGCTCCCGGGACGAGGCGGAGGAGGCCAGCCCGGACGGCGGCGGCGGGACGGCTCGGGGAGGAGGTCGACGGCGCTGGGCTCCGGCGGAGACGGCGGGTAGGAGGTCGACGGCGGCGGCTAGGGTCGAGATGGGGAATGGGGAACGCCGAGCGGGATGGCAATCCTGACGTAAATTCCCACCAACTCCGCGGTTTTACTTTTGGAAACCAACAACTCGTCGGATTTGATTTGAGGCCCTCTCTGACAAGCGGGGCCACTAGTTAGCCCAGACAGCCCGCGGGGAAATGGACCAAGCCCAGTTGACTGTTTCTTTTTTTTTTCAAATGTTGTCACGGCCCGTTAATGAAAATTGTTGTGGTCTGCAAAATGTAAATTTGCTAATGTCACATGGCAAAATGTAAGGTGTATTTGCCCGTCATCTACTCCCTCCGTTCCTAAATATTTGTCTTTTTAGATATTTCAAATGGACTACCACATACAGATGTATATAGGCATATTTTAGAGTGTAGATTCACTCATTTTGCTCCATATGTAGTCACTTGTTGAAATCTCTAATAAGGCGTAAGGTGTAAATTCACTCATTTTAGACATATTTTGGAGTGTAGATTCACTCAGTTTGCCAATAATAGCGAATAAGGTGTATAATTGCCATGACGCATAGAAACCAATTGCCATGGCAAAAAAACACATATTAAAATATTCATGGAGACACTGAAAAACATAAATTGCCATGCGGACATATAAATTTTCATTTTTTTTTTTGACATTGTAAAATGGTATCACGGCAAAAATGCAAAACTTAGTTGCCATGGGAGAACAAAATAATCCTAGAGTATGCCATGTGGGCATTAAAAATATTTGTATACTTGCCATGTTTTTGGAAAATAAAATTCTAAATTTGCCATGTTCAAATATTTCACATAGTATGTACAAACAAAATTTCGTGCAAAATAGAATTTTTCATGCTATCTACAAATAAAATGCCAGAGTGCACATAGAAAAATTTCCGTGATTCTAAAAAATGGTAATAATGGCATAAATGAGTGTAAGTTTGTTGTGACAGCAAAAACAGTATGAAAATTGCCATGACGAATAGGAACCAACTACCATGGCAAAAGCACATCCTAATTCAGCACAAAGACATTCAAAAACATAAATTGTTGGGGGACACATCACAATTTGCAAGAAAAATTTGCGATGCTTAGGGAAAACATAATGTTCTCAATTTGTCGTGTGACCGTTATAGATGTATTTGAAAACATACGATGGTAAAACTTGTAGATGAAGTTTGTCGTGGCAAAAATATGGAAAATGTATGTAATGATCGAATTGCAATTTTGCCATAGCAAAAATGTATCTAATTGTCGTGGTGTGTTTAACAAATTTGCCATGGCATGTTCAAATAATTTGTTGCCATGATATACGAAAAACACATCGCCCAAATTTCCCATTATGTACAAATACACACTTTTCACCTCCATTTGTCATGCGATCAAGCCAACACCATTTTGCACAACATGCCATGTCGTATAGATCAAATTTCCAAAAAATATTTGCCAACTGACTACTACAAATTTCGTAATTTTTTCCATGCTGGGCGAGAGAAACTCTTTTATAAATTCGCCATGTGATTAGTAAATTATTGTTCTCTAAATTGACCATGCTATAGAGAACAAAAGTTTGCACAATTTTGCATGATGTTGTAAACAAATTTGCTGAACAAATCTACTAAACAAAAAAAATCCTAAAACTTGCAATGTGTCGCACTTAGTGGGACGGCAAAAAAATCCAATAGGATTCATCTTCTACAGCTTACACACATGTTCCAAAAAATCAACGCAGATAATTCAAATTTGAAGGTTGTTAATCGCTTTGCATGGCATCTCTATGTAAGATGGGCATAAAAATGTCCATTCAGTTAGTCATTTGGTTTATTATCTACTTACTTGAAAACGGGTAAGGATTAAGCTTGGAGATGCTGATACGTCTCAAGCGTATGTATTATTTTTAATTGTTTCATGTTGTTATATTATCATTTTAGAATACTTTTTATAACATTTTTTCTAATTCCTCATAATTCCCTTGTTAACCCTCCAGAAAAAGGAAAGCATCTCTCTACTGATCGTCTGTATCTCTTCCTGTAGCAAAAGAAGAAAACTATCTCTATATCGATTGCATGTATCTCTTACTTTCCTGGACTAACTGATTTATTTGTCACTACCAATAAATTATTACTAAGGGCAATTTCGTCGTAACACATCCATAATTATGTACCTTGTTCACCGTGCCGAAAATAATACATCTTCTTAGATAAAGGAACGGATGGAGTAACTATAGGAAGACAAAAAGCCGAAGAGACTTCGGTTGGGAGTGTTTTTTTCTTTTCTTTTCTTTTTTGCGGCTGAGTTGCCACGCCACGGATGGCAACCGCGTCCGCCGACGCGGCCACGAATGGGCTGCTCAGGAAGCGCTCGACACGACGACTGCCCTTGTATTCCCGTATGAATTGGATACAGGTCGACTGTGATGTGCTCTTGGCCGTTCGTTATCTTTTTTTTTTGAAACCGCCATCAAGGCATCTTATTACTGATTAAGCGGTATAAATTCTGATTGCACTTGGGCAATCAAGAACGCAGGGATTACATCAAATGAGGAGCTGCAGCACTCCATATTAAGTGCTTCCTTCGCACACAGATGAGCCGCAAAGTTCGCACTACGATTAGAGAATACTAAAGAAAATCCCTGAAAGTTTGAGAGATACATCTTCATCTCTCTGAAGATATGTCCGGCCTCGGATCGGTCTTGCCCCGCCTCCCATGCCGTAGCAATCATTTGGCCGTTCGTTATCCTTCTTGCTTAATACTACCGGAGAACTCATCGTCGTGTTTGTGTGTGGGGACTATGGAGACAGCTTAATCTTGTTGATACATTTCTACTATGTGGGGCATGATATCATTCTAGTAGATCCGCATATAGTAGTATAATTGCAGGACAACTACAAAATAGAAAAAGGAAGAAAGTATCCACAGAGAGGTAGATTTTGTAGGTTGGGTTGGAGCTCATCATCAATGGTGACCCTGGAGATACTTCGGTCGTTCATGCTATGGAGGTTGTTTAGTTTGCCGGTCTTCATCGCTGTGCCATCGATCTTTTTGGAGGAAAGGCGGGCATTCTTCTTCCGCCCGGTCCAAGAGCCAAAGGGGAGCCACTGAAGCTTCTACTCGGAGTCTGACACCAACATGACAGAACCATAATGACAAGAGAACCTTGGCTTTTGCACAAAGGATCCGCAACCAAGCAGTAAAATTACAATACAGTTCAGACCAAATGATCCCCTGAGCTTGAAGCCAATGTCTGTCACCTGCCCCTGCCAGCACCACAACAACCGCCGAATGAAAATGACAAATATCACCTCTTCGCCCGAACTCGACGTGGCTCCATCACTGACCTGGAACTTTTGGGACCTCCAGAGTAGCTCACCAAACGCAAATTCTCATTGTTCTCGAAAGAATTTGACCGGGAAACACACCCGACATGCCATTGAACTCTAGATGTGGCACCCCTGCGCGACGACATCGGAGTGGAAACTAGATCCGCTAGCCGCCAACCATGAACCCAACACATGATCCATCGTATTCCGGCTGCCACCTACACAGATCACCATCCGCATCCTCTTGTGAACTAACTCTCGAGCTCCGCACTGGCGGCAGAGCAAAACCCGTCGCAACAGGGGAGCTCGAGGACACAAGTCCACCATAGGGATGTCACCACCACACCATCCCTACTTTAACAAACCACCACCGAGACCCATCACCGACCAGAGAGCAGAACACCACATTGAAGGAAGATCTGGACTACTTTTATTCACGGCTACCATAGCCGTCGCCGGAGCCAAGACGTTGAGTGGCCGGAAACCTAAGCCAGTATGGCTATAACCCTATAGGTAGACAGACCCGCATGACCGCCTCACCACAGCCGATCGAGAGGTTTCTAACAAAGGACAGCCGCCGAAGGTCGGCGCAGAAAGGCTGGTCGCACAGTGGGCGTAACCATTTAGCAACCATCCACTTCCTTGCGCCATCATCATATCTGGGTTCTAGTTTGTCAAGTAATGCTACACCAATGTAAACTTACGTACAATTTTTACATAACATGCAACATGAAGGTTTGGGAATGGATGGAAGGGGGTGGGAGGGGCCCACATCGGTGAAAATCGGGGAGGGAGGGGGGGGGGGGTAAGGAGACCGTTTTGCGGAAGGGGCAGAGAAGACCGTTTTGGCCCATCTAAGTATTGCTCATACGTACGTAAGTGGGCTAAAAGCGAGCAGGCTTTTCAGCCTCGGACAAGCAAAACAAATCTGCACTTCGGGCCTCGCCCACCCGGAGGAGTTCCCCATCACTCCGACCACCACCATTTTTCTGTCAGCTCCTCTCCTCAGAGGCTCGTTCAGATCGCCGTGACTCAGCCGCCATGGGCGCCACAAAGCCTGCTCCCGCCGCGAGACTCCTGTGATCCCAATTAACCCCCGCCCCGCCCCGCGTCACGCCCCAACAGCCTCCAGCCCCCAGCCGCGGATCGCCGGGGACATGCCTCCCACGCCGCCGCCTGAGACGGACGCCGAGCCGGAGTTCGCCGAGATCGACCCCACCGGCCGCTACGGACGGGTAACGATCCGACCGCCGCCATTCACCCACCCTCTCCCCCTCCTCCCCCTCCACCTGAACGAACATCTGCTGATCCGGCGGCCGGCGGCGGCGTCCCCTGTTTCTTTGTTTTCTTTTGATGCAGTACACGGAGGTTCTCGGCAAGGGCGCGTTCAAGACGGTGTATCCTTTCCACGGCGAGCCATTGACTGCGCCGGTTCCCCTTCGATTCGTTTCCGGGGTCGTTTGGCTCCTCCTGATTGGTTAAAGATTCGGTTTTTACCCGGTCCACGCACCCTTCCGCTGCTTGAAACGGTGCCGTATGCCCTGCCATGCGCTGATTTCCGTTCAAGTTTTGCTATTTATGCCTGGTATTTCGGGGGGGTTTGAAAGCTATCCATCTCCTCGGTGGAAAGGGAAAACCCCCCATTGTTTCTTCTCCAGTTTAGCTGTCATTGACCTGCTGTGATTGCTGGGATTCTCTTTTTTTTATATAATTGAAGAATAATTGCCCGACCTCTGCAGGGCACACGACCCAGCTGTGGTTCCCGGATGCATTTGTCATCTGAAAGTTTCCATTTCCTGCTCTGCATTGGCCGGCATACAGTTAGTTGCTGTCCCTGTATGAACCATAGGGCGATCATACATGTCTAACTTTGACTGGATTCAACGAGCGAGCGGCGGGGAGATACGCAACTGTTTTTATTACCTTGCTGTGGTGTCACTTGTGGGGGTGGTCTGCTGACTCTATGTGCGGAGCTGCCACCACTCTTTGAGAAATCGAGATGCTCGAAAGTGAATCGTGCCGTTTTAGCGAACGTTTTTAGTTATGCTTGAATCCTGGATTCGATGCTAACTGTCAAGACATACCTTGTGTAACCGCATTTCAACATTGCATATTTCTACTCTTGTCAAGGATTATGTAGTCTTCAAGTTCCATGTTAGCAGTTCAACTGTTAATTTTGACTTGCGTGTCGTGTCCAGAGCATGGTAGCCCTGTTGAAATGTTTTATCCTAATCGTGCACCCCATTACGATTCGATATTTAATCATTCCACGCAGGCTTTCGCGATTTGAAACGGTACCATATGCCTTGCGACGCCTTGAATTCTGCTATCTATCTCCTCTGTGGAAACCACGTCCTTTCTTCTTCTTTGTGTGAGTTTAGCTGGCATTAACCTGCTGTGGTTACTCGCCTTTTTGTCATATTTCCGATTTGGTTGTGTCTAGGCTCGTTTGACTTGTCCTCGTTGGTTAAGATTCGATTTTTACGCAGTCCACGCAGGCTTTTTGCGATCTGCAACGGTCTCATATGCCTAGTGATGCATTGATTTCTGTTGTAGTTTTGCTATTTATTCCTGCTCTTTCGGTGGTGCTATTCCTCTGTGGAGAACCTGTCTTTTCTTTTTCGTTTGAATGGGATTTTAACTGCCATTCACCTGCTGTGATTCCCTTTTTTATTAAGGAAGAGTAATGTCCCAGCCTCTGCGCCGTGCGGTCTGCACACGACCCAGCTGCAATTTTTGGATGCATTTGTCATTTCAAAGTTTCTGTTTCCTGCTGCGCATTGGTTGGCATACACTTGCTGCCGGTCCTTCAGGAATGATATGTCAATTATATATGCCTAATTTTGACTGAATTCGAGCTTTCATTACTTGGCTGTGTTGTTGCTTGTGTGGAAGGTTTGATGAGTGTATATGCGTAGCTGTTGCCAGTCTTTGAGGAATTGGGATGCTCAAAAGTAAATAGTGCCATTTTGGTGCAAGTTTTCAGCTATACTTCAATCCTGTTTGCAATGGTAACTGTCGACATACTTGTATAACCAGATTTTTTTTAAATTGCATATTTCTGTTGTTGTCAAGGTTAAGTAGTTTTCATATGAGCAGTTCATTTGGTTGCGCATTGTGCGTTGCTCATGCAAAAGCAAGACAAGTATTTTAGATGTTTCAACTTGCACGCTATTTTCAGAACCAGAACATACTAGCCCCATTATAATGTTCTATCTTAATCATGTACCTTTGGCAACTTCTACTTTCTAATTTTATTACAGATCTTTCTATGGATTTGGAATCCTTAATTCAGATTCTGTCGATAGCTACAAGGCTTTTGATCAACTGGAAGGGCTAGAAGTTGCCTGGAACCAAATCAAAGTGGGTGATATATTACGGAACAATGATGATTTGGAGAGGCTGAGATCAGAAGTGCGGTTGCTTAAGACGCTCAAGCACAAGAACATAATCAAGTTCTACAATTCATGGCTCGACAAGAAAAACAACAACATAAACTTCATCACAGAAGTCTTCACATCAGGAACATTGCGCCAGTCCGTGCTCTCATGCTCCCTCTTGGCTGCAGCTTTTTAATAAAGTTGAACACGTGTAATTAGTTGCTGATGCCACCTTCTTTAACACTACTGTCATCATCTAGATATATATGTCATTTTTAGGACAAATAAAAAATTAGTCTATTACGTGTTCCCAAACACATATTTGATTCTAGCATGGCCGCGCCAATAAGGAAGCAGTATTCGCAGAAACTAAATCAACATGCCGGATATATCATATACCTTACGTCTTTCCATATGCCTAAGCTGTCACTGAATATTTTTCACACTGCCTTATCTTTTTAGGTACCGTATTAAGCACAAGAAGGTAGACATTAGAGCTTTGAAGAAATGGTCAAGGCAAATCTTGAGTGGTCTAGTGTACCTCCACGGCCATGATCCACCAATAATCCATAGAGACTTGAAATGCGATAACATATTTGTGAATGGAAACCAGGGTGAAGTAAAGATTGGAGACCTGGGATTAGCAACCATCCTAGACAATGCACGCTCAGCTCATAGCATCATTGGTAACCGATTCAGTTGCGTAAATCTATGTTGGTTCTTCTGAATTTGTAGTTGGGTTGTTTCTAATGTTCTCTCTGTCTTTTCATAGGCACACCGGAATTCATGGCGCCAGAACTCTATGATGAAGAATACAATGAGCTTGTAGACATTTATGCATTTGGGATGTGTTTACTGGAGCTTGTTACATTTGAGTACCCATATTGTGAATGCTCCAATGCAGCACAGATATACAAGAAAGTTTCCGATGTTAGTCTGCTTATGCTTTGTGTTATATTTCATTTTTCTTTTCCTGATAATTTTAGTTAATAAAGTGACATAAAAAGTACTGTTGCTACATGATGATTGCTGCTCGCACTGACCCATTTATCTAGATAGTTGCAAATTCATCATCTGGGCAATGCTAACATTCTTTCTATTTCAGCATACACATACCATCAAATGGCATATAACAATCATATTTTTCTAAGTGTTACAGTTATGTTTTTCTCTTATACTATTTTTTAAGATTGATTCTTTTATTCAGAAGCGTAAAAATAAAATGTTTGTAGGGTTGACAGTGTCTTGAAATGTTATGTTCGAAGATTATCGATTGTCTTCTAAATTATTGGTATAGCCGCACAAATTGTGTTGAATAATATAAAAACAGTAGAAACTCTTAAGAACAAGTATCATTTAATATGAGACATGTGGATCTTTAGTTGTGAAGTATTTTGACTGTAAATGTTAGGCCTCTTGTCTGTTTTTCCATTCCTCGGTGTTTGCATAGCATAGGATTGTAATCTATTCGTTGAACTACCAATACAGTTAAGCTTTTATACAATCTGTCAGATTAGATCCAACTAATGTTACAACTAAAAATATCCAACTTCCAAGGATAAGAGTACATAATAATTTATGTTTAAGGCACATTGGCAAGATGTAGATGCAGGAGTTTTGGAATGATAATTTGCTCTGCTCTACGATAACTTATAAGTGTTGGTTCATTATCTATGGTATGCACATATGTCCTAGCCTACTAGGCACTTCCTGGCTGTTTGTTACTGTGGAATATCTTATCAAATACGCTAGAGCCTAACTGCCTTAATCTCTTTATTCTTATATTACAGGGTGAAAGGCCCGGTTCACTGGCTAAGATTGAGGATCCTGAAGTTAAATTCTTTATAGAGAAATGCATAGCCCAAGCTTCCCAAAGGCTCTCAGCAGAAGAACTATTAGTGGATCCTTTTCTCCTAGATGTTGATGATGAAAGAATCTTCTATCCAGTGCAGTCAAATACGAATGCACCAGGTAAATGACTAAACTGAGACATATCTCAAACTACTGATGCATGATTTAGTAAAATTGCTATCTTCCCCATGTAACCTTACAATAAACATACCAGATGCTGGTGGCAGTTCGAACCCAAGTGCGAATTACAGAACAGCGTCATCTGTTGGCTCCCGGGGACGAACAGGTATAAGCTCAGTGACCTCACAGTGATGCGAACATACACTCATTGATGAGGTTTCCTCCTTTTCATATTTCAATTTCATGGTGGAATGCAGGTAGCACGGGGGGATCACATCCAAGTGATATACACAGCAATAGGGATCGACATGCTGCGACTAGTCGAATGATCACCGTTGAGAGTCAGCGGAAGGACCTAAATACAATATTTTTGAAACTGCGGATTGCCGATTCAACAGGTATTTATGGTGGGACCGATTATAATTGTCATTATATAGCTAGTTTGGTGCTTGCGCTTCATACATATTTTCAATTGCAATGTGCAGGTCATGCCCAAAACATCCATTTTCCGTTTGATATTGAAGCTGACACTTCGATTAGCGTTGCTACGGAGATGGTTGTACAGCTGGATCTCACGGACCAAGATGTCACTGCGATTGCAGAAATGATAGATTCTGAAATACAGGCACATATTCCTGAATGGGCGTTTGATGAATCAGTTGACAACCAAGGGGATGAAGGAGCTCGTTCCGAGACTGATAATTCAGAATCCGATAACGGTGAGACTTCTGAGCTTCGTAACGAGGTTGATGCAACAAACAATGGTTTTACACAGGAGCAGCTTCCTTCTGGCCGGAAATACTGGTCAGACTCACCCAGAAGAGATATTGAAATGCCTCACTCGGTGGAGGACCAACGGATCTATGATAATATGCCAAATGGGGCATTGAAAAGCAATAATGTAGAGGGTATTTGTGAGCGAATGTCATCATCGGTGGACTTGTCGAACCCGGATGTGGTGAACAGGAACTCGGGAGGAGCTTCCGCTGGCACTAGCTCTCGTTTATCCGATAGCGGTTATCTCAGAGCAGATCTTAATGAAAAGTTGGCAGATTTGTTAGCCAATCAGAAGGAGGAGCTCAGTGCGATGCGAAGAAAACACAAGGCTGACCTAGAGGTGATCTTGAACAGAGTGCCCGCACAGCATCGCGAGGAAACCTTGACCAGGTGCCGCTTGAAGGCAGATCAGAAGAGGTCATGACTCCTTTATGTACATCTCCGCCGCGTCTTGTTTTAGGCACCGGCAGCACCAAGGAGTTGCTTAGAATCATTGTTGTGCAAAATTGGCCTCGCCGTTTCCTCTTCCTTTTTTCAATGGAGAAGCTGCCGGAGGTGCTTGTGGATTACATTACATATGATACTCTTGCCAGTGCAAGTTGTCTGGAGGTTTTTGAAGTCAACGGAAGGTTTCTGCGCTAGGCGAGTCAAATCCGTGGATACCATCATGCCAAAGAAATTGTTCATAAGAAGTGCATACTTTTCTTTTATATTTCTCCCCTTTTTTGTGTTGTCAACTTTCTTGGCTACATGACGGTGTTTGAGCTGTTGCTCACCTGCATTCATCA
Source organism: Aegilops bicornis (assembly GCA_021605145.1). Lineage (NCBI taxonomy): Eukaryota > Viridiplantae > Streptophyta > Magnoliopsida > Poales > Poaceae > Aegilops > Aegilops bicornis. The sequence continues at coordinate 14,432,529 of CM038669.1, forward strand.
CAAACCGTAATGCTCAATTATTCCTCCCCATCATGCCTGGCTCACATGCTCTTCCAGAGCCTTAGAGCTGTACTATCTCTGTGTGTGTGTGTGTGTGTGTGTACATTTCATGTCACTCATCTCCATGACCATGAGATTTATCCATTTGTTAAGTGCAAGTGTGGCAAGGAGCATGGAGCTCACTCAGTCCCATCAGCAGATCTGGAGTGCCCAATGATGATTGATGCAGCAGTATCTCTATGTGCAGCAGCAGCAGCAGCAGCAGCAGCAAACACATGCTTCCAGTAGGTTCCATCACATGCCCCAGATCTCTGTGTCCCCTTCCTGCTTCCCTCCTTTTTCCCTCTCCCAAACTCCTCTCCTGCATCTGAGTCTGTGTGCTGGTGCTGGAAAACCTGAGGGCTGCACACAGAATTCGGATCTGTGTTACAGTGGGCAGTGGCATTGACCACCTTCCAATGTCACCCTGTCACCATATTCAGGGGATGCATGGATCCATGCAGAGCCATGATCACACCAACACCAGCAAGGTGATGTTTTTTGCTGGTCACTTTCAGAGGCAAAATGTTGGTCACTTTCAGTCAGAGGAAGGAAATGCAGCACTTGAGATGTTGAGATTGTTTTGTGGATCCAATGCATCAGGGCTAAGAAACAAGCCCCCCCCCCCAAGATGTCCAATGCTCACCACCCATCACTGCCCCATTTTCACACAGCAGCAGGAGAAACCCCCAAACCAGCAGCCAGAAGATACAAACAAGAGAGACAACACATCAGATTTGTCCCAAAGTACATGAAATGGTCCATGGATGCATGCATGCATGCATGAGTGTATCCTAGCCACAATTTTATTTTTTATTATTACTAGAACAATTCCCGTGCGTCGCAACGGGATATGAATATTCTAGTAGTGTGTTAGCTTGCGATTTACCTGTCAATAATACTGTGATTGCGTAAATAAATACTTATCAAATCCTGACCGTGAGTTGCCTTATATTTTGATTACAAGCTTGGTAAGTAAATTAGAATGGCATTAGTTTAGAAGGTAAGTAAATTAAGATGACTAATTATCATATACTCGTACATGGAAGGTTGGACGAAGGGGTGGGGAGAAGAAAGATGAGAATGGGAACCTTGCGTTCTTTTTAAGTAGTGAGATTAATATTTAAGCTTTATTTTTTGAGACGATATTATTACTATAAGCTGTATGTGCATGCATACACACACACACCAGTGTCCAGCCCATGAATTATTATTATTATTATTAGTATTATTATTATTAAGCTGTGTATGCATACACACACCAGTGTCCAGCCCATGGATTGAAATGAAATACTCTAAAATGGAATGGATTGGTAGTCCAGCCAGCCATGGATGCCAATTATGTATGTGTGGGTTCGTCTGTCTCCACTCTCCAGCCAGCTGAGCTGATCCCCCGGAGGACACGCACGCAGATTAGTCCCACCTCGCCCAGCCGAGAGCTCATCACCCACCTTATCACCCGCAACCACCACGGCGTCCTCCTCCTCCCCGGCGCTATATATCCCTCTCTCCCTCCTCCTGCGCCTCCTCTCCTCCGCTTCCTTTTCTTCCTCAGCTCCGGCAGCATCAGCGAGCGACGGAGCGAGCTCCGGCGGTAGCAGCAGTGTGCGTGCATGACGTGAGCGCTGCTGTAGTTTAGTTTACAGGGGTTTCTGCCGGCCATGCATGCGCAGAGGGTGAGCGGCGAGCAGGCGGGGCCGTGCGAGATCGCGGCGGACGACATGCCGGCGGCGAGGAACGGGCACTACAGGCCCGGGAAGGCCGTGACGGCGTCGGTGTACCGGGCCAAGGTGGCGGGCCACTCGCGGGTGGTGACGGTGTCGTGGTCGCGGGACCTGCTGTCGCACGCCTTCGCGGTGGCCATCTCGGGCGCCGACGGCGCGTCGGCGGAGTGCCGCGTCGACCTGCGGCCGTGGCAGTTCTGGCGGCGCGCGGGGTCCCGGCGCGTGGACCTGGGCGGCGCCACGGTGCGCGTGCTCTGGGACCTGCGCCGCGCGCGCTGGCACGGCGCCGGCGCCTGCGCGGGCCTCCCGGACCCGCGCGCCGGGTACTACGTCGCCGTCGAGGCCGGCGGCGAGGTGGCGCTGGTGCTCGGCGACCTCCGCAAGGCGGCGCTCCGGCGCGCGTCGCCCAGCGCCCCGCCCGCGCTCGCCGCCGTCCCCGTCGCGCGCCGGGAGCACGTGTTCGGCCGGCGGCGGTTCGCGGCCAAGGCGCGGTTCCACGACCAGGGCGCCGTCCACGACGTGGCCATCGACGTCGGCGGCGAGGACGACATGGAGATGGCCATCGCCATCGACGGCGAGGAGGCGGTCGCCGTCAAGCACCTGCAGTGGAAGTTCCGGGGCAACCAGTCGGTCACCTTCGGCCGGGCCAAGGTGGAGGTGTACTGGGACGTGCACGACTGGCTCTTCGCGGGCGCCGCCGGCGGCGCCCGCCCGGCGCTCTTCATCTTCCGGCCCATCGTGCTCTCCAGCGCGTCCGTGGGGGCCTCCACACCGCTGCTCGCCGGCGTCGACGGCGCCGCCGGCGCCACCGGGTTCTGTCTCTACCTCTACGCATGGAAGCTCGACTGATCGATCGACAATTTGTTCGATCCATCGTAGCCCATTGTCCATCCTCCTCCGGTCCTCCTCATCGTTCATAAAACAAAAATGTGAAACCAAGATGAGTGCAACGTAGTAACATTTTGCTCCGATTTTGTAATTTTTTTTCTCTCTGGCGAAAACGGCATAAGTGAATATAATTCTTTCAAAAACCACACAAACACAGTGGTTCAATTCATCCATTTCTCTTGAAATGTGCATTTGTTGAGCGCAAGCTCAGCGAGTGAGCTCACAATCTTGGCACTGTCCCATGCTACCATGTGGGTAATTAGTAAGTGTGACACTGTAATTAGTGGCTTGCTTAGTCAGGGATTAGGGAGACACTGTTGGGTGGAAGGCACATGGGGTGTGCATGGACTGACTCATCAGACTGACCGATCAAGAGAGAGAGAGAGAAAAATATTGCCACCGCAAAAGGTGACAGATTGGATCCACCACCTTAATCTGATCATGCTCATGGCCCCAGAGGAATTTTGATTAAGTTCATTGTTTTCTTGCCCAATTCACACCATCATTGATCTGGGGTATCCTATGGCTATGTGATGCCCTCTCACCTCTTTCTTCCCTTGACTTCTAAAAGCAAAAGTAGTAGTAGTGATAATAATGTTTAGTTATATATTTGTGCAAATGTGAGTAGTTTGGGAATGTTTAGAAAAAATGTAAGCTGGGGCAGCATGTAGACCGGCTTAAATATAGTTATTTGACACAAAAGTTTGTATGTTGGCTGATTTGTATTGAGCAACGTTTTTTTTTAACAATTTATATAACTTTTGTGTCACATAATCAACTTGCATTTTATTGGTGCCTAACTGATGATCAAATTTGAGTCTCAACATGTGCGGATGCCTTTCATGAAAAAGAAACGTTCAATTTACTCAACCAGGAGGTTTTCGCGGCGGCGAAAACAAACAATATATGAGTACTTAATGCACCGCAAGATTGTCATGAGAAATTTGCAAGGTTGTATCTTCTTATTTGTCCACACCCATCCATCTATATATTATCTCTATGTGTATGGATGTGTAGGTGAGATGCTAAAAGGCTGTAAGATTCCACCATGGGAAAACAATGGAGCAAAACGGAGGATGAATAAACAATTTTGGTCCATTTTGTTCCCTTGCTAGTAGGAGTAGCTTGCATCTGCTGGATAGCTGGTGCCAATCAATCAAAAGATTAGCTCCTCCGTTCAAAGAAAAGATTATATTCTGGTTGGTGCCATTTGTCTTCAAACTGTGTATTCAACAATAGCTATGAAGGTATGCATATATAAATCGCGCAATAATCATTAATAACACTGAAAACAAATAAATAAATAAAACGGGAGACCAAAATTCCAACCAAAATGATGCTTTGTCAAGATGGCGATGTTTTTCCACAGAATAATGCTATATGAGAGGTGGGCGAGGACAATTATTTTACATCGACACGAATCCCGAGGCGCAAAGTTCCAAAACATAAATAAGTTAGCGTATGACAGTTTACCTGTCGCTGGCCTCCCCCCACCCCATCGCCCCGGTCAAAATTGTTCCGTAGCTGGTACAATCTTGCTGATTAATCAATCAACACTTGATGTAGATTATTGACATGGCACTCCAGTGGGATCCTGTACATGTTCTTGATTCCTTATCACCAGTCATGCTTATACAGTGAACGAAGGCTTCTTAAGAGCATCTCCAACAGCCGCACAAAAATTCCGCGCCCAATAAACATTATAATACGCCATCAGAAGACTTTTTAAAGTCACGACCAACTTTGCTTTTAGAGGCTCAAAAACGCGCTACCAAAAAGCAGACAGAATTGTGAAGCTGCCACAAGAATCCGGTGCTTTAAATATATGCTACAAGGAGAAGGTTTTAGCACAAGAAAACTTTTTAGCGCTACAATATTGAGCTGTCCGCCCAAAAAAACAAACTTTTAACGCGCGGAGCTTTTTTTGGGCGCCTGTTGGAGATGCTCTAAGGGAAAGATGTTGAATGTCTGGCTTTTGCAAATTAATAAAGGCCCAAAACTCTAAACGGTTGGAAGATACAAGAATGCTCAATGAATAGCTTACAACACAACGAACACACGACAAGCACACAAGCTGAAAGGAAACTAAGCGTGACTTCAAAGATGGCATCGATCGCTCTCCGAGCTCGAACACCATAGCATAAGACGGAAACAACACCAAAGGAGCACTAACCACCTTGAGTACGATTCCGTCAACGCTTGCTTCAGGACATCGAGGAGACATCACGCCCGAAGAGGGACCCAGCCCCTTCGTCCTGGTTCAAAAGACGTTGCTCCGTCAGGCGAAGGAGGCTCTCACCCTAGAACTAGAAGAGGCAAGGGTCTCGAAGCCACTAAGGAAGAACAACCACACTCGACCTCCTCACCAAAGTAGGCACACTTCATCAGCTAGGCCGCTACCCCATGGACGACCAAGCCAAAAGAGGGTAAAATGCATTGAGAAGAAATTGACAAAGTTCTAGAAAGGTTGATCCGAAGCGACAATCATTGAGAGCGATTCCTGGTACCCGGATTGACCCAAATACTCAACACCTTTGTGGTGTTGCCATCGTCGGGAAGGGGATTCTTTTCCCCTCCCACCCATGATTGAGGATGCCGACCCACTAGCGAACGGGGGCTAGCACACAAACGAGCACCAAAAAGAAGATATAAGTATGGCATGCAGGGTTAGCAGACCTCGATACCAATGTTGCAACCTGAACCACTCTATTGTTGGATGACTTTCACAATAGTATTACGCACACTCAGCCACCTTTCCCCATACAACGTCTCCAGGGAGGACACAATGTCGAGTGCTACTATCGCTGAATCCAAAATGGATACTAGGTTCTTATCTTAGGGTTCGGGGCAGGGTGTGGGAGGAAGGCGGCACCCTCAAGTGTCACAACCACATGGTCCACCGGCGCGGGGATCTCTCATGTCCCCTATATCACACCGCCAAGCCCTGCCTTCATATGATCCGACAACCAAAGGTCACATGTGGTTATATTTGGTGGGGGATGGGCAAGAGGATGAAAAAGGGAACAAACCTTCAGATCCAACACTGAGGACCAATGATGTAACCCATAGACCACTAACCACTCCCCCTCCCCCGATGCCTTGCCGCCCGCACGACAGAGAATGCTAGCCGCACCCTTGGATGCCCTGCCACTGTATTCGGAGCGGATAGTAGGCCCTACTTAGGATTTGGGGAGAGGAAGGGTGTGACGTGGGGGTGGGAGGTGCGCAATACCCGCAAGCGTCACCACTATCGTGGCAAATCGGTGATCTTTTTGTGCCCCAATCTCACACCTTCACCTTCAGCAGATTCAGCGACAAAAGGTCACGGGTGGTTAGATCTGACGAGGTGGGCCCAAGGAGGAGAAAGGGCACAAACCTTAAGATCCGACACTTGGACCGATGAGGCAGCGCAGAGACCACTTACCTCTCCACACACGTTGGAGGACGCCGGCACATACACGCCGATACCTCTGCCGCTCAGACACCGCCACCTCTCTACCCTCGCGAGGCTGCCGCCTCGGCACCCAAAGACCCTTTGTTTGAGCAGTGGAGAAGCCTAAACCTCACCGCCACCCCGAGCGGCGGCTGCATGGGCTTTCTCGGTGGCTACCTCTGGCAACATGAGGGGAATGGGAGCAGAGAGAGGGGGTGGTGGCACGATGAAACCCACGTCGCCCTCGCGGTACGCAAGGGCCAAAGTGTTTGTTTGATCTCTATAGTGAATGAAACGATTCAATGTAATAGATCAATTGTACACTGCCGCAGTCAAATGTGGGATGTGTGCATCTTAGTTATGCAGACACCAAAGGTGAACGGGCCATCATGTTATCTAAAAGTGCTCCAAGGGAAAAAGGGTCGGAAGGTACTAATCAAATAAGCACCAGAGTCACAGCACAGACATGCGTGCATATGCATGCACTACTGATCCATCCAATACCTACGCAGTTTAGTTAACTTGATTGATGTGTGTGGACTAACCAGCCTAAGCTAAGTAGCTAACCTAGGCTCAAGGAGTGTGAATGAATGAACGAATGAGGTAGCTTAGTTTGTGGCGATAGATGGGTATGTCTTGTGCCCGGGATCAGCGGACAGGCCTAGAGGTCTACACCACAACAACCATACTTTTTCTTGCATGGCCATGTGCACCCACCCTGTTTTGCCGCCACAAATCACAAGGATATACATATATGTAGCCTTGTCCTCATCCTCTCATACTAGTGAGTACTGCTAGTACGACTGTTGACATGTACGTGTGTGTATTTCGTAGCCTGCTAGCTAGCTCCTAGTAGCTCACACGCCACTCTCGTCTTCACGCAACCATCCATCTATCTATCGTATGCATGCATGCAACTTTCCCGCAGACATATGTGCACTAGTTTAATTTATAGTAGTGGTACTCCACATATACGCCATGCCATTGCATGGTCATATATGTACATGAAGATGCCTATGATTATTATATATTTATGAGTGTACGTTTGCATGCCAAGGAAAATGGAGATAAAATAAACATGATGCGATGTGTGAGATTATATCATCTTCTTGATAACGGCGAAGGGAGAGGTACCCAAGGAGCACGTAGGTAGCTAGCTAGCTGTTTTCCACCGAATTAAAGGAAGGAAAATGGGGTGAGCATGCATGGGGTCGTGCTTTTCTTAGGAGGGAGGAGGGCTTAGTTTGGACCATTTGTCACTAGCACGTCGCCCCCTTCTTGCCTTTTTCTGCATTTCGGGCTCTTGCTTCTTTTGTGCAGAAAGCCAGAAAGTGCTGGTTTTCTTTGTGTGTGGTGATCTGTTTTTGTTGCCCAAAGAGATCTGATTCGGTCCAAAGCACGCAATCACTGTAGCCATCGCTCATTCGGTGTAGTGAGCTCCTAACTGGCAGCGCAAGCCTTCGAAGGTACTGAGATCCTGATTACCACCCCATTGATTTATTTTGAGGGAGCTCTGTGGTGTATACGGTCGACCACAAAAAGGCAAAAAAGAAAAAGAAAAACCAAGCGTAACTTATATGCTTAGTTTTTTTATGGTGAATCTAGCCCAGGGTTCAAATCATAGACTTGACACCGGTGCTCGTATTTTTCCAGATTTCTTTCAGGCTTTTTGCCGATGTTCGTTCAGTGGGAAGCGACGTTTTCGTCGACTATGAAGGCACCTGTTGTGACTGGATCAATCTCAAGATGTTGTGCAAGATCAGTATGTCAAAAACGCATTCACGGAAGTGAGTATATATGCATGCATGCGAGCAGTTCAATTTGTACCGTGTTAACATGAAGGCAAGATAAAAAAGGATAGTTGAAACAGGAATTCCCTATTCGCCACGGGCTGCGGCAAGATGTTGCTGTTTCGCACATGCGATCGAGCGATCGTTCATATTGGGCTGGTCCGTTCAAACGTTTTCAGCGTTCCCGGTCTTGGGAACCATCTAGAGGTTCCTATCCGGCTTTTACGATTTTGGAAAACTTCTAGAAGGTTCTTGAACCGGATTTTTTTTCCTGTTTCGTTCCTATTTTGATTTCCTTTTCTCTTGTTTACTTGGGTTCTTTCGTTATTTTTTCTTTTTTTCTTTCCTTTTCATTTTTCTTTCTCAAATTTATTTTTCCTTTTCCAAAAATGTTCCCATTCTACAAATTTTGTTAATTTTTACATAAAATGTACATGTTTCCCAATTTTGTTCATAAATTTTAAAAAATAATATCAAAATTTGTTTGTTTCGTTTCAGAAAAAGATTGGTAATTGAATAGGATTTCAACTTTTTAAATTTTGTTCACATTTCAACAAATATTTGTTTCAAAAAAAGTTCCCATATTTTAAAGTTTGTTCATAATTTAAAAAATGTTCGCATTTTTAAATTTTCTTCAAAAATTCGAAAATATTTAGGAATTTAAGAAAATGTTCATGTTCCCAATATTTTGGAAACCTTCTAGAGGTTCATATCAGGTTTTTACGGTTTTGGAAAACTTCTAGAAGGTTCCTAACCTGATTTTTTCAGTTCCGTTCCTTTTTCCCCTTTTCGCTCTTTTTTGTTTCTTTCCTTTTGCTTTCTTTTTCATTTTTCTTTCTCAAATTTAATTTTATTTTTCAAAAAATATTCACATTCTACAACTTTTTTTCATTTTTACATAAAATGTATACATGTTTTCCAATTTAGTTCATAAATTCAGAAATAAAATTCAAAATTTATTCACTTCATTTCAGAAAAAGTTTGGTAAATCAAAAATATTTCAGCTTTTTAAATTTTTTTTCACATACCAAAAAATATTTGTCTAAAAAGAAGTTCCCATATTTAAAAATTTCTTCACAAATTCAGAAAATGTTCACAGGTGTATTTTTTTCACAAATTCCAAAAAAATGGGAATTAAAAAAAGGTTCATGTTTCCAAATTTTGTTCACAAATTAATTTTCTTTTCTGAAATTTCAAAAATTCTTCCTCTTGCAAATTTCTGCGCCAGTTCAAAAAATATTTTCACATATTCATAAAAGTCCATCATTCAAAATTTGTTCACGAGTTCAATAAATGTTTGGATGTTTAATTGTTTTCACAGATTCTAGAATATTATGGAATTTTAAGGAAATGTTTCTTTTTTCCAAATTTGTTCATGTATTATAAAAATGCTACAGTTTTCAAAAGTTGTTTCAAGTGTTTTTTTTTTAAATCATGCTTTCCAAATTAGTTCCAAAATTCAAAAAATGCCAGGCTTTCGCAAAAAATAGTTTAATTTAAAAAATGTACCCTTTTCAATTGTTTTTCAATATTTACGAAAAGTAGTTCGTAATTTTAAAAATATTCTCATAACCATTTTTTTATCCTATTTGTTTTGAAGGTTTTTTGTGTTCCCAAATAATATTTGCGTTCCTAAAAGTTTATATCCTCTTTAAAAATTATGCTCAAAAATTTTAAACAAGTTTGAATCCGCCATAGATTATAGTGCATATATCCCGGGCTGCCATTATGCGCACTAAACCTCAGTTACTACAGGGGCTATGGACTCGCTTCCCTGGCGGGAGAACTTGAGTTTGATCCCTTGCCCACGACTTTCATTTTATGAACTTTGGCAAACTGATTTTATTTTTCGTCGTTGTCGGCCATTTCTTTAATACTCGCGCTGCAAATCTTTCATAGTAGCTCGCATGTCGCAGTTGCTTGCGGATTGTGTGCATCTATAGCAGGTCGCGGGTTTGATACCTATCGGTAGCACCCTCTTATATTGGCGATTTCTCATTCCGCGAAGGACAGCAAATTGGCGAGCTCAGGTGAGCCGTCTCCTGTGCGAAACCGCTACTCCTTGCCGCAATAAGCGGCATATAGGAGGTCCGGTTGAAACAGTCAGTTTTAAAAAGAGTTCATTGATTCAGATGTAGGAAGCACTGGGCATTTGGTCAGACTGGGCTCACCCATCGGCCTTGTGAGCGCTAGGGTTGAATTGGGCTCATTGGTGGGCCTTGTGAGTGCTAGGTGTTGAATTGGACACACTCATGGGCCATGTGAGCGCTAGGGTTTAATGGGCTAAATCATAGGCCATGTGAGCGCTAGGGTTTAATTGGGCTAAATCATGGACCTTGTGAGCGCTTGTGTTGGGAAAGAGGGCAGCACACCCATTTGCTCCCAGGCGCGGGACGGGGTTTCCCTGTTTTATTGTTTCCTTTTTTGTTTTATTTTCTGTGTTTTTTCTTGCTTCATTAAAAATTTTGGGATTTCAAAAAACATTTAGAATTTCAAAAAATCTTCACTAATGGAAAAAAAACTTTATGACTTTAGAAAATTTCATTTATTCAAAAACAAAATCTTTTCTACTTTTGCTTCTTTAAAAAAATTCAGGACCTGAAAAAAATTAGAATTTCAAAAAAATAAAGCTAATGCAAAAAATGTATAAAAATTCTAATTTTTTTTGAATTTTTATGAACAAGTTTTACCTTTTTATGTTTGACCAACAATTTGAAAATTAAATCATCATTTTTTGAATTTTGTGAACAATTTCTAAATTTGAGATCATTTTAAAAAAACTCATGAGTTTTTTTTTCAGTGAACAAATTTTGAATTTGATGATAAAATTGAATTCCAAAAGATATTCACCGAATGATTTCAGAAAATGTTGGTGAATTTGGAAAGGAAAAAAAAAGGAAAAGTGAAATGAAAAAAGAAAAGATAAACAAAAACCAAAAGAGAAAGTAAAAAAAGAGGAAAAACAAGATTTTTATATTTGAAATATCAGTATGGGAAGTTTCTAGAGCTTTCCCAAAAACGGAAATAGCTAGCTGGCCAGCCCAAACATACACAACGTGAAGCACGCGTGGGGAGGTTGCTCGCAGTCGCTCTACAACAACCCGTGTGCCAAATAGGATCCGCTGTTTTGAAGCTGACAAAAAGAAAAAGAAAGGTTTCATTCTGACGCAGCAGGACCCCTCAATCTTCTCCTTCCACCGCCCCACAAAAATCCACCATCCTAGCACCAACAAAAAACCCAAATCTCGCTCCTCGCATTTCACAGATATAAATCTAAAGATTTACTATATGTGTAGGTTCCATGTGTCATAAAGATGAGAACATATATTTACATGCTAAGACGGGGAGCTCAGATTTCTTGCCTTTCCACCTTAAGTGAGAGCAAAGGACCCTCAAAGGGTCAATGTTGTTGGGATAGTCTAATAATCATTTTTTTATTTTTTATTTTTTGCTTTCTTTTTCTCTATTTACTTTACGGTTTTTGAAAATTTTCTGCATTTTTATTGTCTTTTTAACCAATATATATATTATTAATAGATTTCCCCATTTCCCCCCTTTTCCGGCAATATCTATTTTTTTTTGAAGATGCACACACATTTCTCTGGGAGTCATGAACATTTTGTTCTCTGAAGTACATGAATAATTCCATTTGAAATATCTTTCGCAGGAACAAATTCCCTTCAAAGAAGTGAAAAATTCTTTTGATACCCAAGAACATTTATTTATTTATAAGTAGATGAACTTTTTCAATATGAATATTATCAAATAAATTGTTTTACTTGCGGCCATAAATAATTTTCTAATTTCTACGGTCACATTTTCAACGGTTGCATGATCATTCTACTTAATATACATGAACAAATATTTTGAGTTGTATAATAAATTTTAGTGCCGGATGTTTGTTCTTGCCACATGAAATAGGTTCATAAATATATTTTATTTATTAGAGTGATACATAAAAAGTATACCTAAAAAGACAGATATCCAGGAAAAAAAAGTGTGTTGATGCGCCATTTAGCTCCTTCTTTACGTGAGGCTTACATCTCGTTCGAGGCAGGAGGTGGAATCTTTTCGAGGAACTTGCTCTTATATATGTCTTCTCTCGCATTGCAAACCTCCTTTTGGAGGGACAATTACTGTAATCATCAGTCACCTAGAGAGTTCTAAACTGCATTTTTGGCCGTTGAATTGTTATTGTTTTTTCCCACAAAACAAGCAAGGAACTATCATCGGTTTACTAGACTAGAAGGAAAAAAACAATTTTCCACCTGTATTTGGTCGCATTCATGGCCTTGTGAGCAAAGGATTTTACTCAGGGCCCAAGCTTAGGCTCATGCTTCTTTCTCTTCTTCTTTCGGGGCTTCCCTCAATAAAAAAAGAAAAAAATAATTCTAACTTTTTCAAAAAAGAAAAAAATAGTACACCAACACCGGCTCACACAGATCGAAAAAAAGAAAAATAGATGGCGCACGTTGCGCCCATCGGCCAGGTACTTTCACGGCTGTCGCTGCCTCCACCCCGACACTGCCGCCGGCTATCCTACTCGCCAGGTGCGACCTCCTTTCCGGCACTTATGCTGTGAATTCTGCCCAGCAGATCTGATCCCAGTCCGGTAGATTTGTGCGTAGGCATGCCGTGTATTCTATGTGCGAATTAGATTCTACTAGCAAATATGCCAGTGCGTTGCATCGGGAGAAAAAAATCATCTCTCATACACACATTTGATGACATCAGAAATCCCTTAAATCTTTCACGATGCTGCACGGCAAACAACATGATAAGTGGTGTTGCACAAAAACATAAAGGTGGAATGATTTTTGAAGTGTACTCAACGTGTTTCCAATTTATTAAACACCAAAAATACCTACCTAGTTGTTGCTATTTGTTCATACTTTTGTTGTTGTTCCTCCATAGTGATGCCAACAAATATTGCATTATGATGAAAATAGAGACACAACCTGGACCCCGCTCCCTCTCCCGCTCTCGCTAGGGTTCCTCCCCTAGCGACCTACCGCCGCCGCCGGCCGCCGGTTGCTCGAGCCCGGCCCCGCCCCTCCCTCTTCCCTCCCGGATCCGCCCCTGCGCCGCCTCCCCGGGAGGTGGCCGGGCGGCGGGCGGCCTCCTCCTTCTAGGGCGACCCCCTCCCCCTTTCCCACCGCCGCCGCCGGCGGTCGCCACCGGCGCTGGCCCAGGTGGTGTCGGCGGTGGGAGGACTTCCAGTCCCCGCGCGTTCGTTTCTTCTTCCCGGGGCAGGAGACGACGGCGGTGCAGCTCAGTTTGGTGGCGGTCCGGCCCTGCGGTGGTGGTCGGCTGCGAGCGAGGTGGCGGTGCGACTCCTTGGCTACGAGACGGCTTGGTGGTGCGGGGTGGTCGGCTGCACGCCCCCGGCCTAGATGTGGGTCCTGCGGGGCCCATCTGGGTCCTAGCGGGCTGACCTCCGACGCGGCTTCGGTGTCTTCTGCGCGGTGGGGAGGAGGAGCAACTTGGACTGGGGGCGGTGATGCTGACGGCATGCCTGCTGCAGCGCGAAGGTGGGAGCTTCACGGGCCTATGAGGGCCCGGCCGGGCCTGTGGGCCCACGGGCCTGGTATGCTCCTGCTATTGCGTCCGGTCGGCTACCGTCATTGACGGTGGAGGTTGAGCCCTCCTGCATGCCGACGGTGTTGCTGCCTCTAGTCCCAGCTCCTGCTCTTCGGTGTGCAGACCTCTCTTCATGTTGTTGTGGTGAGACGGCGTGGAAGCCTCAAGACCATGTTGGTGCAGGATGGTGGTCGGTTTGGTGGCGGGCTCCGGAGCGTCCGAGGTGAACGTTGGGATCGGGAGAAATCCCAGTCGGCTTGACCGACACCGACGCTGTTGCGCCTGAGGGTGCCACCGGACCTCCCTGGAGGGCGTCGGGGGCTGCCCTTCCTCTCTCCTCGCCGCGTATCGGGGGAAACCCTTGGCAGCAGTGTCGTCGCCGTCGCATCCCTTCTTGGAGGTGTTGATTGGTACCGGCCCTTCGGAGTCTAGGAGCTAGGTGGGAGATTTCCGGCGGGCGTAGTGGTCGCGAGGCTTCTTCGTTTTTGTCGATCCGCCATTGTCGGCATTTGTTTCTTTTGTCTTTCTCTTTCTGTTCTTTTGGGCGTGTCTGTGCTGCTTCCGCCCCATCACCTATCGTTGGTTGTATTAGTTGGTTGCTTTGTAATACAAAGCGGGGGGAAACCCTTTTTTGGATGATGATAATAGAGAGAAGTACATTTTATTACACAACGATATATAACTTGTGCATAAGAGCATTATTTTTTCGGATGGTGTAGGAACATATATAATATGCATTTTCAAAATACTCCACAAAAAGAATGTACTAATTAAGGTTGCATTGTAAACCAGATTTTATAAATAATTGTCATGCATGATAAAAACATATTTGAAATCTATAATGTTTTTGATGAATTTGTATATAAAACATGTTAGTTTTCTAGTTTGGACTTGAAAGATATGAATATTTTATTTGAATATACCCGATAAAAAAATTGCTATGGTTATCAAGCCTGGATCTCTTAGGCAGAGGCATGAGGCTCGAGCCAGTAGACTACTTGTATGTTTGTGTTAATTTAGCGGGTCGCGCCGTAGTAATAAAGTAAAGTCCGGTGCGACTTTGTTTTTCCTCACTTATGTGGCATTGGTGGTAAATATTGACAACTTCAGGGACAATTTTCATGACGGATAACCAGAAGCAATAGCCTGTTTATTATTAGGTAAAGAATTATGTCCTTCATATAAATCTGCAAATTTCTTACACTCCTGTTTAGATTAATTTAGAATATGGTGTTGTGTCTATTAGAACATATCGTGGAACAGTATCAACGCACATAACTAAACTTTTCTTGAAGAGATGAAGTTGAAACTTGTGATTTCAGTGGAATAGTAGTTCGGCGTCAGTATATTGCTTCGATCTGTGAAATTTGTAATGGTTAATGAAATGTTAATGCACTCACACATGTCACATGACACGCAGGAAACATGGTAGTATAATATAGTTTCATACAGTACAGTACAGGTGAATTAATAAACAGACGCAAACCCATGTATCAAAAGAAAAAGTCTGACACAAATACATAGCAAGTAACTTGATTGCACTGAGAGCTAGATAGCGGGCTCTATTTCCTTGTCTTTGTCCTTCATTTCGCCATGGAGTTGGCGTGCTTGTTTCACAAGGGAATCCAGGGTGTCGACAGTGGCAGGCATCTTCGTGGTCGTCCCGGTGGCGAAAACCATGCAGCCCTCAAGATCCAGCATGGCCTCTGAAACCCTGGAGAGTGAGTCCATGAGGTTTTGCAGATTAGCTTGTGCACCGTGGCCCTCGAGTTTCTGCATTGCTGCTATCACCATCCTAGTGGTAAGCTTCATCGCTGTTAAGCTGTCGGCGGTGATGAGGTCCCTGTTTAGGTGCACCATCTTTGTTGCAAGCCTGAATGCAACACATTCTCCTGGATCTGTAGCTTGTCCCAGTGAAATTGCATTGAGATCAAGGTGCAATTTGTCACATGCCGTCACACAGAGGGATAGCAGGGCAACGTGCAACCTATGCTGCAGTTGGTTTTGCCCAGGAGAGGATGAAGTATTCTTCTTCTTCGTTTTGCTTTGGCTTTCGACGTCAATCTCTAAGCTGGCATACTCAGGCTTTTCTTCTTCTCCTGTTGTTCCATGGTATATTTCTCTGAGCACCTGCGATGTTAAAAACAGTGGCATAAAGTATACATATTAGCATATATAGCGTGAGTTGTTGCGGCTACTTCGCAGTTGCAAAAAATAAAATGTTGTAGAAAAACGCAAAGAAGGAAATGTGCCAATTGTCATGACAGGTGAATGATTGAATGACTGGCTGGAGGAAAATTCACCTTTGCTTGTATATAAAATTATAGATAAGAGAAATAGATAAAGAAAGGATTATATATGTGTGTGCGTACGTACCTCTGGCATCACACCTGTAATGGTGTTCTTGAGTGCGTCGAGATATTCACCATTCTCAGTGTAATGAATACAGAGATGCTCCAGAATTTCTGCTGCACTTTTTGTGCATGTTTTGTCGTCCTCAACTTGTAAAATTATTTTAGCAAGTTCACCAACAAACTCATCGTTTTCCTCCTTGGGGAGGAGGGTGGTGACACTTTTGCTGCTGAGAAACAGAAACACCAGTGTTTCTCCTGCAGTCTTTCTGATGGAGGTGTTGCCACTATCACCATTGATGAAGATGCTTAGGAGCACCTTAGTTAGATTACCTCTGTTTGTAGTTTCATTGATGCATAGATGTGCGAGGATCTGCATGGCCTTCATTTGCAGTTGTCTGCCTTTACATTCTTCACATGTAACCATTTTTTTCATGTTGGTGATTGTTGCTTCATCGTTTGCGATATGTTTCCGTTGACGCTGGCCTGCCCCAGTGTCTCCCTTGGCATTCACAATCAATCTAAGTATCACACCAAGTGATCTCTCTACTACTTGAGTGGACCATGCACTATGACCTGTGAGGTGCACTAGGTCATAGCTAATAGGCGCCATGATCTTGGAGACAAGATGTTTGGAGTTGCTTATTATAGTGCAGTTGTCCTCGCTGGCTGTAAGTCTCCAAAGGATATGCATGCCAGTCAACACCAGCTCTTTGTAACCATGGAACGGATTGCTCTTGCTCCTGTTGCCCTTAGATGATGATCGCCGATCCATGCCGTTGTCCGACTCTGACATTGATGAAGTAGTTGTAGCTGTGCTGCTGCCCTTACTAATTATGCGCCTCCAACGGATGCGTAGTCTAGTGAGCACCTCAGATAATGATGGCTCATCAACTTCGCTATCCGAGTCTGGCTCTGATTCTGACTCTGAGTGCTCTGGCTTCCACTCTGATGACGTAGTATTGATGCTGTTGCTGCCTTGACCCTGTCCTTCACCATTTTTTGTGTTTGGCGGTGGCGGGAGAGTCATCCTACTGGCTTCTTTTTGGTTTGAAAACGATGATGATGACTGATCTGGCTGTAACCGGCGGTATTCTTCGAAGGTGCTGATGAGTGAAGCTATGCATTGGATCCCTCGCGGGAACAACTCCAAACGGATCCCGTCGGCGACGTGCTCCACTATCCTCGCGGCGGCCTCAGATGCACGTCTGGAGTCGAGTGTCTCGAGCAGTTTCTGGACAATGTGGGTGGAGGATGCAGTCCCGATCAGCCGCTTTATCATCCTGCGCTGCTGCACAATGACCTCCTCCTCTATTTGCTGTAGTTGCTGCCTCTTCTTATTACTCTGCTGCACAATGTGGGTGGTGTCTGCTTTGTCCTTTTGAATCAACGGCTTTGATTCTCCTAAATCAGATTGCTGCTGCTGCTGCTGCTGCTGATGTATCTCTTCTACTTGTTGGGTCAAACTAGGAGCTCTGATAATCTTGTCCGTATGCTGCCTGGTAAGTAGTCTGTGCAGTATCAGTGTCCCGGAAAGGAAGTTGTCACTGAGTGGCGAGTTGGTGTTGGACTCCATGAGTTCTAGAGAGTACGTGATGAGGTTCCTTTCTCTGTCGAAGAATGGATTCTTCATGCATCCATCCATGGTTTCATGGTAGTAGCCCACAATTGGACTATCATCATCTTGAAAGCCGTACGCTTGGCTCACTTCTTTTATTATCATCTTTTGCTGAAGCCTCAACATATGTCTATTCAGATACAACACAAATTGGGCCACACACAGGGTGTACATTAGATTATGCGCTGGATCCATGTTTGTTCTGCCCTCACCCTTGTCGCCGTAATGGTCCTGTTCCATTAAACGTATTATCGAAATCCAACCGGTGAGGGGCAGCCCATAAACATAGAGCGACAGCGCACAGAAAATGCACACACAAAATATTACACCGTAAAGCAGCGAGGGAACCACTGCAATTACTCGCTTCACAGATGGCAGTTGCAGGCGATTACCCCATGCATTATGAGCCACCTGGCAGGTTCCCCTCACTAGAGCCATAATGCTCCAGATGAACACATGTAAAGCAGATATTACCCTTTCACCAAAATTGTCGTCGATCCTGTTGCACGTATGTTCCAAATTAGATGCAGGTTGACTCACTTATGTAAAATAAAAGCAAGCAACGAGAAACAAGGTTAAGATTTAGGGTTTAGGTGCAGTGGTGAAGTGGAGTTTGTTAAGTGCATTTCAATAAGCCCCCAAAAAAACACCCCCTGAAAGTGGTTTTACCGGATGCCCATATAATTTATGGGAGGTTTGCCGGGCAACATCTTCAACAAGTCCCTTCAAAACTTCCCTAAAAGTGGTTTTACCAGGTGTCCATGTAATTTATGGGTGGTTTATAGGGCAACATCTCCAACAAATCCCTTAAAAACATCCCCTAAAAGTGATTTTGGCGGCAGCGCCGGGCTCCAACGAACAGTGGTGTTCATTAGCGCGGGCGGGTGTGCAGGTGGCACGACGGCGATGGCGGTGCAGTGGATTTCCGCGACATGCATTGATGTGGCACTTTTCCGTGAAGGTTTACTGAAAGGGCTATCCTCCCCAGATTTTTCTTTTGTGTGTGTGTGTGTGTGGGGGGGGGGGGGTGGTGGCCTATTTATATGGGTCCCCGTGTTATTGGAGTGCTTTTTTTAGGCCCAACTCCCTCTAAACCAGAATTTTTAGAGGAAAGGGACTTGTTGGAGATGCTGGGCTTATGGCTTAGGGTGAGTAGTCTGCTTTTGCTATTTCTGTCGGGGTCCTATTTTTGAGCTTATGGGAAGGTTTATTACTTTCTGATAAGGGTCAACATACCAAGTTGATACAGTTACATTGAGCGAATACCGGTCTCTACATAACAAGATGTACACAATCAACATGTTCACAAAAAAATAAATTTTGTTTTACAGGAAGATTTATTAAAACGAGACCAAGATGATGGAGGTCCTATCGATGGTTGCTTATGGGTGAGATAAAGCCACATCCGAAGGTAAAAAAATATCAACAACTTAAATTCCTAGGCACCACCATCTCCTGTTGGTGCAAAAAAAAAAGCCACCAGACAAGGGTATGTGTCCTGATCTTATGGGGTAAGTGAGAACTCAATTTGTTGACTGTTCATGCGTAATTAAATCGCTAAAAAATTATGAAGCTCGCTCCAAAAAATGGATCATAGCCATATGGAGGCCGGGGGCATTGATTTGGAGCACTTTGTCGGAGTGTCAACTCATGACATTACGGATCAAACTCATTACATCAGGTATCAAAGATACCCTGTTTTTTAGTTCGGTGTTAAATGCTTAGTTCTTCTTCAGAATATGAAATGGCAAAGGATACAACAGGATTATACTGGTTCAGGCTGCGCTGTGGCGTAATACCCTTCTACCTGTTTGTGGTTGGTTGATGATGGCAATATGGTGAAGTTTACATATGCTTGGATAAGTTGTGGGTATGCTCAGGTGAGCTTTGGATACGTTTGAGACATAGAAAATAACCTAAGCTCCACTCTCGAAAATCCACCTGCTAGCTACCTTACTTAGGAGTGGACTATATATACTCGTTTCCTATATAACTACTTGTGTCTTGTCACCTGTCTCCCCCTCCTAATGGACACGGTCCTCCCCTTATGTAGGATTGGGGGTGTTACCACAATGGCCGTCTTACTCTCGTGTGAACACGCAACAAATACACGGGATGACCTGCCTCTTATTGCGAGCACCGCGTCATATTTTTCCGTTTTGGATTTGATGGCCTACGTTTGATAGACTGCCTCTGCATTTAATGTGAAATAGTGGACGTGTCTCTGCTTGCGTTAGTTATCGCCCGCACACGTGTTCTGCACGCTTGCCATGCTCAGGCTGAGCACTTCGAGAAACGTCATTGATGACGTTTTTCTCCCTTGATACTCAGATCCTCTATGGCGCGGATCTTCATGAAGATCTGCATGTCTAGGTGTGGCTCTCGAGAGGAAGAAAAACTCCTTCTGGTGTTCTAGTTTTTTGACTAATAGCGCTTGTTGCTATCTTCGTTGATGGCTTTGGGCTCGCGCCCACATGGTGTACAGGTGTACAAGTATAAGGGACAACCTGGTTTCGATTATGCCGACACAGTACACTTCAGTCACAACAATGCACTTGGAGGGTTCTTCCGCCCTCTTCTCAATCTCCTTGGCAATGACGTCATCACATGTAGCAAGCTCAGCCTTGCTTTTTATCGGGGAACATGCCCAATAACGACTGCCCTCTGCTTGCCCCCCACCCATGGCCATAATTTCATGTCGGCTCACCATGACGCCTCGCCAAGGCTGAACTAGGTCGACCTGACAGCGGAAGGGGAACTTGAGGAGGAGTAGGCTGCGAGGGAGTTGGCCGCAACCATCAAGGAGGAGGAGAAGGCCAAGTATGCCTTGGTCAGAGTGTCCGAGCAAGTGTCGATGGTTTTACCAGATGACACATCTGGTAAACAATACAAACTATTCAAAAAAAGTGTCCATGGTTTCTCTCGAGGCCGAGCATGAATTAAACTTGGGGATGCTATTACATTTTAAATGTAATGTTACTTTTTGTATTATTCATGTTATATTGCTATCAATTTTAAACACTTTGTGCATACTTTTATTGAATTTTATTAGACTAGCATATTAGTACAGTGCCTAATACCAGTTTGTGTTTGTTGGGTTTTCTGAGTGACTCCCACAAAGCGTCCGAGCTCAGAGCTGACACCATTTTTGAATGGCTTCGACTGAGATGGCCATCTAAAAAAATGTACATGACTCTCCCGGCCTTCAAGGAATGCCTGGGGTGAGTAACTTTAGAGTGTTGTTTTTCAATCATAATCCCTTCGTTCCAAAATAGATGACCCAGGTTTGTATTAAAGTTAATACAAACCTGGGTCATCTATTTTGAAATGGAGGGAGTATGTTGTATAGAAAATTTACCATTTAGGGGAATGACCCTGTTGTGCTTGACACATGACCCATCAAACAATATGTCAAGAATTATGTTATGTGCCCCGGTATATGGCAACTCTACCAAGTGCACTACATTAGAGTAGTTGGGTGGAAGCGATCCACTAAACCACCCAGCTGCTCCAAAGTAGGGCAAATGGACGAACTTTGTTTTCCTTTTTTTCCTTTGAAATAAGACGAATTGGTTGAATCCCACCATAATTTTTCTCTGATGTCCTCAAAAGGACGAATCCAACAATAGTGTCCTTTACGGTGACAACTTAAAATACTAATCCTATAGTCAATCAGGCAAAACTAATGCGGATCAATCGATGAAAAGTTCCAATAAGAGGATCAGAAGTAACAAAACTGCACAACTCCCTATTTCCTTTGCAAATAAAAAAGGTAATAAAAATGCATGACAACGAGTTGATAAGTACCCCCTCTGTAAAGAAATATAAGATCGTTTAGATCACTTAAACGATTTTATAGTAGTTTATGGAGGGAGTATGCACTAACCAGATTATTTGTACGCAGGTAATGGTGGTGAGATTGAAAAAATCCCGCTTATCTATCATGGAGACGTAGCCACCGAGAAGAACCACCGTGTTCCACGTAAACACCAGGACGCCTAGGCCTTTGAGCATGAACTTCACGTACACAATTAGGAGGACATGGCGATTGATATCCTGTACTTCCTTCCATTTGGAGTCGTATCTCTCGCGAGCCATCCTTCACACCAAGATAAACTCAGCTCCATGCCCTCCTTCCCGTATACTTATATATAGATGTACATGCTGGGGTTGCTCACCGGCCCCTAAAAGCGCGTTGAACTTAACAAAGGTCATCAGCGAATGGGCACATCAACCGTGTGCCCATTATCGATCGTTCATCATATGATTATCTATGACTAAAACTAGATTAGGTCTTGACTAACCATTGACATAGAGGGAAAAGCGAGCACCACCCAAAGGCCCTCAACAACTACAACCACCCCAAGGCCCCAGCAACTACAAGTGAGGACAAGAGATTGGCTATCTAAAGGAGGAAACCTAGCTCGATCAGGGAATGATGCTTTAGTAACATACTGGTATATGTTTATATATTTGTCTACGACGAAAATGTGGCCATATCGTGATCAACAATCACTAGTAGAGAACGAGACTTTGGTCCAGGCGAGATAAGAGCTTTAATCCCGGTTCTTTTACGAATCGGGACCAATGGGTGCATCAGTCCCGGTTTGTGAGGCCGGGGCCAGGGTCCCGGTTCGTCTGACCCCTTTGGTCCCGATTCCACACACAAATCGGGACCAATGGTCCTCGCTACTGGCGAAGCATCTTTAGTCCAGGTTGGTGGCTGGAACCGGGACCAAAGGTCAGTCTTCTGTCCCGGTTCTGTCTCGTTTGTCTTGTTTCTTGGTGGTGACCTGGTGGCTTTCAGTTGGCTCTTCATTTTCCGGGAACTACAAGTGCAAAAAGAAAACAAACTCGATGTCATATTAAAGAGCTCGCTAAGAATTATTGGAGAGTAGACTATGTAGCCACGGAAATCCATTTTCCACGTGTGAACACTAACAAGCTTTGATCCACTAGCTAGACTAGCCATCACGTACATGCATCAAAAAGGAAGAATTGTTGGTCCACCTACCATCAATCCATCATACACGCTACTCAAGGGCATAGTGTACGCTATCCGTCTTGAAATGGTTATTTTGAGGGATGCCCGCGGTCGATTGGCCTTCGCATACAAGCCGTAGGCCGTGGTCATGCCTGTGTAGTGAGGTTGGAACAACTCTAGCAGAGTTGCCACATTGGCAGCCTTCATACCCATATGGAGCACACTTAACTGCATTGTGGAGGCTATTGAGGTAATCCACAAACTCAGAGTCTTCATAATCGTGGGATCCACTCGTCAATGGGACAACCTTTTTTCCTATTGTTTCTGTCATCTCACATGAGGTGGCGGCCACCTGAAGTTTGTTCATGGCTTAGTTGCCATATGAAGTGCGCTTTAAAAGGCAGTCCCAAATCATCAAGTATGAAGGTTGGGAGGTCAGATATGATGAGCCGAAGGCATATGACAACTCTGCTAGACTGCATTGTTTTTTGTGGCCAATATTACTATCTTATATCTTATATTTACTAATTGGAGGCACCTTTCAAGCCTTTTAATTAATCCACATCATCATAATTAATTATGCCGTTGGATTATAAAATCAACGTCCGAGATAAGAAGAATACTTGCGTTACACAGATGGTTCCGGTCGTCCAAAAAAGGACATATGACACGGCCAATGTTTGGAAACAAAAAAAATCCATCTGTTCCTTTAAAACAAATGATATAGACTCCTTCCTTAATAACTCTATATAGGACCATGAGCGTTAAAAAAAAACTCTATAGGACCGTGAGATTTTTTTTGAGATGCAGGATACGTGACACTCTTCTGCAATTAAAACATGAATTACAAGTTAAAAAAAAGTAACTACATCGCTCCTTAAAAAGAAATATCTCCCTCAGCTCCTGTGTACGTTATTTAGACAACCTGGGCTTCTACGATCTATTAAAAAAAACATCTGACACGTCCAGTTTTTGAAACGAGAAAGGTATCCATCCGTTCCTTTAAAAATGAGATAGTCTCCATCTCTAACAACAAAAAGCTTCCTTCCGTAACAAACAACTCATCCGTGAATCTCCTCTTGCCTATTAGAAAAACCCAAACGCTCTCCACAGGCTCCTCTACATTTTTTTAGGCAACCACGGCTCCTGTATATGGCCGGATCTTTCAAGCCTTCTTACTAATCAGACCACTAAATTTTATTCGATAAAAAGAAAACTTGCCAAACATAGATGGTCCCCTCCAAAAAATGTCATGTGATACGTCCAATGTTATAAAAAGAAAAACATCCGTCCGTTCCTTCAAGAGAAAAGATAACGTCCTTAAAACAACACTACTGATAAAAGGAAAAAAAAGACAAAATCCAGTCAATGACCCGTGAAACTCCATAAATAAAATGTCGGTCGATCGATTTTAAAGAAAAAAAACGTCTGGCTCAGTTCCTCTAAATGGTCGCATACTCCACCTCCGCTTCAATCCTGCTCTCCTACATGTGGCCGGTGGTGGCGATTTCTATTACCGAAGGATATACCCAACTCGCCATCACCATCAAGTGCGCTCTCCCACCCGCAGGGCCAACAACAAACCACAAAGGAACCTAAAGACAGGTGCTGCGAGGTATGGTGCGAGATCGACTGCGACCCCAAGCAGCGATCGATCTTCCTCATTGTTAGTGTCACCACGTCTCCTTCCATCCATCCCGGGCATCAAAGTTCACCCTATTTAATGATATAAAAAAATGCCAACTATCAAGTACAACCTCTAATAAGTTCTTGGATTCATGCTCCCAGAAGTTTACGATCCAACCATGATAATAATGGATTAAGGCGAAGATTGCTAACACATATCTGCCTATATAGTACGTATGCATGTCTTTATTTTGGTCCTAGAAAAAAGAGAAAATTAGCTATTAAAGCATCTTAAAATACATACAAATTACCGAAGTAACAAGAAAATTTGGATGTATCATGCGCCACGAAGATCACATATAAACACATGATGATCTTTGTGATATAGGTATGTATACAATATGGATAGAAAATATTAAAAAATGACATCCATATTAAAAATATAAGAAATTCATTAAGAATTTTTTGGTTGAGAAAAGAACTTAAAATCAGAATAATCTACGGTTCTTATAGTAATGAGAATATACTACAAACTATTGTTTGCCATCACACAATGACAATATTGATAAGTTTGTCACACAATTGGACGCAAACAATCAAATCACAAAATAGTCCCAAGCAATGTAACATTGTGAACCCTATGTCTAACAAAGATAAACATGCATGTGTGACAACATTGACCCATATCAACGTATTCGTATTATTGTCTGACATTTCTAATTTGTAAAAACTTTGTTCTATCTAATATTAAAAATGCTAGCCCGTGCAAGTGCACGGGTTGACGACTAGTATTGACAATTATCATGGTCATTTGGCCAATATGGCGAGTCTGCCAGAGTTATTGTCACGAACATGTTAAGTATACTGCTCACGTGTGTCCAACTATTCCCTACGAGGCGATGTCACTGCCACTGCCCGATGTAGGTGCCATGTCTATGCCATGTGCGTGCACTCTGATCTCATTCCTCAATACACATCTATCCGTAGGTGTCCCAACGAAAAGGAAGGTTAGTGCAAAAGAGACTAGAACAATAAACAAATTACTGATTAGCTCGTCCTTGATTAGCATATGTAGAGGAGAATAGAGAAAGGACATGTGCATGCGTTCACATGCTATTCCCATTGATCTCGTAGAGATCGGTTTGCTTTTCTACTCTGCATGCATCGACCCCGGTGACTCTTTGGAATGATTGTGTGTGTCACTTGCTGTAGAGGCTGGAGTTTTACCGTGCTGTTCGCAAATAGAAAACACAACAATTCGAACTGCAATCTTTGAAAGACGACATGGTAAACATTGTTTACTTTATTACAAGCACAAGTGCTCTAAACAAATAATGTTTTTTTTGCAGGAACTAAACAAATAAAGTTAGCGAGTTACAAGCCAAGAAAACACACATAAGTTTCCAGTAACACTGCTATTCCGAGCAAACATATGCTTACAAACTATTAGTCACAAGCTTAACACACAGACATTTCGTTTAGCTTCAGCAGCTCATCATACATTTGATGCTTCTTGTCATCAGAGGTTTCGGAGCTTCCGAGCAATTGCAGCCCAGCCGATGATAAGTATGAAGGGCCAGAGTTCCATGAGCATTAGTTCAGCCATCATCATTGCTATCCATTTTAATGCACGAAATAGTCCCATTCGACGGCACAATGGCCGTGCAAGAATAGCCAACTTTAGTAAGAACTCCAAATCTCTATATAGCATAACGAGAGGACTAAGCACAAAGATCGCGATGCCAGTAGCATTAGCTACCGGAGCTAGCACCATATATACACCCAGTGCAAAAGCAGTAGCCAAGCATGTGAGCGAACTTGACATGAAGAAAACAGATGCAGTATAGTTCATTTGGCGAGTCACCAAGTTAACCAAAGGAGATCCAGTGAACATGAGACCAATAGTAGCTATTGAGGAGCAAATAAAAGCTAATGCGTTCGCCATCATGAATGCATCAAACGTATACCTTCCAGCAAGTATTGGTGTGCCTCTATTTGTTTGATTATCCGCTATGAAACCTCCAGGGACAGCAAA
This sequence comes from Aegilops bicornis, assembly GCA_021605145.1. Lineage (NCBI taxonomy): Eukaryota > Viridiplantae > Streptophyta > Magnoliopsida > Poales > Poaceae > Aegilops > Aegilops bicornis. The sequence continues at coordinate 14,458,597 of CM038669.1, forward strand.
AGTTGCACCGAATGACATAGTTGCTATTAAAACTGAACCAATGCCTAGCATTTGGCTTGCCTCTTTCATCTTCTCCGCTTCTTTGACCTCATCCTCTGGTTTGAACGGGCTATCATACTTTTCTACAAACTGATCGAAGCGAACACAACTATTTGCAGCGCCAACCAAGTAAAGTGCGTTGCGTACCATGCGGTCACTGTTCTGAAAAAAGAAACATAAATATGAGTACCATAAGGAGACACTAGCCATTACTTATTTTGTTGCACTTGAGGGGGGCCAAGGCTTCAAAATTAATAAGGGGGAGAATATATTACCCAAATGTGATTTGCTCCACGGCGAAACAAGCTTGCTGATAAATCAGACGGAGTCTGCTTATTGTTGTTTGCTAAACTTAAGTCCACTTCCGTATTACCACATAGATAACAAAAACTCCTAAGCATCCCAGACTGGACTGCAAAATGCAGTGCAGTGTTCCCATCATCGTCTCGCATGTTCAAAATCCAATTCAAAGATGGGGTTTGACAAACAAAGGACACTATGCTGAGTCTTCTTTTCTCAACGGCGATATGGAAGAATGTCCGTCCTTGAGCATCGCGCAAGCCAGCACTGCTAGGAAACTTCTCAAGTATAACGTTTAGGACATTTTTCGCCCCTACAGAGGCAGCGACATGTATGGGGAACGATCCATTGTTGTCTGCTTGATACACTGGTGCTGGGTTAGCTTCTAATAATTTTCTGAATCTATCAGAACGCTGGAAAACTGATGCAAAGTGAAGAGGTGTGCTTCCATCTTTGTCCCCATGAGTGGTAAGGCTATTATTCCAGTTCAACAGATCCTCTGTGATCCCTGAAAATGTGATATTTTGTTTGACAATCCAAGGTAAGTGAACCAACATGATGAGCATTAGATTATCGACAAGAATAGAGTTTGAAAAATTCACTTCTTTTCAACTGAGGTTACGGCCAGGTTCCATTAACAACTGGTGTCATGTATCCCCTTAATTAGGCTATGTTGAACAAACTTCATACATAATATAGTGTCACTACTAGTTTACCTCAATACAAAAGTATCAGGATATATTATACGATTCCTCACATAAGGTATAATAAACATGCGCTCGTAAAACAAAAATGCATACTACTCTCTCTGTTCCATAATATAGCGGAAAGTCCAACCTCACAAACTTTGACCAAACTTATGGAGAAAAGAGAAAAACATTTACATCTAGAGTGCCAAGCTTATGTCATTAGATTCATTATAAGATGTACTTTTATAATTTATATATTTGGTATTGTAGACCTAAATAATTATATTTAAAACTTGGTTAAAGTTTGTCTTTAAAAAAAATGCACTACGTAATGAAACAGAGGGAGTATATTGTTAGGCAGGTAATGGATTAAAAAGAAAATAAATACCTCTGGCTCGAATACTCGCAGCATGTAGCGCATTTTGCCCATCTGCCCCAAAATAAGAGAGATTTCCATCGCTCTTGTCATGTAAGGTCTGTGCAATAGTATATCTTCGCAGTGAAATTGCGAGGTACAATGGGGAAATGCCTTCTTTAGGATAATTAGCCATGTCGGGATCAGCCTTCAATAGACTTTCCACAATATCCTCATTTCCAATGCGGACAGCATCATGCAAGGCCGTCTCCTGAAGCACATTCTCCTTCCTCAGGAGCTCATGCAACCTCTTGCAACTTTCAGCAAGTTGTACTAGACAAGAGACCATTTGGGAATTACCGGCTCTGGCGGCATAATGCAAGGGTGTGTCACCCTTTTTAGTCACTGCAAATAGGAGGTCTTGGTCCCTCCTGAAGATGATGGTTGCACACTTCAAGAAATTCTTGCAGTCCCCGTTGCTTGCAACCGCATGTAGTGTGTTATCTCCCTTGGCAGTGACGCCCTTGAGAAGCAGAGCAGACGTGGGTGAAGCAGGCTGATTAACCACATTTTCTACATCTTGAGAAGCTTTCGGCACAGTCAGTCTTCCTTTGGCGATATTGCCGGCAGGGTATCCCACCAGCAAGTCAAGAAATACCTGAGTAGGCTGGAACATCGGTGGTGCTTGTTTGTCTTCCTTGCTGAAAAGATAATTCAGCGCCGTCCAGGAGCCAAAACTTGCCGATGCCAGCAGCAGAGGATTTATAGGCGCTGGCTTCCTTTCCCGGCCAGCGGCAGCAGGAAAATCATTGCTGCCGGACGGCATCATCTCCAACTGCTGGGAATCCCAAAGGCCAACCGCCAGAGCATTTGACGAGCTCTCTTCAACATTGCCGGTGCTCGACGCCATTGCCAACATCGGGTCAGCCCTCTCTGCTTATGGATGGGTCTAGCTAGTTAATTTGTGCTCTACTTCCGGCCGGGTGCACCCTTATGTATACAAACCTGCAAGAAATGCAGCCATGCCTACTAAAGTCTCCTCCGTTTGTCTTGTTTCTTGGTGGTGAGCTGGTGGCTCTTAATTCTTAAATCGGAGCACATGGCTGTCAATTGTCTGCTCTTGTGTTTTTAGTACTCGTCTACCGATGAAGTGGACATAATCTATCTTCCCAATGACCTGGAGATGCGTAGGAGCACATGACTGACGCTACGCTCCAAAGTGTGACTTGAGGGCCTCCAGTGCGCGCGCTTTCTTCTCTTCGGTCAAACAATGACTTGAGGACTGCGATTATTTCCTTGTTTATCTGCATTGTCCTGGAACAACGAGTGGCAAACTTTGAACAGTACACTGGCCTGCTTGATGTAGGCCACAAAAGACATGTATATGACAAGGGGTGTGCGTGTGTGTGCTCTGAATATATATACTGCACCCTGTGTGATGAATAGTATTACTGACTACTCGTCACCCTGGGTGATTAATAGTTATTTTCACCCTCTTTATTTAATCATCAATGCATGGTAATTTCATGTTCCATAATTTTTTCTTAATTCAAAGTTTCAAACATAAAAATTATATAACCGCCATAAAAATATTTTATGTTCTGTAAAATTACAAATGTCAAAACATTGTGTAAAGAATACATAAAATGCAATTTTTCTAGTCTTAAGATCTATATGTTTGTTTTCTTACGCCAAATTTTATGTATTCAATCAATATAAATGTAACTATTTGTATTTTAAATGTAATTTATTATGAAAAGATGGTAAGATTACCTCGGGTGAAGAACAACTTATTATACACCCTATGTGATGAACAATTTATTATGAATAGTATTCTAAGCGTGAGTGTAGAATAACTTATTCTACAACCCTAGAAATGCTATATACAAAATCTAGTAAAACGGTGTACGAAATGTAGTAATTCAGAAAATAATTTTTTTATCACCCAAGTTTGTAAATTACTATATTTTTACGAAAATTACTATATTTTACATAGTGCGTTACTATATTTTGTATGTACCATTACTGGGGTGTAGAGTAAGCTATTCTACACTCACGCTTAGTTTAGTGTTACTATATATATGGAGATTAGCCCGACACTCACTCCCAACAACGGATGTTATTATAGAAGAGAAACATGTCAGTTCAAAACACATGTCCGTTGTATGGATGTGAGGACTCATGGCGGCATGCCCTTCTGTCAGGCACGATGTCGAGATGTATTTGGGCACCATCTGATGACTATCTAGTACCAAAGCTAACAAAGAACAAAGACACAAGTGCAAAGAACTGGATTTATGAACTTTATGAAAATCTGAATCATGACATGTTCACCAAGATGGCAGTGACACTGTCACCAGTTTGGTACGCTCGATGGAAGGCAATCCATGAGGCAATATTTCAGAGTCCGTCCCAAACAAGTATCGGGGTACAGCTATGGATGGGGCTAGTTGTCTGCTCTAATCCTGTCGGGGTACACCTCAAGTATAAACAAAACTGCAAAAAATGCAGCCAAACCTACTCCTTTAGTTAAAGACGTAGTGAATGGTATGCTGAAGACTAAGCCTCCTCCCTTTGTCTTGTTTGTTGTTTCTTGGTGGTGAGTTGGTGGCACTTAGATCTGAGCACATGGCTGTCGATCGATTAAGCACATATAATCCATCTTTCCAATGACCTGTAGATGAGGAAGAGCACATCAGTGACGCTACGCTCCAAAGTATGACTTGAGGGCCTCTAGTGCGCTTTCTTCTCTACGGTCAAACAATGACTTGAGGGCTGCGATTATTTCCTTTTTTATCTTCATTGTCCTAGAACTACGAGTGTCAAAATATGAAAAGTAGCCTGGGCTGCTTGATGTAGGCCAAAAGACATCTATAGCAGAAGGGCGGTGTGTGTTTTTTTTTTTGGGGGGGGGGGGGGCTGTTTTGGGTCTCGGAAGCAAATGCTTCCAGAATTAAACGGTAAAAATAGAACACATAGAAAATAATGTTTTTTTACATGTTTAAATTAGTGCGTGACTGTGTTGTGTTCGTTAACATTTGTACACAAAGAAGAACAACATTTTCTCGAAAAAAATAGAGCCGCAAATGGGCGGTGGTGTCGTCGCGGAGCTAGCAGCAGTTGTTTCTGCGTTAGAGCAACTAACGAAGGCAGACCTGGTAATTTATAGGCTTCAGGACTGAAGGAAGAGAAGAATCTGCAACCACGCCGCTGAATCAGAGAACCTTTGCATACGATTAGTTCAAGGTGAGTGACCGTACTATCTTCGTGTGTGAGATGGAACTCCTGATTATCTCGTGCCCTGTTTCGTTGGTTTTTTTGGTTTGCAGACTGTATGATCAGCTGACCTCTGATGAAAACAGTAAAGGTTCAGTTTTATTTGGTACATTTATTCATGAGATTCAACTTGATGGTTCAAATCTACAGATCATAGGCCCTCTTGGTCTCATATGGAGAAGCAATTTTGAGAGGTACACTCTGCTTCTACTCTGTTATTATGTGTTTTTGTCCATTCTTCTTGTTTGTCTGAACTTGTTCCCAGATCATTTCGTGCATTTATATCCAGTGCACGGCCAGAAGGAAGCAGAGACTCAGCCGGATGAATTCCAGCCAGGTGAATTCATTTTTAACAAGGGGCTGTTGCTCGAGATGACTTCCAGCAAATCTGTATGAGAAAAATACACTAAAAAGGTGGTACAAATAAGAAGAGAAATTATCGATCCTAAAAGGGACAATTATGCACCTTCTGTAAGAATATTTACGGTGCTATATGGAGCCGGAGTACAATTTTCCAGCCGATCAGAAATTACTTGAGCAGAAGCTTTTGGTTTCAATGAGAAGCTTAATTTATCATGGTACTCAGTCCTGAAACCTTATCAGTTTAGTTCTTTACTACTTTCCAGTCTAGTTTAAGATTCTTTATCATGATAGAGCTTCGATTCATTTCTTTATTGGATTTTATTTCCTTTTTTGGCAGTAGTTTGTGTGATTAAGGGCACGGATAAACCCACAAAGGAGCTTCAAAGTACTCTACTGCACATAGCTACTGAGAACTGCTCCAACAAGCTAGTAGATACATGTATATATATTTTTTCTCAAATGTTATTTGAGGCCAGGTTATAGATCTGCTACAACCACATCTTCTGATGGACATGGTATCATCAGTTTACCTCTGATAAATAAAAAACAGTAAATATTGTTTGTGATTTGGTACATTTATTCATGAGACTGAACTTCATGGTAGGAATTTACAGATCATAGATGGAGAAGAATTTTCAGAGGAACACTATGCTCTGTTTTTATTTTGTTGTTGTCCATTCCTCTTGTGTGTGTAACATTGTTGTCCAGTTCACTGACTCAAGTTGCCTGAACTGCCTAACATGCACATAGCAGTGTTTGATGCGTCGCAACAAGAAATATTGTCAATAACCAGCAGTAGCAGTAGATGTTGTTGTCCTTTTTTTTGCGGGAATAGATGTTGTTGTTCATGATGATGATATGAATCTTGCGACAACATGGGCGAAGAAAACAAGAACATGGGTAAAGTAAAACGTTAACAGGGGATATGAATCCTTCACAAGAGGAAGCAGAGGTCTCTATCGATGCACCGATTCGCTGGGCAACTAGCTTCTTTTTCTTTTTCGGATCGGGCTAAAGCCCCTTCCGTGTACTATGGGGCGAAGACCCAATGATGCTAACAATTCAAACTACAACCTACTGCATCAGAGGAAAAACTACAACCAGAGTATGACAGCTGCAAACAGAAGCAGAGAAGCAGCAGACAGTAACATCCTCAAAATAAAGCAATGCTCTCCAGCATAAACAGCTCCTGGAGTTCGAGTGATTCTCCGCTCCCAGGCAAGCCTTCCTCAGCATCACACCATTGGTGCGCAAAAGTTCCGCTCTTTTCTTGAGAAGAGAACGTCAACCCCCATCTGAATACCTGCCCAAGTAGTCGGAATAATGCAAGCAGATAAAAATGTCTCAAAAGGAGTCTTGAGAAGATAAAAATGTTTTCGAAACTAGCTCTATTACGATGGTTCCAGATTGCCCAAGTTATAGCAAACAAACGGACAGTAAATAAACTTTCAGGACCAGGGCAATATGCATAGCACCAAGCAAAACATTGCCACACATTGTTTTTTTTTTGCGGGGAACATTGCCACACATTGTTAGGAATTAGGATAGCTAGCTGAACAGTCCTGACCATAAGGTCTAGATGAGGTGTGCACCCGCTGCGCGGCGTGTTGATGGTGCATTTTTTTGCTGCCTGAACGACCACAATGAAGCTTGCGTCTTCAGGTTGATCGATTCAGGAAAAGACGGTGACTATTCATAGTTTTCTTCACAACCAGAACCTCGGTAACTCCATACAACACGACCCACACAACACAGCTGTGACGTATAGTTATTCGTTACATACTGCTAATTAGTCATATCCATGTTTCATTTACCTGTAATCCCAAGCACCAAAAAAGGGCAGCCCGGTGCATGTAGCTTCAGTTTGCGCAGGGTCCTGGGAAAGGTCAAGCACTAACTCGAGTTAAATATCCAACATGGTAAACTGGTTGGATAACATACTCGTGACATGATGCCACAGCATGCAAACTCAGCCGGCCATTCTTTACACGCAAGCATCAGGTAGAGACAACCATTTGGATTGCAGTCTTATGAAAAATATCGCAAACATTGTTTACTTATTACAAGCACAAGTACTCTGAACAAACAAACTTACAGACGTTGCCAAACACAAACCAAAACTTCCGTAACATACGTTCTGAACAAATATATAACGATGAATGACTTGTCACAAAGCTTAGCAGACCCACTTCCTTTAGTTTCAGCTCATCACATGTTTGATGCTTCTTGTCATCAGAGGTGGTTTCGGCGATTCTGTTCACTTGCAGCCCAACCAAAGATAATTACGAAGGGCCAGAGTTCGAATAGCATTCGGCCAATGATCATCGATGCTAACCATGTTAATCCACGACTTAGTCCCCTCCGGACGCATATCGGTCGTGCAAGAATACCCACCTTTAGTAAGAATTTACAATTTCTGTGTAATATCTCAACGGGACTGAGCACACATATCATCGTGGCAGTAGCACGAGCAACCGGAGCTAGCACCATATACACACCCAATGCAAAAGCAGTAGACAAGCATATGACCGAGCTTGACATCAAGAGAGCAGATATGGCTAAGTTGTTTCGGCGGCTCATCAAGTTAACCATAGAAGATCCAGCAAACATGAGAGTCATGATAGATGTTGTGGATAAAATAAAGGCTAATGCGTTTGCCATCATAAATGCATCAAAGGTGTACCTCCCAGCAAGTACTGGTGTGCCTCTGTTGGTATGATCGTCTGCTATAAAACCTCCGGGGATAGCAAAGCTTGCACCAAATGCCACGGTTGCTATCAAAACTGAAATAAGACCAACTATTTGGCTTGAATCTTTCAACTTTTCTGCTTCTTTGATCTCGTCCTCTGGTTTAATTGGTCGACTATACTTCTCTTCAAACAGATCCCGGCGAAGACCACTATTGTTGGTACCAAACAATGCGAGTGCCACATATATCCTCTTTTCGTCGTTCTGAAAAACAAGACATGTATGAGCACCACATGGAATTATGGTTGTTTTGTTTTTCTTGAAGGGGACAAGCCTTGAATATTAGTGAAGTTTAGAGTAGATTACCCAGTCATAATACATTCCCCAAGGAACATATTTCTTGGATAATTCAACGGGAGTCTCCTCGGCGTTGTTTGCTAAATATAAATGCACATCCCTATTCCCATACAAAGAAGAAAACATTTGAAGATTCCCAGCCTGGACAGCTAAATGCAATGCAGTGTTCCCCTCATTGTCTTGCATATTCAGCATCCAGGCTAAAGATGGAGTTCGAGAAACAAAGGAGACTATATCCAATCTCTTTTTCTCAACGGCAACATGAAGGAATGTCCGTCCTTGAGCAGTGCACAATCCAGCACTACTAGGAAAATTCTCAAGTATAATGTTCAGGATATTTTTGTTGCCCACAGAGGCAGCCACATGTATGGGGAACAAACCATTGTTGTCTGGCTGATACACTTGTGATGGGTTAGCTTCAAATATTTCCATGAAATGATTGAAAGATCTGAAAGATGAGGCCAGATGAAGAGGCGTGCTCCCATCCTCATCCCTATGCGTGGTAAGGCTATTATTCCACTTCAACATAAGTCGTACAGGCGTACTCCCAACCCCATCCCTAAGTTGTATGGTACCTGAAAGTGTGGTATTTATTCTGTTAGTGTAAGCAAAGAGAAGCAACATGTTAGCCCGTAAAGAGCAATCGGAGGATGACCTTCAAGTAGGACTAAAAAACAAACATATTTGTACATCACAAAGAAAAAATCAAAACTTTTTGGACATACACAAATACATATATAACATGTTTAGGGGAAATTTCATAACAATATACTTTCATATGTGGCATACAAAAGAAATGCCTACATGAAAATGGGCCATTTTTGTTGCTGTTGAGCCAGGATTTTTTTCAGCTTGCAAATCATAATATTTTTGAACGAAATTTTACAGATCCATCACAAATATGTATAGGTTTTCATTGATTTTTTTCGATTTCTGTGAAACTTGGAAATATCATTTTTGAATAATTTGAAATAAAGTCCTCCAATGTCCCTGTCCATGAAAACTTCGCTCCCGCTGGAGCCCAGGTCAATGTCTACATGACCTTAGAGCCCGGTTACACTACCAAGTGACAATGTAACATGGATGCATTCACTTACTGGGGTTAATAAAAATGTTAGGAAACAACTTAATGGGGTTATATATTTCACGTACAAATATGTACGTATTTCACAAATACAATAAAATTATGAGCTCACTTGCAATTTTTTCATACAAATCACTTGGGAGTATCTTAGATATAGTATATGAACATACTAAAAATAATAAAGTAGAGCATATACTACCACATGATAGTATATGAGAAACGGGTGTAGCTACACCCGGTAGTAGGATGCATTTTCCCTATATATATTTCCCCAGGATATCTCTAACTAATTACATAGTTCGAGTCTTACTTGTTCTATTCTACCTCAATAGCAAGTGTCATAAAGTTATGACCCCTGACATCATGTAAAACATAGGTGCATACAGCAAAAATGTATACGAAATTAGTAGGCAGCCAATGGGATTTTAAGCTTGAAATGGTTTATGCAAGTTGGAGTAGTACCTGAATTTCGATAAACCGCAGCATGTAGAGCATTTCTCCCATTTGGCCCAGAATAGGAGAGAATCCCATTGCTCTTGACATATAGTGTCTCCACAAGGAAACATTTGTCCAGTAAAATTGCAAGGTACAATGGTGAAGTGCCCTCTTTAGGATAATTAGCCAACTCCGGATCAGCCTCCAATAGACTCTCCACAATATCCTCATTTTCGAAGCGAACAGCATCATGTAGTGCCGTCTCCTTAAGATTGTTCTCCATCCTCAGAAGCTCGTGCAGCCTATCGCAACTTCCAGCTAGTTCAATGAGACAAGAGACCATTCGGGATTTACCAGCTCTGGCGGCACAATGCAAGGGCGTGTCGCCCTTTTTATTTACGGCAAACAGGAGGTCTTGGTCCCTCTTGCTGATGATGCTAGCACACTTGAGGAATTCTGTGCTGTCCCCATGGCCGGCAACCGCATGTAGAGCCGTCCCACCATCAGCAGTGACGCCCTCGAGAAACAGAGATGTTGCTGGCAAACAAGGCTGATCAACGCCATCTTCTATGTCACCAGAAGCTTGTGGCACCGTCAGTCTTCTTCTGGTGCTGCTCACAGTCACAGGGGTTAGCATGTCAAGAAATTCTTGAGTAGGCGTAATCATTGGTGGTTTCTGTGCGTCTTCCCTTGTGAAAAGAAATTCCAGTGCAGCCGAGGAACCGACGCATGCCGATGCCAGCAGCAGCGGATTTATTGGCACCGGCTTGGTATCCCCGGCAGCAGGGGAGTCGTTGCTGCCGGACGAGGACGCCATGACCTCCAGCTGCTGGGCATCCCAAAGGCCAACGGCCAGAGCATTTGCCGAGCTTGGAGGTGCAACGCCGGTGCTCGACGCCATTGCCAACATCGGGTCAACCCCCTCCATTGCACTCTCTCCTTCTTCTTTTTTTTTTTTTTTTTGCGAGGGCATTGCACTCTCTCCTTACAAACTAGTAGTAGCTAGGTGGATGCTCAAGGTATGGATGGGGCACTCAACTCCTACCCTCAAGTATACAAACCTGTAAAAGAAATGTACTAGCTCTTAAATCGAAACTCTTGTTAAATCTGGTGCCTTTCTCTTGGTGCTGATCTGGTGGCTCTTAAAGTTAAATCGGAGCACATGGCTTGTCTACTGGCCTGGCTCTTGTGTTTCTTATTACACCAAGATCGATGAAGTAGACATAATCTATCTTCCCAATGGCGTGGAGATGCGGCAGAGCACATGAGTGATGCTGCGCTCCAAATTGTCAATGATCCGGCGAGTGCGCTTTCCCTTGTGCGGTCAAACAATGATCAGAGGGCCGGCATTGTTTGTTTGCTTCTCTACATTTTCCTGGAACCACGAGTGTCTCCAAATCAATGCTAAACGCTGAGGAACTGGCTAACAACTAAGGTGATCCATTGTAGGTTGCGGTTGCCGGGGCATAGGTGTGGTGCTGCTCACCGAGGTGGTCCGCCGGCGTCGATGGCTTCGCAGGGGCTCAGCGGTTGTCTTCTCCTTCTCGTTGAACCAATGACCTACAGCTACGACAACGGCGGTGACTCAGTCTTTACTTTTCGGGAATCCGGCGGCGATTTTTTCTTTTTGAGAAATATTCAGGTAGCGATTTTGGTTTAAAGCTTCGGACTGGGCATACGGGCCCGTCTGGCCCAGCCCATCGGCCGGCTCAGCTCCCCGGTCACTCTCAATTGCTAACACTGATGCGGGCTCATAGTTGCCTCAAAAAGAAAAAAAAATCAGCTCATAGGGCGTGACGGCTACCAGAGTTTAAGGGCGGCGCTCCATCAGGTTATTTTCCTGTGGTAGGCAGAGCAGAGCCCAAGATCTAATAGTTCTCAAGAGTCAAGAACAACATCATTACAGAGTTAAAGACTATGTGATTTTTATTATCAATCCAAAATCTACCCACTAATTCATGCATAGGGGGTACCAACAACAATACAAAAAAAAACCTGGATCACAGGCCAAACATTAGAGGCGACCACACAATCAAAAAACATATGCTGATGGGATTCATTGCAAAAGCAGAAAAGACAATCCTTAGATTTATCATTATGTCTTTTTTCCAGTTGTCTTAAGTCATCAACTTATTATGTGCAAACAGTCAAAGAGACATGTGAATTTTAAGTGACATATTAGTTTTTTACATAAAGATTTTCTAGTTACGTGTACATGAATGTATCTTAAAGTTGCATAAATTCTTTTAGTTATGTTTTTTAAATTGCATGTATGTTATTTTAAATCACATAAGTAATGTTTAAAATCACTTCACATTTTTTTTAAATGATGTTTTTTAGAACATGAACATGTTACAAAGTACAAAAAATTACTTGAAGTTTCATGAACATTTAGAAAAAAACATGAACTCCTTTAAAATTACATATCAATGACTTATTAATTACATAACTTTCTTTAAGAATGCATGAATGTTTTTTTTGGATAATCATGTATAAAAGTTATATTGAAAAAATAAAAGGAAAACCTAAATAAATAAAATAATAAACTCAGGCTAAAAATCCGAAGAAAGAATAGAGAAGGCAATCAGATCAGAAAAGAGACTTTCTTGGGGGAAAAACAAGAATAAAAAGAAAACTAAAAAAATGGGGTTGGAAATAGGAACAAGCGAGACCGGAGAAAGAAGCGAATAACAATAAAATAAACAGAAAACCAATAAATAATTATCAGCCGACTATATTGACGCACACACAGCACTGAGGTGGGCCAGGCTGATATGACGCAGATCACTTCTCTAGTTAGTTTCCATTAGTACCCGTCAAAAAAAAATTAGTTTCCGTTGGTATCGTTTTTGTACTTTGGTTTTTTCAGCCTATTTTAAACCAACAACTGGATATTAATAAGATAAAATAGTTAAATATATTAAAATGTTTGTGAATTTATAAATGATCTCGGATTAAAATCGTTCATGCTTTCTTAAAATGATCTATTTAAAAAGAACATTGAATATAAAAATATTCTGGAATACAATTATTTTCTCACAGTTAAGAATCATTATTAAAATATGGGAAAATGTTATAGATTTAAAAAATATTTATGGATACAAATAATGTTTCTCAATTTTAAAAATAATGTGAAATAAAAAATGTCCTCGAATATGAAAAAGTTCTCATAAATTTGAAAATGTTCTTGAATACTAATATTATTCTAGAATGTTAAGAAATGTTCTCAAATTCAAGAAACATCTATTTTGAAAACATTGACGAATGAATAATTGAATCTTTTGAAGAATGTTTGTTTTTAAAGGTTTGTGACATTTCAAATGAGAGAACATTTTTGTAAAATATATTGTAATTTTTTTATCACTTTTAGAGAATGAAGAACCAAAAAAATAAAAGAATAAAAATGATAAATAAAAAGAATGAATGAAAAAGGTAAAATTGAAAAAATAAATGAAAAAACATAAAATAAAACAAAGAGAGGAAAAAAGGAAAAAATAGCAATAATTTTCACTCACACCATGGCATAGTGGGAACAACTGTTGAGGAGCCGTCTGCAACCTTACCATAAGGACGGGCTCCACTCAATTTTTTTTTGAAACGAGGCAAAAGACTTGCCATTTTCATTGATTAAGAAGAAGAGAGTTGCCCGGTTAATTGACGGAAAACCGGGCTAAAACCGATACAACACAACCCACATAGCATGGGCACCACCGGCCAACCTGGCCACCGACATGAACAGAAGCCACGACGGCACATGCTAACGGATGGCCACACGCGCAAGCAACCGACAGCTCCGACATTGACGACGAGCAACACAAGGGAAATATGCAGGACTTGCGCCGACTGTGCCCAAAAGAGCACCTCGGACACGTTAGGAAGAACCGACTACCAAAGACCACGCCGCAACCCAAGCTCTTCTTGACGCCATCATCGTTGCCAAACAGGAACCAGCGCCCCGCCTCAGCAAACCACGCGGCGAAGATGCCGCCATCGACGGCGAAGATGCCATCATCCTCCAGTCTCTCAGTCGTTGCCGGCTCCGAGACGATGCCCCCAAGGAGGAGAAAGACGCGAACACGCCTCCATCGCCCGATCCAGCGGATCTGAGGTTTCCCTCCGGAGCCCAAGCCGTGGGGAGAGGGAGCACCTCCACGACGACGCTTCCAAGAAAGATCACGGCACCCGCGGGCGCCACCGTCACTGGCTCTGGTGAAGACCGGAGCAAAGATTTCTCCCGGAGATGTGCCGACCACTTGCCACCACCGACCGCCGTCCACTAACCACCACCCCTGCCGAGGCCGACCTCACTCTGGCTACGGGATCCCACGATCCACCGCGACCAGACTCGCACCACCTCCTGGCCGAAGCCGCCACCACCACATCCGGGGCCGCCGCCCCGGAGCCCAAGCACCTCCACGTCGGCCGCTGGTCCCTCCTCCACCTTTGCCCGAACGCCTGCACACCGGTGGCCCCTACGGCCCGCGCCGCCGGACCGGCCAGAGCCAGATCCGCGGCAACCACCTGCGCCCAGCGGCTCGGATCCGGCGAGGCCCGCCATCCCCTGCCACACCGCTCCCACCGCCGAGCACCACCGCTACCACCACGCCTCTACTCGCTGAGCGAGCTACGAGGCAGCCGCCAGAACCGCGCATTGGCTGCAGTCCGCCCGAGCCCAGATCGGGCCAGCAGCAGCCACCACCGCGCCCGTTCTTGACGCCGAGCAGCCACCGCGGCCCGGCGAGAGACCGCGCCACAGCGCCAGCCAGCGCAGACCGCCGCTGCGCCCGCCCGCCAACCTGGCGCCCACGCCCGCCCGAAGCGGCCGGCAAGCGAGCTTCGCCCCGGCGTCTTTTGGCGGCAGCGAGGATGAGGAGGAGGAGGACACAGGCGGGCAGAAGAGGCTTCGCCAGCCGCCCGCTTCGCGGGAAGCGGCGAGGCGAGATAGGGGACCTACTCTTATGTCACGCCGCCGGCTCCACTCAATCCATACCACCTTTGAACGACGTTAATCTATCACACATGCCTTCTGTTGGTGCTTACCAACCACAATAAAGCTCGCATCTGTTGATCAAAGTCAACAAAAACAATAGCTATTCGATGTTCTCCATGTTCTTCACACGCTATTGTCACTATTCGGATTTATGGAGTAGCATTAACACCGATAAGTCATTTAATTTTTGCTTGGAATCCTATCAACTCCGAGATAAAATTCAACGGTTTAATTTTTCGATTTATACGGCCACATTTTTCAACGGTTGCATGATCATTCTAGTTAATATGCATGAACAAATATTTTGAGTTGTATAATACATTTTAGTACCGGATGTTTGTTCTTGCCACATGAAATAGGTTTTTTTAATATATTCTATTTATTCATTTTGCAAGAAAACTTTGGATCTGTTCATCTTCAATCATGACAGTACAACGAACATTAGAAATAATAAAAATTACATTCAGATCCGTAGACCACCCAGCGACGACTACGAGCACTTAACCTAGCCGAATGCGCGCCGCCGTCATTTTTCCTTCATCGTCGGAGTTGGGCACAACTTGTTATAGTATACAATCGAGAACTCGTTGTTCTAAGGCTCCATAGGACCAGCGCACTAGAACATCAACCGCCGCCGATGAAGAATAACGTAGATCGAAAGGATCCAATCCAAAGACACACGAACGTAGACGAACAACGATGAGATCCGATCAAATCCGCCAAAGATAGATCCGCCAGAGACAAACCTCCACACACCAACCAACGATGCTAGATCCACCGCCAGAACGGGGGCTAGACAATGAGACCTTTATTCCATCTTCAAGGAGCCGCCGTCGTCTCGCCTTCCTGAGTAGGACACAAACCATAACAAAACTGAAAGAAACGACTAAAAACGGAGCCCTCCCGCCGGCCTTTGCCAGGATCCACTGCGCCCCCATGGCACTAGGGCCACCGGAGACGAGGTGGACTTGCGGCGCCGGTTAGAGGCAGGAACCGGCAGCTAAATATATTCTATTTATTAGAGGAGAGCCGGCGGCTAAATATATTCTATTTATTAGAGTGATACATAAAAAATAATCTAAAAGGACAGATATTCAGGAAAAATAATATGTTGATGGTTGCACCATTTAGCTCGTTCTTTACGTGAGGCTTACATCCTGTTGGAGACAGGAGGTAGAATTTTTAGAGGAACTTGCCCTTATATATGTCTTTTCTTGCACTGCAAACCCTCTTTTGGAGCGACAATTACTGTAATCATCAGTCACCCAGAGAGTTCTAAACTGCATTTTTGTCCGTTGAAACTGTTATTGTTTTTTCCCACGTAAGTATAGGTTGGTTAGCGGATAAAAAAGAATCAGACCATCAAAGGCCCACTAAACCACGCATTATAAAAAAACACACTCCATCATTTCCCTCACCCGCCAGACTAAATATTCCATCAATTGTTCAAAATATAAGGGTATTAGTTTTGACCAAGTCTAGAGCAAAAAATATCGACATCCAAAATATTAAACAAAAAAGCATGAAAATTCATTTCATGATGAATATAATCATACTGATTTCATATTATGAATTTTGATATATTTCTCTAAAAATTGGATCAAACTTAAAAGGTTTTCAAAGAAGTATTACATGCCTTATATTTTGAAGTAGAGTGACTATTTTTTTAAGAAACACAACAACACCAATGGTGCAGTAAAGCGCGCCCAACCCTTCTAGTTGAGAGGGTAATTTCCATCACTTAAAAATCATAGAAATAAAAGTTAACACGCTCACACATGGTACGCAGGAAACATGGTAGTACAATATACTCTTTCCATCCTATAATGTAGGAAAAACGTTCTTATATTATGGGACGGAGGGAGTAGTTTTGACTTGGTGCAGTAATCTTGGTGCTTAGTGCTGCAGTTAATTTAGCACTTGCAGTAGTGTAGTACATAGTAGTTTAGTGTGAGTTTCAGTTAATTAGCTGGATTAAACAAGATGCTTGGTGATGTGCAGGAGTAGGACAATCAAATCCGCTTGAATATTTGTTTACTGCTAGTAAGTGAACATTTTACCGCTAGTGTAATCCAGCTATTGTACTGATAGTTCTGTTTCTTTGAACATTTTACTGTCAATAAAAATGATGTACCGCTGCTTTCAGTTAATTTAAATTAACCGGAACTTTTATGTGATGGAGTAGTATTTGACTTGCTGTTTAATGGAGTAGTTTAGTGTAGGAATATTGCTCCTCTCCTCTCCTCTCTTCTTCTCTTCTCTTCTGTTCTATTCCGTTCCCTTCTCTTCTCTTCTCTTCTCTTCTCTTCAGTACTTGGAGTAGGAGTATAGTGTAACTGGCTCCTCTAACTTAACTACTGTGAAGTTAGGAGCCTAACTTAGCCACATTTCATCCGTTGGATCTAGAATAAATGGCTGAGATCTATCGCTATAGTTCTTAAACAGTGTCAATTGCTACAGGCAACAAATAATGATTTTAGCTACAGTGCTCATCCAAACAGTATGCTACAACCCCCATGTGAACAGTGCAGAATCTTGGCCATCTATTTCCCATCTGATGGTTCACAGACTAAGTTAGGGTATTGTTCCCCTAACTTCATAGGAGCGAAGTTAGAGGAGCCAGTGCACTAGAATATTGCTCCTCCTCTCCTCTCTTCTACTCTTTTCTTCTCCTCTTTTCTTGGATCTCTTCTCCATTTGTAAATTAAACTTAAAATGAAAATTTGAAGTTAATTAAATTTGAAATGAAAATTTTAAGTTAATTAGAACTAACTGGAAAATTTAAGTTAATTAGAACTAAAATGAAAAAATTAAGTTAATTAGAACTAAATGAAAATTTGAAGTTAATCAAACTTAAAATGAAAATTTTGAAGTTAATTAAACTTAAAATGAAAATTTGAAGTTAATTAGAACTACAAGAAAATTCTAAGTTAACTAAAACTGAAGGGAGGGAATCTCATGGAACTCATCGGCCGGAATATGGTGGAAGTTGTGGAGAGGGATCAGCTCTTCAGGGTTAGTATATGTAAGATGCATGACATTGTTCGAGACCTGGCTCTTGTTGTTGCTAAAGAGGAGAGGTTTGGCTCCGCGAGTGATCAGGGCGAAATGACGCTCATGGATAAAGAAGTTCGCCGGTTCTCAACATGTGGTTGGAGAGACAGTATGGCAGCTGCTCCAGGATTGGAATTTCCACGACTCCGAACCGTGATCTCGATTTCAGCAGCTTTGTCCTCCACCACCATGATTTCCTCTGTTTTGTCTGGAACCAACTACCTTACCGTTCTCGAGCTTCAAGACTCTGCAATCTGCCATGTGCCAGCATCCATCGGGAATCTGTTCAACCTCCGCTACATCGGCTTGAGGCGCACCAGAGTTCAGTCACTGCCAGACACTATTCCAAAACTGTCAAACCTTGAGACGTTGGACGTCAAGCAAACAAAAATAGAAAAACTACCACCAGGAATTATGTAGGTTGAGAAGTTACGACACCTTTTAGCTGACAGGTTTGCCGATGCGAAGCAGACGAAGTTCCAGTACTTTGTTGGAGTCGAGGCGCCGACTACGATTTCCAACTTCCAGGAACTGCAAACTCTTGAGACCGTCCATGCCAGCAAGGACTTGTCCCTTCAGCTGAGGAAAATGAATAAGCTGCAGACTGTTTGGGTTGATAACATCGATGCATCTAACTGTGATGACCTTTTCAAATCCCTCTCAGATATGCCTCTGCTTTCCAGCCTACTTCTCTGTGCATGTGATGAGAAGGAGAAACTTACGTTCCAAGCACTCAAGCCAATTTCCAAGAGGCTCCACAGACTAATCATCAGAGGTGGCTGGGCCGATGGGACGCTCAAGTGTCCGATATTTCAGGGCCATGGGAAGAATATCAAGTATCTGGCTCTAAGTTGGTGCAATCTTGGGACAGAGGACCCGCTGCAGCTGCTGGCATATCATTTGCCAGCTCTCACTTATCTCAGTCTTAACAGGGTGAGTAGTGCAGGTACATTGGTGCTTTCTGCAGAGTGCTTTGCTCAGCTAACAACACTCGTCTTGAGGCGCATGCCTAATGTCAAGCAACTGGTGATTGAGGAGGGTGCCATTCCGTGCATTGATGGGATCTACATCGTGTCACTCTCGGAGCTCAGTATGGTCCCTCGTGGCATCGAGTCACTTGGGTCCCTGAAAAAGCTCTGGATGCTAGACTTGCACAAGGACTTCAAGGCTGACTGGGATCTGAACCAGATGCACAACAAGATGAAGCATGTTCCAGAGCTCCGTGCCTAGCTAGCAAAGAGTGGCAGAGATGCAGAACATGATCAAGCATGTTTCAGAGCTCCGTGCATAGTAAAGAGCGGCAACTACATCCTTCGGTAATTAAAAATCATAAGAATTGCTTATGCACTGTAAGCGTACATGCTTTTAATTATTTGTAATGGTACTGTAATAGTATCATCAGTTTCTTTGCAACTGCATCTTGTCATGAATGCATTGATGGTTGTTTCGGTAATAATTCCTGAAACATAGGCATTCCTTGTCATCAAGAACTATAACGAGTGAGTTTGTTTCATTTATATAAGCGTAATTATCACTGGTTGGTTTTGCTTGATGTCATAGATAGACTGATTCTATCGAAGTATTTACGTAGTATGTACTTGGCCATCTCTCTGCTTCCTATATATTGCAATGTATTACTTGTTAGAGTTATAATATAAGTCATGTACCCCTTTTGTATTTATCCCATTGTATAAGGGGTTTCCTGCATATATTCCACACTTATACATGTATATATATTGGCCTATGGCCTTATGGGAATACAAATTGCTTATTCCTAACATGGTATTAGAGCTAGGTCATTTTTTGCACGCTGCAACTCGTGCGTTTGATCCGTTTTTTACATCCCGATCGATCTCCAGCCGGGCCGCTCGAAGTGTCCCCGCTCGATCTCGTCTGGCCCCCGATCGATCTCCTGCTCCCGTCGGCTTCGCTCTTGTCCCGCAGGTCCGCCGGCTTCGATCTGGTCCCGCCGGCTTCGATCAAGTCCTGCAGGTCTTCGATCAATTCCTCCCAATCGATCCCCTGCTCCAGCCGGCCCCAATCGATCTCAGCCCGCAGGCCCGATCGCTACTTTCCGCAGGTCCTGGACTCCCGCAGGCCTTGCTCCAGCCGGCCCCGCCTGCTGCTGATCGCTATCTTCCCGATCGATCTCGTCCAGCCGGCCCCGACCGCTACCTTCCCCAGGCCCTGGACTCTCGTCAGATTCGTTGATAAAAAAAATGTCTGCTGCATCGGGCTATGTTGCTGTCCCTCGCTGTCCGGTGATTTTTGATGGTACTAACTACACCGAGTTCACTGGCTTTATGCACATTCACATGCGTGGCATCCGTCTCTGGGTGTTCTTTCTAGCGAGGTCTGCTGTCCGCCACGTCTGGTTCCTCCGGTTGCCCCTACTCCGATGACTCCACTGGTTCTTCCTACAGACGCTAATCAGGCTGCTAAGGATGCGGCCAAGCTTGCTGATGAGGCTGCTGATCGTGCTTATGATGAGAGGGTTTTGGCTTATGAGGAGGCTCTTCAGACGTATCATGGTGCTCTGTCTGTTTACACCCAGTGGCTTGATGATGATGCTCGTCTTTGCAGCCTGTTCTCCTTTGCTAGTGTTACGCCTCGATTTGCTTCTGAGTTTACGGGTCTTCCTCATCTTTGAGATGTGGACCCGTCTTCGTCGGTGCTATGAGCCCTCTAGTGATGCCTTATACCTTTACGTGGTCCGTCAGAGCATGCTCTTCAGCCGGTGACTCTCTGTTGATGACTTCTATGCACAGAAGTTACGCTGCTCTGGCGCCACTTGATTCTCTCCATGATGCTTTGGTTGTCGTGCCTTGCCCTGTTGCAGGTTGTCCAGGCCAATTTGGAGTTTCATCGTGTCTCGAGTTCCGTCTCGGCTCCGTGGGAGTTTGAGCCCAGCGTGCTTTCGATTGTTTGCTCGTGGCCGTATTTCTCTCATGGAGGCGCTTTTAGAGATTCGTGTTGAGGAGACTCGCTTACGTGGTGCTGGTTTGCTGGAGGTTCCCTCTGTGCTCGCTACTCGGGCTTCTTCCACTCCACCTGTTGCACCGACCCTTTCTCGCTTGACTGCTCCGCTGCTCTTGCCCACTCCTTCTGGAGGCTCCGGTCGCCCCCGTCCACATTGTGACTACTGCAACAATGATGGTCATATTGAGTCCCAGTGCTACATGAAGCGGAATGTTAACGCAATCGTATTGAGTTAGCCAGCATGCTAGTTGGTTAGTATAGCTAGTCTGTTAGTATCTCCTGTAGCTTATCTAGCACGAGATAGAGTTGTTCCTATCCGGCCAATGTTTATCCGGCCAATGGTTGTTGTAACAAACTTTGTACCTTGTATATCTCCTGACTATAAATACAAGACCAGCCTGAGGTAATTACCCACGGCAAAACCATAAGTTCCAACTTGGTATCAGAGCAGTAAGATCCAATCTCGCCCACCATGGCCGGCTCCACCGCTGCTCCCTTCTCCAACACTTCCGGCGCCCTTTCCACCATCAACGCCGGCACCCTTGCCGCCGGCTCCTCCTCTTCCGCTCCAATCTCCGTCACCACACTCGGCAACCTCATCACGCTGCGCCTCACGCGGGATAACTTCCTGTTGTGGAAGACTCAAGCCGTCCCCGCCCTTGCCTCGACTGGTTTGTTCGGCTACGTTGCCGGCACCGAGGAAGCGCCGCCGCAGACCCTCACCACGAGGGCACCGGCGATGCAGGCTGTCGAGGTCGCCAACCCGGAGTTCCTTAGCTGGTACCAGAAGGACCAGCTCGTCATGATCGCGCTCCTCGGCTCCATGACCGAGGACATCCTTGGGCAAATGACCCAACTCACCACTTCAGCTCAGGTCTGGACTACCTTGCATGATTTGTTTGCCTCACAGAATCGTGCACGCATCATGCAGCTGCGTTATCAACTCTCCAATCTGAAGAAAAATGACCTCACTGCCTCGGAGTACTACCGCCAAGATGCGGGGCTTTGCTGACGCCATGGCCTCCATCGGCAAGCCGCTCCAAGACGACGAGGTGCTCGGCTACATACTCGCCGGACTGGGTCCCGAGTTCGAGCCTCTGGTCGCGTCGATTACGACGCGTGCGACCATCAGCCTCGGTAGCTTCTCGCCTTCTTCCTCAGCGCTGAGCTTCGCCTCGAGCAACAAGCTTCGTCTGGCAACATCCACCCATCCGCCAACGCTGCTGCACGCAGCTCTGATGGTCACCGCAGCGGTCAAAGGCGGCCAAAGCGCCTGCGGCGGACACGGCGATCAGGGCGGGCGTGGTCGTGGAACACGCGGCCGCGGCAATGGCCGGACTAACCTGAAGTGTCAGGTCTGCTCCAAGTTCGCCACGACGCCCTCCACTGCCGCAACAGGTTCAACCACGCCTTCCAGCCAGAAGAGCAGCGTGAGCGCTCCGGCAACGTCGCCAACACCGGCCCAGGCTCGTATTCCGTCGACACCGACTGGTATGTAGATACGGGCGCCACCGATCACCTTACGAGCGACCTGGATCGTCTCAGCTTCCATGAGAAGTATCGCGGCAAGGACAAGGTGCACGCAGCCAACGGAGCAGGTATGTCTATTGCCCATGTTGGTCATTCCACTATTCCCGGTTTATCCAAACCTCTGCACCTATGTAACATTCTGCATGTTCCACACATCAACAAACACCTCCTGTCTGCACAAAAACTTGCCTATGATAATCATGCTTTTGCTGAATTCTATCCTGATCTTTTTCGTCTTAAGGACCAAGCAACGAAGGCGGTTCTTCTTCAAAGTAGATGCCGCAATGGTCTCTACCCGGTGCCAAGCTACAAGCAGTCGTCCCTCATATCTAGTCCTCGAGCTTTCTCTAGCATCAGGCTATCTTCAGATTTATGGCATAAAAGATTAGGTCATCCGTCCAAAAATGTCGTCGATTCAGTTCTTAGGTTAAATAAATTTGCTTGTGCACCATCTACCGAGTCTAGTGTTTGTGATGCGTGTCAGCGCGCAAAAGTTCATCAGCTACCTTTTCGAGATTCTAATCATGTAACTTATACACCTCTTGAAATTATTCATTCGGATGTATGGGGCCCTGCTACTACTTCCGTTGGTGGTTTTAAATATTATGTGAGTTTTCTGGATGATTATAGCCATTTTACGTGGATCTATCTCCTTAAACGAAAATCCAATGTTGAACAAGCCTTCTACACCTTCCAAAAACATGTTGAACGCATGCTTGATGCAAAAATTAAAACTGTCCAGACGGATTGGGGCGGCGAATATCGCCGTCTCTCCCGCTATTTCCAAAAAGAAGGCATTGCGCACCGGGTTTCTTGCCCTCACACCTCACAACAAAATGGCATCGCAGAACGGAAACATCGTCATATCGTCCGAAACAGGCATCGCTCTTCTCGCTCACTCCTCCCTCCCCGTTCGGTTTTGGGACGAGGCTTTTCTCACTGCTTGCTACCTCATAAATCGCATGCCTACTCGAGTCCTTGAAAACTCCACACCAGTCTCTTGTCTTTTTGGCGATAAACCAGACTATTCCTTTCTCCGTGCTTTCGGTTGCGCTTGTTGGCCGAACCTGCGTCCTTATAATAACCGCAAGCTAGAATTCCGGTCTCGGCAATGCATTTTCTTGGGATATAGCTCCATACACAAAGGCTACAAATGCTTAGATCGCTCCAATGGTCGCATTTATATTTCTCGTGATGTCATTTTTGATGAACAAGCGTTTCCGTTCTCCACTAGCTCAGTAGTGCAAAGTCCTCGCCCATTCTTTCCACGCCACCCTCTTCTTTTCCTATCACCGAGCCGGCTCTAATGGATGACCGCATGCGCAATTATGACATGACTTTGCTACCTGATGCTACGTGCAGTTCGTCTTTGTCTCCTGCAGGTGCTGTTGGATCGGCCTCCAGTGACTCTACGGCGGCATGCACGCCACGTCGCTCCCATGTAGACGCGACTTCCCAGCAGCCGCATGAGCCCACGTCTCCATCGACTCCCACTGGGCCGGATGCCCCGGTCTCGCCCGTGTCACCGGCTGGCTCTTCCACTGCCGACGGGGCGGGCAGTGCGGCGAGCGACTCCGCGTCCAGCTCGGCACGTGGGCCGCTATTCGTCGACCCGCCGTCTCCATCGACCGCCCAGGCCGTCCCCGACGTCGCGCCCGCGAGTGCGCCACATCCGATGACGACCAGGCTCAAGGACAACATCGTCAAAAAGCTGGTGCCGAGCGACGGCACTGTTCGCTATGATCCACGTCGGCGGGTGTTTCATGCCGAACCACGCTCCTATCGTCAGGCACTTGCCGATGATCACTGGCGTCCAGCCATGGAGTCTGAATTCTCGGCTCTTCAGCAAAACAAGACATGGACACTTGTTCCTCGTCCTCCCGGCAAGAACATCATTGGCTGTAAATGGGTTTTCAAGGTCAAGCACAAAGCTGATGGTTCCCTGGATAAGTTTAAGGCACGTCTCGTTGCTCGCGGCTTCACTCAACAGTATGGGATCGACTACTCGGAAACATTCTCTCCAGTAGTTAAACCAGCCACAGTGCGTCTTGTGCTCTCCCTTGCCGTCTCTCGTGGCTGGCATCTCCGGCAGGTGGACATCAGCAATGCTTTTCTGCATGGAATTCTCGCTGAGGAAGCATATATGCAGCAGCCACCGGGTTTCCAAGATCCCTCTTGTCCAGATTATGTTTGCAAGCTCCATAAAGCGCTTTACGGTCTGAAGCAGTCGCCTCGGGCATGGTATGCCCGTCTCAGTGAGCGTCTTCAGCAGCTCGGTTTTGTTCCCTCGGTTGCCGACACCTCGTTGTTTATCTTTGTCCAAGACAGTGTCACCATCTACATGCTTGTTTATGTTGACGACATCGTCATTGCAAGCTCTTCCTCTTCGGCTATGACACATTTGCTACGCCAATTATCAGCTACTTTTCCTGTCAAAGATCTTGGTTCTCTCCATTATTTCCTTGGCATTGAGGTGCTTCCCAATTCCGGGGGAATTATTCTTACACAGCAGAAGTATGCTCTTGATTTGTTGCAACGTACAGATATGGCGAATTGCAAAGCAGTCTCAACGCCCATGTGCACTCATGAGAAGCTCACACGGGATTCAGGTCATGGACTTAGTGAAGATGAAGCTTTCAGATATCGTAGTACAGTTGGAGCTCTTCAATATCTGACCTTGACACGGCCTGATCTGTCTTTTGCCGTAAACAAGGTGTGTCAATACTTGTCAAGTCCAACTGATGCTCACTGGGAGGCCGTGAAACGGATCTTGCGATGCGTCACGAGGATCACTGTCCACTGGTTTAACCCTTCGGCGATCACCTTCCACTCTTCTGAGTGTCTTTACTGATGCCGATTGGGCGGGCTGCGGCGATGACAGGAGGTCTACGAGTGGGTTTGCAGTTTTCTTTGGACCCAACCTCGTATCATGGAGTGCACGGAAGCAGCCAACTATGTCCCGTTCATCCACTGAAGCTGAGTACAAGGCGTTGGCGAATGGGACTGCTGAAGCTACTTGGCTACTGTCATTGCTAAGAGAGCTGCGAGTTCCTCAGCCCCGAGCTCCTGTGCTATGGTGTGACAATCTCGGTGCTACGTATTTGACGGCCAATCCAGTATTTCATGCTCGCACTAAACATATTGAAGTTGATTTTCACTTTGTGAGAGAGAAGGTCGCCATGGGAGCACTTGATGTTCGGTTCGTCTCAACAGCAGACCAAGTGGCTGACGCTTTCACCAAACCTCTCACGAAGATCATGCTCAATCGATTACGAACCAATCTGAACCTTCATATAGGTTAAGATTGCGGGGGAATGTTAACGCAATCGTATTGAGTTAGCCAGGATGCTAGTTGGTTAGTATAGCTAGTCTGTTAGTATCTCCTGTAGCTTATCTAGCACGAGATAGAGTTGTTCCTATCCGGCCAATGTTTATCCGGCCAATGGTTGTTGTAACAAACTCTGTACCTTGTATATCTCCTGACTATAAATACAAGACCAGCCTGAGGTAATTACCCACGGCAAAACCATAAGTTCCAACTCGGAAACACCTGCGCAAGGCACGATATCATCTTCAGGGACTTCGTCATCTACCTCGACAGCTTCAGCCATTGCTTTGACTGAGCAGGATATTCTGAGACTTAAGCGTCTGCTCGCGGCTTCAGGTTCTTCCTCGACGGGTACTGCTGGTTCTGTGACTGATGCTTCCCGCACTGAGCAACCGCCCTCTACACAGTCAGGTACATCCCCATGGGTTCTGGACTCTGGAGCTTCTTTTCATATGTCTTCTCATTCTTCCACTTTGTCCTCTCTTCGATCGTTGGATTCTCCTGTTCATGTCTTCACTGCTGATGGTACTCCACTTTCTGTTGCTAGTAGAGGCAATCTTTCCACTCCTTATTCTGTTCCTGATGTTGCTCATGTTCCTCGACTTACCATGAATCTGTTTTCTGCTGGTCAACTTACTGATTCTGGTTGTCGCGTCATCCTTGACGTTGACTCTTGTTTTGTCCAGGACCGTTGCACGCACAGTCTGGTTGGGGCTGGCCCTCGCCGCCGTGATTCTCAGGGTCTTTGGGAGTTGGAATGGCTTCATGTTCCTTCCGCTGCAACCACCATCGCCAGTTCCTCCGCTTCAGTCGCCTCCGTTACTGGTTCCTTCAAGAAGTGGCATCATCGACTTGGTCATCTATGTGATTCTCGGTTGTCGTCTTTAGTTCGTCGAGGTCTTCTGGGGTCTGTCTCAAGAGATGTCTCTTTAGAGTGTCAGGGTTGTCGTCTTGGCAAGCAGATTCAGTTACCATATTCCCATAGTGAGTTAGTGTCTAAGCGTCCTTTCGATTTAGTCCATTCTGATGTATGGGGTCCGCCTCCTTTCGCTTCGAAAGGTGGTCATAAATACTATATTATTTTTATAGATGATTTCTCTCGTTACACATGGCTTTATTTCATGACTTCTCGTAGTGAGGTGTTGTCTATTTATAAGCGTTTTGCTACCATGGTTCATACTCAGTTCTCTTCACCCATTCGTGTTTTTCGTACTGACTCCGCTGGCGAGTATATCTCTAAGATGTTGCGTGGTGTTCTTGTGAGCAAGGAACTCTCTCTCAATTCTCTTGTCCTGGTGCTCATGCTCAGAATGGTGTGGCTGAGCGAAAGCATCGACATCTTCTTGAGACGGCTCGTGCCTTGATGATTGCTGCCTCTCTCCCGCCTCATTTTTGGGTTGAGGCCGTCTCCATCTCCACCTATCTTATCAATATATAGCCTTCCGCTGCCCTACAGGGGGTGTTCCTTTCGAGCGTCTTTTTGATCGTTCTCCCGATTATTCGATGCTTCGCTTGTTTGGTTGTGTTTGCTATATTCTTCTTGCCTCTCGCGAACGCACCAAACTGACCGCTCAGTCTGTTGAGTGTGTCTTCTTAGGCTACAGTGATGAGCATAAGGGCTATCGTTGTTGGGATCCTATCGGTCATCGGATGCGTATCTCTCGAGACATGACTTTTGATGAGTCTCGTCCCTTCTACCCACGCCCATCTTCCTCGACTTTTTTAGTGGAGGATATCTCTTTCCTCACTTTTCCTGACTCACCTATCACCCCCGTTGAGCCTGTGCCTATTCGTTCCACTCCCTCTCCTTCTCCACCTCTAGTCGATTTGCAGCCACCATCTTCCCTGGTCTCCTCGCCTAGCATGTCACCGGATTCTACACCTTCATCTCCAGTGACTTCTTCGTCGCCACCTCCCGATTCTACCTTGGAGATTCCTCCTTCTATTGTTCCATCTTTTCCTCAGCATTACACTCGTCGTTCACGACCTGTGGATGTCTCTGTGGATGAGTCATCATCTTCCTCTCAGCCTACTTATGGCTTGCGTTCTCGACCTCGTCCGCCTGTTGATCGCTTTGGATTTCCCACCGGTCTTTCTTGTTCTTGAGCCGACTTCTTATCGCCAGGCTGTTGTTCATCCTTAATGGCAGTTTGTGATGGCAGAGAAGATTGCTGCTCCTGAACGCACTGGTACCTGGGATCTTGTTTCTCTTCCTCCTGGAGTCCGTCCCATCACTTGTAAGTGGGTCTACAAGGTTAAGACTCACTCCAATGGTTCTCTTGAGCTTCACAAAGCTCGTCTTGTGGCTCGTGGTTTTCAGCAGGAGCATGGTCGTGATTATGACGAGACGTTTGCTCCTGTGGCCCATATGACCACTGTTCGTACACTTCTTGTCGTTGCCTCTGCACGCCATTGGTCTATATCTCAGCTTGATGTTAAGAATACCTTTCTTAATGCTGAGTTGCGTGAGGAGGTGTACATGCAGCCACCACCTGGGTATTCTGTTCCTGATGGCATGGTATGTCGTCTTCGTCGCTCTCTCTATGGCCTTAAGCAAGCCCCCCGCGCCTGGTTTGAGCGTTTTGCCTCTGTGGTCACTGCCGCTGGTTTTTCAGCAAGTGCTCATGATCCAGCATTGTTTATTCACCTTTCTCCTCGTGGTCGGACTCTTCTTCTTCTCTATGTTGATGACATGATCATCACTGGGGATGACCCCGAGTATATTGCCTTTGTAAAGGCCCGTCTTAGTGAGCAGCTTCTTATGTCTGATCTTGGACCTCTTTGCTACTTTCTTGGGATTGAAGTCTCTTCTACCTCTGATGGCTTTTTTATATCCCAGGAAAAGTATATCCAGGATCTTCTTGCTCGCGCTGCTCTTACTGACGAGCGCATTGTTGAGACTCCTATGGAGCTCAATGTTCACCTCCGTGCTACTGATGGTGCTCCTCTCCCTGACCCGACGCGTTATCGTCATCTTGTTGGCAGTCTTGTCTATCTAGCTGTCACTCGTCCGGACATCTCTTATCCGGTTCATATTCTGAGTCAGTTTGTCTCTGCTCCCACATCGGTTCACTATAGTCATCTCCTTCGTGTTCTCCGATATCTTCGGGGCATGATCTCTCACCGTCTATTCTTTCGCGCTCCAGTTCTTTACAGCTTCAGGCCTATTCGGATGCTACGTGGGCTAGTGATCCTTCAGATCGCCGTTCACTTTCTGCTTACTGTGTTTTTCTTGGTGGTTCTCTCATTGCCTGGAAGACGAAGAAACAGATTGCAGTTTCCCGTTCGAGTGCCGAGGCTGAGTTGCGAGCAATGGCTCTTTTGACGGCATAGGTGACTTGGTTATGGTGGTTACTTATGATTTTGGTGTTTCTGTCACTACACCGACTCTGCTCTTATCTCACAGTACAGGTGCTATTAGCATTGCGCGCGATCCTGTGAAGCATGAACTCACCAAGCATATTGGCGTTGATGCTTTCTATGTGCGCGCTGGTGTGCAGGATCAGGTTATTGCTCTTCAGTATGTGCCTTCCGAGTTCTGATTGGCGGATTTCTGACGAAGGCCCAGACTAGAGCACAACATGGCTTTTATCTCTCCAAACTCAGTGTTGTTCATCCACCATGAGTTTGAGGGGGGGGGGGGGGTGTTAGAGTTATAATATAAGTCATGTACCCCTTTTGTATTTATTCCGTTGTATAAGGGGTTTCCTGCATATATTCCACACCTGTACATGTATATATATCGGCCTATGGCCTCATGGGAATACAAGTTGCTTCTTCCTAACATTACTCACTACAAGAAAACATATAATTAGCCACAAAGCATTTTGGCCGCTATACATGTATGTATTAGAACCAACTTACTAATATCTTGGTTACCAAGTATGTTCATGAATCAGTACTGAATTGGCATACATATAGCTACCAAGCACTGAACTACGGATGACCAAGCTGAAAAAATGCACACACGCGGATCTGATTCCCCATCGCGCAATTACTCACACACACCTCTGTAGAAAGGAAAAAGAGAGCCACAAAGGGGCGGTGGTGTTGTGGTGGAGCAGGAGTGGTTTCCACGTCGGAGCGGCTAACGAAGGCAGACTTGGTACTAATTTCGAGGCTTCAGGACTGAAGGAAGAGGAGAAGCTGCAACCACGTCGCTGAATCAGAGAACGTTTGCATCTGATTAGTTCAAGGTGAGTGACTGTACTACGTTCGTGTGTGAGATAGAAATCCTGAATATCTCCTGCCCGATTTCGTTGGTTTTCTACCAAATTTGGTTTGCAGACTGGGTTGTTACGTTTTGAGTCTGAAATTAGGTTATGCTTTGTGTTAATTCAACCAGTACGCTAGGTTCTGAGTACTTGGGTTCTAGTATGAATGTAGCTTGTTCTGTGTGACATTCGATTAGCATGTTGGACCGTGAGCGCTAGAGTTCCACATAAACAGATTCGGCCATTTTCATTGGCAGCTACAGGAACAAAGTACTCTTCTATGTGTATAGAAGCATAGACTAATAACAGTGAGGAGGATTAAAATGAGGCCACTTTTTTTTATCAGCTAATTACACTGTTTTACATTCAGATATTTGTGATGATACTTTGATTCATTACGTTTTTTTTTGAGAAAAGGAGGATGACCCCCGGCCTCTGCATCTGGGCGATGCATACGATCATTTTATTAATTATTCTCACAAGACCTTACAAAGCCATACAACAGCAAGACTAAAGCCACCGTCTAAGCAACAACTGTCGCTACACCTATTCAATTGATGAAGGGGCACAGATAGTCTGGGCCTAATACCAAACAGACATCGCAACCAAACCTAAACATCTAAGACCTGAGGTCCCAACCAGGACACCTGCCGGGTATGGGGCACCTACCAGTCCAGCGCACTCCTCAACCAGGACGCCTGCCGGGTATGAGGCCGCCGCAGCCACCTGCCACCAATCCATCTTCAGAGATGTACTGTTGCATGTACCGTGCCAGTTCTCTCTGCCATCGACGCCACCACAACGCCCAACAGCGTCGTCCTCCTGTGCGAGCTCATCCTCCCACAGCGAACTCCGAATCTGCACTCCGCCACGCCGTCAAGATCCATCGCCATCTGTGTGTAGGATGAAACACCGCTCCACCAAAGAATCCGTCCTCTGGTCCCTCGATCACGTGTGTACCTCCAAGAATGACGCCCCCAAGGGAGGAACAACACCAGAGCGCCGCCGTCATCCGATCATCCGATCTAGGGTTTCCCCCGAAGGTCGCAGAGAGTGGCCTTGAACTTCTCCTCGGCGATGCCTTCAAGAAGGGAACGACGCAGATAGCACCGCCACCGCCGGCCTTAGCAGACGCCGAAGGCAAGTTTTCACTCAGATCAGTTCGAAGGGATCCAACTCTCGTGCCCGGGCCGCTGTCACCACCAGCACCACCAGGCAGAACCCTGGAGCACCGGCAGATCAGCGAGCCGCCGGCACCACCGCATCCAGATCGCTGGCCATGCCGGGCGGCCGCCATCCCCCGCGCCGTCCGGGTCAGAGACGGCGCCACGATCACAAGATAGGACCGCCGCCACACGCACATGCCGGGCGCCGCCGAGAGCCCAGGTTCGCCACCGCTTGCCGAGGGCCGCCGCCGCACGCCCCGAGCAAACTCCCACGCAGACCAGGAGAAACCGCGAGCATGAGCCCTGCCGTCGCCCCCAAGCCCGCACCAGCGCGCCCCGCCTCCAGCGCGCCGCCAACAACCGCCGCGATCCGCATGCGCCAGATCCAGCAAGCCGTGGGAGAAGAGATCCCGCCGCCGCTGACGCCGACCGGGGTTTGCCCGGCGGCGCTTCCTGGCGGCGGCGAGGAGGAGAGGTCGGGGGAGGGACGAGGACGCGGCGGCGCTCGGGTTCCCCCCGGTCGCCGCGCAGGGGCGACACGGGAGGAGTCGGGAGTCGCGCGATTCATTACGTTTTGCATGGTAGTTTATTTGTTTCCCTTTTGATAGGAGTAACACTGAGTTGTGATAAATAGCTTATGTGTATGTTATACAAGTACAATAGTGTCGGGAGTCGGGAGTCACTGCAGGATCAATATATATTAAAACATTTGTTATTTTTGTCCAGGACACATGCAATCATATTTTTTCAATCCCTCCGTTGGATCATGTTATATTATAGGTGTGGTGGTTCAGTATTTTTTTCAGGATTTTTAAGAACTTTTACACCGTCGAAAACCTTAACTAGTTCTGTGGCAAGCTATTGTAGAAAAATATATATAGTGTTGCTATTCATCACCCAGGGTGCAGAATAAGTTATTCTTCACCCGAGGTAATCTTACGATCATATCATAATTAAATTACATTTGAAATTTAAATAATTACATTCCTATTGATTCACTACGTAGAATTTGGTATAAGAAAATAAAAATATAGGTCATAAGACAAGAAATTTTACAGTTTATGTGTATTTTACACTATGTTTTTACGTTCGTAATTTTACATAACATAAAATACTTTTTACGACGATTATATATTTTTTTACAGTCTCTTTTTACATCGGAAATAAGACAAAACTTACGTAACGTAAAATTACCATGTGATGGTAAAATAGAGGGGTGAAGAATAACTATTCCTCACCCAGGGTGACGAATAGTATATATATATATATATATATATATATATATATATATATATATATATATATATATATATATATTCCTTTTTTTATGCTCCTGTTGGATGATCTGAAGCCAAAGGTAGAACAGGGGAATGTAAACTCAGACTCACAAAAATTGCTTGGCTCAAGCATCTTGGTCATTCTGAAGTCAGAAATGGACAGAGCTGCTGTTCGAGACGGGAACAGATTCTTGAGACCAGGTCATATATCTGCTTCAACTTCTTCTGATGATCAGTTTTCCCCTGATAAAAATAAGATTTGTGCGTGATTTGCTAAGTTTGTTCATGAGATTGAAATTGTTGGCCCAAATTTGCAAATCATAGCTTTCTGATCTAAGATGGAGAAGAGCTATAGGTTCCCCGTTCATTGAGTCAAGTAGCCTGACCTACCTAACACGTACATAGCTGTAGTTGATGCGTGTCACGATATAAAATAACCAGCAGTCGCACTCGATGATGATGGTGATATGAATCCTGCGACAAGGAACATGGCCGAACATAGGTAAAGGAAAGGGCAGTACTCAGCGCCGGCGCCGGCCCAGCTCACAGCCGTCCGATATGCCTGATAATAACGTTTGATTAGAGCCTAATCTTCGTCCCCGTCCCCGTTCACATCTCACCAGGGGAGAATTGAAAGAAAAAGTCAACCAACACCGCTCGTCGCCCTGGCACATCTCGCGTGAGGAAAAAAGGTTCACCTCGCTCACCGCCGGCGATGTCCCTGTCGACGGGCCCCATTGGTCGTCGAGCTCCGACGAAGATGCCATCCATGGCCATCGGTCGCCTGCCTCGCAGTCGTCGTCTCATGTCTTCCTCGTCAGATCCACGCATGCAACAACTTTCACCTGCGGTTGCAGCTCCCTCATTGGCGATGGCAGCTCCAGTTGGATGGCCGCCGCTCCGAGTAGCGCCGGCCGTCGGTCGCAACACCCCGGCGACCAGCTCGCAAAAAAGGACTCTCCTTCGGGTTTGCCTGTGGCAACAAAAATGTTTGTCGATAGTAGCAAAAAATTGTGCTGGTTCCAGCAAAAAATAGCTCGTGAATCCCACCACCCCGTCGCCACTGTAGCAAAATCGATCGCCGATTGTAACATTTGTGATTGCCGGTTGTAGCAAAAAACATGGCGCGACGGCACCATCATCCTCTTGAATTGCAGCAAAATTGGAAAACAATTCCAACAAAAATCTGAAGAGGTTCTAGCAGAAAATTCATGGCGAGCACCGCTGTCGCCACCCAGAACCATCTTCGCTCATTGCAGCAAAATACAAATGTGGTTCCAGCAAAATAAAGAGGTGGTTCCAGCAACAAATTGATATAGCAAAAAAGTCATGGCAGCAACACACCACCATCTCTCTCAGCAAAAACGAAAGAAGTTTCCAGCAAAAAAAATGATGCAGCAAAAAATCCATGGCGGCCACCGCTATTGCCGCCCACCACCATTGTCGCCGGTTGAAGCGAATCCTCAAGCCGGTCCCCAGCAGCACGACGAAGAGCAGCCCCAACTCTCGTCGGCAACGGGGGTGGCCGGCTGCGAGCCCCGTCTCAACCCGATCTATATGAAAAAAACGGGCGGCGCAAGGGAGTGGAGGAAGCAGAGGTGATTTCTCCTATGGTTTTATCTGGGCGCTCGCTGCCGACAAGAAACTAGGTAGGGGATGAGAAAAGGGAGTGAATGAGTGGAGCAGAGCCTCCTGTAGGCAATAAGGAAAGAAAGGGATGAGCGGTGGTGGGCCAGGTGGGCTGCACTAGCGACGTGGGCAACCGGCGGAGCGTTCGGCCGGCGCGCCGAACGCAAACGTTTACCTAAAGGAAAACGTGTGAACAGGGGATATAATGAATCCTTCACAAGAGGAAGCAGGGGTGTCTATCGATGCACCGATTCGCTGGGCCTGACTGGTGATCATGGAGCAGCTAGTTTTTTTTTTCAATCGGGGCTAAAGCCCCTTTTGATTATGTTCACTAGTCATCAACCCGTGCACCTGCATCTGCCTGCAGGAAAGGTTAAACCGAACTACAGTCTCTCCACAAGCCATGGGAAACGCCTACCCCTCAGGGCACGTCATAGTGGCTTGTGTGACCCACGGGCCTCGTATTGCGTTGATTCTTGCATCATAATTTCAGATATATTCCATAAACAATCCATGTAAATTTTCAGTCCATTCCAGGTCCATGAATTTTCACTTAAAAACACTAAAACAATAGAAAACAGGAACTGAACTTCGGCACTGGGTTAATTGGTTAGTCAAAATTGAAATAATATAATTGTTGCCAAAAATATGTAAAAGTGGTATGCTAATAGCATGAAACAGTAAAAAGTTATAGATATGGCGGAGACGTATCACCGAGTGACTTGCGTTTGGGAAAATCGGATTTGCATTATGAGCCTAATGCATCGAGACAGAGGGAGTACCATAACCGAAAGTCATCATTGTCATCAAACTTCCTCACTTTAAAAGTTGATATCTGCCACATAAAAATGGGCAATCAAACGCTCTTAATATAACAGAGCTCTATTATCACTTGTGAGTGTAGAGGAGCAGCAGAAGCGACCAAAAAAACAAGCTAGTTCTTCACAAACACCTTGTGTGCATGTAGGAAATCTAAACCATCTCATGAAATCCACAAGCAAGAAGACATCCAATGTTCATCACAATAGTACACTTGCAAGAGCAGCGGACTGCAACATCAATACCCCAACATAATCACCGAGATATCAAATAACCCATGTATGTCATGCCTCCAATGTCAACACAACCAAACCATGCCACAGTTGAGCAATAGGTACAAACAGCCAGCGAGCACTTCAACAGCATCCAATATAACAAGAGAAACAACAAATCAAGTGGAGACACAAGCATTTTATGTGGAAACCCCTTGCGGGGGCAAACCATGGACGGCGGAGAGCAATTTGCCACTATAGAGATGAATCAAGTACAAGGTGAAAGACAACAAGGAAGGGAGACTCCAAATCCCCATGTTTAGCACTTAGATTTGGGTGGATTTGTAAATCAAATGGTCCCACTTCTTAAAAATAGAAAAACTCAACTCTTGGTCTATTCCCAAACTAGTTGAGAAGTCTAAATAAATAGCTTTGCAGAAAGCCTACTCAGCTTGGTAACTAAGTCAAACAACTCCTATTTCAGCCTAGAACATGCCTATGTGCTGTTTTGCATGTTAGAATGGCCAAAATTGGTTCCCAATGGTGAAATAGAGCTGCACATTATCACAAGGCAGGAACATGATCGATCGTCTATGTTATTGGAAGAAGAGGAGGAAGAGGAGAGGAGCATGAGGAAATGCCAACATGGAAGTATGACACGTGCGAAGATATTGGACAGGGTGGCCCGCATCACCGCGTGCTCCTACTCTCACTGGCTTGGGAAGTCGCATCTCTACTACAGGCCCTCATCGATGAATGACACTGGAACGTCAACGCAAGTGTGAATGGGAGGAGCTACTCTGGTGTTGCGAAGGTCTCAGCCGTGATATGAGGAATTGGCAGCGGTAGCAACGGACGAAGGAGGTCAGTCTGGTGCTCGTCGACACAGAGATAATCCTTAGTGGCGGCTTGTAGGCCAACAGTACTCGCCCAACAAGAGGCAAAAATTCATAAGCTCATTCGAGTGGAAAGGAGTTGCAATGGAAAGCCTCCATTTGGGATGATTCGATTCCCATTCTTTATTCTTCATTTCATTATTTTCATCTCCCTCCATTTTTCACTACAGATGGCATTGGTCCTGCTTGTTCGACTATGTTGACCACTATCGATCGATCATGTTCGCCTAGGTAGCATTATTCTTTTGGCAAAGAGGTCTCTTGATTGGTTTGAATCAATTAAATCCAACTGAATCGAATTGTAAACAAATCAACACTATTGTGGGAATTTGATGATCCATAATTCCAATTTGCTTTGGATTCCACCGTGGCTCAACTCCTTGCGACAGATTTAGCTCAATGTGTGTGAACAGCTTGCTTGTGGGCTATGTTTTTGACGAATTGCATGAACCATATGTCAATTATAGGAATTAAGTTTTGAAGGATTGGCCAGATGAAGAAAAGTTCAATCCCTTAAAAATAACAATTTCTACAATACGGGATACAATTTGGAATTATAGGTTAGGGCATATGTTAGAGATGCCCTAACATTTCCTACTTCCTTATAAACATAAGAACTCTAAAGAAAGAAAAGGTAGAAGCTATATGACAAGACCAACATACAAATTAAACTATGACTAATCACAAGCTTAACAGACCCACTTCATTTATACATCTCGTCACATATTTGGTGCTTCTTGTCATGACTCATGAGTGGTTCCGGAGGCTTCCTGCAATTGTGGCCCAACCGAAGATAACTATGAAGGGCCAGAGTGTCATGACCATTTGGCACACATTCATGAATACTAACTTCCAGTGTGCGAAGTAACCCATCCTAACACAGAGCGGTTGTATAAGGATAGCCCACTTTACCAAGTACTCAAAATTCGCAGATAGCGCTGCAAGAGGAATAAACATACAAACTGCAATGGCAGTAGGAAAAGCAACTGGCGCTAGCACCATATACACACCCAATGCAAAAGCAGTAGCTAGGCTTGTGACTGAAGTTGTCAGTAACAACACGGATGCACCCATGTTCAGTTTGCGGACGCTCAGGTCAACCATAGAAGATCCAGAGAACATGAGGCCAATGGTAGCTACCAATGAGCAAAAGAAGGCTAATGTATTGGCCATAATGAATGCATCAAAGGTAAACGTCCCAGCAAGTGCTGGTGTACCTCCATTCTTATGATCGTCTGCTATGAATCCTCCAGGAACAGCAAAAGTTGCACCAAATGCCACACTTGCTAATAAAACTGAACCTATGCCTAGCATCTGGCTTGAATCTTTCACCTTCTCTTCTTCTTTGACAGCGTCCTCTGGTCTAAATGGGCGACTATACATTTCACAAAACTCATCCCAGAGAAGACCACTATGTTTAGCATCAACCATTGTGAGTGCCATGTGTATCTTCCGTTCGGTGTTCTGGAAAAAGAAGAGGAGAATATGAACATCATATGGCCACTATGAAAAATAGTATTCCCTCTATCCCATAATATAAGATCGTTTTGCAAGCTAAAACATCTTGCAAACGATCTTATATTATGGGACAGAGGGAGTAGTAATGAATGTATATACCTCGATATAATGCATTCCCGGTGGAAGCAAGCTTCTGGATAAATCAAGGGGGGTTTGTCCATTGGTATTTGGTAAATTTAAATGCACTTCCTTATTCCCATATAAAGAACAAAACATACGAAAGCATCCCAGCTTGGACGGCTAAATGCACTGCAGTGTTCCCATCATTGTCTTGCATATTCAAGATCCAAGCTAACGTTGGAGTTTGGCAAACAAAGGATACTATGTTCAGTCTTCTCTTCTCAATGGCAACATGAAGGAATGTCCGTCCTTGAGCAGTGCGCAATCTAGCACTACTAGGACACTTTTCAAGAATAATTTTAATGGTACCTTCCGCCCCAATGGAGGCAGCGATATGTATGGGAAAAAATCCATTGTTGTCTGCTTGATAAACTGGTGCTGGGTTAGCTTGGAATAATTTCCTGAATCCATCGGAATAACAGAAAGATGAAGCGAAGTGAAGAGGTGTACTGCCATCCCTGTCCACGTCTGTGGTAATCCTATTGTTCCACTTCAACAGATCTTCCATGATCCCTGAAAATGAGATATTTTGTTCTTTAGTCTAAGCTATGTAAAGCAAACTGACGGGTGGGTGATTATTTATGGATGAGAAAAGAGTTCCAAACATTCATTTTACAATATGATCTATCTTTTTACGATACCACTTTACGGTTGGGACTATTCTACCCTCGCTTCGAAAGAAAATATATATCAAATTTAATATGGGAAAAAACTATAAACTAATAATGGAACTTCAGGGGTATTTACATATAAGGGTTAATGAGACGTACTTTTTTTTAGAAAATAACTTACAATAGGGGTAGTGATGTATTTCCACAAAGGTTATATTGAACAAACTAGATATTTTGAGTCTTGCTGCTATATCAACAGCAAAAAATCCACTCTTTGGTACTAGTGTGAAAAATGAATATATTGACACAACAAAATAGAGTGTACAGAATTGATTGGCGGCAATGGATGGATAAGCTTGAAGAATTATACATCTGCTCCTATGGTAATTTGGCGTACTACGTTTCGAAATGGCAAATTGGTACCTGTGCCTCGAAGAACTGCAGCATGTAGCGCATTTTTCCAATATGGTCCAGAATATGAAAGATTCCCGTTGCTCTTCTCATGTAGTGTCTTTGCAATGATGTGGTTTTGCAACAAAATTGCTAGGTACAATGGTGAGATGCCTTCTGGAGGATAATTAGCCAACTCGGAATCAGCCGCCAACAAACGCACTACAATATCCTTATTTCCAATGTGTACAGCGTCATGCAAGGCAGTCTCCTTAAGCATGTTCTCTTTTCTCAACAGTTCGTGCACCATCTTGTGACTTCGAGTACTTTCAATGAGAAGAGAAAGCATCTAGGAATGGCCGGCTCTAGCAGCACTATGCAAGGGCGTGTCACCCTTATTATTTAGAGAAAATAGTAGTGCTTGGTCCCTCTTGATGATGATACTAGCACATAAAAGATTCGTCGCGAGGAGACCTTCGAAACTAGATTCCATACTGATATGTTTCGATGACGTTTTTTTGAGTCAAAAGTTATCAGGCCCACACTAAGTAAGTTATCACGTCTTTGGTTCATAAGTTATCATCTTGTTTATATAGAAATTACCGGGGCATAAGAAAGATCAACCAACCTTCTCCCCACGTGCAAATGAACTAGAGGACATAATAGCTGATGTCATCCTAAATTCCCGCATGTTTCAAAACTTCAAAATGTTTTGTAGCTCAAACCGTCAGTCCGACTGAAAAAATGTTTTCACTTGAAATATTTGTTGCAACGAGACCTTCAAAACTAGATCCCATATTGATATGTTTCAACCTTTTTTAGGGTCAAAAGTTACCAGGCCCAGGCTAAGTAAGTTATCATGTCAGTGATAACTAAGTTGCATCTTGTTATATAGGAATTACCGGGCATAAAAATGATCCTGCAACCTTCTCTCCACGTGCAAATCAAGTAGAAGACACAATAGCTGATGTAATCCTAGATTTTCCCCTATTTCAAAACTTTCAAATGTTAGCTCAAATCGCCGGTCCGATCGAAAAACCATTTTCACATAAAAAATCCATCATGACAGGAGTTTCAAAACTAGATCACATGTTGATATGTTCGGACGACTTTTGTCAGATCAAAAGTTACCACTTCTAGGCCAAGTAAGTTATCACGTATGTGCTACATATGTTACCATGTTGTGCATAAACATGGTTTCTCTAACCTTCTTATCAGCTCGGGTTAAAGTTACCGTGGTGTTTGCGCATGAGTTATCACGTATACGATGGATATAATATCAAACTATTTACATGGAAGTTTTTTAGTGTATGTTTTTAAACAATCCCCTCGCCAAAGTTATCAGGACAGAGGCTCATAAGTTATCAGGTCTGCGATGTGTGAGTTACCAAGCTATTCACATAAAGAGCTACCGAGGGGATATTTCATCAACCCCTCCCCCTGCTAAAGTTATCAGCACCGAGGTACATAAGTTATCAGGTCCTCGATATGTGAGTTACCATACTATTCACATAAAAGTTACCAGGGATATTTCAACAAACACCCTCCCCCCCCCCTAGCCCAGTGCCTAAGTTACCAGGACCAGGGTACATAACTTATTAGCTATGCGATGTGTGAGTTACCATGCTATTAACATTAAAGTTACCGTGTGTGTATTTTATCACCCCCTCACCAAAGTTATCAGGACCGAGGCACATAAGTTATCAGGTCTGGATGTGTGAATTACCATGTCGTTCGCACAAAAAGTTACTGGAGGATATTTCGTCACCCCCCTCCAATGCCAAAGTTATTAGGACCGAGGTACATAAATTATCAGATCTGCGATGTGTGGGTTACCATGCTGTTCACATAAAAGTTATCAAGGGGATATTTCATCAACCACCCCTGCCTCCCCTCGGCGCCAAAGTTACCAGGATCGGGGTACTGTGTGATGTTCCAAAACAAATTTTCATCCCAGGTCAAAGTTACCATAGTGTTTTTACGTAAGTTATCAAGGCCCGCGGTGCGTAAAATACTGTGATATTTAAATAGAACTTACCGGGGGCATGCTTTCAACGACTTGTTTTTCCTCGGGTCAAAGTTACCAACAAAAATGTTTGTATGTATGCGGACGCAGCTGTTCTGCTCGCGAGCACAGGTGAGCTCTTTATCTGGGCGGTAGAACTTGGCTTCGGGATGTGCGGCGCTACGTTACAGAGGCAGGCGGTA
The DNA here is from genome assembly GCA_021605145.1 of Aegilops bicornis. Classification (NCBI taxonomy): domain Eukaryota; kingdom Viridiplantae; phylum Streptophyta; class Magnoliopsida; order Poales; family Poaceae; genus Aegilops; species Aegilops bicornis. Next base: position 14,499,124 of record CM038669.1, read on the forward strand.
GCTCTTTTTTAATTCACCCAGTCAGGAAATACGGTATACAGATGCGTAGGCCGTCGTGTCGGAGATGAGGCTTGCAGCTGGCGCCGTGACGGTGAGTCGGTGAGAAAGCAGAGCCGTGGCTCGGGATGGTTCTGTGCCCCTGATCGGTGGCTCAGGAACCCAACTTTCCGGCAGGCAGTGGTATAGGCGGAAGTAAATAACAAGGCGGAGCTGTCTCCCACCTTTGGATAAGGACTGTTGAATCGCCATTGTCGCCTGTGCAGATCTGCGGTGGAGCGAAACCAGGCGGCGCTTTGTTGGGATGGTGCTCTTGCAGCAAACCGATTAGGAGGTAAGACGAACTATCTCATTCGCGTGCTGCCCCCCGTCGAAAGTGCTTAATCGATAGGTTCTGGTTTTCTATCTTGGCGCTCGATCTGTCTGCCTGACACGATGATTTTTGCCATCTGTAGCACTGCGGTGATGGAAGAAGTGAACGACAGTCAGCTTCCGATGGAGCCGCTTCACTACCCGGCGATGGCGACTGAAGCTGAACAGCTCCGGCCCATGGCGACTGGTAGCGTTCAGGGGCAGATATGTGCGGCCGAGGGAGGAGCCATAGGAGCCGTAGGCATCTGAGCAATCAATTGGACAGATTGATCCTAAGACTCCAGGCTGGACTCGCAGGTAATCTGCATGACAAAGTTGGTTGCACAGTATGTTTTAGTTTCAGATTCGTTTAGTGGAGTTGTTACAGTTCAGAATGAAATTTAGCATTACAGGTAAGCTCTTTATTTGGGCAGCTAGTAGTCTATGATAAGAATTGGCATGGAAGATATAAATAATTTCGTAATCGTTTAGTATAAGCGGTGCAGTGCGAAATGAAAACTAGAATTACTCATTTCATTGAAAAGATGGTGTACTGTCGTGGTTGGGAGAGGTTCAGATAGTAGCAGCATTTGATAAAAACAAAAGGTAAGTCCAATGTAGGGCTGTTTTCACTGGTTTATGCATACTGGACCATGAACCTAAATAGAAGGAGATGGCAAAGGTGAGCTTAACCATAATATGTACTGAATTGACTACTGGGACAGCTGATTTTGCATTTTTGACCTATGGAATTGGTTGTTCTGCTTCTACAATGTTTACCCTAGAAACAAATGACTGAATTTTGCATTTAACTGAGTTGCATAAAGGGTGCTAATCTGTGGGATAATAGATGACCGTTGCTATAGCTAGGTAGATTAACTAAGCAGAAAGTTGGTTAAGAAATAAGCACATAATAAACATATAAGTCAGTTTCGGAGTTTCTGAATTTACTGATGGAATTCAGATAAAACACATGGATAATGACATCTGACGGTTTAGAAATACATGAGTCTGAGGATGCTTGAACATATCAGTGTAGTAGTATGCAGGTCATCTGGATTTTCTGAATTTCTTATGAAAATCATGCATCTCACACATAGGTTTATAAAAAATTGCAAGGTTAGAATTGGGGCAGCTGCACCCAGGAGGGCACTTGCCCTGGGCGAATGAGCGCCCTTGAGAAGGCGATACGGGGGTTTGCTGATCAACCAGGGACATGGTAATTGTCCCAGCACTTGGTACAAGCTTTGATACATTCGGGGAGGCATATGACTTTTACAACCTCTACTTGCGGGAGAATGGTTTTGGAATGTGGGGAGTACAAAGTGCAAGCAAGAAATTGTTTGTGGCTGTGCGATACGCATTGATAACCTTCCTGGACCAATTTGTATTCAGCAGTTTGCCCCTGGATTTTGTTAAACCTGACACGTGGTACTTGTTTGATTATGATTTCGCAGGGAAAAGCTGGAGTGGAGAACACTAGAGCTTGCCGATGCGAGTGCCCTGCACTGATAATGCTGCTCCGTTCAAAGGACAATGGTTGGTACATAGCTGAGCATCACGAGCATCACAACCACTCACTGCCTACGACATATGGGCAGACAATACACTGGCCTTCACACAAGCACTTCGACATCGACAAAAGAGACTTGGTTGAGCAATTGCGTCAGAACAATGTGAATCTAGCCAAAGTATATAGCATCGTTGGAAGTTTTTTTTGGCTCAATGGAGAAGGTGCCTTTCACAAAACGAGCTCTGAAGAATTTGTGTGCTAAAATCAGTAGAGAGCAAGCAGAAGATGACGCGAGGAAAACTACGGGAGGTTTTTGCAGAACTCGGCTCAAGATATCTACATTTCACCTATCGTGTACAAGCGGACAAGGATGATCGGTAACTACTTTGATGTGGGCAAATGGGAGCAGCAGGTTGCAGTACACATTCTTTGGAGATGTTGTCAGCTTCAACACGACATACAGAGGTGTGAATAATCATTTTCAGAGGATCATGCTGGCTGGGTTTTTGGTCCATGATGAGAAGGTGGATACATTTGAGTTGGTTTTCAGTTTTCACAGAATTCATCTGGATGATGGGAGGGAGTGCACCAAAAACAATTCTAACAAGTCTGAAACGGAAGAATAAAACCATTTGTGCAACTGGCTAGACTTCAGCACTGCAAACCTTAGATCAAATCTATTGCCAAGGATCTTTGCGTATACTTTTACAATGGCGGAGAAATTAATCCAAATGTTAAGAGATAACCCAGGGTTCTATGCGGTAAGCTCCACTACTAGTGTGGTTAAAATAAAAAATGAGTGGTTGGGTGAGATACTAACATGGTTGAGGACTGGATGTGAAAATGCAGGTTAGGCCCGAGGGTTACATGGAATCGTGACACTGGGAATTGCATCCTCTGATGGCGGATAATCATACACAGTGAGTGTGTTCGCGTTAGATGTACATTAATCTCAATTTGTCTAATTCCGGTACTAACTAATTGTAATCTTGATACCAGCTGTTTTGGAGTCCCCCAGCTGATCGATATTCCTTGGACTGACATGGCGAACATTGATAGTGTTGCAAACATGGCAAATACTGAGCCCGAGCAACAGCCCCACGGCACGGGTGATATGGGTTAGTACAAGCAAATGAATCTCGACGCATATTTGAACCTGACTTCTTCAGTTAAATTCATTAGTAAGGTGTGCCATCTATCTATGCAGATGTGGTGCCAAATGAATTTTTTTTTGAAAAAGGGTGATCCCCGGCCTCTGCATCAGCATGATGCATACGGTCATTTTATTAATGAATAGTTTCAACAAAGTCTCAAAGTCTCTACAATTACAGAAAAAAAGGGGATAACGGCTCACACAGAACCAAAAGGCTAGATACACAAGCTAGCCAAAAAGGATAAACCACAATCGGTTGGCTCAAAAAATAGACAGGTAAACTAATTGCCTATCCTATTACATGACCGCCATCCAAACCGGTTGAAGATATCCCGAGCTACCGTCTCCCATCGGGTAGATCCAGTAACCAAACGCTCCCTGGCCTCCGTCGGAGTGAGTAGCGACCAGGAACGGATTAGCGTCGTAGCTCTGAAGATAACCTGCAAAAAATGAATGTTTGTTGTTCTGTTAAAGACCAGATCATTTCTGCAATTCCAAAGCGCCCACACTAAGGCGCACACCCCCACGCGAATATGTCTTGCTAACCCGGGCTCTACCCTGTTTAGCCATGTTCCAAATAACATGTTAACCGAATTCGGTGGAGGAATATTGAAAGCAATATGGATAGTCGTCCATAGAATTCTAGCTAGTGGGCAATCAAAAAACAGATGTTTAATAGTTTCACTCTGATCACGAAACTACACCTAGTAGGCCCTGTCCAATTACGCTTTGTCAAATTATCCTTTGTTAAGATAACTTGTTTGTGTAGAAACCACATAAACACTTTGATCTTCAAAGGAACTTTGACATCCCACACATGCTTGGAGCTAGGAATCGAGCTCGAATTGATGACATCGACATACATTGATTTAACTGTAAATTCACCCGACCTAGTGAGATTCCAACGTAATTTGCCAGGTTGTTGTGAAAGTTGGACATTCATCAGTCTCCTAACTAGATGTAGCCAATCCTCCCAACGATTGACCACTAACGGCCTTCTAAACTGAATATTAAGGGGGATCGAATGAAAGACCGTTGCAACAAGAGCCTCGTGTCGTTGGACAATACATATAACGACGGATACTGGATTGCAAGGGGCGCACCTCCAAGCCAAGTATCCTCCCAGAATCTCGTGCTGGCACCATTACCAATAATATGCTTTGTCCTCTGAAACAATGAAAGCTTAACTTTCATAAGCCCTTTCCAAAAGGGTGAATTAGTTGGTCTTACCGTGACCTGAGACAACGTTTTGGTTTGAAGATACTTATTATGAAAGATTTGTGCCCAAGTGGCGTCAGTTCCTGTAAATAACTTCCACAACCACTTACTAAGAAGGCATCTGTTCTTAACTTCAAGATTCTCAATCCCGAGACCCCCTTGGTCTTTCGGTGGACAGATGATATCCCACTTTGCTAAACGGTATTTTCTTCATTTGGTTCTCTTCGAGGGTTCTCACATGTGATAATGGAAGTTGATTGCATGGAACACTCGCCACAATTCTCGCTTAATTCTGGCTCATATCCTGTTACAAATAGTAGCGCTCGATAATATTTTCTCTTTTTTTGTTATTCAGCATGTAAACAGGCCAGCAAACCTTGCGGCGCATCTTCGTGCGAACCGTGCTTGCTGCACTTTGAATGTGGCCGAGATGTGGTGCCAAATGATGAACAAGAGACTGTCAAAACGGAACCTGAGCAAACTATGTTAGTAACCCAAGCCAACAGTAAGTTCATGTTATATAATCCTCACGAGGCACATCATGATTGTAGTGTGTGTGTGGTACAAAAATATATATGTACATGCTGAGCTGATTACTCCCTCAAATGTAAATGATGAACTGCAGGAGTTGTAGCTTGTAAGTATACATGAACCTGAGCGTGTAGACAGCAGGAAAATAATAATAATAACAAATGCTGTCGTGGGAACTGATTTATTGATGCTGATTGATTCCATTAGTCACAGATTAGACGCGACAGTACATTTGATCTTTACTAGTACATCACACCACATGGCTTAATTAACAAAAAAGAGCAAGAAAGGGGATGAATGAATCGTGCGGGGGAAGACTGCCGAGGTGCACCACAATTATTGAGCAAGACCAACCGTTGGCCCATAATCTGCTCGAAAACGGCCTCAGAAGATCACTTTCGGTATGTATGCCTAATTCCACAACGTATAATCTCGTACGAAATGATGTACTAGACAAGGCCAACAAGCAATAAAGAAACAACTTTTCTTTTGCTGCCATGGGGTTAAAAAAAGGTCATCTAGGTATTTTTCCAATTAAAGGACATGAAAGTGGTATTAGGTGAGTTGGTCATCAGCATCATGCAAAAGCTAGCAGACCCAAGTTCGATTGCAGCTGTGCGCAATTTTATTTTAGATCGCGAAAAAGATAGTTAACGAATATAGGGAGAAAAAAAATGGGAGTTTCCAAAGTATAGCGAAAAAAGGCAGTATAACTTATATTTGAAACAATCTTAATTACTTATTTGAAAAATATTATACATTCATAAAAACTGCTCCTTATGTGTATGGAAAATGCACAATGTTTATCAAAAAGTTAGATAAGTGTAGGTAAAACAAGTATAAAAAGAAAAGAACAGAAAACTTGGTGAAAAATGAAGAAAAGAATAGAGAAAACCGGAGGAAAAAAGAAAAAATAAACAGAAAACCTAAAGAAGATTGATGCAAATAGTAAACGAGAAAACTAACTCGCAAGTTAAAGAAAAATATATCACTTCAAGGGGGGTCAAACAGATGACCCCAGAGCTTGTTCACAAAACACTAGCCAGCCCACCCAACAATTGTTGCTGTCTATTAAATGGAAACATGGTTACTGAACCTTCTTTACTTCCGTACGAGCAATAAAGGTTTTTCGTTCTTAGATTCCTCTACTGCATCATGTGTTGGTGTTTCCACAAACACTTCATTCATTCATATTTATAGTTTACTCTCTTATATATTTTACAAAATGGTGCGCCCCCGCTCCTAGGGTTTCGCCGCCGACGGCTCCCCCGCACGGAGCCGCCGCGGCGGCGGCCGGAACCCGACGGAGCTGCCAGCCCCCTCCTCGCCAGAGCCGCCAGCCCCCTCCTCCTCCCGTTCCCCTTCTCCCCCCCCTCCACGCCCCCGTATCCCCGCGCCACCTCCCCGAGCAAGGCGGCCGGGGCCCTTCCTCCGCGCCCTCCCTCCTCCGCCCGCCCGTCCGCTGCGCCCGCCGACCCTCGGCAGCGTGATCTTGTGGCGGCGTGGGCTTCCCTTCCAGCGCGGTCCTCCTCTGCTCGGGTGGTGATGGCGGGCGGTGGTGCACCTCGGCCGGTGACGGTCCGGTGTCCCGGTGTGGAGGCCGGCGGTGCTCGCGGTGGGGGTGCCGCCTCTTGGCGGCGGGGTGGTCCGGTGGTGCTGGTCGGCCGGTGGCGCGTCCCGGCCCAGATCTGGGCCGTAGGGTCCTTCAGGTCCTTGCGGGTCGGCTCCGTAGCGGCCGTGGCGCTCTGTATGGGGAGGCAGGGAGCGGCTTGGACTGGGACAGCGAAGCCGACGGTGCGCCAGCTGCTGCGCGGAGGCAGGAGCTGTCCGGGCCTTTGAGGGCCCGGCCGGGCCTGTGGGGCCACGGGCCCGGTAGGCTCCCGCCATGGCATCCGGTCGGCTACCGTCGTGGACGGTGGAGGTGGGGCCCTCCCGTATGTCGACGGTGCTGTTGACCTAGTCCCGGCTCCTCTTCTTCATTGTGCAGACCATCTTCACGGTGTTGTGGTGAGACAGCGCGGGAAGTTTCGTGTCCGTGTTGGCGCAGGGTTCTGGTCGGTCTGGTGGCGAGCTCCGGAGTGCCTGAGGTAGAGGATGGGGTCGGGAGAAATCTCTCTTGGCTTGGCCGACACCGACACGGTGGCGCCTGAGGGTGCCACCGAACCTTCCTGGAGGGCGTCGGGGCTACCCTTCCTCTCTCCTCGCCGTGTACCGGGGGAAACCCTTGGCAGCAGCGTCGTCATCGTCGCGTCCCTTCTTGGAGGTGTTGTTGGGTACCGACACTTTGGAGTCTCGGAGCTTGGTGGGCGACCTCCGTGGACGCAGCGGTCACGAGGCTTCGTCGTTTTTGTCGATCCGCCGTTATCGGCATTTGTTTCTTTTCTTTTTTCTCTTTCCTTTCTTTTGGGCGTGTTTGTTCTGCTTCCGCCCCAGCCCCTATCGTTGGTTGTATCGGATGGTTGCTTTGTAATACAAAGAGGGGGAAAACCCTTTTTCTTATATATTTTATGAAATGTTTTTTCTTTAAATTTGCTCGTGACATATTTAAAAAATGTGTATACAATGTAAACAAATATTTTTTTCACAACAATTTCGCACCATCGAAAAAGTATGTAACATTTTGAAAAAATGTTCACATGTTTTAAAAATATGTTTGTGGTACTTTTGAAATAAAACTATACAATGGAAAATAATGTTCGTATAGTTAAAAAATTTAGCGTCCCATTAATAAAATTTTAAATATGTATTTGAAAAACGTTAAATGTGTATCAAAACATTGTTGCACATGTATATGAAAATGTACAATGTGTATGCGAAAAAGTGAACATGTGTTGAAATAAAGAAAGAAAAATATCAAACATATATAGAAACTCAGAAAGAATCAAAAAATAAACATAGAAAATGAAAATCAAAGAAAACCGGCACGGAAACCGCCCATATAAAAAACCCACCCAGAAACCTGCTGTTGGAACCCCTCTGTTGGACCAGCCCATCTACCGTCTCGCAGTAGACGAGATATATCACTGGTCGGTAAATCGTATTTGGTACTCTCTGTGGCAAAGTATAGACGACAGGCTTGGACAGCCCAACTAACAAAGCGACTGTGGGACTGCTAATTTTATGCCTCCTCTATCAATTTTTCTAGGTTCTTTCAACATTTTCTTCTATCGATTCTTTGGTTTCTTCTGGTTTTCTTTTTTCCTGCCTGTGTTCCTTTTTCGTGTTTCTTTCTTCCTTTTTTTGTTTACTTCTTTGTACCCTTTTTAAAATTCATGAAACTTTTTGAAATTCATTTTTTTCTTACATTTTTCAATTATTTTACCTTTTGGTGCACCCAAAAGGCACACCATCCCCTTCAATCCACAACATGGCCGCCTCGAGCTGCTCCTGCACCCCCCATGGTGAACACCGACACCAGCGTGCCACCAAGAGGGCCGACGCTCGACGCAATGAGAGCCATACCACATCCAAGCGGATTGAAGGCTTTCCTGTGGTTTATGTTGCCTCCGGCAGTGATTAGCTGCACATGAGCCTCATGGCGGACCTACGATGAAGAGATGACGCGGAGGCACGCCTCAACACAATGCGTCAGCGGTGCAACATTCGCCACATGTGAGGCGGCCAACTGCGGTGGCCTGGTGGACGGGGCCACTTGGGGGCTCCAAATCTCCGATCCAGATTTTTCGGATCAGGAGGTTTCATTGACTTCCACCCCGTCCTACATGCCGCTCATTGAGACATAATGTTGAGCAACCGCATAGTTTATCGACTTTCGGCCGGCCCGTGTAGATCTGCTTTACCAGTTTCAGGATGGTTGTGGGTTGGTTTTTTCTGGATTTAGGAAGCTACTAGAAGGTTATGTATATTTTCTGTTTCTTCCATCTTTTTTGTTAATTCACTACCGGGTTTTTACCTGCATTCTATTTTATTTTGAAAAGAGTCTCTGAAACTTTCAAGAATGTTCTTGTTTTCCAAAAATAATGATGATTTTTGGAAATTATTCAAATATTTTAAAAATGTTTACTAGAGTTTTTTAAAAAAGCTCAGGGTTCCTAATAGATGTTTGTGTTTTTCTAAAAAGTGTTCAATTTTACTAAAAGTGTTCATTTTTTAATATTCACAAATTTTATAACCGTTCACATTTTTCTTAAAAACTCATATCTTAATTTTATGATTTTTTTACTCTTCCTACCACTGCCTATTTTTTGTGCAGAGAAAAACAGGTTGAAACCACTGTACCATGCGGCAAGAAACCCCCCCAAAAAATTTGCTGCCTGGCTGTTACACCATAGGCTATTGGGTTTAACTTAAATTGTAAAGAATCCGGGTCGCTTGACCATTGCAGCAGAAATGCTCTGGATGTAGCTCGAATGGCTAGGTTCCTTATGATGGGATTACCATGGTTCAAGTTCTAGATTTGGCATTGTTGCTCGCATTTTTCTGAATTTATTTCAGTATTTCCGGCAATATCCGTTTATTGGGAGGAGACATTCCCGTCCACTACCAAGGTGCCTATGGTGACTCCGCCAATCTTATGATGTTGTGTCGGCTCAGTATCTCGGAGGTGCTTGTTAGGATAGGGTGTGCGTGTGTATGTCCTTAGGGGTCAAGTGTATGTATGTGCGTTAGCATCTGTGTTTGTATTGTGTTCAATAAAAAAACGTTTGAAATATTGTCACAACATCTTTTCGCGCGGTGTACTAAAACGTAAAAAGAACGTCGCCACATTTTTTGAGCAATTGCAACATTTGTAATTATCCATACAACAGATTGTATCTATTGCTGCAGTGTGTGTACCCTGGTGTCGACCGAATGCCCACTGCGGCGAACGTCTTGGTGTCTTGGTCTCATCGAGAAGAGGAACGTCCTGGTGTCTTGGTCTCATGGAGAAGAGGGCGAAGGAAGTGAACTGGGCGGCAAGATCAATTTACCAAGCGTCTCCTCCATTTGTCCCTCCTCCAAGAAAGGGCGCTAGGGTTTCTGTCTTCCGTCGGCAACGCCGTCAATCTCCCACGTCTCTTGTGGCCTTAGGGCCATGGGTGCACGGTGGATCCTGGCCCTTGCCGAAGGGAGGGTTCCGTTTTCAAGTGCTTTTTCATGTTTTGTTAGGGTTTGTATCATGCTCAAGAAAACGAGACGGTGACGGCTTCTTAAAGATGGAATGAGGTTTTTCCCACTTAGCCCTTGTTTCAATGATGTATTGAGCATGATCAGAGGGTGTGTGGAAGTGTGTTGTTAAAAATAAGCCGGGTGTGTGGAAGTGTGTTGTTAAAAATAAGCCACAACACGGTGACTGCGTCCATACGTGTGAGTATGCCCGGAATGTCGCGTAAGTCCAAGCGTGCGTGCGCAGCTGAGGCTGAGGAAGTGCATGTAGTGGTTTTTGTTAGTGGATCCATTTTTTTTAGAAAAGGAGGATGACTCCCGGCCTCTGCATCTGGGAGATGCATACGGCCACTTTATTGATTATTCTCGGGGACCTTACAAAGTATTACAACAATGTGTCTGAATCCACCATCTTGGCAACATATGCCGCTACTCCTATCCAAAATGATGAAGGGGTGCTAGCTGGGCCACTACCCAAACCACTCACCTAAGCCTAACATCAAAAGCCGGAAGCCGAAACTCATTCGGAGGCCCCAGCCGAGCCACATACCGGGTCTGGGGCACAATCCGGTCAGACGCACTCGTGTGTCGTCGCCGCCATCTTCCACAGGTCTTCAGATCATATTGAGGCTTCTACCTTGTCTGGCCACTCAGCCACCGACGTCATCATGACGCCAGACAGCAACCTCCTCCTGCGCGAGCCCATCTCCGCACATCGGACGCCGAGTCTCCACAGCGCCATGCCATCGATCTCCGCCGCCATCAAAGTGTGAGATGAAACACCGCTCCACCATCCCTCCAGCCAAGACTTGCTCCAAGACGATGCCCCGGAAGGGTAAGCGATAGAACGTCATCATCATCCGATCCGGAAGACCCGGATCTGGGGTTTCCCCACAGGCACCCGAACCTGATGGCGCAGACTGCCGACGATGCCTCGACCATCGGCAGTAGATCCACTAGACGAGCGTCGCCTACGGCGCCGCAGCCTCCAAGATGAAGCTGACCAGAATGCATGTGTCGACACCGAACCGCCGCCACTTCCACCGCCACTTGAGTAGCCCCCGAGCAACGCCTTCAGGAAGGAGCACGGCACCGTGGTGTCGCTGCCGCTGGAACAGGGGTTCAAGGTTTTCACCTGAGCTCCTGGGAGGGGTGGAAGGAAGGAGGTCCTCTCCGAAGCCTCCAACGAGGGAAGCAACACCCAAAGGCACTGCCATCGGAGTGGCCGCCACGTCGGTCAAGAGATTCCCCCGGAACCCTTCCAGCCACCGGATCTGCAAGGCTAGCACCCAAGAACGGTAACCGAAGCCACCAAGGGCCGGATCTGCTGCAGATCGGAGTAGGTCGGGGTCGAGGACGAACATCACCATGGCCACCAACATCCAGCGAGGAACCGCCGCCGCAGTAAAGCACCACCTCCCGCCATCCACATGGCGTGGAAGTGGTCCACTGTCCACGCCGGGCCGCCGCCACCAGCCATGGCTGCCGCCATGGATCCGAGCCGCAGCGGCCGCCACCGTGGGGTCCCGCTGGCACACCAGATCCGGGCCGCCTGAGCCACGGCGCGGCATCCAGGAGATAGATCAGGAGCCCCGGCGCGCGAGCATGGCGCCTCCCAGCGCAGCCAAGCCGCTCCTCCGGACACGGACACCCCGCCACACCGCGCGCCCTCGACGCCAGAGCCGCGCGGGCTGGAGATCTCGTGCGCCCACGACTCCTACGCCGCGACCATGGCGTGCCGAGCAGCGCCGGCCCGCGCACAGCCACATGCCGCAGCGCCTCGCGCCTGCCTCCTCCGCTTGGCGCAGCTCCCCCGCGCAGCCCACCTCGCGAGCGGGAGTGGAAGATCCCGCTGCCGCCGACACCACACAGGCTTTGCCCGGGCGATGCTCGCCGGTGGCGGCGGGGGAGGAGGGGGGATGGGTGGCGGCGGTGCCCGGCGACTAGGGTTAGCGGCCGGGCCGCTCGCGGGGAGCGACACGGGGCCGCTAGTGGATCCATACATGGGTTAGTGGCCTAATGCCGATCAGTACATACGGTGCGCGTAGTGGAGCCGAGCATTGTGGCTGGCCTGTGAGTGTGTGCATTGGAGCTAGTTTGGGTATAAAAAGCCCCCCGTGTACTCGGTGTAAAAGCGTCGGTCTGTTGCCGAGCCATGGTGATGGTATGAGGTGAGTCGGGGGTATGTGACCAGTAAAGTAAGGTTATTGGTGCCGCCAAGACGTCGTTCATGCGACGGGGCGTTTGTGCACCGAAAAAATCCAGTATGCTCCTTCTTCCACCTTCATGCCAGCGAGCGAGAGGAGATGAGTGACGAGCTGGTATGGGTTTTGTCCCAACATGTGTCTCCGGCGGATCTCGCGAGATTTGTTCGGTGATTGTCTTTTGTGGATCCGCTCGGATCCGGTCTTTGTTCATTTTTGTTCATGTGTCTTCAGGTTGGATTCTTTCGATCTAAAATTCTCTTCATCGGCGGTGGTTGCTGTTATGGGGCGTTGGTCCTATGGGACCTTAGCACGACGACTTTTCGACTGCCTACTGTAACGAGTTGTGCCCGACTCCGGCGAGCGAGGGGCGATGACGGCGGCGCGCCTTCGGCCCGCTTCAGTGCTTGTAGTCGTCGCTAGGTGGTCTAAGAATCTGGATGTAATTTTTATTATTTTTGGTGTTCGTTGTACTGTCATGATTGAAGACGAATAGATTGACAGTTTCTCATAAAAAAATAAAAAGTGGGCGGCGCCGCGTACATCACCGGCAGTTGTCAATTACAAAATCATTCGGAGTGAGGTTGTAGGATAAGTTAAACATTATTTACTTCTTATAAGCATGTAAGCACCCTGAGTAAAGTATTTACAAGACAACAACAACACATACACCCCAAAACTTCCATAACATAGGTCCCGAGCAAACATAAGCTTACGGACTGTAGTATTTCCTTCACAAATTAAATGTTTTGGATATTTAATATGTACTACATACGGATTGAAATGAGTGAATAAAAACACTAAAAAGTGTCTATATACACTCGATCCAAAAAAAGTTTGAACATCTTATATTTGAAAGTGGACGGAGTATTAATAAAAAGCTTAACAAACCCTGCTTCATTTAGCTCAGCACGGCATCACATACTTTATGCTTTTTGGCATCAGTGGCTCCGGATATTCTGTGCAATTGCGGCCCAACTAAAGATAATCATGAAGGGCCAGAGTGCCACGGTCATTTGAAAAAACATCTGGTAGCGGGATCTTTTCTTCTTCTTCTTCATTTTTTCTTTTGGCTGTGTGCATCCATAACATTTTTGTGATATTTGGTTGTTGCTGAGGCTTGGTGTAATTGGTATCTCTGAGATATTAATATATTCCTTTTTTTGAAAAAAATGATGTTTTACTTATTACAAGCACAAGTACTGTAAAGAAAGGAGTTACAAACCAGGAACAAAAGAAACTAAAAAAAGAGCAGGACACACGCACAGAAACTTCCGTAACATATATAGGTTCTGAACAAACATATGTTAACGAACGATTAGTCACAAAGCTCAATGGAACCATTCATTTTGTTCTAGCTCATCACATGGTTGATGCTTCTAGACTCTGGTTCTGGAGCTTCTTGCAATTGCGGCCCAACCGAAGATAAGTATGAAGGGCCAGAGTTCCTGGAGCAGACGGCTAACAATTATGCCTCCCATCCACTTTAAAGCCTGAATTGTCCCCATCCGTAGGCATAACGGTCGTGCAAGAATACGAAACTTCAATAAGATTTCAAAATTCCTATATAGCACTGCGAGAGGACTAAGCACAATTATAACAATGGCAGTGGCACGAGCAACCGGAGCTAGCACCATATACACCCCCAGTGCAAAAGCAGCAGACAAGCATGTGACCGAGCTTGCCATGAAGAACACAGATGAGCCTAAATTGATTTGGCGACTCATCAAGTTAACCATAGGAGATCCAGAATACATGAGGCCAATGGTAGCTATTGAGGAGCAAATAAAAGCTAATGCATTGGCCATCATGAATGCGTCAAAGGTATACCTCCCAGCAAGTGTCGGCGTGCCTCTATTGGTATGATCATCTGCTATAAAACCTCCAGGAACAGCAAAGGTTGCACCAAACGCCACAGTTGCTATTAAGACTGAACCAATTCCTAGCATTTGGCTTGAATCTTTCACCTTCCCTGCCTCTATGGCCGCTTCGTCTGGTTTCAATTGGCGGCTATACTTTTCTTCAACCTTATCCCAGCGGAGACAACTATGTTTTGCACCAGCATACGTGAGTACCTTGTATATCAGGCTGTCAATGTTCTGAAAGAACAAAATAGGAATATGAGAACCATATGGGTAATGACACATGAATTATTTTGTTTCGCTTCCAAAGACCAAGTGTAGAATATTGATAAAGGTGAGAGTATATTACCCAATTAAAATACATTCCTTTAGGAAGCAAGCTTCTGGATATGTCAAGGGCAGTCTGTTTTTTGTTGTTTTCTAAACTTAAATGCACTTCCTTATTCGCGTATAGGGAACAAAAACTAAAAAGAATGCTAGCCTGCACAGCTAAATGAATTGCAGTGTTCCCATCATTGTCTTGCATATTTAATGTCCATGCTAAAGATGGAGTTCGGCAAACAAAGGAGACGATGTTTGATCTTCTTTTCTCAACAGCAACATGAAGGAAAGTCCGTCCTTGAGCAGTTCGCAGTCCGGCACTACTAGGACATTTTTCAATAATAATGGCCACAGTATCTTTCGCACCTAAAGAGGCAGCTATATGTATGGGAAACAATCCTTTGTTGTCTGCTTGATACACCGGGGCCGGGTTAGCTTTGAATACTTTCCTGAATATGTTTGAATGCCATACCCAACAAATATTGTAACCGTAGTCTTCAAATGGTTGATATAAGCGACGATGTAGTGATGAAGCGAAGTGAAGAGGCGTGCTGCCATCTTTGTCCCCTTGTGTGGTAAGGCTATTATTCCATTTCAGCACTTCTTCCGTGATCACTGAAAATGCAATCGTTTGTTAGTTGGTATTATGTAAATGAAACAAAAGGCTAATAGTGTGTTGACAATCTTAGAAAATACCAACATACAGTCGGCCCCGGTTGCGGTGGCCTCTACAGTGTGCGCTTGTGGACCACTGAGAGTGCACCGAACCGGTGTGTGCCCCAGACCCGGCAATACGGTGTGAGGTCTAGGCATGCGGCTGAGACAATGTACACCCTTCATCAAGTTGATATGAATAGCGACATATATTATCGAACTTATTGATGTATTACTTTATAAGGTCTTGATGAATAATTAATAAAAATGGCTGCATGCATCCCCTGATGCAGAGGCCGGGGTTCATCGTCCTTGTTGAACTTGCAGGTGGAGCGTCTCTTTTCTTCTAGAAGGTGGATTCAGAAGAATTGATGTTTTATCTTATAAGACATTGATGAATAACATAATAAAAATGGTCGTATGCATCGCTGGATGCAGAAGGCGGGGGTTCAACTTCCTTATAATAAACACTTCACACCTTTAGTGCGAAGCAATACAAGCACATAACAATAGTTTTATGCAAAAGGTAAACATGCAACAGATGAACAAGCTCGGAATAATTGGATCAATGATTCGTACCTATGCCTTGAAGAATGGCAGCGTGCAGCGCATTTTGCCCATTTGGCCCGTGATACGAGAGATTCCCATCGCTCATGTCATGTAGTGTGCGTGCAATGTCGAAGTCGTCTCTTTTCAATGAAATTGCTAGGTACAATGGTGAAGTGCCTTCTTTAAGATCATTACCCAACTTGGGTTCAGGATAATTGGCCAACTCCGGATCAGCCTCCATTAGACTCTCCACAATATCCTTTCTTCCAATGCGGACAGCATCATGCAAGGCTGTCTCCTTGAGATCGTTTTCTTTCCTCAAGAGTTCCTGCAATCTGTCACAACTTTTGGCTAGTTCAATGAGACAAGCGAGCACTTGAGAGTTACCAGCTCTGGCGGCACAATGCAAGGGCGTGTCACCCTTTCTGTTTACCACAAACAGGAGGCCTTTGTCCCTCCCGTTGATGATCTTAGCACACTCCTGAAGTTCGGTGCTGTCCCCGTGGCTGGCAACCGCGTGTAGTGCGTTGTCCCCCTCAGCGGTGACGCCCTTGAGAAGCAGAGTTGTTGCTGGCAAACAAGACTGATCAACGCCGTCTTCTACATCACCAGAAGCTTGTGGCACCGTCAGCCTTTTTCTGCTGCTGCTGACAGGGGTTAGCAAGTCAAGAAATTCCTGAGTAGGCATAATCAGCGGTGGCTTTTGTGCATCTTCCCTGCTGAAAAGGAAATTCAGTGCACGCGAGGAGCCGAAGCACGCTGCTGCCAGCAGCAGAGGATTTATGGGCGCCGGCTTCGTATCCCCGGCACCGATCTCCTCCATCTGCTGGGCATCCCAAAGGCCAACCGCCAGAGCATTTGGCGAGCTATCAGCTACAACGCCGGTGCTCGACGCCATCGCCAACATCGGGTCAATCCCCTCCATTGGTGTCCCTGCTCACAAAGTGGTTGGATGCTCAATGTATGAATGGAGCTAGTTGTGCTCTCAACTCCTACCCGAGTACACCCTTAAGAATACAAACCTGTAGCCTACTCCTTTAGTTAAAGACGTAGCCAATGGTATGCTGTGTATTTAACAATGGTTACCAGTCCTCTCCGTTTAACTTTCTTGTTGGTGATCTGGTCGCTCTTATTTGTTTGTCTGAGGACACGACTGTCAATTGGCTGGCTCTTTTGTTTTTAGCACCCAATCTAATATTCCCAATGACCTGGACATGTTGAAGAGCACATGTGTGATGCTACGCTCCAAATTGCCAAGAACTACGACGATTGTGGGGTTGCTGCCGTAGGCTGGTGCTGCTCCCGCGTGGTCCACCGGCGTCGATGGCTTTGTCTGTCCGTGCAGGGGCTCAGCCCCGGTCTTCTCCATCGAAACGATGGCATACAGCTACAGAAATGGCGCTGAATCTGGTAACTGTTTCCGATTTAAAGCTTGGCAAATGGGATCATCAGCCGCATCCCAAACGTGGGGCCCGCTTGCCTTCATCGTCACTCTCCATAGCAAGCATCATTGAATTTCTTGCATCAAAATCTTCAAAACTAGATCCTATGTTAATAGTTTTTAATGTTTTTTTTGCAAAAAATAAATAAGAACCCGGCTTAAAAAACATGAAGACAAAAAAAATCAAAAGCGAAGAAAGACTAACACGAAGATAGACCAAAAAAAATGCAGAAGCACAATTTTTTTTTTCTAATTTATTTTCTATGCGTAACTTTGTTTTTTATTTTTAGAAGCACTTGGCGTGCTCTAGTCCCAGGCTACCAAAAGTAACCCCTGGAGATGCCCCCGACGCGGTAACCACTCGTTAGTGACTCTGACACGGTTGCGGTGAAAAGCTCGGTGACTATACCAAACAGGCACCGCAAATTTGGTGATGGCCTGAAACATGTATTCCCTCCGTCCGAAAATACTTGTCATCAAAATGGATAAAACAGGATGCATCTAGACGTATTTTAGTTCTAGATACATTTTTTTAATCCATTTTGATGACAAGTATTTTCGGACAGAGGGAGTGCCTTCCTCTTTACTGGCATTTCCCGGGGCGGCTATGTGACGCTGAGTACGAAGCCCGAGGCTGCCTCGTCTACAGGGCGCCATTGGTGGCGCGGCACAACACTGATGTCATCCTGACGTCATTCATATATTTTTTAAATGCATATATTTCAAAAACCTTGTATTTACTAAAGAATTTAAAACCATGAATTTGAAAAATATTAACATAATATTAAAATTTTGCTAGTGTAATTTAAAATAAATGAAGATAACGTTAAAAGAAATAGTTCATGGCAATGAAAAACTGTCCTGCATTTCAAAAAAAAATTGCATGCAACTTTTTTTTGAAACTCCATATAAAAGATTAGAAAAATGTTAGCGTAATGTAAAACGTTACAAACCATAAAGAATGGACATGACATTTTATTAAAATATTCCCTTATTTCACAAAATGTTCAATTCATATCAGGAAATGTTGTATAGAATGTAAAATAATGATATATACATTTAATGATATATACATTTTTAGAAGTTTGTGTACATTTATTTTGAAAATTTAAATACTTTTTAGAAGAAGAAAAACCCAAAAAAGAACCCAAATGAACAGTGCCACACAGTGGCGGATCCAGGACCCAGGCCGGGGGGGGCTGGCCTTGGGCGTGAAGAAACAAAACTGCACTAAGTACATCATCATGGATACTGTAGCAGCACTGTATACGTACTGTAGCTAGCCTAGGGCCCGGGGCTTTGCCAAATCCTGTGTCCGCCCCTGGTGCCACATGTCATATGTGTTGCACTCCGACCCTGACGTTTTCGATGGTAACACATGCCGATGCCAGCAGCCGAGGAGCCTACACATGCCGATGCTAGCTGCAGCTGAATTATTGTCGCCGGCTTGGTATCCCTGGCATTGTTGGAGTCGTTGCTGTCGGACGAGGATGACATCATGTGCAGCTGCTGGGCATCCCAAAGGCCAACTGCCGGAGCGTTTGGCGAGGTAGGAGGTGCAACGCCGGTCTTGGACGCCATCGCCAACATCTGGTCACTAGTAGAAAATGAGTCTTTAGTCCCAGTTTCAGGAACCGGGACTAAAGGGTCGGGACTAAAACCCAAAACCTTTAGTCATGGTTGGCTTATAAACCGGGACTAAAGGAGCTTCATGTGGCTGATGTCTGGAGCTCCATCTTTAGTCCCGGTTGGTAACACCAACCAAGACTAAAGAATTTTTTTAAAATTTGTTTTTCTGATTTTTTCGATTTTTCCTGATTTTGAAATTTCTGAATTATTTGACAATTTAATCTCTAATCATCCCTCATCACTACTCAAGTATGGACCACTCATTCCAAATCGTGCAATTTCTCGGCCGGTCACCCATCCTCTCACTACTCGAGTTTGAGCACGCTTAACTTTTGAGTTCTATTCCCCATAGTTTCCAAGTCTGCACTGCACTTATTGTTTTCCTAACAATACTAAGTTGTCAATCATATTAATCCTTAGGAGTTAAACTTGAGCATGAAGCACCGTTTGAGTTTGAAACTATATTCTAAAAAACAATAATTATTTAGTAACACTAATATTTCTTGAGTAAGTAGTTTGACCATAGTATGACCATAGTTTGACAAGACTTTAACCAAAAATTCAAAAAAACTTAAATTTGAGGATACATTTTTTCCTTTCAGAATTTGAGGATTCTAAAAATTTGCAAAACGTCCTATGGCCGTCAAAATTGGAACCGGTTTTTCGTGCTGAACATTTTGATATATTATACTCTTTTTTACATTGTATGCAAAAGTTATAGCCATTTTACTTTTTCACAACACCTTTTTGCAAAACATGTCGAAATTTATGTTTTTTAATTTTCCTAACTAGTAGATGTAGTAAAATAACTACATCTCGATGGATTTTAATTTTTGAAGTTTTTATCATTTTTTAATCTGAAATGGCGAGGGGTTGGGGGGGGGGGGGGTAGAGTTTGAAAATTGTAGAACCCCTTTAGTCTGGGATGGTGTCCATCCAATCATACCGTCGACTACACCTGCTAGGACCGTACCAGCCAGAGTCACAACTAAGGTTAACTAAGTCAGAGTCACGTTCTAATTAAAATGGGAAAAGTAATTACTTCTTAATGTAGCAAAACTAATTCTATCAACTATTATTAAAGGCTAAACAAATATTAACACAAAACAGTAGCAAAATTAATATTAATAAATTATAAAAATTTATCTTCTGTTGTCTAACAGAAGCATACTACAACTGTTAAAATCTATAGAAAGAACTAATTAAAAATAATTGGAACAACAATTAAAGGACTAAAACAACTACATAAGTAAAACAGTATTGTTTTAATTAAAATCATAATTTAAATTATTCTAAATATAAAAATATAAATATTACTGTGACATCAATATAACATGTGATTAGGAGCAAAAAGAACTAAATTAAAAACTATTTTTAAACTCAAATTATTCACAATCTAGGATTTGAAGCAAATTTGAATAAATTCATATTTAAATCATTCAAATTTGTAAAATAATGGCACAAATAGAAACTAGACAAAATTTTGAATCTAATGTAAAAAGAATCAATCAAAAACATCAAATATCCTAAAAGAGATAAGCAATTTAAAACAGAAACTAAAAAAAAATGGAAAAACAAAAAACAAATTTCAGAACCCCTTTAGTCCCGGTTGATAGCTCGAACCGAGACTAAAGGTCCCACTAATGCTTGCCCGGCGCAATAGCCACTCGAATCGGGACTAATGCTCACATTAGTCTGGGTTCGTAATGCAACCGCGACTAATGTGTAGACTGAGCTTCAACCAAAGCCCTATTTTCTACTAGTGGGTTAACCCCCCTCCATTTGCACTCTCTACTTACAAACTAGTTGGATGCTCAAGGTGGATGGACCTAGTGGCGCTCTCAACTCCTACCCTGGTAATACACCTTTAAGCATACAAACCAGTAAGAAATGGAGCCAAGCCTACTCCTTAAGTTAAAGACGCAGTTAGAAGCCCAAGTCTCCTCTGTTGTTTCTTGATGGTGATTTGGTGGCTCCTAAATCGGAGCACATGGCTGTCAATTGGCTGCTCTTGTGTTTTTAGTTCGCGAAGATCGATGAAGTGGACATAATCTATCTTCCCAATGACTTGAGATGCGTAAGAGCACATGACTGACGCTACGCTCAAAGTAGCTAGTATGACTTGAGGGCCTCCAGTGCGCTTTCTTCTCTACGGTCAAACAATGACTTGAGGGCCGCCATTATTTCCTTGTTTGTCTGCATTGTCTTGAAACTACGAGTGCCAAACTTTGAAGAGTAGAATGGGCTGCTTGATGTAGGCCTAAACAGTACATGTATACAACAAGGGGTGTGTGTGTGTGTGTGTTCGCAGTGGCGGATTTAGGCTCCATGCCGGGGCGGCCTAGATCCGGGGAACGTCTAACTCCAGTCCACAATAACAGCAAGGCCAACACGGTCGATACCGTGGCGATGGCGGCCTTGGGGGAGAAGCTAGTAGGATCGTCTTCAGGCTTTGGTAGTGACTATGCAGGCTCTTTTGTCCTTTCTATTGAATCATGTGAATTTGTATTGATTTTGAGATTTATTCCCTTCCTTGCTTCACGTGCAGAAAAATGTAGTCCATTCCTTGTAGAAACTTGCAACTTAGATCAGGATCAACGTGGCCAGAAATGATGTTTTTGTATCTGCAGATTGTATCAAGTAATACACTGAATCTTTGGGTCAACGGGTTTCTCATATTGCTTAAGATATTTAACCCATTATGCATGTTATTTCTGAAGGAAATATGCCCTAGAGACAATAATAAAGTTATTATTTATTCCTTATTTCACAATAAATGTTTATTATTCATGCTAGAATTGTATTAACCGCAAACTTAATACATGTGTGAATACATAGACAAAACATATTGTCCCTAGTATGCCTCTACTTGACTAGCTCATTTATCAAAGATGGTTATGTTTCCTAACCATAGACATGATTGTCATTTGATGAACGGGATCACATCATTAGGAGAATGATGTGATGGACATGACCCATCCGTTAGCTTAGCATTATGATCATGAGAATTTCATTGCTACTACTTTCTTCATGACTTATACATGTTCCTTAGACTATGAGATTATGCAACTCCCGAATACCGGAGGAACACTTTGTGTGCTACCAAACGTCACAACGAAAATGGGTGATTATAAAGGTGCTCTATAGGTGTTTCCGAAGGTTTATTGTTGGGTTGGCATAGATCGAGATTAGGATTTGTCACTCCGTGTTTCGGAGAGGTCTCTCTGAGCCCTCTCGGTAATGCTCATCACTATAAGCCTTGCAAGCATTGTAACTATTGAGTTAGTTACGGGATGAAGTATTACAGAACAAGTAAAGAGACTTGCCGGTAACGAGATTGAACTAGGTATGATGATACCAACGATCGACTCTCGGGCAAGTAACATACCGATGACAAAGGGAACGACTTATATTGTTATGCGGTTTGACCGATAAAGATCTTCGTAGAATATGTAGGAGCCAATATAAGCATCCAGGTTCCGCTATTGGTTATTGACCGGAGATGTGTCTCGGTCATGTCTACATAGTTCTCGAACCCATAGGGTCCGCACGCATAACGTTCCATGACGTTATGTATTATGAGTTATGTGTTTTTTGATGACCGAAGTATGTTCGGAGTCCCGGATGAGATCACAGACGTGACGAGCAGTCTCGAAATGATCGAGACATAAAGATTGATATAATGGACGACTAGACACCGTAAGTATCCCGGAGAAGTTTCGGATACAACCGGAGTGCCGGAGGGTTACCGGAACCCCCGAGGGAACTAATGGGCCTCGATGGGCCCTAGCTGAGAGGGAGGAGGGCCGCAGGAAGGCTGCCCCCCCCTTGAGCCCGAGTAGGACAAGGGAAGGGGGGCGGTGCCCCCCCCCCTTTCCAACTCCCTCTCCTTCCTTCCCCCTCTCTCCCGGAAGTGGAATCCTACTAGGACTAGGACGTCCTAGTAGGACTCCTCATCATGGGGCGCGCCCCTAGGGGCTGGTCGGCCTCCCCTTGCTCCTTTATATACGGGAGAGGGGGGCACCCTAGAACACACAAGTTGATCTTTTAGCCGTGGGCGGTGCCCCCCTCCACAGTTACACACCTCGATCATACCGTTGCGGAGCTTAGGCGAAGTCCTGCGCTGGTAGCATCATCGTCACCATCACGACGCCCTTGTGCTGACGGAAATCATCCTCGGCCTCAACTGGACCAAGAGTACGAGGGATGTCATCGAGCTGAACTTATGCTGAATGCGGAGGTATCGTACGTTCAGTGCTTGATCGGTTGGATCGCGAAGAAGTCCGACTACATCAACCGCATTACTAAACGCTTCCGCTTTCGGTCTACGAGGGTACGTGGACACACTCTCCCCTCTCGTTGCTATGCATCTCCTAGATACATTTTGCGTGATCGTAGGAATTTTTGTGAAATTACCGCGTTCTGAAAAAGTGGCATCCGAGCCAGGTCTATGCGTAGATTTTATATGCACGAGTAGAACACAAGTGAGTTGTGGGCGATAATAGTCATACTGCTTACCACCAACGAATTACTTTGATTCGGCGGTATTGTTGGATGAAGCGGCCCGAACCAACATTACATGACCGCGTTCATGAGACTGGTTCTACCGACGTGCTTTTGCACGTAGGTGGCTGGCGGGTGTCAGTTTCTCCAACTTTAGTTGAATCAAGTTTGACTACGACCGGTCCTTGCAAAGGTTAAAACAGCACAATTGACAAAAAATCGTTGTGGCTTTGATGCGTAGGTAAGAACGATTTTTACTAGAAGCCCGTAGCAGCCACGTAAAATTTGCAACAACAAAGTAGAGGACGTCTAACTTGTTTTTGCAGGGCTTGTTGTGATGTGATATGGTCAAGGCATGATGTGATATAAATTGTTGTATGAGATGATCATGTTTTGTAACAAAGTTATCGGCAACTGGCAGGAGCCATATGGATGTCGCTTTATTGTATGCAATGCAATCTCCATGTATTTTTTTACTTTATCACTAAGAGGTAGCGATAGTCGTAGTTACAATAGTTGGCGAAACGACAACGATGCTATGATGGAGATCAAGGTGTCGCGCCGGTGACGATGGAGATCATGACGATACTTCGGTGATGGAGATCATGAGCACAAGATGATGATGGCCATATCATGTCATATATTTTGATTGCATGTGATGTTTATCTTTTATACATCTTATTTTGCTTAGTATGACGGTAGCATTATAAGATGATCCCTTACTGAATTTCAAGGTACAAGTGTTCTCCCTGAGTATGCACCGTTGCTATAGTTTGTCATGCTGAGACACCACTTGATGATCGGGTGTGATAAGCTCTACGTGCACATACAACGGGTGCAAGCCAGTTTTGCACACGCAAAATACTCGGGTTAAACTTGACGAGCCTAGCATATGCAAATATGGCCTCGGAACACTGAGACCGGTGAATCATATAGTAGATATGATCAACATAGTGATGTTCACCATTGAAAACTACTCCATGTCACGTGATTATTGGACATGGTTTTAGTTGATTTGGATCACGTGATCATTTAGATGACTAGAGGGATGTCTATCTAAGTGGGAGTTCTTAAGTAATATGATTAATTTAACTTTAATTTATCATGAACTTTGTCCTGATAGTTATTTTGCATGTCTATGTTATTGTAGATCAATGGCCCGTGCTACCGTTCCTTTGAATTTTAATGCTTTCCTAGAGAAAGCTAAGTCGAAAGATGATGGCAGCAACTACACGGACTGGGTCCGTAACTTGAGGATTATCCTCATTGCTACACAGAAGAATTACGTCCTGGAAGCACCGTTGGGTGCCAGGCCGGCTGCAGATGCTACTGATGACGTTAAGAACGTCTGGCAGAGCAAAGCTGATGACTACTCGATAGTTCATTTTGCCATGCTTTACGGCTTAGAATCGGGACTTCAAAGACGTTTTGGACATCATGGAGCATATGAGATGTTCCAAGAGTTGAAGTTAATATTTCAAGCAAATGCCGGAGTTGAGAGATATGTAGTCTCCAACAAGTTCTACAGCTGCAAAATGGAGGAGAATAGTTCTGTCAGTGAGCACATACTCAGAATGTCTGGGTACCATAACCACTTGACTCAGCTGGGAGTTAATCTTCCAGATGATAGTGTCATGGACAGAGTTCTTCAATCACTACACCAAGCTATAAAGGCTTTGTGATGAACTATAATATGCAAGGGATGAACAAGACTATTCCCGAGCTCTTCGCGATGCTAAAGGCTGCCGAGGTAGAGATCAAAAAATAGCATCAAGTGTTGATGGTCAATAAGACCACTAGTTTCAAGAAAAAGGTCAAATGGAAGAAAGAGAACTTCAAGAAGAATGGAAAGCAAGTTGTTGATCAAGAGAAGAAAACCAAGTCTGCACCTAAGCCTAGAACTGAGTGCTTCTACTGCTTAGGGACTAGTTACTTGAAGCGGAACTGCCCCAAGTATTTGGCGGATAAGAAGGATGGCAAAGTGAAAGGTATATTTGATATACATGTTATTGATGTGTACCTTACTAATGCTCGCAGTAGCGCCTGGGTATTTGATACTGGTTTTGTTGCTCATATTTGCAACTCGAAACAGGGGCTACGAATCAAGAGAATATTGGCTAAGGATGAGGGGACGATGCGTGTCGGAAATGGTTCCAAGGTCGATGTGATCGCCGTCGGCACGCTACCTCTACATCTACCTTCGGGATTAGTTTTGACCTGAATAATTGTTATTTGGTGCCAGCGTTGAGCATGAACATTATATCTGGATCTTGTTTGATGTGAGACGGTTATTCATTTAAATCAGAGAATAATGGATGTTCTATTTATATGAGTAATATCTTTTATGGTCATGCACCCTTGCTGAGTGGTCGATTTTTGTTGAATCTCGATGGTGATGATACACATGTTCATAATATTGATGCCAAAAGATGCAAAGTTAATAATGATAGTGCAAATTATTTGTGCCACTGCCGGTTGGGTCATATTGGTGTAAAGCGCATGAAGAAACTCCATGCTGATGGACTTTTGGAATCACTTGATTATGAATCACTTGGTGCTTGCGAACCGCGCCTTATGGGCAAGATGGCTAAAACTCGGTTCTCCGAAACAATGGAACGAGCTACCGACTTATTGGAAATAATGCATACTGATGTGTCTTGAGGAAGCTTTCCATGCTGCCTGAGCAGTTTAGTGAGATGAAACGATCATGTGCAAGAGCCGGAGCTGTGACGGCTTTGAGTCGGGCCAAGGCTTGGCTACCAAAGCTGGAGCCGGCCGATATATTGACCGGGTACCCGAGCATAAAAGAAGATGGCACCTCGTTTAGCAAGAAAGTTTTTGTCGCCTGTGTGAAGGACATACGTCCCCTGGCTAGTCTGATTGCTAACAAGATAGACATATGCAAATATCAGCCGAATTATGATTTGGAAAATCAGAAAATACCAACACCATCTTATAAAATGCATGATCTGATACCCCCAATATGTAAGCACACTTTCGCTCCGGAAGTAGACCCGGAAGAGCTCATTGATGATGAAGCTGAATTGCAAGCTTTAAGTGGCATTGACTGGTCATCCCCCACCTTCCACGAAGTAGAACAGGACGAAGACACGGAGAGGGATGATCCAGAAGCGTCAGGCCATTAGAGCCAAGAGGATTGAGCCGCGGGGCGGTTCATATTGGTGATCTGTGGAAAAAATAGTGAATCATTTGAACTCGTTGAGTCATGTAATCAAGTAGCCATAACTTTGTTCTGTCGTGCCATCGTGCATGTTTATGTTATTCTCAACACTGTTAAGCCACCACTTGATAATATCCTGTTACACTTATCATGATGTTGATTGGTGCAGAAGAAAAATGTGATGTATCCTGCACACAAGTAGATCACAAGAGCCCTTGGCAGTTCACCGCAGGGCAGGTCATAATATCTCGCATATAACCAATGATGTTTAAAATAATCATAGATAGGGCTGGTATGAACGAGAACTTTTGAACATAACTATAATAACAATATCATACCTGTTGTCGATGTCAAAATCGGCGGATCTCGGGTAGGGGGTCCCGAACTGTGCGTCTAGGCGGATGGTAACAGGAGACAAGGGACACGATGTTTTACCCAGGTTCGGGCCCTCTTGATGGAGGTAAAACCCTACGTCCTGCTAGATTAATATTGATGATGTGTGTTACAAGAGTGGATCTACCACGAGATCAAAGAGGCTAAACCCTAGAAGCTAGCCTATGGTATGATTGTTGTTCGCCCCACGGACTAAAACCCTCCGGTTTATATACACCGGATAGGGTTAGGGTTACATGAGTCGGTTACAATGGTAGGAGATCAACATATCTCAGACGCCAAGCTTGCCTTCCACGCCAAGGAAAGTCCCATCCGCACACGGGACGAAGTCTTCAATCTTGTATCTTCATAGTCTTGGAGTCCGCCGATGATGATAGTTCGCTATCCGGACACCCCTAGTCCGAACTCCTCAGTAGCCCCTGAACCAGGCTTCAATGACGACGAGTCCGGCGCGTATATTGTCTTCGGCGTTGCAAGGCGGGTTCTTCCTCCGAATAATTTATAGAAGATTGTGAACACCAGGATAGTGTCCGGCTCTGCAAAAATAAATTCCACATACCTCCGTAGAGAGAATGATATTACACAAGATCAATCTCTTTGACGCATTTTGTGGCGTGACGTCGCACCACTACCAAGCCTTTATTCAAATTGTTTTTACTATTCCACCTCAGCGCGTTTAGCGAGGCGGTTTCCTTGGCACGTCTTGTCGAGGCAGAGATCGTGTTCCCCTTATTCCGGGATTCCCATCAATATGGACGTGGGTAACCCAACCGCGCCATTGATTGTGGCGCTTGGGAGATAAGCGAGTTTTACCAGGCCGGTGGGGACACATGTTTTTGTCCGCCCATATAAGGGGATAAGGATCCACCCTTTTACCTGCGCCTTCTTCCTCCTTGGCTTATCCATCTCCACGAACTCGAGCTCCAGCGCCCAAGTCCGCACTCCTCACCTCAACCTTCTCCAACTATGTCCGGAGCGGGAGGCAAGTGGATGGCCTCCTCCGTCACGGAGGGGCAGATCCAGAAGCTGCGCGACGCCGGATATCTGTCCAGCAACATCGCGCATCGGCTCCCCGACGAGGGAGAGCTCGTCCCCAATCCCAGGCCCCATGAGAGGGTAGTATTTCTTCCCCATTTCCTCTGCGGTCTGGGCTTCCCGCTTCATCCCTTTGTCCGGGGACTCATGTTCTACTACGGCCTAGATTTCCATGATCTGGCCCCGAATTTCATCCTCAACATCTCGGCGTTTATCGTCGTGTGCGAGGAATTCTTATGCATCCAGCCCCACTTGACAGGCTCAAGACCTTGATGTCAAGCGAAGGTTGTGAAGGGCAATAAGCGGAGTGCGGAGGCGCCATGGTGGGCAGGATGTCCCACGTTACGTGGCTGGAGGGTACTTTCGTGGAAACCATCAAGGGGTGGCAATCGGGGTGGTTCTACATCACCGAGCCGCGTGACCCTGATTGGGCAGCGGCCCCCGAATTTAGATCTGGTATTCCCACATGGATCTCCTCCTGGAAAGAAAGTGGCTGAATTTGGGGGGATTCGGAGGAGCTGACCGGACTCCAAGCCCGTATCCGTAAGCCGGTGGACAAGAAGCTCAAGCTTGTCAACGTAGTCCAGGTCATGCTCATCCGCCGGATTCTCCGGTGCCAGAACGGGCTTCAATATGTGGGATTTTGATCCGCGCAGCACCGCACCACGAAGCGGGCTCTTCGACACTACGTACGAAGATGTCTGGAAGGTGCTGTTCAAGGGCGCCGAAGCTCCCGCATCCGCTACCGAAGATCGCGGATTCTGCTCGCAGTGTCCAGCTGACAAGGTAAGTGATTTAACCACTTGTTTTCCATAGTTTGGCTCTATGCGGGATCTAAACTCCCCATGCCTTTGATAGGAATGGCTGGCGAAGGCCGAACGGATTACCTGTCCGGCCCCATTGCCAGAGGACCCAGCGGACGCCCGCCTAACGGGGTTGCTGGCTCCGGCACCCCACGTGGTGCCGGAGAAGAAGGCCAAGAAGACGACCACGGGGACTCGGAAGAGTTCCCGTTTTCAGGTGCTATCGGATGATGAATCCGAGGCCGACTCCTCCCACCAAGGTGAGGGGGAGAAGAAGAAAGCCTCTCCCCCAGCGGGGGGAGGAAAGAAAAGGAAGGCCTCCCCAACAAGGGAGGCCGAAGGGTCCAGGAAGGGAAAAACTCTTCCTCCGGACTGCTCCGCCGGCGCCAGTGACGACGACGAAGACTGGCATCCAAGGGCCAAGCCCCTGGCGAGATCGTAAGTATCCGGACTCCCGAATAAGCTAAAGGTTTTTGTTTTCGCCACTTTACGTCTTTTAATGCCGCATACAACCCTGCAGTCCGCCCAAGGATGATCTTCCCGTTTCGTCGAGCGGGTCCTTGGGTGCGTCGGATATGGATTCCCTTCCGACTGCCTCCACCCCCCGTGCCGCAGACGACGCCGAGGTGGGATCCCAGAAAAGGACCCACCAGGAGGGGGAGGCCCCGGAGGTGTCGCAGGACACCCTCCCGGACTGTGCACCGGACTCATCCCTGGAGGCCGCAGTGGCTCCAGAGTCCGGCAGGCGACCCCTTCATAAGAAGGGCAAGACCGAGGCGCCGGCTGCCTCCGTCCAACCGGAGGTGCCGGATAATTTGCTGGAGGCGCTCAATGGCGCCTCCATCGAAGAGGAACACCGCACTGTTATGAGTGCGGTGATTCAGAAGGTTCAACTCGCCAAGAGCGGGCTGACCGAAGCCTGCCATAGCCTTCTAACAGGCTTTGAGGTAAGAATTTCAATATATGTAAAATGGTACCACATAGACAGTAGCCCCTGATGCTCGGTTCGGTGTTCGGAAAGAAAAGCCGGACTGAGGATCTTTAGAAAGATAAACGAAGGAGCCATAAAAATATGTCAATATGGGATTGCAGGCTATGCTGCTGACCTCCGCCGTACTGACTGCAGAGGTCAATACTTTGAAGAAAAACCTCGAGCGGTCCGAGAACGAGCTCGGCCATGCCAAGAAGCAGCTCGAGGAAAAAGAAGGTGAGTAATACCTTATAAAAATTGTACCTTCTACAGAAAAGGATTTGGTTGCAAGAAAAATGACAAGGATAACGTGGGTATTGTAGGGGCCACTAACAAGGTGGCGACCACAGAAGGAGGCGGTGGCAGCCGAACGCGTCATGACGCGAACGCACCGTGCGAGAGAAGTAGGAGGCGCGGGTGGCGGAGGTACAACAAGAGCTCCAGGATCTCGTGAAAAAACATGAGAACTTGGAGCGTGACTCGAAGACTCAAGAGTCTGAGCTTGCAACGGCTCTTGAGAGTGCCAAAGCCGCTAAGGCCGAAGCCTACAAGGCCCTCCAGGAGATTGAGGAGGTGAAGAAAATAGCAGCGGGTAAGGCATTTTTTATGCAGAGTAAGCATGTGAGTGTTAATTACCTGTTGCTTACCCAAATTCGGAGCTCTCCAGGGGCGTTCGCAGATCTTCCTCGCAGCGTGTCCGATGCTGCCGCATTCTACCGGGCCGAGGAGGGAGCTCGACGGAGAAGGTCTTCTGGTCTCGATATCTTTGAGGCGGACATCCGTGCCCTTAGCGATCAGCTGAAGCAGCTGGTCGAGCTCCACAAGGCGGCCGAACAGGCCATGAAGGGCCTCATAGTTCGGCTGTGGCCTAAGGAGGCCATGCCTGGGAGCTACTTCGGCCTAGTGCGGCGGCTGGTGGATGCGTGCCCGTGGGTTGAAGTTATCAAGCACTCCGCTTGTATCGAGGGTGCCATTCGGGCCCTTGCCCGTGCAAAGGTGCACTGGGGCAAGATGGATGCCCAGAAGCTCGTGACGGACCCGCCACCAGAGGGCAAGGAGCATCGCACGCGCGAGATGTATTATAAGAGTGTCTTTGAAGGGCGCCCGCACTATTGCGGGTGAGTGCTCCAAAGATGTAATATTTGTAGTAGACTCGCATTTTGTTATCCTGTGCGCTGAAAACTTAGTTCATATGCGCTAAGCAACGCTTGTTAATTTAAAATATTACCTTCTGTGCGGCTGTTTATCAAATCTGAGAGATGGCAAGTCGTCGGCTTCAGCCCCCATTCCACGAGTGCTGGGGTGTTCGGGATAAACTTGAGCGCTTTTGTTCCCATTTTTGGGTCCATCTAGGGAGGCGCTCAACACAACGAACAAGGCAACCGGACTTATAATGCTTGAACACTCTCACTTAGCCATAGAATTCTATAATTTTAAATTTCGGCGAAGCCCCTAGTCTTCGGAAGGCTGAATTTGGGGCGCTATCCATGCCTTGGCCGGACAGTATCCGGCTCCTCGCTCTAAGCGGCATAAGTCTTTAAGGACTCGCAAAAAACCTCTCGAACAGCGACCGGTCTCTCGCCTCATCATGACGGTCAGTTTTAGCTTTCTCCACTGAGGCGTTAACCCAGCCGAACTGGGGCGGAATTGCAGTGGTTCTCCCGGTGCTACCTTAGCCGATATAACGGAACGTAAGGTACCAAAACACGGGAGCCGGGCAAACCCAACTATTGACCCAAGACATGATTCGGAGCCGATGCATATAGTGCTATAAGTTCGGGTGTCGCACTTGTGAAAGTGTTCGGACTCATCACACCATAACGTGGGAAACATAAGCCCTGGTCTATATTAGCCGTACCAAAGTGTAACGGATGCAACATGTCGTAAATGAACATATGTATGAAAAAGAAATGCAATTATAAACAAAAAGGTGCTGCATTGTTTTATTCAACAAGTGCTGCTACAAATGCAGAACGACACAAATAGTGCGATAAGCGAGGTATGAGACTGTTAAACATGTCCCCCTCCAGGGGTAGGCTGCATATTGGTGTATGAAAATGCTCGTAATGGAGACCACCTGTATATTCATTGTAGCCTTAATTCTTCCCTGGCTGTTGCATCGTGAGTTCGGCAGGTCTGCTGCCGGACAGGGCTTCTGACAAACGGAGTCCTGTGGGTAAAAAAGTAAAAGGTAAAAAGAAAAGAAAAAGGAACGACACACTTGAGAGCCCCTGGTGTGGTTGAGCCACAGTCTGGGTTTATCGTGGTCGTGCCCCTCTCCCCATGCCCATGGTATCTTCGGAGCGTAATGGTGTACGCGAAGGACCTGCTTTGACGTTTCGCAGGGGCTGGGGTTGGGGCCGCACTGCTACGCGTGCTCTGAACGTGCCAGGTGGTCTTGTTGTAAGTTACTCCGGGCGCGCTTAGCTGTGTCCGGCCGCTTAACGGCCGGACTCGAGAATTGCCTTAAGAGGCTGCATTGCACTTCAGCCGCGAGAGCCGTTGTATGTTCCTCCGTGCGGAGAGAACGTTCAGTGTTTCATGGACCGTAATGACTCCTCGAGGGCCTGGCATCTTGAGCTTGAGGTATGCATAGTGCGGTACCGCGTTGAACTTTGCAAGCAGCGATGCGTCCGAGCAAGGCATGATAGCCGCTGCGGAACGGGACTATGTCAAGATTAACTCCTCGCTTCGAAGTTATCCGGGATCCGAAGACCACTTCGATGTAATTGAGACTGTACAATTGGCTTCTACACCTGGTATGACGCCTTTAAAGGTCGTTTTGGTAGGTTTGATCCTTGAGGGTCTATGCCCATCTTGCGCCGTATCCTGGTAAAGCAGGTTCAGTCTTGCCGCCGTCCATCGTGACTCTGGTTAGGTGAAATCCATTGACGATTGGGTCTAAGACCGGTCTGGCGGCGAATCCCCGTGGCAGATGCGTTCGGTGGGGTGGTCCTTCGGTCAAAAGTGATCGGGCAGGAGGACCATGGATTGAACTTCGGGGCAACTGGCTCCATCGCGTAGACATCCCTGAGTGCACGCTTCCGCTCCCTTTTGGGTATGTGCGTTGCATATATCATGTTCACCGTCCGCACCTGTGGGGGGAAACCCTTCTGTCCTCTATTGTTCGGTGGTTGGGTCTCGTCCTCGTCATCGCTATGTAGCCCCTTGTCATTGTTTTCGGCAATTAACTTGCCTGCATGCTTGAATACCCAACAGTCCCTGTTGGTGTGGTTAGATGGCTTTTCGGGGGTGCCGTGTATCTGGCACAAGCGGTCGAGTATTCGGTCCAAATTGGACGGACCCGGAGTAGTTCGTTTGAATGGCTTTTTCCGCTGACCGGGTTTAGAGCCTTTGAATCCGGCATTTACTGCCGTATCCTCAATATTGTCGCCGTTAGTGCGACGTTTGTTTTTGTTACGACGCGGCCTGCCGTTTTGGTCCTTGAAGTCCGGACTGCCAGAATTTTTGCTGAGGTTGTTGCTGTGTGCTAGCCAGCTGTCCTCACCCGCGTAGAAGCGGGTCATGAGTGATGTGAGGGCTGCCATGGATTTCGGCTTTTCCTGTCCTAGGTGCCGGCCAAGCCACTCGTCGCGGATGTTATGCTTGAAGGCCGCGAGGGCCTCCGCATACGGATAGTCGACGATTTGGTTTTTCTTGGTTAAGAACCGTGTCCAGAATTGTCTGGCCGATTCGTTTGGCTGCTGAATTATGTGGCTTAGGTCATCAGCGTCTGGTGGTCGCACATAAGTGCCCTGGAAGTTATCGAGGAATGCGGCTTCCAGGTCCTCCCAGCTCCCAATTGACTCTGCTGGCAAGCTGTTGAGCCAATGCCGGGCTGGTCCTTTAAGCTTGAGGGGAAGGTATTTGATGGCGTGAAGATGCGTCACCATGGGCCATGTGGATGTGAAGGAGATAGTCTTGATCCAAACCGTGGGGTCTGTTGTGCCATCATAGGATTCAATATTGACGGGTTTAAACCCTTCGGGGATTAGATGATCCATTACTTCATCTGTGAAGCATAGTGGGTGTGCGACGCCTCTGTACTGGGCGATATCACGACGGAGCTCAAAAGAGCTTGGTTTGTTTTGTTCGGCCCGGCCAGACTTACTGTGTCCGGCGCGACGGTTGTCGTCACGTACCGTGGGGCGCCCTCGCGATCCATAGATCAATCTTGATTGTCTTGCCTTGTCCTCCAATATATCTCGCAGGTCCGGAGCGTTCCCATTTGGCCATGTTCCTTTTGAGCGATGCCGGGGTACGGTTCTAGTGAAGGGCCTAGAGGCCTCTCTGTCGCGGCCACGGGGTGGTCGGTCAGCCGTATTGTCTCCTGGTGATGCGGGTTCGTAAGCCTCCTCCTCTAATCGGGGAGCAGCTTGCGTTTAGGGTAGCTTTTGGAGGCGTTGAGCTCATGCTCTTGACGCGAGACTTCGGTCCATCTGTCGGCTAGCAGATCCCGATCAGCTCTAAGCTGTTGCTGCTGCTTTTCTTTAGGCTGTTCGCCGTGGCCATAAGCCTGCGTCTAAAACGCTCTTGTTCGACGGGATTCTCAGGCACGACGAATTCATTGTCGTCGAGGCTTGCTTCGTCTTCGGAGGGAGGCATATAATCCTCTACCTCTTCTTCTGCCGCTCTCTCTTGAGGGCTGGCGTCTTCATCCTCCTGCGATGGATCTTGCTGGAGTGGATTGTCTTCGGCGTTGTCCGGTGTATTGTTATCTCCGGTGCCGGAATCTTCATTCTTGCTGTGGCGGGATTTAGAGCGGCGCCGCTGACGCCGGTGCTTGGGCTGCTTCTTGGAGGGTGTCGGTGTCAAAACCGGCGGATCTCGGGTAGGGGGTCCCGAATTGTGCGTCTAGGCGGATGGTAACATGAGACAAGGGACACGATGTTTTACCCAGGTTTGGGCCCTCTTGATGGAGGTAAAACCCTACGTCCTGCTTGATTGATATTGATATTGTGGATGTTTACAAGAGTGGATCTACCACGAGATCAAGGAGGCTAAACCCTAGAAGCTAGCCTATGGTATGATTGTAAGGGTTGTTGTTACATCCCTCTGGACTAGAGCCATCCGGTTTATATAGACATCGGAGAGGGCTAGGGTTACATAGAGTCGGTTACAATGGTAGGAGATCTACATATCCGTATCGCCAAGCTTGCCTTCCACGCCAAGGAAAGTCCCATCCGGACATGGGGCGAAGTCTTCAATCTTGTATCTTCATAGTCTTGGAGTCCGGTCGATGATGATAGTCCGGAAGATCGTAGTTCGGCTGATGATGGTAGTCCGCTATCCGGACACCCCTAATCCAGGACTCCTCGGTAGCCCTGAACCAGGCTTCAATGACGATAAGTCCGGCGCGTATATTTCTTGGCATTGCAAGGCGGGTTCCTCCTCCGAATGATAGAAGATTGTGAACACCAGGATAGTGTCCGGCTCTGCAAAATAAATTCCACATTCCACCGTAGAGAGAATAACATATACACAGGTTCAATCTGCTGACGTTTTTTGTGGCATGACGTCACGCCACTACCAAGCCATTACTTGAATTGTTTTTTACTTTACCACCTCAACGCATTTAGCGAAGCGGTTTCCTTGGCACGTCTTGTCGAAGCAGAGATCGTGTTTCCCCTTAATCCGGGATTCTCATTAATACGGACGTGGGTAACCCAACCGCGCCCGTACGCCACGCTCCCTCTATCAAAGGCGAGTCCCAAACGGTCACGGAGACGACTCTTGGTATTCTCCCTCTTTATAACGGGACCAAGACTCGTTTCTTTTCTTCAATCCTCCATCGAATCCTCTCCCCGCTCCAAGTTCCAGCACCTAGAGGTCCAGATTCGAGCGCTTCGGACTTTCAACGATGTCCGGTTCCGACCTCCAGGGCTGGTGGATGCCCTCCTCCGTCACGGAGGAGGACGTGCTAAAGCTGCGGGAGGCCAAGTACCTGACTTACGAGATTTCGCACAGGTTGCCTGTTGAAGGGCAG
The DNA here is from genome assembly GCA_021605145.1 of Aegilops bicornis. Taxonomy (NCBI): domain Eukaryota; kingdom Viridiplantae; phylum Streptophyta; class Magnoliopsida; order Poales; family Poaceae; genus Aegilops; species Aegilops bicornis. Next base: position 14,534,524 of record CM038669.1, read on the forward strand.
GTCATCCCCACCCCCGAGCCCGGCGAGTATGTTGTTTTTGTATCCCACCTCCGTCGGGGTTTAGGCTTCCCGACGGATCCTTTTGTGAGAGGGCTCATGTTTTACTATGGGTTGGAATTCCACGATTTGGCTCGAGTCCATCCTCCATATCTCCGCATTTATTGTCGTCTGCGAAGCCTTCCTCGCGTCACCCCTCACTTGGCATGTGGCTGAAGACCTTCAATGTGGCGCCAAGATGATCGGGGCGTCAAGCGGAGTGTGGCGGGGCGGCCATAAGTAAGAGGGCCGATGCCCCGTGGCCCGCTGGCTCCTTCCAAGAGGAGCTCGGCCCGTGGCAGCAAGAGTGGTTCTATATCACCGTTCTGAGGGGCCGCAGAAAAAAGCCGCCGCCCTTATTCCGCCCGGGACCTCCACGACGGTTGATGTCGTGGGTCAACCAAGGAGCTCAACTGGGGCCGTCAAAGGACGTGCCCCTACTGCCGGGCCGGATTCGAGATCTCCAAACGAGGGAGGTCGATTTGGTGGTGGTGATGCAGGTTATGCTAATTAGGCGTCTCCCGCCCTGCAACCGCCGCCCTCTCCGGCTATGGGAGTTTAATCCGGAGGGCCCACGGATTCTTCAACACTTCATGGGTATGACACCCTCGGAGATGTACAAATTATTCTTCGGATCGCAAGAGGCACGTCCGGAATTGACCGAGGATGCTGGCCTAAGCTGCAATCGCCGGATACTCAAGTAAGTAGTTCCGAGTCCGGACATACCGCTTTGTCCGCTTTTCGATGATTCGCCTTATGACCAACTTCCTTCTACAGGAGTGGATAGCGGAAGAAAAATTGATATGGTATCTGGCCCCCTCCGAGACCGCCCGGATCCCGTGCTGGTCCAGATGCTTGAGGTTGCGCCTTCAGAGGAAGACGAAGGGGAAAGCAGGAAAGCTACTGCCTCGCCTAAGGAGGCTCTTGAAAGAGGGGTATCGAGAATTCCTCCCTCCAAGGGGAGAAGAGGACTGCCTCCGAGGACCCGGGGGCAAAAGCCCCTAAACGGGGGAAGAAATCTTCGCCAGAGGGTCCTGCGTCCGGGGAGGCCCCGACCGCACAATCTCCCTTAAAGAGTCAGCCCTCCAACGAGCCGTAAGTAGAAAGAAAGGAGTTTTATAATAAGGGACATCCCTATTTGTGCTTCTGAGGATAACTAAAGTTTTTACCTTGTAGTTCGGATCTCAGTCCTTCGCAAATGAGCTCGTCTTCGGGGGACCTTCATCCGGAGATGATAGAGAGCGAGACGCCTCCGTCCGGGGCGCCGTCGGATAGGGCGGACGAGCCTGAAGTGCCAAATCCGCGGAGGGAGCCCCGGGTTTGGCAAAGCCGGATAGTTCGGCGCCAACTGGTGTACGGCTGAAGGATCTGCTTGAGAAGGCGTCTATCTCAGAAGATCATCACGCATTGATGAGCATGGTGATTGAAAGGATTTCGTCCGCCGAAGGCGGGTTGCACGATGCCGTCAGGAGTTTGCTGGCGGGGTTTGAGGTACGTAAAAATGACACACCTTTTAACAGTTTTGCATATAGAATGCGCCCTGTATAGATAGTAGCCCCTGAGACTCGGTAGGTTGTCGAAATCGACGGCGTCGAGGATCAAAATCGCAGGTTTAAATTCCCGTCGTGCCGATGCAGGTGGCGGGTCGTCCGGGGGCCAGCCGGACTGATGGAGTTGCTGAACTAAAGCGGCAACTCGATGTTGCGGATGCGGACATCACGCTGGTCAACAGGCGACTTGATGAGTCGCAAGGTAAGTGTTACTGCGCGGTCACTTGGTAAGGGAGCCGAAGCCAGCTCCTTACAACATGTGCGTGAAATGCAGATAGTGCCGCTGCTGTGGAGAGCCTTCGGGCCGAACTTGCTCAAGCCAAGGAGCAGGCCAGAAGGAGTAATGCGGCGGCCGAGGAGTTAGCGGCCGAAAGGGTCGCACACTGCCGGAGCAGGGAAGAGATAGCCGAAATGGCCGTGAAGTTAAAGATGCTACCGACCGCAATGAGGCTCTTGGGAAGGAGCGCCTAGCAGGGCAAGAAGACCTGCAGAAAGCCACCGCCGAAGCCAAGGATGCCCGCTCTGCAATGCGGGCTATAAAGGAAGAGCTGTGCCAGGCCGGAGATATTGTAGCTGGCAAGCCTTTTCTGCTGCGCCGAAGGTTTACGGATCCAAAATATGCTCAGCTGGGCCAACTGTGGGGTCCAGAGGACCCTTATATGGACTTAGCAGCGAGTGCGGCGGATGCCGTTGTGCATTTTCGAAGCCAGAAGGATCACAAGACGGAAGAGCTGTTTTGGTCTCAATTCCATAGTCCGGGCGTTCACTTCCGCTGACCGACCATTTGGCTGAGTGGGCTGAGCTAAATAGGTTGTCCGGGCTTGCTATGACGGATATAGTGACCCATATCTGGCCGGATAGGCCCCAGCCGAAGAGTTACTTTGGCTTATTGCAGCAATTTCTTGGGGCGGTGCCGCATATCAAGGTGATGAAGCGGTTGGCCTGCATAGAGGGTGCGCGGATGGCGCTCGCCCGTGTGAAGACACATTGCACAGAGATGGATGCCACCGCTGTTGCGACCCCGGGTTCGGATGATAACCGGTTACCCGCCGAGCACAATTTTGGCGAAGTGCTGCGTGGTGCTCGTGTAATAGAGTCGCAGTGCTAAAAAAATGTTACGTTCGAATGAACGTTTATATGATGTAAAACGATATTTATGATGTAAGCGCCTTTTATACTTGTGCGTTCAAGTAATAGAATATCTCCTATGCGGCCGTTCATGTATACGTGTGTATAACCTGAAAGATGGCAGTCGTCGGCTTCAGCCCCCACGCACAAGGTGCGGGGGTGTTCGCAAAAAAATAGCGCGTTTTCACACTTAATCCGACGTCTCGGTCCTGTAAAGGAGGTGGTAGCGTAGCAAACGAGGCAACCGGACTATAATGTTTTATCACTTTCACTTAGCCATGGAGTTCGAGGGTGGGGCTACGACATAGCCCCTGGGGGCACCGCGCTCTCCGAATTTGGGGCGCGTATGTGCCTGGCCGGGAAACGGCCCTTCGTCAAAGCGGAGGAATCCTAAACATTCCCATGGTCGATCGAGTGGTTGACCAGTCTCTCGCTGTATCATGACAGTCAGTTTTCGGCTTTCTCTACTGAGGTGTTCGCCCAGCTGAACTGGGACACAATCGCAGTAGTTCTCCTGGAGCCGCGTTAGCCGATGATACGGAACGTAAGGCAGCAAAACACAGGAGCCGGGCAAACCCAACATTTGACCAAACACATGATTCGGAGCTGATGCATATAAGGCCTAACTCGAGACGCCGAACACTCCCGAAGGTGTTCGGTCTTTATAATAGCGGGCAAAACAAAGCCCTAAGCCCCATGTGTCCAGGTACGGGCAGGTTCTTCTGGCGCGGCCGATGCCAAAACGCCAGTCTCCACTCTGGTTATAATTATAAACCAGGGGATTATAGCAACAAGAGACAGTAAGAAAGGTTTACGTAGGGTCTTAGTCTGAAAAGAGTCCTTAACGGGTCCCTCTTGCGTCTGCGCTGTGTCTCCGTTGTGCAGCCGTATCCTGGGCGGGTGTGCATGCTGTTCATCCGTAAAAGAGAGGAACTTGGTTGGAAAAGAAATCGTGCGAGAAAGTGCATAAAAATTGAAATATAGATTAATAAAGCTGAGCCTATGCTAGCTCATTATGGCTTATATGTGCAAACCCTTGTGAAGGGGTGTGCGGCTAGGTAGCCCCTAGCTTATTTATTCCGGACTCGTCCAGCCGTGTCCGGGGTCTCAGGCGACCTTTTAATGAAATGATGCCACGTGGACCGGGCATTTTAAGCGTAAGAGACGCGTAATGTGGTATTGCATTAAAGCGGACGAAAGCTTCCCGTCCCAGTGATGCTTGATAGCTACTTTTAAATGGGGCGACATGAAAGGTTAGCTTTTCTCGTCGGAAGTTGTCAGGTGACCCGAACACAACTTCTAGTAATACTGAAACTGTGCACCTGGCGTAAGGGCCTAGCGCCCCTCCTTTGAAGGAAGTGTGGCTATGCCGAATTGCAGTATGGTCTATCCCAACTTGCGGATTGTGTCCGGATCTAGCAGGTTTAAGTCACCGCCGCCGTCCATCAAAACCTGCGTGAATTGCGATGCATCTATTATGGGATCCAATATCAGGGCAGTCTATCCTGCGTTCCGGATACTTCTGGACTAATCCAGATGGTCGAAAGTGATTGGTTTTGACATCCAATCTCGGTGTTCCGCTGGGGTGGACCGTGCGACACTTGTCTTAGCGGTTGGCGTGTTGGTTTTCCGTACTATCACGTGAAGCGAGTTTACTGTTTTGACTTCTTGTGGGAAAGCCTTTTGACTTCCGGTGCTCTGCTGGTGGGGTTCGTCATCGTCCTCGCTTGGCGCATCGAGCCCCTTGTGTCCGGCGTTGAGTCTGCCGGACTGTTTAAAAACCCAACAATTTCGGTTGGTATGGTTTGCAGGCCTTCCGAGGTATCAGGATTTGACATATCCGATCTAAAATTTTGTTTAAATTTGATAGCTCGTCTCTGTTTTCCTTAAGAGGCCGTGTTTTATTGTTTGTCCGCGAGCTTTTGAATCCGGCGTTGACTGCCGTGCCCTTTGGGCTTTTTTGTTTATTCCGGCGCTGATCTTTCCGGTAGCCGTGACTGTCCGTTTCCATCTCTGATCTTGGATGTACTCGGGTCGCTGGTGCTGCATCTTGCTAGCCAGCTGTCTTCTCCTGCGCAAAAGCGCGTCATGAGGCTTGTTAGCGCGGCCATTGTTCTTGGCTTCTCTTGGCCGAGGTGTCTGGCGAGCCATTCATCTCGGACGTTGTGTTTAAAAGCTGCTAAGGCTTCCGCGTTCGGACAGTCGACTATTTGGTTCTTTTTGGTAAGGAACCTGTTCCGAATTTCTTGTGGCCGACTCTCCGGGCTGTTGGGTTATATGACTCAGATAAATGCGCATCCGAGGGCGGACATAAGTCCCTTGAAAATTTTCTCTAAACGCGTCCTCAAGCTCTTCCCAACTTCCAACAGTGTTTCCTGGGAGGCTTTTGAGCCAGTGCCGAGCTGGCCCTTTGAGCTTGAGGGGTAGGTATTTTATGGCGTGGAGATCATCTCCTCTAGCCATGTGTATGTTTAGTATGTAATCTTTTATCCAGACTCCGGGGTCTGTTGTGCCGTCGTATGCCTCTATGTTCATGGGTTTGAACCCTGCTGGAAATTCATGATCCAGCACCTCATCGGTAAAACATAGCGGGTGTTCGGCGCCCCTGTATTTGGGTGTGCCGCTATCTTCGAACACTTGTTGTGTTGTGTTACTTCCTGGGGCCCTCTTTTTTGGCCCGTGATGGACCTAGTTGGGCCGTCCGTTTTCCCAGGATTATAATTGAAACGTACGGCGGCCCGCTTGTCGCTTTTGGCACATCATCTGGCCGTCTATCCGCCAGTGGCCTCTTTATTTTTGACCGTGAAAGCTCTATGGCTTCCTCGTCAAATTCTGGCAGCAACTTGCGCTTGGGTAGCTCTTTGTTTGATGGCCATTGCCATATTTGTCTGCAGTCTTGAATACTTTGCTCCACTTCATTACGGCGTGTCTTCTGCTGTTTTGAGCTTCCGTTTCTCCTTCTTCAAACTTCTTGCGATGGCGACGAGTCTTTTGTGTATGTTCTTATGCTCCGGTGTTGTGTCCGGACTGTTGATTGCTCCGTGAAGGGGTTGATTATCCGGCTCGTCCTGTTCGTCGTCCGCTGGTTTGCCCTGCTCTATCGCTGGGTCGTAAGGAAGGCTGCTTTGATCGAGGCGGGACTTAGGGCGGCGTCTACGTCGCCCTTTTGGTTGTTTATCGGCGGGATTATCCTCTACCGCGTCCCGTTGTTCCTCGTTATTGCTTCCCTTTGGGGTGTCCACCATGTATATGTCGTATGACGAGGTGGTCTTCCAGTGTCCTGCAGGCACTGGTTCTTGGTAGTCTCCGGCATCGTCGTCCATACCGTCGATGTCTTCGGAGTCGTAGTCGGGTACGTCGGTTAAATCGTCGCCGGTGGCGACGAAGGGGGGGGGGGGTGGGCTCTGAATTTCTTCGTCGTCCGCGTCCCAACCATCCTGGCTGTAGTTCGGCCAGGGCTCTCCGGATAGCGAGAGATGCTTCAGTGAATTTACGATATCGCCGAAGGGCGAGTGGTGAAAGATGTCCGCAGCGGTGAATTCCATGATCGGCGCCCAATCGGATTCGGCTGGCAGGGGCGCAGGAGGTTCGGAGTCCGGCAGAGAGTCCGGCACCTCGGAGTCATGGGCTTTATGCGGGACAAGGTAAGTGTTCGGCTCCATCGCCGTAGAAGTAGCAGCTCGCGAGGCGGTGTCTAGCCATCCGTCCTCGATCCGAGCGATCGGCTCCGGACTATGGGTGGGAGCGGATTCGTGTGCGGCCTTCAAGGTGCTGTCCGGCGGCAGAGCTAGGTCATGCCCATCATGACAGCGCGGCACGCTCGGCTGTGGCTCAGATCCATCGAAGATCAAGTCCCCGCGGATATCGGCCATGAAGGTTAGGCTTCCAAACCTGACCTGACGGCCAGGCGAAGCGTAACTTTCGATCTGCTCCAGATGGCCAAGTGAGTTGGCCCGCATCGCGAAGTCGCCCGAATCGAAGATCTGTCGGGGAGAAAAGTCTCACCCAGGACTGCGTCGTTATCGATTGAAGAGGCCATCACGCCTATCGGTGACGACACAGAGGAACTCTCAATGAAAGCACCAATGTCGGTGTCAAAACCGGCGGATCTCGGGTAGGGTCTCCCGAACTGTGCGTCTAGGCGGATGGTAACAGGAGACAAGGGACACGATGTTTTACCCAGGTTCGGGCCCTCTTGATGGAGGTAAAACCCTACGTCCTGCTTGATTGATATTGCTAGTGTGGATGTTTACAAGAGTGGATCTACCACGAGATCAAGGAGGCAAAACCCTAGAAGCTAGCCTATAGTATGATTGGAAGGGTGGTTGTTCTGTCCTACGGACTAGAGCCATCCGGTTTATATAGACACCGGAGAGGGCTAGGGTTACATAGAGTCGGTTACAATGGTAGGAGATCTACATATCCGTATAGCCAAGCTTGCCTTACACGCCAAGGAAAGTCCCATCCGGACACGGGGCGAAGTCTTCAATCTTGTATCTTCATAGTCTTGGAGTCCGGTCGATGATGATAGTCCGGCTGATGGTAGTTCGGCTGATGATGGTAGTCCGGCTATCCGGACACCCCCTAATCGAGGACTCCCTCAGAGGGGTCATCCTCCGTTGTTCCATCGCCGTTCCCGTCTTTTGGGATGTCCACCATATATATGTCATATGACGAGGTGGCCTTCCAGCGCCACTGTAGGTATTTGGGTCTTGTTAAATCTTTGGCATCGTCGTCCATACCGTCGATGTCTTGAGTCGTAGTCTAGCATGTCGGTTAAATCATCGACAGTGGCTACAAAGTGGGTGGTGGGTGGGCGTTGAATTTCTTCGTCGTCCGCATCCCAACCTTCCTGGCCGTAATCCGGCCAGGGCTCTCCGGATAAAGAGAGAGACTTTAGTGAACTCAGGATGTCGCCAAAGGGCGAGTCTTTGAAAGATGTCCGCGGCCGTGAACTCCATAACGGGCGCCCAATCGGATTCGATTGGCAGGGGCGCGGGGGGTTCGGAGTCCGGATAGGAGTCCGGCACCCTGGAGTCGAGGTCTTCGCAAAGGACAGGGATGGAGTTCGGCTCGATCGCCGTAGAGATTAAAGCCCCCGAGGCGGTGTCCAACCACTCGTCCTCGATCGGGGAATCCGGCCCCGGATTAAGGGTCGGAGCGGACTCAGGTGCGGCCTCGTGGCACTGTTCGGTTGCAGAGCTAGATCATGCCCATCGAGACAGTGCGGCGCGCTTGGTTGGGGCTCGAATCCGTCGAAGATCAAGTCTCCGCGGATATCGGCCGTATAGTTTAGGCTTCCAAATCTGACCTGACGGCCAGGGGCGTAGCTTTCGATCTGCTCCAGATGGCTGCTTAATTGGCCCGCAGTGCAAAGCCGTCGAACACGAAGATCTGTCCGGGGAGAAAAGTCTCACCCTGGACCGCGTCGTCATTGATGATCAAACGAGCCATCGAGCCTATCGGTGACGACACAGAGGAACTCTCAATGAAAGCACCAATGTCGGTGTCAAAACCGCGGATCTCGGTAGGGGTCCCGAACTGTGCGTCTAGGCGGATGGTAACAGGAGACAAGGGACACGATGTTTTACCCAGGTTCGGGCCCTCTTGATGGAGGTAAAACCCTACGTCCTGCTAGATTAATATTGATGATGTGTGTTACAAGAGTGGATCTACCACGAGATCAAAGAGGCTAAACCCTAGAAGCTAGCCTATGGTATGATTGTTGTTCGTCTCTACGGACTAAAACCGTCCGGTTTATATAGACACCGGATAGGGTTAGGGTTACATGAGTCGGTTACAATGGTAGGAGATCTACATATCCGTATCGCCAAGCTTGCCTTCCACGCCAAGGAAAGTCCCATCCGGACACGGGACGAAGTCTTCAATCTTGTATCTTCATAGTCTTGGAGTCCGGCCGATGATGATAGTTCGGCTATCCGGACACCCCCTAGTCCGGAACTCCCTCACCTGTGATACTGAATTGTACTGCCGGCTTATGTTACATGTGCTGTAAGGGTGATAACCCAATCTTTAGAAGCAAATACTTCAAAATACTTATTATTGTCATATGCTCGCGACTTATCGTCCAAAGTCAAGCCAGGTTAAGAGAAACCACATATATGCTTCAGATATGAGCAAGAAAGTATCAAGATAAACTCAATTTTTTTTTTCAAAAAACTTAAATCCAAAATATAGAAAACATGAGACTCTGATTCGAATACGATCAGTAAGCCAGACCAAAAGGGTTAATGGCTATGATTCGAATATGATCAGGAAGCCCCCAAGTGGTTTGTGGCATTGCGCCGGTCAAGAGGGTACCGACAACTATGTTCTCTTTTGTTAATACACCTATGTTTGAGCAAGAAGCCCCCAAATGACCTTAAAGCTTTTGGCATTGCGCCGATCAAGAGGGTACCGACAGCTATGTTCTCTTTGGTGAATACATCTATGTTTGAACAGGAAGCCCCAAAATGACCTTAAAGTTTTTTCACGACTCTGATTCGAGTAAGATCAGTAGGCCGGACCAAAAGGGGTTAAGCTATGATTCAAATACGATGCAGCCCCCAAATGATCAAATTGTTTGAACGGCTGTGATTCGAATACAATCAGGAAGCCGTGCCAAAGGGGCTAAGCTAGATTCGAATACGATCAACCCCCAATGGTCTAAATGTTTAATGACTCCGATTCGAATACGACCAGCAAGTCGGACCAAAAGGGGTTAAGCCATGATGCGAATACGATAAAGACCCCAAATGATCAAAGTGTTTGAATGGCTATGATTCGAATACAATCAGGAAGCCGTGCCAAAGGGGTTAAGCTAGATTCGAATACGATCAGCCCCCAATGGTCATGGAATTATGATGAAGAGACTCATTATTGAAGATGAAAATGACAGAGGCCCTCCCTTATTATAATCATCATAATATATACATTGTCAAAATATGTACATAATAAGAGCCGTTGGCTCAAGTGTAATAAGGCCGAAGATGAGCAATATTCCACGGCCTGCGGGTCTCCTCCTCCGACTTACGTGAGTCCTTATGCTCTCGAATATCGATAAGGTAGTATGACCCATTGTTCAAGTTCTTGCTGACCAAAAAGGGCCCTTCCCAAGATGGGGATAACTTGTGCACATCATTTTGATCCTGGATGAGCCGGAGCACCAAATCACCTTCTTGAAAGGTTCTGGACTTAACCCGGCGGCTGTGTTAATAGCACATATCTTGCTAGTAAATCGTTGAGCGGGCTGCCATTAGATCACGCTTCTCATCTAACAAGTCAAGTGCATACTTACATGATTGTTCATTGTCAGCTTCAACGTAAGCCGCCACGTGGGGCGAGTAATGACGGATGTCTATATATATATATATATTACATCATTTGACCGATAACATACGGTTCCTCAGCATTGACGTTTTCGTTTTTGAGTTAGCTTCTTTCCCTTCTTGTTCGTTGAAGAATAATTGAGCCCCTCATTGTGACTTTGCCTTTTCCATGGAGTACGATATTCTTAGGTAATGTAGTATTGATTCTTATTTTGACGTATACTTCATCATCATCATCATCTTCCCTCATTGGGTTGCCGTACTGATCGTAATCTTCCTCGTTGGCGACTCCATCCATTCCAATGATGTTCCTTTTTCCTCTCCTCACGACAACACGGCTGGGATTGCGCGGGTCGGTTATGAAGAAGCATTGTGTCACGTGCTTAGCATGTACCCATGGCTCATTTTTTGCGATAGTTTTCACAGTAGCGCTCTTGGCATCGGGTATAGTCATGGTAGTGAAAATCCGGCTTTCTCTTTCGACATTCTTAGCCCATCTGACACGGAACATCGTTGTGTTGTGCAGTCCAGAGTAGTCAAGCTCCCAGATCTCCTCGACCCTTCCATAAAATCATTCAGTTGTGCCGTTGTCGTTGCCGGTCATGCATTCCATCGTAATCCCTGAGTTCTGATCATCACTGTCCATATCTTTGGCCTCCGTGTAGAACGTGTATCCGTTGATATCATATGCCTGATAGGTTACGAGGTTGGGCGAGGGGCCATGTGCTAAGGCGTATATGAGCAATCCGTCCTTAGAGCCCTCCTCCGGGGGATTAGCAATAATATGCTCTTTGAACCAATGCAGGAAAGTGGAGTTGTGCTCTCTAGTAACTTCGACGTCCGTCCTGCATACCCCCGGTCACGATACTTCTTTGCGATAATTTCTTTGTGCAGTGGCACAAAAGGATCTACCTCGTCTAGGTGCTGTAGCACTACCAAGTTTGCTCTTTCAAATTCGTTGCGTCGATCTGAGTATGCCACGTACAGTTCCTTGCGACCGTTGCAGTGACCTTCTCCTTCGAGCCTCCCACCGTGCTTCTTAACGGGCAAACCAACACTAACACCAGGCGGCTAGTCTGCGCCATATAGAAAATTCTCGCAGAAAGAGATGCACTCTTGTGTCACATAGCCCTAGATGATGCTTCCATCCGGACGGGACATGTTACGAACGAATCCTTTGATGATCCCATTCATCCTCTCAAACGGCATCATGTTGTGCAGGAATGACGGCCCCAGGTCTATTATGTCATCCACAATATGGACACACAGATGCACCATCACGTCAAAGAACGCGGGCAGGAAGTACATCTCAAGCTCGTTCAGTATCACAACGATCTCTTCTTGTAGCCTACATAGCTGGTTCACACTGATCGACTTCTGAGAGATGACATCGAAAAAGTTGCAGAGACCAATAAGCGTGTCACGGACGTGCTTGTCCATTATCCCTCTAAGGGCAACAGGTAGTATCTGCGTCATCATCACATGACAGTCATGGAACTTCATCTCGCTGAACCTTTTCTTGTTCGTGTCTAGATATCTGCTTATCTTGCCACAGTAACCGGAACTAACTTTGACTGCGGTAAGGCACTTAAAGAATTGATCAATCTCAGCCTAGCTTAAGGTGAAGCAAGAAGGGGGGCAATAGTCCTCTTTCTTTATTTTCTTGCCCTTCTTCTCCCGTGCCTCTGTCTCCGTCTCTATCTCGTCTGACAAAGCTCTTCTTGACAAAGATAGATCTAGTTAGGGGGAAAATAGGTCACTTAACTAAATGCTACATCTACCTAGCTAGCTAATTTGGGAGGAGACAACTTCAACTAGTGGAGGGGGAAGGAAAAAGAGAAAGGAGATGCATTAATGGAGGTGGTGTAGTTAGCTCGGAGTAATGAAGAGAGAGAAAGGTAGGTAGGAGAGGGAGAGTAAAGGGGGAGAAGTATTGATGAAGAAGAAGAAGAGTGAGTGAGGGAGGATGTGGGGGTAGGGGAAAGGGAAGAGAGGAGATGGGGAAGGGGAGGCGGGTGGGGAAAGGTGGTGGGCTGGTGCGGCTTAGCAAGAGCGCTGGTGGCAAAAGCAGCGTTGCTGACAATAAATTAGCAGTAGCGCTTCCCACGCAAGCGCCATCGCTAATCGGGACCAAAAGTGTGCCCAAATTGAAAATTAGCAGCAGCGATCTTAGAAAAAGCGGCGCTGCTACTAATGCTTTAGCAGCGGTCTTGGTCGAGACAAAGGCTTCTGCTGAATGTAGGTTGGCGGACAATGTCGGTTGATATTTGTAGCAGCGGGTTGCTCCAAGCGCCGCTACTGCTAACTCCGCTTTCGATGCGAGTTTTGCAAGCAGCGCTGCTGATAATTAGCAGTGGCGCCTCTTTTGAGCAGCTGCTACTAAGATTCTGTGTATAAGGTTTTCCCTAATAGTGTAACACCGAGGTTACCAAAGTGCTATGATCCTGTCACACTCATCGTGTGTACACCTCTAGGCACGTGTACTTTATCGAGACGGTGTTTCCTTTTTTCAGGTCTCTCGGCTTGGACCCTTCTACTCGGGGCCCCACGCCCCTTCCTCAAGCGATGCTCGGCGGCGCCCACCGGAAGGTCCCCCAAAGACGGGCGCCTTCTCTGCTGCCGCCCGGTTTTCGACTCCCTCCCGGAGGTCGAGTCTGCCGGGCCCTTGAGTCCCGATCTCCCTCCCACGAGGTTGAGCGATGGGTACCCCGCCCGCCACCCCGGTTGGCGCCACCACCCCGACGATGAGCTTGACGTACTCCTTGTTCGTTGCCTCCTCGGTCCCTGACTCGGCTGCCGCCATCGCGGCCCCCGATGCTACCACAGGTGCCTCCATCGCTGTCGGGCGCCCCGTCGTTGCCTGCGGCCCCGCCGCCCCGCCACCGTATGTTCCGCCTCTCGGCATGACAACCCGTACCCGAGCAGGAGTGCTTCGGCCAAGCACGCGCTACCCCTCCGAGGAGTATGTGTGCGCCGCCTCGACGTCGACGCCATCACCCATCCCCACCTCCGCTCGCGCTGCCCTTCAGGATCCCCATTGGCTAGCTGCGATGCAGGAGGAGTTCGACACCTTACAGCGCAACCGCACGTGGCATCTTGTTCTGCGCCCCCCTCGTGCCAAGATCATTACCGCCAAGTGGGTGTTTCGCCACAAGACTTCGCCCGGATGGTTCTCTCGGCGCTACAAGGCTCGATGGGTGGTTCAGATTTCAGCGGCCTTGAGCATGGACTTCACCGACACCTTCGCCCGGTTGTTAAATCGGGCACGATCCACGCCGTTCTCTAGTTGGCGGTCTCGCGCTTTGGCACGTGCACTAGTTGGATGTCTCCAACGCCTTCTCGCACAGCCACCTTGTTGAGTAGGTGTACTTTGTGAGCAGCAACACGGTGGAGATTATGATGTAGGGAGATCAAAAGTGCACAAAGCTCTTCTTGACAAAGATAGATCTAGTTAAGGGGCAAATAGGTCACTTAACTAAATGCTACATCTACCTAGCTAGCTAATTTGGGAGGAGACAACTTCAACTAGTGGAGGGGGAAGGAAAAAGAGAAAGGAGATGCATTAATGGAGGTGGTGTAGTTAGCTAGGAGTAATGAAGAGAGAGAAAGGTAGGTAGGAGAGGGAGAGTAAAGGGGGAGAAGTATTGAGGAAGAAGAAGAAGAGTGAGTGAGGGAGGATGTGGGGGTAGGGGAAAGGGAAGAGAGGAGATGGGGAAGGGGAGGGCGGGTGGGGAAAGGTGGTGGGCTGGTGCGGCTTAGCAGTAGCGCGGGTGGCAAAACGCGTTGCTGACAATAAATTAGCAGTAGCGCGCTTCCCACGCAAGCGCTACTGCTAACTGGGACCAAAAGTGTGCCCAAATTGAAAATTAGCAGCAGCGATCTTAGAAAAAGCGCGCTGCTACTAATGCTTTAGCAGCAGTGCGGGTCGAGACAGCGCGCTGCTGCTGAATGTAGGTTGGCGGACAATGTCGGTTGATATTTGTAGCAGCGCGGGTTGCTCCAAGCGCGCTACTGCTAACTCCGTTTCAGTAGCGAGTTTTGCAAGCACGCGCTGCTGATAATTAGCAGTAGCGCCTCTTTTTGAGCCGCGCTGCTGCTAAGATTCTGTATAAGGTTTTCCCTAATAGTGTAACACCGAGAGGTTACCGGTGCTATGATCCTGTCACTCATCGTGTGTACACCTCTAGGCACGTGTACTTTATCGAGACGGTGTTTCCTTTTTCAGGTCTCTCGGCCGGACCCTTCTACTCGGGGCCCCACGCCCCTTCCTCAAGCGATGCTCGGCGCCCACCGGAGGTCCCCCAAAGACGGGCGCCTTCTCATCTGCCGCCCGGTTTTCGACTCCCTCCCAGAGGTCGAGTCCGACCGGGCCCTTGAGTCCCGATCTCCCTCCCACGAGGTTGAGCGATGGGTACCCGCCCGCCACCCGGTTGGCGCCACCACCCCGACGATGAGCTTGACGTACTCCTTGTTCGTTGCCTCCTCGGTCCTCGACTTCAGCTGCCGCCATCGCGGCCCGATGCTACCACAGGTGCCTCCATCGCTGTCTTTGGCGCCCGTCGTTGCTGCGGCCCCCGCCGCTTCGCCAGCCCGGCTGTTCCGCCTCTCGGTGTGACGACCCGTGCCTGGGCCGATGTGCTTCGGCCGAGCACACGCTACTCCGTCGACGAGTATGTGTGCGCCGCCTCGACGTCGATGCCGTCACCCATCCCCACTTCCGCTCGCGCTGTCCTTCGGGATCCCCAATGGCTAGCTGCGATGCAGGAGGAGTTCGACACCTTACAGCGCAACCGCACGTGGCATCTTGTTCTGCGCCCCCCTCGTGCCAAGATCATTATCGCCAAGTGGGTGTTTCGCCACAAGACTCGCCGGATGGCTCTCTCGAGCGCTACAAGGCTCGATGGGTGGTTCATGGATTTCAGCAGCGCGCGAGCATGAACTTCACCGACACCTTCGCCCCGGTTGTTAAATCGGGCACGATCCACGCCGTTCTCTAGTTGGCGGTCTCGCGCGCCTGGCCTGTGCACTAGTTGGATGTCTCCAACGCCTTCTCGCACAGCCACCTTGTTGAGTAGGTGTACTGTGAGCAGCAACACGGTGGAGATGATGATGTAGGGAGATCAAAAAGTGCACAAAGCTCTTCTTGACAAAGATAGATCTAGTCAGGGGGCAAATAGGTCACTTAACTAAATGCTACATCTACCTAGCTAGCTAATTTGGGAGGAGACAACTTCAACTAGTGGAGAGGGAAGGAAAAAGAGAAAGGAGATGCATTAATGGAGGTGGTGTAGTTAGCTAGGAGTAATGAAGAGAGAGAAAGGTAGGTAGGAGAGGGAGAGTAAAGGGGGAGAAGTATTGAGGAAGAAGAAGAGTGAGTGAGGGAGGATGTGGGGGTAGGGGAAAGGGAAGAGAGGAGATGGGGAAGGGGAGGGCGGGTGGGGAAAGGTGGTGGGCTGGTGCGGCTTAGCAAAGTAGCGCTGGTGGCAAACGCGTTGCTGACAATAAATTAGCGATGGCCGCTTCCCACGCAAGCGCCATCGCTAATCGGGACCAAAAGTGTGCCCAAATTGAAAATTAGCAGCAGCGATCTTAGAAAAAAGCGCGCTGCTACTAATGCTTTAGCAAAGCGGTCTTGGTCGAGACAGCGCTGCTGCTGAATGTAGGTTGGCGGACAATGTCGGTTGATATTTGTAGCAGCGCGGGTTGCTCCAAGCGCGCTACTGCTAACTCCGTTTCAGTAGCGAGTTTTGCAAGCACGCGCTGCTCATAATTAGCAGTAGCGCCTCTTTTTGAGCCGCGCTGCTACTAAGATTCTGTGTATAAGGTTTTCCCTAATAGTGTAACACCAGAGGTTACCAGTGCTATGATCCTGTCACTCATCGTGTGTACACCTCTAGGCACGTGTACTTTATCGAGACGGTGTTTCCTTTTTCAGGTCTCTCCGGCTTGGACCCTTCTACTCGGGGCCCCACGCCCTTCCTCAAGCGATGCTCGGCGGCGCCCTTGGAGGTCCCCAAAGACGGGCGCCTTCTACTGCTGCCGCCCGGTTTTTCGACTCCCTCCCCAGAGGTCGAGTCTGACCGGGCCCTTGAGTCCCAGTCTCCCTCCTACGAGGTTGAGCCAGTGGGTACCCCGCCCGCCACCCCGGTTGGCGCCACCACCCCGACGATGAGCTTGACGTACTCCTTGTTCGTTGCCTCCTCGGTCCCTGACTCGGCTGCCGCCATCGCGGCCCCCGATGCTACCACAGGTGCCTCCATCGCTGCTGGCGCCCCCGTCGTTGCTGCGGCCCCCGCCGCCCCCGCCAGCCCGGCTGTTCCGCCTCTCGGCATGACAACCCGTACCCGAGCAGGAGTGCGTAGGCCGAGCACGCGCTACTCCTCCGAGGAGTATGTGCGCCGCCTCGACGCCGACGCCATCACCCATCCCCACCTCCGCTCGCGCTGCCCTTCAGGATCCCCATTGGCTAGCTGCGATGCAGGAGGAGTTCGACACCTTACAGCGCAACCGCACGTGGCATCTTGTTCTGCGCCCCCCTCGTGCCAAGATCATTACTGCCAAGTGGGTGTTTCGCCACAAGACTCGCCCGGATGGTTCTCTCGAGCGCTACAAGGCTCGATGGGTGGTTCGCGGATTTCAGCAGCGCGAGCGTGGGCTTCACCGATACCTTCGCCGCGGTTGTTAAATCGGGCATGATCCGCGTCGTGCTCCAGTTGGCGGTCTCGCGCGCCTGGCCTATGCACTAGTTGGATGTCTCCAACGCCTTCTCGCACAGCCACCTTGTTGAGTAGGTGTACTGTGAGCAGCAACACGGTGGAGATGATGATGTAGGGAGATCAAAAAGTGCACAAAGCTCTTCTTGACAAATATAGATCTAGTTAGGGGGCAAATAGGTCACTTAACTAAATGCTACATCTACCTAGCTAGCTAATTTGGGAGGAGACAACTTCAACTTGTGGAGGGGGAAGAAAAAGAGAAAGAAGATGCATTAATGGAGGTGGTGTAGTTAGCTAGGAGTAATGAAGAGAGAGAAAGGTAGGTAGTAGAGGGAGAGTAAAGGGGAGAAGTATTGAGGAAGAAGAAGAAGAGTGAGTGAGGGAGGATGTGGGGGTAGGGGAAAGGGAAGAGAGGAGATGGGGAAGGGAGGGCGGGTGGGGAAAGGTGGTGGGCTGGTGCGGCTTAGCGATGGCTGGTGGCAAAAGCAGCGTTCTGACAATAAATTAGCAGTAGCGCGCTTCCCACGCAAGCGCTACTGCTAACTGGGACCAAAAGTGTGCCCAAATTGAAAATTAGCAGCAGCGATCTTAGAAAAAGCGCGCTGCTACTAATGCTTTAGCAGCAGTGCGGGTCGAGACAGCGCGCTGCTGCTGAATGTAGGTTGACGAACAATATCGGTTGATATTTGTAGCAGCGCGGGTTGCTCCAAGCGCGCTACTGCTAACTCCGTTTCAGTAGCGAGTTTTGCAAGCACGCGCTGCTGATAATTAGCAGTAGCGCCTCTTTTTGAGCCGCGCTGCTACTAAGATTCTGTGTATAAGGTTTTCCCTAATAGTGTAACACCAGAGGTTACCAGTGCTATGATCCTGTCACTCATCGTGTGTACACCTCTAGGCACGTGTACTTTATCGAGACGGTGTTTCCTTTTTTCAGGTCTCTCCGGCTTCGGACCCTTCTACTCGGGGCCCCACGCCCCCTTCCTCAAGCGATGCTCGGCGCCCACCGGAGGTCCCCCAGCGGGCGCCTTTCATCGCTGCCGCCCGGTTTTTCGACTCCTCCCCAGAGGTCGAGTCTGACCGGGCCCTTGAGTCCCGATCTCCTCCCACGAGGTTGAGCGATGGGTACCCCGCCCGCCACCCGGTTGGCGCCACCACCCGGACGATGAGCTTGACGTACTCCTTGGTCGTTGCCTCCTCGGTCCCTGACTCGGCTGCCGCCATCGCGGCCCCCGATGCTACCACAGGTGCCTCCATCGCTGCTGGCGCCCCCGTCGTTGCCGCCGCCCCCGCCAGCCCGGCTGTTCCGCCTCTCGGCATGACAACCCGTACCCGAGCAGCGGTGCCCGGCGAGCACGCGCTACTCCTCCGAAGAGTATGTGTGCGCCGCCTCGACGTTGACGCCATCACCCATCCCCACCTCCGCTCGCGCTGCCCTTCGGGATACCCATTGGCTAGCTGCGATGCAGGAGGAGTTCGACGCCTTACGGCGCAACCGCACGTGGCATCTTGTTCTGCGCCCCCCTCGTGCCAAGATCATTACTGCCAAGTGGGTGTTTCGCCACAAGACTCGCCCAGATGGTTCTCTCGAGCGCTACAAGGCTCGATGGGTGGTTCGCGGATTTCAGCAGCCTTGAGCATGGACTTCACCGACACCTTCGCCTCGGTTGTTAAATCGGGCACGATCCACGCCGTTCTCTAGTTGGCGGTCTCGCGCCTGGCCCGTGCACTAGTTGGATGTCTCCAACGCCTTCTCGCACAACCACCTTGTTGAGTAGGTGTCTTTGTGAGCAGCAACACGGTGGAGATGATGATGTAGGGAGATCAAAAGTGCACAAAGCTCTTCTTGACAAAGATAGATCTAGTTAGGGGGCAAATAGGTCACTTAACTAAATGCTACATCTACCTAGCTAGCTAATTTGGGAGGAGACAACTTCAACTAGTGGAGGGGAAGGAAAAAGAGAAAGGAGATGCATTAATGGAGGTGGTGTAGTTAGCTAGGAGTAATGAAGAGAGAGAAAGGTAGGTAGGAGAGGGAGAGTAAAGGGGGAGAAGTATTGAGGAAGAAGAAGAAGAGTGAGTGAGGGAGGATGTGGGGGTAGGGGAAAGGGAAGAGAGGAGATGGGGAAGGAGGGCGGGTGGGGAAAGGTGGTGGGCTGGTGCGGCTTAGCGATGGCCTGGTGGCAAAAGCAGCGTTCGACAATAAATTAGCAGTAGCGCTTCCCACGCATAAGCGCCATCGCTAATCGGGACCAAAAGTGTGCCCAAATTGAAAATTAGCAAGAGCAATCTTAGAAAAAGCGCTGCTACTAATGCTTTAGCAGCGGTATGGTCGAGACAGGCTGCCGCTTTGAATGTAGGTTGGCGGACAATGTCGGTTGATATTTGTAGCAGCGCTGGTTGCTCCAAGCGCCATCGCTAACTCCGCTTCAAAGAGCGAGTTTTGCAAGCATCGCAGCGCTGTTGATAATTAGCAAGAGCGCCTCTTTTTGAGCCGCTGCTACTAAGATTCTGTGTATAAGGTTTTCCCTAATAGTGTAACACGAGAGGTTACCGGTGCTATGATCCTCACACTCATCGTGTGTACACCTCTAGGCACGCGTGTACTTTATCGAGACGGTGTTTCCTTTTTCAGGTCTCTCCGGCCGGACCCTTCTACTCGGGGCCCCACGCCCCTTCCTCAAGCGATGCTCGGCGGCGCCACCGGAGGTCCCCCAAAGACGGGCGCCTTCTCTGCTGCCGCCCGGTTTTTCGACTCCCTCCCGGAGGTCGAGTCCGACCGGGCCCTTGAGTCCCGCCTCCTCCCACGAGGTTGAGCGATGGGTACCCGCCCGCCACCCGGTTGGCGCCACCACCCGACGATGAGCTTGACGTACTCCTTGTTCGTTGCCTCCTCGGTCCCTCGACTGCTGCCGCCATCGCGGCCCCGATGCTACCACAGTGCCTCCATCGCTGCTGGCGCCCCGTCGTTGCTGCGGCCCCGCCGCCCCGCCAGCCCGGCTGTTCCGCCTCTCGGCATGACAACCCGCACCGAGCAGGAGTGCTTCGCCGAGCACGCGCTACTCCTCCGAGGAGTATGTGTGCGCCTCGACGTCGACGCCATCACCCATCCCCACCTCCGTTCGCGCTGCCCTTCAGATCCCCATTGGCTAGCTGCGATGCGAGGAGGAGTTCGACACCTGCTACAAGCGCAATCAAGACGTGGCATCTTGTTCTGCGCCCCCTCGTGCCAAGATCATTACCGCCAAGTGGGTGTTTCTCCACAAGACTTCGCCGGATGGTTCTCTCGGCGCTACAAGGCTCGATGGGTGGTTCATGGATTTCAGCAGCGCCGACATGAACTTCACCGACACCTTCGCCCGGTTGTTAAATCGGGCACGATCCACGCCGTTCTCTAGTTGGCGGTCTCGCTGGCGCCTTTGGCACATGCACTAGTTGGATGTCTCCAACGCCTTCTCGCACAGCCACCTTGTTGAGTAGGTGTACTGTGAGCAGCAACACGGTGGAGATGATGATGTAGGGAGATCAAAAAGTGCACAAAGCTCTTCTTGACAAAGATAGATCTAGTCAGGGGGCAAATAGGTCACTTAACTAAATGCTACATCTACCTAGCTAGCTAATTTGGGAGGAGACAACTTCAACTAGTGGAGAGGGAAGGAAAAAGAGAAAGGAGATGCATTAATGGAGGTGGTGTAGTTAGCTAGGAGTAATGAAGAGAGAGAAAGGTAGGTAGGAGAGGGAGAGTAAAGGGGGAGAAGTATTGAGGAAGAAGAAGAAGAGTGAGTGAGGGAGGATGTGGGGGTAGGGGAAAGGGAAGAGAGGAGATGGGGAAGGGGAGGGCGGGTGGGGAAAGGTGGTGGGCTGGTGCGGCTTAGCGATGGCGCTGGTGGCAAAACGCTGCTGTCGACAATAAATTAGCAGTGGCGCTTCCCACGCAAGCGCCATCGCTAACTGGGACCAAAAGTGTGCCCAAATTGAAAATTAGCAGCAGCGATCTTAGAAAAAGCGCTGCTACTAATGCTTTAGCAGCAAGGGTCGAGACAGTTGCTACCGCTGAATGTAGGTTGGCGGACAATGTCGGTTGATATTTGTAGCAGCGCGGGTTGCTCCAAGCGCGCTACTGCTAACTCCGTTTCAGTAGCGAGTTTTGCAAGCACGCGCTGCTCATAATTAGCTGTAGCGCCTCTTTTTGAGCCTCTCTGCTACTAAGATTCTGTGTATAAGGTTTTCCCTAATAGAGTAACACCAGAGGTTACCAGTGCTATGATCCTGTCACTCATCGTGTGTACACCTCTAGGCACGTGTACTTTATCGAGACGGTGTTTCCTTTTTCAGGTCTCTCCGGCCGGACCCTTCTACTCGGGCCCCACGCCCCTTCCTCAAGCGATGCTCGGCGGCGCCTCGGAGGTCCCCAAAGACGGCGCCTTCTCATCGGCCGCCGCCGGTTTTTCGACTCCTCCCGCAGGTCGAGTCTGACCGGGCCCTTGAGTCCGAGTCTCCCTCCCACGAGGTTGAGCGATGGGTACCCGCCCGCCACCACCGGTTGGCGCCACCACCCGACGATGAGCTTGACGTACTCCTTGTTCGTTGCCTCCTCGGTCCCTGACTCGGCTGCCGCCATCGCGGCCCCCGATGCTACCACAGGTGCCTCCATCGCTGCTGGCGCCCCCGTCGTTGCTGCGGCCCCCGCCGCCCACGCCAGCCCGGCTGTTCCGCCTCTCGGCATGACAACCCGTACCGAGCAGGAGTGCTTCCGAGCACGCGCTACTCCTCCGAGGAGTATGTGCGCCGCCTCGACGTCGACGCCATCACCCATCCCCACCTCCGCTCGCGCTGCCGCTTCAGGATCCCCATTGGCTAGCTGCGATGCAGAGGAGTTCGACACCTACAAGCGCAACCGCCGTGGCATCTTGTTCTGCGCCCCCTCGTGCCAAGATCATTACTGCCAAGTGGGTGTTTCGCCACAAGACTTCGCCAGATGGTTCTCTCGGCGCTACAAGGCTCGATGGGTGGTTCAGGATTTCAGCAGCGCGAGCATGGACTTCACCGACACCTTCGCCCGGTTGTTAAATCGGGCACGATCCACGCCGTTCTCTAGTTGGCGGTCTCGCGCGCCTGGCCTGTGCACTAGTTGGATGTCTCCAACGCCTTCTCGCACAGCCACCTTGTTGAGTAGGTGTACTGTGAGCAGCAACACGGTGGAGATGATGATGTAGGGAGATCAAAAAGTGCACAAAGCTCTTCTTGACAAAGATAGATCTAGTTAGGGGGCAAATAGGTCACTTAACTAAATGCTACATCTACCTAGCTAGCTAATTTGGGAGGAGACAACTTCAACTAGTGGAGGGGGAAGGAAAAGAGAAAGGAGATGCATTAATGGAGGTGGTGTAGTTAGCTAGGAGTAATGAAGAGAGAGAAAGGTAGGTAGGAGAGGGAGAGTAAAGGGGAGAAGTATTGAGGAAGAAGAAGAAGAGTGAGTGAGGGAGGATGTGGGGGTAGGGGAAAGGGAAGAGAGGAGATGGGGAAGGGGAGGGCGGTGGGGAAAGGTGGTGGGCTGGTGCGGCTTAGCAGTAGCGCGGGTGGCAAAACGCGTTGCTGACAATAAATTAGCAGTAGCGCGCTTCCCACGCAAGCGCTACTGCTAACTGGGACCAAAAGTGTGCCCAAATTGAAAATTAGCAGCAGCGATCTTAGAAAAAGCGCGCTGCTACTAATGCTTTAGCAGCGGTCTTGGTCGAGACAAGCTACTGCTGAATGTAGGTTGACGAACAATATCGGTTGATATTTGTAGCAGCGCTGAGTTGCTCCAAGCGCGCCATCGCTAACTCCGCTTCAAGAGCTTAGTTTTGCAAGCACGCTGCTGATAATTAGCAGTAGCGCCTCTTTTTGAGCCGCGCTGCTACTAAGATTCTGTGTATAAGGTTTTCCCTAATAGTGTAACACCAGAGGTTACCAGTGCTATGATCCTGTCACTCATCGTGTGTACACCTCTAGGCACGTGTACTTTATCGAGACGGTGTTTCCTTTTTCAGGTCTCTCGGCTTCGACCCTTCTACTCGGGGCCCCACGCCCCTTCCTCAAGCGATGCTCGGGCGCCCACCGGAGGTCCCCCGGCCTGGCGCCTTCTCATCGCTGCCGCCCGGTTTCGACTCCCTCCCAGAGGTCGAGTCCGACCGGGCCCTTGAGTCCCGCCTCCCTCCCACGAGGTTGAGCCAGTGGGTACCCGCCCGCCACCCGGTTGGCGCCACCACCCCGACGATGAGCTTGACGTACTCCTTGTTCGTTGCCTCCTCGGTCCTGACTCGGCTGCCGCCATCGCGGCCCCCGATGCTACCACAGGTGCCTCCATCGCTGCTGGCGCCCCCGTCGTTGCTGCGGCCCCCGCCGCCCACGCCAGCCCGGCTGTTCCGCCTCTCGGCATGACAACCCGTACCCGAGCAGGAGTGCTTCGGCCGAGCACGCGCTACTCCTCCGAGGAGTATGTGTGCGCCGCCTCGACGTCGACGCCATCACCCATCCCCACCTCCGCTCGCGCTGCCCTTCAGGATCCCCATTGGCTAGCTGCGATGCAGGAGGAGTTCGACACCTTACAGCGCAACCGCACGTGGCATCTTGTTCTGCGCCCCCCTCGTGCCAAGATCATTACTGCCAAGTGGGTGTTTCGCCACAAGACTCGCCGGATGGTTCTCTCGGCGCTACAAGGCTCGATGGGTGGTTCATGGATTTCAGCAGCGCCTTGACATGAACTTCACCGACACCTTCGCCCCGGTTGTTAAATCGGGCACGATCCACGCCTTACGTTCTCTAGTTGGCGGTCTCGCTGGCCATTGGCCTGTGCACTAGTTGGATGTCTCCAACGCCTTCTCGCACAGCCACCTTGTTGAGTAGGTGTACCGTGAGCAGCAACACGGTGGAGATGATGATGTAGGGAGATCAAAAGTGCACAAAGCTCTTCTTGACAAAGATAGATCTCGGTCGGGGGCTAATAGGTCACGTAACTCTGTGCTACATATACCTACCTAGCTCATTTGGGAGGAGACAACTTCAACTAGGGGAGGGAAGGACAAAGATACAGGAGATGCATTAACAGAGGTGGTGTAGTTAGCGAGGAGTAAGGAAGAGAGAGACAGGTAGGTAGGAGAGGGAGAGTAAAGGGGAGAAGTATTGAGGAAGAAGAAGAAGAGTGAGTGAGGGAGGATGTGGGGGTAGGGGAAAGGGAAGAGAGGAGATGGGGAAGGGAGGCGGGTGGGGAAAGGTGGTGGGCTGGTGCGGCTTAGCGATGGCGCTGGTGGCAAAACGTGCTGCTGACAATAAATTAGCAGTAGCGCGCTTCCCACGCAAGCGCTACTGCTAACTGGGACCAAAAGTGTGCCCAAATTGAAAATTAGCAGCAGCGATCTTAGAAAAAGCGCGCTGCTACTAATGCTTTAGCAGAAGTCTTGGTCGAGACGGGCTAACTGCTGAATGTAGGTTGGCGGACAATGTCGGTTGATATTTGTAGCAGCGCGGGTTGCTCCAAGCGCGCTACTGCTAACTCCGTTTCAGTAGCGAGTTTTGCAAGCACGCGCTGCTCATAATTAGCAGTAGCGCCTCTTTTTGAGCCGCGCTGCTACTAAGATTCTGTGTATAAGGTTTTCCCTAATAGTGTAACACCAGAGGTTACCAGTGCTATGATCCTGTCACTCATCGTGTGTACACCTCTAGGCACGTGTACTTTATCGAGACGGTGTTTCCTTTTTTCAGGTCTCTCGGCCGGACCCTTCTACTCGGGGCCCCACGCCCCTTCCTCAAGCGATGCTCGGCGGCGCCCTAATCGGAGGTCCCCCAAAGACGGGCGCCTTCTCTGCTGCCGCCCGGTTTTCGACTCCCTCCCGGAGGTCGAGTCCGACCGGCCCTTGAGTCCGAGTCTCCCTCCCACGAGGTTGAGCCGGTGGGTACCCCGCCCGCCACCCGGTTGGCGCCACCACCCCGACGATGAGCTTGACGTACTCCTTGTTCGTTGCCTCCTCGGTCTCGACTTCGGCTGCCGCCATCGCGCCCCGATGCTACCACAGTGCCTCCATCGCTGCTTTGGCGCCCGTCGTTGCTGCGGCCCCGCCCGCCACGCCAGCCCGGCTGTTCCGCCTCTCGGCATGACAACCCGTACCGAGCAGGAGTGCTTCGCCGAGCACGCGCTACTCCTCCGAGGAGTATGTGCGCCGCCTCGACGTCGACGCCATCACCCATCCCCACCTCCGTTCGCGCTGCCCTTCAGGATCCCCATTGGCTAGCTGCGATGCAGGAGGAGTTCGACACCTTACAGCGCAACCGCACGTGGCATCTTGTTCTGCGCCCCCCTCGTGCCAAGATCATTACTGCCAAGTGGGTGTTTCGCCACAAGACTCGCCCGGATGGTTCTCTCGAGCGCTACAAGGCTCGATGGGTGGTTCGCGGATTTCAGCAGCGCGCGAGCATGGACTTCACCGACACCTTTGCCCCGGTTGTTAAATCGGGCACGATCCACGCCGTTCTCTAGTTGGCGGTCTCGCGCCTGGCACATGCACTAGTTGGATGTCTCCAACGCCTTCTCGCACAGCCACCTTGTTGAGTAGGTGTACCGTGAGCAGCAACACGGTGGAGATGATGATGTAGGGAGATCAAAAGTGCACAAAGCTCTTCTTGACAAATATAGATCTAGTTAGGGGCAAATAGGTCACTTAACTAAATGCTACATCTACCTAGCTAGCTAATTTGGGAGGAGACAACTTCAACTAGTGGAGGGGAAGGAAAAGAGAAAGGAGATGCATTAATGGAGGTGGTGTAGTTAGCTAGGAGTAATGAAGAGAGAGAAAGGTAGGTAGGAGAGGGAGAGTAAAGGGGAGAAGTATTGAGGAAGAAGAAGAAGAGTGAGTGAGGGAGGATGTGGGGTAGGGGAAAGGGAAGAGAGGAGATGGGGAAGGAGGCGGGTGGGGAAAGGTGGTGGGCTGGTGCGGCTTAGCGATGGCAGCGGGTGGCAAAAGCAGCGTTGTTGACAATAAATTAGCAGTAGCGCCGCTTCCCACGCAAGCGCCATCGCTAATCGGGACCAAAAGTGTGCCCAAATTGAAAATTAGCAAAGGCGATCTTAGAAAAAGCGCTGCTACTAATGCTTTAGCAGCAAGCAGGGTCGAGACAGCGGTCAGCTGAATGTAGGTTGGCGGACAATGTCGGTTGATATTTGTAGCAGCGCTGGTTGCTCCAAGCGCCATCGCTAACTCCGCTTCAAAGAGCGAGTTTTGCAAGCACGCTGCTGATAATTAGCAAGAGCGCCTCTTTTTGAGCCGCCGCTGCTACTAAGATTCTGTATAAGGTTTTCCCTAATAGTGTAACACCGGAGGTTACCGGTGCTATGATCCTGTCACTCATCGTGTGTACACCTCTAGGCACGTGTACTTTATCGAGACGGTGTTTCCTTTTTTCAGGTCTCTCCGGCTTCGGACCCTTCTACTCGGGGCCCCACGCCCCCTTCCTCAAGCGATGCTCGGCGGCGCCCACCGGAGGTCCCCCCAGCACGGCGCCTTCTACTGCTGCCGCCCGGTTTTTCGACTCCCTCCCCAGAGGTCGAGTCTGACCGGGCCCTTGAGTCCCAGTCTCCCTCCTACGAGGTTGAGCCAGTGGGTACCCCGCCCGCCACCCCGGTTGGCGCCACCACCCGACGATGAGCTTGACGTACTCATTTGTCGTTGCCTCCTCGGTCCTCGACTCGGCTGCCGCCATCGCGGCCCCGATGCTACCACAGGTGCCTCCATCGCTCTTTGGCGCCCCGTCGTTGTTGCGGCCCCCGCCGGCCCGGCTGCTCCACCTCTCGGCGTGACGACCCGTGCCCGAGCAAGAGTGCTTCGGCCGAGCACGCACTACTCCTCCGACGAGTATGTGTGCGCCGCCGACGCGTCGACGCCATCACCCATCCCCACCTCCGCTTCGCGCTGCCCTTCGTGATCCCCATTGGCTAGCTGCGATGCAGGAGGAGTTCGACACCTTACAGCGCAACCGCCGCGTGGCATCTTGTTCTGCGCCCCCCTCGTGCCAAGATCATTACTGCCAAGTGGGTGTTTCGCCACAAGACTCGCCCGGATGGTTCTCTCGAGCGCTACAAGGCTCGATGGGTGGTTCGCGGATTTCAGCAGCGCGCGAGCATGGACTTCACCGACACCTTCGCCCCGGTTGTTAAATCGGGCACGATCCACGCCGTTCTCTAGTTGGCGGTCTCGCGCGCCTGGCCTGTGCACTAGTTGGATGTCTCCAACGCCTTCTCGCACAGCCACCTTGTTGAGTAGGTGTACTGTGAGCAGCCCACTGGCTTCGTCGATGCCGAGAACCCAGACTTTGTGTGCTTTCTCTCCCGTACTCTTTACGGGTTGAAGCAGGCGCCTCGGGCCTGGTACCAGCGTATCGCAGCCTTCCTGCAGTCTCTAGGATTTCAGTCCACTCGCTCCGATGCCTCATTCTTCGTGTATCATCGGGGAGCCAACACTGCATATTTGCTGCTCTACGTCGATGACATCATTCTCACGACGTCCTGTCCCCAATCTCCTTCAGCGGCTGACTGCTCGCCTTCGCGATGAGTTCGCCCTCAAGGACTTGGGGCCTCTGCACTACTTCTCGGCATCGAGATGGTCCGATGGACTGACGACTTCTTTCTGCATCAGCACAAGTACGCCCATGTGCTTCTGGAGCGTGCCGGTATGCTTAACTGCAAGCCGGCGCCCACCCCCGTCAACACGAAGGCGAAGGTCTCTGCTCTAGAGGGGTCTCTCGCATCTGATGCATCTTCTGTCGCTCCATCGTCGATGCTTTACAATACCTGATGCTGACTCGACCCGACCTGCAATACGCTGTCCAGCAGGCGTGCCTCCACATGCACGCTCCACGTGACTCCCTCTAGACTTTGGTGAAGTGTATTCTCCGTTATATACGCGGCACCATGTCTTGGGGACTCACCCTAACGGCCTCCGCCTCCACCGACCTCGTTGCCTACTCCGATGCCAACTGGGCTGGCTGCCCCGACATTCGACGCCCCACGTCAGGCTACTGCGTCTATCTTGGGCCCTCATTGATCTCTTGGTCATCGAAGCGACAGCCCACGGTCTCCCGCTCCAGCATCGAGGCATAGTGTCGTGCCGTGGCTAATGCCATGGCCGAGTGCTCTTGGCTCCGTCAGCTACTCCAGGAGTTGCTTTGTGATGTTCATCAGGCTACTCTTGTCTACTGCGACAACGTCAGCGTGGTATACCTTTCCGCCAATCCGGTGCACCAATGACGTATGAAGCATATTGAGCTCGATATTCACTTCGTGCATGAGCAGGTTGCCCTTGGCCGTGTTCAGGTTCTTCACGTGCCGACGTCGCAACAGTTTGTTGAAGTGATGACTAAGGGATTGCGTACTTCGGTCTTCGAGGAGTTTCGGTCCGGTCTCTGTGTCTCTGGTGACGCTTCGACTTGGGGAGGGGGGGGGGGGGGTGGGGAGCGGGGTGTTGAGTTGTATTTTGTGTTGCATGTATATTGGAGTTGTGGACCACCTCTGAGTCTTGTATAGTTGAGGTAGAGGCCTTCGTGCACCAGCACCCAATACAATATAGTTGAGGTGCTACGCCGGTGCTCCACGCCATCGCCAACATCTGGTGAACCCTCTCTATTGCACTCTCTCCTTACAAACTAGTAGTTGGATGCTCAAGGTATGAACGGGGCTAGCTAGTTGTGCGCTCTATTTCTATCCTGGTAACATCCTTGTATTGAAACCTGTAAGAGATGCATCCAAGCCTACTCCTTCAGTTAAAGACGCACTTAGAAAATCGAGTCTAGTTGTTAAACGTTATGACAGGCCCTATCCGTTTGTCTTGTCTCTTGGTGGTGATCTTGTGCCTCTTAAATCTGAGGACATGACTGTCAATTCACTGGCTCTTGTGTTTCTTATTGCACGAAGATCGATGAAGTAGACATAATCTATCTTCCCAATGACCTAGAGATGCGGAACAGCACATGATCGAGTGTGATGCTACGCTCCAAATTTTCAACGATCCGGCTAGCGCGCTTTCCCTTGTACGGTCAAACAATGACCAGAAGACTGGCAATATCTCCTTGTTTCTCTCCATTTTCCTGGAACTACGAGTGTCATGAAAATAAATGCTACACGTACGTTGAGTTGCTTGCAACTACCACAATTGTGGGGTTGCCGGTGCCGGCACAGGCGTGATGCTGCTCCGTGGCGGTCCACCGGTGTCGGTGGCTTTGGCTGTCCGTGCAAGGGCTCAGCGGAAGTCTTCTCCATCGAACCGATGGCTTACAGCTATAGCAATGGCGGAGAATCTGGTAACCGTTTCCAGTTTAAAGCTTGGCATACGTGACTGTCAGGCCCAGGCCAACATGGCCCCATCAACCGGTTGGCCTCTCCGCCGCCAGAAAGGAGCTACTATACGAGAGGGGTCCTTATTATTTAATGTTTATTATGTACTCCCGTCGTTCCAAAATAAGTGATTCAAATTTGTACTAACTTTAGTATAGGGTTACTATAAAATTGAGTCACTTATTTTGGGACGGAGGGAGTATATCAAATAGATAGGTCGTGTGGCTTGCCGCGTGTTGCCCGCAAAAGTAGGGCAACCAAGTATAAATAACCGTTTAAGATGGTTGAGCTAAAACAATATAAGTCTAAGCTCTGTTACATTATTACAATATCATTGCAAAACAAGATCAACAATTTTAAAAAAATGTTAGCTTATAATGCAAGCAAAAGCTGAGAATTCATGGAAATGTGATACTCTCTCCGATCCTTATTAACCATCGCTAAAGGCCAACATGGAAATGTTAGCTTACTGTGTAAACAATATAAGTTTAAGCTCCCCTAAAAAACAGTCTAAGCTTACAGTGGTGACTTGGTGGCTCATGCTTGTTAATTGTCTGCTTTGTGTTGTTAGTACTTGCCGATCGATGAAGTGGGCATAATCTATCTTCCCAATGACCTAGAGATGCGGAAGACCACATGAATGACGCTACGCTCCAAAGTACAACTTGACGGCCTCCGGTGCACTTTCTTCTCTACGGTCAAACAATGACTTGAGGGCTGCTATTATTTCCTTGTTTATCATGGGACTACGAGTGCCAAACTTCGAAGAGTAGACTGAGCCACTACTAGGAAAACGGCTATAGATGAAATAAACACTAATGACGCATCACATGTGTGGTGTGCCATTAGTATATAGCAATGGCGCATCATATATATGTGCGCCATTAAACATTAAATACTAATGATGCACCACATACACGGTGTGCCATTAGTAACATTTTTTTTTTACAAAACTCGTAATGGCGCACCATTGGATAGTGCGCCATTACTAGTTTAACTAGTAATGGCGCACCACACACCCAGTGCGCCACTACTAACATATTTTTCTTCAAAGTTAGTATAAAGTTAGTAATGGCGCACCGTGGGTGTGGTGCGCCATTACTAGTTTTTTTTTTTTTTTTTCAAATATAGTAATGGTGCATCGTGGGTGTGGTGCACCATTACTAGTCCACGGTGCGCCACTACTAATTTTGACCCAAAATTCCCGTGAATGCACCCCCCTGGTGGACCGCCTTTTCAGTTTAAAAAAATAAAAGAAAATGATGGAAATGTCAAAAAAATAAAAGAAAATAAGTTTCCCATGTGATATGTGGTCTAGTTGTTGGGAAAATTTACAAATATGAATTTCGACTTTATTTGCAAAATCTCTCTAGAATTTATAAAATGGGTATAATTTTTTCATACAAACTCGGATTAAAAAGTTTTTTATATGAAAAATCATCTACTCGAAAAGTTACATCCGAATTTATCAGGGGGAGCCCCGTTAAACATTTAGAAAATTCTCAAAAACCTAACAGAAAAAAGTTACGGGGCTTTTAAGATCTGGAGGAAAAACAATTCAAAAAATTTCAAACTTACTAGTGGCGCACCATTTGCTAGGTGCGCCACTTGTAACAGAAAAAACAAATTATTTTCGAATTTTTTTCGGGATTTTTTTTTAAATATGATACGTAATATGAACGAAAGTTTGAAATATTTTTTCAAAATTTCATCACACTCATGAACATGAACAAAGTCCTA
The DNA here is from genome assembly GCA_021605145.1 of Aegilops bicornis. Classification (NCBI taxonomy): domain Eukaryota; kingdom Viridiplantae; phylum Streptophyta; class Magnoliopsida; order Poales; family Poaceae; genus Aegilops; species Aegilops bicornis. The sequence continues at coordinate 14,565,380 of CM038669.1, forward strand.
AACATGAACAAGGTTTAATAGGATTGATATGCTAGATATATCAATAAGTGCCTGTTAAGTAAGTTGGTGCTGGGGTTGGATAGAACTCTGAAGTTAAGCGTGCTTGGGCTGGAATAGTGTGAGGATGGGTGACCTTTCGGAAAGTTTTACCATGGAGTGCGATTTGACCTGAGATTAAGCATATTGCCCGGAGATTAAGCCATAGTGACCCGAGACTAAGAAAAAAACGAAAAAAAATTGAAAACAATTTGATAGTAATGGCGCACTCCTATGTGGTGCGCCATTACTAAGTGAGATAGTAATGGCGCACCTCTAGGCATACTAATGGTGCACTACAGGTGCGCCATTAGTATCTGATATACTAATGGTGCACCAGTGGTGCGCAATTAGTAAAAAATTCTAATGGCGTGATGCTAGTGGCGCACCTGTAGTGCGCCATTAGTAGTCAAAACAGGTGCGCCACTAGCAGACCTTTTTCTAGTAGTGAGCAGCTTGTGTTGTGTTCGTGAACATTTATATGCAAAAAATAACAGCATCTCCTCGGTAAAAAAGACAAACTTTGGTGTTCTAATAAAACATAAAAAGGCGTCTGTCGATTTGTTCAACATAATAACATTTCTTGAAAAAGGTTTCGCCCCGCAAGATTTTTTATTAAAAAATGGGTGCTTTTTATTGACTCATAATGTAGCACCGTGGGATACAATAATAATTACACCCACGGTACAACAACTTGCACCGATTTACAAGATTCATACATAATCTTAAAAACTCCAGAAAATCCTACACTAATTTGTCTGGTGTAACAAATGACTATAAAGTTCATTCGTACGAGCCATGTGGCATGCCACATCCGCACAGGCCACCTGCCTGCATGGGAAACCCCCTACGGTCTTCGCAAATAGCACAGCGAGGTACACACAGAAAATAAATCGGCCGTGAACTGACCTGCTCCTCTCTTCCAAATTTCCCCACCAAAAATACGGGTCAATAGCTCCTATGCGACATCTTTGAGGTGAATTGGAAGGAGTATGACGTAGTTGACAAAAATAGCTCTCGTGCTATATGTTTGATGGCAAGTATATGTCCTATGCGACATGGACCTCTTTAACCGTAAAACACAAGACACAAGGGGTTAGTGATTTGAGTTATGATGCGAGACCCACCTATTATCTACATCAACTGGGACCCGCAACTTACTCACATGTGTGCGGGACCTACAACTTATCCACATAAGCATGCACGTACTCATCAGTGTGCCCGAGCCAGCCCCATTGCTTGCCCTTCCCCTTTCCTTTCCCCCACCCTATTCTTCCTCTTCTCCAGCAAAGAAGCGTGGCAACACCGGCCGATGAGTGATGTCTAGCTCGACTTTGGCCTCCTCCCAATCATGGCAGCAGTACGGTCTAGTGACTTTGACAAGATGCCCCGATTGCCCGCACATGGAGCCTCCAAAGTGTTTGACTTGTGTGAAGAAAGAAAATAGCAACCATGGATGCGAGTTCATGAAATGTTTGAGCAGGCCACAACCGGGGCAGGTTAGATATGTGTACTTCACCAATTGTATGGTCTAATTTCTCCTGATTTCTTTCTTTTTTTCTGTCGAATTTGGGCGGTGGATCTATGGTTCTTGTGCCGCCGACCCACATTTTTCAGCTTCTGAAGAAATGTGGGCATTTCGAGTGGCTCGATGAGTATGTTGAGAGGTTAAAATTGGAGGCAACAACACAAGAGCTCAATTGGGGGGGGGGGGGGGCTTGTTGTGGAACCCGGGCCCCATTTGGCTGACAGAGCCAATCCTAGGATGGACAATTCTGAATTGAAGGAAGAACTGAAGAAAATAAGCAAGCAAGTAAAGCAGATGATCGATTTAAAATAGTACAAAAACATGAGAGATGGTGCATTTTATTGTTGTATCATTGCTATGGTTTTCTGATACGTATCCAATGTATCTAAAATTATGAAGTATTCATGCCATGTTTACAACAATTTTATATGGTTTTGGTGTGATTTGAGTGTAAGTAACCTGGACTGACGCTATTTTCAGCAGAACTACCGTGTTGTTGTTTTTTGTGTGCAGAAATACAAATTCTCCAAATGCAATGAAACTTTTTAACGATTTTCTTGTAACAAAAGAGGCACTAGAAGCTTCATGGGAGGACCAGAAGATAAGGGAGGTGGCCACTACCCACCAGGGCACGCCAGCCCCCCTTGCGCACCTTGGTGCCTAGTGGCCCCCTCGAGGTCCATCTTAACATGAGACCGACGCCAAAAATTCCTAATAACCCAAGATCAGAAGTTTCGCCGCCGCAAGCCTCCGTAGCCATGAAAAACCAATTGGGAGCCATCACCGGAGGATTAATTAGAATGCAACCATATGGAGATAATTATGCGGGGGTGTATTCCTTACCAGAACAAGCTCAAGCGCCCTGGTCTTCGGATCCGTGGTAAGCTCCTTTATTACCGGGTCCTCCTTGTACCGGGCCCTGACAAAGTTCCTGGTCTGCTTGTCACGGTATTTCTCGAAGCGGGGTGGTAGGCCTTGCTCGGCATGCTCCGCGTCCTCCTTGTCGCATATAGGCTCCGCCACTCTATAACTGCCGGGACCGAGTTGGTGAACCCCTAAGTTCAACTGCCGCATTTCTTTCCCCCACTGACTTGATTCGGAGGTTGCGCTGCTCTCGCACTTGATCTTGAACTCATTTTAGTCATCTTCGCTGATCAAAGGATATTTCACCTTGATCTTCTCATAACTATCACCTTTTCAATCATTGCCTTCACCGTGCTTCTCCAAGTAGACAGGGCCGTGCTCATCCTCGTGAGGGCGGCACTGTTCACTTTATTCCCTGAGAGGCGTGTGTTTGCAAAGTCAGCGGGGAACTTGTATCGTTCGTGCAGCTTCGTGAAGAGGAGGCTGCGCAAATTCCCTCGGTCATTATGCCTTAGGTTCTCGGTGTTGATCGAGACGGTGCTCCGGAGAATGCACTCGAGCTGAACCGAGTACCCCTTGACTAATTCTTTGGGCGCTGTTGGATGCCTGTCGGAGTTCACTTCAGTAAATTACTCCTTGACGGTGCCGAGCACGCTCGGGCGCCCGTCCTTCCGCGTTGCCTCTTGGTTGGCTGCCATCCGTGCGTGCCGCCATCATCGATGAGTGTCATCCTCGGCATCACCATCAGTGGTGTCATCCCCGACGCCACTAGGGGTTGTGTAGTCAGGATCGGTGTCTTCCGCGGCGTCCTCATAGCGGTGAGGTTCTTCCTCCATCTCCTGGGACAGCTCCCAGAATTGCTTGCCGCCCGAACCGCCGGCCTCATCGTTGTGGGCCATGTTTCGCTCTAAATAGGAAAAAAGTTTGGTCAAAAAGTTGGTTATTGTCAAGCAACAAGATCATGGTCTCATCATTTAGGGTTTGTCGACGCCGAGGCATCCTAAAAGCTAAGCTTTTATCATTTAGGGTTTGTCGACACCAAGGCACCCTAAAAGCCTAAGCGTACATTATTTAGATTCTCATCGACACTGAGGCACCCTAAAAGCTAAGGTTTTATCATTTAGGGTTTGTCAACGCCGAGGCACCCTAAATGCTAAGTTAAGTTTTCATCATTTAGGTTGGGCCTAATCACTTGGCTCTATTGCCACCAATGGTTTAATGCAGCAAGAATGGCGGAGCAGTTGATCATATTTAATTAAGTACTAAGATACCCCGGCCCATGCATTAGTCGCAAGTACCCCATATGTCCTATTTTTAGCAAAGTCATGCTAAAATTCACGGAAAATTTCAGCATGACCTTTGCTGAAAATAGGACATATGGAGTACCCGAATTTGCCGGAACAGAAGTTAATCGACATTCCAGCAAACTCAAGGGCCTCTCGGGGTACCTGCAAAATCATTATCCCCGCGTAATGAAGTCGCCAATGGGTCATTTCAGAAGATCACAAGTAGCATCATCACAAGTACAACATCATCTATAGCTTTATATTAACGAAGCATCAGCACATATACAAAAGACCACTTATGCCAATAGTATGGTTTATATCAAATTTAGAGTTAGAAACAGGAAAACCTGGTGCTTCAAAGCCTATTGGACACAATTTACATCTATCGGTACAGGATGTCCTGACTAATTTCAAGTGTTCACAGGTGAACTTGTACCATGGATGAGCCTAGTGCTTTATTAGTCAACTGAACAGAGATAACAGGGCATAACACCATACATAAAGTGATGAGCATACATACTACTGTCCAAGCAATATTGCCACTGATATAAACATTTTATTGTTCAAGACTTCAACTGAAAGCAGCTAACAAGGTAAGAGATGCAATATTGCCACTGATATAATAGTTAAGATCCCAGGTGAGTAACACACTTTGGTCTTCTAGTTACAAAACAAAACTGACATAAGATCCCAGGTGTGCATGAAATGTTTCATGTATCAAACCATCAATTAACTGCTGAAAAACAAAAACCTTCAGGACACCGCACTCCTCATTGTCGCATCTCAATATAAGAAGATCAATATATACTATATAAGAAGATCAATATATACTATATAAGAGTCTCAGCTCAAGATGATGACCAGAACAGATACAAATTACCTAGTTAGTAGAAATATTGTAGATTTGTAGAATGGTAATTACATAGTACATCACTGAAATCTGGCTACTAGTCAAATAAAAATGTTCAGTACTTTCCTTCAGAACTCAACATAATCCTAGAAATACACACAATTTGAGCAGTTTTATGAGTATATTGACCTACTAAATTAACCTTTATATTCACATATAGATAAAGCAGTAGTTGGGGAATGCATGGTTAATTTGATTGCATTATATTGGCTTCACCCCTTTTGGTTATCACCTGAAAACTATATGTCGTGACTATTTCAGAAAAAAGACGCAAACCATATAGGGAATAACTAAATTATATTCTACCAAAACATCAACATGTTATAGAAGTAATTTAAGTTCATAACTACTGTTATAAAGGAAGGAGGCGTTTGATGTTTGGAGTCATTTTTTGGCAAAGAAACATTACTTAATGTACATATGTGGAACCTAGGGGATACTGAAGCGGTCATTTATGAAACTGTCATGTCGTAGTCAAAAGGAACAAATAGGAGGCACTAAATTCAGAAAAAAAATTGAACTTCATCTTAAATTTTGATGGAGTGATAATATGGAAATGAGGTGAGGAGGAGGAGGCAGCCGAGACAAGCTTGGAGGAGGAGGTGGAGAGAATGAAGTGGGGAATGTGAGTGGGTAGGTGTGGCTGTCCAAAATATCTAGCTGGTCCCAGGTTACTAATGGCGCACCACCTACAAATGCGCCATTAGTAACCTCAGTGACTAATGGCGCACCTGCTGGTGATGCGCCATTAGTAGTTTTGCAATATATATATATATATATATATATATATATATATATATATATATATATATATATATATATATATATATATATATATATATACTAATGGCGCACTATTCCCTGGTGCGCCATTAGTAGTTTTGCAAAAAAAAATAAAAAATATATAGTAGTGGCGCACTGTGTGGCTGGTGCGCCATTACTAGTTAGAACTAGTAATGGTGCACTGTGCCATGGTGCCCCATTAGTATGTTTGGAAAAATAAAGAAAATTGTTACTAGCAGCGCACCATGTGTCTGGTGCGCCATTAGTGTGTTTCACACTAATGGCGCACATGCACATGGTGCGCCACTGCTATATAGAAGTGGCGCACCACATGTCCGGTGCGCCATTAGTGGCCATTTCATCTATAGCCCTTTTCCTAGTAGCGTTGGTTAATTACAGCAAGGAAATTACAACAAGAAAACAAGTATACAGCAATGAAGTTGGCATGGATAGACATGCTGCTGATTGTCATAAGTACATTAAAAAACAAGTATAAGACCAACATCTAGAGATGCTAGCATGGATATACATGTTGCTGATTGTCATAAGTACATGTTGCCAATTGTCATATTCAGAGAAGTACTCTATATTTTAAACATCAACCATAACCAACAGCTAGAAGTTTATTTGCTTCCACTGTAAATTCATATTCAGAAAAGTGCTCTGTATTTGAGTGGAAGAACAAATTTTAAACTCAATTTTGAGGTGTAACCAAACTAAACTGATCATAACTCTTGTTGCCTAGAAACATAGGTAGTTTACATATTGCATTGCCTTCTGTTTTACTGCATTTATTAGGGGTACCTAACCATTCTTGCAGAGTTCCTCAGGTCAGCTAAAACTCATAAATACTTCTTAGAATTTTCCAGCAAATTCTTGTTCTGGCATTGCCGGTGTTTGTTTATGTTCAGAGTTTAAGCATGTGTAGTGTAGTGTAGTGTAGTGTAGTGTAGTGAGCTTCTTCTAGTGTAGTGAGGTCTGAACCATTGCGCGATGTAGTGTAGTGTAGTGTAGTGAGCTCTGAACCATGTTCAGTGTTGAGTACTTCAAGTTTACGGAACCAATTCATTTTTGTGGACTTAGTGAACATGATAAGAGAAGCCAGATGCTCTATTTTTAGTTAACAGTAATCCATGATCAGCAACAGTTTCTTTCACTAATTTTTAGTTAACAGCAATCCACGATTTTTTTTCACAATGATCAGCAGCAGTTTTTGTATTAAAATGAATGTACTCCATGAATTTTAAGTTAACAACTGATTTTGATTTCCGTATGTTACGGGAGGACAACAGATATTGCTATATGTTCATTCTTGAGGGTACAGATTTGCTAAACTATTGATGATTTTTTGTTGGGTGACCTATTAGATCTGGAATGGAAGCACACATAAGTAGAGCTGATTTTTGTCCATATGAAAGCAGAGGACCATATGGTCTGTGGCCTTTTCATCCATATGAAAGTAGAGGCACATTGTGGTGCTAGTTTGCTGCGTTTTGTCTCTGACCATCGTGTCGTGATGATTTTGCAGGTACCCCGAGAGGCCCTTGAGTTTGCCGGAATGTCGATTAACTTCCGTTCCGGCAAATTCGGGTACTCCATATGTCCTATTTCCAACAAAGGTCATGCTGAAACTTTCCATGAATTTTAGCATGACTTTGCTAAAAATAGGACATATGGGGTACTTGCGACTAATGCATGGGCCAGGGTATCTTAGTACTTAATTAAGTAGGATCAACTGCCCCTTTATTCTTGCTGCATTAAACCATAGGTGGAAATAGAACCAAGTGATTAGGCTCAACTTAGAATTGTCCTTCCCTTTTCTTGATAGGGTATATTATTAGAAGATACCCATATATATCAGTCAACCTAGGGTGCCTCGGCATCGATAAACCCTAAATGATGAAAACTTAACTTAGCATTTAGGGTGCATCAGCGTAGACAAACCCTAAATTATAAAACCTTGGCTTTTAGGGTTCCTCGTTGTCGATAAAAACCTAAATGATGAAAGCTTAGGCATTTAGGGTGCCTCGGCGTCGACAAACCCTAAAATATAAAAGCTTAGCTTTTAGGGTGCCTCGGTGTCGACAAACCCTAAATGATGAGACCATGATCTTATTCCTTGACAATAACCTACTTTTTGACAAAACTTTTTTCCTATTTAGAGCGAAACATGGCCCACAACGAAGAGGCCGGCGGTTCGGGCAAGGCATTCTAGGAGAGGTCCCAGGAGATGGAGGAAGAACCTCACCGCTATGAGGACTCCGCGGAAGACACCGTTCCTGACTATACAACCCCTAGTGGCGTCGGGGATGATACCACTGATGGTGTCACCGATGATGCAACCACTGATTATGGCAGCGCACGCACAGATGGCAGCCAATCGAAGAGGCAACGGAAGGACCGGCGCCCGAACGTGCTCGGCACCGTCAAGGAGGAATTTACTGAAGTGAACTCCGACGGGTATCCAACGGCGTCCAAAGAAATAGTCAAAGGGTACGCGGTTCAGCTCGGGTGCATTCTCCGGAGCACCGTCTCGATCAACACCGAGAACCTAAGGCATAAGGACCGAGGGAATTTGCGCAACCTCCTCTTCACGAAGCTGCACGAACGATACAAGTTCCCCGGTGACGCCGCAAACACACGTCTCTTAGGGAATAAAGAGAACAATGCCGCCCTCACGAAGATGAGCACAACCCTGTCTACATGGAGAAGCGCGGTGAAGAGAATGATTGACAAAGGTGATAGTTATGAGTAGATCAAGGCGAAAAATCCTTCGATCTGCGAAGATGACTACAAGGAGTTCAAGATCAAGTGAGAGAGCAATGCAACCATGGAATCAAGTCAGTGGGGGAAAGAAATGCGGGAGTTGAACTTAGGGGTCCACCAACTCGGTCCCGGCGGTTACAGAGTGGCGGATCCTATATGGGACAAGGAGGACGCGGAGCGTGTCGAGCAAGGCCTACCACCCCGCTTCGAGAAATACGGTGACAAGCAGACCAGGAACTATGTCAGGGCACGGTACAAGGTGGACCCGGTAACAAAGGAGCTTACCACGGATGCGAAGACCAGGGCGCTTGAGCTTGTTCTGGTAAGGAATACACCCCCACGTAATTAAGTCCATATGGTTGCATTCTAATTAATGAAGCCAAATTTCTAAATGGTTCACATTCCTTCCGCAGGACACTGAAAGCAGTAGCGTGGCATCGTTTCAGAGCTCCCCTTGGGACACCACTTTAAATAGGGCGTTGAACGTAATGAAAAACAAGGATAAGTCCAGTAAGCCGTCGTCAGCTGGTCGTGTGGCTGGCAAAGGCTTGTCCACGAAATGGTCGTCATACGATAACGCTGGTGGGCGAAAGGATAGAAAGACCAACTTGGAAAGCCAATCGCGCAAGGTTCAAGAACTCAGGGAACAAGTGGCGCGGATTCTGGAGATGGTCCAAGAGCAAGTGCGACACCAACTGGGAGTGGCTATCACCGCCATTGTGCCTACCTTGATTGAGGGGCTGCAGGCGTGGATTGCGGGCGGCCAATAGGGGCCGCCCCCGGTTCCCAGCTTCATGGCCAGCAACTCGCACAACGCGCAGGCGGCGCCATTGGTGTCTCCGGCGCCGGCGCCATTGGTGTCTCCGGCGCCGGCACGGGCATTGGAGCTTATTAATGCACCCGGGTGTGCAAAGAATACGCCGGCCGGCACCTCAGTAGCAAGCGGCCCCTCCGTCACTTGCACGCCCGCCGTTGGCGGTGCCTCGACATTAGCCGAGATCTACGCCATCACGGTAACTAAGCCTCTCTCGGCAGATGACTTCATCTCCTTGCCTTTGACTGGGCATCCCCTGACGCCCTACATGTTTTCGCAGGGCGCCGGCACCGACGTTCCATGCACTCTCCTGCACTTCGTGGGCGGCGAGTTGATCGATGTCGCCAAGGGCAGAATCGTTCAACCGAGCAACCCTGTGTTCCACGGTAATCCGATGCCACCCACTGTGTATAGGGTTCAACTGGTTCGGGTGCTGCTAGGATGCGACGACTTGTTACCTCCGTTCTGACCCGCTGGGGCCGACGAAGATGATGTGATGACCCTCAGCGCCTGCTTAAGCTGGCCCCTCCTTTGGCCGAAGAGCCAGATTCGTTTGGGGGCGGGGGACACCACCCCACAGACAACACCGCCAGTCATGCCGGCGCCAAGCCATGGCAAGACCGCCGCAACGGTACCGGACATGCCGGACATGCATATGGCACAGGATCCGGATGACGACGACGACAACGACGGTACATTTACCAAGGTTGATAAGTACTTTGCCGAACATGGGTACGGTGAGGAATTCTTGGGGCCTCCTTCTCAAGAACACAACCCTGCAAAAGACGACCGCGATCTAGCTGGTACCGTGGAGAAACACAATTGCAACAGGCGTCGTCTGGCGTTCAGTTCTCAGGAGACGCCTCCAGCTGCCGACTTCACCGAGCCTCAGATAGCCGAGGTGCGAAATATTATCAGCCCCAACACACTCAAGAAGGTGGTCTCTGAGCAGAACTCGATCCCATTACAACAGTAGAAGAAGAAGGGACGGAAAAGAAAGACTAACAAGGGTGTGAGCCAGCCGGCACCGAGTACGATCCGTGCTCAGGACGGGCCACCTTCACCTAAAGATATCTTGAGGAGGGTGCATGTGGCGGGTAGGCCGATGCTACCGACTAATTTGCTCAATGCCGCAACCGGTGCTATGCGGAGTCTGCATGACAGTGTTCTTTCTTTGGAGAAGCAGCGTCTCTCTGAGAATGATGTGGCATACCCGGTTTTCGTGGCCAAGGTGCCAGAGGGCAAGGGCTTTGTCGATAGCGCCATCAGGGGTATGATCGTCCTGCGGTTTGCTGACATCTTCGCTATGTTTAACCTTCATCCGCTGCACTACACCTTCATTCGGCTATTTTCGCTGAGTATGGAGATGCGGATCTTTAGAGACAAGACCCGGACATCGTGATAGTCGACCGCTTCTATATGCGTGCCAAGATCTTGGGAAGCGCTGGGGACCGGCAAGTCACGAGTTCATAGCTCGAAGGCGTCATTCTGGCAAACCTAGATAAGGACAACTTCCTCGTGCCTTACTTTCCTGAGTAAGTTATCCCCTCACCGCCCCCACTACTAGAAAAAGGGCTATAGATGGGATTGACACTAATGGCGCACCAGAAACTTGGTGCACCATTAGTATATACTAATGGTGCACCACCTGCTGATACGCCATTAGAGTTGAAACTACTAATGGCGCACCAGGCAAAGGGTGCGCCATTAGTATCAAATTTTTTTTTTGAACTAGTGCGCCTGTCCAAACATACTAATGGCGCATCCAGATGAAGTGCGCCAGGCAAAGGGTGTGCCATTAGTATCAAATTTTTTTTTGAACTAGTGCGCCTGTCCAAACATACTAATGGCGCATCCAGATGAAGTGCGTCATTAGTAGTTGTAACTACTAATGGCACACCAGGCAAAGGGTGCACCATTAGTATCAATTTTTTTTTTGAACTAGTGCGCCTGTCCAAACATACTAATGGCGCATCCAGATGAAGTGCGCCATTAGTAGTTTAAACTAGTAATGGCGCACTGCGGATCAGTGCGCCATTAGTATTTTTTTTTGCAAAACTACTAATGGCGCACCGCCAGAAGGTGCGCCATTAGTAACCTGGATTACTAATGGCGCATTCAGTGCTGGTGCGCCAATAGTAAGTGGGCAGCAACAAGATATTTTGGACAACCTCTCCTACCCACACTCACTTTCTCCCCACTTCATTCTCTCCACCTCCTCCTTGTCTCGGGTGCCTCCTCTTTTTCACCTCATTTCCACCATAGATTCATTTAAATTAAGTGGTTAAATTACCTTGTTTTAATAGGTAAGTAAGGGGGGAAGCTATATTTATGTTGTTCACCCTACAACAATGTGCACATGCACTTTTTATGGCCTAGCTAGATCTATGTATGTTCGTGGTGTTGCATATGTTTGTGGTGTTGCATATGTGTTTGTGTTTGGAGGTGTACCGGTATTTGAAATGCGATAGTTGCCAATATTTTGCGGAATGTTGATTCATTTCCGTTTGGCGAGAATTTTGGCATTAAGCATTCTTTTGGTCCTATGTTTAGGGAAAGTCATGCCAAATTTTTGTTTGGTTCTAAAATATCGCTTTTGCTCTACCCCTTGAGCGACCATAGTCCATACGATGACCGAAGGCATCGTGGAATAGGTTTTCGAGGTCCGCGAAGGCCGAGATGCTTCAAAAGAACGAGACAGAGATAAGATGTCCGTGTCGAAGATGCAAGCTGAAGAGCCTTATTGCGGACCCGGATTCCGGGCAGGTGCGGGACCACCTGCTCTTGCGTGGTTTCATGGATGGCTATCGGTGGCAAGGTGATGAAGATGACTACGAAGTCGTCCATGGGGGCCGGGCAAGAAATGAGGAAGGGCAGCAAGACAACCACCGCGGCTCGGGCGAGCGAGAAGACGAAGAATCCCAAGGAGATGATCACGACGGTGATGTTGTTGAAGGAAATATGCCCTAGAGGCAATAATAAAGTTATTATTTATTTCCTTATATCATGATAAATGTTTATTATTCATGCTAGAATTGTATTAAACGGAAACATAATACATGTGTGAATATATAGACAAACAGTATGTCACTAGTATGCCTCTACTTGACTAGCTTGTTAATCAAAGATGGTTATGTTTCCTAACCATGAACAAGGAGTTGTTATTTGATTAACAAGGTCACATCATTAGTTGAATGATCTGATTGACATGACCCATTCCGTTAGCTTAACACTTGATCGCTTAGTATGTTAATGCTTTCTTCATGACCCATACATGTTCACAGTAACTATGAGATTATGCAACTCCCGTTTACGGAGGAACACTTTGGGTACTACCAAACGTCACAACGTGAATCGGGTGATTATAAAGGAGTACTACAGGTGTCTCCAAAGGTACTTGTTAGGTTGGCGTATTTCGAGATTAGGTTTTGTCACTCCGATCGTCGGAGAGGTATCTCCAGGCCTTCTCGGTAATACACATCACTTAAGCCTTGCAAGCTTAGATTTTAGGATGCCTCGGTGTCGACAAACCCTAAATGATGAGACCATGATCTTGTTCCTTGACAAGAACCAACTTTTTGACCAAACTTTGTTTCTATTTAGAGAGAAACATGGCCCACAACAATGAGGCCGGGGTTCGCGGCAAGGCATTCTGGGAGCTGTCCCAGGAGATGGAGGAACAACCTCACTTGTATGAGGACGCCGCCGTCCCCACCGATACTGAGACCACTGATGGTACCGCCGAGGATGACCCCACTGATGCCACCACTGATGGCGCCATGGCAAGACCACCGCAACGGTGCCGGACATCCCTATGCCACTGGATCCAAACATGCATATGGCACAGGATCAGAACGACGACGACGACGATACATTTGCCAACGTCGATCAGTACTTTGCCGATCATGGGTGCGGCGGCGACTTCATGGGGCCTCCTTCTCAAGAACCCAACCCAACAAAAGATGTGCGCGATCTAGCTGGTACCGCTGGAGAAGCCAAGTTGCAGCGAGCGTGCTCGCCGTTCAGCTCTCGAGGAGACGCCTCCAGCCGACTTCACCGAGCCTCAGATAGGCGAGGTGCGAAATATTATCAACCCCAACACACTCAAGAAGGCGGTCTGTGAGCAGAACTCGGTCCCATTACAGGAGAAGAAGAAGGCACGCAAAAGAAAGACTAACAAGGGTGCGGGCCAGCTGGCACCGAAATGCGATCCGTGCTCGGGGCGGGCCACCTTCACCGAGGATATCTCGAGGAGGGTGCATGTGGCGGGTAGGGCGATGCTACCGACAAATATGCTCAATGCTGCAACCGGTGCTATGCGGAGTCTGCATGACAGTGTTCTTTCTTTGGAGAAGCGGCGTCTCAGAGAGAAGGATGTGGCATACCCGGTTTTTGTGGCCAAGGTGCTAGAGGGCAAGGGCTTTGTGGATAACTCCATCGGGCGTACGATCGTCCTCCGGTTTGATGACATCCACGCTATGTTGAACCTTCATCCGCTCCACTACACCTTCGTTCGGCTATTTTCGCTGAGTGTGGAGATGCGGATCATTCGCGACAAGACCCCGGACATCGTGATAGTCGACCCCTTCTACATGCGTGCCAAGATCTTGGGCAGCGCTGGGACCGCAAGTCGCGAGTTCTTACCTCGGCGCCATTCGGCAAACCAAGATAAGGATAACTTCCTCGTGCCTTACTTTCCCGAGTAAGTCCTCCCCTCAACCGCCCGTAACATATGAATTCTTAGATTTCGATCGTTTTCTTTTAACATTCCGTGTTTTCTGCAGTGACACATTGCACGCTCATCCTCCTAAGCCCCAAATATTCCATGGCCACGTATTTCGACCCGGACCGTCGATTGAACGTAGACTACACAAATGTCAAGAAGGTTCTTGATGATGTTCTCCCCGGCTACGCCCAATCTGGAGGCACCTTCACCAGGCCTATTCGTAAGTACGACAAGCACGTGTTCTCCCACAATACAACGTTCTGCTGCGTCAAGCAGCCGCCTGGCGGTTAGAAGGGTGACTACTACGCCATCCATCACATGCAGGCGATCGTACGGGACCATCATTAACTTATGCTACCGAGTAAACTCCAAGATTGGGCCGCGAGCGTGTCGGCAATCCAGGACGCGGACATCAGACAAGAATTCTTTCGCATCCAGTCGGAGTTTGCGGAAATCATCCATCAAGATGTCCTTCGTACCTCGGGGCAGTTCTACCTCCGAATTCAACCGTCCAACAGTGACATCGACACAATGCTACAAATGCAGGATGACAACGCCCGTTCTTTCATGACTCCCACGATAGACGACGGCTTCATCCACGCCTCCGTCCCTTGAGTCGAGTTGTCTAGTTCTGAAACATCGATTGGCTCATGTTGTAATGAAACTTTAATGAACTTGTAGTATGTCTCTTTGGTTTCGAGAGTCGTTCAACTTAGATGTAATCGATGCTATTAATGTCTTGCTTTTCTCTTCCGATTGTTCTGTTGCATACTTATATATTGCTTATGTATTGTCTGTGAATTGGTACTAACGTTTCGTTTGGCTAGTGCATAGCGATGCCGTCGTATGTCGTGTACAAGGGTAAGGTTCCGGGAGTCTACGACGACTGGGAGGAGTGTCGGAGACAGGTTCACCGATTCAGCGGTAATTGTTACAAAGGGTACACCACTAGGGCCGAGGCCGAATCTAGATACGCCCGCTATCTAGCGGGAGAGGGAGAGGCGTTGGAGGAACCAGATGAAGACGAAGTTTCATCGTGATGATGCTCATCGTGTTGACCGCAGCTCTCTTCTATGTGATGGTAGTTTAGATGATCGATATCGACTTGTAATGTGAAGACAAACTTGCTACTCGCGGTCTCGAGACTTGTAATATAATGTTCTATCTTTGTTCGGTCTTTTCAATTCAGAGACTAATATGATGAATTGTATTCAGAGACTAATATGATGAATTGTATTCAGAGACTAATCTTCTATTGTATTCGATGAATCTGTTGTTGTTGTGTGCTGTCTATATTTTGTCCAATTATACATTTTGTAACCTGTGCAAAAAACAGAAAAAAAAACCTAATATTCATACTAATGGCGCATCACATCACAGTGCGCCATTAGTATGCCAAAGGATACTAATGGCGCATCATTAAACAGTGCGCCATTAGTATGCCGAAGTTACTAATGGCGCATCTTGTTGCTGTGCGCCATTAGTATGCCAAAGCACCTGGGTATACATGGCCCCCTGGGAGGCATACTAATGGCGCATCCAGTGGTGCGCCATTAGTACACCAGATACTAATAGCGCACCGGTGGTGCGCCATTAGTAAAATATACTAATGGTGTGGCACTAATGGCGCACCACTAATGCGCCATTAATGGCCAAATTAGGTGCGCCATTAGTAGGCCTTTTCCTAGTAGTGCCCGTAACATATGATTTCTTAGATTTCGATCTTTTTTTCTAACATTCCTTGTTTTGTGCAGTGACACACATTGCACACTCATCCTCTTAAGCCCGAAATATTCCACGGCCACGTATTTTGACTCGGATCGTCAGTCGACGAAAGACTACACAAATATCAAGAAAGTTCTTGATGAAGCTCTTCCCGGCTATGCCAGATCTGGAGGCACCTTTAGCAGGACAATTCGTAGGTATGGCCAGCATGTGTTCACCCACAATACGACGTTCCCCTGCGTCAAGCAGCCGGCTGGCGGTCAGAAGGATGCCTACTACGCCCTCCTTCACATGCGGGCGATCATACGGGACCATAATCACCTTCGGCTGCCAAATATTCTCAAAGATTGGGCCGCACGCTCGTCGGCAATCCAGGACGCAGACATCAGACAAGAATTCTTTCGCATCCAGTCGGAGTTTGCGGAAATCATCCATCAAGATGTCCTTCGTACCTCGGGGCAGTTCTACCTCAGACTTGAACCGTCCAAGAGTGAGATAGAGACAACGCTACAAATGCAGGCTGACAACGACCGCGGTTTCATGACCATCACGAAAGACGGCGGCTTCATCCACGCTCCGTGAATTGCTACTAATTCATGTTGTAATATTAAACTTTAATGAACTTGTATGTCTCTTTGGTTTGGACAGTCGTTCAACTTATATGTAATCGATGCTATTTATTAGTAGGACCATGAATTGTGTTGTTATTGTTGTAATATTTATACTTTAATGAACTTGTATGTCTCTGTGAATTGCTACTAACGTTTTGTTTGGCTAGTGCATAGAGATGCCGTCATATGTCGTGTACAAGGGTAAAGTTCCCGGAGTCTACGACGACTGGGAGGAGTGTTAGAGACAGGTTCACCGTTTCAGCGGTAACAGTTACAAAGGGTACACCACTAGGGCGGAGGCGGAAGTTAGATACACGCGCTATCTAGCGGGAGAGAGGAGGGAGCGTTGAAGGAACCGGATGAAGACCAGTTTCATCGCGATTATGCTCATCGTGATGACCACAACTCTCTTCTATGTGATGGTAGTCCAGATGATCGATATCGACATGTAATCTGAAGACAAACTCGCTACTCGCGGTCTCGAGACTTGTAATGTTCTACCTTTGTTCGGTATTTTAAATTCGGAGACTAATATGATGAATTGTATTCGTAGACTAATCTTCTATTGTATTCGATAAATCTGTTGTTTATATGTTGTGCTCTTTATATTCTGTGCAGTAATATGTTTTGTAACCTGTGCAAATATCAGAAAAGAAAAGAAAATAATCCCTAATATTCATACTAGTGGCGCACCACTCAGCACATTAGTGGCGCACTTCAAAAAGCACACTAGTGGCGCATCACCAACTAGTGCGCCATTAGTAAGCCAGAGCACATGGGTAAATATGGCTCCCTGGGAGGCATACTAATGGCGCACCGTGGGCTACACTAATGGCGCACTGCCTGGTGCGCCATTAGTATACCAGATACTAATGGCGCACCGGTGGTGCACCATTAGTAAAACTAGTCGTCAACCCGTGCACTTGCACGGGCTAGCATTTTTAATATTAGATACAACAAAGTTTTTACAAATTAGAAATGTCAGACAATAATATGAATATGTTGATATGGGTCAATGTTGTCACACATGCATGTTTATCTTTGTTAGACATAGGGTTCACAATGTTACATTGCTTGGGACTATTTTGTGATTTGATTGTTCGCGTCCAATTGTGTGACAAACTTATCAATATTGTCATTGTGTGATGGCAAACAATAGTTTGTAGTATATTCTCATTACTATAAGTACCGTAGATTATTCTGATTTTAAGTTCTTTTCTCAACCAAAAAATTCTTAATGAATTTCTTATATTTTTAATATGGATGTCATTTTTTTAATATTTTCTATCCATATTGTATACATACCTATATCACAAAGATCATCATGTGTTTATATGAGATCTTCGTGGCGCATGATACATCCAAATTTTCTTGTTACTTCGGTAATTTGTATGTATTTTAAGATGCTTTAATAGCTAATTTTCTCTTTTTTCTAAGACCAAAATAAAGACATGCATACGTACTATATAGGCAGATATGTGTTAGCAATCTTCGCCTTAATCCATTATTATCATGGTTGGATCGTAATCTTCTGGGAGCATGAATCCAAGAACTTATTAGAGGTTGTACTTGATAGTTGGCCTTTTTTTATATCATTAAATAGGGTGAACTTTGATGCCCGGGATGGATGGAAGGAGACGTGGTGACACTAACCATGAGGAAGATCGATCGCTGCTTGGGGTCGCGGTCGATCTCGCACCATACCTCACAGCACCTGTCTTCAGGTTCCTTTGTGGTTTGTTGTTGGCCCTGCGGGTGGGAGAGCGCACTTGATGGTGATGGCGAGTTGGGTATATCCTTCGGTAATAGAAATCGCCACCACCGGCCGCATGTAGGAGAGCAGGATTGAAGCGGAGGTGGAGTATGCGACCATTTAGAGGAACTGAGCCAGACGTTTTTTTTCTTTAAAATCGATCGACCGACATTTTATTTATGGAGTTTCACGGGTCATTGACTGGATTTTGTCTTTTTTTTTCCTTTTATCAGTCGCGCTGTTTTAAGGATGTTATCTTTTCTCTTGAAGGAACGGACGGATGTTTTTCTTTTTACAACATTGGACGTATCACATGACATTTTTTGGAGGGAACCATCTATGTTTGGCAAGTTTTCTTTTTATCGGATAAAATTTAGTGGTCTGATTAGTAAGAAGGCTTGAAAGATCCGGTCAAATACAGGAGCCGTGGTTGCCTAAAAAAATGTAGAGGAGCCTGTGGAGAGCGTTTGGGTTTTCTTTAATAGGCAAGAGGAGATTCACGGATGAGTTGTTTATTACGGAAGGAAGCTTTTTTTGTTTGAGATGGAGACTATCTCATTTTTAAAGGAAGGGATGGATACCTTTCTCGTTTCAAAAACTGGACGTGTCAGATGTTTTTTTTAATAGATCATGGAAGCCGTGGTTGTCTAAATAACGTACACAGGAGCTGAGGGAGATATTTGTTTTTAAGGAGCGATGTAGTTCCTTTTTTTTTTGAAACTTGTAATTCATGTTTTAATTGCAGAAGAGTGTCACGTATCCTGCATCCCAAAAAAAGAAAATCTCACGGTCCTATAGAGTTTTTTTTAACGCTCATGGTCCTATATAGAGTTATTAAGGAAGGAGTCTATATCATTTGTTTTAAAGGAATAGATGGATTTTTTTTTGTTTCCAAACATTGGCCGTGTCATATGTCCTTTTTTGGACGGCCGGAACCATCTGTGTAACCCAAGTATTCTTCTTATCTCGGACGTTGATTTTACAATTCAACGGCGTAATTAATTATGATGATGTGGATTAATTAAAAGGCTTGAAAGGTGCCTCCAATTAGTAAATATAAGATATTCTAATGGCGTGATGCTAGTGGCGCACCTGTAGTGCGCCATTAGTAGGAAAAATAGGTGCCCCACTAGCAGGCCTTTTCCTAGTAGTGAGCTACTAGCTATGGACCCGTAGGTCTGTGGTAAACAACTCACGCTTCATCAGAAGGGCGATAGAGTTGATGTATAAGCCCTTCGTGATCGAGTCCCTGTCAGGACCGGGTTTTCGGGATATTAATTTCTCAGAAAATGGCCCTTGTGCTCACCAGCCCCAGGATTACTGTTAGCTGATGAGGCACCAACTTGATACAGAAATTCCAAGCAAAATACATAATATGTAGTACAAGACCATTCTGGCCTATGAGTACAACAATTGGTTTCTAGTGGTTGATGGCGGAAGCGGTTTGTGGATCTTCAGCGTCTATGGGACTCCATTTCCCACAGGAACAGCTGACCAGGTTAACTCCTATCTTCGGAGGATGCTATCACCGTTGCTTAGGTTCCGGGGCTGTTACCGCAACACTCCTCTCCCAGCAAGAAATCTGGCCAAGACAATAGCTAGGGACAAGCCAGTGAGTAATTTGAATGTACTCGCAAACATTATGAACACGGGTATAATATAACAACCGATAATCATCCTCTAAAATATTCTATGCTCACAACGCCAGTCATAAAATAATATCCCTGATGCATGCAAGCAGGTTATTTATATACAACATGAATATGTAATAACAGGGTAGTAATAAAATGCACCGATCGGGTGTCTGAAGCGATGCCTCGAAAGGATAGTAAATAACGAGCGTGCCTCAGTCGGGCGTCTGAGCGACACCACATAAAGGGCTTATAATGTAAACAATAAGCATGCCACAGTCGGGCGTCTGAGCGACACCACATAAAGGGCTTATAGAGTAAATAGTAAGCATGCCACAGTCGGGCGTCTCAGCGACACCACATAAAGGGCTTATAAAGTAAATAAATAATAAGCATGCCACAGTAGGGCGTCTCAGCGACACCACATAAAGGGCTTATGAAGTAAATAAATGATAAGCATGCCACAGTCGGGCGTCTCAGCGACACCACATAAAGGGCTTTTAAATAATCATAGTGGATATCCAGGAGGTAGAACCATCCCAGGGATACTTGATAATTCAAATAATATAACGGGTTAGTCCATAATAAATAATCATCATGATCATCACAAGTCACAAGTCATGATCCAGGTTCCGGTTTAACAGTTTCTCCTCCGAAGACCGACACTAAGACCGACACTTGACCCATCCCAGACTGTAGTCCTTAACCATGGACACGGCTATTCGAATAGATTTAACCTCTGCAGAGGGTGTACTCTTTACCCACGAGTAACGGATTCCTTTAGCCCATCGGGACTAATTCCGTCTACGGTCTTTTAATTGAAAACACACCTGACTTGCACACACCCAGCTTAACTTACCGGTGCCTGGAATCACCCACAACACCTGTCAAGCGAAACTCTAAGTGGGGAGGCTACAACCTCGCGTAGCATGGGATCAAATTTATATCGCGCGCTCTAAGGGGTGGCCCCCTCTCGGTCCCAACCGGAAATACCCATGGCCCCGGACCAGGTGGCATGCCTACCGGCTGCAGTCGGTATCTTCCACCATGGCCTCTCTGTACGGTGTGTGCTAGAAAGGGGTTGACAACTTACTAAACCGTACCTTACGTGCTGCAGGGACAAGTGGCAGTACGAAACAAGTATGGGGGTTACTAGAACAAGACTCGATCTACGGTCGACTCAGGAGGTTTAAAATTCCCTGCATGATATGTATAAAAAATATATTTCAACTAACAGAATCACCACTCATTATACCTTACTATGCCATACTGGACATAACCGTCCCGACGGAGACCGGAGACAAGCTCACGCCTACCCAAGGCAGAGGCTTTCCCGGATTTCTTTCTGGCGTGCATGCAAGGCATACGAGGACGATTACCATCACAAGTATATCCACTTCCAACAGCAAGGAAGTTTTCCAATATGCATTCATGCAAATGATCGTATCACCACATAAAATAACGAGTTTTCCGTATTAAGATGGTGTTATAAATCGTGTTAGCCAACACACAAAAATATTATGCCAGGGTTCAGAATGCTTGCCTTCAAGTTGTGGAAGGGTGAGGTGCACTCCAAAACTTTTGAAAGTTTTCTTCTCCTCCAAAAATCCTATTTTTGAAATTATTCAAATTAACACATAGCTTTTAAACAGTACAAAAAAGTTGTCTGCAATTTTTTCAAATAAATCTGAAAATAAACTAGACAATATTTGAGAGAGGTAGGAAAAAGAATCAACTCATTTGGAGTTATATTTAAAAAGTTAGAGCTAGTCAAAGTTTGGGTCAAATCTGTTTTTAAATTGAAACTGAAATAAGGAAAACGCTTTGAAAAGGGTACACGTCGAAGACGTACTCTGGGAAATACGCCTCCACTTGAATAAAGTGGTGGCGGGGCTGGGTCACTGGCAGTGGGTCCAGCGGGCCCACTGGTCAGGTTTGACTAGTCCCCCGCCTTCTTCCTCCTCTGTCCGAGCCGAGGCGGGGGCTCCGGAGATCGACGCCGGCGAACGGTGGCTCCTCACGGGGCTCTGAGGGCGGGGATGGATCCGCCACTCCAGGGCGGTCCTCCTGGTGGTCGAGAGGGTGGCGGGGACGAAGGGAATCGCCGGCGGCGAGCCTTGCGACGGACGGCGGCTTCGGGAGAGTTGGGGGTTTGGGCTACGGTGGATCCCCGTCGAAGTTGAGTGGTTGGGTGGCTCCGCGAGATCAAGGCGAACCGAATGGTGGTGCTGGAAGGGTGGGGGAGGGCCTTCTCACGGTGAATGGCGCCGGAGTGTGACGGCGGCCGAACCTGCCGGAGACGGGGAAGGCGGCCTTCCTTGGTCGATGGCTGGCCATGGGGGCTCTGGAGGAGTGGCCTGAGGTCGCCTGAGTGCTCGGATGGGCTCGGGGGTCTCCTTTTATAGGCGAGCAATGGCGGTTGAGTGGTTGGCTGGGGGTGGCAGCAGGGACTAGAGGACGAGCTGAAGGAAATATGCCCTAGAGGCAATAATAAAGTTATTATTTATTTCCTTATTTCATGATAAATGTTTATTATTCATGCTAGAATTGTATTAACCGGAAACATGATACATGTGTGAATACATAGACAAACATATAGTCACTAGTATGCCTCTACTTGACTAGCTCATTAATCAAAGATGGTTATGTTTCCTAACCATAGACATGTGTTGTTATTTGATTAATGGGATCACATCATTAGGAGAATGATGTGATTGACATGACCCATTCCGTTAGCCTAGCACTTGATCGCTTAGTACATTGCTATTGCTTTCTTCATGACTTATACATGTTCCTGTAACTATGAGATTATGCAACTCCTGCTTACGGAGGAACACTTTGGTGCTACCAAACGTCACAACGTAATCGGGTGATTATAAAGGAGTACTACAGGTGTCTCCAAAGGTACATGTTGGGTTGGCGTATTTCGAGATTAGGTTTTGTCACTCCGATTGTCGGAGAGGTATCTCTGGGCCCTCTCGGTAATGCACATCACTATAAGCCTTGCAAGCAATGTAGCTAATGAGTTAGTTACGGAATGATGCATTATGTAACGAGTAAAGAGACTTGTCGGTAACGAGATTGAACTAGGTATTGGATACCGACGATCGAATCTCGGGCAAGTAACATACCGATGACAAAAGGAACAACGTATGTTGTTATGTGGTTTGACCGATAAAGATCTTCGTAGAATATGTAGGAGCCAATATGGGCATCCAGGTTCCGCTATTGGTTATTGACCAAGAATAGTTCTAGGTCATGTCTACATAGTTCTCGAACCCGTAGGGTCTGCACGCTTAAGGTTTCGATGACGGTTATATTATGAGTTTGTGTATTTTGATGTACCGAAGGAGTTCGGAGTCCCGGATGTGATCACGGACATGAAGAGGAGTCTCGAAATGGTCGAGATATAAAGATTGATATATTGGACGGCTATATTCGGACATCGGAAAGGTTCCGGAAGTTTCCGGAGAAAACCGGAGTGCCGGAGGGGTTACCGGAACCCCCCGGGGAAGTAATGGGCCTTATTGGGCCAAGAGGGGAGAGAGAGGGCCGCACCAGGAGGTGGCGCGCGCCCCCCCATGGGGAGTCCGAATAGGACAAGGAGGGGGGGCGCGGCCCCCCTTTCCCTCTCCCTCTCCCTCTCTTTCCTTCCCCCTTCCTCCTTCCTAGTTGGACTAGGAAAGGGGAGTCCTACTCCCACTAGGAGGAGGACTCCCCCTCCCTTGGCGCGCCTTCTAGGGCCGGCCGGCCCTCCCCCTTGCTCCTTTATATACGGGGCAGGGGCACCCCGAACACACAAGTTGATCCTTGAGATCGCTCCTTAGCCGTGTGCGGTGCCCCTCCACCATATTCCACCTCGGTCATATCAGAAGCGGTGCTTAGGCGAAGCCCCGCGCCGGTAGAACATCAAGATCGCCCCACGCCGTCGTGCTGACGGAACTCTCTCTCCCCGGAGCTTTGCTGGATCGGAGCCCGAGGAGCGTCACCGAGCTGTACGTGTGTCAAGAACTCGGAGGCGCCGGAGTAACGGCGCTGGGATCGGTTGGATCGCGAGGAGAACGTACGACTACTTCCTCTATGTTGTGATCGCTTCCGCTTTGGTCTACGAGGGTACGTAGACAACACTCCCCTCTCGTTGCTATGCATCACCATGATCTTGTGTGTGCGTAGGAAATTTTTTGAAATTACTACGTTCCCCAACAGTGGCATCTGAGCCTAGGTTTTTATGGTTTGATGTTTTGCACGAGTAGAACACAAGTGAGTTGTGGGCGATACAAGTCATACTGCCTACCAGCATGTCATACTTTGGTTCAGCGGTATTGTGAGATGAAGCGCCCGGACCGACATTACGCTGCGACACTTACGCCGAGACTGGTTTCACCGTTACGAGCACTCGTGCTTAAAGGTGGCTGGCGGGTGTCTGTCTCTCACTTTAGTTGAACTGAAAAGTGGCTACGCCTCGTCCTTGAGAAGGTTAAACGGAGTCTATTTGACGAAGTATCGCTGTGGTCTTGATGCGTAGGTGAGATTGGTTCTTGCTTAAGCCCGTAGCAGCCACGTAAAATTTGCAACAACAAAGTAGAGGACGCCTAACTTGTTTTTGCAGGGCATGTTGTGATGTGATATGGTCAAGACGTGATGCTATATTTTATTGTATGAGATGATCATGTTTTGTAACCGAGTTATCGGCAACTGGCAGGAGCCATATGGTTGTCGCTTCATTGTATGAAATGCAAACGCCCTGTAATTGCTTTACTTTATCACTAAGCGGTAGCGATAGTCGTAGAAGCAATAGATGGCGTAACGATAACGATGCTACGATGGAGATCAAGGTGTCGCGCCGGTGACGATGGTGATCACGATGGTGCTTTAGAGATGGAGATCACAAGCACAAGATGATCATGGCCATATCATATCACTTATATTGATTGCATGTGATGTTTATCCTTTATGCATCTTATTTTGCTTTGATTGACGGTAGCATTTTAAGATGATCTCTCACTAAAATTATCAAGTAGTGTTCTCCCTGAGTATGCACCGTTGCCAAAGTTCGTCGTGCCGAGACACCACGTGATGATCGGGTGTGATAAGCTCTACGTCTATCTACAACGGGTACAAGCCAGTTTTGCACACGCAGAATACTCAGGTTATACTTGACGAGCCTAGCATATGCAGATATGGCCTCGGAACACGGAGACCGAAAGGTCGAGCGTGAATCATCTAGTAGATATGATCAACATAAGATGTTCACCATTGAAAACTACTCCATCTCACGTGATGATCGGTTATGGTTTAGTTGATGTGGATCACGTAATCACTTAGAGGACTAGAGGGATGTCTATCTAAGTGGGAGTTCTTAAGTAATATGATTAATTGAACTTAAATTTATCATGAAATTAGTCCTGGTAATATTTTGCAAATTATGTTGTAGATCAATAGCTCGCGTTGTTGCTTTCATATGTTTATTTTGATATGTTCCTAGAGAAAAATTGTTTTGAAAGATGTTAGTAGCAATGATGCGGATTGGATCCGTTATCTGAGGTTTATCCTCATTGCTGCACAGAAGAATTATATCCTTGATGCACCGCTAGGTGACAGACCTATTGCAGGAGCGTATGCGCACGTTATGAACGCTTTGGCTAGCTCAATATGATGACTACTTGATAGTTTAGTGCACCATGCTTAAACGGCTTAGAATCGGGACTTCAAAGACGTTTTGAACGTCATGGACCATATGAAATGTTCCAGGAGTTGAAGTTAATATTTCAAGCAAATACCCGAGTTGAGAGATATGAAGTCTCCAACAAGTTCTATAGCTAAAAGATGGAGGAGAATCGCTCAACTAGTGAGCATGTTCTCAGATTGTCCGGTACTTCAATCGCTTGAATCAAGTGGGAGTTAATCTTCCAGATAAGATAGTGATTGACAGAATTCTCTACTCACCATCACTAAGTTACTAGAACTTCGTGATGAACTATAGTATGCAAGGGATGACGAAAACGATTCCCGAGCTCTTCGTGATGTTGAAATCGACGAAGGTAGAAATCAAGAAAGAGCATCAAGTGTTGATGATTGACAAGACCACTAGTTTCAAGAAAAGGGCAAAGGGAAGAAGGGGAACTTCAAGAAGAACGGCAAGCAAGTTGCTGCTCGAGTGAAGAAGCCCAAGTCTGGATCTAAGCCTGAGACTAAGTGCTTTTGCTACAATGGAACTGGTCACTGGAAGCGGAACTACCCCAAGTATTTGGCGGATAAGAAGGATGGCAAAGTGAACAAAGGTATATTTGATATACAAATTATTGATGTGTATTATACTAGTGTTCGTAGCAAACACACGGTAGTTGATACTGGTTCAGTTGCTAAGAGTAGTAACTCGAAACAGGAGTTGCAGAATGAACAGAAACTAGTTGAAGGGGAAGTGACGATGAGTGTTGGAAGTAGTTCCAAGATTGATATGATCATCATCGCACACTCCCTATACTTTCGGGATTAGTGTTAAACCTAAATAAATGTTATTTGGTGTTTATGCGTTGAGCATGAATATGATTTGATCATGTTTATTGCAAAACGTTATTCATTTAAAGTCAAAGAATAATTGTTGTTCTGTTTACATGAATAAAACCTTCAATGGTCATACACCCAATGAAAATAGTTTTCAAAACGGTTATTCATTTAAAGTCAAAGAATAATTGTTGTTCTGTTTAAATGAATAAAACCTTCGATGGTCATACACCCAATAAAAATAGTTTATTGGATCTCGATCGTAGTGATACGCATATTCAGAATATTGATGCCAAAAGATGCAAAGTTAATAATGATAGTGCAACTTATTTGTGGCACTGCCGTTTAGGTCATATTGGTGTAAAGCGCATGAAGAAACTCCATGCTAATGGGATTTTGGAATCACTTGATTATGAATCACTTGATGCTTGCGAACCATGCCTTATGGGCAAGATGACTAAAGACTCTGTTCTCCGGAACAATGGAGCGAGCAAATGACTTATTGGAAATAATACATACTGACGTATGCGGTCCAATGAGTGTCAAAACTCATGGCAAGTATCGTTATTTTCTGACCTTCACAGATGATTTGAGCAGATATGGGTATATCTACTTGATGAAACACAAGTCTGAAACATTTGAAAAGTTCAAAGAATTTCAGAGTGAAGTGAAGAATCATCGTAACAACAAAATAAAAGTTTCTACGATATGATCGCAGAGGAAAAATATTTGAGTTACGAGTTTGGCCTTCAGTTAAAACAATGTGAAATAGTTTCACTACTCACGCCACCTGGAACACCACAGCATAATGGTGTGTCCGAAAGTCGTAACCGCACTTTATTGGATATGGTGCGATCTATGATGTCTCTTATCAATTTACCACTATCGTTTTGGGGTTATGCATTAGAGACAGCTGCATTCACAATTAATAGGGCAACATCTAAATCCGTTGAGGCGACACCGTATGAACTATGGTTTAACAAAGAAACCTAAGCTGTCGCTTTCTTAAAGTTTGGAGTTGTGATGCTTACGTGAAAAGTTTTCACCGATAAGCTCGAACCCAAATCGGAGAAGTGCGTCTTCATAGAATACCCAAAGGTAACTATTGGGTACACCTTCTATCACAGATCCGAAGGCAAGTTATTCGTTGCTAAGATGGATCCTTTCTAGAGAAGAAGTTTCTCTCGAAAGAAGTGAGTGGGAGGAAAGTAGAACTTGATAAGGTAATTGTACCTTCTCCCTTATTGGAAAGTAGTTCATCACAGAAATCAGTTCATGTGATTCTTACACCAATCAGTGAGGAAGCTAATGATGATGATCATGAAGCTTCAGATCAAGTTGCTACCAAACCTCGCAGGTCTTCCGGAGTAAGATCCGCACCAAAGTGGTACGGTAATCATGTTCTGGAAGTCATGTTACTAGACCATGATGAACCTACGAAATATGAGGAAGCGATGATGAGCCCAGATTCCGCGAAATGGCTTGAGGCCATGAAATCTGAGATGGGATCCATATATGAGAACAAAGTGTGGACTTTGATGGAGTTGCCCGATGATCGGCAAGCCATATTATATAAATGGATCTTCAAGAGGAAGACAGATGCTGATAGTAGTATTACTATCTACAAAGCTCGACTTGTCGCAGAAAGGTTTTCGACAAGTTCAAGGTGTTGACTACAATGAGATTTTCTCAACTGTAGCGATGCTTAAGTCTATCCGAATCATGTTAGCAATTGCCACATTTTATGAAATTTGGCAAATGGATGTCAAAACTACATTCTTTAATGGATTTATTAAAGAAGAGTTGTATATGATGCAACCAGAAGTTTTGTCAATCCTAAAGGACCTAACAAAATGTGCAAGCTCCAGCGATCCATCTATGGACTGGTGCAAACATCTCGGAGTTGGAATAAACGCTTTGATAGTGTGATCAAAGCATATGGTTTTATACAGACTTTTGGAGAAGCCTCACATTTACAAGAAAGTGAGTGGGAGCACCGCAGCATTTCGATAAGTATATATGAATGACATATTGTTGATCGGAAATAATGTAGAATTATTCTGCAAAGCATAAAGGAGTATTTGAAAGGAGTTTTTCAAAGAAAGACCTCGGTGAAGCTGCTTACATATTGAGCATCAAGATCTATAGAGATAGATCAAGACGCTTGATAAGTTTTTCAATGAATACATACCTTGACAAGATTTTGAAGTAGTTCAAAATGTAACAGTCAAAGAAAGAGTTCTTGCCTGTGTTGCAAAGGTGTGAAATTGAGTAAGACTCAAAACCCGACCACGGCAGAAGATAGAAAGAGAATGAAAGTCATTCCCTATGCATCAGCCATAGGTTCTATAAAGTATGTCATGCTGTGTACCAGATCTATTGCATACCCTACCACTAAGCTTGGCAAGGAGTGCAATAGTGATCTAGGAGTAGATCAATGGACAGCGGTCAAAATTATCCTTAGTAGAATAAGGATAAGTTTCTCGATTATGGAAGTGAAAAAGGTTAAATCGTAAAGCGATTACGCCGATGCAAGTTTTAAACACTAATCTAGATGACTCGAGTCTCAATCTGGATACATATTGAAAGTGGGAGCAATTAGCTAGAGTAGCTCCGCAAGAGCATTGTAGACATAGAAATTTGCAAAATACTTACGGCTCTGAATGTGACAGACCCGTTGACTAAAATTATCTCACAAGCAAAACATGATCACACCTTAGTACTCTTTGGGTGTTAATCACATGGCGATGTGAACTAGATTACTGACTCTAGTAAACCCTTTGGGTGTTGGTCACATGTCGATGTGAACTATGGGTGTTAAGCACATATAGATGTGAACTATTGATGTTAAATCACATGGCGATGTGAACTAGATTATTGACTCTAGTGCAAGTGGGAGACTGAAGGAAATATGCCCTAGAGGCAATAATAAAGTTATTATTTATTTCCTTATTTCATGATAAATGTTTATTATTCATGCTAGAATTGTATTAACCGGAAACATGATACATGTGTGAATACATAGACAAACATATAGTCACTAGTATGCCTCTATTTGACTAGCTCATTAATCAAAGATGGTTATGTTTCCTAACCATAGACATGTGTTGTCATTTGATTAACGGGATCACATCATTAGGAGAATGATGTGATTGACATGACCCATTCCGTTAGCCTAGCACTTGATCGCTTAGTACATTGCTATTGCTTTCTTCATGACTTATACATGTTCCTATAACTATGAGATTATGCAACTCCTGCTACCGGAGGAACACTTTGGTGCTACCAAACGTCACAACGAATCGGGTGATTATAAAGGAGTACTACAGGTGTCTCCAAAGGTACATGTTGGGTTGGCGTATTTCGAGATTAGGTTTTGTCACTCCGATTGTCGGAGAGGTATCTCCGCCCTCTCGGTAATGCACATCACTATAAGCCTTGCAAGCAATGTAGATAATGAGTTAGTTACGGAATGATGCATTACGTAACGAGTAAAGAGACTTGCCGGTAACGAGATTGAACTAGGTATTGGATACCGACGATCGAATCTCGACAAGTAACATACCGATGACAAAAGGAACAACGATGTTGTTATGCGGTTTGACCGATAAAGATCTTCGTAGAATATGTAGGAGCCAATACGGGCATCCAGGTTCCGCTATTGGTTATTGACCAAGAATAGTTCTAGGTCATGTCTACATAGTTCTCGAACCCGTAGGGTCCGCACGCTTAAGGTTTCGATGACGGTTATATTATGAGTTTGTGTATTTTGATGTACCGAAGGAGTTCGGAGTCCCGGATGTGATCACGGACATGACGAGGAGTCTCGAAATGGTCGAGATATAAAGATTGATATATTGGACGGCTATATTCGGACACCGGAAAGGTTCCGGAAGTTTCCGGAGAAAACCGGAGTGCCGGAGGGGTTACCGAACCCCCGGGAAGTAATGGGCCTTTTTGGGCCAAGCGGGGAGAGCGTGGGCCGCACCAGGAGGTGGCGCGCGCCCCCCCCCCCCATGGGTAGTCCGAATAGGACAAGGAGGGGGGGCGCGGCCCCCCTTTCCCTCTCCCTCTCCCTCTCCTTCCTTCCCCCTTCCTCCTTCCTAGTTGGACTAGGAAAGGGGAGTCCTACTCCCACTAGGAGGAGGACTCCCCCCTCCCTGGCGCGCCCCCTAGGGCCGGGCCGCCCTCCCCTTGCTCCTTTATATACGGGGCAGGGGGCACCTGGAACACACAAGTTGATCCTTGAGATCGCTCCTTAGCCGCAGTCAGTGCCCCCTCCACCATATTCCACCTCGGTCATATCGTGGCGGTGCTTAGGCGAAGCCCCTGCGTCGGTAGAACATCAAGATCGCCACCACGCCGTCAGGCCGACGGAACTCTCTCTCCCCGGAGCTTTGCTGGATCGGAGCCCGAGGAGCGCCACCGAGCTGTACGTGTGTCAAGAACTCGGAGGCGCCGGAGTAACGCTACTGAGCTGTAGGAGAACGTCTGACTACTTCCTCTACGCCAGATCGCTTCCGCTTCGGGTTCACGAGGGTACGTAGACAACACTCTCCCCTCTCGTTGCTATGCATCACCATGATCTTGCGTGTGCGTAGGAAATTTTTTGAAATTACTACGTTCCCCAACACGAGCGGGGACTACTCCAGGTGCGAGCTGGCGAGCGCAGGTGGCTCGGGCGGCGCCGTCCATTGCAGAGCTGTCGGGGCGGCGGTGGCGGCTTGCAGAGGCGCCAGAGGGCGCCAGAGAGGCTGTGGCGGCTCTGGGCGAGGGAGGAGTCAGGCGCTAGCTGCGTAGTAGGAGGCCAGAACGGCACGGGAAGGCGGCAGCGTGACGCGCGACCTGCAAGGCCAAGACGCAGTAAAACGCGCGCTCTGGCCGCGCCCAGAGCATGCACGCCAACTGTTCGGCGAAATGCCAGTGGGTGCTGGGGGTTTTGGATGATGCTGGGGACTAACAGGCCTAGGTTAGGGTAGTATAGAAACTTAGTGGACATTGTGGTTTGGCAAAGTAAGCAGGTCAATTGTACAAACCAGAAACTATGCCAAAACTGATCATGCCCATAAGGTGTTTGACAAAATGCCAAGGGCACTTAGGCATTCCTTGGGGTGGCCAAACTCTCCAGATCCCAGTCTCTTTAGATGAAGGAGAGGATGGCAAGGTTAGTTGGCCAAATCTATTAACTTGTTAGTGTAAGTTTTTGAGAAAATCATTCCTGGACAGAAACTACAAGCTATCATTCCATGGGCCAAAGACACTCCAATAGGGCCAATCTCCTGGACTTAGGGGTTTTGCAGGGTGGTCTATGATTAGGAAAAAGAATCATGGGTAATAGAGCAAGTTAAAATATGGTTGCAGTACAAATCACCAAGTTGAACCAGAATGCAAATGAGGATGATTCAATCAAATTTTTCAAAGGACATAACTGGGTTTTTGCATAAAGATGAATAATATACTCCTACTGACCTCCCCTAATTTTGGTGGAAGTTTGAAATAAATATTTAAATAGGTTGTAGTGCAAAATTGCCCACTGTACCAGATTTGAAAATTTGGTGTAGAGCTCAAAATATCCAAAGGATGAAATATATTTTTGCATAAAAGTGATTTAAAAACATCACTTGACATCCCCAAATTTTGGTGAGATTTCTAAATGAATTTATAAAAGGGGTGCAGTGCAAATGGGACCCTAAACTTATGAAAACCCTTTTGGAGAAATAAAGCTCAGGGAAAAATAATTACATGAATAATCCCACTGATAAAAGAATTGTTTTATTTGAGAGGGTAAATAAGTCCAATAATGATTGAAAATTTTCACTTGGGGTAAAAACTCCATCATAATAAAAGAAAAGAATGGTTCTAAGATCAAAAGGAGATCCAGAAAATAAAAGTTTAAGTTTCCTGGCAAAATTTTAATAAACAAAACATGGTTAAATTTTTGGGGCGTCACAACACTACCACCCTTAAGAAAAATCTCGATCTCGAGATTTTTAAGAGTTGTTTTTTAAAATATTACTCCCACTAGTTGAAAACAAAAATCTACTCATAGCACAAACTTTGCATCGTCGGAGTTGGCAGCTATGCCCTGGTTAAAATTGCAAACGCACACCAACGTACTTATGCGTGGCTGTAATTGAAAATAGGGGCGTACAAGCAACAACATTTAATTATGGCGATACAAGATCACATAATTACAGGGCGTGAACATACCAAGACTCGGTACTACTCGAGCGACTCTAGTCTACCTCGTTAATATCTAAGCGGGCGTGCCTTGTGGATGCCTAGGCTTCTCCATTGGCCTCACCATCGGGGTTAGCTGGAGGGGGTTGAGGAACTGCAGGGTCGGGGTAGCGATGATGACCATTGCGGGGATTGTTGGCCACAATCCTGTTGGAGTGTACCCCCAAAAGGCGACGAAGCACTTCTGGGGTCATCAAAGCACCTTGGTTGATGGCTGGGGCTGACCTCAAGGTCTCGATCAGTTGTCCGAACAGCATGACTGGGTTGTCGGCGTCGGGCTCATCTTCTCTTCTTGCCGGGGCTCGGCGAATCAGCTCTCCACGAGCTGCGATGAAATCAAGGGTGATTTGATCGAACATATCCTCTAGTGCACTTACATAGCGCACCAGATGCAACAATGCAGGATCCGTCTCGTGATCTCCGTTGGCAACCCGGGGTGGTCTACCATACCCGTCACGGGTGGGGTAGTAGTAGAATGAGCGACAGTTAACTTTGGGCGACAAGTGCCGGAGTTGAACTATAGTCTCTCGCACGGCTAGTTGGATGGCTTGTGGCTCAAAGGAAGTTGTCCTTACGGTGAACCTGTAGGGGCGTCCTGGAGATAGACCCCTACCATAGATGTGCACAGTGGCCCAGAATTGACGGCTCTCACCGCTCATGGACCCTTGGTACACAACATATTCTGGAGGTTCTTCTAACGCAAAGGCACGGCGGGTGAGGTTCGCGAGCACGGTCACAAAACCTCCAAGGTTGTTTGCCGTGGTTTCATTGTGCACGACGGGACCATGCATTATAGCTTGGTTTGGGGTAAGAGTTTGTGTTGTGATGTGTTGAGGCTAGCGTGCCCTTTTTATAGAAAAAGGGGACGAAGTCTTTCTTCGCACGCTTGCGAATGAGACAATTTATGCGTCGGTCACTGGCGCGTGATCGACAGGCTAGGTTGATAGGTTGGGCACCGACTGTCAAAAAGGTCGGGGTCACTGTGTGGCTATCTTGCATGGGAAGCTTGGCTGGGGTTAGGTTAAGGTCTGGTGGTTTGGTTTACCTAGGTTTTTCGACCTGGCTAAGATAGGATTAGCCTATGGTCAGCCTGGCTCTGATACCAAGTTTGTCAGGACCGGGTTTTCGGGATATTAATTTCCCAGAAAATGGCCCTTGTGCTCACCAGCCCCAGGATTACTGTTAGCTAATGAGGCACCAACTTGATACAGAAATTCCAAGCAACGTGAGCTGATGGCGGAAGTGGTTTGTGGATCTTCAGCGTCTATGGGACTCCATTTCCCACAGGAACAGCTGACCAGGTTAACTCCTATCTTCGCAAGGCTGCCATCACCGTTGCTTAGGTTCCGGGGCTGTCACCGCAACGCTCCTCTCCCAGCAAGAAATCTGGCCAAGACAATATCCAGGGACAAGCCAGTGAGTACTTTGAATGTACTCGCAAACATTATGAACACGGGTATAATATAACAACCGATAATCATGCTCTAAAATATTCTATGCTCACAACGTCAGTCATAAAATAATATCCCTGATGCATGCAAGCAGGTTATTTATATATAACATGAATATGCAATAACAGGGTAGTAATAAAATGCACCGATCGGGTGTCTGAAGCGACGCCTCGAAAGGATAGTAAATAACGAGCATGCCTCAGTCGGGCGTCTGAGCGACACCACATAAAGGGCTTATAATGTAAACAATAAGCATGCCACAGTCGGGCGTCTGAGCGACACCACATAAAGGGCTTATAGAGTAAGTAAATAGTAAGCATGCCACTGTCGGGCGTCTCAGCGACACCACATAAAGGGCTTATAAAGTAAATAAATAATAAGCATGCCACGATCAAGGCCTCAAAGTGACACCACATAAAGGGCTTATAAAGTAAATAAATAATAAGCATGCCACGATCAGGCGTCTCAAATGACACCACATAAAGGGCTTTTAAATAATCACAAGGATATCCAGGAGGTAGAACCATCCTGTGGATACTCGATAATTCAAATAATATAACGGGATAGACCATAACAAATAATCATCATCATCATAACAATTCACAAGTCATGATCAAGTTTCCTGTATAACAGTTTCTCCTCCGAAGACCGACACTAAGACCGACACTTGACCCATCCCAGACTGTAGTCCTTAACCATGGAAATGGCTATTCGAATAGATTTAACCTCTGCAGAGGTTGTACTCTTTACCCACGAGTAACTGATTCCTTTAGTCCAACGGGACTAATTCCATCTACGGTCTTTTTATTGAAAACACAGCTGAGTTGCACACACCCAACTTTACTTACCGGTGCCTGGAATCACCCACAACACCTGTCAAGCAAAACTCTATGTGGGGAGGCTACAACCTCGCGTAGCATGGGATCAAATTTATATCGCGCGCTATAAGGGGTGCCCCCCTCTCGGTCCCAACCGGAAACACCCATGCCCCGGAGCAGGTGGCATGCCTACCGGCTGCAGTCGGTATCTTCCACCATGGCCTCTCTGTATGGTGTGTGCTAGAAAGGGGTTGACAACTTACTGAACCGTACCCTACCTGCTGCAGGGACAAGTGGCAGTACGAAACAAGTATGGGGGTTACTGGAACAATATTCGATCTACAGTCGACTCAGGAGATTTAAACTTCCCTGCATTATATGTATAACAAAAATATTTCAACCAACAGAATCACCACTCATTATACCTTACTATGCCATACCGGACATAACCGTCCCGACGGAGACCGGAGACAAGCTCACGCCTACCCAAGGCAGAGGCTTTCCCGGATTTCTTTCCGGCATGCATGCAAGGCATAGGAGGACGATTACCATCACAAGTATATCCACTTCCAGCAGCAAGGAAGTTTTCCAATATGCATTCATGCAAATGATCGTATCACCACATAAAATAACGAGTTTTCCGTATTAAGATGCTGTTATAAATCGTGTTAGCCAACACAAAAAATATTATGCCAGGGTTCGGAATGCTTGCCTTCAAGTTGTGGAGGGGTGAGGTGCACTCCAAAACTTTTGAGATTTTTCTTCTCCTCCAAAAATCCTATTTTTGAAATTATTCAAATTAACACATAGCTTTTAAACAGTACAAAAAAGTTGTCTGAATTTTTTTCAAATAAATCTGAAAACAAACTAGACAATATTTGAGAGAGGTAGGAAAAAGAATCAACTCATTTGGAGTTATATTTAAAAAGTTAGAGCTAGTCAAAGTTTGGGTCAAATCTGTTTTTAAAATAAAACTAAAAAAAGGAAAACGCTTTGAAAAGGGTACACGTCGAAGACATACTCTGGGAAATACGCCTCCACTTAAAACACGTGGTGGCGGGTTGGTCATCGACAAGGGTCCAGCTGGCCCACTGGTCAGGTTTGACTAGTCCCCGCCTTCTTCCTCCTCCGTCCGAGCCGAGGCGGGGCTCGGCGATCGACGCCGTGAACAGCGGCTCCTCACGGGCTCGAGAAGGGATGGATCCGCCACTCCAGGGCGGTCCTCCCGGTGGTCGAAAGGGTGGCGGGGACGAAGGGAATCGCCGGCGGCGAGCCTTGCGGCGGACGGCGGCTTCGGGAGAGTTGGGGGTTTGGGCTACGGTGGATCCCCGTCGAAGTTGAGTGGTTGGGCGGCTCCGTGAGATCGAGGCGAACCGAATGGTGGTGCTGGAAGGGAGGGGGAGGGCCTTCTCGCGGTGAATGGTGCCGGAGACGGGGAAGGCGGCCTTCCCTGGTCTATGGCTGGCCATGGGGGCTCTGGAGGAGTGGCCTGAGGTCGCGTGATTGCTCGGATGGGCTCGGGGGTCTCGTTTTATAGGCGAGCAATGGCGGTTCCGCGGCGGCCGGGGATAAGATCATCGGTGGCCGTCGTTCTGTAGCTAGGGGGCGCGTGGCGATGGCTGGGGTGGCGGCAGGGACTAGAGGACGAGCGGGCACGCCTCTGTGAAGCCGGGCGAAGCGCTGGTGGTTTCGGCGGCGCCATCCATGGCAGAGCTGTCGGGGCGGCGGTGGCGGCTTGCGTCGGTGGCGCTGTAGGGCGCCAGGAGAGGGCTAGGGCGGCTCTGCGACGAGGGAGGAGTCGGGGCGCTGGCTGCGAGTGGGGAGGGACCAGAACGGGCGCGGGAGAGGCGGCAGCGGGACGCGCCCAGAGCGTGCACGCCAACTGTTCGGCGAAATGCTAGCGGTTGCTAGGTGTTTTGGATGATGCTGGGGACTAACAGGCCTAGGTTAGGGTAGTCTAGAAACTTAGTGGACATGGTGGTTTGGCAAAGTAAGCAGGTCCATTGTACAAACCAGAAACTATGCCAAAACTGATCATGCCCATAAGGTGTTTGACAAAATTCCAAGGGCACTTAGGCATTCCTTGGGGTGGCCAAACTCTCCAGATCCCAGTCTCTTTAGATGAAGGAGAGGATGGCAAGGTTACTTGGCCAAATCTAGAAACTTGTTTGTGTAAGTTTATGAGAAAATCATTCCTGGACAGAAACTACAAGCTATCATTCCATGGACCAAAGACACTCCAATAGGGCCAATCTCCTGGACTTAGGGATTTTGCAGGGTGGTCTATGATTAGGAAAAAGAATCATGGGTAAAAGAGCAAGTTAAAATATGGTTGCAGTACAAATCACCAAGTTGAACCAGAATGCAAATGAGGATGATTCACTCAAATTTTTCAAAGGACATAACTGGGTTTTTTCATAAAGATGAATAATATACTCCTACTGACCTCCCCTAATTTTGGTGGAAGTTTGAAATAAATATTTAAATAGGTTGTAGTGCAAAATTGCCCACTGTACCAGATTTGAAAATTTGGTGTAGAGCTCAAAATATCCAAAGGATGAAATATATTTTTGCATAAAAGTGATTTAAAAACATCACATGACATCCCCAAATTTTGGTGAGATTTTTAAATGAATTTATAAAAGGGGTGCAGTGCAAATGGGACCCTAAACTTATGAAAAACCCTTTTGGAGAAATAAAGCTCAGGGAAAAATAATTACATGAATAATCCCACTTATAAAAAGAATTGTTTTACTTGAGAGGGTAAATAAGTCCAATAATGATTGAAAAGTTTTCACTTGGGGTAAAAACTCCATAATAATAAAGAAAAGAATGGTTCTAAGATCAAAAGGAGATGCAGAAAATAAAAGTTTAAGTTTCCTGGCAAAATTTTAATAAACAAAACATGGTTAAATTTTTGGGGCGTCACAGTCCCCCTCTGGCAGGGTGTCCGAAAAGGTCCCTAGATGGGATCTCACTGGTACAGAAGGTTGCGGTGGTGGAAAAAAATCGTGGATGTGTCTGGTGGTTTGGTGATATATGGGAATATATAGGTCAGAGAATTAGGTCAGGAGGGTCACAAGGGGCCCACGAGGGTGGAGGCGCGCCCTACCCCCCCCCCCCCTCCGGGCACACCCTCCATCCTTGTGGCCGCCTCAGCAATAACTCCTTCTTTGACTGATCCATTTTTGAACTCCTTCAAAATCTTGTCAAGGTATGTACTGATTGAAAGTCATATCAAGCGTCTTGATCTAACTCTATAGATCTTGCTGCCCAATATGTAAGAAGATTCACCAAGGTCTTTCATTGAAAAATTCTTATTCAAGTATCTTTTTATGCAGTCTAGAAATTCTACATCATTTCCAATAAATAATATGTCATCCACATATAATATTAGAAATGCTATAGAGTTCCCACTCACTTTCTTGTAAATACAGGTTTCTTCGAAAGTTTGTATAAAACCATATGCTTTGATCACCTCATCAAAGTGTATATTCCAACTCTGAGATGCTTGTACAAGCCCATAGATGGATCGCCGGAGCTTGCACACTTCGTTAGCACCTTTAGGATCGACAAAACCTTCTGGTTGCATCATATACAACTCTACTTTAAGAAATCCATCAAGGAATGCAGTTTTGACGTCCATTTGCCATATTTCATAATCATAAAATGCGGCAATTGCTAACATGATTCGGACATACTTAAGTATTACTACGGGTGTGAAAGTCTCATCGTAATCAACTCCTTGAACTTGTTGAAAACCTTTTGCGACAAGTCGATCTTTATAGACAGTAACATTACCATCAACGTCAGCCTTCTTCTTGAAGATCCATTTATTCACTATGGCTTGCCAATTATTGCGAAAATCCACCAAAGTCCACACTTTGTTCCTATACATGGATCCTATCTCAGATTTCATGGCCTTATGCTATTTATCAAAATCTGGTCTCACATAGCTTCTTCATAGTTCATAGGTTCGCCATGGTCTAGTAACATGACTTTTAGAATAGGATTACTGTACCACTCTAGTGTCGATCATGCTCTGGTTGACCTACGAGGTTCGGTAGTAACTTGATCTGAAGTTTCGTGATCATCATCATTAGCTTCCTCTCTAGTTGGTGTAGGCATCACGGGAACATATTTCTCTGATGATCTACTTTCCAAATTGAGAGATGGTACAATTACCTCATCAAGTTCTACTTTCCTCCCACTCACTTCTTTCGAGAGGAACTCCTTCTCTAGAAAGGTTCCATTCTTGGCAACAAAGATCTTGCCTTCGGATATGTGGTAGAAGGTGTACCCAATTGTTTCCTTAGGGTATCCTATGAAGACGAACTTCTTCGATTTGGGTTCGAACTTATCAGGTTGAAGCCTTTTGATATAAGTGTCCCAAACCCGAACTTTAGGAAACGACGGCTTAGGTTTATTGCCAAACCACAGTTCATACGGTGTCGTCTCAATGAATTTAAACAGTGCCATGTTTAACGTGAATGCAGCTGTCTCTAATGCATAACTCGAAAATGATAGTGGTAAATCGGTAAGAGACATCATAGATCACACCATATCTAATAAAGTACGGTTACAATGTTCAGACACACCATTACATTATGGTGTTCCAGGTGGCGTGAGTTGTGAAACTACTCCACATTATTTTAAATGAAGGCCAAACTCGTAACTCAAATATTCACCTCCGCGGTCAGATCGTAGAAACTTTATTTTCTTGTTACGATAATTCTCCACTTCACTCTGAAATTCCTTGAACTTTTCAAATGTTTTCAGACTTGTGTTTCATTAAGTAGATATACCCATATCTGCTCAAATCATTTGTGAAGGCCAGAATATAACTATACCCGCTGCGTGCCTCAACACTCATCGGACCGCATACATCGGTATGTATTATTCTCTAGAAGTCATTGGCTCGCTCCACTTTTCTGGAGAATGGAGTTTATTCATCTTTCCATGAGGCATCGTTCGCAAGTATCAAATGATTCCAAAAGCCCATCTGCATGGAGTTCCTTCATGCACTTTACACCAATATGAGCTAAATGGCAGTGCCGCAAATATGTTGCACTATCATTATCAACTTTGCATATTTTGGCATAAATATTATGAACATGTGTATCACTCCAATCAAGATTCAATAAACCATTTACATTGGGTGTGTGACCATAGAAGGTTTTATTCATGTAAACAGAATAACAATTATTCTCTAACTTAAATGAATAATCATTTTGCAATAAACATGATCTAATCATATTAATGCTCAACGCAAACACCAAATAACATTTATATAGGTTCAACACTAATCCCGAAGGTAGAGGGAGTGTGCGATGGTGATCATATCAACCTTGGAATCATTTCCAACACACATCATCACCTTGCTTTTAACTAGTCTCT
This sequence comes from Aegilops bicornis, assembly GCA_021605145.1. Lineage (NCBI taxonomy): Eukaryota > Viridiplantae > Streptophyta > Magnoliopsida > Poales > Poaceae > Aegilops > Aegilops bicornis. Next base: position 14,605,223 of record CM038669.1, read on the forward strand.
GCAAATCCTGTTTTGAGTTTAGCAACTGAACCGGTATCCAATACCTAGGGGTTACTACGAACACTAGTCAAATACACATCAATAACATCTATATCAAATATACCTTTGTTCACTTTGCCATCCATCTTATCCGCCAAGTATTTGGGGTAGTTCCACTTGCAGTGACCATTTCCTTTGCAGTAGAAGCACTTAGTTTCAGGCTTAGGTCTAGCTTTGGGCTTCTTCATGGGAGTGGCAACTTGCTTGTCATTTTTCTTGAAGTTCCCTTTCTTTTCCTTTGCCTTTTTCTTGAAACTAGTGGTCTTGTTTACCATCAACACTGGATGCTCTTTCTTGATTTCTAACTTCGCTGATTTCAGCATCGCGAAGAGCTCGGGAATCTTTTTCATTATCCCTTGCACATTATAGTTCATCACAAAGTAATAGTAACTTGGTGATAGTGACTAGAAAACTCTGTCAATCACTATCTTATCTGGAAGATTAACTCCCACTTGATTCAAGCGATTGCAGTGCACAGACATTCTGAGCACATGCTCACTAGCTGAGCTATTCTCCTCCATCCTGTAGGCAAAGTATTTGTCAGAGGTCTCATACCTATCGACACGGGCATTAGTCTGAAATACCAATTTCAGCTTTTGGAACATCTCATATGCACTGTGGCATTCAAAACGTCTTTGAAGCCCCGATTCTAAGCTGTAAAGCATGGCACACTAAACTGTCAAGTGGTCATCATATTGAGCTTGCCAAACGTTCATAATGTCTGCATCTATTCCTGCAATAGGTCTATCATGTAGCGGTGCATCAAGGACATAATTCTTTTTTGCAGCAATGAGCATAATCCTCAGATCATGAACCCAGTACACATCCTTGTTACTATCATATTTCAACTTAGTTTTCTCTAGGAACATATCAAAAAACATAGGGGAGCTACAACGCGAGCTATTGATCTACAACATAATTTGCAAATACTATCAGGACTAAGGTCATGATAAATTAATTTCAATTAATCGAATTACTTAAGAACTCCCATTTAGATAGACATGCCTCAAGTCATCTAAATGATACATGATCCAAATCAACTAAACCATGTCCGATCATCACGTGAGATGGAGTAGTCATCAATGGTGAACATTGATGTCTGCTAGAACTACGTCGGTTTTTCCCCAAAGAGGAAGGGATGATTCAGTATAGCAATGGTAGGTATTTCCCTCAGTGATAATACCAAGGTTATCGAACTAGTAGGAGAACCTCCTCACACCATGTAAACAGCACATGCACACAAAAAACAAATACTCGCAACCCGACGGGTTAACGGAACCCTTTCGGGTATGGCGCCTCAAGATAGGCAAATAACGTGAGATAAAGTTGTAGATTGGATAAATAGATCGCGGAACAAATAAGTTGCAGCAAGGTATTTTTGGGTTTTTGGTTTAATAGATCTGAAAATAAATGCAAAGGAAAGTAGATCGCAAAGGCAAATATGATGAAAAGAGACCCGGGGGCCGTAGGTTTCACTAGTGGATTCTCTCGAGAAAAATAATAAACGGTGGGAAAACAATTACTATAGGGCAATTGGTAGAACTTCAAATAATCATGACGATATCCAGGCAATGACCGTTATGTAGGCATCATGTCCAAGATTAGTAGAACGACTCCTGCCTGCATCTACTACTATTACTCCACACATCGACTGCTATCCAGCATGCATCTAGTGTATTAAGTTCGTGGAAAAATGGAGTAATACAATAAGAATGATGACATGATGTAGACGGGATCCTTTTATCTATTGCGGAGTTATAGATCCCATCTTGTTATCCTTAGTAGCAACGATACATACGTGTCGGTTGTCGTGGTCCTAAGACTGACAGTAGAAAGGGGGGTAGGTATGGAGAGGCAAGATCTCAGCTATGGTGAAGGTGTACACACGAGGTTTACAAGTTCAGGCCCTTCACAGAGGAAGTAACAGCCCTACGTCTCAGTGCCCGGAGGCGGTTGATTGGATTATGTGTGTGATATTACAGGGGGGTGCGAACCCCTGTCCCAGAGGATGGGGGTGGCTTATATAGAGTGCGCCAGGACCCCCGCCTACCTCCATTACAAGGGGCTTAATGTACATAAAGTAAGGGGCGTTACTGTTAACGCCAGCCTTAAGTACCACTAGTAGAAAAAGGGTCATACGTGAAGCACATTAGTGCCGGTTTGAATTTGAGCCGGTACTAATGTATACATTAGTGCCGGTTCGTGGGGCCGATCAATAGCACCGGTTCGTGGCGAACCTTTAGTACCGGTTCGTGCTACGAACCGGTACTAAAGAGGCTGTGTCACTTCATGTTAGGCTATGGCCCCACCATCACCATTAAGTGCTGGTTCGTACCACGAACCGGTACTAATGACGTTGTGGCAGGATGTTTTGATTAGTCACACCTCGCTCCCCTAACAAGCCTTTTACCACCTTAAATATGTTATTTCTCAAACTATCATAAGCACTTGGTCTTCATTGAACTCTATGTGTAGAATTTGTGGCCTCAATATGAGTCTTCATCGGTTTATAAATCGTTGATGACTCATATTGACAATTCAGATTGTACACACAAAGATCGTTGATGATCAAAGTATTTTTTGATGTTATATGATCATATTGACAATTTAGATCTGTAAAGAAATATAAGATCATGATGTAAATGCTCTTATATTTTTTATGCTCAGTATGCACCATTCAAAGCGACGTCATCATATTTCAACCATTTCTGCATTCATTTGCTTTTTTTAATTCTTTCAATGATTTGTTTTGAGAAATAATTTACCTTTAAATTGATATGCACTAAAAATGATCTCTGTAAAAGTTGAAACTTGGCATGGTATCATCATTTCACCCACATAGATTGTTGAAAAAAGTAGAGAGGGTTACGGCAAAACTAGATGCACTTCGTTCACAAACTGGACAATCTCTTTCAAGTATTCAGGTTTTGGACGAAATTAAACTCATCTGTTATACAAAGGCATTTCATTTTTTAAATTATTACAACTCCAGACTTTTTGTGCATTCAAGATGCACCATTCAAAGCGACGCCATCAACTTTCAACCATTTCTGCCTTCATTTGCCATAACTCTTTTAGCAAGACCATTTTAGTACCGGTTGGTGGCTCCAACCGTACTAAAGGGTGACCAGTACTACAGTTGCTTAGGAAGCTGTTTTTAGTCCCACCTCGCCAAGAGAGAGGGACTAGGAGCGGTTTATAAGCCCTGAGTGCAGAGACGATGAAGAAGAGGCTCAATGCTCACGTTGCTTAGCTTCAAGCCTTGCGGAATATGGTAGATTGCACGGAGCTATGCGCAGTGCAGTTTACACTATTCTGAAATGGTTGAAGCAAATTAACGAGCATTGCACCTCTTTTTTATTTTTAATAACTTATTACAAAATAAATATAGCAGAAAAGAAAAAACTGCTCAGAAATAAATAGAAGAAAAAATAAAGCAGAAAAGGAAAAAATTATATTTGCTATTTTTCAATCGTTTACAAAATGACCGTGAAATTGAAAATCACTACAAAATGAACTCTGAAAATGTTGAATTTTGGCAAACTAGATGAAAAACTACTCACAAATAAATAGAAGAAAATAAATATAACAGAAAAGAAAAAACTACTCAGAAATAAATAGAAGAAAAAATAAAGCAGAAAAGAAAAAACTTATATTTGCTATTTTTCAATCGTTTACAAAATGACCGTGAAATTGAAAATCACTACAAAATGAACTCTGAAAATGTTGAATTTTGGCAAACTAGATGAAAAACTACTCACAAATAAATAGAAGAAAATAAATATAACATAAAAGAAAAAACTGCTCAGAAATAAATAGAAGAAAAAATAAAGGAGAAAAGGAAAAAACTTATATTTGCTATTTTTCAATCGTTTACAAAATGACTGTGAAATTTAAAATCACTACAAAATGAACTCTGAAAATGTTGAATTTTGGCAAACTAGATGAAAAACTACTCACAAATAAATAGAAGAAAATAAATATAACAGAAAAGAAAAACTATATAAAAAACTACACAGAAAGAAATAGAAGAAAAAATAGCAGAAAAGAAAAAAACTACAAAAAAAATTGGGGCGCCCCTGTGGGCCTGCTAGGCCACAGGAGTGCAATTACAAGGCTTAAAGGCCAATTACAGGCCTTAAAGGCCCAGCAGACTCACAGGGCAGCGCGCAGAATTTAGGCCCACAAGCCTGCTATATAGAGGAGTTCGAAGAGGTAGCCGCTGCTGGGTTTATAAACCAAGACGGCTGCCCTTCAAGGGCAAGGTGGGACTAAACTTTGGGTGGCAGCGAGGTTTTAGTACCGTTGGTGGCTCCAACCGGTACTAAAGATCACTATTTAGTACCGCTGGAGCCACCAACCGTACTAAAGGCCTGCTCTTCCCGCTTTGTTTGGCCTTTAGTACCGGTTGGTGGCTCCAACCGTACTAAAGGCTCACCCTATATATACAGCACTTACGAAATTTCAGTTACATCTCCCACTTCTTTCGTCAACCTCTCTCGCGCCCGCTCCGTCGTCGCCGCCCGTCGTCGTCGTCGTCGTCCCCGCCGCCCGCTGCCCAGCGCCGCCGTCTGCCGTCGCGCCGCCGTCCGTCGTATCTCGCTCTCTCTCCTCACGCGTACCGCCGCCGCGCCGTCATCCGCCAACGCCGCGTCATCGTCCGTCCCCCGCCGCCACGCTTGGCGCCCCGCCCCGTCTTGGCGCCCGCTTAATACGTGCAGGCGGCGGCGTCTGGCCAAACACACACACACACATACCAAACACGCATACACACACACATACACACATACGTACTAGATTAATGTCGAATGTTAGATTAATGTCGAATGTTAGATTAATGTCGAATGTTGGATGAATTAGCTAGCTAGATAGAAAAATTGTCGAACTAGAGATTAGAACTAGTTCAATAATTAATATAACTAGTTTATTTTTAGTAAGAAAATTTAGGTATATGAGATTTGAACTAGTTCAATAATTAATATAACTAGGTTAATGAGTTTTTTGTTTATTTAATTTTTTATATATTTTGACTTTATATAAATGTTAGATTAATGTCGAATGTTAGATGAATTAGATAGAAAAGTTAAATATATAGTAATGTCAATTGAATATATAGTTAGATGGACTAATGGACTACTTAGAAAGTGTTTAATGGACTTAGTTAGAACTAGGGAAACTTGTATATTTTTAGTAAGTACTACATTATTCTATTTATAGTAAGTGCTTAGTAGTTGAACTAGTTGATTTAATAAAACTGGTTCATTTTACTATAGAAGTAGTTTATTTTTAGCAAGAAAATTAATAAAACTGGTTCTAGCTGTACTGGCGATATGTATGATATATAGTATTCGACGTGTATTAGTGATAATAATCGATGTACGGACACATGGAGATGATGTAGTTTTTCTTATAATTGAAGGCATCCTAATTTGAATACTACTTAATTTTGCGATTTGATTTTTCTTATTGAATGCTCAAATTGGAGAGCACTATGCAAGGCATATGCATATGATTAGTTGAATAATAATGATCTAATTTAGTCTTGAATTATGAACGATAGGAAATGTCATCATCGGAGGACGAAAGTCTCCTGGGGGAGTGCGACTGGTGCCACGACGATCGAGGTGAGTGCGACAGGCCTCACCTGGACGATGGTCGGCGCTTCAGCATTAAGCTCGAGGAGACCTTCGAACTTGAAACGGTACGCAACGACGACAAGTTTTTTTTTCATAATTAAGCATGACTTCAACTATTTGAACGTGTAATTTTCATCTTTTTCAATTCGAGTATAGTTAATCCCATGCCATGCAAGACGCTATGTCTTGGAGATGATGGATTTTGAAGACCATGAAAATTTTGAAACGAAGAAAATTCACCTAAGAACCCATCATGATGTGGATTTTGAAGTAAAGTTGTATAATGCTGAGAGCGTAACCCATTTTGGTTGCAAAAATTGGGAAGCATTTTACAAATTGTATGGTTTTGATGAGGGTATGCTTGTCACCATGGATCTTGGTGATCCTGAAATCGAGCAAGACAATATGGACATTTGGGTCCTTGATGATACTCCTCCAGTTCTACCGCTATGTGAGTTTCTCAAACATAGTTAATTATTAATAGAACTTATATTGTTCATTTCAAAATAGTTGACAGCTTATTTCCATTGACAGCTTATTTTGAAGTATCAAAGAATGTGCGTAAGATGGTAGATAGAACTTACTACACCGATGGCTCTGAGTTAACTTACAAGGAGAAAACGCATCTGGTTGGATTTTGTAATGATATTGAGAATTAGAATATCTACAATCGAACTCCTCAACATTATGGTCAATACGTGCCACTAGTGCACGTGTTGAACTACGGTAACTACCATGGAGATGCCCTGGCAAGTTTTATGACTAGTACGACATCCGTGCATCTTTTTGCATACTTCTAAAACTAGTACATCATTGCTAACTACGAAGTTATTACTATGTTTTTCAACAGAGAATCCCAGAGGATTGTGTGCCTCATTTGATGTATCGAATGGCGGCAGCCTTCGTGTTTTGAACATATATCCAGGTCATCCTATGAATCTCAACTGTCCATACCGGATTTCTAAAACAAGTGGAGACATGACAATCAAAGGATGGAAAAAATGTATGGACAGTCGTAAGGAGCTTCTTGGAAGAAAAAGGAAGCGAGGCGCAAGAATTGGAGATGTGATGATCTCCATTCTTCATAATGGAGAGTCGTGGTCTATATTGTTTTATGCTATTTTACCTTAAGTGTGTTTAGGTCCGATCCTACCCGATCACGATGATCATTATCTAAGAACAATTATGTAGGGTTGGGTTCGATGACTATGAGGATGATGATCGTATGACTTATTATTAATAACGAGTAGAAGTTGTATGATGATGCTTGATTAATTAGCTAGTAGGACTTGTTATTATATATGATGATGTATGATGCGAGCATGCATGAGTTATTATATATATATCTCATGGGTGAAACGAAAAAGAATTAAAATGGAAAACACAAAATTAAATGAAAAGAAATCATAAAACCAAAAACCCCCAAACATTTTAGTACCGGTTGGTGTTACCAACCGGTACTAAAGGGCTCCGCCCCGGAGCTGGCCCGTGCCACGTGGTTGCCCTTTAGCACCGGGTCCTGCTGAACCGGTACTAAAGGGGGGGGGGGCTTTAGTGACCACACTTTAGTGCCGGTTATGTAACCGGCACTAAAGGGCCTTACGAACCGGTGCTATTGCCCTGTTCTGCACTAGTGTACTCTTAATGCTTATAAAAGCTATGGGGTGAACGTCCGACCATTGTGTGCCCTTCCGACTCCTGGTCTTCGATAGTCGAGTGACTCTCCATATGGTCGAGTGATGTGGCTGTCGAGTGGATTGCACTCGACGCGCTCGACCGGTGTTCTCCTATTGTCTCTTGGTCTTTTTATCTTCCAGGGTAGTGACCTTGGGTAGGATGTATAGGCCAGGCCTATGACCCTACCCTCTGTATCCTAGTCATCGGTTCCCCTTCTGTCACTGGGATTAAGCACCGTAAGAACGAACTCACTACAAAGCACCTCTCCCCATTGCAAGATAAATAGATCAAGTTGGCCAAACTAAACCCGAATATCGGAGAAGAAATACGAGGCTATAAGAAATCATGCATATAGGAGATCAAAGAAGAATCAAATAACTTTCATGGATAAAAACATAGATCTGATCATAAACTCAAAGTTCATTGGATCCCAACAAGCACACCACAAAAAGACTTACATCATATGGATCTGCAAGAGACCATTGTATTGATAATCAAGAGAGAGAGAGAGAGGAAGCCATATAACTACTAACTACGGACCCGTAGTTCTACAAAGAATTACTCACGCATCATCAGGGAGGCACCAATGGAAGTGGTGAACCCCTCCATGACGGTGTCTATATTGGATCTGGTGGTTCTGAACTCTGCGTCGGCTGGAACTGATTTTCGTCGACTCCCCTAGAGTTTCTGGAATATTGGGGTATTTATAGAGCAAAGAGGCGGTTCAGGGGGCACCCGAGGTGGGCACAACCCACTACGGTGCGCCTGGGCCTCCTAGCACACACTGGTGGGTGGTTCTCCCCTCAAGCCACCCCAAGGTGCTTCCTTGGCTCAATGGATGTCTTTTGGCCCAAAAAAATCGTCCAGCAGTTTCCTTGCGTTTGGACTCCATTTGATATTGATTTTTTGCGATGTAAAAAACATAATGAAAATAGCAACTGGCAGTGGGCACTATGTCAATAGGTTAGTACCAAAAAATGATATAAAATGACTATACGATGATTGTAAAACATCCAAGAATGATAATATAACAGCATGGAACAATAAAAAATTATAGATACGTTTGAGACGTATCAGCATCCCCAAGCTTAATTCCTGCTCGTCCGCGAGTAGGTAAATGATAAAAACAGAATTTTTTATGTGGAATTTTGCATAACATGTTCATCACATTTCTTTTCTTTATAGCATGGACATATGGACTTTTATATGATTCAAAGCAATAGTCTAGTTTTGACATGAAGACTTTAATACTCAAGCATACCAACAAGCAACCATGTCTTACAAAATATCAACACTAAAGCAAGTTATCGCTAGCCCATTATGCTCAGTCATTGATCCATTCATGAAACACACTAGAATATTAGCTACAGCCAATGCTCAAATACGATCATAGTGCCCCCTAGTTGGTGCTTTGTAAGAGAAGATGGAGACTCAAATTCAAAATAAAAATTGCATAAGTAAAAGAAAGGCCCTTCGCGGAGGGAAGTAGGGATTTGTAGACGTGCCAGAGCTCAAAGCTTAAATTGAGCGATAAAATATTTTGAGAGGCATACTTTTCCCACCAACGAAAACGACTTGGACCATCCCAACACTTTTCATGCTAGATATATCATAGGCGGTATCCAAGCAGAAATAAAATTTATTCCTTTTTCCACCTTTACTTTCACTTTCCATGGCTAACCGTATCCACGGGTGCCGTCCATACCAACATTTCCCAAGGAATTTATTATTTTACAACATATTGTAAATTTATTTTTCCATTTCCGGACTGGGCATCCCTAATACCTTTGTCGTACTCTCATGCATTGACAATTGAATAAACACTCATCATGAGAATAACACAACTATCATGGAAAATATTGGTCACCCTTCACCGCCTCGCGAGCGGTAGAGCACACAAAAGAGAAATTTATTTTGAAAATTAGAGATGGCACATACAAATTTTCTTAGAATGGCATGAAAATACCGCATATAGGTAGGTATAGTGGAATCATATGGCAAAACTAGTTTGTAGGGGTTTGGATGCACAAGTAGTGATCATACTTAGTGCAAAAAGAGGGCTAGCAAAAAGATTGAGAAGCGACCAACAAAAAGCAAAAATCCTCGTACCCAAGCATTAATAATAAGTAACACCGAATAATGCACCATAAGTAGGATATAAATTTCATTGCATAACTATTGACTTTCGTGCTTGCATAGGGAATCACAAACCTTAACATCAATATACTTACTAAAGCACAATTACTCATCAACATGACTGACATATCCTCTCGTTATATCTCAAAACCATTACTAAGAATCAAGTTTATTTTGTCCAATGATCTTCATGAAAGTTTTTATTATATCCTCCTAGGATATCTATCACTTTGGCACTATTTCCACATGTAGCTTTTTATAAGCTCAAACAAATTTAAGTGAAGATCATGATCATAATTTTTCTTTGTATCAAAATAATCTGTGTGAAACAAGAGAGAATTTCCGAAAATTTTACTAACTCCCAAATAAATCTAAGTGAAGCATGAGAGCATTTCTTCAAAAAATAACAGAGCACACCATGCTCAAAAGGATATAAGTGAAGTACTAGAGTAAATCCATGGCTCTAAAAATTTAAGTGAAGCATAGGAGCAAGCATAACATAATTTTTGGCCCTCTAAAAGGGTGTGTTCAGGAAGGATTCAACACTTAAAACACAAAGAAAAACAAGCAAAGACTCATTTCATACAAGACGGTCCAAGAAAAACTCATAGTATGTGATGAATAAAAATATAGTTTCAAGTAAAATACCGATGGTTGTTAGAAGAAAGCGGGGATGCCACTCGGGGGCATCCCCAAGCCTAGTTGCTTGCTACTTCTTTGAATATTATCTTGGGGTACCTCGTGTATCCCCAAGCTTAGCCTTTTGCTAATCCTTATTCCTTCATCCATCGTAAGATCACCCAAAACTTAAAAACTTCATCCATCGTGAGATCCATTAGTATAAGAAACCAAACCGCTACTGTAAGTACTGTAGGAAACTTATTCTTCTATTTTTTGCATTATATCTACCGTATTCCAACTTTTCTATGGCAAAAACTCATCAACCAAAACCATAAAAATCATCAAAACAAGCACACAACGCAAAGAAAACAGAATCTGTCAAAAACAGAACAGTCTGTAGCAATCTGAATATTTCCAAAACTTATTTAACTCTAAAAATTCTGAAATAAATTGGTGCACGTGAGGAATTTGTTTATCAATCTTCTGCAAAAAGAATCAACTCAAAAGCACTCTTCTATAAAAAATGACAAATAATCTCGTGAGCGCAAGATCAAATAAACTTTCACCCAAGTCTTCCCAAAGGCCTTGATTGGAACAAACACTAATTAAAACAACAAAACACAACCATAATAGTAGCACAATATTTCTAGCACACCAGAACAGAAAGCAAAAAGCAAAAATAAATTTTATTCATTGGGTTGCCTCCCAACAAGCACTATCGTTTTATGCCACTAGCTAGGCATAACGCGTAGGATCTAAGTTTTGTCATCTTTGTTTCTAGATCCATAAGATGCCCTCATGATTGATTCATAAGGTGAACTAATTCTTGTTCTAGGGAAGTGTTCCATTCCCTTCCTTAGTGGAAACTGAAATTTAATATAACCTTCTTTCATGTCAATCACGGCACCAATAGAAGGCAAAAACGGTCTACCAAGAATAATTGGACAAGACGGATTGCAATCAATATCAAGAACAATAAAATATATGGGCACATAATTTCTATTTGCAAGAATAAGAACATCATAAATTTTCCCAAAGGCTTTTTAATAGTAGAATCTGCCAAGTGCAAATTTAAAGAGCATTCTTCAATATTGGTAAGACCAAGCACTTGACATAAAGATTTTGGAATTGTAGAAACACTAGCACCCAAGTCGCATAAAGCAAAACACTCATAATTTTTAGTATTGACTTTGATAGTAGGTTCCCACTCATCATGCAATTTTCTAGAAATTGAAACTTCCAATTCCAACTTTTCTTCAAAAGCTTTCATCATGGCATCAAAATATTGTTTAGTAAAAGCTTTATTTTGCTCATAAGCATGGGGTGAATTTATCATGGATTGCAACAAAGAAATACAATCAAACAAAAATCAACTATCATAATTAAAGTCTTTGTAATCCAAAATAGTGGGCATATCACTAGTTAAAGTCTTGACCTCTTCAAACCCACTTTTATCAATTTTCTCAGCAAGATCTTCACCCTCCGAATTATAGGGACGCCTTCTAACTAAAGTTGACTCTTCTTCAGTCCCTTTTTCATCAATCTTAAATTTACTAAAAAATAATTAATAGAAGAAACACCAATCACTTTAAGATCTTCATCACTTTTATGAAAGTAATCACTAGAAAATGCCTTTTCTAAAAATTCTCTTTTAGCTATAAGCATAGCGGTTCTTTTCTTACATTCATCCACAGAAAAATAAAGAGCACTAATCGATTCTTCAACTTTAGGCACAAAATTTTTCATCTTGAGAGTTTCTACATCAAGAGAAATTCTATCAACACTTCTAGACAAATCATCGATTTTATTCACCTTTTCTTCTGTCAAAGTGTTGAAAGCTTTTTGCGTATTAATAAATTCTTTAATATTGCTCTCAAGATCAGAGGTGTTCCAATTATTATTATAAGTAGGATTACCATAGGAATTACCATAATTATTAGAGGAATTACTAGGAAAAGGCCAAGGATTAAAATTACCTCTATAAGCATTGTTACGAAATTGTTTCGCGAGATAAAATTCACATCTATGGCATCACTATTTTGCTAAACCAAAGTAGACAAAGGCACATCATTAAAATCAAAAGGAGCACTTTTATTAGCAACCAACTTCATAAGAGAATCGACTTTTTCACTCAAAGAATTTATTTCTTCTACTGAATTGACTTTTTTACTAGTAGGAGCTCTTTCGGTATGCCATTGCGAGTAATTTGCCATAATACTGTCTAGCAATTTAGTAGCTTCACCCAAAACAATTTCCATAAAAGTACCCCCCACGGCGGAATCTAAAAGATTACAAGAAACAAAATTCACTCCCGCATAAAAAAATTGTATGATCATCCAAAGATTTTACCCATGAGTTGGGAATTCCTTAGCATCAATTTCATCCTTTCCCAAGATTGTGCAACATGCTCCTGTTCAAGTTGCTTGAAATTCATGATTTGGGTTCTAAGGGAAATGATTTTTGCGGGCAGAAAATATTTCGTAATAAAAGCATCTTTGCATTTGTTCCAATAATCGATAATATTGCGAGGCAAAGAAGAAAACCAAATTTTTGCACGATCTCACAAAGAAAAAAGAAATAATTTGAACTTCACAACATCATTGTGCACATCTTTTTTATTTTGCATATCGCATAATTCCATGAATGTGTTAAGATGGGACACGACCTCCTCATTAGGAATACCGGCAAATTGATATTTCATGACAAGATTCAGCAAAGCAGTAATAATATGACAAGACTCCACACTAGTGGCGGGAGGAGCAATCGGAGAGCTAATAAAATCATTGTTGTTGGTATTTGAGAAATCACACAACTTGGTGTTCTCTTGAGTCATGATGACTTCACAACATGATTGCACTGAAACATAGATCTGATGAGAAAAAGGCGAACGAAAAAGAGGGGCGAATAAAACGGCAAAAAAAATTTAAGTGGGGAGAGGAAAACGAGAGGCAAATGGCAAATAATGTAAATTGCGAGGAGATGAGATTTGTGATTAGGAACCTGGTTGATGTTGAAGGCCCGCCCCAGCAACGGAACCAGAAATGGCAAGTTGACGGGCGACTATCTTGACTTGATCTTCCCCGGCAACGGCGACAGGAATTCTTTTTGATGTCTGCTAGAACTACCTCGGTATATCCCCAAAGAGGAAGGGATGATGCAATATAGCGACGGTAGGTATTTCCCCCAGTGATGAGACCAAGGTTATCGAACCAGTAGGAGAACCTCCTCACACCACGTAAACAGCACCTGTACACAAATAACAAATACTCGCAACCCGACGTGTTAAAGGGGTTGCCAATTCCTTTGGGTACGGCGCCTCAAGATAGGCAAATAATGTGAGATAAAAGTTGTAGATTGGAGAAATAGATCGCGGAACAAATAAATTGCAGCAACGTATTTTTGGAGTTTTTGGTTTAATAAATCTGAAAATAAATGCAAAGGAAAATATATCGCAGAGGCAAATATGATGAAAAGAGACCCGGGGGCCGTAGGTTTCACTAGTGGGTTCTCTCGAGAAAAATAGCAAACGGTGGGAAAACAATTATTGTTTGGCCATTGATAGAACTTAAAATAATCATGAAGATATCCAGGCAATGATCACTATATAGGCATCACATCCAAGATTAGTAGACCGATACCTGCCTGCATCTACTACTATTACACCACACATCGACTGCTATCCAGCAAGCATCTTGTGTATTAAGTTCATGGAAAAAACAGAGTAATGCAGTAAGAATGATGGCATGATGTAGACGGGATCCGTTTATCAATTGCGTGTAACATCCCCAGTATCACACCACAGTAATCCCAGATGATCATGCCAAGTCATCATCATTTGCATTGAGCTAAATTTCTCATTTCAAATCCTTCTGTGAACTCAATTCAAATTCAAAGTTAAATTTGAAGTTGCACAAAAGATGCTGGAAAAATGTTCACCATTTAGACAATATTCCAAAAAAACTTGTTGTTAAGGAAAATAACATCACCATCAAGTCAAAGTGGGCGAAAGCATTTAAATCAGTGCAAAAACAACACTATAAATGCCTAAATTCATTTTTGAAAAAGGCCAAAGGATTCAAAAGTTTCCATAACTTTTTGTGGTAATGTGGAATATACGAAGGTATTTATGTGACCAAGTTTCACATTTTTACTAAGTCATTTGATGGCTCAAATTAATGCAAAACTATCTCTGGAAATAAAACAGAGATAAAAATAGAAAAAGGCCTAGACTACTGATGGGGACTGGGGCTAAGTGCACAATGCGTGGAGCCCAGCTCACCACGGCCTCCTCCTTCTCCCCCACGTTCTGTGTTCAACCGACCAAGGCGCGCCCACCGTCGCCGTCGAGCCAACTCGCCGGCAGCGCTGCTGCGTCGATAAGGCCTCCACCGAGACCCCCGCTAGATATTTCTCCCACACTCACCCACTCCTCTCTTCCCATCGCTCTACCCTCACATCTCGCTCGCTCCGCTCCTCCTCCTCCCCAGATCCGTTAAGGCCAAGTGCATCGCCGCAGTCCAGCTCCTTCCATCGTGGCCACCAACCACCCCGAGCCTCGACGTCATGCCCTGAAGCACGGTCGTTGTCCGCCTCGTCGTTCCCGACTGTACACGCGGGGTAGGAGCCACTAGAGCTCCCGCAGCGCCGTCGTCTTCCTCATCCAGACGCCGGAGCTCCGCCGCCGTCTCCGTGACCTCTGTTGCTCCTAAGCTCACACGGTCCTTCCTTGGCCGCGTGGTGAGCCTCTTCCTTCCTCTCCCTCCCTTCTCGCACCGTGTTTTTCACCGTGGCTAGCTCGCCCGCAAGACGAGCTCCTCCGTCTGCCATCACTATCGTAGTGCTCTCCTCCGAGCTCCTCCGCTCGAGCCAGTAGCTCCGACGAGCTCCTGGAGCACCATAGACCCCGGCTTGCCTCTTTGATTGCTCGCACGAACGCCGTAGCGCCGATCCCCAACTTCGGCCGAATGCGCCACCCGCCCCCGTCGATGTAGCGCTCCACTCTGGCCGAGTTAGCCCACGGGACTGCCGTAGACCGGTGCGGCGTCGAACGCGCGATCGAACGCACTAGGCCGCACCCCCTCTCGCGCCATGTACATGAATTCCGGCCAACTCCGGCGCGGATCCGCCGCTGGAATGGTCATCGGCGCATTTTTCGGCCACGACCTAGCTCGACACAGGCCGCCCGAAGTTCTTTGGCACCGGGTCCCACGAGCCTAGTTGACCTGTTGACCCAGTCAACGTGCTGACTGGGCAGCCCAGTCACTGATGTGTGGGCCCCCTCTGTTAATTAATCAAATAAACAGTTTAATAATTAAAACTAATTAGTTAAGTTAAAAAGACTATGACAGGTGGGGCCTGTTTGCAAATAAAACCCTGTTTAGCTAAAATAAAACCATGTTAGCTCCCTGTCAATGACATGTGGGTCCCATTGGACCCACACGTCAGGTTTGACCTGGTCAGCCAACCAGCTGGCTGCTGACGTCATCCTTGCGTCATGCTGACATCTTTTCTCTTTTTCTGAATAATTCTATTAATTCAAATAATTTCAGAAAATGTTTAAATCTTTAGAAATTCTTATAAAATAAACTGTAGCTCAGATCGAAAAACTTTTTACATGAAAGTTGCTTAGAACGACGAGACGAATCTAATCATGTCGTATGTTTTCATGTCGGAACCCCCTACGTAGGAGAACCCGTAACTTTTAGCCCGATTTCGGTAGATGAATAGTGCATATACACCGGTTATCAAACCCAACTTTAATCCTCAAATAACTAAATGACTTAGACATATCTTTAGGCAACCCTGCACTGCATCTTAGGCATAGCATGCCATGCGTTGCATTTGTTTGCATTATGCTTACCTCTTTCTTCCCCCCTCTTCTCTCTGTTAGACCCCGACATCGCCGTAGCTCCCGAGACAGATGCACCTCCGGAGTACGACTATGTCCCTGACGACCAGACCCTTGCTGCTGAGCAACCAGGCAAGCACCCCCCCTTTGAACATTCTGATATCACCTATTCTCTTCTCTCTTATGCTTGCATTAGAAATTGTTGTTGCTACTGCTTTACCTATTCTGATGCATATTCTAATCTTGTAACCTGCTATTGTTACCTACCTGTTTATCCTAAACTGCTTAGTATAGGCTGGTAAGAGACCCATCACAGACCCCATATTGACCCAACTGCCCTGATGGATTACCAGAAGACCCGATCAACGGGATTTAAGACCAGGCCCCATCACCGCACCACACTCCCCTTAGTTGTACGACACCGCAACATTACTATCGAGTGCCGAGGGTGCTACCTCGTTAGCACTTCTGATGCTAACTCTGTGGAGTAGTTACCTGGTCGTGGTCATCGAGGGTGATTCCTCCTTTTCCACTTCCGGTAACGATGCTGTTGTGCAACACCTCAATTTTGAACTTTGAGGGTGATTTCCTCTTACGTTGACCTTCATGTCTACATCAGGTGGGAATCCAACGAGGGTGATGCCTCGGGTTACTTCTTGATGTGGTAGCCTCACGGATAGACTTTATATTACTATTCTTACTGATTAAAGTGGATAAAGATGGGCTGGCCCTGAGGGGTACCCGCGCGAGCATATTTGCGAGTGATGTGCAGTCGGGTTGACCTGGAAGGTGCCCACGAGATAATTACGTGGTGTGGCCGGGCATTCTTAGCCCTTGCCGCAAGTCCACGAGACGGGGCAATGGGGTCACATCGATCGTGAGTCTCTGCTCGTTACCGTGCGCTCCTAATCCACTATGATTTTGATATTTGATCTGAGGGGCCTCTGGCCTGATAGCACTAACCATCATGTGGGCATAGTATGGGAGTTCTGTGTCGTATGCATCAGCCGAAGCTTAATAGACGTCAGCGACTGAGCGGCTCGCGCCGGATTGGACTTTGTAAGCACCTGCCTTTTTAAGGAGGTAGCTAGGTCTGCTCACCGGCCGCCCACGCAACGTGCTGGAGTTCCCGGGGCGATGGCCCAAGACCCCTCTGGGCATAGGTTTAGTCCAGCATACTGACCTCTCTATTAGGCCTAGGTTGGGTTGCGGCGTATCGTTTGGCCGAGGCCGGCCATGACCAAGAAAAGTGTGTCCTTCCGGAGTTTATCAAGCGTGGTGGGTAAGTTGGTGCACTGAAAGTGCGTTATATCGACTAGAGGGGGGTGAATAGGCGATTTTTATGAATTCTTCACTAAGAAATTTGCCGGTGAGGAAATTCCTTAGCGAAGAACTACTTGCAGCGGAATAAGTAATCAGAACTAAGCATAACAGAATACTGACATAGTCATCATGATGAAATGAAGATAAGCACAGAGTACAGAAAGCATAATCAGGATAACACAAGATGAAGACAAACAGACTGAAGAAATTGAACTGAGGAAATTGAGAAAGTCTTCAGTCAAAGTCTTCAAACACAGATATGATGAAACACTCAACACAGTAATGAGGAAATGAAAGAGTTGAGGAAATAGAACCAGTAAGGTTGGTGAAGACAATGATTTGGTAGACCAGTTCCAACTGCTATCTCGGTTGTAACGTCTGGTTGGAGCGGCTGAGTATTTAAACTCGAGGACACACAGTCCGGACACCGATCCACCGAGCACGCAGCTCAGGACACAAAGACCTCACCGTATTCTCCTTGAACTAAGGTCACACAGACCTCGTCCAATCACTCGTGGTAAGTCTTCAGGCGACTTCCAAACCTTCACAGACTCGGTCACTCGGCGATCCACAATTCCTCTTGGATGCTCTAAACCATGACGCCTAACCGTCTGGAAGAAGCACAGTCTTCAAAGGTAACAAGCGTCGGATCCACGCAGGATCAATCTCTTCAGTGATGCTCAATCACTTTGGGTTTGTAGATGTTTGGGTTTGGGTTTTTCCTCACTCGATGATTTTTGCTCAAAGTCCTCGGAGGATGGGATACTCTCAAATGACAAGTGTCAGTTTCTCTCGGAGCAGCCAACCAGCTAGTGGTTGTAGGGGGCGGCTATTTATAGCCTAGGGAGCAGCCCGACATGATAAGACATAAATGCCCTTCAATGATATGACCGTTAGGTGGATAAGATATTTTGGGACAGTGGCCAAGAAGACAAGAACGGTCGGAAATTTGACTCTCAAATTCCTCAGGGCTATCATGTTCCTCACTGTGTAGGCAATCCGCACTGGCGAATTCCTAACTCCTCAGTCAGAACAAATTCATCAGTGACCAGAAGAACTTTGTCTCTGTCAATGAAGAAATTGAGTGAACTGTATGAGATTTCCAAAGGCTTCACTCGAAGGGATTGGTAGGTGTAGGATTTTGAGTTGAGCATCACATGGAAATATTTCCTTAGTATTTCCTCGACCTCCTTTAACGATGCGGTGTTTCCTATGACTCAAGAAAGAGAAAATGAAACTACGAAAACAAAAGCTTTCACGCTTCATGTTCCTAAAATGAATACCAAGTCTTCAAGGTCACACCAATTTCTTCACTTTCAAAGTCTTCAGTAAGTCTTCAGAATACCAAAGTCTTCAGACAAAGAACTTCATTTTTAGGGGTTGACTTTCTTTGTAAATATCAAACTCCTCATAGACTTATAGACCTGTGTACACTCATAAACACATTAGTCCCTTAACCTATAAGTCTTCAATACGCCAAAATCACTAAGGGGCACTAGATGCACTGACATGCACCCTTGCAGGGAAGAAAACATCTATCGATAGTCTGTCCTACGATAACGGACGCTCGGAGTTGTATCCCAATTGATACAACTAGAACTGGATATTGAATGCTAAGGCATGTAATGGATATGTGGCTCCGGGAGTCGAGAAAGGATCCCGGAGCGTTGATACAACAACATAAATATGACTTATGTTTTACTACTCTACTCCCTCATGTTGCTGCAAGACGGTGGGTTCCAGGAGATGCTAGTCTCCGATAGGACTAGCTTGTCCCCCTCTTATTCTAGGATTCTGTAGTTTAGTCCACAGATACTACCCTTTTCATTGATACCGATGCATATGTAGTGTAGATCCTTGCTTGCGAGTACTTTGGATGCGTACTCATGGTTGCTTTGCTCCCCTTTTTCCACCTCTTTCCATTCTTCTCGGATGCTGCAACCAGATGGTCGAGCCCAGGATCAAGACGCCACCACCGATGACTACTACTATCCCAAGGGTGCCTACTACTACGTGACGGACGCTGACGACCAGGAGTAGTTAGGAGGCTCCCAGGCAGGAAGGCCTTGCCTTTTCGATCGATGTTGCTTTTGTGCTAACCTTCTTAAAGCAAACTTGTTTAACTTATGTTTGTACTCAGATAATGTTGCTTCCGCTGACTCGTTTGTATTCGAGCTTATGTATTCAAGCCCCCGAGGCCCCTGGCTTGTAATATAAAGCTTGTTTTATTTTAATTTGTGTCTAGAGTTTTGTTGTGATATCTTCCAGTTAGTCCCTGATCTTGATCGTACACATTTGCGTGTATGATTAGTGTACGATTGAAACGGGGGTGTCACATTGCGGAGATATAGATCCCATCTTGTTATCCTTAGTAGCAACGATGCATACATGTCGGTTCCCCTTCTGTCACTGGGATCAAGCACCATAAGATCGAACCCACTACAAAGCACCTCTTCCCATTGCAAGACATGACCGACACGCTTCTCCAGTCAATAACCAATAGCAGAACATGGATGCTCATATTGTCTGCCACATATTCTATGAAGACCTTTATCGGTCGAACATTTATGACAACATACATTATTCCAGTTGTCCATCGGTATGTTACTTTCCCGATATTCGATCGTCGGTATCTTCATAGCTAGTTCAATCTCATTACCGGCAAGTCCCTTTACTCGTTCTGTAATACATCATCCTGCAACTAACTCATTAGTCACTTTTCTTGCAAGGCTTTCTTATGATGTGTATTACCGAGAGGGCCCGGAGATACCTCTCCGATACTCGAAGTGACGAATCCTAATCTCGATCTATGCCATCCCAACAAACACCTTCAGAGATACTTGTAGAGCATCTTCATGATCACCTAGTTACGTTGTGATGTTTGATAGCACACCAGGCATTCATCCGATATCCGGGAGTTTCATAATCTCATAGTCGAAGGAATATGTATTTGACATGAAGAAAGCAATAGCAATAAAATTGAACGATCATAATGCCAAGCTAATGAATGGGTCTTGTCCATCACATCATTCTCCTAATGATGCGATCCCCTTCATCAAATGGCAACACATGTCTATGGTTAGGAAATTTAACCATCTTTGATTAACAAGCTAGTCTAGGTGAGGCTTACTAGGGACACATTGTTTTGTCTACGTATCCACACATATATGAAGCTTCCGGTTAATTAAAAATTCTAGCCTGAATAATAACATTTATCATGAAATAAGGAAATACAAGATAACAACTTTATTATTGCCTCTAGGGCATATTTCCTTCATTCGTAACACAACCCGGACTAAAAGTGAGGGCCTTTAGTCCCGATTACTTAGCCTAGGTTGCAGATCCAGGACTAAAGGCCCTCTAGAACTGAGACTAATGCCCTAATTTCTACTAGTGTAGGTTGATACCATGTTAGAAGGGATAGAGAGAAATTGATGGAATCTTTGATACATTGCTTTAGCCTCGTAGGCATATAAATAGAAGTACATGATCAACTTAAAATATAAGACACATTAGACCATTTTCTAGTCAATCCTATGTTTCCTAATAATCACGAACTCAACATCGTTCATTAGTTATTGGGCACAAGCAAAGAAGCTACTCCCTCCATTCCCTTATATAAGGTCATAATGAAAAATACGATCTGCATCTATACAAGGACACTAACAGTAACATACACTACTGGAATCATGATCTTTCTCATTGGCCATCTCTTTGCCGTCGGCCAGTTGGCGTCAAAGAAGGCCTTTGCCATCAGCTAACAGAAACTTGACGGCAAGGAAAGAGCTAACGGCAAAGAGAGTGTTCGCCATCAACTACCTCTTTGCCGTTCTCTAGGTGACGGCATAGATGTTTTGCCGTCTAGTAGCAGACGGCAAAGAGGAAGGGTGGCCCACTAATGAGTACCACCTAATGTCCACTTTCTTTGTCGTCTGCTAGCGGACGGCAAAGACAGAAGGCAATGAGAACGGCTGCTAACGGCTACGTAAGGCCCACCACACACCTCCCACTCTCTACATCTCTCTTTCTCTCTCACTCCACCGTGCCCGACCCCGTCCCCAACCGTCGCCGCTGCTCCCGACCACCACCGCCCTCGCCGCCCCTGACACCCCTGCCGCCCCGCCGCGCCGGTCCACCACCGGCCATTGCACGGTTCGTTGCCCCCCCCCATGGTCCACCGCCCGCTGCCGGACGCCCTCGCCGCCCCGCCGCCCCACCGCCTCGCCGCCCCGATGTGGCACCCCGTCTTAGAGAAATCGAAACGCCCCGTATTCCAGCCCAGAGATCGAGGAGAAGTCTCTAGAATACGACACTGCTTGACATAGAACAAATCAGCTCTTATTAAAAGAATAAATACAAAGGTCTGATGTTACAAAGGTTCACATCAGCACGGCGACACTACGCCTCCGATACTACACTTGCTCTATGCTAGCAGCGGAACAACTCGTAGTAGCGGAAATCTTCTAGCAGTGGAACAATGACGAAGGTGGTGAACTCCACTCCGCAGGGACTCTGGCTGGGACACGATCTAGCTCGCACGAACGTAAACTACGACAAGCAATCAAGCAATCACGACATCACCTGCAAACTAGCATGACACACCAGGTCAGTACATTGAATGTACTTGCAAGCTCACAACAAACAAAAACATCAAGTCAAGACAACAACATAGCATTAAGCAGGTTAATTAAATTAACAGCTACCATGATACAACAACAACTCCTAAGCATGATATGAAACTACTGCAATACTGATAAATCACCATCTTCGATCTCCATAACCATATCTCTCTTGGCTAACCGGCCAAGCAATATACCATCTCGATCACCTCGTGACCAAAACCAAACTGTACCCATGATCCTTACGGCGATCACAACCACGACCAATACTTGGCCCGTGATCCTTACGAAGATCACAACCCGACCAATAAATGGCTCGTGATCCTTACGGCGATCACAACCCGACCAATAAATGGCACGTGATCCTTACGGCAATCACAACCACGACCAATACTTGGCTAATTTGTACTGCTCCAAATATCCACATATCCATCACCTATAAGTCATTTCGTCATGTGAGTGTTGATCGAATGGCGTACACTAGTACAAACCCATGCCCATGACCGAGGACGCGGCTATGGATAGATTAAACAAACACTCTGCAGAGGTAGCGCACTGTACCCACACAACGGAACCCATGGCCTCGCACTCCCATTCGGGTGGACCAACGGCGTTCCCACAAAACCGATCTACCGCCATGACACTCTCCCGGCCACTCCGACTCACTCCCCTCTGTGCTAAGTCATGGGTGGCCCTGTGTCTACCTCATGACACAACGACCACCATCGCGGCCCGATCCCACTCGGGGACCCACGTGCAAAATCAAAACCGGGCACACAAGGCTTACATCCGCCTACCTGATTAGGGTAGAGCGCGCCCATAACTTTCCCTAGTTGGAGGCACCGACCAGAGGCACGACAATAGTGACATGTATGAAAAATTATACATGGTGGCTTTGCCACAAATACGATGTCAACTACATGATCATGCAAGGCAATATGACAATAGTAATGTATGTCATGATGATAAACGGAACGGTGGAAAGTTGCATGGAAATATATCTCGGAATGGCTATGGAAATGCCATAATAGGTAGATATGGTGGCTGTTTTGAGGAAGATATAAGGAGGTTTATGTGTGATAGAGCGTATCATATCACGGGGTTTGGATGCACCGGCGAAGTTTGCACCAACTCTCAAGGTGAGAAAGGGAAATGCACGGTACCGAAGAGGCTAGCAATGATGGAAGGTAAAAGTGCGTAGAATCCATGGACTCAACATTAGTCAAAAAGAACTCATATACTTATTGCAAAAATCTACAAGTCATCAAAAACCAAGCACTACGCGCATGCTCCTAGGGGGGAGGTTGGTAGGAGTTAACCATCGCGCGCCCCCGACCTCCACACAAGGGAAGGCAATCAAAAGAGCACCTCATGCAATAAATTTGTTACACAACTTTTATTATACGTGCATGCTACGGGACTTGCTAACTTCAACACAAGCATTCTTTAAATTCACAATCACCCAACTAGCATGACTCTAATATCATTACCTCCATATCTCAAAACAATTATCAAGTATCAAATTGATCATAGCATCCAATTCACTTCTATGATAGTTTTCATTCAAATTACCATGCTGTTTAAGACTCTCAAAATAATATAAGTGAAGCATGAGAGTTCATTAATTTCTACAAAATAAAACCACCGCCGTGCTCTAAAAATATATAAGTGAAGCACTAGAGCAAATGACAAACTACTCCGAAAGATATAAGTGAAGATCAATAAGTAGTCAAATAATTATATAGCTATGTGAAGACTCTCTAACATTTAAGAATTTCAGATCTTGGTATTTTATTTAAAGAGCAAGCAAAACAAAACAAAATGGCATTGCAAGGATAGCACGGCTCATGTGAAGAAGCAAAAACTTAGGCTCAACCGATACTAACCGATAATTGTTGAAGAAGAAAGGTGGAATGCCTACCGGGGCATCCCCAAGCTTATATGCTTGAGACTTCTTGAAATATTTGTAGGGGAACGCAGAAGAAAACAAAATTTTTCCGACCTACGCACCAGCCCAGGACCACTATGGAGACTGCATACATGGTTTGATCTTTTCGTTACCGACTCGTAGCGCGGCGGGAAGTAGAGTCGATGACGATCGGCGATGCAGATCCCCACAGCTAGGATTTACAACCTCCCAACCGCGAGGATGTATACCCTCATCTGCTCCTCAGACAGCCCTCCGAGAGGCGGTCGAACAGCTCCCCCGGATGGTGTCGCGGACAGCCCTTCGGGAGGACCTTCGAAACTCGAACAGTCACTCGGACAGCCCTTCGGGAGGACCTTCAAAACTCGGACGGTCACACGGACAGCCCTTCGCGAGGCACTCACGAACTAAGACCGAAACTACGATCTCTCTACAGAGTTGCACACATACGGTGTCATCTATCCGGCAGGGCTTCGCCGTCAGAACTAGTTCCCGCCGAACCCGGACAGCCCTTACGGCTCTACGAAACTATTTCGATGGGAGGGAGAGAGAAGCCAGATCATGCATGGCACTTGTATGTGAGAAGGGATGAGGTTTGGGCAGCCCCCTCACCTCCTATTTATACGGAAACCAAGGGGTAGGATGGGTATTCTGAAATACCAAAAGTGCCCCCACTTTATGTCACACACAAAGGGTATAAAAGGCATAAAGGGATGACAAGTGGAGCCCCATGGAGGAGCTGCAGCCTCCAACGTCCCACCTTCATGGGGGCCCCCAAAGGGGGTTCCTTGATCCCCAAGTCCTTCTAGAAGCCTTTTGGGAAAAGCCCCAAAAGGTGGCTTTCCATAAATATCCCAAAAAGCACTTTCACTATTCACGACGACATTTTTCAGCGTCCGTTCGAACTGAAAATATTTATGTGGGCTTAGAACATTTCCAGTACCCACCAAAATGATTTTCAACGCGTTCCGAAACAATTCCGGTTTAGTGATTTTCATCTGCGAAAAGCATCTGAAGTGGTTCCGGCAGCTCTGGAGCATATCCGGTTATTATCCCAGAAAATTCCAGAAAGCTTCCAGAATGATTCTGGCACCCTCCAAGAATTATCAGGCATGTGCCAAAACCAATTTGACTTAATGGTATCCCCTGAAACAACTTTTCAGTTTCACCGAAACTCATCCGATGACCTCTCTCTGCGGAACCTTTTCCGCTGTCCGAAACTTTTCGGGTGTCCGAAACTTTTTCGGTGACTTTCTCTCAGACTCCCTGTCTAGTATTCAGCAGATAAATGACCCTTAAGCGTGTGACCCTATAGGTTCGGTGAAGTATAGACATGACCGGAACCCTTTCCGATCAATGATCAACATCGGAGCCGTGGACACCCATATTGACCCCTATACCCACACGAATGTATATTCGAGTGAACCTCCAGTTGTCGTGTGCTATTCCTGTTGCTTCACGATATGTTACAAAGACCCGAGGTGAGATTTACTTGCATCCCCGTGGATCAACAACTTGTCCACTATGCTAGTTACCTCGTTACTGGTTTTGTTCTCTTTTCTCGTTTCCATGTTCCGTCATCCCTGTGATCAAATCACACTGTGTCTAGCCAGACGATGATGGATACCATAACACCGAGAGGGCCCAAGAATATCTCTCCATCGTCGGAGGAGCAAATCCCAATCTTGAGCTCTCAAGTTACTTGACACACTTTTCCATGAACCCGTAAGCCGCCTTAATAGCCACCCATTTACGGATGACGTTTAACAAACCCCAAAGTTCATGAAGCAAGCATGAAGAAACTTGATACTCTCATGGTCTAAGGAATCATGCAAATGTTAACCATCTCTGTGTTATTTACCATTAACTTGTGATGAATGAATCTCATAGCATAACATCAAACCGGGTCGATTCAACACAAATGTTCTCTTAACATTGTGCCCACAAAGTTGCTGGCATAGACATGCCCATGATCAGGAAAACGGAACCATCATGCAACACTTGAGCTAGTCTTAGAGGCCAAACTAGGAATACTTCTTACCGTTTATTATTCCACACGTGCATATGAGTCTTCCTCCGAGCCTCGTGGATATTGCGTAACTCGAGAATCATTGCAGTTATAGCATGGAACATAAACATAATTATGAACTTGGAGATAAATAATATCATTTATTATTGCCTCTAGGGTATATCTCCTACAGACTTCCACTTGCACTAGAGTCAATAATCTAGTTTAATGCTAATGCACTTCACACCTGTGGCATACTGGTGTAGAAAATGCTTCGCTTGTGGTATAGCCTGATGTCCATCGAATCTGACGACTTCAGATCCTTGTGTATCTTTGCATATCCTCACATTTTCACACTTTCACAAAATTCATAGTTTGTGTGGACTTGGCTTTTATGTATGTGAATCACAGGTCGAACCTGGATTCCTCTGACTGAGTTATGGAGAAACTACCTGCAGTAGTGTCCCATTGACAAAAGCCATCTTGGAACCATACTAAGTTCATGAATGAACTATATGATTCGACATCCTGTTTGTCGCTTCTAAAGCGTCAACATACTTAGTCATTTGTTATAGAATTCGCCACAGTATCCTGTTGGGAAAAATTTCCAACTACGTGCCACCATATTGTGTATTACACAAAACCCTTAACTTAAATCGAAAATCACGTGGAGAAAAGATGAAGACTGTATGGATGTAACATTTTATAATGAACTCTTCATGATGTCCGCTTGAGAGAAAACATATCATCAGTACTTACTCTAGTACTCAATGACATCTTTCACTGTTGTCCCATGATCAGTACTTTGATCACTTTAGTATCCATACTCGCAACATCTTGGGAGTATTGGACATATCTGGTTGTTTTACATACCATGGGATACATGATTAATCCAAACACATGAGTGTCTGGAATCTCCATCATGTATTTTGCTCATCAGTGTTTTGGGACACTGATTCTTGCAAAAACTCTTTCCATGTGACTTCGGAAAGAATCACTCCTTGTCGTTCTTAGTGCTAAATGGTTTTAGCATCTTGTCAATATGTATTTATTTCTTAGCCCTATTAGGTAAATCTATCTCCATAGATCATTATGACTAATAATGAGGCTATTTAGCCTAAGCACTTCATCAAAAAACTATTTTCAAATGAAGTCCTAATTCGTGTCAAGAAATTTATTTCCAATTAACAATGAGTCAAGCACACAAGGTTTTTATAAATATTATTATGCTCCCACTTACTTTCTTGAATTACAAGCATCTTCGTTTCCCACTGATGAAGCCAAACCCCTTTGACCATTTCATTAAAGCACGAAGATTCCAACTCCATTTTGCTCTCTTCTGTCCATCGCTAGAACTCTGAAGTTTGCACCCTTACTAGCATCCTCTGGATAGACAAAATGCCTTGGACTGTAACACATGCAAGTCCTTGGTTTCATTTCCATCAGATGGAAATCCTATTGTCATCCATGTTTCATATCTCATGATTGGAATATGTATTAATTGCTAGTTCAACCCAAACCGACTTTAAGCATCGCTGCGATGAAAACAACCTCATCGTAGTCAACTCTTGAACTTGTTATTTCAACAAGTCGAGCTTTATGGATAAAACATTTTTACCCGTATCATTTTTAAGTTCCATAATTATTCGTTAGACTCTAAGTCTACCAAAAGGTGTATCAAGGTTTTAATCTTGAATCACTTATATGAAAACTAACTCAGGTTGTATTGGCATTTAGCCAATTCTGGAGTCAGGGCCCATCAACGCTTCCTTGTGTATCGTAGGTATAATGTTGTCTAACAACAATATCTCGTTTGCGCACCTGAGAGGTTTGCATGAGCCTTGCCTACGTGGTTCAGCTGCAAGTTCGACCGAAGTTCATACATTTTATTGTAGAGACTTCCGTATCAGTCGCAGTAGGAAACTCTGGAATTACTTCCAAGGTCTCTTTCCTTTGATCTGATGACGAAGATACTGTTTATCTCGTCGAGTTGCACTATTCTCCCACTCACCTTTTTGAAAGAACCATTCTCTTTAAAAGCATATCGTTTCGCGGCAAAACTATTTGCCTCGGTATAGTGAGGAAGGAATACCCAACATTTTGGTATAACCTATAAAGTAGCACTTGTCTGATTTGGAATAGGTTTGTAACCTTTTACGCAAGCCCCATATTCCAAATGTTAAGAAAAGATATAACATGGTTGGGAGTACCATACCATGGCTTCATTTCAACAGACCCGATGTAGCTCTTTTCAGTGTAAAAGTCGCAGTCTCTAAAGCATCACTTTAAAAGGGATAATGGCAAATTTATTTATGTCTTCTTTGACCTTACCACATCATAAATGGTTAGATTACATCTCCATGGACTTTCCACTTGCAGTGGTGTTCCGGGAGGTGAAAGTTATGAAACCCCTTTCACAACTCATCAGACATTCGCTAAACATGTAACTCAAATATTCCTTTGTGCAATCAAATTGCAGAAACATAATTTTCTTGTTACAATAACTTCTACTTCATTTTTGAAAATCTTTTGAATGATTTCAAAAGATCCAGACTTACGTCTCATCAAGTAAATATCCATATATCTACTTGAGTCATTTCTGAAGATAAATAAAACCACCACTTGCAACAATATTTATTGAACTACACACATCAAAATGTATGATCACCAATAAGTTTGTTGCTCGTGCCTTATGGCCTGTGAACGGTATTTCAGTCACTTCATTTTTTGGAGGAAAGTTGCAAGTGTCAGATGATTCAAAATCAAATGACTTCAAAATCCATCATAATGGAAATTTTCCATGCGGTTTTCTCCAATATGACCAAATGCAGTGCCACACATGTGTGGTATTCTCAAAGTCTTGCGACATTTAGCGTCAGTGTTATGGATGTATCATATTACCATCAATATTCATAACATACATCCCATCTTAGATGGAAGCATGGCCCTTCATGTTATTCATAATACTTAACAACAATTGTTGGTTTTATGAACAACTCTTTTGCAACAAACGCAATGGGCTAGAGTGTATGAAACTCTAAAATGAATTATGAAAGTAAACCCACAGGTATTGTATTATTATCAATATTCATAACATACATCTCATTCATAATGAAAGTATGGCCCTTGTGTTATTCATAACATCGAACATAAAAAGTTCTCTTATGAACAACCTTCTTGCAAGATACCTTATGCAATGGGATAGAGTTTGTAAAACTCTAAATGAATTATGAACATAGATACAGACGTCAATACACCGATGGAAGGTATAGTAATATTTACTATGTTCCCTATGTATACCTTAACCTCATTTCTGGCTAGTCTTTTTAGGCCATAGTAGCTCTTACATTGATTCGCAACGGAATGCAATCGAGCGGGTATCTTTGTGATTAACTCACAATACCCAAGAATTAGTGATTAACATGTTTAACCATAATTCCCAAAACTATATCTTTGACCAGCCTTCTATACATCAAAAACTTTTATGACATTCATACATGAGCTGGATATTCCAGTCATCTTTCTTTCTGCCTTTATACTTCTAGTAGTTTAACTTTTAGTATTTCTCCTACTCGCAAAAGAAGCACCCAACTTAAGAGTGGCGTTAGCCCTGGACTTCCTAGGCGTGTAAGTCACAATAACACCCTTTGGACACTTCCTTTCTCTTTAAGTTGTTGTTTTATTCACCTTTCATCATATGACAGGTGTTCTTCTAGATCCCTCTCTTATCAATCTAATGCATAGTAAACACTCTACTAATAATTTGCAAACAAACCTTGCTTTGTTTGTATCCGAAAACGATTTCCAGCTCCATGAATATCACATAACTATCCCAAACTTACGAAGTTCGGGTCTCATGGAAGCAAACATATTGCACTTGACCGCAACGGAATTCTAGCTTTTGGATCGAAGGACGAGAGTCTCATCATCCATAGCTTTTAGCGGGAGTATACGGAAAGCATGCGATAGGACAAAATCCTTCTCGACACCTTTGAGGACAATCCTCACATTACGTTACCAATCGTAAAGTTTTAACCAGATGTTTAACAACTATTCAATTTTAACAGGGAAGGTGGAAATGCGAGCCATTATTCTACAACTATTTTGCAAGAAACAATTAGACCGTGTTCATAATTAATTGTACTGAGAATTAAACATGTTAATTCAACAGTGCGGTCCCATTCAAATCAATATCTCTCATAATTAATTTTGAGTGATACAAGATCCAGACTTCAATTCATCGCCATAGAATCATCATCTCATAGCGGGAATTTTAATCGGTAGGCCAACTTGCCGATCACATCTCTATGTGACTCTTGCTCATCTTTCTATGCGTGTGTTCCGAGCTCAGGACGATCCTGCCATGAACGTCAAGACAACCAAGTGATCTTGCTGCGAGGTCTGACCTCACCCGCCTCACACGTCTCCAATCGGTCGTACCCATGCATCCATGGCGCACCCGGAAAGATAGGTGCCGTGGCGGTGCTACACTTGGGAGAACACTAACTACTTGATATTTTAGTGAGAGATCACCCTAATAAAAGCGACTACCACGCAATCAAGAAGGGTGCATCATAAGGGATAAACATCTCAGGCAATTCATAATAGCATGATATGGTATAGCCCTTTCTGACAGAGAAGTCTTTCATTTCTTCGTCTGCGGCATTCGCGTCGGTGTTCACCTTCGTGAAGATATCCACCACCTTGTCGGTGCACCAGATAATATCGCTATCTCCATAGAGGATAAAATAAATGCATTACTTAAGGTTGACACGCAGGTCATTAAAGTGCAATCATATGGCTCCAGCCATCATGCCGAATCATGACACACAGGTCATGTTTAATCAATTTACATCATATAGTCACCTCATACATAATCAAATTATTATGAGCACTGCTATACTACATCATATGCACATGCAAACCCTCCTGCAAAACCAAGTTAGACGTCTCTAATCGGTTCATGCAAAGAACTTGTTTTTCGTGGCTTCTAAGGTTTCGAAACAAACCGAAGCTACCAACGTCCATCATCAAGTATGATAATTCAGGTCGCTAGATTAACTTTGCGGGGTGTATGAAACACGAGATAATAAAATATCGAGCCCCATACTGAACTTCATCATACGCATGACCCCCATGCAGATAATATCTGCATTGCCCTTTTGTCTGCTAAATTTCATCTTTCTTTTTAACTACGGTGGAATTCAATGAACTGTTAGCACTTCGTCGATCAATCAGGATCGCGGATTGCCAGAACATTGAAACTCCACCATACTGTTATCAAGATCAGAAATATGCAATTTCCAGGGAAGCAACAAGAACATCGGGTAACAGATTTCATCTGCTACCCGCACAAATAATTTTCAGTAATAGATCTCATCTACTACCTAATTATGTTGTGCAACACCCATACATCTCTATGTATTCTAGATCGCAACCTGCATCTACGCATAGCACGGCTCATGATGCCATTGTAGGGGAACGCAGCAGAAAACAAAAAATTTCTGACCTACGCACCAGCCCAGGACCACTATGGAGACTGCATACATGGTTTGATCTTTTCGTTACCGACTCGAAGCGCAGCGGGAAGTAGAGTCGATGACGATCGGCGATGCAGATCCCCGCAGCTAGGATTTACAACCTCCCAACCGCGACGATGTATAACCTCATCTGCTCCTCAGACAGCCCTCCGAGAGGCGGTCGAACAGCCCCCCCGGATGGTGTCGCAGACAGCCCTTCGGGAGGACCTTCGAAACTCGAAGTCACTCGGACAGCCCTTCGGGAGGACCTTCAAAACTCGGACGATCACACGGACAGCCCTTCGGGAGGCACTCACGAACTAAGACCGAAACTACGATCTCTCTACAGAGTTGAACACATACGGTGTCATCTATCCGGCAGGGCTTCTCAGCCCGTAACTAGTTCTGCCGAACCCAGACAGCCATACGGCTCTACGAAACTATTTCGCTGGGAGGGAAAGAGAAGCCAGATCATGCATGGCACTTGTATGTGATAAGGGATGAGGTTTGGGCAGCCCCCTCACCTCCTATTTATAGGGAAACCAAGGGGTAGGATGGGTATTCTGAAATACCAAAAGTGCCCCCACTTTATGTCACACACAAAGGGTATAAAAGGCATAAAGGGATGACAAGTGGAGCCCCATGAAGGAGCTGCACCCTCCAACGTCCCACCTTCATGGGGGCCCGCCAAAGGGGGTTCCTTGATTCCCAAGTTCTTCTAGAAGCCTTTTGGGAAAAGCCCCAAAAGGTGGCTTTCCATAAATATCCCAAAAAGCACTTTCACTATTCACGACGACATTTTCAGCGTCCGTTCGAACTGAAAATATTTATGTGGGCTTAGAACATTTCCAGTACCCACCAAAATGATTTTCAAAGCGTTCCGAAACAATTCCGGTTTAGTGATTTTCATCTGCGAAAAGCATCTGAAGTGGTTCCGGCAGCTCCGGAGCATATCCGGTTATTATCTCGGAAAATTCCAGAAAGCTTCCAGAATGATTCTGGCACCCTCCAAGTGAAGGAAATATGCCCTAGAGGCAATAATAAAGTTATTATTTATTTCCTTATTTCATGATAAATGTTTATTATTCATGCTAGAATTGTATTAACCGGAAACATAATACATGTGTGAATACATAGACAAACAGTGTCACTAGTATGCCTCTACTAGACTAGCTTGTTAATCAAAGATGGTTAAGTTTCCTAACCATAGACAAAGGAGTTGTCATTTGATTAACAAGGTCACATCATTAGTTGAATGATCTGATTGACATGACCCATTCCATTAGCTTAGCACCCGATCGTTTAGTATGTTGCTATTGCTTTTATCCATGACTTATACATGTTCCTATAACTATGAGATTATGCAACTCCCGTTTACCGGAGGAACACTTTGGGTACTACCAAACGTCACAACGTAACTGGGTGATTATAAAGGAGTACTACAGGTGTCTCCAAAGGCAGATGTTGGGTTGGTGTATTTCGAGATTAGGATTTGTCACTCCGATTGTCGGAGAGGTATCTCTGGGCCCTCTCGATAATGCACATCACTAAGCCTTGCAAGCATTACAACTAATGAGTTAGCTGTGAGATGATGTATTACGGAACGAGTAAAGAGACTTGCCAAGAATTGAGATTGAACTAGGTATTGGATACCGACGATCGAATCTCGGGCAAGTAACATACCGATGACAAAGGGAACAACGTATGTTGTTATGCGGTCTGACCGATAAAGATCTTCGTAGAATATGTAGGAGCCAATATGGGCATCCAGGTCCCGCTATTGGTTATTGACCGGAGACGTGTCTCGGTCATGTCTACATTGTTCTCGAACCGTAGGGTCCGCACACTTCAGGTTTCGATGACGGTTATATTATGAGTTTGTGTATTTTGATGTACCGAAGAGGTTCGGAGTCCCGGATATGATCACGGACATGACGAGGAGTCTCGAAATGGTCGAGACATAAAGATTGATATATTGGACGGCTATATTCGGACACCGGAAAGGTTCCGGAAGTTTCCGGAGAAAACCGGAGTGCCGGAGGGGTTACCGGAACCCCCCCGGGGAAGTAATGGGCCTTATTGGGCCAAGAGGGGAGAGAGAGGGCCGCACCATGAGGTGGCGCCCCCCCCCCCATGGGGAGTCCGAATAGGACAAGGAGGGGGGACGCGGCCCCCCTTTTCCCTCTCCCTCTCCCTCTTTCCTTCCCCTTCCTCCTTCCTAGTTGGACTAGGAAAGGGAGTCCTACTCCCACTAGGAGGAGGACTCCCCCTCCTTGGCGCCTCCTAGGGCCGGCCGGCCCTCCCCTTGCTCCTTTATATACGGGGCAGTGGGGCACCCTAGAACACACAAGTTGATCCTTGAGATCGTTCCTTAGCCGTGTGCGGTGCCCCTCCACCATATTCCACCTCGGTCATATCGTGGCGGTGCTTAGGCGAAGCCCTGCGTCGGTAGAACATCAAGATCGTCCTGCCACGCCGTCGTCTTGTGGAACTCTCTCTCCCGGAGCTTTGCTGGATCGGAGCCTGAGGAGCGTCACCGAGCTGTACGTGTGTCAAGAACTCAGAGGCGCCGGAGTAACGGCGCTGGGATCGGTTGGATCGCGAGGAGAATGTACGACTACTTCCTCTACGTTGTGATCTCTTCCACTTCGGTCTACGAGGGTACGTAGACAACACCCTCCCCTCTCGTTGCTATGCATCACCATGATCTTGCGTGTGCGTAGGAATATTTTTGAAATTACTACGTTCCCCAACAGTGGCATCTGAGCCTAGGTTTTTATGGTTTGATGTTTTGCACGAGTAGAAAACAAGTGAGTTGTGGGCGATACAAGTCATACTGCCTACCAGCATGTCATACTTTGGTTCAGCGGTATTGTGAGATGAAGCGGCCCGGACCGACATTACGCGTACGCTTACGCGAGACTGGTTTCACCGTTCTGAGCACTCGTGCTTAAAGGTGGCTGGCGGGTGTCTCTCTCTCACTTTAGTTGAACTGAGTGTGGCTACGCCGGTCCTTGAGAAGGTTAAAACGGAGTCTATTTGACGAAGTATCGTTGTGGTCTTGACGCGTAGGTGAGATTGGTTCTTGCTTAAGCCCGTAGCAGCCACGTAAAATTTGCAACAACAAAGTAGAGGACGTCTAACTTGTTTTTGCAGGGCATGTTGTGATGTGATATGGTCAAGACGTGATGCTATATTTTATTGTATGAGATGATCATGTTTTGTAACCGAAGTTATCGGCAACTGGCTGGAGCCATATGGTTGTCGCTTTATTGTATGAAATGCAACGCCTGTAATTGCTTTACTTTATCACTAAGCGGTAGCGATAGTCGTGAGAAGCAATAGATGGCGTAACGACAACGATGCTACGATGGAGATCAAGGTGTCGGCGGTGACGATGGTGATCACGACGGTGCTTGAGATGGAGATCACAAGCACAAGATGATAATGGCCATATCATATCACTTATATTGATTGCATGTGATGTTTATCCTTTATGCATCTTATTTTGCTTTGATTGACGGTAGCATTTTAAGATGATCTCTCACTAAAATTATCAACTAGTGTTCTCCCTGAGTATGCGCCGTTGCCAAAGTTCGTCGTGCGAGACACCACGTGATGATCGGGTGTGATAAGCTCTACGTCCATCTACAACGGGTGCAAGCCAGTTTTGCACACGCAGAATACTCAGGTTATACTTGACGAGCCTAGCATATGCAGATATGGCCTCGGAACACGGAGACCGAAAGATCGAGCGTGAATCATATAGTAGATATGATCAACATAAGATGTTCACCATTGAAAACTACTCCATCTCACGTGATGATCGGTTATGGTTTAGTTGATTTGGATCACGTGATCACTTAGATGACTAGAGAGATGTTTGTCTAAGTGGGAGTTCTTAAGTAATATGATTAATTGAACTTAAATTTATCATGAACTTAGTACCTGATAGTATCTTTCTTGTCTATGTTTGTTTATAGATAGATGGCTCGTGCTGTTGTTCCGTTGAATTTTAATGCGTTCCTTGAGAAAGCAAAGTTGAAAGATGATGGTAGCAATTACACGGACTGGGTCCGTAATCTGAGGATTATCCTCATTGCTGCAGAAGAGTTACGTCTGGATGCACCGCTGGGTGCGAACTGCTTCTTGATGCAACCGGCGGCGTTAGAACGTCTGGCGAGCAAAGCTGATGACTACTCTATAGTTCAGTGTGCCATGCTTTACGGCTTAGAACCGGGTCTTCAACGACATTTTGAACGTCATGGAGCATATGAGATGTTCCAGGAGTTGAAGTTGATATTTCAACAGAATGCCCGGATTGAGAGATATGAAGTCTCCAATAAGTTCTATAGCTGCAAGATGGAAGAGAATGGGTGCATCGGTGAGCACATACTCAAAATGTCTGGGTATTATAATCACTTAAGTCAGCTGGGGGTTAATCTTCCAGATGATTGTGTCATTGACAGAATTCTTCAATCACTGCCACCAAGCTACAAAGGCTTCGTGATGAACTATAATATGCAAGGGTTAGTTAAGACTATGCTCGAAGCTCTTCGCAATGCTAAAGGCTGCGGAGGTAGAAATCAAGAAGGAGCATCAAGTGTTGATGGTCAATAAGACCACTAGTTTCAAGAAGAAAGGCAAAGGGAAGAAGAAGGGGAACTTCAAGAAGAACAGCAAACAAGTTGCTGCTCAGAGAAGAAACCCAAGTCTAGACCTAAACCTGAAACTGAAAGTGCTTCTACCGCCAAGCCGTGGTCACTTTGAAGCGGAACTGCCCCAAGTATTTGGCGGATAAGAAGGATGGCAAGGTGAACAAAGGTATATGTGATATACATGTTATTGATGTGTACCTTACTAGAGCTCGCGATAGCACTGGTATTTGATACTGGTTCTGTTGCTAATATTTGCAACTCGAAACAGGGACTACGGATTGCGAACACCGCAAAGGGCGAGGTGGACGATGCGGCGTGGGAAATGGTTCCAAAGTCGATGTAATCGCGGTCGGCACGCTACCTCTACATCTACCTTCGGGATTAGTTTTAGACCTAAATAATTGTTATTTGGTGCCAGCCGTTGAGCATGAACATTATATCTGGATCTTGTTTGATGCGAGACGGTTATTCATTTAAATCAGAGAATAATGGTTGTTCTATTTATATGAGTAATATCTTTTATGGTCATGCACCCTTGAAGAGTGGTCTATTTTTAATGAATCTCGATAGTAGTGATACACATATTCATAATGTTGAAACCAAAAAATGCAGAGTTGATAACGGTAGTGCAACTTATTTGTGGCACTGCCGTTTAGGTCATATCGGTATAAAGCGCATGAAGAAACTCCATACTGATGGACTTTTGGAGTCACTTGATTATGAATCACTTGGCACTTGCGAACCGTGCCTCATGGGCAAGATGACTAAAACCCAGTTCTCCGGTAGTATGGTGAGAGCAACAGATTTGTTGGAAATCATACATACAGATGTATGTGGTCCGATGAATGTTGAAGCTCGTGGCGGATATCGTTTTTTTCTCACCTTCACAGATGATTTAAGCAGATATGGGTATATCTACTTAATGAAACATAAGTCTGAAACATTTGAAAAGTTCAAAGAATTTCAGAGTGAAGTTGAAAATCATCGTAATAAGAAAATAAAGTTTCTACGATCTGATCGTGGAGGCGAATATTTGAGTTACGAGTTTGGTCTACATTTGAAACAATGCGGAATAGTTTCGCAACTCACGCCACCGGAACACCACAGCGCAATGGTGTGTCCGAACGTCGTAATCGCACTTTACTAGATATGGTGCGATCTATGATGTCTCTTACAGATTTACCGCTATCGTTTTGGGGTTATGCTCTTGAGACGGCCGCATTCACGCTGAATAGAACACCGTCAAAATCCATTGAGACGACACCTTATGAACTATGGTTTAGCAAGAAACCAAAGTTGTCGTTTCTTAAAATTTGGGGATGCGATGCTTATGTGAAAAAGCTTCAACCTGATAAGCTCGAACCTAAATCGGAGAAATGTGTCTTCATAGGATACCCAAAGGAGACAGTTGGGTACACCTTCTATCACAGATCCGAAGGCAAGACATTTGTTGCTAAGAATGGATCCTTTCTAGAGAAGGAGTTTCTCTCGAAAGAAGTGAGTGGGAAGAAAGTAGAACTTGATGAGGTAACTGTACCTTCTCCCTTATTTGAAAGTAGTTTATCACGTAAACCGGTTTCTGCGACATCTACACCAAATAGTGAGGAAGTTGATGATGTTGATCATGAAACTTCAGATCAAGTTACTACTGAACCTCGTAGATCAACCAGAGTAAGATCCGCACTAGAGTGGTACGGTAATCTTGTTCTGGAAGTCATGCTACTAGATCATGATGAACCTACGAACTATGAAGAAGCGATGGTGAGCCCAGATTCCATAAAATGGCTTGAGGCTATGAAATCTGAGATGGGATCCATGTATGAAAACAAAGTGTGGACTTTGGTTGACTTGCCGAGGGTCGGCAAGCAATAGAAAACAAGTGGATCTTCAAGAAGAAGACCGACGCCGACGGTAATATTATCGTCTACAAAGCTCGACTTGTCGCAAAGGGTTTTCGACAAGTTCAAGGGATTGACTACGATGAGACCTTCTCACCCGTGGCGATGCTTAAGTCTGTCCGAATCATGTTAGAAATTGCCGCAGTTTATGATTATGAAATTTGGCAAATGGATGTAAAGACTGCATTCCTGAATGGATTTACGGAAGAAGAGTTGTATATGATGCAACCAGAAGGTTTTATCGATCCAAAGGAAGCTAACAAAGTGTGCAAGCTCCAGCGATCCATTTATGGACTGGTGCAAGCATCTCGGAGTTGGAATAAACGCTTTGATAGTGTGATCAAAGCATTTGGGTTTATACAGACTTTTGGAGAAGCCTGTATTTACAAGAAAGTGAGTGGGAGCTCAGCAGCATTTCTGATATTATATGTAGATGACATATTACTAATCAGAAATGATATAGAATTTCTGGATAGCATAAAGGGATACTTGAATAAGAGTTTTTCGATGAAGGACCTCGGTGAAGCTGCTTACATATTGGGCATCAAAATTTATAGAGATAGATCAAGACGCTTAATTGGACTTTCACAAAGCACGTACCTTGACAAAATTTTGAAGAAGTTCAAAATGGATCAAGCAAAGAAAGGGTTCTTGCCTGTGTTACAAGGTGTGAAGTTGAGTAAGACTCAATGCCCGACCACCGCAGAAGATAGAGAGAAAATGAAAGATGTTCCCTATGCCTCAGCCATAGGCTCTATCATGTATGCAATGCTGTGTACCAGACCTGATTTGTGCCTTGTTATAAGCTTAGCAGGGAGGTACCAAAGTAATCCAGGAGTGGATCACTGGACAGCGGTCAAGAACATCCTGAAATACCTGAAAAGGACTAAGGATATGTTTCTCGTATATGGAGGTGACAAAGAGCTCATCGTAAACGTTTACATTGATGCAAGCTTTGACACTGATCCGGACGATTCTAAATCGCAAACCGGATACGTGATTTACACTAAACGGAGGAGCTGTCGGTTGGTGCAGTTCTAAGCAAAGCGTCGTAGCGGGATCTACATGTGAAGCGGAATACATAGCAGCTTCGGAAGCAGCTAATGAAGGAGTCTGGATGAAGGAGTTCATATCCGATCTAGGTGTCATACCTAGTGCATCGGGTCCAATGAAAATCTTTTGTGACAATACTGGAGCAATTGCTTTAGCAAAGGAATCCAGATTTCACAAGAGAACCAAACACATCAAGAGACGCTTCAATTCCATCTGGGACTTAGTCTAGGTGGGAGACATAGAGATTTGCAAGATACATACGGATCTGAATGTAGCAGACCCGTTGACTAAGCCTTTTCCACGAGCAAAACATGATCAGCACCAAGAATCCATGGGTGTTAGAATCATTACTATGTAATCTAGATTATTGACTCTAGTGCAAGTGGGAGACTGAAGGAAATATGCCCTAGAGGCAATAATAAAGTTATTATTTATTTCCTTATTTCATGATAAATGTTTATTATTCATGCTAGAATTGTATTAACCGGAAACATAATACATGTGTGAATACATAGACAAACAGAGTGTCACTAGTATGCCTCTACTAGACTAGCTTCTTAATCAAAGATGGTTAAGTTTCCTAACCATAGACAAAGGAGTTGTCATTTGATTAACAAGGTCACATCATTAGTTGAATGATCTGATTGACATGACCCATTCCATTAGCTTAGCACCCGATCGTTTAGTATGTTGCTATTGCTTTTATCCATGACTTATACATGTTCCTATAACTATGAGATTATGCAACTCCCGTTTACCGGAGGAACACTTTGGGTACTACCAAGCGTCCACAACGTAACTGGGTGATTATAAAGGAGTACTACAGGTGTCTCCAAAGGCAGATGTTGGGTTGGCGTATTTCGAGATTAGGATTTGTCACTCCGATTGTCGGAGAGGTATCTCTGGGCCCTCTCGGTAATGCACATCACTAAGCCTTGCAAACATTACAACTAATGAGTTAGCTGTGAGATGATGTATTACGGAACGAGTAAAGAGACTTGCCAAGATGCAGATTGAACTAGGTATTGGATACCGACGATCGAATCTCGGGCAAGTAACATACCGATGACAAAGGGAACAACGTATGTTGTTATGCGGTCTGACCGATAAAGATCTTCGTAGAATATGTAGGAGCCAATATGGGCATCCAGGTCCCGCTATTGGTTATTGACCGGAGACGTGTCTCGGTCATGTCTACATTGTTCTCGAACCGTAGGGTCCGCACGCTTAAGGTTTCGATGGCGGTTATATTATGAGTTTGTGTATTTTGATGTACCGAAGGAGTTGAGTCCCGGATATGATCACGGACATGACGAGGAGTCTCGAAATGGTCGAGACATAAAGATTGATATCTTGGACGGCTATATTCGGACACCGGAAAGGTTCCGGAAGTTTCGGATAAAACCGGAGTGCCGGAGGGTTACGGAACCCCGGGAAGTAATGGGCCTTATTGGGCCAAGAGGGAGAGAGAGGCCGCACCATGAGGTGGCGCCCCCATGGGGAGTCCGAATAGGACAAGGAGGCGCGCCCCCTTTTCCCTCTCCCTCTCCCTCTCTTTCCTTCCCCTTCCTCCTTCCTAGTTGGACTAGGAAAGGGAGTCCTACTCCCACTAGGAGGAGGACTCCCCCTCCTTGGCGCGCCTCCTAGGGCCGGCCGGCCCTCCCCTTGCTCCTTTATATACGGGGCAGGGGGCACCCTAGAACACACAAGTTGATCCTTGAGATCGTTCCTTCGCCGTGTCTGGTGCCCCCTCCACCATATTCCACCTCGGTCATATCGTAGCGGTGCTTAGGCGAAGCCCTGCGTCGGTAGAACATCAAGATCGTCACCACGCCGTCGTGCTGACGGAACTCTCTCTCCCCGGAGCTTTGCTGGATCGGAGCCTGAGGAGCGTCACCGAGCTGTACGTGTGTCAAGAACTCCTAGGCGCCGGAGTAACGGCGCTGGGATCGGTTGGATCGCGAGGAGAACGTACGACTACTTCCTCTACGTTGTGATCGCTTCCGCTTCGGTCTACGAGGGTACGTAGACAACACTCTCCCCTCTCGTTGCTATGCATCACCATGATCTTGCGTGTGCGTAGGAATTTTTTTGAAATTACTACGTTCCCCAACACCAAGAATTATCAGGCATGTGCCGAAACCAATTTGACTTAATGGTATCCCCTGAAACAAATTTTCAGTTTCATCGAAACTCATCCGATGACCTCTCTCTGCGGAACCTTTTCCGCTGTCCGAAACTTTTCCGGTGTCCGAAATTCTTTCGGTGATTTTCTCTCAGACTCCTTGTCTAGTGTTCAGCAGATAGATGACCCTTAAGCGTGTGACCCTACAGGTTCGGTGAAGTATAGACATGACCGGACCCTTTTCGATCAATGATCAACATCGGAGCCGTGGACACCTATATTGACCCCTATACCCACACGAATGAATATTCGAGTGAACCTCCAGTTGTCGTGTGCTATTCCTGTTGCTTCGCGATATGTTACAATGACCCGAGGTGAGATTTACTTGCATCCCCGTGGATCAACAACTTGTCCACTATGCTAGTTACCTCGTTACTGGTTTTGTTCTCTTTCTCGCTTCCGTGTTCCGCATCCCTGTCATCAAATCACACCGTGTCCGCCAGACGATGATGGATACAGTAACACCGAGAGGGCCCGAGAATATATCTCCATCGTCGGAGGAGCAAATCCCAGTCTTTAGCTATCATGTTAATTGACATACTTTCCCATTAACCCGTAAGTCACCGTAATAGCCACCCATTTACGGATGACGTTTAACAAACCCCAAAGTTCATGAAGCAAGCATGAAGAAACTCGATACTCTCATGGTCTAAGGAATCATGCAAACGTTAACCATCTCTGTGTTATTTACCATTAACTTGTGACGAATGAATCTCATAGCATAACATCAAACCAGGTCGATTCAACACAAATGTTCTCTTAACATTGTGCCCTCAAAGTTGCTGGCATAGACATGCCCATGATCAGGAAAACGGAACCATCATGCAACACTTGAGCTAGTCTTAGAGGCCAAACTAGGAATACTTCTTACCGTTTATTATTCCACACGTGCATGAGTCTTCCTCCGAGCCTCGTGGATATTGCAGACTCGAGAATCATTGCAGTTATAGCATGGAACATAAACATAATTATGAAATTAGAGATAAATAATATCATTTATTATTGCCTCTAGGGTATATCTCCTATAATATTATCTTGGGGTGCCTTGGGCATCCCCAGGCTTGAGATTTTGTTTCTCCTTAATTCCTTTTATATCACGGTTTACCTAAATCTCAAAAACTTCATCCACACAAAACTCAACAAGAACTCGTGAGATAAGTTAGTATAAAACAATGCAAAAACGTTATCATTTTATAGTGTAACAAATTACTAACATTATTATTCAATATTGCATACTAAATGTCTCTGCATATTTAATACTCCTATCCTCAAATGGAATCATTAAACAAGCAAGCATATGCAAACAATGCAAACATAACAGCAATCTGCCAAAACAGTATAGTCTGTAAAGAATGCAAGATTCATCATACCTCCCTAACTCCAAAAATTATAAGAAAAATACTACACTGTAGAAGATTTATCAGAGCTCATTATGCAAAAAGATTCAACATTATATCACTCTCTGAATTTTCTAGGGAATTTTTTAAACAGCGGTAAACTTTCTGTTTTGAAACAGCAACATGTATACATGCAAAATAAGCATGGTAGAGGCTATCCTTGACATTTTTATTGAAAATATAGATACCTAACATTATTATAAATAACATCAAGAAAATAATAACAAAATAAATTGACGCTCCAAGCAAAACACATATCATATGCTAAATAAAAATATAGCTCCAAGTAAAGTTACCGATGAACAAAGACGAAACAGGGGATGCCTTCCGGGGCATCCCCAAGCTTAGGCTCTTGGTTGTCCTTGAATATTACCTAGTGGTGCCTTGGGAATCCCCAATATTAGGCTCTTGCCACTCCTTATTCCATAGTCCATCGAATCTTTTACCCAAAACTTGAAAACTTCACAACACGAACTCAAAACAAAACTCGTAAACTCTGTTAGTATAAGAAAATAAATCACCACTTAGGTACTATAATGAACTCATTATTTATTTATATTGGTGTTAAAACTACTGTATTCAAACTTATCTATGGTTCATACCCTCCGATACTACTCATAGATTCATCAAAATAAGCAAACAACACATAGAAAACAGAATCTGTCAAAAACAGAACAGTCTGTAGTAATCTGTATCATACGTATACTTCTGAAACTCCAAAAATTATGAAATAAATTGGTGGACCTGAGGAATTTGTCTATTAATCATCTTCAAAAAGAATCAACCTAAAAGCACTCTTCTGTAAAAAAAATGGCAGCTAATCTCGTGAGTGTTAAAGTTTCTGTTTTTCACAGCAAGATCATAAAGACTTCACCCAAGTCTTCCCAAAGGTTCTACTTGGCGCTTTATTGAAACAAAAGCTATAAAACATGATTACTACAGTAGAATAATCATGTGAACACACAAAAACAGTAAAGGTAAATATTGGGTTGTCTCCCAACAAGCGCTTTTCTTTAATGCCTTTTAGCTAGGCATGATGATTTCAATGATTCTCACATAAAAGATAAGAGTTGAA
The DNA here is from genome assembly GCA_021605145.1 of Aegilops bicornis. Classification (NCBI taxonomy): domain Eukaryota; kingdom Viridiplantae; phylum Streptophyta; class Magnoliopsida; order Poales; family Poaceae; genus Aegilops; species Aegilops bicornis. The sequence goes on from CM038669.1 coordinate 14,648,842, forward strand.
ACATAAAGAGAGCATCATGAAGAATATGACTAGCACATTTAAGCCTAACACACTTCCTATGCATAGGTATTTTGTGAGCAAACAACTTATGGGAACAATAATCAACTAGCATAGGAAGGAAAAACAAGCATAACTTCAAAACTTTAAGCACATGGAGAGGAAACTTGATATTATTGCAATTCCTACAAGCATATATTCCTCCCTCATAATAATTTTCAGTAGCATCATGAAGGAATTCAACAATATAACCAGCACATAAAGCATTCTTTTCATGATCTACTTGCATAGAAAATTTACTACTCTCCACATAAGCAAATTTCTTCTCATGAATAATAGTGGGAGTTAACTTAACAAAATAACTATCATGTGAGGCATAATCCAATTGAAAACTAAAATCATGATGACAAATATTCATGGTTATAATTATTCTTTATAGCATACATGTCATCACAATAATCATCATATACAATAACTTTGTTCTCATAATCAATTGGAACCTCTTCCGAAATAGTGGATTCATCACTATAAAGTCATGACCTCTCCAAATCCACTTTCATATTCATCACAATAAGATTCAACATCCTCCATAATAGTGGGATCAATACTACCTAAAGTTGACACTCTTCCAAACCCACTTTCATCAATATAATCATCATAAATAGGAGGCATGCTTTCATCATAATAAATTTGCTCATCAAAACATGGGGGACTAAACATATCATATTCATCAAACATAGCATCCCCAAGCTTGTGGCTTTGCATATCATTAGCATCATGGGTATTGAAAGAATTCATACTAATAACATTGCAATCATGCTCATCATTCAAATATCTAGTGCCAAACATTTTATAGATTTCTTCTTCTAGCACTTGAGCACAATTTTTCCTTACCATCATTCTCACGAAAGATATTAAAAAGATGAAGTGTATGAGACAAACTCAATTCCATTTTTTTTGCAGTTTTCTTTTATACTTTTATAGACTAAACTAGTGATAAAACAAGAAACAAAAAGATTCGATTGCCAGATCTAAAGATATACCTTCAAGCACTCACCTCCCCGGCAACGGCGCCAGAAAAGAGCTTGATGTCTACTACACAAGCTTCTTCTTCTAGACGTTGTTGGGCCTCCAAGTGCAGAGGTCTGTAGGACAGTAGCAAATTTCCCTCAAGTGGATGACCTAAGGTTTATTAATCCGTGGGAGGCGTAGGATGAAGATGGTCTCTCTCAAACAACCCTGCAACCAAATAACAAAGAGTCTCTTGTGTCCCCAACACACCCAATACAATGGTAAATTGTATAGGTGCACTAGTTCGGCGAACAGATGGTGATACAAGTGCAATATGGATGGTAGATAAAGGTACTTGTAATCTGAAATTATAAAAACAGCAAGGTAACAAGCGATAAAAGTGAGCGTAAATGGTATTGCAATGGTAGGAAACAAGGCCTAAGGTTCATACTTTCACTAGTGCAAGTTCTCTCAACAATAATAACATAATTGGATCATATAACTATCCCTCAACATGCAACAAAGAGTCACTCCAAAGAAACTAATAGCGGAGAACAAACGAAGAGATTATGGTAGGGTACGAAACCACCTCAAAGTTATCCTTTCTGCTCGATTTATTCAAGAGTCAATAGTAAAATAACACGAAGCTATTCTTTCCGTTCAATCTATCATAGTGTGCATACTAAAATTACACCTTAAGACATAAATCAACCAAAACCCTAATGTCACCTAGATACTCCATTGTCACCTCAAGTATACGTGGGCACGATTATATGATATGCATCATACAATCTCAGATTCATCTATTCATCCAACACAAAGTACTTCAGAGAGTGCCCCAAAGTTTCTACCGGAGAGTCAAGACGAAAACGTGTGTCAACCCCAATGCATAGATTCCCAAGGTCATGGAACCCGCAAGTTGATCACCAAAACATACATCAAGTGAATCACGTGAATATCCCATTGTCACCACAGATAAGCACGTCAAGACATACATCAAGTGTTCTCAAATCCTTAAAGACTCAATCCGATAAGATAACTTCAAAGGGAAAACTCAATCCATTACAAGAGAGTAGAGGGGGAGAAACATCATAAGATCCAACTATAATAGCAAAGCTCGCGATGCATCAAGATCGTGCCAAATCAAGAACACGAGGGAGAGAGATCAAACACATAGCTACTGGTACATACCCTTAGCCCCGAGGGTGAACTACTCCCTCCTCGTCATATGGAGAGCGGCGGGATGATGATGAAGATGGCCACCGGTGAGGGATTCCCCCCTCCGGCAGGGTGCCGGAACAGGATCCTGATTGACTTTGGGTGGCTACAGAGGCTTGCGGCGGCGGAACTCTCAATCTATCTTCTTCCTCGAGGTTTTTAGGGTATATGGGAATATATAGGTGAAAGAAGTCGGTCGGGGAGTGCTCGAGGGGCCCACGAGACAAGGGCCGCGCCCAGTAGGGGGGGCGCCCCCACCCTCGTGGCTTCCTCGAAGCTTCTCTGACGTGAACTCCAAGTCTCCTAGATCATGTTCGTTCCAAAAATCAGTTTCCGAAGGTTGGACTCCGTTTGATATTCTTTTCTTCGAAACACTGAAATAGGCAAAAAAAAACAACAATATGGCCTGGGCCTCCGGTTAAGAGGTTAGTCCCAAAGTAATATAAAAGTGTATAATAAAGCCCACAATCATTCAAAACAGATAATATAATAGCATGGAACAATTAAAAATTATAGATACATTGGAGACGTATCAACGGGGCGGCGACCAATGGCTTTGGCCGCCGCTCGCTGCACGAGTGGGACGCCTACCTCCTGCATGAAACAAACATCTCGGCGCCTCCCGACATGCGCGCGCCGGGGCGATGGAGGCACAGCGCCGGGGGCGTCTCCGTGCCCCCGCTGTCGGACTTCACAGGCCCCGACTACTTCAACGCCGAGGTCGAGCGCGTGCGCGGGCGTCGCTGACAGAGGAGCATCGGGCCCGCCCGGAGAACGCCGTCGGCAACCACGAGGCATGGGCGGCCTACTTCGAACCCGACAGGAGGAGTGGCTGGCCGCCACCAACAACGCACCAGTGGTGCGAGGGACGAAGAACAGTGACGGCTGTTGCCTGTGGTGCGGCACCCCCAGCCGCACGCTCCACACAGTCCTGGGGCGGCAGGGTACGTGAACGGCGGCTCCACGCCGTCCTCAAACACCTCGAGGGCGGCAACGAGCCTCCGTTCACGTACCATGCCGCCACGGCCCCCCAATGGCTGCCGAGGAGGACCGGCTTCTCTTCCTCCTCCTTCGACTCCTCCGGGTTGCCGGCGCTCTACAGCATCAAGGCCGAGCCTGTGGAGACGCCTCTCGGCCGGCGCACCTGCAGCGCCGGCATCATCATCAACGAGGGCAGGCACGCCTCCTTCTCGACTCCATCCCCCCTCGTCAAGCCGAAGAGGGAGCCAGGGCTCGCCGCCGTGAAGACGGAGCCAGGACTTGCCGCCATAAAGATGGAAGAGCTCGACGATGCGGCGGCCATGAAGTGGGCGTGGGAGGACTGGGCGCTACTGGAGTTGGAGCGCCAACGCCACGCTCTAGAGGAGATCGCCGCTCGCGTGTGGCAGCGACGAGGGAGGCGTCGTCTTTCTCGACGACAGCGACGACGACGCGTCGCCACCGGTCCGCCAGGGCGACTCCGGGCAGGGGTCTAGCAGGGGCGTCCTCGTGAAGGAAGAGAAGGACGGCGACGACGGTGACGACTTCACCGAGTTCTTCCTGTAGTCGCAGACTTTGTTTTTTTAAGTAGATTTTAAATTTCCTATGTAAAAAATTGTTTGAGTCGCCGAAGATTATGCCCGTTTGCCGAATTATAGCAGAATTTCTATTCAAAAATATTTTAAAAAGCTTTCTGGGGGCGACCATGGGGCCGGCGGCTCGGAACTCGATCGGCCCCAAGCCGTTTTTAGCGCCGGGTCATCTCGAGGTGGCGATTTTTCGAGCCCCATGAGGGGCCAACGGCTTGAGATGCTCTTACTTAAGTGTCTGCAAAGGCCGGCTGATGAGTCCTGGGGACTTGCATAAAATATAAGTCGTGCTAAAAGAACCTACTTAAGTAATAATACCCAATCAGCCCTTTATGCAAGATTCCTCCTAGATCGGTGCATAAAAGCGCAACCCTGTGCTAGCTGCAGCTGTTTGCATTGACTCAAAACATGCAGCGTGGCTCACGCCGCAGTCGCTGCTGCTGTGTTGCGAAAGCATGGGTGTTTAGATGAGGTGTTGAGCACAATAAATAGCATAGCAACTATGCTTCCCAATGCATAGGTACTTAGCTTATGGTTGCTAAGCTTGCTTCATTTAATGATTTAGCAACTAAAGTTCTTCATGTATTGATGGGATTCCTTCCTTTAAATGTTTTGTCTAGGTTCATGTGCTTAGCATTGTTTCATCTTAGGGTCACCACATTCATCTCTTTCCTCTTAAATAACTTGCCACATCAGATTTATTGCCTACGTAAAAGACTTAGCACCTGTACACAGTGAAGCATTGGGAGGGGCCTAAACAACTATTACCTCTGTCTTGATTTATTATTGCTGCTCGTATTTTGAGTCATATTTTAACAATTATTTTAAGTTATATATAAGTTATACATAGCAAAAATAATATCATCAGAAACTATGTTTAGATATGAATCCAGTGATGTAATTTCTCATGACATGAATTAACATTTTATTAGCTAAATTTATGATTAAAATTTGATACAAAATACAAAAAAGACGAATGAAGCAATACGGAGGTAGTAGCTGGATAAGTGCTAAGAGCCGGGTGACAACAACTGACACTCTTCACATCAGCCCAAGCTACAGCAGACATGCATGGAGGTTCAGCAGCAGCCACAGTCAGCTGCTGCTGTGCTTGGTAGAGCATAAACAAACTAGATGAGCGCTAAGAGCCAGGTGACAACAACTTACAATCTAAGCACGCTTGAGCTAAACCTCCACACAACAGCCCAAAAAACAGCAGACGCATGCATGCGTGGAGCAGTGCAAGAGGTCAAGACTATGAGTTCACAAGGAGCATGATAGTGACTCACTGCTAGCTGGGTTTAGATCTGATCTCGGGGTTTGGTGACTTGAGACGACAAACACAGCAAGTTTAGTTTACGACGCCCGAGGCGGCATCCAACGCCCCATCTTTCAAACAAGATAGTATATGTCGATGCACCACATGCATGCGCACCAGCCATGCCATGGATGCACGTGATCGCCCTTCTCATACACACAGTCCTAGAATCGTCCTTTATGTGAGTTTCAAAGAAACTCGGCAGAGCATATAGTTAGGGGCCAAGACAGGGGTACCGGCAGGGGCCTGCCTCCCCACCACCCCACCCCCCCCCCCCCCCCCACCCCCCAAAATATCAGTGTTTAGTGCATGTTTGCTAATGAACAGTAAAAATGATTATTCGTAGATACAAATCAGTTTTCAGTAGTTTGACCCTCCATGCTCCCTCCGTCTAGGTGAATAAGTCATTTTAGGTTGTGCACTATGATCAATAAGGAGGAAAAACGAAAGAACTTTATGTTTATTTTCTAATTAATAGCGTTGCATGCAATGAACTAACCAATGCATGTCATGTTTGATAGTCTTAAGTCATTGAAAGCATATACGTCCACATCTCTTAGGCTAGTCATAGTGGGAGTAACTTAGCTAGTAACATAGCACACTTCAAAAAAAAATTGCTTATGTGGCAAGTATTTAATGTGAGGTGGTAACATAATATGTTACTATAACATAGCGCTTCCCAAGACAAGATGAGTCTACAAGCTAATAAATGAAGCCATCTATGATACTACTATCATGTTATTTTGCATTATGAAGGTAGTAACTTAGACTAGTGTCATGCATATGACACTAGTCTAAGTTACTCCCCACTATGACCAGCCTTAGACTAGCCACAATGGAGAGTAACATACACTAGTAACATACACATATCCCTAGACTATGTTACTACCTCAATAGTGGGTACTATCTCCGTCCGGGTTTAGAGGGCCGGAGAGCCAGTACAGCAGGACCAAGACACTTGCGCGTGATGCTTTGGTCTTCCCCCAAAGGCTGCACCCTACATGCATGCACCCAGTGAATAGCCGGCATGCAGCAGAGTAATTCTCTCCCCTGCCTGCATGCAGCGCGCTCAGCCAATCTTCTCGCGAGCCAGCAGGGCAATTAAAGCATCCGGCCTTGTAATTGCGTACGACGTGGGCTGGCTAACCGGACTTGTATACCCGGACGGAGGTAGTAGTAACATAAGTGTATTAACATGCAAAGCTTCATTTATTAAGTTATAGACTCATATTGCATTGGAATATGTAATGTTACAGTAACTATCTAAGTTACTAATACTACATCTCTCCTCATTAACTCATTGCCACATAAGCAAATTTGTTGAGTTGGACTCGATGTTACTATTGAAGTTACTCCCATTGTGGCTAGTCTTATTGATTGATATGTCAAGAAACAAGAGACGAGGTGGGAGTTAATGCATCGTGCCTAAGTATTGTAAGATTATTTGATTTTTGTAAGATGAGTTATACACCTAGAGAGAGTGAGTAATCAGTTTTGACAGTACTTGGCCGCGGCGATATATTTTTTCTGGCTCCCCCAATGTATATAGTAAATTCAACGAATTTTTCACCCAGTACCAAACTCAACGCAAGGCACTCACGACGGTGCCAGTCGTTCGTCATAGTCGTTCTGCAGTGCATCGGCCCACTCAGGCTACGCCCATGCTGCGTTGTAGTTTAAAATAAATGGGATCCCCTAGGTGAACAATAATTTATGATATGCCTGCAAAGGCTAGTCTACTCTATGCACATCTGTCTTTCTTGACGCCTAATTTGTCTCACATGCATGCAGGGTTCCTCTCTCCTCACATCTCCTCTCTTAAAAATTCTGACTCAAGCTCTCACTCAGTATCATAAATTATAAGAAAATTTGTGTTCTTTGAGAAATTGAAGAAAAGGAGGGATTGTGAGAGAAAACTCTATTTCTTTTAGGAAGTGAGATCTCAACTACTTTACAATGTTTTGTAACATCAAATCATATTGGTTCTTTTATCCATGGTTTCAGCATTTACTAAGACGGTACAAAATTACTACAATCTAGGTAGTTTGATTTTTCGTGCATAATCTGGTAGCATGCTAAAGTAAAAATCTGCATATCCTGCAAAAAGTGTATCGTCAGTACAGTTTTGTTATTTATAGCGACTCCAACCGGCCGACTCAAACGGACGGCGATTTTGCCCTTTTTTGTTTGTTTGGATCGGCCGACGGACACCCATGTCCGCTTCCGCGTTTGGGTTGGCGCATGTGCCCAATGCTGGCCCGATCTATTTTCTTGTTCGTGCGAAAAAAGGACCAGCAATATTTCAAAAATAAAAAAACATTAATGCCGGCACAAATGCTAGAGTCCACGCGTTCGTATTACATTAACTAAAAACATTAGTTATAACTAAACTACGAGGCGGCACGTTGCCCTAGGCGTCGTCCTCGTCGACGCAAGGACCGGTAAGGTCGATCAGCGTCGGCGTCGGGCCGGCCCAAGGGAACTTCCAGAGCCTGGCGATGTCACCCGTCGGGGCTGTGCCGCCTCGGGCTGTGCCTCTGCAGGCTATGTCGCCGCCTTCTAGGCAAGGCGCGCCTCGTCCTCTGCTTCGCGGCGCTCCGCCTCAGCATTGTGTTTGAGCATTTCTAGGTACTCATCCTCGCGGCGCTCCTCGGCCATCCTTCGCTGGCGCTAGTGCTCGAGGTAGGCGCGCTCCTGCTCCTCCGTCACCTCCATCCAGACTGCTGGTGCGCTGACCCACTCGCGCACTACCCCGATCCAGGAGTAGCGCTCGATGGGGGACGGCTCCGGCTCCGGCTCCGGCTGTGGCTTGGCTGGGGACGGCGGGGCCAACGGCGGGACAACGCAGACGCTGGCTGCGGACAGCGCCATGGCCTCCGCAAGGCGCGCCTAGTACGCCGCCTTCTCCTCCTCCTCCCTGCACCGCTCCTCCTCGCTCTCTCGGAGGACAGCCACGAGGTCCACCTGGTAGGCGGCCTCCTGGTCTTTGTCGATAACGACGAGGGGCATCGGCGGGGAGACATGCGAGACGTCGCAAACGCCGCGCCGCCTGGCCTCCTCGTGCTCGAAGGCAAACCAACGGGCCCAATAGGGCGAGTCGACGTCATATGCGGATTCGCGCCGCCGCTCCGGCGTCAGCAGCACCCGCCGGCGCCGCACCTCCTCTGCGTGCGCCCTTGCCGACTGCGGCGCCACCGGCACTAGGATCCTCTTGGATCCAAGTGTCCGTCGTGTGAAAGGGTGACATCGGGGTAGGGGTGAGGCAGGCGGTTCTCCTAGTGCCATTTCGCCTGGTGCACTGGAACGTTCGAGCGCTGCCTCGGTCGAAGGGAAGACGACGGCAAGGGCCGGGGGAGGGGGGGAGAGGGGTGGCAGGCTCGTTGCCCTTGCTTTTGCCGGAGAAGAAACCCATCGGTGAGGGAGAGCGGTGGCTAGGGTTCCTGCCGCCGACGGGGGAGCAAAGGGGCGGCGAGATGGGGAAGGGGGGCTTCTAGAACGGATGAGGACGCGATCCAAATTTGGGTCTCAAATGTGCCGGTGCAGATGCTGGATGCCTTTTGTGAATGGGTCGGCGCATTGGGCTCTACTTTTGACCGCGCCAACCCAAATAGACGGCCGCGGACAAAACGGGTACCTGCTTGGAGTTTCTCGTTGTTTTATCTGATAAAATATTTCTTTAAAGAAGAGAGAACCTGTGTGTGAGAGGAAGGGAGACTATAAATGTATGTGCAGCATGTGAGCATGCGTAGCTGTTATCCGTTCCGGACTAAAGAGAGTGTGTGTGCGTGGCTGGTCAACCTCTGCCCAATGACACTTGCGCAGTCAGTAGGTTGTCATGTGACCATGGATCTCCATGCAAGTAGACGGCCCAGATAAAAAGTACCGTGGAGCTCCAACTACACTGAAAACTTTCCGCTTATATAAACTCATGCCAAGCAAATGCCACATTCAACTCGTCCTTCATTCACCATCATGGTGGCCATCTCCTCCTCACCAAGTGCAACTGCACGCACCATCCTCTCCGGCTGCTTCTTCTTCCTCACGCTCCCCTTCTTCTCCCACCATGTCGCAGCAGTTTCCTTTAGCTTCAACTTCTCAAACCCCTCCAACTACCATCTAATAGACCTCCGGTTCGAGGGCGACGCTGCCTTGAACCAAAACAGCGACCTGGTTGACCTCACCTGCAACTCCAAGGACCCCAACGAGAACTCTTACTGCAAGGGCCGTATGTCGTACAACCACCCGGTGCCCTTGTACGACAACGGTACCGGCGAGGTGGCCAGCTTCGCCACAACCTTCACCTTCGGCATCCACATGTTACCCAACACATCCCTGAAGGGGGACGGAATGGCGTTTTTCCTCTCCGCCTACCCGTCAAGATTACTGCCCGAGTCGGGCAGCGAACTCCTTGGCCTCACCAACAGCAGCAACACTAGCGCCACCGGCGCAGACCGGTTCATCGCCATCGAGTTCGACACGTACGCCAACCCCTGGGATCCCACTAGAGCCTCCGACCACATCGGCATCGACCTCAGTTCCATCACCTCCGTCAGCACCACCAGGTTGCCCACAGACAGCCTCAACACCACCATGACGGCGACCATCACCTTCGACAACACAACCCGGATGCTGGAGGCGACCCTGCACTTTGATGATGCACGTCAATCTCAAGCCGCTGGTCGGGTCAAGACGCAGTTACCTGATAACCTCGATGCCTTGCTCCCGCCAGAGGTGGCAGTGGGGTTCTCTGCGGCAACCGGTGGATACAAAGAGCTACATCAAATACACTCTTGGTCCTTCAACTCCACTATGGCGTCCAGAGGTACGGATTCTATTTCAATTTTCTGAAAAAATAATTAATCAACAAAATTACCATAGTTACCTTAAACCAATAACACATGCTTTAGTGTGTGTGGGTACATGATATTTTTTGTTGCCAGTCTTGCTACATCTCAGTCGATGCTATATTAGTGAGGTCTTACATCCAAATCGATGTATTTTTTTCTTCAGTTTTATTTTTACTTGTTATGTCACTTAATTCAGACTTGGTTAAGTCTTAGTCGACTGACACCTAGCCACATCCTTTTTTGTACTGTCTAGCGTAATTACCCCTTACATAAGTTTCATATGTTGTAGGTACTGCTTCATACTCCCTCCGTTTTAAAATAAGTGACTCAACTTTATACTAACTTAACTAAAGTTAGTGCAAAGTTGAGTCACTTATTTTGGGATGGAGGGAGTATTTGAGAGTAGTATGCATAGTATGTATCTATAAAACTATTCTGATAGTATATATGTACCATTTTTAGGTTTTTTTTGTATATACTGAGTTATCTCTACAAATATGAAGCTATTTTTACTATATACCAAAGACTATGGAGTCATTTTCAAAGTTATTACGATGCTATCTCACTTTGAAAAGTCTTTCATATGGTAAATGAACATATTCAAAGAGATAATGTAGTATATATACTAACACATGATAATGTAGTATATATACTAACACATGAGGTGTGAGTGTAACTAATAACTATTAAGATTTTTAAATGCGAACTTTATGGAAAAAATTCAATTGAGTTCATAGAATGGTTTTTGCTTGCAAAAAAGTCTTATACTGTGGGACGGAGAGAGTAGTATATTTTGAAAATACCTTCATATTCTCATATGTATGAAAGAATATGTAAAAAGTGTATACATACTACATAGGAAGTGTTATGTATACTACCAACATTCATATATACTTCGTAAAGTTTCCCAAACTTTATAGAAAAAACTATCAATATACACAATACGAAATCAATATCATCAGATGTATTATCAAATTTCATAAAATGTTGACATTTTAATGAATATTGGGTCAATCTTCGCATTGTTTGACATCACGAAAAATCTTATGTGTGAAGTAAAAAAGAAATGAATGGAGTACTACATATACTATGCGTACAGAGATACTACCTACAACCTACAAAGCTCCCATTGGTATATATACATATTTAATTTCAACAATATTTATTTCTTAGTGTCTAATTATCAGCCATCTGTTTTTCTATTTGCTTTAGGCTGTTTTCCTTCCAGTCGCTTTTTAACACGTGTCCTGCTAATTACTCAGCCCAAAAAAGCTTCCGTTTTCGAAATGGTTCCTGGGTCTTCTGGGTTGTGCGCCAGCCTAAACTTTGCGAGCTGATTAGAGAACCCGTTAGCACCCAAAACGCACAAAAAACAACCGCCACTGCGAACCAACCTGTGGTTGGATGGTTAGAGGGATCCCCAGCCACCAGGGTTCAAGTCCTGGTGCTCGCATTTATTACTAGATTTATTTCAAGATTTCCGGCGATGCGCGCGTGTATGTGAGTGCTTGCGTCTGTACTGTGTTCAAAAAAGAAAAACCCGCTACTCCCTCTTTGAGTTCGTGGGCTGGCTGTCCACCAATCCCAACCTGCTTGGTCTTTCTTCTAACCCCCTTTCTGATCCAGTTCTTTATCCGTATGACAATTAGATGACTTGATTAACAAAGCAAGTACTAAATAAAGCAAAAGAGAGAGTTTAAAGACTGAAGGGCTGCACAAACTGAAAATGTAGTACAGAATGAGGGGGGGAAATAGAGCTTATCAACTATATCTGGACATTGTTGTATGTTATGTTAAGTTACCAAAATAGTAAGAACTAGATTGAGAATGGCATAGAACATATAAGAAAGAACTCACACAGGAGTACATACATTTGACAATGGCAGACAAAAATACCATTAACCACCACTAGCATCTACCATAATGTGATTCCAGACAAAAAAAATACAGCTAGAGCAGGTCAAAATGGACTCAAATAATGTGGTTGTGCCAGCCGTCGATGTAGAATCATGATGAGTGCATCCATCTATATCTCGATGTCAAATTTGAGCACAAACTTGTTCCATCCAGACTTAAACAAGTGCAGCCATCGACATCGGTGTGGTATATATTCTGGTTTTGTGTAGCCCACTCCACATCTCCACCCACTACAGAAAAGTAGTTCATTCCTAGGGATGTTGATCTGAGAAACAATTTCCTTTGGGCATTTTTTGCGTACATAGAAGAGGAGATGTTGCAAAAAAAAGGAGAAAAAACACAGAGAAAGAGACAAAAAATGGATTACAAATTGACATGGAAACACGAGTATAGGTGGCTTAGCATCGAAGACATTATTTGTATGAGTCAAGCAAAAAGATAAATAATGGCACAATGGAAAGTACCCTTTTGAGCTCGAGCTCAAATGAGGCAGCATGAACAGTAAAATAAAAAAAACAAAAAAAAACTGAAATGTTCTAAGCGCTTGCAAATTTTCATCATGAGATAACAATCGTGGAAGGCGTGGCAAAAAAATTATCAGTGCTCCAAAATGCTTTCAAAAATAGCATTTTTAGAACATCGTTTTTTTATTGTCACGTCTTCCTCTAATGTGATCTTCTGATGAAAATTTCCAAGCACTTGGAACATTTGTCGAAGTTCATCACAGAAAAAATTCAGAATTTGATTTGTTTTCATGTTTTCGGTTTTACTGTTCATGCATGCTCATTGGAGCTTGAGCTCAAAGACTCCACATCCATCGCACAATGCCCGGCCCAATTCTTTTCATCCGATTCTGGATAATCTTGGTTTGAAAAATTAAAAGCTCAAAAGAACTCGATATGATTGTATAAAATCATCTAAGAATCGCTAAAATTGGTAGTGCAACCCAAAATTGTCTGGGAACCTCACTTCTCGCGATTCTGGGCGCTTCGGCAAATAAAAACGTTTCGATTTAAGGTAGTGCCCCTAATTGAGAGGAAAATTACAAGGAAACTACCACTGGCCGCCCGCCTCCAAAAAATGAGGCGTGCTCTCCATCGATCGATCCCCCACATCTCCCCTCATTGTGCGCCCTAGGTTTACGGGGCCGCTACGGCCGTACCACGCGACAGCCCTCCCCGGCCTCGCCGGCCCGCCAGACGCCAGCCATGGAGACGATGCCTGCAACCGTTGCTCCCAAAATCTCAAACCACAATCTCAGAAAAGAACTCGACGATTGATCTGTGGGAAGTTTCCCAAAAAGCTGATTCTGGAGAATCAAAAGCTGGAAAGAACGGGGCCTATGTCACCTGGCAAACACATCATACAAACAACCTTCCTGGTGGCAAGACAACAAAACACATAGTGTACACATGGGCGAGGAGAACGATCCTCGAAACCCTTAGAAATCCAAGAATACATGGGGGCCTCCCAAGAAAAGGGCATTGGCTATTTTCTTCTTTCTCGGCCTGAACTTCAAAACGCATTCATCCTGTTGAAATCATGGGTCAGTACACTAATATAAACCTTTATTTTCCACCTTACAGAAAAAATCTTTATTTTTCAAACCAAGATCGTGAAGAAAGAATTGATTTGCTAAATGAAAACAACACTTGGACTGAAGAAAGAAAAGACATGAGATGCGGCATTATACCTGGCCATCCACCGGGCCTGGCCGGGCTTGGGCCGAGCCTGGCCAATCCCGAGGTAGAAAACTCAGGCCCGAGCCCGGCCCAGCTGTCGGGCCTACTTTTCAGGCCCAAGCCTAGCCCGCCACTGCAAAAAAAACATCGGGCCTCGGGCCGGGCCTCTTTAGTAAATGGCAAAAACAGAGGGCCCGGGCCGTGCCCGGCCTAGTCTTCAGGCTCAAAACATAGGCCCGGGCCCGGCCTAGGAGCAGCGCCGGGCCGGGCCGGGTCAGGCTTTTTCGGGCCGGGCTGCCCATGGTCAGGACTATACGACATGTTTTCCTTGAATGACTTCTCGCACATGGGAAATAAATAAATAGATAGATAGACAGACATTATTGCCCAAAACTGATAATGAGATAAAGAGAACACGTACCGAAGAAGTAAACTTCAAATGAAAAGTACAGGTCTGAAGAAACATCCCTCTAAAAGAAGGATTTTCTCTAGAATGACAATTTTGAATGAAAACTAAATTTCAAAACTACATCACCCACCCTGACTATTGCTACAGTAGTATATGAAAAGAAGTGCTAAAAACAAGATTAATAACCAATATTGAATAATAAGGGAAAAAGAATGAAGAATGACAAGTCACGGGAAAAAATATTGAACAATGAGAATGAGGAAATGAGAAATAGAAGAAATATTACTGAAGAAGATCGATTTTTAGAATCGTTTATTTGCTAGGAGTGTGGCTTGCTTTGTGGCAAAAAATATATACAATAGGATGCACGAAAGGAAATATGTGGTGCTTAGTAGGGTAATGCTTATATAACACAACTAAAAGGTAAGAAGATGTACCTACTTGTTCCCCATGTAGAGCTGACTTGAAGTTCATATCCATCTTTTAGAATCAAATGGATTGAAAAAAGGAACTCACTACTGCATAGGACATAGAAAAATATGACGTTCCTATGAAAAAAGGGAACTCAGTGCTGCAAAGATGAAAAAAAAAACATAGGGTTGGAAGGCTTACTGAACATATTTTCTGCCTTCATCAACTGAGAGACTGAAATAACAAAGATAGAGACTAAAAGGAGTAATGGAGGAACAAAAGAACTGATTCAACTGAGATACTGAGGACCAGAGAAGAAAAAAGAAATGAATAAGAAAATGCTCAGCTGATAAACTGAAGTGGTGAGGGATGGAAAACAGAACAAAGGTTGAAGTAACAAACTGAGTAATGATTTTTCAATAATGACAAACTGAGCAATCATGAGTCAGATACAGAGAGACTAAACTATCGACTAACGCTTGGACTGACTAAATATTAGTTATCTAGCATCAAAAGAAAGATCAACATCATGGTAAGGAACACTGATGGAGCTGAAGTGAAATTAAAAATTCAGAGGGAACTACGATGAACAACACATCAAGTCTGAAAACTGAAACCTGAACAAGCATAACTGAACCCTTAAGAAGACTTAAATACAGAAAAACTAAACTGAGACAAAACTAGGACAAAGAACTGAATTAAACTGATAACACCCCAAACTGAACAATTAAAACACCCAAATTCTTAGAACTAACTGAACTGATAACACAAACGAGAATGAAATGGGGACTAAAATATAATGGGCTGATACTCGAAAAATGATCTAATAAAAGATATAACGATGAAGGAACTGAACTATTCCTGATGACTAAGGAACTGAATTAATGCTCAGAAAATGGTTTACTAAAACAACATTGACTGGATCTAAACATAATATAACTACTGCAATTGAATCTAAACATTTCATCTGAATGTTGAGGCACTGAAGTATTGTTGAGATGACTAAACACTCGTAACTAAAAGACTGAAGAAACCCAGAGAAGATGATCTAAGAAAACAACTACCCAGGGAATAGAAGGGGTGATTGGGCATCTAAAAAATTGGACAACATGGGTTAAATACATTGAAGCTGATGCAGAAAAAAAAATTCCTAAACAAATCTTACCCCACATGGTTCTGCAAGGGGCATCTATTATGTCATTCACCATTTTTAGTGTATCATAACTAAACCCCACATTTTTAACAAAAATCTGGACAATCTTCGCATAGTTTGACTTCAACGAAATCTTGTATGTGAAGTAAAAATAAATGGATGGAGTACTACATATACTATGCGTACAGTGATACTACCTACAACCTACAAAGCTCCTGTGGGTATATATACATATGTAATTTCAGCAATATTTATTTATTGGCTTCAGAATGTGTTTGACATTTACATATTTATTGCACAGAAAAACCTACAGGGCCTAACCGGCTGCAACCGAAGCAAGGCCAGATTGTCGGCATGGAAGGTACATATGGAAGCAGTTTTGTCAAATGTACGATCACAATATGTCATTAGTAGAAAACGGGCCGTTAGTCCCGGTTCCAGAGGGCCTTTAGTCCCGGTTCTAGAACCGGGACGAAAGGGTCGAGACTAAAGCCCAAACCTTTAGTCCCGGTTTGCTTACGAACCGGGACTAAAGGGGCTCCACGTGGCCGCTTTCTGGAGCTCCACCTTTAGTCCTAGTTGGTAACACCAACCGGGACTAATGAAATTATTTTGAAATTTTGTTTTTCTAATTTTTTTTAAAATGTTTTTTTTCTTATTTTTAAATTTCTAAATTATTTGACAATTTAATCTCTAATCATCCCTCATCAATGCTCAATTATGAACCACTCATTTCAAATCATCTAACTTCTCGGCCGGTCACCCATCCTCTCACTACTCCAGCCTAAGCACGCTTAAGTTTCGAGTTTTATTCCCCCTAGTTTTCAAGTCTACACTTGTTGTTTTCCTGACAATACTAAGCTGTCAATCCTATTAACCCTTAGGAGTTGAACTTGAGCATTAAGCACCGTTTGAGTTTGAAACTATTATTTAAAAAACAATAAGTAACACTAATATTTCTTGAATAAGTAGCTTGACCATAGTTTGACCACAGTTTGACCAAAAGTCAAAAAAACTAAAAAGTAATTATTTATTAACACTAATATTTCTTAAATAAGTAGTTTGACCAGATTTAATGGAAAGTAAAAAAAACTGAAATTTGAGCATATCTTTTTTCCTTTCAGAAATTAAGAATTCTAAAAATTTGCAAACAGGCTTACGGCAGTCAAAATCGGATGCGAATTTTCATGCCGATTTGTTGATATATTATGCGGTTTTTTCGACATCGTATGCAAAAGATATGGCCGTTTTACTTTTTTCATAACACTTCTTTGCAAAACATGTCCAAATTTATGTTTTTCAATTTTCCTAACTAGTAGATGTAGTAACATAACTACAACTTGAAGGATTTTAATTTTTGAACTTTTTTTTTATTTTGTTTTTTACAAAACTGAAAAGGCGACACATCGGGGGTGGAGTTTGAACATTTAGTCCCGGTTTAAGTCACGAACCAGGACTAAAGGGCATCACACCCTTTAGTCCCGGTTTGTGTCTCAAACCGAGACTAAAGGTCTACATCGCACTCTTTAGTCCCGGTTCGTGTCTCAAACCGGGACTAAAGGTTCCATTTGAACCGCGACTAATGTTTTCCCGACGCCTTAACCGCTTGAACCGGGACTAATGCTCACATTAGTCCCGGTTCGTGATGCAAGCGGGACTAATGTGTATATTGATTTTGAACGAAAGCCCTGTTTTCTACTAGTGTGTATTTCCCCTCTATTGTTCTACAACAGATGATTTGCACTATTATAAATTATTATATTTACACGTATGACATAGACAATTTTTATAGCAGATATTATGACTATATATTATATAGACCAAAGATCAAATAATATAGTGAAATTACAAGGATGTACCTACCTAGCAAATGAATTTTCGAAAATCTATGAGAATATGGTTAAATAAATCAATTTTAGAGTAAGCTTTTTTTGACAAAGGGTGGATTTTATTAGCTCAAAATGGAGCATCAAGAGAATGCAAACACTATGAGCACACACCCGATCTCTGCATAGTTAGAATACACACAACCAATGCCGACAACTAGCGAAGTCATAAAAGACCAAAGCTATGTGTGGGTGAGAAAAAAACAAATCATTCAGATTCGATCTACAAACTATAGTACTGACCATATCCGCACCAACCATCTCATGACACCACATAGATGATGACATTCTTCAACAGCAACGTCTTCAAGGAGTGACGCTTATGAGCCGCTGTCACTAGATCCAACAATCATGGCCAGAATCTAGGTATTCACCTAAAAAAATCAGTCCAAGCGCACCCGTGCAATGCCTTCAACAAAGTAAAAACGCAAAAATCAGGCGAGGTACGACCGGCGCAATGCCAGTCGCTGCTTCGTGTTCGCCAAGAGCGATGTGGCGCCAGACTGGGTCCACAACGACCCAGACCTCGCCGCCGCGTGGGCGCTCCACTACCCCCTTACCACTGCAGAGAGGGCCGTCAAGCATCGCCGCCGCCTTGACAGTGAGCTCTTCAAGATCGGCGAGGAGTGGTCGCTTAGCGACTGCTCCACCAAGGTCAGTTGCAGCAACGCGCTGCCAGGGCTCCGCAGGCTACATCTGCAGTGGTCGTGACGACACTCCACACGGTACAGTACGAGGAGGAGTGGCTACTCCGCGAGCAGCCGGAAGCCACCGGACAAGGCTGTCGTGGCCCTCTAGTGCCGTTCCGCTGCTGGAGGGACCACGACGACGGCGATGGCGGCAACACCGACGGCGATGGCGGCGCGACAGGGCAGGGCAACCACGCGTACAAGGTGGTCGTCCGGTATAGGGTTTACGTTTTTTCTTCTATTTTTTAGTTAAACGGTCGAAATGTCGACCTTTTTATGTAATTTATATCCAAACTTGAATGGAATTCCTCTGGTTTGATCGAATTTCGTGGGGTTGGTTCGAATTGTTGGCCGGGTGTATGTGTCTAGGGTTGGATGGCGTCCTCCCGCGTCCGTGTTCGCAGAGTGGTTTCGCGGACAGATGCGGGAGGAAATTTGCGGGTTATCATTGGAGATGTCCTAAAGTGTCTCTGATCAACACGATTCATCCATTTTTTCAATCTTCTTTTCATAACCAAGTTTAACAATAGTAATAGTTAGAGATACAGGGATGCTTAGCTTTGCTTGCCCCTTCTTTGAACAGGTCGTCACAGTCGAGCGTTGGTAACTGGAGGAGCAGTAGTTGGAGCGTTGGTCCTGGCGGTGGTAATTTGCTCAACCCTTTCATGGTGTACGTGGACACGCAGACGCGACTCCTTTGGGAAGGGAAGCCGGCTTAAGCATATTGAGTACGGCGACCTCACCATAGCCACGAACGGATTCTCCAAGGATAAAAAGATCGGAGAGGGCGGTTTTGGCGAGGTATACAGTGGGAAGCTGGGGAAGAAGCCAGTGGCTGTGAAGCGCATCAAGGACACGACGGGTGAATTCAACGACTTCCTCGCGGAGCTGAGCGCCATTGACGGAACGTTCAACGGCAACGTGGTGAGGCTCGAAGGTTGGTGCTGCCACATAAACAACTTCATGTTTTGGTGGTTGCACAGGAAGAACATCGAGCTCTTCATTGTCTATGAGCTTGTGCCCAATGGAAACCTTCACGAGCACCTTCACGAAAAACCGGAAGTAGTACTGCCATGGGCAACGAGGTATGGCCGGATATAACTACCTGCCGCAGCCCCTTCAAGTTTCCTTTGCTTTCCCTTTATTTCCTTCTGATTATTCCACCTTAATTACTGTCGTGATATTTTAAGAATAAAATGATTTTGGAGTGGAACGCAACATGATATTGCAACGTATGGATTATATTTTTGCAGGTACAAGATAGTGATGGGCATAGGGTCCGCGCTTCGTCACCTCCACCACGAATGTAAACCATACATTTTGCACAGAGATATCAAACCAAGCAACATACTCCTGGATAATGAATTCAACGCCAAGCTTGGTGACTTTGGCCTGTCCAGGGTCGCTCATGACAACCTCCAAACATCAGTGCAGACGGGAGTAGCTATTGGGACCAGAGGCTACATGGATCCACTGTGCATGCAAAATGGACAGGTCAAGCTCCGCACTAGCTCCGATGTCTATAGCTTCGGGGTCGTCCTGCTAGAGATAGCGCACGGAGAAAACAACACCGGAGAAGTCAGGAGGTTGCATAAGTATGAACCAAAAACATTCGTGACTGATGTCGCTGACAAGAAGCTAGCTGGCATATTTGAAACGACGGAGATGGAGCGCGTTATTGTCCTGGGCCTCCGCTGTTCTGACCCAGAGGAGAACCAACGACCTTCACTCAATGGTGCAATGGAATACCTGGTCAAAGGCGGAGAATTGCTCCCTGCCACACGCGAAGAACGCCATGACCTTGATCCTGCCTTTCCTTCTGCTGCCCTCATGAGCTAGGTCACTCTCAGCAACCTCGATCAGAAGAGACCTTATCGTTGTTTTTAACATCGCTACTTTTTCCCCAGAATTAATTTAGTTAGGGCTTAGGTGTGTCCCTTGAGGGCCTGTACTCTGTAGTAAGTGCTCTTTGGTTTTCGCTATGTATTATATTGAACTTAATTTCGCTATGTATACTAGTCATCAACCCGTGCGACTGCACGGGCTAGTTATTTAAATTACAGCTTAGTGGAACAATTAGGAAAGCGTTGGTTTTTAAGATACTTATTTAAAAAATAACTAACAACGGAGTATGATACTTCCTATTCATCTCTTGAAAGTCTATTATTAAATAACAACAGTTTGTTCTTTTAACCATTTTTTGCGGAATTGTTCTTTTTACCATATACACAGATAACATTCCAATTTATGTAATGGTATGATAGTGTTCTTTTTGTTACCCCAGATAATATGGATAGTTTCTTTGACATGTGGCAAAAGGTCATGTAGAAATCAAAATGTCAAAAATTTATTCTCAAAGACTTTTGAAGAAGTTTCGCCATTCGTTAACTCTCCCCAGAATATTAAATATATAAATGTGTTCTGCAGAAAAACAAAATCATGCGAACATATTATATTCCAATGTTTACAAATAACCACAAAAGGTCATAATTATTGAAGGCAGAGACGACAACATGTTGTATATATAATCATGTCATTCTACCAAATAGCTAAACAAACATGAGGCCATGAGTTGCTAGCATTTTCTTAAGATCATAAACACGTAGTTTTCTTGGGATTCATTCTGCATATGTTTGCATTAAAAAATCCAGTGGAAGCATAGCAGATCATTGTTCCAAGAAACTAAAAATAAAGAGCACATCTTCAAGTTTGGAGGACTATCCTTCCCCACTCGGTGACATATAGAAATTCAGAGCTACAATTGGTCGCTCCCAAGTACATTCTGGTATGTAAACAATGGGCGTCATATGTCAGTAGGACTGTAGGAGTCCAATTAATCCTTGAGCAATCTTAAGCCTACAAATATCAGTGCAGCAAGAGAGAAGTAAATCAGTGAATCTAGTATGTGCACCACAGTTAGCACCATTGTGCATACTGTGCAGTGCACTTGAAAAATAAAACTCTTGTATGAATTATCTAGAAAGTTGTGCAGAAATAAGGTGCTCAAATAAATTCCTTTATAACATATAATACAGGGTACTGACCTCGGGATTCTTGCAAATTAGTTATCATCTAAATCTCTGTCAATTCAGAAGAGCATAACAGTATGTCTGACGAAGATATTTAGATAAGAGAAGTGATTTTTAAGGGTTTCATTTATATAAAGGATCGAATTTGCATGGTACAGTGGCGTTGTAGTTTCGAGGGAAAGTACAAAATAACAAAAATCTGATAGGACAGGTTAGAATTTAGATGAGCAAACATAGCTAGCAATCCCTTGGCCTCCGAATGCATTTGCTGCTGAGGATCCTTCGTTTTCAAATCCAAGGATCGAATTGTTCATGGCTAAGCTGCACCTCTCCGTTGGGAACTGCGAGAGGCGAAATTGGGGAGCTGCAATAGCGAACCTAGGCATGGAGCAGGGAGGCAAAGCAGCACCGCTACCTTGATCCCATCGATGGATGTATCCTAATGGCTGGTACTACGTACATATACGTACTCAGGTTATTTCCTACTTTCGTAGGAAGCAACACACTGGCCGGTGCAAAATCTGAACCTTTAACAGAGAATCGCCTATGTTTGATGGATGATAACAATCAGGTTTCCAAGGTTGAGAGAAACATGATTACAACATGAGAAGATGGATTGGGTCATACCTCTTTTTCAGATTGATGCAGGGCTTGATGGTACACTAATGGCAGCGCCCATGGCTGGAAGAACAGATGATGCAGCGAGGCGGAGGATTAGGAAGAGCATAGGTACGAACTCTAGGCAACGTGACATAGATTTTATTTATCTAGGAGGTTGTTGAACCGGAAATTCCAACCGACCCTATTGTCGAGAGGTTAAATTTAGTTGAAGAAGAAAACAATTTCTTGAAGGAAAAAATAAAAAAACTTGAGGAGGAGAAGATGATATTGGAGTTGCATGTTGCGGATGTCGCCGATGATCACAAGATCAAGATGGATGCAATGCGCTTGAAGATGAGAAAGATTAGAAAATATGCCATTCATACCGAGGCTTGGTATCATTATGCCGTTGGATCAGTTGTTACCTTGGTTGCGATTATGATCGTATTTGTTTTCACATTGAAATGGTTTACATAGTTTCAATGTATGGTTTAATTAATTTAGATGCTCTGCAGAGCTTTATGTTGTTAGATGAGAACTATGTATGTACTTTGGTTTTTATGTGATGATGAACTTCTATTAATTTGGTCACTTAATTATCTATTCATGATGTTCTGTAATGATTTTTGACACACTTAATTATATATAATGCACGCAGATGAACCGGCAATGGATGTACGGTGACAGACACACCTCCGAGTACATTAAGGGCGTGCATGCTTTTCTCGAAGTGGCTGAGGCAAACAAGCAGAATGGTTTTATGTGTTGTCCATGCCCTATATGTGGGAAACCGAGCAGCCGGAAGCCACCGGACAAGGCTGCCAGAACTGCCTAGTGCCGCTCCGCTGCTGGAGGGACCACGACGACGGGCGATGGCGGCAACACCGACGGCGATGGCGGCGCGACAGGGCAGGGCAACCACGCTGCATAAGGTGGTTGTCCGGTATAGGGTTTATGTTTTTTCTTCTATTTTTTAGTTAAACGGTCGAAATGTCGACCTTTTTATGTAATTTGTATCCAAACTTGAATGGAATTCCTCTGGTTTGATTGAATTTCGTGGGGTTGGTTCGAATTGTTGGCCGGGTGTATGTGTCTAGGGTTGGATGGCGTCCTCCCGCGTCCGTGTTCGCAGAGTGGTTCCGCGGACAGATGCGTGAGGAAATTTGCGGGTTACCATTGGAGATGTCCTAAAGTGTCTCTGATGGACACGATTCATCCATTTTTTCAATCTTCTTTTCATAACCAAGTTTAACAATAGTAATAGTTAGAGATACAGGGATGCTTAGCTTTGCTTGCCCTGCTTTGAACAGGTCGTCACAGTCGAGCGTTGGTAACTGGAGGAGCAGTAGTTGGAGCGTTGGTCCTGGCGGTGGTAATTTGCTCAACCCTTTCATGGTGTACGTGGACACGCAGACGCGACTCCTTTGGGAAGGGAAGCCGGCTTAAGCATATTGAGTACGGCGACCTCACCATAGCCACGAACGGATTCTCCAAGGATAAAAAGATCGGAGAGGGCGGTTTTGGCGAGGTATACAGTGGGAAGCTGGGGAAGAAGCCAGTGGCTGTGAAGCGCATCAAGGACACGACGGGTGAATTCAACGACTTCCTCGCGGAGCTGAGCGCCATTGACGGAACGTTCAACGGCAACGTGGTGAGGCTCGAAGGTTGGTGCTGCCACATAAACAACTTCATGTTTTGGTGGTTGCACAGGAAGAACATCGAGCTCTTCATTGTCTATGAGCTTGTGCCCAATGGAAACCTTCACGAGCACCTTCACGAAAAACCGGAAGTAGTACTGCCATGGGCAACGAGGTATGGCCGGATATAACTACCTGCCGCAGCCCCTTCAAGTTTCCTTTGCTTTCCCTTTATTTCCTTCTGATTATTCCACCTTAATTACTGTCGTGATATTTTAAGAATAAAATGATTTTGGAGTGGAACGCACCATGATATTGCAACGTCTGGATTATAATTTTGCAGGTACAAGATAGTGATGGGCATAGGGTCCGCGCTTCGTCACCTCCACCACGAATGTAAACCATACATTTTGCACAGAGATATCAAACCAAGCAACATACTCCTGGATAATGAATTCAACGCCAAGCTTGGTGACTTTGGCCTGTCCAGGGTCGCTCATGACAACCTCCAAACATCAGTGCAGACGGGAGTAGCTATTGGGACCAGAGGCTACATGGATCCACTGTGCATGCAAAATGGACAGGTCAAGCTCCGCACTAGCTCCGATGTCTATAGCTTCGGGGTCGTCCTGCTAGAGATAGCGCACGGAGAAAACAACACCGGAGAAGTCAGGAGGTTGCATAAGTATGAACCAAAACATTCGTGACTGATGTCGCTGACAAGAAGCTAGCTGGCATATTTGAAACGACGGAGATGGAGCGCGTTATTGTCCTGGGCCTCCGCTGTTCTGACCCAGAGGAGAACCAACGACCTTCACTCAATGGTGCAATGGAATACCTGGTCAAAGGCGGAGAATTGCTCCCTGCCACACGCGAAGAACGCCATGACCTTGATCCTGCCTTTCCTTCTGCTGCCCCTGCGGAGCTAGGTCACTCTCAGCAACCTCGATCGTAAGAGACCTTATCGTTGTTTTTAACATCGCTACTTTTTCCCCAGAATTAATTTAGTTAGGGCTTAGGTGTGTCCCTTGAGGGCCTGTACTCTGTAGTAAGTGCTCTTTGGTTTTCGCTATGTATTATATTGAACTTAATTTCGCTATGTATACTAGTCGTCAACCCGTGCGACTGCACGGGCTAGTTATTTAAATTACAGCTTAGTGGAACAATTAGGAAAGCGTTGGTTTTTAAGATACTTATTTAAAAAATAACTAACAACGGAGTATGATACTTCCTATTCATCTCTTGAAAGTCTATTATTAAATAACAACAGTTTGTTCTTTTAACCATTTTTATGGAATTGTTCTTTTTACCATATACACAGATAACATTCCAATTTATGTAATGGTATGATAGTGTTCTTTTGTTACCCCAGATAATATGGATAGTTTCTTTGACATGTGGCAAAAGGTCATGTAGAAATCAAAATGTCAAAATTTATTCTCAAAGACTTTTGAAGAAGTTTCGCCATTCGTTAACTCTCCCCAGAATATTAAATATATAAATGTGTTCTGCAGAAAAACAAAATCATGCGAACATATTATATTCCAATGTTTACAAATAACCACAAAAGGTCATAATTATTGAAGGCAGAGACGACAACATGTTGTATATATAATCATGTCATTCTACCAAATAGCTAAACAAACATGAGGCCATGAGTTGCTAGCATTTTCTTAAGATCATAAACACGTAGTTTTCTTGGGATTCATTCTGCATATGTTTGCATTAAAAAATCCAGTGGAAGCATAGCAGATCATTGTTCCAAGAAACTAAAAATAAAGAGCACATCTTCAAGTTTGGAGGACTATCCTTCCCCACTCGGTGACATATAGAAATTCAGAGCTACAATTGGTCGTTCCCAAGTACATTCTGGTATGTAAACAATGGGCGTCATATGTCAGTAGGACTGTAGGAGTCCAATTAATCCTTGAGCAATCTTAAGCCTACAAATATCAGTGCAGCAAGAGAGAAGTAAATCAGTGAATCTAGTATGTGCACCACAGTTAGCACCATTGTGCATACTGTGCAGTGCACTTGAAAAATAAAACTCTTGTATGAATTATCTAGAAAGTTGTGCAGAAATAAGGTGCTCAAATAAATTCCTTTATAACATATAATACAGGGTACTGACCTCGATTCTTGCAAATTAGTTATCATCTAAATCTCTGTCAATTCAGAAGAGCATAACAGTATGTCTGACGAAGATATTTAGATAAGAGAAGTGATTTTAAGGGTTTCATTTATATAAAGGATCAATTTGCATGGTACAGTGGCGTTGTAGTTTCGAGGAAAGTACAAAATAACAAAAATCTGATAGGACAGGTTAGAATTTAGATGAGCAAACATAGCTAGCAATCCCTTGGCCTCCGAATGCATTTGCTGCTGAGGATCCTTCGTTTTCAAATCCAAGGATCGAATTGTTCATGGCTAAGCTGCACCTCTCCGTTGGGAACTGCGAGAGGCGAAATTGGGGAGCTGCAATAGCGAACCTAGGCATGGAGCAGGGAGGCAAAGCAGCACCGCTACCTTGATCCCATCGATGGATGTATCCTAATGGCTGGTACTACGTACATATACGTACTCAGGTTATTTCCTACTTTCGTAGGAAGCAACACACTGGCCGGTGCAAAATCTGAACCTTTAACAGAGAATCGCCTATGTTTGATGGATGATAACAATCAGGTTTCCAAGGTTGAGAGAAACATGATTACAACATGAGAAGATGGATTGGGTCATACCTCTTTTTCAGATTGATGCAGGGCTTGATGGTACACTAATGGCAGCGCCCATGGCTGGAAGAACAGATGATGCAGCGAGGCGGAGGATTAGGAAGAGCATAGGTACGAACTCTAGGCAACGTGACATAGATTTTATTTATCTAGGAGGTTGTTGAACCGAAATTCCAACCGACCCTATTGTCGAGAGGTTAAATTTAGTTGAAGAAGAAAACAATTTCTTGAAGGAAAAAATAAAAACTTGAGGAGGAGAAGATGATATTGGAGTTGCATGTTGCGGATGTCGCCGATGATCACAAGATCAAGATGGATGCAATGCGCTTGAAGATGAGAAAGATTAGAAAATATGCCATTCATACCGAGGCTTGGTATCATTATGCCGTTGGATCAGTTGTTACCTTGGTTGCGATTATGATCGTATTTGTTTTCACATTGAAATGGTTTACATAGTTTCAATGTATGGTTTAATTAATTTAGATGCTCTGCAGAGCTTTATGTTGTTAGATGAGAACTATGTATGTACTTTGGTTTTTATGTGATGATGAACTTCTATTAATTTGGTCACTTAATTATCTATTCATGATGTTCTGTAATGATTTTTGACACACTTAATTATATATAATGCACGCAGATGAACCGGCAATGGATGTACGGTGACAGACACACCTCCGAGTACATTAAGGGCGTGCATGCTTTTCTCGAAGTGGCTGAGGCAAACAAGCAGAATGGTTTTATGTGTTGTCCATGCCCTATATGTGGGAAACCGAGCAGCCGGAAGCCACCGGACAAGGCTGCCGCAACCGTCTAGTGCCGTTCCGCTGCTGGAGGGACCACGACGACGGCGATGGCGGCAACACCGACGGCGATGGCGGCGCGACAGGGCAGGGCAACCACGCGTACAAGGTGGTTGTCCGGTATAGGGTTTATGTTTTTTCTTCTATTTTTTAGTTAAACGGTCGAAATGTCGACCTTTTTATGTAATTTGTATCCAAACTTGAATGGAATTCCTCTGGTTTGATTGAATTTCGTGGGGTTGGTTCAATTGTTGGCCGGGTGTATGTGTCTAGGGTTGGATGGCGTCCTCCGCGTCCGTGTTCGCAGAGTGGTTCCATGGACAGATGCGTGAGGAAATTTGCGGTTACCATTGGAGATGTCCTAAAGTGTCTCTGATGGACACGATTCATCCATTTTTTCAATCTTCTTTTCATAACCAAGTTTAACAATAGTAATAGTTAGAGATACAGGGATGCTTAGCTTTGCTTGCCCCTTCTTTGAACAGGTCGTCACAGTCGAGCGTTGGTAACTGGAGGAGCAGTAGTTGGAGCGTTGGTCCTGGCGGTGGTAATTTGCTCAACCCTTTCATGGTGTACGTGGACACGCAGACGCGACTCCTTTGGGAAGGGAAGCCGGCTTAAGCATATTGAGTACGGCGACCTCACCATAGCCACGAAGGGATTCTCCAAGGATAACAAGATCGGAGAGGGTGGTTTTGGCAAGGTATACAGTGGGAAGCTGGGGAAGAAGCCGGTGGCTGTGAAGCGCATCAAGGACACGACGGGTGAATTTAAGGACTTCCTCGCGGAGCTGAGCGCCATTGACGGAACGTTCAACGGCAACGTGGTGAGGCTCGAAGGTTGGTGCTGCCACATAAACAACTTCATGTTTTGGTGGTTGCACAGGAAGAACATCAAGCTCTTCATTGTCTATGAGCTTGTGCCCAATGGAAACCTTCACCAGCACCTTCACGAAAACCCGGAAGTAGTACTGCCATGGGCAACGAGGTATGGCCGGATATAAATATAATTACGTGCCGCAGCCCCTTCAAGTTTCCTTTGCTTTCCCTTTATTTCCTTCTGATTATTCCACCTTAATTACTGTCGTGATATTTTAAGAATAAAATGATTTTGGAGTGGAACGCAACATGATATGCAACGTATGGATTATATTTTGCAGGTACAAGATAGTGATGGGCATAGGGTCCGCGCTTCGTCACCTCCACCACGAATGTAAACCATACATTTTGCACAGAGATATCAAACCAAGCAACATACTCCTGGATAATGAATTCAACGCCAAGCTTGGTGACTTTGGCCTGTCCAGGGTCGCTCATAACAGCATCGACTCAGTGCACACGGTGGCTATAGGGTCCAAGGCCTACATGGATCCGTTGTGCATGAAAGATGGAAAGGTCAAGTTCTGCACTAGCTCCGACGTCTACAGCTTTGGGATCGTCCTACTAGAGATAGCGCACGGAGAAAATAAACCCGTAGAAGTCTGGAAGCTGCATAAGTATGAACCAAAAACATTCGTGACTGATGTCGCTGACAAGAAGCTAGCTGGCATATTTGAAACGACGGAGATGGAGCGCGTTATTGTCCTGGGCCTCCGCTGTTCTGACCCAGAGGAGAACCAACGACCTTCACTCAATGGTGCAATGGAATACCTGGTCAAAGGCGGAGAATTGCTCCCTGCCACACGCGAAGAACGCCATGACCTTGATCCTGCCTTTCCTTCTGCTGCCTCATGGAGCTAGGTCACTCTCAGCAACCTCAATCGTAAGAGACCTTATCGTTGTTTTTAACATCGCTACTTTTTCCCCAGAATTAATTTAGTTAGGGCTTAGGTGTGTCCCTTGAGGGCCTGTACTCTGTAGTAAGTGCTCTTTGGTTGTCGCTATGTATTATATTGAACTTAATTTCGCTCTGTATATTGTTGTTGGGTTTTCGCCCTGTGCTACTCTGACTCGAGCCATGCTTCACTGCTCCCCCTAACCCAATTTCCGAGGGGTATCCTTGTTCCTCGCGAGTTTATTTTTTTTCCTAGCCCGCCGTTGCTTAGATCCAAGCCATGTCTAACCCTGTATAACCCATACCGTATACGTACAGTACCC
The DNA here is from genome assembly GCA_021605145.1 of Aegilops bicornis. Taxonomy (NCBI): domain Eukaryota; kingdom Viridiplantae; phylum Streptophyta; class Magnoliopsida; order Poales; family Poaceae; genus Aegilops; species Aegilops bicornis. Next base: position 14,677,839 of record CM038669.1, read on the forward strand.
TCCCTCGAAAAAAAAACAACCCCACGACCACGTAAGACCTGCCAAATCCAATCATTCACGCAGTTCCATCATTCGCGCAGCTCTATAATTCACGCAGTAGATCCCCAGCGGCGACCATCTCGTCGCCGACGATCTCGTTGGACAGAGGGCGCGGCACCGTCGTGAATCTCCAGCGCTCGCAGGTGCCGCATCTCACGCCCCCCCCCCCCCCCCCATTGGTCTCGCTCGCGGCAACATCGAACGAATTGTTGCCGTTTCGTGGTAGTGTCTAACCTAGCGGGGCGGGTAACCTAGCTATCCGGCGGCGCAAGTGATCATGGATGTTGTTCCAGTAATGGTGCTCCTCGTGATCCGGGTTATTTGTCTAGGGTTAACATAGCGTTGGTTGTAGTCAGTTGTGTGCACGACGGCTATTGTTATTTGATGCGGCGGCTGACCAAGGTATCCGGCGGCAGAGGTAATCACTGATCTAGCTAGGTTTGGTATTGCTGCTCCTCGTGATCTAAAGTGATTACGACTGGTGTCGTGGCCATCCTCCTTACTAGGTTTGCAAGATCTGAACGCCCTCGGTTGGGGTAGTTTACTTAACATTCGTGATCGTGTGCTATGTGTTCTCTATTTCATTATTGTTATTGTTTGCACATGTGATGATACCGACTATTTGTTGTAGGAAATGGCGGACGATGAGTTAACTGATATAATGGTAGACATGGAGTTTGGAGAACTGATGAAAGACTGGATAGAAGATTGGTCAGATGATGAAAATTCCTATCGTGGAGATTGGTTAGAGAATGGGAACGAAAGGGAGGATCTTAATGTGAGTGGCACTATCATGTTGTAATTTTTTGGTGGCATCCGACAACGTTATATTTTTTGTTGAAAATTTATAGATGGATGAGCTTGATAATGGTCAGGAAACAACTCCGAGATCTCGAATGAAGATTACATTAGTCAGGTAAGGAAGTGGAAATTTTTGTTGGCATGCAAATTGAATTTTTCCTGGAATATTATATGATAACTAATTATGTATTTGTGTTGTATTTTTCAGCTCATTTCTGGATGTCATAATGCGTATGACTATTTCGGTGAATCCAACGCGGTGACAGGCCTTGATGACAAATCATTAGATGCACCTGATTCTAGGGAGTCGCAGTCGTCGGTCATCATGAGTGAGGTATGTATGTAATCAATGTTGTATTGAAGTAGTGTTAAAGCATAAAAAACTGCCTTCATGGCTATGTTTTGATTGTTTAGGTGACAGAAGATGAGGGGAAAGAGAATCTCCAAGATACTACCCATGCAGATGATAAGAGGGATATGTTCATGAAGATAATAGAAATGACTTTTATATCTCAAGATGATGCGTTTGATTTCTATAACAGCTATGCTAGAGATAATGGTTTCAGCATTAGAAAGGATAAGGTCAGGTATAGAAAAACTGAGTCACATCATATGTGTTATAGGTGGTTTCTTTGTTCCAAAGAAGGGAAACGTGACAACAAGTTGGTAACTGAGGAAGGACACACCTGTAGGCTCAGACCCGAAACACGCTGCAACTACGAAGTGCACCTGACCGTCAAGCTTGACGAAAAGCATGGGATTTGGTATGTTGAAAGTTTTGAGGACAAGCATAGCCATATGTTGGCAAGACCGGACAAGGTACCTTTTCTTTGGTCCCACAAAAAAAATCAAAGAGTACCAGAAAGCTGATATATTGTCATGGGAGCCAAAGGGATTAGAATTCACGACATTATGGATTCCTTCGTCAGCAAACATGTATGGTATGGTGGTGTTGGTTTAAACAGGCATGATATATACAACCTTTGCTCCAGGGAGAAGAGGAAGCTGCTTTCAAAACGTGATGATGCCACAGCCATAGGCATCATGGCCAGTAGGAAAGAGAGGGATCCTAACTTCTTTTTCGAGTACAAGCTAGATAAGGAAGGACATATGAATAGAATGTTTTGGTGTGACTCCCATTCTCGTCGTGACTACGAGGACTTCGGCGACATGCTTGTATTTGACAACACGTACAAGATAAACCGCTATGGTATGTCATTCATACCTTTTGTTGGTCTTAACAATCACTGGAAGAATGTTTTTGGTTGTGCCATAGCTTTGTACGAGACCGAAGAGACATCTGTGTGGCTGATGTAGACTTTTTTGAGGTCCATGCATGTGTCAGAAGCTGCCAAAGAGTGTAATCATGAACGCTGATGTTGCGATGATCAACGCAATTTGCGAAGTCTTGCCAGACGTGTGGCACCGTATATGTACGTGGTATATAGAAAAAAGATATGAAGATTCACCTCGGTCACAAGTCCTTGAACGAGTTCCGAACTCTTCTGTACTACAACGCGTCCACGGTCATTTTTTAGGAGAGATGACACGCGTTTGTTAAAAGACGGCAGTCGAAAAAACAATAACATGGTTGAGATGGATGTATAAGAAGAGGAGATTGTGGGCCGTAGATTCTCTGACAGAGGGGTTTCGGTTTGGCATGAAAAGCAACCAGAGAAGTGAAAGTCTAAACTCATGCCTTCACCTCCACCTAGACGGTGAAATGACCCTAGTGGATATGATTTTGCACTATGAGAACGCCTTTGTATGTATGTGTGAGAACAAGGCGCGAGATGACTGCACAGCCTCACAGAGTTTACCGATGCCAGTTGCTAGCTCCAGGGAACTTGAGATAGCTGCTTCTCACATCTTCACTGCAGCAAACTCTTATATGTTGCAAGATGATCTTAGAAAAATTGGTGGCGTGGAGATTGTAGAAATAATGCTCCACTACTTGGGAAAAGCCTAGCAGTAGCGTGGGTTTGAGGGCTATCAGTAGCGCGGGTAACAACGCTACTGATAAGGCGCTACAGCTAACACTTAGCAGTAGCGCGTTAATACCCGAGCTACTGTTATAGCTACTTAGCAGTAGCGCTTTCCATAGAAGCGCTACTGCTAATCTAACTAGTAGTAGCATTTCTCGTGCCCCACGCTGCAACTATTATGTTTTACAATTTTTTTATTTTTACTGTATTTATACACCGTTATACAAATTTTGATATAGTACCAATTAAGAAGTTGTTATATCATTATGTCCATGATGAATTAATATATTATTGTGAGGAAGAAACGTGGATTAGATTCATTTGGATGAATCAAAAGTTGAATTAGCACCTCTAGGAAAACCCCTATAGATAGACATTTAGTAGTAGCGTGGGTTATTTGACCCGGGTTATTGCTACTTAGTAGTAGCGCGGCAGAAAAATCGCGCTAGTGGTATGACATACTAGTAGCGCGGGCAGAAAAAACCTGCGCTGCTACTAAATGATTTCCACCCTGCCCCCTCACTAGACAATAGTAATAGCGTGGGGTATAAAACGTGCGCTACTGCTAAGTGAATAACTGTAGCGTGGGCGAGACACCCACGCTACTACTAAGGGCCCGTTCGGAAGCTCTCCAGCTTCCGAAACGGGCTAGCTTCTCGCGGGAGCCCAGCGAGCTGGCTTCTTGCGGGAGCCCAGCGAGCGTTCGGCAGCGACTTGTGGCTGTAGCGAGAAAACCCTTCGTGCTGGGACTGTAGCGAGAGAGAACGAACTGCACGCTGCCTGGAGCTCACTTGGCGGTGGCATATCAGGTAATATTATCCAACTTCTTCTCCTTCGATTTTTGGGAGCTAGGCTCGTCCAGCTTCTAGTTTTTGCACTGCGAGGATGCTCTGCTCCACGAAGCCAGCTTCTAGGAGCCGTGCCGTTCGGGCCTGCTCCTGCGCGGAGCGGATGAAGCTGAGAGCTGGACGCGTTCCGAACGGGGCCTAAGCATGTCCACTGTCGCACCACCCACCACACCAAACTCTCTCTGGCAAATCCTAAAAAAACTCTCTCTCGTTACCACCCCGGGTCAAACTCCTCTCTGCCACGATCCCCTTGCCGTCGCCACCACACACGCCGGCCGGTTCCAGCGAGCTCCGGCCGCGCGCAACGCGCCCCCTAGCTCTCCAAGCTCCGCCCCTCCCTTCCCTCCGTCCAGATCCATGCCTCAAGGCCTGCACCTTTGCCCGTGGGAGAGGAGAGGAGAGGAGAGGAGAGCGACCAGATCCAGATCTGGTCCTGCTCCACCTCCACAGACATGCCGCCGGCCCGCCGGGAGAGGAACGACCTCGCACCGGCAAAGGATCCGCAGCAACATCTACAAGGGCATGTTGTGTGAATCACGAATCCCCTTCTCTCATTCTCTCTCTCTCTCTCTCTCTCTCTGACCCCCCGTCTCTTCTCTCTTCTCTCACTCTCTCTCTCTAGGCAGGGGCAGGGGACAGGGACGGACAACGCCGACAGGCAAAGTAATCTTCTCCTCCTCCATGCTCGTGCACCGGGAGAGGAAGAGGACTCCTCCGTGTGCTTCTTCCCGGCCTGGCTGCTCTCACCCTGCTACTCCACGCGCCATGGAATGGAATGGAATGGAAGGTCCACTCCCCCATCTCCCCCTCTCTCTCTTCGGTTCCCTCTTGTTCTAACTCGATTGATTGATTGGCTTTGTTTTTTTCTCTTTTCAATTCACAAGTTGGAGCCTTTTGTGGCTGCCATTAGGCATTTTTGGTGACCTTTGCTGGCTTAGCTTGCATTCGAAAAAAGAAAAATAAGGAATCATGCCCTGTTGCTTGCTTTCACTCAATGTTCATGTGTGAATTACAGTAGATGTGTTCGTCAAATTAATTAATTAATGCATGTCCCCTTGCTTGCAAGTATGTCACATCTTCATCATCTTGAGGAGATAGCCCATATCCCATGTTCAGGAGACAGAGTCCAATTCATCATTAGAAACTGATAACACAGGTTCCTGATAGTCCAAACTAGAGCAACTTCTCCAAGAACCGTGAAATTTCTTACATTCTCCAGCAAACTTCAGAAATCCAAATGGACAAATCATTGAAACAAGCAGAAAACAACCTGAATGTTCTTAGAAACAATCCGCAAATATTCAGAAACAGGGTGCAAAAGGAATTAGTGGTCCACTGTTTCTGAAGCACAACAAGCACATATATTTTGGTCTATTTCCACCAGGGGAAACATAATTAGATCTACTTAAACAAACTTCACTTTACAACTCAAACTACATATATCATTGAAAGAAATGGGACCTATTTGAATATTCAGTGTGCAGCTTAACCACACTCCACAAATATTCGGCTTCCATACCACTTTTCTATCACCAGAGAACTTTCAATCACATGCAGACCATTATTAGTAGATGCTCACCAAATCCAGAAGAAACGATTGGACAGTTAACACATGGACGCTATCAACAAAACATGCGTGTCTTCTCCCCTTCCCATTCATCACGCATATCTCTTTCCCTTCCATACATCTTCTTTTGCCCTTTCTATAAAACAACCATATCTCCATAGGATGAATCCCTCACAAACAGAATACTGCTTCTCCTTGCAAAGCATACACTGCCATCCTCTGGCTATGGCTCCACCAAGTGATCATTTCTTGCCATCGGGGCCCGATTGGCAACATCGATGGAGTGGTTAATATTTGGATGATTGTGCGGCTCGGCCACCATCGCATTTTCATAAAGTGTTTCCACCGCATTTACATGACGGGGGACGTCGGAAAAAATAATAAGAGGAAGAAGAAGAAAAAAAAAGAGGAAGAAGAAGGAATGGAGCAGTGGAAGACTTTTTTATTCTACTCCTCTATTCCTTCTTCTTTTCCTCTTTTTTTTCTTCTTCTTTTTTATCGCGAACTAGGGTAGAGGGTCGACGGTCGGGAACTGGGGCAGAGGGTCGAGGGTCGCCCTCTCGACCGTGATAACTTATACCACGGAGCACCCCCGGCCCTCTTGCGTGACCAAAACTCTCGAGGACACCCAAACCCTAGAAAAAAACGATGTCGGTCTCCTACCCCCTCCCGCCGCGCCCCTACCCGACAAACTCTCTCGAGGCCACCCAAATTTACCAAGTTAAAAGAGTGTTGTCGTCGAGGCCACCTCAAACCCTTGAAGCGTTGTCGAGTCCACCCCAAACCCTTTAAGCGTTGCCGAGGCCACCCCAAACCCTAGAGAAGCAGCGCCGAGGCCATTAATATGATTCCTTATTGTGATTAGCTAGCTAGTTCTACGTTTTCCACTAATATATCCATCTGTCATGTTTGAATACTAATTGCCATGTTGTAAATATTTGCAAAAACTATGGAGCACCCCCGAGACGAAGAAACAGAAGCGATGTTGGGGGACATAATCGCAAAAGGAAGTGATGTCGTCTTGTCGTTTCTCAACAACAGCGATGGTCTGGAAGGATAGGGTGAAGAAGAAGGCTATGATTATGATGGCTCTGGTGACCCAATGCCGGTACAAGAAGGAGACCGTGATGACGGTTCCGGTGACCGAACCGAGTCCGGCCAGGTATATATATTAGTTAAGCCTGTGCTGACTAGCTAATTGATGCATACATTGTTTTCGTATGTACACATATTAATTAACTCTCTCTTATTTCTTTTTTCTAGCCCTCCGGATCGAGCACAACTTCGGTAAAGAGATGAAAGGTTTGAGATCACAGCAATCGCGCGCGATGGCAAGCCGATTGAACCCATCCGGACAACGGAAGCATTTGCTTATCAGTGCGGGGTTCTTGTTAGGGACAAGATCCCGATCAGTATCCACCAATGGTTAAAGCCTAAGAATGAAGACCTGAGGTGTCTTGTGTCTCTGATATGCAGAAAGATGATCTTTGGACAACGCTTAAGGTAAATTTCACCCTATCGCCAGAGGAGGATCCGGAGAAGCCAGTTAAAGAGCAATTGATCAAGTCTCATGCTCTTAAGAAGATGACAGAACTATTTAGGAGGTGGAAGAATGATTTGAAAATAACATTTGTCGACAAAGAAAAGACACCAGAATTCACCGGGCGGTATGAGAAGATCAGATATCACTGGCCCGCATTTGTGGCCCACAAGACATCGAACAAGAGTAAGAAGATGTCAACGACAAACAAGAAAACTGTTGAGAAGAAGAAGCATCACCATCGCACGGGGTCAGGTGGCTACCTCAAAGCCCGACCCTTGTGGGCCAAGGCTGAGAATGATCTGATTGATAAAGGGGTCGAACCAGAGACATTGAACTGGCCAAACCGTTGCCGGACTTGGTTCTTCGGGGTTGGCGGAATCTTGGACCTGTATTAGGGAAGTGCGTTTGGATGGATGAGCAACTACGAATACCCGTCATGAGGCTTCAGGAGTATATCGAAGCAGTGCAGCAAGGGAAGTTCATTCCACACAGAGAGAAGGACGAGATCACATTGGCCCTTGGGAATCCTGAGCACCCTGGACGGACACGAGGCACACCAGGCTCCGTTCCGTGGAAGGCTGGGTTTTCAGACGCAGGGGGTTACAAATGCCAAGAGAGGAGGAAGAAAGTGGAGCATAGCCAACTACAGGCGGTGCATGGAAGGGTACAAGCGGTAGAGGAACGAGAACCAAATCGCAGCAAATGACCTGCCGAAGCTTCCCCTGAAGCTACCCTGCCATCTCAGCGGAGAAGCAGCGTGGCTTCCACCGAGCTGCTTCAGCTGGAGCCTGTCTTCACGGCTCCTTCTAGCTACACCGTGGATGCTATCACAGAGTCTCAACATTGCCACCTTATGACGCAATGTATGAAGTTGAAAGTCAAGGCGGCTGTTGGCTCTGTTTTACCTACTAAACCTGACGCAACCTACCACTGCCGGTCGATTCCAGAGATATGCTAGGGTGATGGTGGATGAAATAACTATCGGATTTGAGGACCTTGAGCTTGACCCCCCACAGGTGAAGGGGAGATTCGGCTGGGTTCTTCTCTGAAGACTCCACTCCTATGGTGGAAGGAGCTCATCAACCTTCCGAACTGGACGCCTCCGCCTCCTCCTCCTCCTCCGGCGATTCAGGGCACATCGCCTCCTCCTCCGCCTCCTCCTCCGGCGAGTGATCAGGGCACTCAGCCTCCTTCTTCGGTGCGTGGCGGCACTCCACCTCCTTCTCCGCCTGCGCCGGTGCACCCGAGCAGCCAGCCTCCTCCTTCTCCGCCTCGTCAACAAGGGCGGAAGGGACCCACCGCCGCTCCGGGTGCTCCAGCGCATCGTATTCCTTCACCTCCGCCTCGTAAGAAAGGAAATACAGCCGCATCCGCTCCGTCTGCTCCGGCATCTAGCAGTACAGCCAGAGGCGGGAGGCAATACAGATTCGGTCCTTCTCTGAAGACTCTAGAGAAGTTACCATACGAGAGGAGCCTGGAGGAAAACGTGAAGATCATGCGAGCTGAAGTGAAGAACTTCTTTGAAGGGGTGAAAGCAAAGAAACATACACCTCCGGAGGAGAAGATAGATCCGGTGAAAGCGAAGTGTACTCTGGCTGCCCTGAAGAAACAACCAAAGTCTTCGCCGAAAGGCAACTATGAGCGCATTATTGAAAAGTCATTTATCAAAGCGGAGCAGTCGGGAAGTACTGTCAGTGATCAAAAGTTAGCATAACGACGAGTTGGGAAAAAATTGCCCATCTTGGTGAACAAGCGAACCAATCTTCCCCCCCCCCCCCCCCGCTCCAGGTGTCTAGCGTCGCCGCTAATGGTTCGGGGATGGTGCCCTGTTATAACGATCTTGTAGATTACCTTCCCGACGATGTACATTATGATTTCTTGGAGGTCGACGAAGACAAATATGAGTACGGGAAGCCTCTCGTCAAAGATGAAAGATCTCTAACAACGGTGATGCGAAGATTTCATGATTGGTACATGAAAACCTGCAGAGAGTCTGGGGGGACGAATATTTTGAGGCTGAGAGTTAAAGAGGAGCATGACCTCGTTGGAATTGAGCTGTTGAATGTTCCATTTGAGGGTTCTTCCAGGTTTTCAATCAAAAGGCCCTAGATAAATTAACGGTCACTTGCTACTGTCTGTAAGTAGTACTACTTCTGCCATTAAGTCTCTATATATAGGTCAGTTCTTTCATTGCATGTATTTTTAATTATCCTCACTATATAATGCAGATTAAAGATGGCCGAATTGAAGAAAAGACAAATCGATGATATTGGGTTCATTAACACAAATCTCATAGATGCATATATGGTTGAATTTCAGGCCAGAGATACCGAGGCCAAGCTGCTACAATCGTTTGTTTAAATCAAAACAAAGCTATAATACTCTTTCCTTACAACTTCGAGTGAGGGTTACTGTCTTGTGCATATTGGGTTTCCCTTATTAGTCGAGGTTAAAGTAATGTAATTGATGAGTTATGCATGCGTCCGCAGCTTCCACTATATTCTTCTAGAGAATAAGCTTGAGCAGGGACTAGTAACCGTCTTAGACTCGAGACGAAAAGATCCCAAGGAGTATGCGGACATGACTGGAATTCTAGAGAAGTAAGTTAAATCGATCTTTATTGCACCATATCGGCAACTTTGTTCATTTCCTGATATCAAGTAATTGTTTTCTTTGTTTGGCAGGGTTTCAAAAAAATTCACCTCAAAAACTCTGGGACTGCCGAAGAAGCTGCAATTTAAACACCCGAAAGTAAGTACTATAGTAGCATGTTCCGCGCATCTCCTAGTGATTCAAGCACTAGTTTCATCAATACCATTTAGCATGCTTTCTTATCAGTTTGATTGACCTCTATTTCTTGTAAAGTGGTTGTGGCAGGAACAAGGGAATGATTACTGTGGATACTACATTTGCGAGTCCATCCGCCACACGACCTGTGAGCGGGGCTACTCTGACAAACAATATGAAGTGCGTAAATAATAATATTCACAATTTTATTTTATTAACATCATTTGTGTTGAGTTTCATTTATTCATATATATGTATTGACCCCCTTCTTCAAATTAGATATCTCGGATGCGGGATGAACTCCTATCACCAGATCGTATGCGAGCAATTCAAGAGGAATTGGCGGCATTCTTTCTTGACCACGTGATCGATAAAGATGGAGAATACCATGTGGACCCTGAGTTCATATATAATTAGAATATTATATTGTAAGAGATAATTATATTGTATATATGTAGAACTTGTTGTTTGACCAATCTCTCAGAAAAGGAGAGGTGGTCGATATCACTTCTCTCTGTATGCATATGTTCATGACGATCTTCTGTTTCCTTCATTTGCTTACTAGCTAGCGTGTCTAGTCCTCTCTATACGTATAGTATGTATCGTCGACCAAGCACGGAGATAAGAGAGGACACTTCTCTCTATTAATTAGTTAGCTAACACAATATACGAAACACCTAAATTAACCCCCCAAAATCCCCTAACTCCCCCCCCTAAAAAACAAAAACCCTGGCCCCAGAAATGCTGGCGCGTGGATGCCTATTGGTCCTGGTTGGTGCCACCAACCGGGACCAAAGGGCCTCCTGCCTGGGCTCACCGCGCCGGCCATGTGGAGGCCCATCTGTCCCGGTTTGTATACGAACCGGGACTAAATGCCTAGGGCATTAGTAACAACACTTTAGTCCCGGTTCAACAACCGGGACAAATGGCCCTTACGAACCGGGACAATAGGCCCTTTTTCTACTAGTGTAGCAATTTCATTTCTTAGATTGCAGTGGTTGTCCTCAATCATACCGAAATATTCCTGCAAGAAGAGGCAACTTAAATGTTAGATTTTGGCCAGTTCTATACATGAATGCATCATAGTAATTCAAATGTTCTATTCCTGTTATTCAATCTATACCATGTTCAGCTTACATTTTATTGTTCTCTACAAGATAATAAAGTTTCTATCATATGAGTACTCGCATACATGGTATTTCTTGCACTGGCTTAGTTGTGTGACGAATATTAAATATAGATTTTTAATTGCAAATGATTTTTTGTCTGTCATAGCAGATAATTATAGAATAGACATATGATTGATATGTTTCCCCATAAGGTTTGTTGGTTCCTATGATATATATTGTTTTTGCGTAATGATTTTCCATTTCTACACTAGCACAATACCACAAATAATACACGGATGCCATATAAATGGATGCATAGTTTTGTCATAAGCTACCCATGAGCTTCATTGCGGAGTCACTTGGCTCTCCTGGGGTTGTTATCCTAGTATTGATAAAAATCTCCGTCTATATTCCTTAGTGCTCTATAGGTTACTTGCATTGTATCCTTCACTTGTGGTCATACGAAGATGTCAAGATCTCATTTCACATGGGGTCATACGAAGATGTCTAAATCTGATTTCACTTGTGGCCATGCCTAGCACTGTATCCTTTTTAAGTTCGGTTTTCCCCAATTTCTAGGATTGGTCTGTTTGGTACTGCTTATAATTGATTTATACTATTATGCTGCTATATGCTTTTGTTTCTGCTATTGTTACTTAGTGCTCTATAGGTTACTGTTATACTGTAGGTTCTTTTAGAGTTCCTAGTAGTGGTCTTGGTTCATTGTTTAATTCTAGGATTTGTGAGTTCCTAGTAGGGAACACATGGACATGAAGCTGCGGCGGCGGCGAAGGCGATATCGACATGGGGTTGTGGCGGCAACGACAACATCGACATCGACACGGGGCTACGGCAGCGGCGGCGACAACGACGACATTGACATCGGCATGGTGTTGTGGCGGTGGCGATGACGACTGTCGGTGTCAAAACCGACGGATCTCTGGTAGGGGGTCCCAAGCAGTGCATCTTAGGATCAATGGTAACATGAAAACAGGATTTTACGCAGCTTCGGGCTCTCTTGATGAGACAATACCCTACATGCTGCTTGATTGACTATAATGAATATAGGGGTTACAAGAGTTGATCTACCTCGAGATCATATGTTGTGGTCTAAACCCTAGAGGTATGATGAGTAATGTCATAATCACCTATCGACTAGCCTAGCCTCAGTTTATATAATGTACCAGAGGCCTAGGATAACAAGAGTCCTAGCCGAATACGCCGGTGGGGAGGAGTCCTTGTCTTGATCACCAAGTCTTGTGGAATCTTCCTTGTATGCGGCAACTGTCCGAACTGGCCCATGAGTATACGGCCATGGGGGTCCTCGGCCCAATCTAACTGATCGGGAGACGACGTGGTGAGTACCCCCTAGTCAAGGACGCCGTCAGTAGCCCCCTAAACTGGTCTTCATGTTGGGGACGCTCCTCGATTCTTCCGAACTGTTCTACATCTTTGGTCGTCGGTCTTGAAAACTGGTTCGACAAATCTTCTCATCTTCGATCTTCAGGATCTCGAAGTAAATCCGAAGAGTTTACATGTCGGGTATCCGAGGAGCCCCTTTAAGTTTCCGGCCTTTATCAATGCCTTGTTATTATTCTGCCACACCTCAGGTTTGAAGTTATTCCCGGGCGGCAGTGTCCTCTTGCGTCCGAGCTCCAACGCCGGATTGCATTCGAGGTATCTTTTGCAGCCAAGCACCAACGCCGGACTGCTTCCGAGCTCCAACGCCGGAATGTATCCAAGCTCCAACGCCAGACTGTGTCCAAGATCCAATGCCGGACTGTATCCGAGATGTCATAGATCATCTGGGTTCAAAAAGTTGAAGGATTTTAGCTGAGCTTAATGCCGGAAATGCCCTCTATGGAGCCAGCCACTGGCGTCCGAGCTTATGCCGGACTGCTTCCGAGGTGGTACACCACCCCTAACTGCGGGCTGATTTTTTGATTGGTGAAATTTATTCTCTGCCGAGATATATAGCCAGTAGCCCTCAAGGTGTGTGCATCGGTCTAAAACCCGAGATGCACCTGAAGGAAAACATGAAACCGCTGATCCTAGTTGCCCCTGAGTCTCAGGTCGATGCGTGAAATCGGCCTGAGGATCAACTCCTAGCTTGACAGCATACATAGGAATAGAAACGCGGTGTGCAAAGTCATCGAGACTCAGGTTGGGTGCGGCCGACCAACCTGAGGATAATAATCTCCTCGAAAACTATATTGCACTTTAAATTTTCTGCATTGGACAGGCAATGCAGTAGCCCCCGAGACACTGGTCGGGTGGCGACACCAGATCAGGGGATCGATGTACCCCTTTAATATTTGTAAATAATAAGCACGAAGCCCAGTAGCCCCCGAGCCTTAATGTGGGCACGGGTGGCCGAATTAAGGATCGATATCCAAAGTAAAATCACAAATTATGTGTAATGATTCTATGTATCCAAGTACTTTACATCATCAGTGCTCGGATCCGCATTGTACAAAACTTTGTTGACCGGCCATCGGCTTCAACCTCCTCGGCCAGTAGCCGGGGAGTGTTTGTACCACTTTATAAAGCCTTTATGAGGGCAAATATTTACGGCAAACAAGGCAATCCGGCCATACTATTTTATAAACAAAGGTACGTAGAGAGACATGTTATATTATTGTTTTAACATAAGAAACATCGTCCAAAGAAAATAGTCCCACTATCGGTTCCTTTCTTTGGGTTGTCATGCTAAGCATGATCATGAAACCTCAGCTCCGATCAATGTGGGAGGAAAATACATAGGATTTAGTTGGGGAAAAGCTTCCAAACTTTGTGGTCTAGATGAACCCAAATTTTCACTTCCGTTGCGACCGTTTATAATCTGAAAGTGGCCCATCGTCGGCTTCTACCCCCTTGTAGATTCTACACATGGTGTTTCCGGAATAATAAAACAACCCTTAGCCGGCGTCTCGGTGCCCGAAGGCGGTTGTGTTGGCGGAAACGAGGCAATCAGATATGCGGGCTTTATAACTTTCACTTAGTCATAGGAGCTTAAAGTTGGTAGGCCAGCAAGTAGCCCCCGCTTAGTGTTCGGCGACAGCCGAGGTCTAGCCGTAAACACTTCGGCCAATGTTATGAACGGCCCGCCATTTAACATAGTCATCGGATAGCTGACCGGTTTATGCTTTACTGTGACAGTCAGTTTTCGGCTTTCTCCACCGAGGTGCTTAACCATGCGAGCTGGAATCACAATCGCAGTGGTTCTCCTTTTGCACACCTAACCGAACAAAGCGGAATGTAGGAGGCAAGCACAGGAGCCGGGCAACCCAACTATCAACCGAAGACACAATTTGAAACTGATGCATATATAGCAATATCTGAGAATTTTTGCCGAATCTCCAAAGGTGTCTGGCGTTGCACTGCGAGACTTATGCGGAAAACACACAAATAGTTGAAAAGTGCCATAGGATTGGAAAACCAAAAAACGTCAGTAAAAACTCGACGTCCGAACTAGATTAATTGTTCGGTGCCAATCAGAAAATTGTTCTTAGAGAAAAAAGTGTGTTTCTGTCGTGCTTTAGCATGACACATCCTATCTCAAGACTTCAAGCGGGTCAGCCTACGGCTTCAACCTCCTATCCCGAAGGCGGAGTACTTCTCGCTAGGCCAGTTTAGCAAACTTTAGCGGCTTTGAGAGGGAAATCCAGCTATTGACCACACACTCGCGTCGAAAAAAGGAGTGATAGAAAAAAAGGACTTTGCAACGACTGGGAAGAAGAACACTTATTATAAAACAGCTCACATAAATTTAAGAGCCCCCAAGTTACTTGGGTAAAAGAATTTTATGTATAATGATTGTATGTACCGAAGTACTTATATCATATCTGTGTCCACCCAAACTTTATACGCGTCTTAACCGACCGTCCGCTTCTCCCTCTTCGGTCAAGGACCGAAAAGTGTTATGTACTCCCCCTGTCGAGAATATCGACGGTGCTTACGATAACAAGGCAATCAGGCCATAAGGCTGTAACAGACAAAGCCTGCTCAAGGAACTTATGCTATATTACTGACAAAGTGTAAAAGCATCTTCGAAGAAAATAGTACCTTCACTGATACCTTTATCCGGATGCTCATTATTATTATGAGACTTGTGCAATAGATTTTTTGTACTCATGAGTTCCTTGTGTGCCGACCATTGTAGAAAACAGTAACAGTGCTAGCTTTCGGCTTCACCCAGTCTGAGGTCCGGCTCGGATGAACCGATCGTGACAATCCTAGAGGTTCTCCCTTTACTCCCTAGCTGAACAATCGGGAATGTAGGGGTAAGCTCAGGAGCCAGGCAACCCAGCTTGCAAATCGTTTAAGTCAACATGGTGCATATTGTGGCGTAATACACGAACAAGGAACGAAGCCGTACAAGTATAATCATATGCAAGAGGAAAAGCTCCATCAAGGGAGCCCCCAAATAAACGGGGTATTTGAATATGTGCGTCACAAACAAAGTTTTGACAAGGAACTTTGTCACAAACAACTTTGTGCCAAAAAGTATAATGCTTGTTCAAATAGAACAAAATTTAATACTGAAAGTTTTTGAGTATGAAAGCAACTTAGCTGGTTAATATGTTCAGCATTGATGACGCGGTCCGAGCTTAATGCGGGACAAGGTTCCAGCCTCCAGGCTAGTCCCGAGGTGGCCGAGCAGAGAGTTCGGCACCCCGAGAAGATGAAGCCCCCAGCCGCGATAATGGAGCAGGTCGGCGCGCCAAGGCGACAACACAATTCGGTCGAAGGAGGCGACAACGCGGCTCAGTCTGAGTCAATTGGTTGCACAGATAAAATAGCGCAAACCAAAGGAAATGAAAAATGAAGATAATAATGTATATTAAAAAAATTCTTCTACTTATTTAATACTCCCTCTGTCCCATAATATAAGAACGTTTTTGACACTAGTGTAGTGTCTAAAACATTCTTATATTATGGGACGGGGGGAGTACAAGTGAAGGAAATAATGAGAGAGATGTGGCTTGAGTGTCGAGGTCAATGTCGATGCAGGGCGTTGGTCGTGACGCGGTGAAGGCGTGACAAAGCCCGAATTCACAGGTCGGTCCGAGTTCCGAATACGGCGTTCGCCGAACTATGCATGGAAACTGACTGAACCACCACGCAATCGTCGCTTATGCGGCCACCATTTGATAGACCTGTGTACAGATGATGGAACAAAGCAGAATAATAATTCCTTGGGAAAAATGATCACAAACGAGCAAAAATTGCTAGGATTAATAGCACCTGGTTTATTTGTTGTAGCGGCCAGAAGAAAGCTTACTCCCAAAATTGGGACTCGATCCGCACACCCATTGCCTGATGGGTGATGGAGCGATGGCATGGTGATCCTGTCAAAGGTTGGCTCGCCACGGCGAAGCCCGTGGTCCAGCTAATGTGACGAAGCTGCTCGGCTGGTGACGCCGAAGTCTCCGAAGTAAGTTGATGAAGAGATGGCGAAGTCCTCGGTCTAGCCGAGGTGACGGAGCTGGTCGTTAAGGAGACGTTGCAGCTGCCGTGTCAACCGAGGTGTTGAAGTAGTTCGGCATGATGGACATCGGCTTGAAGAAGCAACAGTGCGACTATGCGAGGCAGGTCGTAACTTGTGACGCGGTCAATGCTGGCTTGATGAGGTGACCGCGCAGCGATGCCGGTGTGCCCACTCCATGTAATCCATGGGGCGGCGATGTTGGTGACGATTTATCCTTCGCGATGCCGAACTATTGTTCGGCTGGCCGAGATGATGATCCGAAGAAGTTGAGCTCGGCTCAACAAAGCGACAATGTGTCCAACGCAGGTCGGCCGCCATGGAGTGATGTTGTCAAGCTGGTTTGACACCGGCGCGACGGTGAAGTTCGTATTGTAAGAATACTTTTAAAACTAGTGGGATGTGTTTGAGAATAAAACAAAATACCCCATACGAAAACGTCCTTCAAAGATGTCCGAAATCCCGTTCATAAAAAAGATGAACTCGGATCGGATTCATTCTCGCGCAGAAAACAGATCCGAAAAGTGATGCACTAATCGGAAGGTTCCCGGAGTTCGGATGGTCGGGTCGAGCTGAATTTTTGGCAGGTGGTAGATATGGGAATTCCACAGCCAATCAACGGTTGGATCTTCCAAAGGATGTCCGAGCTAGATGCTGGACACCCCGCTCCAAACTCGTCCGGATTCTCGTCCACATTCAACAGGGCTCCGGTATATCGGAGATTGCCGGAGATTCCTCCATCGAAACTCGACGAAATTTTTGCAGGGTTGTTGTAGACTTAATTCCGCATAATTTCACCGAAGCAATCGTTTAGGCGACACTCGAGGAGGCGGTGGCGGCGGATACGAGTTTGCTGTCCAGAAAAACAGCACGGTCACCCGAGGGCAATGTTGGCGTTGAGCCCCCGAGCTCCATGGATGACTCCTCCATGATCTTGATATAGATCAGAGTTGATGTTGATGAAGGCCCTCATCCAAACATGCCTATCGGAGGTGGGGCGCAGTCCTCGGTCAAGCCAAGGTGACCAGTCGAGCTGGTGACGAAGAACCCGACGTCGCAGTTGACCTGCAGTCGAGCCATTGATCCTTTTGCCAATCACACAGCGGAACTCTCAATGAAAGCACCAATGTCGGTGTCAAAACCGGCGGATCTCGGGTAGGGGGTCCCAAGCAGTACGTCTTAGGATCAAAGGTAACATGAACACGGGATTTTACCCAGCTTCAGGCTCTCTTGATGAGATAATACCCTACATGCTGCTTGATTGAATATAATGAATATAGGGGTTACAAGAGTTGATCTACCTCGATATCATATGTTGTGGTCTAAACCCTAGAGGTATGATGAGTAATGTCATAATCACCTATCGACTAGTCTAGCCTTGGTTTATATAATGTACCAGAGGACTACGATAACAAGAGTCCTAGCCGAATACGCCGGTGGGGGAGGAGTCCTTGTCTTGATCACCAAGTCTTGTGGAATCTTCCTTGTATGCGGTAACTGTCCGAACTGGCCCATGAGTATACAGCCATGGGGGTCCTCGGCCCAATCTAACTGATTGAGAGACGACGTGGTGAGTACCCCTAGTCCAGGACACCATCTACAACGACGACATCGTCACGGTGCTGTGGCGGCGACGACGACATCAATACCATCAACACGGGCTTTGTGGAGGCGCCGATATTGACGAGGCCTATATTGTACACACACACACACACACACACACACACACACACACACACACACACAGATATATATATATATATATATATACGTATTATCAAATGCATTCTATGTGAGCACTGTCAAATATATGTCTAAACTGAAATTTGTAGAGTTTTTATTTATTTTTTAAATCCTATTTTGTTACTAGTAGCGTGGGTGTATCATAGACGCGCTATTACTATTCTGTTAGTAGTAGCGCGGGTATGAAATAGTAGTAGCGTGGGAAACCAGCACTACTGGTATATCTATTTATCAGTAGCGTGGGGTAAAACAAGCGAAACTGCTAAAATATAGCAGTAGCGTCATAGCAGTAGCGTGGGAACCTGTGCTACTGGTAATCTAAAAACCAACGCTACTCCTAGTGTTTTTCCTAGTAGTGTTGGACGACGATCCTACTAATTCAACTTTTGACACTTTTGATCCATACACATGAATCTAATCCGCGTTCCTCGCACCTATGATATAATAATTAATCATGATCATAATAACAAATAATCATGATAATCAAGATCAACATCATCATCATATTAATATAAAAACTCTTGCATCATATCATCACCAACAACACTAGCTAATAATCATCACAACCATTACCACCAACACTATTTAATCATCATAGTAATAGTGTAGCTAGCTAATCACCACTAACACTAGCTAATAATAATCATCATAGTCACTACCACCAACACTAGCTATTTAATCATAGTGTAGCACATCATCATCTTCAAACTCATTTTGGCTAGCTAATCACTCCTGCTGCTCTCTCTCTCTCTCTCTCTCTCAGGTAAAATAGCATAGAACATGTGTAACACTCCTGGTTCATCATATTGGATTATGCAGATGAACCTGTCTCCTTAATTATGGGCCGAGCTTCTGATTGCTGCCCCCTTGTACTTCTCTGCTGCGATTCTTCACAATTTTGCTCCATTCTTTGACTATTAAGACTTCCTCGTTTCGAGAAATCTTGAATGCACTCATGTTCAATGTAGGAAGTCTTGGTCGTAAGCTAACCCTTGTCATGCGACCATTAGGCTCGATCCACGACACACAACAGTCATCGGAAGTCCCTGTTGAAGAACATCGTAGTAACATACTTAGCAATGAAGTTTAGCAATAAAAATAATGTATGCAAAAGATGCACGGATGAGAACAAATAGTAAAAAACTTACCATCTTTCCTAAATAGATGTAACTATAGATCAATACTCACACTAGTGGTCGAACGTTTTGAGTACTAATATCTCGATGTCTAGGAAAATAACCTATCTTGACAGTATCAAGATCCTCAAGCCATGAAACATAATGACCTATCTCCTCACAGTTTAGTTCAGCCCCGGGACAGAAGTAGGTCATGTCTACGAAGCGCTGGACATGTTTGCTTGAATGGAAATAAGTTGTCAATAGAAATTAGTTGTCAATTATTTTTAAATAAACAATATAAATTACTTAATAAATATGGTTGAGAAACTCACATAAAGGTAGAACTAGAGTCGTTTGCACATCGACCCAGATGTCGATATTACCTTCAATTTCATCTTCCGGACGAATATCAAAGGTGATAACCATATTAGGCTCAAATGCATAAGCCTTGCATAGTGCTCTCCAATTTTTGCATTCAAAATAGGAGTAGGTGTCTGCATTGTATAATTTTGCGTCAAAAGTATAACCATGCTCGGTCCTCAAGTGAACTCTCTTTACCTCCATACTCTCCATAGTACTGAAACCAAACTTATCCAAGACATAGATTCTTGCATGGCAGGGGATACGCTAGTAGAATTGTAAAAAAGTAAAATTATGAGTTGAAGCAAAATAAGCAGAAGTAGCAGAAGTCATGCATAATTACGAAAAAATACTTGTCGTCGTGACTTACTATATCCACTTAGAAGTTCTCATCCAGCACGATGCTGAAGCGCCTACCACCAACTATGTGAGCCCTGACGCACATGCCGCGCTCGTCTTCACAATATTCGCACATACCGAATTCCCTTTCGTCGTCGGACATTTCCTATATATGTTCATATTTGAAACATTGAAAATCAGTCGAAGGCAACTACCAGGAAACTCAACACACAGATCACTATTACTCAATATGCAATGGGTTGACTTTACGTCTGTCGAGTCTTCCTTCCGAAACTCTTATCTCACGTATATGGTGGGCACTCCCACTCTGATATTGCGACCATCGGTGATGATCGCTACTCCTTCTTCCCCTAGTGCATAACAAAGATCTAGCACAAGGAGAATAAGGAGAAGCGACCCCCACGACAATAGTCGGCATTCTTTGTCTCTCATATATGGTGGACAATCCCTCACCGATTTTTCGACTGCCGATGATGGTCGCTACTCCTTCTTCCCCTAGTGCATAACAAAGGACTAGCACAAGGAGAAAAAAGAGAAGTGACCCCCACGACAACAGTCAGCATTCTTCTTCTCTCATATATGGACAAAGTGAACAAAGGTATATTTGATATACATGTTATTGATGTGTACCTTACTAGTATTCATAGTAACCTCTGGGTATTTGATACTCGTTCAGTTGCTAAGATTAGTAACTCGAAACAGGGGTTGCAGAATAAACAAAGACTAGTTAAGGGCGAGGTGTCAATGTGTGTTGGAAGTGATTCCAAGGTTGATACGATCAACATGGCACACTCCATCTACCTTCGGGATTAGTGTTGAACCTAAATGTTATTTGGTGTTTGCTTTGAGCATGAATATATTTGGATCATATTTATTGGAATACGATTATTCGTTTAAGTCAGAGAATAATTGTTGTTCTGTTTACATGAATAAAACCTTCTATGGTGATACACCCAATGTGAATGGTTTATTGAATCTCGATCATAGTGATACATATATTCATAATATTCACTAGTAGAAAAGGGGCCTATTGACCCGGTTGGTGAGGGCCTTTAGCCCCGGTTCATGAACCGGGACTAAAGGGTCGGTACTAATACCCTGGCCCTTTAGTCCCGGTTCAATCCGTAACCGGACCGATGGGCCTCCACGTAACCTTTGCGCTGAGCCCAGGCAGAGGGCCTTTGGTCCCGGTTGGTAGCACCAACCGGGACCAATAGTCATCCACGCCAGCATTTCTGTGGCTGTAGTTTTGTTTTTTTTTAAGGGGGGGTTGGGGGTTTGGGGGGTTAATATAGGTGTTTCATATATTGTGTTAGCTAGCTAATTAATAAAGAGAAGTGTCCTCTTTTTTGTCCTTGCTTGGTCGACGCTACGTACTATACATAAGTATAGATAGGACTAGCTAGACACTCTATCTAGCTAGTAAGCAAACGAAGGAAATGTAAGATCGTCATGAACATATATGCATACAGAGGAAGTGATATCGACCACCTCTCCTTCTCCGAGAGATTGGTCGAACAACAAGTTCTCATGTATCTATCTCGACACTACCGGCTACATATATACAATAATTATCTTTTACAAAATAATCTCCTAACATACGGACGCTGCGTGGTCCACATAGTATTCTCCGTCTTCAGCGATCACGTGGTCAAGAAAGAATGCCGCCAATTCCTCTTGAATTGCTCGCATGCGATCTGGTGCTAGTAGTTCATCCCGCATCCGAAACATCTAATTTTAAGAAGGGGTCAATACATATATATCTGAATGAATGAAACTCAACACAAATGATGGTAATAAAATAAAATTGTGAATATTGTTATTTACGCACTTCATATTGTTTGTCGAGTAGCCCCGCTCACAGGTCGTGTGGCGGATGGACTCGCAAACGTAGTATCCACAGAAATCATTCCCTTGTTCCTGCCACAACCACTTTACAAGAAATAGAGGTCTATCAAACTGATAATTAGCAAGCATGTTAAATGGTATTGATGAAACTAGCGCTTGAATTACTAGGAGATGCGTGGAATATGCTACTATAGTACTTACTTTCGGGTGTCTAAATTGCAGCTTCTTCGGCAGTCCCGGAGCTTTTTTGGTGAATTTTTTCCAAACCCTGCCATACAAAGAAAACAATTACTTGATATCAGAAATGAACAAAGTTGCTGATATGGTGGATAATGATCGATTTAACTTACTTCTCGAGCATTTCAATCATGTCCGCATACTCCATGGGATCTTTTCGTCTCGAGTCTAAGACAGTTACTACTCCCTGCTCAAGCTTAATCTCTAGGAGAATATAGTGGTAGCTGCGCATGCATAACTCATCAATATTACATTACTATAACCTGGACTAATAAGGGAAACCGAATATGCCACAAGACAATAACACTCACTTGAAGTTGTACGGAAAGAGTATTATATCCTTGTGTTCATTTATTACGAACGATTGTAGCAAGTTGGCCTCGGTATTTTCGGCATGAAATTCAACCTCAGTTGCATCTATGAGATATGTGTTAATGAACCCAATGGAACCCGCTTGTCTTTTCTTCAATTCGGCGATCTTCAATCTGCATAATATAGTGAGGATAATTATAAATACATGCAATGAAAGAGCTGAGTTATATAGAGAGACTTAATGACAGAAGTAGTACTACTTACGCATAAAGTAGCAGGTGACCGTTGCTTTATCGAGGGCCAATTGATTGAAAAACTGATAGAACTCCTCAAATGGACTAGGCATCAGTTCAATTCCAATGAGGTCATGCTCCTTTTTAACTCTCACATACAAAGTACTCCTCCCCTCAGACTCTCTGCAGGTTTTCATGTACCAATCATGCAATCTTCGCATCATCGTTGATAGAGAGCTTTCATCTTTGACGAGAGGCTTCCCGTACTCATATCTTTGTATCTGCACCTCCAAGAAATCATAATGTACATCGTCGGGCAGGTAATCTTCAGGATTGCCTTAACCGGGCACCATCCTCGGATCGACGATGTCGCTAGCAGCACCTTTGAGCGGGGCACGATTGCTTGGCTTGTTCGCCGAGCTGGGCAATTTGTTTCCCAGCTCGTCATTCTTTCATTCTTTGATCACTTTTAGTACTTCCCGACCTCTCCACTTCGGCAAATGCCTTTCCAATAATGCGCTCATAGTTGCCTTTCGGCGGAGACATGGGTGGTTTTGTCAGGGCAGCCAGAGTGCGCTTCGCTTTCACCGGATCTACCTTCTCCTCCGGAGGTGGATGTCTCTTTGCTTTCAACCCTTCGAACCAGTCATGCACTTCGGTCTGCGCGATCTTCGCGTTTTCCTCGTCGGTCCTCTCAGACGGTAACTTCTCCGGATTCTTCGTAGAAGGACCGAATCATATCTCCTCCCGCCTTTGGCTGTACTGCTAGACACCGCAGAGCAGACGGAGCGGATGTCTTCTTTCCTTGCTTACGAGGCGGAGGAGAAGGACTACGACGCCGGAGCAGCCGGAGCGGGCGGCGGGTCTCTTCCGCCCTGCGACGAGGCGGAGAAGGAGGAGGCTGGCTGCTCGGGCGCACCGGCGCAGGCGGAGAAGGAGGCGGAGTGCCGCCACGCGCCGGAGAAGGAGCCGGCCGAGTGCCCTGATCGTCAGTCACCGGAGGAGGAGGCGGTGGAGGAGGCGGAGTGCCCTAACTCACCGGAGGAGGAGGAGGAGGCGTAGGCGTCCAGTTCGGAAGGTTGATGAGATCCTTCCGCCATAGGCATGGAGTCTTCAGAGCAGAACCCAGCCGATACTCCCCTTCACCGGTAGGGTGGTCAAGCTGGAGGTCCTCAAATACCTCCGTTATTTCATCCACCATCACCTTAGCATATCCTTCTGGAATCGGCTGGCAGTGAAAAGTTGAGTCGGGTTTAGTAGGATAAACAGAGCCGACAGCCGCCTTGACCTTCAAATTGCTCCATTGCACCATAAGGTGGCAATTTTGAGACTCCGTGATAACATCCACGGGATAGCTGGCAGGAACCGTCAAGGCATGCTCCGGCTGAAGCAGCTCGGTGGAAACCACGCTCCTTCTCCGCTGAGATGGCGGGTAGCTTCGGGGGAAGCTTCGGCAGGTCGTTTGCTGCGATCTGCTGCTTCTCGTTCCTCTTCTCGTTCCTCTAGCACCATTACCCTTTCGTGCAGCGCCTGCATTTGGCTCTGCTCCAGTTTCTTCCTCCTCTCATGGGTTTTGTAATCCCCTGCGTCCGGAAATCCAGCCTTCCACGAAAGGGAGCCTGGCATGCCTCGTGTCCGTCCAGGGTGCTCAGGATTCCCGAGGGCCATTGTGAGCTCGTCCTTCTCCCTGTCTAGAACGAACTTCCCTTGTTGCACTGCTTCGATATATTGCTTTAGCCTCTTGACTGGTATGTCCAATTGCTCGTCCATCCAAATGCACTTCCCTGATACAGGGTCCAAGGTTCCGCCAGCCCCGAAGAACCAAGTTCGGCAACGGTCTGGCCAGTTCATTGTCTCTGGTTCGATCCCTTTATCAAGCAGATCATTCTCAGCCTTGGCCCACTTAGGCCGGGCTATGCTTCTTCTTCGCAGCATTTTGCTTGTTTGTCGCCGACATCTTTTTACTCTTTTCCGATGTTCCGTGGGCCACAAATGCAGGCCAGTCATCTCTTATCTTCTCATATTTTCCCTTGAATTCTGGTGTCTCTTTTTTATCGACAAACTTATTCAGGTCTTTCTTCCAATGCCTGAATAGGTCTGCCATCTTCTTAAGAGCAAAAGACTTGATTAATGGCTCTATAACTGGCTTCTTCTGGATCATCCTCTGGCGGTAGGGTGAAATTTGACTTCAGCTCAGTCCAAAGATCATTTTTCTACAGATCATTGACATAAGACACCTCAGGCTCTTCGTTCTTAGGCTTATACCATTGCTTGATGCTGATCGGGATCTTGTCCCTAACCGTAACCCGTGACCGAGCAACAAATGCCTTCTTTGTCCGGATGGGTTCAATCGGTTGGCCGTTGCGCACGATTTCTATGATCTCAAACCTTTCATCCGAGCTCAACTTTTTCTTCGGGCCTCGTCTCCTTACCGAAGTTGTGCTCGATCCGGAGGGCTAGAAAAAGGAAGAAAGACAAGAGTTAATTAATATGTGTACATACCAAAACAATGAATGCATCAATTAGCTAGTCAGCACAGGCTTAACTAATATATATACCTGGCCGGACTCAGTTCGGTGATCACCGGAGCAGTCCTCACGGTCTACTTCTTCACCCTCTCCTTCTTCCACCGGCATTGGGTCATCGGAGCCATCATAAGCATAGCCAGCTGCTTCTTCACCCTCTCCTTCCAGACCATCGGTGTCGTTGAGAAACATCATCGAGTTGATGGCATCACTTCCTTCTGTGATTATGTGCCTCAACAACGCTTCTTGTGCTTCGTCTCGGGGCGGGGTGTCCATAGTTTCTACAAATATTTACAACATGGCAATTATTATTCAAACATGACAGATATGGATATATTAGTGGCAAACGTAGAACTAGCTAGCTAATCACAATAAGGAATCATATTAATTAGTGGCCTCGGCGCTGCTTCTCTAGGGTTTCGGGTGGCCTCGACAATGGTTCAAGGGTTAGGGGGTGGCCTCGAGAACGCTTCAAGGAGGCGGTAATATCGACCCACCCCCCCCCCCCCCCCCACGTGTTGAAGCTATCGGGAGGGGGTATATCGACAACAACGACGACACTACATCTATGTCCCACAAGTGACGTGGGCATCGACGCCCGCGTCACTTGTGGGACGTGGATGTAGTGTCCGACACCGACGGCCACATGTATCTCACACCGATGATACTTTCTATTTAATTAGGGTGTCCTCTACCGCTCGGCGACCCTCGACGACCCTCGTTCCCGATAAAAAAAAGAGGAAGAAGAATAAAAAAAGAGGAGAAGAAAGAATAGAGGAGAAGAACTCCTCTATTCTTTCTTCTCCTCTTTTTTTTCTTCTTCCTCTTCTTTTTTTATCAAGGGGTCGAGATCGCCCGAGGTCGAGTCAAGGTCGAGGATCGCCCGGGTCGAGGTCAAGGGGTCGAGGATCGCCCGGCGGTCGAGGTCAAGGTGTCGAGGATCGCCGAGGTCGGGAGGTTGCCTAGTGTCAAAGGATTCAACAAAACCATGTCTTCATCATTAGTAGAAAGTGAGGTGCATGATGGTGCGAAGCTCTCCAAAGTTATTTTGGAGCGAGTCCCGAGATAGGATAATTCGCTTTTGGTACAAAGTTCAGCAAGAACCTTCCGAATATCGTTATTTGGAAGGCCTTTGCTGAAATTCGTACAAAAAGGCAAATTATCCTATCTGGGGCTCCATTCCAGAATAACTTTGGAGGACTTCATACCATCATGCCCTGGTTACTTCCGGCTAATGATGAAGCCATGGATTTCTTCAATACTTTGACACTAGGAAACCTCTCTCGACCTCGAACCCTCGACGACCCTCGAACCCTCGACCCCTAGACGACCTGAACCCTCGACCCTTGATCCCTCGACCCTATAGAACCCTCGAACCCTCGACCCCGAAACCCTCGACCCTTGACCCCTTAACGACCCTCGACCCTCTACCCTAGTTCCCGACCCTCGACCCCTCGGCGATCCTCGACACCCTCATTCCCGATGAAGAAGAAGAAGAAGATGAAGAAGAAGAAAGAGGAGAAGAAGAAAGGAATAGCTAGAGGAGAAGATCGAAGAAAAAAAAGAAGAAAAAAAAGAGAAGAAGAAGAAAGGAATAGTGGAGAAGAAGAGAAAATAGAATATTCTATTTTCTTCCTCTCCACTATTCCTTTCTTCTTCTCTCTTTTCTTCTTTTTCTTCTTCTTACTTATTTCTCCTCTTCTTTTCTCTCCTCTTCTTCTTTCTTTCCTCTTCTTATTTTCTTCTTTCCTATCCTTCTTTTTCTAAAATTGTAACTTTTGCATATATTTTTTTCTAAAATTGTAACTTTCTATATATGAACAAAAAACTTTCTATGAACAAAAAACATTTTTAACATATATATTTAGCAAATTCTAGCCACATACATCACATACACATATACATTATAGCCACATACACATATACATCACATATGAAAAAAAAATCTAATAAAAAAAAACATATTGCAACATATGAACAGAAACATATAGCCACATACATACACATACATTATATATATATATATGAAAAAAATTAAACTAATAAAAAAAAGTGGTGGCGCCGGCCGGGCAGAGGGGCATGGCGGCAGCGGTGGCGCCGTCGGGCAGGGCAGGGGCGCGGGAGCGAGGCAAGGCAGGGGCGCGAGGTAGGTGCTCACAGAGGGGTGGCGGGGCACAGCGGGGAGCGGCGCCGGCGTCGGGGCAGATGGCGTCGAGGGCCGCGGCGACTGCAAAGTTGAGCCTGACGGCGTCGGAGGCGGCGTCGACGACGAGGTGGAGCAGCCTGACAGCGTCGGAGGCGGCGGCGACGACGAGGTGGAGCAGCCTGACGGCTCGGCGGCGACGGCGACGAGGCAGAGCAGCGGGCGTCGGGCGGAGAAGAAAGGATGGATTTTGGAGAAACTGCTAAGTGCTGATTATATAGCAAACCCTTTAGTCCCGGTTCGTGGCACCAACCGGGACTAAAGCAGAGATTAGTCCCGTTGGTGCCACCAACCGACCAAAGGCCTCTTTTTCAAGAGCCCAAAGGGCGGGAAGCGGCGCTTTGGTTCCGGTTCGTGGCACCACCCGGGACTAAAGGGGGCCATTAGTCCCGGGGCGTAGCACCAACCGGGACTAATGCACCCCTTTAGCCCCGGTTGGTGCCACCAACCAGGACCAAAGGCCTGTGCTGCCCCGAACCCAGATATTTAGTCCCACCTCGCTAGTTGAGAGGGAGGCGCACCTGTTAATAAGGTGCGGTGCGCCTTCCCTCTCGAGCTCCTCTCTAAAGCAGGCTTTCGGGCCTAACCCTGCAATTTGTGCATGTGGGCCTACTGGGCCTCCTGCGGGCCTGAATCCTGGCCCATGGTAGGGTTTCTAGTCGTATTCAGGCCGTGGGGGCCCAGTAGGTGGCACTTTTTTTGTTTTTTTATTTTATTTGTTGCTTTATTTAGTTTATTTTGTTTCTATTTACAACAAAATAATTATTGTTGCTATCTTTATTTTTTTTCCAGTTTTTTGTTTTGTTTTCTGCATTATTTATTTTCTTTTGTTTTTTGCTTTATTTTTTATTCTTTTTGCTTTTAGTTTTAGAAAATTATAAACTTTCTGTAAGTGCCATTAGATTACAAATTTGAAAACACTATTATTGTTGTCTTTGTTGCTTTATTCATTTTATTTTGTTACTACTTACAACAAAATACTTATTGTTGCTATTTTTATTTTTTTCCAGTTTTTGTTTTGTTTTCTGCATTATTTATTTTCTTTTGGTTTTGCTTTATTTTTTAATTCTTTTTGCTATTAGTTTTAGAAAAATTATAAACTTTCTGTTAGAGCCATTAGTTATCAAATTTGAAAACACTTTTTTTGTTTTCTTTGTTGCTTTATTCATTTTATTTTGTTTCTACTTACAACAAAATACTTATTGTTGCTATTTTTATTTTTTTCCAGTTTTTTTGTTTTGTTTTCTGCATTAATTATTTTCTTTTGGTTTTTTGCTTTATTTTTTAATTCTTTTGGTTTTAGGTCAGCAAAATTATAAACTTTCTGTTAGTGCCATTAGTTTTAGACTTTCTGTTTGTGCCATTAGTTTTCAAATTTGAATAGTTAAAATTTAAATTCTTTGAAATTAATAGTTTTCAAATGAACTCTGAAAAAGTTGGCATAGCATGTGCATGTACAAAACGGACAATGGTATCATACTCGTCTGTTACAAAGTTGGCATGGTATCATCATAATAGTTGCGGGAGAAAGTCTTCATTTTTCTTCGCTTGTGTCGTTTGCTTATTGCGCCCGTAACCATGGATAATCTTCATCGTTTATCAGGATGCTTGGGTCAGCCTTGACTTTGAAGGGAGGAATTTCATGAAACTTTTCATACTCTTCAGACATGTCTGTCTTGCCCTCCACTCCCAGGATGTCCCTTTTTCCTGAAAGAACTATGTGGCGTTTTGGCTCATCGTATGATGTATTCGCTTCCTTATCTTTTCTTTTCCTTGGTCTGGTAGACATGTCCTTCACATAGATAACCTGTGCCACATCATTGGCTAGGACGAACGGTTCGTCACTGTACCCAAGATGTCTCAGTTCCACGGTTGTCATTCCGCATCGTGGGTCTACCCGCACTCGCCTCGACAGATTGACCCACTTGCACTTAAACAAAGGGACCTTAAAATCTACTCCGTAGTCAAGTTCCCATATGTCTACTATGTAACCATAATATGTGTCCTTTCCCCTGTCGGTTGCTGCATCAAAGCGAACACCGCTGTTTTGGTTGGTGCTCTTTTGATCTTGGTCAATCATGTAAAATGTATTCCCATTTATCTCGTATCCTTTCCAAATCATTATAGTCAAAGATGGTCCCCTGGACAACAAGTACAGCTCATCACAAACAGTGCTGTCACCTCTGAGACGTGTTTCCAACCAACTGCTGAAAGTCCTGATGTGTTCACATGTAATCCAGTCGTCGCACTGCTCCGGTTGTTTGGAGCGCAGACTGTTCTTGTGTTCATCGACATACGGGGTCACCAAGGTAGAGTTCTGTAGAACAGTGTAGTGTGCTTGAGACCAAGAATATCCGTCCCTGCATATTATTGAGTCCCTTCCAAGCGTGCCTTTTCCAGTCAGTCTCCCCTCATACCGCGATTTAGGGAGACCTATCTTCTTAAGGCCAGGAATGAAGTCAACACAAAACCCGATGACATCCTCTGTCTGATGGCCCATGGAGATGCTTCCTTCTGGCCTAGCGCAGCTACTAACATATTTCTTTAGGACTCCCATGAACCTCTCAAAGGGGTACATATTGTGTAGAAATACGGGCCCCAGAATGACAATCTCGTCGACTAGATGAACTAGGACGTGCGTCATGATATTGAAGAAGGATGGTGGGAACACCAGCTTGAAACTGACAAGACATTGCGCCACATCACTCCTTAGCGTTGGTACGATTTCTGGATCGATCACCTTCTGAGATATTGCATTGAGGAATGCATATAGCTTCACAATGGATAATCGGACATTTTCCGGTAGAAGCCCCCTCAATGCAACCGGAAGAAGTTGCGTCATAATCACGTGGCAGTAATGAGACTTTAGGTTCTGGAACTTTTTCTCTAGCATATTTATTATTCCCTTTATATTCGACGAGAAGCCACCGACCTTCATATCGAGCAGGCATTCAAAGAAGATTTCTTTCTCTTCTTTCAGAAGAGCGTGTCTGGCAGGACCTTCATACTGCTTCGGAGGCATGCCCTCTTTTCGTGCAAGCGTTGCAGGTCCTCCCGTGCCTCGTGTGTATCTTTTGTCTTCCCATACATCGCCCAAGAAGCCTAGCAGGTTCACGCAAAGGTTCTTCGTCACGTGCATCACGTCGATCGAAGAGCGGACCTCTAGGTCTTTCCAGTAGGGTAGGTCCCAAAATATAGATTTCTTCTTCCACATGGGTGCGTGATTGGCAGCATCATTCGGAACAGCTAGTCCGCCGGGACCCTTTCCAAAGATTACGTGTAAATCATTGACCATAGCAAGTACGTGATCACCGGTATGCATGGTGGGCTTCTTCCGGTGATCTGCCTCGCCTTTGAAATGCTTGCCTTTCTTTCGACATTGATGGTTGGTCAAAAGAAATCGACGATGGCCCAGGTACACATTCTTCCTGCAGCTTCCCAGGTATATACTATCGGTGTCACGTAAACAGTGCGTGCATGCGTGGTATCCCTTGTTTGCCTATCCTGAAAGGTTACTGAGAGCGGGCCAATCGTTGATGGTCACGAACAGCAACGCCTTTAGGTGAAATTCCTCCTTTTTGTGCTCATCCCACGTACGTACACCGTTTCCATTCCACAGCTGTAAAAGTTCTTCAACTAATGGCCTTAGGTACACATCAATGTCGTTGCCGGGTTGCTTAGGGCCTTGGATGAGAACTGCATCATAATGAACTTCCGCTTCATGCACATCCAAGGAGGAAGGTTATACATACATAGAGTCACGGGCCAGGTGATGTGATTGCTGCTCTGCTCCCGAAAGGATTAATGCCATCCGCGCTTAAAGCAAACCATACGTTCCTTGGGTCCTTTGCAAACTCATCCCAAGACTTTCTCTCGATTTTTCTCCATCATGCGACCCGTCAGCGGGTGCTCTCAACTTCCCGTCTTTCTTACGGTCCTCACTGTGCCATCACATCAACTTGGCATGCTCTCCGTTTCTGAACAGACGTTTCAACCGTGGTATTATAGGAGCATACCGCATCACCTTCGCAAGAACCCTCTTCCTGGTAGGCTCGACGTCAACATCACCAGGGTCATCTCGTCTGATCTTATACCGCAATGCACCGCATACCGGGCATGCTTTCAGATCCTTGTATGCACCGCGGTAGAGGATGCAGTCATTAGGGCATGCATGTATCTTCTCCACCTCCAATCCTAGAGGGCATACGACCTTCTTTGCTGCGTATGTACCGTCGGGCAATTCGTTATCCTTTGGAAGCTTCTTCTTCATTATTTTCAGTAGCTTCTCAAATCCTTTATCGTGCACAGCATTCTCTGCCTTCCACCGCAGCAATTCCAAGACGGTACCGAGCTTTGTGTTGCCATCTTCGCAATTGGGGTACAAACATTTTTGTGATCCTCTAACACGCGATCGAACTTCAGCTTCTCCTTTTGACTTTCGTGATTGCGTCCTTGCATCGACAATGACCCGCGGAGATCATCATCATCGGGCACATCGTCTGGTTCCTCTTGATCTTCAGCAGCTTCGCCCGTTGCAGCACCATCGCACATCGTCTGCTTCCTCTTGATGTTCAAGAGCATCACCGTATTCAGGGGGCACATAGTTGTCATCGTACTCTTCTTCTTCGCCGTCTTCCATCATAACCCCTATTTCTCCGTGCCTCGTCCAAACATTATAGTGTGGCATGAAACCCTTGTAAAGTAGGTGGGTGTGAAGGCTTTTCCGGTTAGAGTAAGACTTCGTATTCCCACATATAGGTCATGGACAACACATAAAACCATTCTGCTTGTTTGCCTCGGCCACTTCGAGAAAATCATGCACGCCCTTAGTGTACTCGGAGATGTGTCTGTCACCGTACATCCATTGCCGGTTCATCTGCGTGCATTATATATAATTAAGTGTGTCAAAAATCATTACGTAACATCATGATTAGATAATTAAGTGACCAAATTAATAGAAGTTCATCATCACATAAAAACCAAAGTACATACATAGTTCTCATCTAACAACATAAAGCTCTGCAGAGCATCTAAATTAATTAAACCATACATTGAAACTATGTAAACCATTTCAATGCGAAAACAAATGCGATCATAATCGCAACCAAGGTAACAACTGATCCAACGGCATAATGATACCAAGCCTCGGTATGAATGGCATATTTTCTAATGTTTCTAATCTTCAAGCGCATTGCATCCATCTTGATCTTGTGATCATCGACGACATCTGCAACATGCAACTCCAATATCATCTTCTCCTCCTCAAGTTTTTTTATTTTTTCCTTCAAGAAATTGTTTTCTTCTTCAACTAAATTTAACCTCTCGACAATAGGGTCGGTTGGAATTTACGGTTCAACAACCTCCTAGATAAATAAAATCTATGTCACGTTGGTGGCATAATTTTCATAAACAATAAATGAACCAATAGTTATGAAAAGATAATATATACCACATCCGAATCATAGACAGGACGAGGGCCGACGGGGCGGATACCAAAACCATCGCACTATATAAGATGCAATAATAAAAGTAAGAAAATAATACAAGTATCT
Source organism: Aegilops bicornis (assembly GCA_021605145.1). Lineage (NCBI taxonomy): Eukaryota > Viridiplantae > Streptophyta > Magnoliopsida > Poales > Poaceae > Aegilops > Aegilops bicornis. The sequence goes on from CM038669.1 coordinate 14,710,497, forward strand.
ATCTAAACATACAAGTAAGAATATTTTTCCTTTCAGAAAGAAGATAAGAACAAGAGGCTCACCACGGTGGTGCCGGCGATGAGATCGGCGCGGGTGATCGACGGCGATGAAGACGGGGACGAGGCGTGACGGACCGCTAAACCTAGATAAATATTGAGGAAAATGGATCTTGACGGTCGAGCTTGGAGAGGAGAAACCTTAAGTAGTGTGGCTCGGGCATTCCATCGAACACCTTGTGTGCATAGGAGGTGAGCTAGAGCACCACCAAGCCCTCTCCCCCTCAGCCAGAAAAAACAGAGCAGTGTGCGTTGCTCTTGCGCGAGGGGCTATATATAGACAGCACCATTAGCCCCGGTTGGTGGCATGAACCGGGACTAAAGGGAAGCCTTTGGTCCCGTTCAAGCCACCAACCGACCAATAGTGGTGGGCCAGGAGCCAGGCCCATTGGTCCCGGTTCGTCCCCACCAATCGACCAAAAGGTCCGGACGAATCGGGACCAATGGCCCACGTGGCCCGCCGCCCTGGGCTCACGAACCGGGGCAAATAGCTCCATTGGTCCCGGTTCTGGATTGAACCGGGACTAATGGGCTGAACTGGCCTGGGCCATTGCCCCCTTTTCTACTAGTGATTGATGCCAAAAGATGCAAAGTTGATAATGATAGTACAACATACTTGTGGCACTGCCGTTTAGGACATATTGGTGTAAAGCGTATGAAGAAACCCCATGCACATGGACTTTTGGAATCACTTGATTATGAATTATTTGATACTTGTGAACCATGCCTCATGGGCAAGATGACTAAAACTCCGTTCTTTTGAACAACCTGTCAATTCTGGAAATTGAACTCGGGGCTTCAAGCTGCACAACCGCATACTCAACCACTGAGCCAAGGCTCTCTCTGTACTGGCCGCCACTGCTACATAGCTGCCACTCGTCAACACTGCTAGTAGCTGCCACTGGCTGGCGGGCGCCCGTCACGGATGCCGTCCTAGCAGTGGCGGGCGGCCCTGAGGTCCTAGCCCGTCATTGCTAGGCATTCCTGCAGTAGTGAGGTGACCGTCTCTCTGTCAAAATCTTGTTTAGACGAGGGGTCAGGCATTTGTGAAATAATTAATAAAGATGGTTGTTTGCATCGATTGATGCAGATGTCGGGGGTTTAATCTCCTTTTTCCAAAAAAAAAGCAGTGGCGGCCAGTGGGAGTTGCCCGCTAGTTTCTTCCAGCTCGTAGCAGTGGCGGGCGATGTCTCTAATGGCGGGAAAACTGGAGGATCCGCCACTGCTGTTCATATGTATATGCGGTGGGCAATTTCAACCGCTCGCCACTGCTTTTTTAGCATGCTAGAATGAAAACACAGCATAGATTGTCACCACGACGGCGTTAACTGATGCAGATAGAGTACAATTAACATTAAATGGCAGCACATCAGGAATAAAACTAGTGGTAATATCCCAGAATAAAGAACGAGAAGTACATTGAAAATAAATGAGTAATGAAGAATACATAGTCATCAAATATAGTGTGTAGATAAAGTTAAACAGCATAATATGTCAAATATGTTTAGTAATGCATGTAGTAGTGCCCGCTTAAATAGGCTAGCTAGGTAAGCCTGTTTTGCTTGTTCGAATCATCTTCTTCGGTGTTATTATAGAATAGGCCGGACGACGAGCGGACCTCCTTGTTCATGATAGTCGCGAACATGTCTTGTAGTTGTTCGAGCACTAAGCGCTTCAACTGAATTGTTTTGTAGTTTTGACCCCATTTGACGATTTTATCGTGCTTTTTTAACGTTTTCATGGATCGTATGAATTCTTCCATGGGAAGGCAGACACGTAGAAGCCACAAGTCAGACTAGTCGGCATTTGTTGCATACAAGATATATTGTTCCATTTGAAGGCAATCATTCGCTTTCCACTTTGTAGTTCTTTTCAACTGTATGCCAATAAAAAAGGCAGTCATCCAGAAGGTCCTTGAGAAGTGACCAGTCTTTTCCATCAAAAGAACCAGTAAGTATGGTTCCACACTGAACCAAAGGACTGATTGTTTTATTCTACCCTACATGATCAAAACCAGGTTTTTTCTAGTTTGTTCCTTTATTAGGACGGAAAAGAAAGTTTAAAGTAGCTGCGTGATGTAGGTGTCGTTTATCTCATGTACTATAATGAGATGGACGGAACCGATATGTAAAACAACATACATATAAATTGATGAATACAAACAACATAAGTACCCACGATCCATCGACATTTGGCAATGCTTTTGATAGGCACAACAACTTAATAAAATTATATTGAAAAAAATAAAAATATTGAGGTTATTGCAAATTCGCAAAAAGGATACTAGTTAACTGAAAGTGCCCTTCTAATCCGGAGCTCAAATGCTCCCGTATGAACAGTAAAATTGAAAAAACTTTGTGCTTCAGTTTTGATCTAGTTTCACTGCCAACGATTTAGGTTGTATGAGTGAATAGTACACATACAAGGGACAAGGAACACGGCTGCCAGCCATGGCGCCACTTACACCACGGTAGTCTATACTAGTATAAAAGCTACTGAGTTGGTGCGATTCAAAATATCTCAACCATCCAATAATCTGAAGCCGATCAAATAGCTCATGAATTAATTCGGCGTTAATCCTCACTACACAGATAGTTAATTAATCCTATGTTGGGCACGCTTCCATACATAATTATGTGTTGCATATAGTTTGTGAGTATATATTTACACACGTGGAATTACTAGTAAAAGGTAAAGCTGTTGATTCAAATGGTCAGACATGCAACATGGGCAGTAATCCGCAAACCACTGACAACATATTGTATTGACGTGCAGCTGTGCTACTCGACTTTAGTGAATACGATCTTGTTATTTGGCAGATCTTGTTCTGGATCGCCCTGCTCTAAGCGCTGACCTGCGCCGCCGCCATGAGGGTGGAGAAAGATGAGAAGGAAGTTGGGGATCCTATTCGTGTGGGAGCCAGCTGGTGGGCTGTGCTATACATAACGGGCCCTTTTACTTTTATTTTCTTTATCCATTTACAGATTTTCTCAAGTGTGTTTCCTCTTATTTGCAAAAAAATGAGACTGGATTTTTAGCACCCGGGTGCCTAGACACCCTGTTATCCCTACCGTCCGCACAGAATATGGCGTTGCGCCATGCGCTATAGCGTTGGAATCAATTAGCAGATGTACTGCGTCGTTAAGTGCGCGAGAGTTCACGATATTTGAATGAATCTGGGCCTACTCTAGGCCTGTTCCTCCTGACCACCACCTACCGAAAAAAGATGAATAGACATCGGAGATGACATGTCGGCCTGCTACCTTCTTCTCTCTCCGTTCACAGCCTCTCTATCGATGGAAAATACTTCCTCCGTTCCCAAATATTTGTCTTTTTAGCCATCTCAAATGAACTACAACATACAGATGTATATAGACATGTTTTAGAATATAGATCCACTCATTTTGTTTCGTATGTAGTCATTTGTTGAAATCTCTAGAAAAACAATTATTTAGAAATGGAGGTTGTAGTTCTTTTCTCTCCTGTCTCTTCCCTCTCTCACAGCCTCTCTCTCCTTCCATTCCTCCTCTCTCTCTCTCACGGGCTCATAAAAAATGCTCTCTCTCCTCACCTTTCTCCTCCCTCTTCAATAAAAAAAAGAACAGAAGAAAAGACGAATCACATTCATGCGCTGCGTGAACGAGTTGGACAAAACATCTCGCCTTTACTACAGTAGCCATTGACAAACTCTATCTGCTGCAGCCTAGGACTGGCCCTGTTTGACTCTGTAAATTGCCTGCTTAATTAATTGAAGTGGAGCAGCCATTGGGGTCTGAGGAGTAAGCATTGGTTGTATGTGGTGGATGTCGATTTTTTTACATACTGCATGCAAAGCTAAAGAGGCAACCAGATGTTACAAGATCTGACACACACTGCTCGCACCTGCTCCATCGCGGTCACTTCAACCATCGCGTGGACGGCATGCACCTTCTGCCAGGCCTACTCCTGCCAAACCCATTTCTGCATGCATGCTACACCTCCTCCCGTCGCTGTCTGTCTGCTTAAAAAAGTCTGACTAATCAAGCTGATCCTGCGAAACGTCTGCCTTTGTACGGTGGCTTGCACGAACCGTAATATAGCTGGACGGAGAAGATTAGAGGGTGCCGGGACTGCCGGGTGCTGTGGCACCTTTTCGTTAGTTAGTTAGATACTTGTACTAATTAGTCACCTCCACGTTTTATTTGCCTATAATCCCAAGTAAAAACTCAAGTTAAATATTTAACATGATAAAATCAGCCTAAATAACTGGTTCCATAATGTACTCGTGAGTCGTGACATGATATCCCACCGTGCACAAAGGCGACAGCAACACAAACACTTGGACTGCAGTCTCAGGAGAAATATGGCAAACGTTGTTTACTTATTATTACAAGCACAAGTATTCTGAAGAAACAAAGTTACAAGCCAAGGACAATGCCCACAAAAACTTCCGTAACACACATATATGTTCTCAACAAACACATGCTGATGAACGATTATTAGTCACAAAGCTTAACAGACCCACTCCATTTTGTTCTAGCTCATCACAAGTTTGATGCTTCTAGACTCTAGCTAGTGATCAGTTGCTCCGGATCTTCTGTGCAATTGTGGCCCAAGAGAAGATGAATACGAAGGGCCAGAGTTCCCGGAGCAGTAGGCGAACGACCATCACTGCTAACCACATTAAAGCCCGAATTGCTCCTATCCGTATGCATAACGGCCGTACAACGATACCAAACTTCAGTAAGATTTCAAAATTTCTATATAGCACCACGAGAGGACTAAGCGCACATATAGCAACGGCAGTGGCATGAGCAACCGGAGCTAGCACCATATACACACCCAGTGCAAAAGCAGTAGATAAGCTTGTGATTGAACTTGCCATGAAGAACCAAGAGACGACCAAGTACTTGCAGCGGCTCACCAAGTTATGCATAGAAGATCCAGAAAACATGAGACCAATGGTAACTATTGAGGAGCAAATAAAAGCTAACGCATTTGCCATCATGAATGCGTCAAAGGTATACCCCCCAGCAAGTATTGGTGTGCCTCTATTGGTATGCTCATCAGCTACGAAACCTCCGGGAACAGCAAAGGTTGCCCCGAACGCCACTGTTGCTATTAAAACTGAACCAATACCTATCATTTGGCTTAAATCTTTCACCTTCTCAGCTTCTTTAATTGTTTCTTCTGGTGTTAGTTGGTATCTATACTTCTCTTCAATCTGATCGTTGCGAAGACAACTATATTTAGCATCTACCGATTTGAGTGCCCAGTGTATGATGTTGTCGCTGTTCTGGAAAAACAAAGGAGAATACGACAACGATAAGCCACGAACAAATTTGTGTCAGTTGAAAAAGCCAATCCTTGAAAAGTACCAGTGAAAGTATGTTACCCAGTTAAAATATATTCCGTGAGGAAGCACGCTTCTGGATATATCAAGAGGAGTCTCCTTATTGTTATTTGCTATACTTAAGTGCACTTTCTTGTTCGCTAACACAGAGCAGAAAATCCTAAGCTTCCGAGCCCGGACAGCTAAATGCAATGCAATGTTCCCATCGGTATCTCGCATATTCAAAATCCAATCTAAAGATGGTCTTTGGCAAACAAAGGAGACTATGTTCAATCTTTTCTTCTCAATGGCAACATGAAGGAATGTCCGTCCCTGAGCAGTGCGCAATCCGGCACTACTAGGGAACTTCTCAAGTAGAGATCTTACTGTAGATATCCTACCCATAGAGGCAGCAATGTGTATGGGGAACAATCCGTGGTTGTCTGCCTGATACGCTGGTGCTGGGTTGGCTTTGAATAATTGCCTGAAACTAATGGGGCGCCGGAAAGAAGAGGCCAAGTGAAGAGGCGTACTCCCATCTCGGTCCGCATGTGTGGTAAGGCTATTATTCCATTCTAACACAAGTTTGGTGAACCCTGAAAATGTGATACTTTGTTTATTAGTCCAAGGTAAGTGAAGTCACTTGGTGACGACATGCACGCATTATGGGCGAGAAAATAATTGTGAACATTCACTTACTGGGGATAATGAAATTAAAATGTGACGAATTACATAAAAGAAGTATATGGTCATATTAGCCCAGAGTCTATGACCCTCTACTACCTCCGTCCTGCTTTATTAGTCCCCTTGTATTTTGTGCCAAAATTTTGACCATAGATTTAACTAAAAAATGCTAATGTATGTCACAAAAAATTAAATCGTTGGATTCATATCTGAACATAGTTTTCAATGATACTATTTTTAATCACATGCATTAACATTTTATTAGTTAAATCTAAGATCAAAATTTGATATGAAATACAAAAAAGACCAATAAACCAGGACGGAGGTAGTACATGCTTGTGGTATCTAAATAGCAAACGTGTCAAGAGCGTCTTGTCCCGAACATAAAGTGTGTACAGTACAAAATTGGCGAAAACAAATGGATATGGACGGAAAAGCTTCATATAATTGATGCATATACTGCTCCACTTGTGATTTGTAGTACCTAACTTTCAAGATAGAGAAATAATACCTGTGCTTTGATAAGTTGCGGCATGTAGTGCACTTTGCCCATTTGGCCCGGAGTATGAAAGATTGCCATTGCTTTCATAATATAATTTCCTTGCCATGTCTGTATTTCCCAGTAAAATTGATAGGTACAATGGTGAGGTACCCTCTTCAGGATAATTAGCCAACTCCGGATCAGCCTGCAACAGATTCTCCACAATATCCTTATTTCCAATGCGGACGGCATCATGCAAGGCCGTCTCCTTAAACACATTCTCCTTTCTCAAGATTATGGGCAGCCTGTCATGACTTTCACCTAGTTCAATGAGACAAGTGACCATTTTGGATTTACCAGCTCTGGAGGCACAATGCAAGGGTGTATCACCATTTTTATTCACTGCAAACAGGAGGTCTTGGTCCCTCTTGACGATGATACTAGCACAATCCTGAAATTCTGTGCTGTCCCCATGGCTAGCAACCACATGTAGCGCGGTCTCGCCGTCAGGGGTAACGCCCTTGAGAAGACAAGACGCGCTTGGAAAAACTGGCTGGTCAGCACCATCTTCTACATTGACAGAAGCTTGAAGCACGCTCAGCCTTCTTCTGGTGCTGCTGCCGGCGGTGTATCCCACTAGCAAGTCAAGAAAGACTTGAGTGGGCATCACCATTGGTGGCTCTTGGTTGTCTTCCCTGCTGAAAAAAAATTCCAGCGCAGCCGAGCAACCAACACACGCAGAAGCGAGCAGCAGGGGATTCATGGGATTTATGAGCGACATCACCTCCAACTGCTGGGCATCCCAAAGGCCAACCGCCAGAGCATTTGGCGAGCTTGGAGGTGCAACGCCGGTGCTCGACGCCACCTCCAACATAGGGTCAACCTTCTCCATTGGTGTCCCTGCTCACAAAGTAGTTGGATGCTCAAGGTATGGGTGGTGCTAGTTGTGCTCTCAACTCCTGCCATGTAATTGCCAAGTCAGCGTGTAATGTCAGCGTGTAATTGCGTATAACTCTTTGTATGTTTAGCATTATTGTTTAGCGAGGTAGGAGGTGCAACGTTGGTGCTGGATGCCATTGCCAACATCGGGTCAACCCCCTTCATTTGTGCAGCGGAGCTACATGTGTTCCTACACGCGCAATCCCCCCCCCCCCCCCCCCCCCGCGTCTTTGGCCCCCTCAAGATTGCTGTATTTGCCTTTCGCCCTCCAACATTTCCTCTCTAGCTCCGCCGGTGCATTTGCACTCTCTGCTTACAAACTAGTTGGATGCTCAAGGTATGGATGGACCTAGTGGTGCTCTCAACTCCTACTCGGGTAGTACACCCTTAAGTATACAAACCTGTAAGAAATACAGCCAAGCCAACTCATTTTAGTTAAAGACGTAGTATGATCAAGACCAAGTCTAGTTCTTAATAACTGTTACAAGTCTTCTCCGTTTGTCTTTCTTTTGGTGGTGATCTGGTGGCTCTTAAATAAATCGGGGCACGTTGCTGTCAATTCCTTGGCTCTTGTGTATTTCATTACACGATGATCAATGAAGTAGACATAATCTATCTTCCCAATGACACGGAGATGCGGAAGAACACATGAGTGATGCTACGCTCCAAATTGTCAACGACCCAGCGAGTGCGCTTTCCCTTCTACGGTCAAGCAGTGGCTCGAGGGCTCACATTATTTCTTTGCTTCTCTCAATTTTCATGGAATTACGAGTGTCATAAAATAAATGCTAGACGTTGAGGAGTTTGCCAAGAACTAAGACGATCATGTGGTTGCCGCCGTAGGCTTGGCGGTCCACCGGCGTCGATGGCTTTGGCTGTCCGTGTAGGGACTCAGCGGCGGTCTTCTCCATCAAACCGATGGCATACAGCTAGAGAAATGGAGGCAAATCTGGTAAATGTTTCCGATTTAAAGATTGGCATATGGGATCGTCAGGCGAATCCTAAACATGAGCGAATAATCAATCTACCCAATGAGAGGGACATGTGGAAGAGCACATGAGTAATGCCACGCTCCAAATTGTCAATGATCGGGGCCGTCATTATTTTCTTGCTTTCTCTCCATTTTCATTACCATGGTCAAACAATGACTCGTGGAACGGCATTATTTGCTTACTTCACTGCATTTTTCTGGAACTACGAGTGTCACAAAAATAAATGCTAGATGTTGAGGAGATATCTCCAACATGTTGTATAGAAGTCTTGTTGATAAAATGTTCATGTTATCAACCAATAAGCTATCATATATGTGTTTCAATGAGTTGTATCTAAGTTGTCCAATAGAAGGTAAGAAAATAAATGTGATTACACTCTATTTCACGTTGAACCTTGTGATTTAGTGATCTGGTGCATCTTACATCTGAGGACATGACTGTCAATTCGCTGGTGAACTTGTGCCTCTTTCTTGGTGATTATAGATGAAGTATACAAACCTGTAAGAAATGCAGGCAAGCCTAATCTAGTTAAAGACGCAGTTACAAGACCGATCAAGACTAGTTCTTAATTGTTATCACAAGTCATTTCTTGGTGATGATCTGGTGGCTTTTAAATAAATCGGGGCACATTGCTGTCAATTCACTGGCTCTTGTGTATTTCATTACACGTAGATCGATGAAGTAGACATAATCTATCATCCCAATGGCCTGGACATTTGAAAGAGCACATGACTGATGCTAGGCTCCAATTTCTCAACGATCCGGCGGGTGCGCTTTCCCTTCTGCGGTCAAACAATGACCAGAGGGCCGGCATTGTTTGTTCGCTTCTCTGCATTTTCCTGGAACTACGAGCGTCTCAAAATCAATGCTAAACGTTGAGGAACTGGCTAGCAACTAATGTGATTGTGGGTTGCCGGGCATAGGTGTGGTGCTCCTCAACGAGGTGGTCCGCCGGCGTTACAGAGTTAAAGACTAGGCAATTACATGAATGATTCATTAATTACACGAACTACTTTAAGAATGTATGAATGTTTTATTAAAAAACCATTCATTGTCTGTGAAAAAAATACTCATGAATTCTTTCTAGATTATCATGTATACAAATTATATTTATAAAATGAAAAAGCTGGAAGAAAAACCTAGATAAATAAATAAATCCAGGCTAACCGAAGAAAGAACAGAGAAGGCAATCAGATCAGAAAAGAAACTTTCTGGAAAAAGCAAAAATAGAAATAAAACTAAAGAAAAAAAAAGGGGCGGGATATCAAGACAATGAAGCGAGACCGGAGAAAGAAGCCAAAAAAAAACCTAACAGAAACCATTAAAGTAGTTTCAGCGGCGATTATCCGAGGGCATCTTAATTCTTAAATACACAAAGTTGTAGGAAATGCAGCCAAGCCAACTCCTTTTACTTAAAGACGTATTATGATCAAGACCAAGTCTAGTTCTTAATAATTGTTACAAGTCTTCACTGTTTGTCTATCTCTTGGTGGTGATCTGATGCCACTTAAATCTGAGGACATGACTGTCATTTCACTGGCTCTTGTGTTTCTTATTGCATGAAGATAGATGAGGTAGGCATAATCTATCTTCCCAATGCCGTGCAGATGCGGAAGAGCACATGAGTGATGCTATGCTCCAAATTGTCAATGATCCGGCGAGCGTGCTTTCCCTTCTACGGTCAAACAATGGTCAAACAATGGCTCGAGGGCTCGACATTATTTCCTTGCTTCTCTCAATTTTCATGGAATTACGATTGTGGGGTTGCCACCATAGCCGTGGTGCTGCTCCGGGGCGGTACACCGGCGTGGATGGCTTTGGCTGTCTGTGTAGGGACTGAGTGACGATCTTCTCCACCGAACTGATGGCATACCACACATTGGATGATCTACGACAAGGTGGGTTCTTGGTGGGATGGGGTCCTCACCAACAATGTGTTGCCAACGAAAGCCCTCATCTCCCTCCTTCATCTTGTAAGCTGGGTGGTTTGGAACGAGCGAAATGCACGCGTGTCCAGGAATAAGGCGGCGCCGGTGATGGTGGTCGTGCGATCTATTAAAGAGGAGGCTGCCCTATGGGCCATGGCGGGCGCTAAACATTTGTGCAATTTGATGCCGCGAGAGTAGATCTTTGTAATTTTCCCCGTTTTCACGGGGCGGGGATGTCGCTAAAACTTTCTCTTCTCCTTATTCAATGAAAATGGCAAATCTTTTGCCTCGTTTCAAAAAAAAAAACTGATGGCATACAGCTGCAAAAATGGCGGAAATTCTGGTAGCCGTTTCAGATTTCAAGCTTGGCATACGGGATCGTCGGGCACATCCCAAACATGGGGCCCATCGGCCGGCTTGCCTCCACCGTCACTCTCGATAGCAAGCACCGTTGGGTTTCTTCATCAAGATCTTCAAAATTAGATCGTATATTAATAGTTTTCAACGAAATATTTTTTTCACAAAAAGAAAAACCAGGAATAATAAACGTAAAAACAAAAACAAAATCAAAAACGAAGAGACTAACACCAAAAAAGAAAGAAAACCAAAAATACGGAAGCACAGTTGTGCTCTTTTACTTTTTATGCATAGTTGTGCTTTTTTTCTTTTTGAGAAGCACAAACTATGCTTTTCTGTTTTCGGGAAGCACAGTTGTGCCTCTCGTGTAAGCACAATTTTTCATTTTGGGAAGCACATTTGTGTGATTTTCCCTGTTCAGCAAGCAAGTGCTTCTCGTGAAAGAATATACTGTGCTTTATCCTTTTTAGGAAGAGGGGCGATGACGGTGGCGCGCCTTCGGCTCGCTTCAGTCTTTCTAGTCGTCGCTAGGTAGTCTACAAATTTAAATGTAATTATTATTATTTCTGATGTTTGTCGTACCACCATGATTGAAAATGAATAGATCTGAAGTTTTCCCGGAAAAAAACTATGCTTCTTGCTGAAAAGCACTGATTCCCAAACAAATCATTTTTTTCGCCAAGACCTTGGTTAAACCAAGCGAAAGCCCAAAAAACCTAATAAAGCCAAATAAAACCCAAATACATGCAGAAAGAAAATCAAAATCCTAAGGGTGCGGCCAGCACGAGACAAATGAGGGCGTGGTGGCTAAGAAAATGACTTGTGCGGGAGCCCTTCAAGAGATAACCCTTGATTAATTGGACCCTATATGGAAGGGGCACAGATTGTCTCGTTTTATTCAAGATAGTTACTCGGCTCGTTTACAGGGAGTCGGTAGTGGGCCGGCCCAGTAGCCATTTAGGTTCATCACACACTAGTTTTTTTTAATACTAAATACATTAGTACGAAAAACTAATTTAATTATTTTTTCCAGTTTCATTGCACATTTAGAAACCATTCATATAGTGTAAAAAAATATCTGCTCAACTTTTGGAAAATATTTGTACCATTCCAAAAAAATGTACGTGATATTTAGAAAATATTCCACGTGCTTGTAAAACATGTATGGAACATTTAAAAAAACATACAATATAAAAATATTCATGTAACCCAGATAGAACATTTAAAACAAGTAACATAAAAAAACGATGAAAAAAGAAGAAAAGAATAGAGAATACCGAAGGAAAAAAGAAATAGAAAAAAATACAAGAGAAAACCAAGAGAAACCCAGATAAACCAAACAGATCAGTTAGACAATGGTGATTTGGGTGCAGTCTAAGACGAAGAAGCAGAAGATTTTTGAGATAATTAGAAGCAAGCAGCACTTTAAACCTCGAGCTGTTGTATTTTTGAGTTCCTGAGTTGGTGTTGGTCTCTTGTCTGAAGCAATTACTGTTGCTACTGGGTTGGAGGTTGTTTCTATTCATGGCGAGAAAACAATGAAAGAGAGAAGAGAACGATTGAGACGGTTTCTCACAGGAGAAGTATCTGTTGTTGTTTGTACATGGGTCTTGGGACAGGGAATGGATCTTCTGAAACAACATCAAGTGATTTTGTTTGACATGCCAAACTCCATTGATGAATATATTCACTTCTTTTTTGGAAAAAGGAGACAGTGCCTCCGGCCTCTGCATCAATCGATGCATGCGGCCATCATATATTGGACGTGGCTCCTCTGACGTACGGCCCACACACTGACGTGTGGGCCCAGACCCACCTGTCAGCGGCCCAACGGCAGGGGGCCGTACGTCAGGGGATCCGGCTCCTCATATATTCACCAAGTTGGAAGAGCGTCTCAGATGGGTGAGGAGGGTGTGGCTACTGTCTTTGTGAATGAGGAGGATCCGAAACTTTTGAAGAGCTTGTTCAGGTTCTAAAGACTGCAGGAGCTCCTATTCCCCGGGAACTCTCTAATTCAAAATTCACCTGCAGTATTTCTCTTGGGAAGGGAAAACTGCATTCTCGGGCACCTTGAGCAGCATGCATACCATAGAGGTGGTCAATTTTCTTCAGATGTCAACACTGTATGCGCTACCGGATATATGGCTTTGTTGTTTGATAGTTAAGGTTAAAGTTTTGTAGGAAGACAGTCTTGACAGTATATCGGAATTTGTAATAATCGTAAAATATATGGCGACTTCCTTACACAGCTTTTACCAATGTTTCTGGAAACAATCAGTTCATGCAGAAAACCTAAACAAGCTACCTCATGTGTAGATTCCAGCAAAATGTTAGTCAACACACATGGTGCGATTGACTTCATAATGGTATGGTTTGCATTTTCCTTGATTCATTTTTTCAATATTACACTGATGTTTGTTTCCTTTATTGGGAAAACACTCACTAGCTCAATAGTGCAACTACAGTGTTGAAACAAACCAACCATATAAACAAATTAGTGTAATCGCAAGTAGTATGGCATTCTCTATAGACATCCTTCCACAACCACAGGTACTTCAATATATCCTGCCATGGCATCTTGTTACAACTGCGGTGTGGTTCCATTTTAACACCTGCAATAACTGACTGCACATTTTCTTATTACAAAAAATAGCCGTGTGATTTTAACAATTCCCATTTGAGTGGACCACTAGCAATTCTTCCAAGTCACCTTTGTTTTTATTTGTTCTTTCAGTTGAACAATAGTTTGTTAGTTATAATTTGAACAACCATTCTTCTAAGCATGATGTTGGACTAATAACCATCCAAATACAAATTATGTTATATTATTATTCTTTTGCCGATAAATTATGCTCTATTGAGTCTACTGGACTAGCTAAAACATGGTTTATTTTTCAATTTTGCTAATTTTCAGTCAATTGATTTTGATTTCATGCTAAGCCGAATTTTGTGGCCTTCCAGAGTGTCTGAACTTGGGTTGATTCATTCACAGGTTGTTTGAGTAGATTTTCTGGTAAGGACATGCCAAAAGTACGTGTATTGTGTTTCATACTCTCATTAAGCTTAGTCGGTATATGAGATGCTTAGTTAGTAATTATGTGCGATGTGCGCTGGATTAGTATGATAATCATAGGTCACAAGGGACATTGCTTTGCGTGGATAATATTTTTACTGAACAACTAAATGCAGTACATGCAATTCAACTTTTTGCATAGTAATCCTCTGTTTATGCTATTGATGTTGTGATAGCAAAATTTTTAATCCGTCCTCTGCCACTAATCACCCATTGTCGTTTGACAGAGCATTCTAGGTGCTACTTCCTGTTGATTTCGCTGAGCATTTTGGTACGATTCCAATTAATAAATTAGGTTTTACGTGTCGGAATGCTTTAGTTTCGTAAGTGTTATTCACTAAGTTTCTATGTGTCCGGCCTTTCGTTTCAGATATAACGCTGGAAATGGAAGCACTAATCCCTCAGTAGTTTACGAGATACGTTCAATAGCAAGGGCTCTTATCTTTTTAGCGTGACTCTGGTGAAACATCAATTTTGTAGGTTCATGTTTTGGTCTTCTGGCTTCTTCTCTATTCAGCTATGCACGAGCAGGTTGCTCCTCGTCAGGAAGCTAGTGAGGTAAGGCCTCTCAGGTTCTGTCTGGTCGGATCTAAGATGGTTGTCTAGCGCCTTTCATTGCCTCCTCGCCTGCTTCTTCTCGGTACTATCGGTGACTTTCCGAGCAGTGCGTCAACAATGTTAGTCTGACTCCCAAGGGTGTTCCTACAATATAGAGGTGGCATGGAGATCTGCTCACGACGCGCCGCTGACGAGTGTGGGAGTATGACGACAACGATATACAAAAGGACTTTTGTGATATTTCTTTTGTTGATTGTGATATACAAAAGGACTTTTGTGATATTTCTTTGTTAATAGCGCATGTTACTAATAATCAAATAATACATCCACAAGTACACTATGAATTACGTTAGATTACGTTAGGGGGGGTTCATTGAACATTTACATTTAGTTTTCTTTCGAAAAAGCCCAACTAGATCGAACGGGGTCCAACAGAAACAGAAAACAGAATCAGAGATATTTTTTTTTTTGAGGGGGAAAACAGAATCAGGGATGGACGAATAAGAAAAGGGCCCAACAAAATGACAAAGCCCAACTAGATAGAACCGGGTCGAACAGAGAAAGAAACATAATCAGAGATGGACGAATGAGAAGCCCACCCGGATAAAAACGGGCCCAGTAGAAAAAATCACAAAAAAAAAGAACTTATCAGAGCCAGGTTTCAATCCTGGGACCTGTGGGTTATGGGCCCACCACGCTTCCGCTGCGCCACTCTGATTGTCCTGTTGAATTTGCGATGTGACACTACATATCCGCAACTACTAAGCTAGCGAGCAAGTCTGAACCTGGACGTAGCTGCTTGGTTCATGTCAACTCTTATGCTGGTTTTGTCCTACTTCATTCCGCCCGCCCACGGACAAATCATTATTATACCTGAGCGCCCCCGTGAAACAAGTGCAGTAGTTATCCCAAAATTCTGAGTATAGCAGCCTTACAATCACCAATAATAACGGCATTGCCTAAATGTCAGGCTCCTCAGAAAATGAACAAAATCTCACAAAAAGACTCGTCCCATTACCCAGCAATGAAAGTCTAGGACTTCAACCTGGATGAGCTGGTTCCGCCACAAGAAACCTAGCCATCTGAGATAGGCTCCGTTTACCCCAACTACGCAAGTCGCAAGGCGTGATACCACGAGAAGCCGGCACGGCGTCAAGTCGATCGGCGGCTCAGGAAGCTGAATCACAGGGATGTGCTCTGGAACCTATGTAGCCTGTGTTGATCTGGTACCTAAATAACGACTAGTTAAATTGTAAGGGAAAACGGTGGGGAGTTTATATTCCGCAAAAGTTTCATCATAGTCAGAATAGAGTAGCAGATTGTCCGGCAAGATATAGCCATCCTGAACGTAGCACGGCGGCACGGCTACACAGAGGGCCCCCATGTAGTGTGGATTTCTTGCCTCTTAACTATAACTCTATAATCTTGGATTAAAATTGTCTTTACCCCTGCAAAAAGAAAAAATTAAGAAAAATCTCGATGGATTTACTGCTGCCACATGAACAACACGAAAAATCTACTCCTTTTATTTCAGAGAAGAGAAAGAGGTGAACTCGAGGGGGGACCTCCTATATGTCGCGCGCTGCGGCAAGGAGTCGCCCTTTCGCACAGGGCGGCGCACCTGGGGTGAGCCCAATTGCAGTGGCAAGAAAAAAAACCGTTGAAAAAGGAAGGCACAGGCGCCGGGATTCGAACATGCGACCTCAAAGCAGGTTGCTCACCGAACTTGCCACTGCGACAGAAAAATCATGATGTTATGATTGCAGCGCCACACTTTATTAAGAAATAAAGCCAGAGGCAAATCTTAAACACCTAATAGCACAACTTCGAATAAAAAAGTACTCCCTCCGTCCGGAAATACTTGTCATCAAACTAAATAAAGGGGGATGTATCTAGATGTATTTTAGTTCTAGATACATCTCTTTTTATCTATTTTGATGGCAAGTATTTTCGGACGGAGGGAGTATGTGTCAGGGATCTAACCAAGGCCTACACTGAGGCCCTATAGGCACCTACATTACCGAGATTAGGTGTCCAAAATGGCAACCAAGTGTGCATGAACTATAAGACGCAAACACATTAAACGTGATTTCTATTTTCTGAACAAATTTTTAAAAAGTAGATCATTTTTTGAAACCCACAGATTTTCTGAAAAACGAACAAATTTCAACGGGAGAACATTTTTTTAGATTACGAACAATTTTTTGAAAACGTAAACTTTTTTGAAAAATATGAACAAAAATTAATAATGCAATTGTTTTCCAAATTATGAACATTTTTTTGAAATACAAACATTTATTGACAAACAAGAACAAAAATGAATAATGCAAACATTTTTTGAAATTACGAACAAAATTTTCAAAATGCAAACACTTTCTGAAATTCCCTGAACAATTAATAGATGTATCTAGACGTATTTTAGTTCTAGATACATCCATATCCGAAACAATTAATTTCTAACAGAGGGAGTAGTAGCTATCTGTATGTGCTGTCTGCAAATGACGTGGAGAAGTATTATAGACAACAACCGTCTAGTCTGTTGCACATGCCCTAAGGGTGTGTTTGGTTGCGGAACAAAGTGAAATGGAATGGAATGGTTCCATTTCACTGGAATGGGTCGGTTCCGTTCCTGTGTTTAGTTGGAGACAATACATGGAATGGAATGGTTACATTTTGATGTTTGGTTGAAGAGACGAAACATAATAAATTTGGTTCGCTTTGGCAAGGCACATTCACAAAGCATTATAAATATGACATCAGACCTATATGCAGCTATTTCCTCTTGCACCAAAGCATTTCTACAAGATGACCTTGAGGCAAAAAAAAAAAAAAAAAACGCATTTCTACAAGCGAATAAGGGATCAATTTACAAGGAAAAATAAAAAATATATGAAAAAAAGGAAAAGAGGATAATGATGCACATTAGCGATCTGCCACTGCTCCTCTCCCTCCACTAGTCTACTGAGTAAAGCTTCAGGCTGCGTTGCTCGCTTGCTAGTCTTCGTTGAACAATGCCAGAAGTTGCGCGCTTGCTAGTCTTCGTCGAACAATACCACACCAGGCTCCTCTTCCCAGCTCCCTGCGTGGCGGTACCAGCAGATCAGTTAGCTCCCAGCAGCAAGGCAACAAGTCAGTCATCGGCCACCCACTCACCGGCAAGTCAGGCCGCCGCCGCCCACCAGCAGATCAGGTCGTGGCCACGCGCCCACCAGCAGATCAGGCCGCCGTCGCTCCCCGAAAGATCCAGTCGTCGCCAGAAATTTGGAGCCATCTCCCTGCAGGCTAGACCACCATATAGGGTGTGGCCGACGCCAGCAACCACCGGCCCCCGTCGGTTGCTACCCAATCCGCCGCCCAGATGGGAGCGTTGTGGCTGTGAGAGAGAAGAGGGGGAGAGGGCAGAGACGAGGCGGAGGCGGCCCCGAGAGACGAGAGGACCGGTTCCGCATGATTCCTTCGATTTGAAGGTATCAGCGCGTTCCGCATATCACCTGAATATTCGCTCGGTGGAAACGACTTGATTCTTGTTGCAGCTATGTATTAAACGCAGGAACGAGGCCCAGTCACGGGTCCGACCCATGTCATTCTAGTTGGTGACTGAAACCAAACACACCCTAAGTAGACAGCTCCCCACGGTCGCACAAGCCAGGCACGCTCGTTTCCACCTGTAACTCCAGCTCGGGAGGGCTAAAGAGTTTTTTTTTTTAAGAAATACCTCGCCACTTTATTACTCAAGAATGTTCATAGACACACGAGCGGGGTCATGAGGATTACCCAGCCAAACGTGTTTATCTACATTCAGATTACATGCAAACTTGGCGATGTTGTGAGCCTTAAAATTATGGTTCCTAGACTCATGAACAAAAGAACATAAAGCAAAACTATTACAATGACTTGTTATTTCATGAACGATAGCTGCATGAGCTCCTTCTGTGCCCTTATTAATATATTCACCACTATCAAGCAGTCTGATGCCACCTTTAGCCTCTGCTTGAGAAAATCATCAGCCAATGCCAACGCTTCCCTGCATGCATAAGTTTCTAGAGTAGTTGGATCTCTGATCCCATTGTATACCACCGCGGAGGATCCAAGATATGTTCCAGTGTGGTCGCGACACACAGCCGCTACTGCACCTCCTCTTCTCTTACGCGCCAACGCACCATCGACGTTGATTTTAACTACCCCCTCCACCGAAGGTAACCATTGCCGAGGAGCACTCTGCCGGCTCCCCGTTCCAGGATTTTGCCTCGCCACTTGTGAGGGAACATGATCCAGTTCGGCAACGTAGCGATCAACGAAAGATGAAGTTTGCCCCGGGTGATTGGAATACTCCTTCATGAATGGCTAAAAAGTTGGTTTGGTACGGGTTAGTTGGCTCGAAGCCCATGTCCAGACCCAGTTTAATAGGCTTGCCTCAGGCCTTCTTTCCGTCGGGGAGGACACGGCCATTTGCAACCCGCTGGGTCCTGGCCCTTGGGGATCCTCCTCGGGCAGAGCCTGAGTAAAAATATGCCTCGGGTTTACACCAAGATATGGAGGAACCTGGGTTCCAGGTCTCTCCGTGTAGCATGGGTGTCCGCTTAGCTAACCAACAGACCAACTCCTTTTACTTTTCCAAAAGTACTAGAAACGTACTCATTAATTATATTGTCCGTTTTTCTTACAGATTTGCATTCAGGTTTATAGACTACGCAGCGACAATTATAAGCACCGGAGCGGAGCGAGCCATACCGCCATCATCGCCTCTCCCTCAACGGTGTTAGGCAAACACCGTTTTAGTACACCGTGAGGATGTCGTTGTGCTACGGTCCCATCGGATGAGCACACCACACCAGAACAACAACCGCTGACGACGAAGAGAAACGTAGATCGAAAGGATCCAACATGTAGACACACGGACACAGACCAACGAAAACCGGATCCATGTGGATCCACCGAAGACAAACGCCGACCTAATCCCGCGAGATCCGCCGAAGAAAAAGCTCACACACCATCCTCCGACGGTAGAAGTATCATCGAAACTGGGGGAGGAGGTAGTCGGGGAGGACTTTAGTCCGTATTCATGTAGACACACGAACACAGACCAACGAAGACCAAATCCATGAGGATCCACCGAAGACAAACGTCGACTGAAACCCACGAGATCCGCCAAACCTCACATGCCCTCCGAAGACGCTACAAGTATCATGGAAACCGGGGGGGGGGGGGGGGGGTTATTATGCGAGGTCTTTAGTCACTCTCCATGGAGCCATCACCTCCTCGTCCCTCTGAGAAGGGGACAAATCCTAACAAACTTTTAAAAATATCTAAAAACTGAGCCCTCCCGCCGGCAAGGGCCGAGATCCACCGTGCCTCCATGACCCTAAGGCGACATGACACAAAGTAGACCAACGGCGCCGCCGACGGGAGGCAGGGGAAAACCTAATCACGAGGTGCCCTTGTGGTCATGGGCAAAGGGATGGAGATGTAGGCTGAGCAGTGGGCCACATAGTAGCCATTTTGAAATAACCATGCCCTACTAAAACATTTACATGTCTTTTAATAAAAAAATGTGAACACATATATCATGTTATACGCTCATGGATATACTGGTTGGTTTTGTACCCCCACGCAAAAACATAGTTATATAGTATTAAATTTGAAAATAAGGGTGAAATGTGCTACTAATCCATTGGCTCAAAGTGATTGCATTCTTTAGACCGGCAACTTGAGGATTGATGAATTTAGGCAATAAACTCATTGATTTGATCAAATAAGACCAAAATTGACTCGAGAGAAAAATATCAGCCACGTGGTTGCCACATCAGCATTCTTTTATCCCTCGCAACAAGCACAACACTCGTGCTCATTTTTTTTTTCCTCTTCCTGTGCATCTCTCTCGATCAAAGTCTTCCATCTCCAGTTGACAAGGGCCGTCTCGAAGCCCGGATTTTATCAATCCATCCCGGTCACCATTGCTTGAAGTTGATTCCTCTCAAAGCCAACCACTACTACAAAAAGGGCTGCTAGTGGCGCACCTGTTTTCGCTACTAATGGCGCACTACAGGTGCACCACTAGCACCACGCCCGCACTGCTGGTGCGCCATTAGAATAGCCCACGGTGCGCCATTAGTAACAATTTTTTTTCAGAATTTTTTTAATTTTTTTAATTTATTTTTTCAAATTTTTTTCCTTTTTTTCTTAATCTCAGGTCACTATGTTAAATCGCACTCCGTGGTCAAACTATTCGAAAGGTCACCTATCCTCACACTACTCCAGCCTAAGCACGCTTAACTTCAGAGTTCTATCCAACCCCAGCAACAGCTCACTTTACAGGCACTTGTTGATATATGTAGCATATCAATCCTATTATACCTTGTTGATGTCTAGGAATTTGTTCATGTTCATGACTATGATGAAATTTTCAAAAATATTTCAAACTTTCCGGTCATATTACGTATCATTTTTTGAAAAAGAAAAATCAAAAAATAATTGAAAACCATTTTTTTTCTGTTACTAGTGGCGCACCACATCCACAGTGCGCCACTAGTAAGTTTGAAATTTTTTGAATTTTTTTGCGTCTAGATCTTGAAAGCCCCGTAACTTTTTTTCTGTTAGGTTTTTGGGGATTTTGAAAATGTTTAACGGGGTTCCCCCAGTTAAATTCGGATGTAACTTTTCGAGTAGATGATTTTTCATATAAAAAACTTTTTAATCAGAGTTCGTATGCAAAAGTTATGCCCATTTTACAAATTTCCAGAGAGATTTTGCAAATAAAGTCGAAATTCATATTTGTAAATTTTCCCAACAACTAGACCACATATCACATGGGAAACTTATTTCCTTTTATTTTTTTGACATTTCCATCATTTTCTTTTATTTTTCTAAACTAAAAAGGCGGGTCAGGGGGGGCGGGTGGTGCATTCGCTGTTGGGCCAAGTAATGGCGCACCTGTGGACAGTAATGGCGCACCGCACTGTCCAGGTGCGCCATTACTGTCCACAGGTGCGCCATTACTAAGTTTTTTCAAAAAAAATTCAATTTTTTTTCAAAACTAGTAATGGCGCACCGTGGGTGTGGTGCGTCATTACTAGTTTACTAGTAATGGCGCACTGTCCACTGGTGCGCCATTACTAACAATTTTTTTTATTTTTTTTTCAAAACTACTAATGGCGCATGGTGGGTGTCGTGCGCCATTACTATGTCAACTAATAATGGCGCACTGTCCCACGGTGCGCCATTAGTAATAATTTTTTTCCAGAACTTCTAATAGCACACCACACACCAGGTGCGCCATTAATAATATATTAATTACTAATGGCGCACCTGTATGTGGTGCGCTATTGTTATACATTAATGGCGCATCATATATGTGATGCGCCATTAGTGTCCATTTCATCTATAGCCGTTTTCCTAGTAGTGAACCTTTGCTGAAAGGTTAGTACCAGTAGCGATTGGATCAGAATCGGGCTTCCCATGTGACGGGCGACGTTGTAGCTCTCTTCTAGATGTTGTTCCGTAGTTAGCTCCTCCAAACAGCCGCCCTCTGCTTCTCTAGCTAGGCCACCGCCCACCTCCGCTCGCCCGTCATCCCCGTCGTCGTCGCCCACCACCGGCTCCTCCAGGCTGCCCTCCACCTCCTCCCAGCCGCATCCCTTCACCATCTGTTTTCGATATCTAACTTCTCCCATCATCAAACGTTATGCTCCCTGGAACACAAAGGAGAGTAGACGAGCATGCATTCATGCCTTTGACCAAAAAATGTATATATTAGGTTTATGTTTCCATTCCTTGATTTTCGATGGTACGGTATTATCTCGACCCTTCATGTTTCCCTTGTGGAGCCTATACCACCACCACCGCCTTCTGCCCCACCATAAGTGTACTTGCATTGGGATTTTTTTTTCCTGAAGTTCCATCTCACCTATTTACAAACATCTATATAGAATAGTCTATGTATTGTACATGTCCAATGACACCAGCTAGTTTTCCGCACCCGAGTGGCGTGGTGACCAGCTGCAAGGTTCGAGAAAGAGCTATGTGCTAGGTGGGTGCTGGATGGTTGCCTAGCACCTTCCCTACTTAGATGATTGTTTACAGAGGGTAATAAGAGTATAGTAATATCAGAATGATACTATCATATCCATAATCTCCAACAATACAATGTTATGATTAAAAACTCAAGAAGTTGAATAGAATATAGTAAAAACTCTACGATTGGTGTCATTCGTGTACGCTTGCCATCGTCACATATAACTTGTAGGTTATCTCTATGATTTTCGACAATAACGGGGCAATCTCGTGGCTCGGCCATCATGTCGTGATGCGCAGGCCACTTAACATTACAGCATACAACCATCTCATACGTAGGCCCCTTTTTTCGCCAATTCTCTCAGAATCTTGAGAATTGACCCCTCACCCAGCTTATCCGAGAATCTTGAACCCATAATTTTTTTAACAATCCAAGTTGTTTACATTCTAACTTTGCTAGGATTGTGAAAGAAATACGGGTTCAAGATTCTGGGATAAGCTGGGTGGAGGGTCGATTCTCAAGATTCTGGGAGAATCGACCAAAAGTAATGGGCCGTAAACTCATTATCTGACGAAGGCTATACCACATCATATGCATACTCTGCAAAACCAAGTTAGACGTCTTCTAATCAGTTTTAGCAAATTTTAGTTACATAGTTAATTGGTTTTCCGAAATAATACTAGCTACCTACGAGCACAACATAGGTGGTAATTATTGATGCTATATTAAGTTCCGGGGTGTGTGAATGAAGAGACTTAATAAAAAAATCTCGTCCCCATACTAAACTTCGTCAAATATGCGTGACCCCCTAGAAGATTGTTCATTTTCATGACCCGCTTGTGTATGCGACGGTTCATTATTCTTGACTACGGTGAAGCCCAAGGAACTATTAACAAATTGTCGACAATCAGAGCCGATCGATTGTCAGAACCTTGTGAAAAGCGACACCATGCCGTCAGAACTAAACCAAAGCAACACTCGAGGGAAGTATAGCAAGAACATCAGCCCTCACATCCACATGTGATCTAGATCGCAACCTGCATCTAATCATAAAACCGCTCATGATGCCACTGTTGAGAAACATAATAGAAAACAAAAAAAAAAACGCTACATCCACGACCGACGGTCAGAGGTGGATGCCATCTTCACGGTCATGGAGTCCGACAAGTAGCCGGAGCCGCCGTGGGAGGCTGCCATCCCTTGGAAACGGATGTTGTCTACATCTCCGACGATGAGTATGCTAGGTTTATCTATGCATCATGTATTTACATAGCGTTTGGGTGTTGCCTGATCTAGTATGGATTCGAGAAATGAAGTTTAAGGTATGTGGTTGCAATGAACCAAAATTGAGTGTTGACCGGTAACTATCTGCGGACACATCCGACGCCTAGGCGTGTCCACGGACGTTTGGAAGAGCACTTCAGTATGCCTGGCTGTAGATGCTCTATGCTCCATCATGAAAATAGTACGATTACAGTTATCATAATGCCATTTTTTGAAACATTGTGTCATTTGGCTTTGTGTTTGCCTACTTTTTCATGGGTTATCTTGTATACCTAAATAGATATACTCACTAACCTACTTGTCTCAATATACATGTATGTCATTTTAGTATGCAATTTGCATGGAAAAAGACTTGCCTGAGCATACAATCATGAATAAAAAAACCCACCTCAATTTTTTTTGAAAAGAAGGATAACCCCTGGCCTCTCATCAGGACAATGCATGCAGCCATATATTATTAAAAATGCAAAATCCAGAGTGTGCCAACATGTAAGTACGATGATTAGTTATAGCAGGATATGCAGGTCGTGCAAGATAAGCAGACATGAAGCATGCATGCTTTTGATTAGTTATATCTCTGTTTGGCTGGCATGCAACGGCATGGTACTGTGGTAGTAGGAGAGATGTGAACACGGCCGGTCTCTTGTCCACACTCGATCTCATGTTTAATTAGTCCTTGTGCTTATAAATTCTATCATGTTCTTATAGCTTACTAAACATATTAACCAAGCCTCCAGTCCTGGCTGGCATGCAGTAGGTGAGATCTGAACTGATGCCAAATAACGTACGTACTGTCTACTTACTGTAGGTCTGCAGCTAAGCTAGCTAAGCCAAGCAGTCCATCATCAACTAGTGAATGGCGCAGATAGCCATGCCTTCATCGGCCGTCGCAGCGATGGCAGCGGCAGCAGTACTGATCACGACGCTGATCTCCGCCGCCGGAGCCGGAGCACCTGCGCTGCAGGCTGGGAGACCCGGCTGCGACACTAGGTGCGGGGACGTAACCGTGCCATTCCCGTTTGGTTTCGGCCGGCCCGGGTGCTCCGCGGGACCAGGTTTCAACCTCACCTGCGACAACACCACCCGTCCTGGCCGGCCCCGGCTGCTCCTCGGCGAGCGCGGCATATTCGAGGTCAGTGGCATCCTCCCGGAAGAACGGTTGGTGAGCGTGCTGAGACCCCCTATCTTTGGGGACGCCGCCAGGAACATCAGCACCTCCGGCGCCGTCATGAGAGGGTCGTGGGGCGGCGGGGGCCTCCGCGACGACCTCGGCCAGTACTCCATGGCCATTCTGCCTGTGCCCGGCGCCGCGTCCCCAAACCTGCTGGTGGTCACGGGTTGCAACGTCCAGGCGACGCTGCTCACCAGAGCGCGTGGCAAGGCCAACGTCGCCACCGGCTGCACCACTTACTGCCCCCTGGATGCTCCCCTCAGGGCGGAGGATGTCGACGACGACCCCCAGGTCGGCTACTGCAGCGTCCCCATCACGACGCACCAGACCTACTACGACGTGGAGCTCAAACGGCTCGGCAACGGCAGCGCCACCATCAACCAGGATGTGCCAGTCTACGTGCTCATAGCACATGGTGACTGGTTCCACCCCGGCGTGGCCATCGCTCTGATGAATCTGGGCAAACCCGGGCCCAAGCAGCAGGAAGACCATCTGAATCTGATGGAGGTTCCTGTGTTTATGGAGTGGAAGATCTTCGTCTACGGATCTCGCCACGACGCCCCGGTCAGCGCTAAGGCCAACTGCACCATGGAAGGCCAAGGAGATCTCTACTGGTGTCACTGCGAGCCTGGCTATGAGGGCAACCCCTACCTCGATGGCGGATGCCAAGGTACCGACTAACTAGCCCCTACCTTCATGAATAAATAGATAGGAGTATAGTACTACTCCCACTTTGTTGTTTTCATTTCATTCAAGAAACTAATAAATATCATACTTAAATTTCCCAAGAATACACTCAGGTGTAATTAATTGTACTCCTACAATTCCTGCAGACATCAATGAGTGCTTGAACCCGGGATACAATGGGTGTTTCGGAGAGTGCACCAATAGGGAAGGATATTTTGATTGTGGCTGCCAGCGAGGATTTGAAGGAAACGCCAGCTTACCTTATGGATGTGTCAAAACCAAAAAGAACACAGGTGAGCCCATATGCAAAATGCCCTTTTTCGCCTCCCTTAGTATATATTGTCATTATCATATATATAGTGCTCAATCTAGTGAATCTGCACCAGCAGCGAGTATATATAGCTCAATGATCAACATTCTTATTGCTTATATTTGCGCATACTCTATTTTCCATTGAAAACAATAAGATAAATACGTATGTTTCCTTTCTGTAGGTTTAATCATCGGTCTATCAGTTTCTGTTGTCCCATGCGTCATGTTTTTGGTTCTCGGGGGAATATTCATGATCCGTAAGCTTAAGAATTACAGAGCCAAAAGGCTGAAACAGAAGTTTTTCAATCAAAATCGCGGGCAGTTGTTGCAACAGTTAGTGTCTCAAAGGTCTGACATTGGAGAAAGAATGATCATCCCATTGAAGGATCTGGAGAAGGCCACAAACAACTTTGATGAAACTCGGAAGCTAGGTGGTGGAGGCCATGGTACGGTCTACAAAGGAATACTATCAGACCTACATGTTGTCGCCATCAAAAAGTCAAATATCGTGGTTCAGAGAGAGATCGATGAGTTTATTAATGAGGTGGCAATATTGTCACATATCAACCATAGGAATGTCGTCAAACTTCATGGATGTTGTCTTGAGACAGAAGTCCCAATGCTGGCCTACGAGTTCATTTCTAATGGAACCCTTTGTGAACATCTTCATCATGGATCACCAAGATCAATACCATGGGAAGATAGGCTAAGGATCGCAAATGAAGTAGGCAAAGCTATTGCTTACCTTCATTCTGCTGTTTCAATCCCTATTATACACAGAGACATCAAATCTTCCAACATACTTCTTGATGATGCCTTGACAGCAAAGGTATCAGACTTTGGTGCTTCAAGATACATTCCTATTGATGAGGTAGGGGCAACAACAACTGCAGTACAGGGGACTATTGGATATCTAGATCCTATGTACTATTACACGGGACGTCTGT
Organism: Aegilops bicornis; assembly: GCA_021605145.1. Classification (NCBI taxonomy): domain Eukaryota; kingdom Viridiplantae; phylum Streptophyta; class Magnoliopsida; order Poales; family Poaceae; genus Aegilops; species Aegilops bicornis. Next base: position 14,737,288 of record CM038669.1, read on the forward strand.
CAGAAAAGAGCGATGTTTATAGTTTTGGAGTACTTCTTGTTGAGTTACTTACGAGAAAGATGCCAGTCAAGTATAGGTCCTCGAAAGGTGATGGGCTTGTTGTAGAATTTGTGGAATTACTTGAACAAGACAATCTAGTTTCCATACTAGATCCGCAGATTGTAGAGGAGGGTGGTACCGAAATCAAAGATGCATCCGCCCTAGCTGCATCATGTATACAATTAAAAGGAGAGGAGAGACCAACCATGAGGCAAGTGGAGATGGCGCTCGAAGGTCTCCAATCAACCAAGGATCATGCCCCACATGATTTGCAACTAGAACGAAATGATGACAGTTATACTACAATTAGTTATCCATCCACTAAAATAAGCACAAGTTTGGGGGATGTGAGTAGACAGTACAGCCAAGAAGAGGAGTTCTCATTGTCCGCGAGATACCCTCGTTAAGTTGGTTGATGTTTGAGCATGGTATGTCGTTTGATTATTATTTTGAGTGTTAATCTTATGTCCAATACATGTATTTGTAAACTTTATAAAATATGTGCATTGTGTTTTCGTTGACTTTTGATCCACGTCTTGAATGTGGCGATATGTAAGTAATGTGCATTAGTTGTATCACACTCATAACTAGTGACGCCAGCCATCTACAAAATTTTCTTCATCCTCCTGCCTTACAATCTCGAGAAAAGAGTGACTGGCTATTCTACACGCGCGCATCCCTCCATGCACCTACCACGCGGTTGCAGCAAAGAAACACATAATTTTTCTTCATTCAAAGATTCTCTTACTGCAGCAATTCGTAACAACTTTAGACTTTACAGCAATGGTTTTATTTGTAGGATACTCCCTCCATAACTTAATATTAATATACACATTTTTTAACACTATCATCGACTCTAAAAGCATCTTATAAAAGTTACAGAGGGAATAGTACATTATGGAATTTTTGAAATGTCTTTTTTCTAAAGCCTGCACAGATTCATGCAAGTATGTCTACATTGCAATGCGTTTCTTTGCCCTCTGTTTATGAAGCCGGAGTACATTGTTGCGACAACAGAAATGACACGCGCATTTCTAATGTTGAAGCCAAGACCTTTAAAAAAAGCCATGGTTTTGTTTATTTGTGTCAACGAGGTGCACACATTTTCATGCCCTTGCGTCGGAATCTTGGCACGTTATTTGCCAGCTGCCAGCAATGATCGAGGTGCACACATTTTCATGCTTTTGCGTGGGAATCTTGGCACGTTGCTTGCCACGAGGGAACCACCTACAAAGGACACCCACCGTTCTAGAGCTAGTTCAAAAGGATTTTCTCCCCGTGTACTTGTGAAATATAGACATAGCTGTTTAACAACTTATTAAATATTGCAACCGACGTATACTATTCCATGCTTATGGGAAGGATAAATCAAAAAGCAGATCGATCACCCCCGTAAAAAAAAGCAGATCGATCGTAATAGGGTCATTAATCAAATGAGCTCAATTAGCTTTTAAACCTCAAAGACGCCGCAGCCAGCAGCATGCATGTTTGTTGGTGAGATGCGAACACATAAAATATTGCAGCAGGAAAAGTGGTTACTTACTTGCATTGGATTCTTTGGTGTCTGTCGTTGAGATCGACCACCTACTACTTGCATCCAGGTTTTTTTTTTGAACATCAGTACAGACACAAGCGCTCATATACACACGCATATACTCACCCCTATGAACGCACACACGCACACCCTATCCCTATGAGCACCTCCGAATGACTGAGCCGGCATATCATCTTGATATTTACGAAGTCATTATAGGCGCATCGTCATCGACGGGAACGTCTCCTTACTTGCATCCAGGTTTGCTAGGGCAACTCCAAGGCTGCCCCGCAAATATACGGGTTTCTAATAATGATTTCTTTTCAAACAAAAACTGATACGTATACACTCTTATTTTTTAAAATACCAATATGATAAATAATACGAAATGTCTTCCCACAGCATTACTAGAAAAAAATCTTATCAGTAGTACTGATTTTTTTGCTATCAGCAGCGCTGGCACACACACTACATAGACTCTGTTTGATACTGATTTTCTGTAAGACAAAAACAAGGAAAAAAAACTGCAGCTGGCACTAGGCATTAGGTTAATAGGTTAGTCCCCAAAATTGATATAAAATACCATAATAATGCATATAAAACATTCAAGATGGATAATATAATAACATGAAATAATAAAAAATTATAGATACGTTGGAGACGTACTCCATCCGTTTTTATTTACTCCACATATTAGAGTTGACTAAAGAAAGTTTGACCAAAGCCAATATGCGAAGTAAATAAAAACAGAGGGAGCATTAAGCATCCCCAAGCTTAGTTCCTGCTCGTCCTCGAGTAGGTAAATGATAAAAAAAAAATTTGATGTGGAATGCTACCTAACATGTTATCAATGTAATCATTCTTAATTTGGTACAAGTATTCAGATCCATATGATTCCAAAGAAAAGTTTAATATTGACAGAAAAACAATAATACGTCAAGCATACTAAAAAGCAAACATGAAGTTTCAAAATAACATGGCTAAAGAAGTTATGCCTACAAAATCATATAGACTTGTTATGCTGGCTCTTCTCAACACAAAGTATAAATCATATATTACCCCGGTGTCAGCCAAGCAATTGGTTCATACTTTTTAACGCGCTTCAGCTTTTTTCAACTCTTCACGCAATACATGAGCGTGAATCATGAATATAGCACTATTTGTGGAATAGAAGGTGGTAGTAGACAAAAGAAGGGAGAAAGTCTCACATCAACTAGGAAAATCAATGGACTATGGAGATGTGTGAGTGAGTAGGAATTGCCATGTAAAGGATGCACTAGAGCTATAAGTGTATGAAACCTCAAAAAGAAAACTAAGTGGGTGTGCATTCAACTTGCTTGCTCATGAAGACCTTGGGCATTTGAGGAAGCCCATCATTGGAATATACAAGCCAAGTTCTATAATGAAAATTCCCACTAGTAATATATGAAAGTGATAAAATAGGTGACTCTCTATCATGAAGATCATGGTGCTATTTTTGAAGCACATGTGTGGAAAAGGATAGTAACATAGTCCCTTCTTTCTTTTTCTCTATTTTTTTCTTTTTTTCTTTGTTTCTCTTTTTTTTTGGACACTTTGGCCTTTTTTTGTTGGACTCATTTGGCCCTCTTTTTTTAAACCTCACATGGGACGATGCTCTAATAATGATGATCATCACACTTTTATTTACTTACAACTAAAAGTGAGAACTCATAATGACGGAACGGTGAAGCTACATGGCAATATATCTCGGAATGTCTATAGAAATGTCATAATAGGTAGGTATGGTGGTTGTTTTGAGGAAAGGTATAAGGATGGTTTAATGCACCGGCGAAAGTTACGCGGTACTAGAGTGGCTAGCAAAGGTGGAACGGTGAGAGTGTGTATAACCATGGACTCAACATTATTCATAAAGAACTCACATGTTTATTGGAAAAATTTATTAGCCATCGAAGCAAAATACTACTACGCCTACTCCTGGGGGAGAGGTTGGTAGGTGTTAACCATCGCGTGCTCCCGACTTTCACACAAAGGAAGACAATCAAGGATAAATTGTACTCCAACTTCATCACATAACAGGAAGACACGTGCATGCTATGGGAATCACAAACCTTAACACAAGTATTTTTACTATTCCATAATTTACTACTAGCATGACTCAAGTATTACCATCTCCATATCTCAAAACAATTGCAAGGAATCAAACTTCTCATATATTCAATGATCTTTATGGAAAATTTTATTATATCCCTCTTGTATACCCATCATATTAGGACTAAATTCATAACCCAAGTAAATTACCATCCTGTTTATAAGACTCTCAAAGTAATATAAGTGAAGCATGAGTTTTTATTAATTTCTTCAAAATAAAATCACCGACGTGCTCTAAAAAGACATAAGTCAAGCACTAGAGCAACTACCTAGCTCAAAAGATATGAGTGAAGCTCATAGAGTATTCTAATAAATTCATGATTAATGTGTGTCCCTCTCAAAAGGTGTTTGAGCAAGGATGATTGTGGCTAACTAAAAATGAAAGTATCATATCATACAAGACGCTCCAAGCAAAACACATATCATGTAGTGAATAAAAATATAGGATCAAGTAAAATACCGATAGATTGGAGATAAAAGAGGGGATGCCATCCGGGGCATCCCCATGCTTAGATGCTTGGTTGTCCTTGAATATAACCTTGGGGTGCCTTGGTAATCCCCAAGCTTGGGCTCTTACCACCCCTTATTCTATACTCCATCAAAAACTTCACCCAAAACTTGAAAACTACACAAGACAAAACTCAACAGAAAACTGGTGAGATCTGTTAATATAATAAAGCAAACCACCTCTTGTAGGTACTGTTGAAAACTCATTCCAAATTTATATTTGTGTTATATATACTATATATACTATATTCTAACTTCACCATCATTCATACCCACCGATACGGCTCGTAGATTCATCAAAACAAGTGAACAACAGAAAGAAAACAAAATCTATCAAAAACAGAACAACCTCTGAAGATGTGAATTTTAGTCATACCTCTATAACTGACACAATTTTGAAATATTAGTGAAACGTATGTAATTTTTATATTGATAACATCAAAAACATTCAAGAATTTTCCACGCTCCAGCAATCATAGATAATTCTGCTACTAGACGCAAAAGTTTCTATTTTCCAATGAAACCAAATCAACTATCTCCCAAATCACACCAAAGGTCTTACTTGGCACAACACTAATTAAAATCACAAAAACACATCTAACCAGAGGCAGAAAGATATATTTAATGAAAAGAAGAAGAAAAAGATGAAAAAACTAAAATAACATTGGGTTGCCTCCCAACAAGCGCTATTGTTTTACGCCCCTAGCTAGGCATATTAGATCTAGGTATTGTCATCTTTGGTATTCCATTCCTCAATTGCACATCCATACTTCCTAGGGATTTCATTAGGTTTATTGGTGATCTCACTCCTAGGTAGAAAATCAAGAAATTCATTCATAAAGATTGGTTCCTTAACAATATTCATAAAACTAGAGCAAATACTTATCATTTTAAGATCCTCGTTTCCTTTACTAGATGATTCACCCTTATTTTTAGGAATGTAAATGAACATAGTACTTTTATTAGCAGAAAATTTTGGAGTTATCTTAACAGCGGAAAAAGCCGAACCCAAATAGGCAATAATATTTTCTAACTTATCGATTCTAGCAGAACATTGTTCTACCCTTTTATCAACCATAGACTCTTTCTCTTTTAGGGTTTTTAAAGTGATTCCTACCTTTGATCCAATCTAAATAATATGATTATGAATCTTTTTATCCAAATTTTCAATATGCTCTACGGTAGAAATTTTATTCTCAATAATATCTAGCCTTTGCACAACATGTCCAAAGTTAAATTTGTTTCATTAATCATGATTGGCGGTGATCCCACCAAATTTCCCATAGCATTAAAAGCATACATAGGGTGACAACCCAAGAAATTACCCCGAGTGATAGTGTCTAGCACAAATCTATAACAAGTAGTAACACCCACATAAAAACTTTGAAGAAGAACTGTAGTGGATTGCTTACGAGTAGATCTGTTTTGAGCATCGCAAATTCTATACCAAGCATCTTTTAAATTTTCTCCTCCCCTTTGTTTAAAATTAAGAACTTCACTTTCCGGGGTACTGGTTATGATAGAAGGGCTAGCCATGATAGCAAAGCAACCAATTTACCACACAAGCAAACAAAACGCAAACGAACAAAAGGCAAATAAAAAGGCAAATATTTTTGTGTTTTTCTAAAAACATTTTAGAAGTGGGGGAGATTAAAAAGAGAGGCAAATGGCAAATAATGTAATGCAAGAGATGAGAGTTTATGTTAGATACTTGGTAGGCTTGATGTAGAACTTCCCCAGAAACGGCACCAGAAATTCTTCCTCCTACTTCTTGAGCTTGTGTTTGTTTTTCCCTTGAAGTGGAAAGGGTGATTGATACGTCTTCAACATATTTACTTTTCCAAACTATTTTGCCCTTGTTTTGAACTCTAATTTGCATGATTTGAATGAAACTAAACCAGAGTGATGTTGTTTTCAGCATAATTGCCTTGGTGTTATTTTTGTGCAGAAACCAAATTTCACGGATTCACCTGAAAATTTACGGAGAATTTTTTTGGATTAATAAAAAATACGAGTGAAAATAGTTTCTCAATGGGGTCCACCCATAGGCCACAAGCCCTAGGGGCGTGCCCACCCCCCTAGGGCACGCCCTCCAGGCTTGTGCGGCCCTTGGAGCGTCTCCAACCATAACTCCAACGCCATATATTCCTATTCGAAGAGGAAAAACTCATCGAGAAGGATTAAACGTGTTTGATGATACAGAGCCACTGTAACCTCCTGTTCTTCCTCGGGAGGGCTGATCTGGAGTCCTTTTGGGGCTCGAGATTGATGTTGCTATCACTTTTCTATGCTTAATTCTTGTCGCTAGGGCCCGAGTGCCATGATTTTAGATCTGCACCTATTGTGTTTTCATGAATATATGTGTGTTCTTGATCCTATCTTGCGAGTTGTAGACACCTATTACGAGTTATGATCCGCATACCCCAAGGTGACAATAATTGGGATTCTTTCCGGTGATTATCGTAGTTTGAGGAGTTCATGTATTCACTAAGTGTTCATGCCAAGTTTTTACATATTGATCTTTGCTAAGTTAATTTGGATGTGTTGTTGTTACAGTCACTACAAACTTGCTATCACTACAAACTTTCCGGTGATTACCACTGTTACCGTTACTTCCATACTACTTCGCTACTAAAAACTTTGCTGCAGATATTAAGTCTTTCAGGTGTGGTTGAATTGACAACTGAACTGCAAATACTCGTCAATATTTTTGGCTCCCCTTGTGTCGAATCAATAAATTTAGGTTGAATACTCTACCCTCGAAAACCGTTGCGATCCCCTATACTTGTGGGTTATCACACAACTGGAATCAGGGATTTTTCCGTCTGTCAGTTCGTTGTCGTCTGCTAGCAGACGGCAAAAAAGGTCTTTGCCATCAGCTACCAAAGAGCAGACGTCAAAGAACTGGCGGACGGAAAAGAAGCTCTTTGCCATCCGCTAGTTGTTTGTCATTTGCTGGCCGACAGCAAAGATTCTTTGTCATCTACCAGCAGACGGAGAAAAGGTGCTGGTGGGGTCCACTGGATGCTAGTACACTGCAACTGTCCGCCCCCCTCTTTTCCGTCGGCTGGCGGACGTCAAAGATTCTTTGTCGTCTGCCAGCAGATAGCAAAGAAACTAGTAGTTAACGGCTCTAACGGCCCACCCCCACCTCCTTTCTCTCTTTTCCGTCTCTCCCTCGATCTGGCCCGACCCCGAAACCCGCCGGCCGCCACCCCCGACTCCCACCACCCCCGCAGGCTGCCGCGGTCCCCCGACCACCATGTCGCCCCGCCGCCCCGCCCCAGACCCCCACCGCCCTTGCCGCCCCTGAACCCATTGTCCCCACAGATAAGCACACGCAAGACATACATCAAGTAGATCACGTGAATATCCCATTGTCACCACAGATAAGCACATGCAAGACATACATCAAGTGTTCTCAAATCCTGAACGACTCAATCCGATAAGGTAGCTTCGAAGGGAAAACTCAATCCATTACAAGAGAGTAGAGGGGGAGAAACATCATAAGATCCAACTATAATAGCAAAGCTCGCGATACATCAAGATCGTGCCAAATCAAGAACACAAGAGAGAGAGAGAGAGAGAGAGAGAGAGAGAGAGATCAAACACATAGCTACTGGTACATACCCTCAGCCCCGAGGACGGAAAAAAATAGTGGAGGTGGGATGAAAATTAACGGGTGAGCGGAGACTACCAACTGAGACATTAGGAGTAGAGATACGCATCTTAGCTAGCTAGCCATCGTCTCACCAACATACATACGTCGGTGCACGATCACGAGCTAGCTGCCAGGATGAGCAAGTCGTCGTGGCCGGAGCTGGTGGGCGTCATGGCGACGCCGGCGGCGACGCAGATCGCACACGACAGACCCGACATCACCGTCGAGGTGCTCCCGACGGGCGCGCCACTGATGCCCGACTACAACCCCGAGCTTCGCATCTTCATCGACACCAATGGCATGGTCTCCCAGACCCCCGCCATCGGCTAGGGCTAGGGCTCAGGGCTAGCCCCCCGTGAACGGGATGGAATGTAATACTCGTCAGTACGTCAGATGGCATCCCCGCAACACTATTGCGATTACTGCGTGCGGTATAATTACTGGAAGAATAAAGTGACGTTATATGTTTGTGCTATGTTATTATTTCCATGAAAACTATATATCTATGAATGAAAGAACAAATGATTATGTTTTTTTAGCGTGACAAATTTAGAACAGTATAACCGAGCCTAAAACGAGCCCTCTCAGCGATTTGTGTTGGGATGAAACAACCTACGGGTCTGTTTGCGAGTCGAAGGTGTACTTGTAACTGGGACAACTACACAAAATTACGATACGAGTTACGAGTCGAGGGTGGACTTGCAACTGAGAGAACTACAGAAAACTACGATACGAGTTGTGAGTCGCGAGGATGGACTTGCAACTGAGACAACTACAAAACTATGAGCCTAGTTGTGGGGCAATTATCGGCTTGCAACTGGGATGAAACAAACTATGGGCCTACTTGTGAGTCAAGGGTGGGCTTGCAACTCGAACAACCGCACGAGCCCAGTTACAAATGGATGATGAACTTGCAACAAGGACAACTGCGAACTATGATCCGAGCTGCAAGTCAAGAGTCGACGTGCAACTAGGACAAAACAAACTACGGGCTCAGTTGTGAGTCAAGGGTGGATCTGCAATCAGGATAAAAGCAAAACACATGCTGAGTTGTGAGTCAAGGGTGGGATTGCAACTAGGATTAAACAATCTACAAGCCTAGTTGCGATTTGAGAGTGTACTTGCAACTGGGATAACTACTATATGATCTACACCGACACGTTCTTCTTCCACTGCAACTCAGTGACGGTAAATATCATGATCCCAACCCGTAATGCATCTTCATATTGATCTTGGTTGATCGTAGGCGCGAATTTTTTGTTTTCTACTACGTTTCCCAACACGTTGATGCCGCCACTGAAGAGGAAGTACCATGGCGTGCGGTAGCAGCTGTGCGGGATGTGGGTTTCGAAAATAAAGGACCGGGACACCGGCACCCGGTACTAGATTGGTCCCTTCCATCCTACGGAGCTAGCGGCGAGGGCCCACGACATGAAGGTGGTGAGCCTCTACGGCAGCCGGGCGAAGAACAACTTTCCCATCGGCTGCCACAAGAGGTCCCGGATCTCATCGCCATCGACCCCCGAGGGGTATCCCACCGTGAGGTGCTGGAGTATCAGGAGGCCTTCGAGCGGCTTGAGGTGGCACACGCCGATGAGAAGTACATGGCCGAGCTCCGCCAGAATCCTCCGGAGCTTATCGCCCAGGAGCACTGACGGCTTGAGTTGTACAAGAAGGAGGCTGCCGATGAGGTAAAGCTGTCCGGAGCTACCGACGAGGTTGTGCCATTCAATGGGGTGGTGACCGTCTGTTTCTTAGTGAAACTGGCTCCGGGTCCGGCGACGACGGCGAAGACTTTGACGACGACATCGATTGGGAGAAGTTCTCGAACGGAGAAGATTAGTTTTTTTTTTCATTTGAATCGATTAGTTTAAATTCGTGTTATGCAATGTAGTTTTGATATTTATGTTTAAATCTGTGTTATGCAATGTAGTTTGAATCGAATTGTGCTAACTAGGTTTAAATTTGTGCGGATTTCTTTAGGGAGTTGAATTTAAGAATTTGGCTACGAACCACATGTTTTTAACTCCTCAAATTTAAGGAGTTAAAGTTTGCGGAGGCATATGAGATGCTAAATTATAGGCTTCAGCAATAGATCCTCTTAGAGTATTTGCATTGTTTTTTTTTTCTTGGAAGGTGTCCATCTCACCTAGATTCAAGCATCTATGTAGAATCGTCATGACTTGTACGTGTCCAACGACACCTTGTAGTTTTCCACTCCCTAGAGTGGCGTGGGAGCCAACTACAAAGTAATGCCAGAAAGAGCTACGCGCTTTGTTTGCTAGATGTTACCTAGGAGCGCATAGGCGTTTAAGTGTAAACACATGCACATACTAGATTTGCAAAGAAACGCAGGAATGACCGATAAGGCCTGTGTCCACAGTAATGGAAGAATTTGATTAAGTAGCACGTACGTTTTGTCACTTAAACCATAAGGATACATTAGGAGTTTGATACAATAAAGAAAAAGTTGCTCTTAGAATCAAGGGAGAGAACGCCCCTGCTTCTAACTTTAGGGATTCTGTTCACAGCAGCAAAATAACATCAACATTGCCACACCCGCACTGACAGTTTCCTGTCTTATTTGCTCACACTGATTGGCATTAAGTTACTAGCGACTTACAGCCTATGAGATCGGTTTAGTAGGAGAAGGCGCTCTGCAACCTCTATCATTGATGGTCTTTGATCCACATCGGGGTTAAGACATTCAACAGCGATTCTTGCCAGACTATCAAGAAGTTCTAATTTACTTGTCGCTGCAATTTCTTCGTCGAACAAGTTGGTTGCCCTCCTGCCCTCTTTATGAGCTTCAAGGAAACTCCTTACCAAGCTATGGTTGTTAGAATATGTGGCCCTTTTCCTACTTATAAGTTCCAAAATCACGACCCCAAAACTGTAGACGTCACTTTTTTCTGTGAGTAGTCCTGTTGCCTTATATACTGGATCCATATAACTCTTGTCATCAATGATTGCATCTGTGTGTTGTTTGTCTCTTGCAATCAATCTTGATAGGCCAATGTCTGATATCTTTGGCATGAAGTTGTCATCCAAGAGTATATTTGCCGGCTTAACGTCACCATGTAGGATTTTGGTACTGGTTTGGGAATGCATATAAGCAAGACCATCTGCTGATGATGCAGCAATACTTAAACGCACATCCAAATTGAGAGTTGCAGCCTTGTTGTTGCTGTGAAGTATATCATCAAGGTTACCTTTTGGGAGAAATTCATAGACAAGCACTGGGGTATCAACTTCTAGGCAACAACCTATGAGCCTGACAATGTTCTTGTGGATGACTTGAGATTGGATGATGACTTCATTGGCAAATTGTTCATTCTCTAGCGCACTACCACTGATTGGTTTCTTCACTGCAACCAGTTTATTATCAAGAAGGCCCTTGTAGACTTCACCAAAGTAACCTTTTCCAATTAAGTTTTTACTCTTCAAGATTGGCTTGAGCTCCTCCTTTTTAAAAAGCTTTATCATGTTTGCCTTCTCTAATATAGGCCCACCATTCTTTCGGTAAAGCTCTCTCGTCTTCTTTTTCTCTATGCAAAGAATAGTGAGAAATAGCGGAATTGCCATGACAAAGAAACCACCTACAACACCTGCACAGAGAACAATCTTTTTGAGTGAGGTCGTAAATGAACATTAGTTTTCTGTTGTGGATATAAAAGCAAGACATGAGTGATCGATGGCAAAACTAGAAACTGGGAAGAAAGTGATAACTAATTAGTTTTTGGAAACCGTCCTTTTTTCTGTCAATTTTTTGTTACAGGTGCAGTGAAATTTTTTCATGTGGTAGTTCCCGATTTAATTGAAATGGTGCAAATATGCAAACAAGTTTGCCAAAGCGGGCTATATGAACTAACAAATATTTAATGTGGACGAGAAATATGATTCTAGATTTGTTTGTTTATTGCTTTTGCTTTAAAGCGTTTGTGTGATATAACAATAGAAGGGACGTCAAGTTTCTGCACCCGAGCTCATTTGAGCTCAGGTGAACAGTAAAATCGAAAAAAAAAATCAAATTTTTTTAAAAAATTCCAGAAACATTTTGGTACAAACATTGATAAATGTTTTAAGTGCTTGTAAACATTCGTCATGAAATCACATTTCTAGAAGGCGTGGCAAAAAAACATAATCGGTACTCTGAAAATGCTACTTTCAAAAGCATTTTGGAGCCTGAATTTGTTTTTTTTTTGCCACGCCTTACAGGAATGTGATTTCATGATGAATTTTTGCAAGCATTTAGAACTTTTTTCAATGCTTCTCCCAAAAAAATTTGAAATTTTTTGAATTTTTTTTCATTTTTACTATTCACGGAGCTCAAATGAGCTCGGGAGCAGAAAGGCACTTTCACAATATAAGCCCATATTTCTTCATTCGACGGCTACTGTTAGTAATGGCTTGTCATAGGCTGAAGGTAAGTTGACAATAACAGCGAATTCGGCTAGGCCAACCTAAATCTAGTATATGTTTCCATGACAGCCAATTGTAAGGCTTTTTAAATAAATTACAAGTTTTGTCTAGGTATTAATATTTCTGTTGGCAATTTCTGACAGCTGGCAAATCCTAAGAATCTCGACTATCTTTTTTTTCTTTTCACAAAGGCAACAAGAGACCGGTGGCATTGCTAATTTTGAAAAAAACCTTCTCTCATTGAACCTTTCTATTAGGCACTGGCTCCCAATCATTTATCCTTGACTACTGATTAGTTGAGAGAGGATGACATACAATTAGTATTGCCACTTGATACATCGTGAAGGAGGTCTATTTTGATAAGGTCCAACAAATTATTATTTTTAAAAGAGGGTTTATAGATGTGGTTTTTCTAATAATTATTCATACGAGTTTTGTAATATTCCAACCAAACTTAAATAAACACGTCTACCAGAGAAACCTTCGAAGGCACCAAAGTAACACCAAAATAATAAGTGATTTATGCTTAGTTAGCTTAGTGCTTACCCACAACCATCTTTGCTACTAGGGGGAATATTTCTCGGCAGGTTCCTGCTTTCCCGTCGCCTTTCATTCCGGGTTTGCATGGGCAGTCATACCCTAAAGGCCTGTTCTTGCATATCCCATCGCTAGAGCAAGGATACAGATTAGGGTGCTTGCACTCATCAATGTCTGCAAAAAATAAGTCGATTAGTGCAACAAGATATACATAAGGAGCGACCATCTTGAAATTACAACAGTTGTAGTGTATATCAAGTAACTATCTACCTTGGCATCCATTGGTGATATAAGGATTGCCCTCGTAATGCTCCAAGCATTTGCACACGTAGCCATTGGTTACGTTGGCACAAGAGCTGTTACCGCTGACGCACGCATAGTCCGGAGGTGGCTGCTGGCCTTTCACCGGACACGAGGCGCCGTCCCGGATGGCGAAATCGATCACGAATGGTACACCCCTTGTGAATTTGTTGTCGTTGCCGTACAGGTCCATGGTAGAGAAGTTGTACCATGAACTCTCCGCCACCATGGCGTAGGAGCATGGATTGTTTCCGGTGTACTGGATCATGGGGGGCAAGGAAACTTCAACGCCAAAGAGGTCGCCGCTTTGAGCTTCCGAGATAGAAGCGTGACAGCAGCCCCGTCCAGAGCACGACCCGTTCTCCGCCAGCCACATCTTGCCCATGAGACTTGAACGGCAGGCCACAAGCAAGTTCTCCTCCAAGGCAATGTGCAAGGGGAACCTGTACTTGTACAACATAGGATATGCCACCAAGCCGATTCCGGTGAGAACATTGCGCACCGACGACAGGACGAACGGGCCCCTCATCCCCGCTTCCAAAACTATCACCTGGTACCTCAAGAACCGTTCGGTAGCATTTATACCGCAGGCGGACGCTGCCGCGCCGTATGCCCGGGCCTCACTCTTGGCGACTGATATGTCTATGAGCTCGATTGGAGCTGACACCGTGTTATTCTTGTGCTCCACGAAAGTATAATTACCTGGAGATGACACCGACTCCGAGTAGCTGCTCTCGAACGTGATGATGCCTGATGCTTCCTTATCGCCGAGAAAGGCACGAGGAGGATGGAAGGAGTGGTTGCAGGTGACCTCGAAACCCTCCCGGAAGCAGCCGGGCTTCATGCCGAATGGGAAGGGGATGCGGGTGTTGCCGCACCTGTCCGGACAACCCGGACGTGCGAATGGAAGCTCATGTTGTGCGGCAATGGCAGCCTGGATCAAGAGGGTCGCCGCTGCAAGGAGTAGCAGGAGAAGCTGGGACTGGAACTGCGACTGCATGGTGTTGTTCAATTTGCTGCGCTAGAGATGTAGAAGTTTGCACTGGTTAATACGGTATATATGGTCAGCATCGTCCATAGTGTTGTGGGGGTGGTGGCACACCATCTTCTCAATATGCTTCGGGATGTACTGTATAATATTATCTTGAACAATTATACTTTTCCCGCAAAAAAAAAAAACAATTATACTTTGCCCTACAAATTAGTGCAATTCACACTACTGTTTCAGGGGTGCTCCGCATACAGTTGTCCACTTCACCCCCTCCCCCCAACTTGTCTTAGGGTTCACATTACAACCTCGTAGTTTGTTTTGGCTCAGTTTAAATCCTTAGCTCCAAAAACACTTGGTTTCTCTCTCCTCTCTAATCCACGCCCCCTTTCTTCTCAGTTGACCCTGTCACGCCAGATTTCTCTCTCCTCTCTAATCCACGTCATCTATTTTCTCTCTCCTAGCACTTCAAACTTAAACACTAGGTTTTTCCTGAATCATATGTCAATTTGAGGTGAAACATTACAGGATCTATCACTGAATTATTATGAATTTAGTACAACTAGCAAAGTGGCCACCCCGATGAGCGGGCTAGAACTTTAGAAAGTTTAATAGGGAGACCATATTATTTGATTTGTTCACGAAAAAAATGGGGACAAATGTGATGACATTTACAAATATAATACTTATGAGAATATAGCTGCGCTAGATATGTTTGATTACCTCAGTGACATATATATATATATATATATATATATATATATATATATATATATATATATATATATATATATATATATATATGTTATCCATTTATCATTTACCTTGTTATTATGCATGCCGTACTAAATTTAGTTTTTAAGATGAACTACGTTGGACAATTTATATTTTATATAATATTCATGCATTTTTAAATCATGTTGGTATTTTTTTTATTTAAACATAGATTTAATAGTTGTTATTTATTTCGTTAGACATATGTGCATTTTCTAAAGTCATGTAAAACTGACATATTAACTGTTATCTTAATTTATTATATGAGGCTAGAGTGCATCTGCATACATAGATATAGTAGTTCTTATTTCTTTCATCAAACATAGATTTAGTAGTTCTTGTTTCTCTTGTTAGGCATATGCGTATTTTATAACGTCATGTAAAACTAACATATTAACTGTTTACTTATAGATGATTCTGCCACCCGCAATATTTTCCAATTATGCATGCCCAATTTCTAGTTTATGTTATTGATTGTTTAACTATAGGTGTTATATTAATTTGTTATATGAAGCTAGAGTGCATTTATATACTATGATCTATCCACTATAATTGTCGTGGTAGCCATCTGTTTCAGTAGTCATTTGATTTAGTTGAGATAAGAAATGCGCACCGCAATTAGTATTTGTTGATACATATGTTGGTAGATTGTTGGAATTTCCCCATATTTACACGTGAATAAATTATGAATTTTACCAAAAATTTGGGACAACCAATTTTTTACAAGTATTTCAAAATCCACAATTCATTAATTAAAGATATGTTTATTGCAAGTGAACACGGAGTCATGCAAGTTGATTGCATAGATGTTTTGATGTTTCTTTATCAACATACTTGGTTAGATATCCTAACCTCACGATGACCATTTGGTATTCATGTTGCACTGATAACCGAGGACAATTCTATTGCAATCTTTATTAGATCTAAGCTTATTTTGGAAATTCAAAATCCAAAATAGAGAAAATCAATGCTTTATATTACGCACCATGTACAAAACAAAAACTACTTATACCCTAAAATTCAGTTGAAAGCCATATTAGCTACATATTATGTGAACCATCTGTACTAACACAATCCTAGTTAACTGAATTTTTTATCGTTTGGACCGTTGAGTGAACAAAATAATTCATATCCTATCAACATTTTTGTGACGATTTTCTTGGGAACAATATGAGTAGGTCAACAATCAATAGATCTATTTTTGGTTTTAGATATTTGAAATCCTAGAAGGTACGTATTGTGCGTATAGAATTTAAAAGATTGAGAACATAAGAATAGTCTTTACTATTACCTTCTATCCTCAGATCACTGTAGCCCGTTAGATATAGAACTACTTTATCAACTCAGGCCATAGACTGGGTAACAACCTATTTGTGTATATTGAGATAATATATATGACAATAAATCTCTTGCTACTTACTCCCATGTAAAAGATGTCCTGGGATTTATGACAATTTTAATTATTATTTAACATCTCCAAAGGATTGCATACCTACATGCCTGATATGCACATATTATTCAAGGTGCACATCAAATAAATCACATATTCACAGCATTTTAAAATGATTATCTTGCGACCAATTTGAGTTCAATGTATTTACAAGTTTTTGAATTGGCAATTTGAGATACAAAAAGGGAGGAACAGCAAGCATATAAATGTGCAAGAAGAGATTGAGGAGAGATAGAAACGGGATCAAGATTGAGGAGAGATAGGAACGTGGGATCCATGCTAATGTGCGTGGAGGTCTAGTGAAATCTAACAGTTATGGTTTATTATAGGTTTCACACATATTAAAATTAATGCTAGGATATTTTCTGAATTTTGTAAACAAATTCTAGCCTACTTTTATTTGAAGTTAACTTGTCAAATACTTTTACTATATTACATACATAGAATACATATTTGTTTTCTAGTCGTTCTTCTCATTATCTGTCAAACAACTTCGCCTAGTTGAGACCATTGTTTATTGTAGATCAAAAGATAGGACATATACTTCATACCTATCACCAAATGAATCAACCACCCGGAGAACCCTAAGTATGTGCCAACAATTTAGTTATAGCTTTCATGTGGAATTAAATTAATGCTAGGACGTTTCTGATATTAGTAGGATTTTCTAGCCTATTTTTATGTTTTATTTTTTCTTGTTAACCTGCCAAATACTTTCAATATTGAATAGTTAGATTAATTACATTATTTTTCCTATTCATGCTTCTCATGATATGTTGACCAATTTCACCTAGTTGAAACCCTGTAATATGAAAGATCTACCCATGAGCGCTATGTATGCTCGAACAATATATGCTTCCGGGTGGTCGATTAATAGAATTATTGTTCTAACCTAGCTTAGTCTTTGTGATGCTCCAACCAAATTTGTAATAATGCTACATAGTACATGCCTTGTTTATGTTGTATAAACACGAGAGATGTCAGGTAGTCACGTGCAAAGCATTGTACCCTATCCATTCCAAAATATAGTGCGCCCACGCTTTCCGAGGTCCAACTTTCACCATGAATTTAACCAATTAGACCGACTGCGGCCGGAGAAAAAATTATATAATTGAAAACTTCTTTTGAATATGAATTCACTAGTATAATTTTTGCTCCTGACTCACTCGGTCTCGTTGGTTAAATTTATGGTCAAAGTTGAAGCACGGAAATAGAGGAAGCATTACATTTTGGAACGAAAGGAGTAATACATGGAGCAACTTGTGTGCATGCATGTGCATGTGCATGTGGAAACATGAGAAAAAGGAAAATGTTAGAGGCCACGGGATCTTGTGTACGTGTATGCATACAGCAAGAGCACGCGTGCACACTTTTTTTTTCTTTCCAAATGAGACGTTACGCTTTAGGTTAGCTTGGGTTGCAGCGTTTTTTTTTTTTTTGAGCCGTTGGTCTCCAGCGTTGAGGAGGGAGGACGCACGCGGCTGGAGAAAAGGGAAAAAATGATATAGGCGAGGGAATAAAACGTTTTCCTCTTTCCAAGGCTTATGATGGGGTTGATTGGAATTACCTTTGGCAAACGATGGAAAAGATTGGTTTCACTCACAAATGGGTTGACCGGATAATGAAATGTGTCACCACTGTGAGATATTCCATCAAATTAAATGGAACAACCTTGAATTCATTTGCACCGTCATGCGGGCTACGCCAAGGTGATCCTCTATCCCCGTACCTATTCATGTTTGTTGCAGCTGTCTGCTCTATTTGACAGCGCAACCAGACTAGGGAATGTTTCTCCTATGAAGATATGTCGTAGAGCCCCGGGAATCTCTCATTTATTGTTTGCTGATGATACACTCCTATTCTTTGAGGCAGAACAATCTCAGACAATGCATGTTAGGAGTATTTTGAATGCTTGTACTGCTGCTACTGGACAATTACTCAACCCTGCCAAAAGCTCTATCCTTTTTGGGGAATCATGTCCCATTATTCGGCAGCATGAAGTCAGAGCCATGCTCCAAGTTGATACAATAAAGTTTGAAGAGAGATACCTTGGTTTACCGACTCCTGATGGTCGTGTGACAAAAGATAAATTTCAGAATCTGCATGTTAAGCTGGCCAAGAGAATGTTGCTTTGGGGATGCCCCTCACAAGATGGTAAAGAAGTTCTTATAAAGTCCATTGGTCAGTCCATTCCCACATATATCATGAGTATCTTTAAACTGCCTCTAGGACTTTGCAATGAACTAAATCATACTCCCTTCGTTCCTTTATGTAAGGTGTATTATTTTCGGCACGGTGACCAAGGCATAGAATTATCGACAAGTTAGGACGAAATTACCCTTGGCAAATTTGTTCGTTAGTGGCAAGCAAATCAGTTAGTCCAGAAAAGTAAGAGATACATGCAATCGACAAAGAGATACATTCCTTATTTTGCTACAAGGAGATACCGAAAATCAGGAGAGAGATACTTTCCCTTTTACTGGAGGGCTAACAATGTAATTACAATGAATTAGAAGAAATGCACCTTACATTTTGGAATTTTATCAAAAAAATAAATACACCTTATATAAAGGAAGGGAGGGAGTATAATCCGCAATTATTTGTGGGGCTCAGAAAAAGGTAAAAGAAAAACCCATTGGAAATCTTGGGAGGAGATTACTAAACCGAAGTGTATGGGTGGCATTTGTTTCTGGGATTTCAGGTTGTTTAACCAAGCCTTACTTGTGTGGCAAGCTTGGCGTATCCTGACAATCCCGGACAGTATTTGTGCACGTGTCATGCGTGCAAAATACTACGCTAATGGTAGGCTTCTGGGCACTGTTTTTGCTAGTAATCCATCATCATCATGGCAAGGAGTAGCTCATGGTCTTGAGCTTTAGAAAAAAAAGGCTAGCTAATATGGAGGATTGGAAATGGCACCCAAGTGCGAATATGGAGAGATAGATGGATCCCTCGAAAACCATCCTTCCAAATAATCTCTGCCAAGGGGCGTTGCAGGTTCAAGTGGGTGCCTGATCTCATGGATAGCAATGGCAATTAGGACGTTGCTGTAGTCCGTCAATGGTTTCTGCTTGATGCTGATATAATTGCAGAAATCATGCTAGGAAGGTGGAGGTTGTTGATTTATGTCCAGATTGTGGCGCTAAAAAACTAGACACATTTCATGCTTTGTGTCGATGTCCGAATGTCAGGAAACTTAGGCTTGCAATGGCTGATACTTGGCCTATCCCTGATCTTAAAAACATGATGAACACAGGTCCGGAATGGCTTCTCCATGCCCTGTGCAATTTGCATGATGAGCAGCGCCTGCACCTGGTTATGCTCTTATGGAGAATTTTGTATGTTCGGAATGAGGTAGTACATGATAAACCAGCACCGCCAGTTCAGGTTTCTGTACGCTTTCTTAGAAGCTATGTTCAGTCCATTTTGGCAATCAACAAAGAGCCCGAGAACGATCCCTTGAAGGGGAAATCTGCTATGCTGGATTGTGTTTTTTCTGCTGCACATGTGGCTACGTCTGAACTGGTGAATCCACCAGCTGTGTGGCTGAGACCTGAAGAAGGACGATTGAATCTCAATACATATGGCTCCTTCGTTTCAGCGGATGGTACTGCTGGCAGCGGCATGATCTTGTGTGTTCACAACGGTAATATAGTCTTGAGTGCTTGTCGTCATCTGTACCATTGCCACAATGCGTTAGAGTTTGAACTTGTGGCCATCAAAGAGGGTCTGTCACTTGCTTTACAATGGAGTGAGCTACCTATACACATTGAGTCTAATTGCCTGGAGGCTATAAATCTTTTGAGGAAGGGAGAAATGGATAGATCTGCGAACAGTTTCATGGTTCGTGAAATCAATTCATGGATCAATGAAATTCTTGTATTACTCACATTTATCGTAGTCAAAACAATGTAAGCCATTTGTTGATATCTTTTGGTAGAACTAGGGTCGCACCATGGTGCGGCTTGGATCTTGACCTGATGAGGTCGTCGAACTCTGTAATTCTGTTGGTAGCTCGGCTACGTGAGTATTACAAGTAATTTCCGTCAAAATAAAATAAAAATAAAACGTTTTCCTATTATAATGGCAATGGTGGGTAATTTTATAACTTAAAGATCTTATCTAATGGTTGTCAATTTTTATTTATTTTATGAAGGGTTGGATGTTTCTGATTTCCATGGTAATTTCTTACTTATTTGTCTTTTTCTGGTTATCCTGTTAAATACTTTTTATATATAATAGATGGGACGTACGCTATAGGTTAGCTTGGGTTGGAGTGGGTTTTTTTAGCCGTTGGATTCCAGCGTTGAGGAGCGAGGACGCACGCAGCCGGAGAAAAGAAAAGAAAAGGATATAGGCCAGGGAATGAAACCTTTTCCTATTATAATGGCAACTAGTCATCAACCCGTGCATCCGCACGGGCTAGCACTTTTAATATTGATACTCATTCCCTGTCTTTTTAGAGGGCATCTTAAAGATTAAATAATTTCCTATATAAGGCCCGTTGTCTTGGAATATGCAAATATGGCTATGCCCTCCCTTGTTCAGATCATTTATTACGAATAGTATGATGTAGTACAAACTCTAACTAGATTTTAATTTGAAAAAAGACATGGAGGTGGAAGATCGATCTGAATTTTGTTCGATCACAGGGATATCTTTTGTTTTCCAATATGATGGAAATTTTTAATATTTAGAAAGTCGTCTCTTACATTTGCAATTATGTAGTAAACCCATAAAATAGTATTACTACAGAGTATATATCTGAAGAATGATGTGATGTACTACTCATTACTGTGGACACTGATAGGCAACCCCATGTTCTTTATCTGCACAAACAAAATTCCACCAATGAAAAGTAATTCATAAATTAAGTTGGCTAACATGTCCAATCCAAGAAATCTAAACTATAGTCTGATTTTCTGATTCGACAACAATAATTTTATTCCTTAAAATCAATTAATGAAAAAAATTCTAACTTACTTCTAGTCCGACTTCCTGGCTCTTCATCTTATGTATTATATCAATTAATCTGAATTTTGACTCGATGCAAGTATTTCCTTGCCTCGCATAGCCGGTGTCATCTAGACGCCACTCTCGACTGCCTCCACGCAACTCCGCCCATTGGTAGGAGAGCATATCCGAAGCAGAGAAGGCGGTAGCGACCATATAGAGGAGTGTACAGAAAAAATATTTGGTTGGTGGAGGCTTATTTTTATTTTCCAGGCAATCAGCCACATTGTGGATTTTCTTTTGACCTTTTATCTCTGGAGTTTTTAACGGGGGCTTTCCTCCTTAGTTTGTGGCGATGTGTAAAGGCTTACTGTTTTTTAATCATTGGGATCTCCTTTTCTTTTACGTGGTACTTTTTTTCAGTAACGTTGCAATGGACGTGTCAGATGTATTTTTCTACCCGGCATGATAATCTGTGTCACGCGGTTTTTCCTGCTATATTGATCGTAAATTTTAGAATTGAACGGATTAACTATTTTTGATTTTTGTACGCATAATAATTAATTTTGATGCTGTGGATTAATGGAGGTCATGTAATTTTTTTACCCGCAAAAAAAGGTCATCTAATTT
Organism: Aegilops bicornis; assembly: GCA_021605145.1. Classification (NCBI taxonomy): domain Eukaryota; kingdom Viridiplantae; phylum Streptophyta; class Magnoliopsida; order Poales; family Poaceae; genus Aegilops; species Aegilops bicornis. The sequence goes on from CM038669.1 coordinate 14,759,213, forward strand.
TTAAAGAAAGATTCCTTCTTAATTTGTGGGAACTGGTGGACGTTTTCCTTGTATTGTACGTGAGGCTTTCCTTTATCTTGTACGTGAGGCTTCCTTTGTCTTTTTACTAATGTTGGACGTGGACATATTAGATGCGTCTTCTAATAGGACTTCTTTTTCTATGTGAGGCTTGCCTTTTTTTTAGGATCACGTGAGGCTTTTTTTAACTAACGTTGGACTTGGACGTGCCAGAAGCATTTTTCTATAGGACGGCATCATTTCCGTTACGTTAGTTTTCCTTTTATCCTGATCGTAAATTTTATAATCTAATGATTTAATTAATTTTGATGATGTGGATCAATGAGACGTCATGGAAGGTGCCTCCAATTAGTAAATATAAGATAAGATGGTGGGTAATTTTATAACTTAAGATCTTATCTAATGGTTGTCAATTATTACTTATTTAATGAAGGGTTGGATGTTTCTGAGTTTCATGGTAATTTCTTACTTATCTTTTTCTAGTGATCCCGTCAAATAATTTTTATATATAATAGATGATTCAAATTAATGCAAGCATGCATGATGCTTTTCAGATAAGGCTCTATATAGCATCCAAAAAAATGATAAGGCAATATATTTAGAAACTTACGTACCAATTTTCACTGAGACCCATCGAAATGTTTTCAGTAGAGGGGTTGACTGAGATTCATGGAAAATATAGCGGAAATGTTAGTTAGTTTCAGAACGAGGTACACAAAGAGCTGGACCCTTGTAACGTGGGTTGCACCATGTAGAGGCTTGGGCTCAGTGGTTGAGCATGCAGTTGTGCAGCCTAACGACCCGAGTTTAATTCCTAAAATTGACATGTGATGCACATGGTGTTTTCCCCCATTTATTGAGGATCGAGTTTGGTGTGTGGTGAAACCACACATCAAAAAAATATCTTGATACTCACTTAAAAAATTCTGAGAACCATGTTTATCTTTGTACTCATATTAAAATGGCCGTATGCATCCCTAGTTTGTGCAGAGGCCTGGGAAGTGAAATCTCCCCCAATTAATTTTAAGGGGTCATCATTGTTCTAATGTGATTGACTTCAGCTTCTCCCGACCCCGTGCGGCTTCCGCCGGGCCGCACCGTGAAGCCACCACTCAAGCTCCCCTCGAATCCCCGCGCATCCCTCTCCTTTCGCCGTCGGCGGCGGCAGACCTTCTGTGGCATTGAAAGGATCGATATAGTTGACTAGAGGGGGGTGAATAGGCAACTAACACTTTTTAAACTTTTCTTTACCAAATTAAACTTTGCATCAAAGTAGGTTGTCTAGAAATGCAACTAGGTGAGCAACCTATATGATGCAACAATCACTAGCACACAAGGAAGCAAGGGATACAACACAAATAAGCTTGCACAAGTAAAGGCACGAGATAACCAAGAGTGGAGCCGGAGAAGACGAGGATGTGTTACCGAAGTTCCTTCCTTTTCAGGGGAAGTACGTCTCCGTTAGAGCAGTGTGGAGGCACAATGCTCCCAAAGAAGCCACTAGGGCCACCGTATTCTTCTCACGCCCTCACACAATGCGAGATGTCGTGATTCCACTATTGGTGCCCTTGAAGGTGGCGACCGAACCTTTACAAACAAGGTTGGGGCAATCTCCACAACTTAATTGGAGGCTCCCAACGACACCACGAAGCTTCACCACAATGGACTATGGCTCCGCGGTGACCTCAACCGTCTAGGGTGCTCAAACACTAAAGAGTAACAAGATCCGGTAGGGATTAGTGGGGGGAATCAAATTTCTGTTGGTGGAAGTGTAGATCGGGGCCTTCTCACCCAATCCCGAGCAAATCAACAAGTTTGATTGGCTAGGGAGAGAGATCGGGCGAAAATGGAGCTTGGAGCAAAAATGGAGCTTAGGGTTGGAAGAGGTAGTCAACTAGAGGAAGAAGACACCCCTTATATAGTGGAGAGACAAATCCAACCGTTATCCACTTAACCAGCCCGTGACTTGCGGTACTACCGCTCCAGACCAACGGTACTACCACAAGGGCTCACGGTACTACCGCGGCGTACCGCGGTACTACCGCTGCTATGGCAGGAGCTAGTCCAGGCCAGAGCCGCAAAGGCTGAGAGCAGTACTGCCGCTGGAGCGGTATTACCGCTCCCCCTTGCGGTACTACCGCAAGGCTACAATGGACTAGCCTAGGAAGGGCGCGGATGAATAAAAATACATCCGTGCCTACTTTCGCTGAAAATCAGATGGTGCAAAAATCCGACACGGTACTACTGCACCTTGCGTGCGGTACTACCGCGCAGGGACCGGATGTAAAAAATTACATCTGCCCCTACTTCCGCTCATTTTGCTGTGCTAGATCAGGACCCACGGTACTACCGCGCGCATGGGGCGGTACTACCGCGCAGGGGCGCGGATTTAAAAAATTACATCCGCCCCTATAGCCGCACGAGTGGCTGGGTCTGGTCCGAGGCCACGGTACTACCTCTCCTTAAGAGCGGTACTACCGTGGGCACCTACGGTACTACCGCAACGGCATGCGGTACTACCGCGGGGGCCTGCGATACTACCGCTCCTAAGAGCAGTACTACCGCATGCCTCAGAACAGCAACACTAGGAATCCTTCTTTTTGCAAAAATGAAGAAAACAGAGGATGCGCCAAAGCACAGAGGGAAAGGCGGTGTAAAGGAATAAAACGTGTACGTGATGATTCCACCCGAACCTTTCCAACGCGGACCCCCTCTTAATAGTACGACTTTACTACGACTCAAACCACCGAAAAGAACCGTAGAAAAACGCCGTCTTCAATAGTCTTCGAGGGGCACCAAACGGTCTTGTGACTGGTGACGAATAGTCTGAGATACTCAAGGCACACGATTAGTCCGCAAAAGCATTGTCATCAATCACCAAAACAGCTTAGGGATAAATATGCCCTTACAATCTCCCCCTTTTTGGTGGATTGATGACAATACGGGATTTGCACAAGGGGAAATAATATAGAACATATGCAAACCCCACAATTCTAAAATATAGAAGAGCTCCCCCTAGATGCATGCTATCTAGATAAGTGCTAGGGACTGCACGACACATATACTAGGATCAACACTCCCCCTATATTTTGTAAACAAAGCATATTGGCAACAATAAGGCTAACACTAAACAAGATGATAAATATGAGCTTAACATAAATAGGACAATATATCATAACTGAGGGAGTCCTGGATTAGGGGGTGTCCGGATAGCTGGACTACCATCATCAGCCGAACTATCATTGGCCGGACTATCATGATCGACCGGACTCCAAGACTATGAAGATACAAGATTGAAGACTTCTCCCCGTGTCCGGATGGGACTTTCCTTGGCGTGGAAGGCAAGCTTGGCGATACGGATATGTAGATCTCCTACCATTGTAACCGACTCTATGTAACCCTAGCCCTCTCCGGTGTCTATATAAACCGGATGGCTCTAGTCCGTAGGACTATCATCACAACAACCCTTATAATCATACCATAGGCTAGCTTCTAGGGTTTAGCCTCCTTGATCTCGTGGTAGATCCACTCTTGTAAACATCCACAATATCATTATCAATCGAGCAGGACGTAGGGTTTTACCTCCATCAAGAGGGCCCGAACCTGGGTAAAACATCGTGTCCCTTGTCTCCTGTTACCATCCGCCTAGACGCACAGTTCGGGACCCCCTACCCGAGATCCGCCGGTTTTGACACCGACAATAACCTCAAGTAAGGTACGATAGAGAGCATATGTCTTATACCATATGATAGACCAAGTCTCACGAGCAAACTAAACCAAAGCAAGCAAGGTTCAACGGAACAAACGCGAACAAAGAAAACACAAAGCACGACACAAAAAGCATGACACAAGACTCGCAAATCCCTACACTCTCTCCCCCTTTGGCGTCGAGACGCCAAAAAGGCAGAGAGGACACCTACAGCACAAGTGGTGGCTCAAGCAGAGTAATCAGACGCGCGTTCCTTGTCAGACTCGGCAGCGGGAACGGTCTCCTTGATGTCCTCCTCAGAATCGGTCCACTTGAAGCTTTGTTTTGCCATCCACTCAGCCTCTGGAGTGATGCGCTCCTCAGAACCACCAGAAACATCCTCTCCAAACAGCCTCATAAGCTTCTTGTCCCGGCGGCAACTCTCCTTGGAAATAACATGAGCCCGATATTGCCCCTGAGCTTGCATACAGAACAAAGCCTTCATCTTGTTCTTCAGCCTCTTGCCCAAGATGGCTCAGAGGTGGGAGGGATGAAACCCTCAGAGATGACCTCGTCCTCTACCTCCTCCTCATCCTCATCTGCATCCACATCCATGGCAGCCGTGGCCTCAGCACGAGAAGTGGTGTTAGCCCACTGAGACTTGACACGGAGCCTGATGGACTCGTGTCGGATCCAACCAGGGGCCTCAAACTCCTCCTGAGGGAACTGCTTCTCCCAAATCGCCGAAATCAAATGAAACAGATAAGGTCCATAGATGGGGACCTTGCGGTTGAATACCGCAAACCGAAGCTCACACCACATGATATGTGAGACATCAAGTGGTGGCGACTAAGAGTTGCGTGCTTCCTCACACAGAAAAAGCATGTCTACAAGATAAGCATGCACCTTGTCCTTGTCACCAATGAGAGGAAAGAGAGAGTTGCGGAAGATCCGGTACATGATGTCAAGAAAGGAGTTGAGCACCCAAGATGACTTGCCACTGGAGAGCTTCTTCTCAACATAGAAGGGTTGAATCTTGTTCTTGTTAGCTGACTCGGGGTTGGCATGAGGACGAACGCCTTGGGGAGTGGCGAGCCCCTCATCCTGAACACCAAGCAAAGTCATGAACTCCTTCCAAGTAGCAGACAGCCGCTGACCATTGGTCATCCAAGTCATAGTCCGTTCCTCATTAGGATGAAAGTACACCGAGGCAAAGAACTGAGCTACAATCTGAGGGTGATAGTCTTTGTGGAAAGAGGTGATGTGGTCAATGCCAAATTATTCCACAAGATCTAGAGCCTCACCAAAGTAGTCCCGGTGCTTCGCTTCCCGCAGATGATGCATGTCGATCCAGTGCACGTCCACATAGATGTTTCGCTTGGCATTGATCACATCCAGATAAATGAGATTCTGCTGGTTGGTCTAGAACAATTCATTCCCTCAGAAGTTGGCACGAGAATTCATGTAGGGGTTGATTTTCCTTCGAGTGATGTACTGTGCAAGTGGCATCTCATCCATGCCCATGGTGGGTTCCTTGTCCTTGGTGGCTGTGGTCTTGGTCCTGCGTTGGGGCGCACTGGAGCCCTCTGAAGCTTCATCTTGATTTCGCAGACACTTGGAGCCCATCACGGCTTGGATTGGAACGTCGAGCAGAGGCACCGGAGCCACCACCTAAGACACAAAGCACAAGAACACGCACAAAAAGCGCGAAGGATCAATGCAAAGAACACAACAAAGCAGTGAAAAAAAGAGAGCTAGCACTTGATAGTTGCCACATGAGAGGTTTGACAGCAACGGTAGCACTGTTTGTACGTGCGATACTAAAAAATTAGTGCCGCTCCAAGTCACGGTTGTACCGCGCCGGCAGTAGTACCGCGCTAGAGATGCGGTAGTACCGCTCTGGTGGTAGTACCGTGCGGGAGGCGCGGCAGTACCGCACGGAGTCAGATCCGAAACTGCCAATGGATCTGAGTACTACCGCAGCAACAAAGCGGTACTACGGTCGATCAAATCTACCACGGCGCAAGATATCAAGTACTATCTCTACGCATTACTACTCTCCTACATCCTACTCTTGAACCGATTTACCCTAAAATCTCAAGAACCACATGCATCTCCCCAGAGACCTAGAAGCACAAGAACAAACCAACAAGAGAGGGATTTGGGGAGAAACCGTGGTCCATGGCAAGAGGACGTGGTGGGGAACGATCCCACCGTTCCGAATCCGAGGAGAGCGGCCAGGGACGGAGATCCGGCGAGGGCCTCCGGCACCGTTCGTGGGCAGGAGAGAGAGAGGCGGCGTGGGGAAGAAAGAGTGAATGGGTATGGGGGAGTTGGAACTCCACCTGCCCGCTCTTAATCCCCACGCGCTCACTACTCCACGGTAGTACCGCGCCGTGGGCGGTAGTACTGCTCCACCAGCGGCAGAAAACAATTACTTCTGTGCTGGTTGCGGTAGTACCATGTCTTGGCGGTAGTACCGTGGCATGCCATGGTAGTACCGTGAACCCAAGAAAATGCAGTTCCAACCAAAAGAAGAAACCGCTTTGCACGGAACCTTCAAGCCACACCAACGAGCTGAAAAACGAGGCACCACAAGCAGAAGCTAGGCACAAAGAGAGAAAAACAAGAGACAACAAGGACAAAAAACGAGAGCCAACCTCTCCAAGGAGAGGGCGGTGGCCGGAGCCACCTATGTTTGAGTCGATTGGTATGGCGCCGCAAAGAATTATCCTTGGGCCGATGACGAAAACTCGTTTTTGAAGCACAAGTACCATCAAGAATGGCAAATGTGAAAGGGTTGATCAATTTATGCATAATGGGGGAGGGAGAGTGCATTGAGAGAACAACACTCCCCCTATGTCCATGCCTACATCTAAACTAGACAACAAATTGAGTGTGGTGGGGTGTGCAAGGGTTCATGTCACGTTGCTTGAATCAATGATATTTAGCTCATGCCTTAACTCACGAAATATTGCTTCATCCAAGTGCTTCATGAAAATATTTGTAAGGTTATCATGAGTGTTGACATACTTGAGCTCGATCTCCCCTCGCCTAATATGATCCCGGATGAAGTGATACCGAATCTCAATATGCTTCACCTTGAAGTGTTGCACCGGGTTGAGAGAAATCTTGATGGCACTTTCATTGTCACACCAAAGAGGCACTTTGTCACAAATGACACAGTAATCCTTTAAAGTTTGCCTCATCCATAAGAGTTGTGCACAACAACTACTGGCCGCCGCATACTCCGCTTCGGAGGACGAGAGAGACACACAACTTTGCTTATTGGAAGACCAACTCACCAAAGAGCAACCAAGAAATTGGCACCCTCCAGAAGTGGACTTCCTATCCACTTTGTCTCCCGCCCAATCGGAATCCGAATATCCTTCAAGCTTGAAGTTTGCTCCTCTTGGGTACCATAAGCGAAAGTTTGGGATATGAGCCAAATATCAGAAGATTCGCTTGACCGCCAGAAAGTGGCTTTCATTCGGTGCGGCTTGAAACTGTGCACGCATTCCCACACTCAACATGATATCCGGTCTAGATGCACAAAGGTAAAGCAAGGAGCCAATCATGGAGCGATATACCTTTTGATCCACCGCTTTACCATTGGGATCAATGTCAAGTTGGCACTTGGTTTGCATCGGAGTGGAAGTTGGCTTGACATCACTTAGCTTGAATCTTTTTAGCATGTCTTTAGTGTATTTGGATTGATTGATGAAGGTACCTTCTCTTATTTGCTTGATATCGAACCCGAGGAAGAACTTCAACTCTCCCATCGAAGACATCTTGAACTTAGAGGTCATGAGAGTGGCAAATTCCTCATTGAAAGCATTGTTGGGGAAACCAAAGATAATATCATCAACATATAGTTGTCACACAAACAACTCCCCTTTGAACTTCTTAGTAAAAAGAGTGGGATCGATTTGCCCAACCTCAAATCCACGATCTTGCAACAACTCGGTAAGGTGGTCATACTACGCACGTGGGGCTTGCTTAAGGCCATAGAGTGCCTTATCGAGTTGATACACATTATCGGGGAAGCAGGGATCCTCGAACCCGGGGGGTTGCTTGACATAAACCAACTCATTTATAGGACCATTAAGAAAAGCACTCTTCACATCCATTTGTTGTAACTTAAATTTGTGATGGGAAGCATAAGCAATCAACAAACGAATGAATTCAAGGCGAGCAACGGGAGCAAAGATTTCACCGTAGTTGATACCCTCGACTTGGGAGTAGCCTTGTGCTACCAACCTTGCCTTGTTGCGAACGATGGTCCCATGAGCATCTTGCTTGTTCTTGAATATCCACTTGGTTCCAATGACATTCTGGTTCCCCGATGGCCTTGGCACCAATCTCCACACTTTGTTGTACTCGAAATTGTTGAGTTATTCATGCATGGCATTGAGCCAATCCGGATCTTCGAGCACCTCATAGACCTTTTGGGGTGCAACACAAGAGACAAACGTGTGATGTTCACAATAGTTTGCTAATTGTCTATGAGTGCTTACCCCCTTTCTTAGGCTTCCAACCACATTCTCCATGAGATGACCATCGGTGGTGAGCTTGGAAGCAGTCTTCACGGCACAACGCTCTAAATCCTCCTCGGATGTGAAAATAGGAGGGGTAACTTGATCATCTTGAGCGCCGTCTAGAGCTTGTTCTTGATCTTGAGCTTGCTCGAAGGGAAGAACTTGACCTTGGGCATCATTTGGTATTTCACCGCCCTCTCGAGATTGATCTTGCCCTCGATCATGTTCAAGAGGTTGAGGGCCTTAACTTTGTTCTTCGGAAGCATGTGGGTCTCGGGTTGGTGATGGCTCCATTTGAATGGAGCATTGTCCTTCTCCTTCAGCCACAAGGGGTTCCTCAATGGGTAGGATATGACCAACACCCATTCTTCTTATGGCTTGGGGAGGAATTTCATCACCTACATCACAAGTACCACTTTGCTCCATTTGGGAGCCGTTATTCTCGTCAAACTCCACGTTACACGTCTCCTCAATGAGTCCGGTGGACTTGTTGAGGACACGGTAAGCATGAGAGTTTGTGGCATAACCAACAAATATGCCCTCATAAGCTCTAGCCTCAAATTTAGACAAACGAACACCCGTTTTGAGAATGAAACACTTACACCCGAATACCCGGAAGTACTTGAGGTTGGGCTTGTTACCGGTAAGTATTTCATAGGGAGTCTTATTCAAGCCTTTGCGGAGATAGAGCCGATTAGATGTATGACATGCTGTGTTGATGGCTTCGGCCGAAAAGTCGTATGGAGACTTGAACTCTGCCATCATGGTCCTTGTCGGATCCATCAACATTTGGTTCTTCCTCTCCACGACACCATTTTGTTGAGGGGTATATGGTGCAGAATATTGATGCACTACAAAAAAATACACTTCGGTGATGATACGGGTTTGTCACAGTAGGTCGCGTTTTTTGTCATGCATGTACATCCATGATGATTTTATGACAGAATCAAGATAGTCATACCGTCTTTGTCATAGAAGTGTTCCATGACATTACCAACATTATCATCACGGAAGTGTCCACTTCCATGACGATAAATCGTGTGTCATAGAAGTGCTTTCGTCAAGGGTGACCGACACGTGGCATCCACCGTAACGAGACGCCGTTAACCGCCGTTAACCTATCGGGTCTGGTTTTTGGATCCGATAACCCGCTAACAGCCACGACCAATGCCAATTTTCCACGTGTAAAATTCTCATTGGCTGACGGATCCACGCGTCAGCTCCATGTTGGCACAGGTGTCACTCATCCAACGGTCGAGATGGGCCTATGATATGTTGACACGTGGACCGGCGCAAACTGGCTCATAAAGTTTAAATGGGCCGGCCCAACCGAAGGCCCATAAGATTTAGCGGACCATAATGGGTCGGCCCAGCTAAAGGCCCACAAGATTTTGCAGACCATAATGGGCCGGCCCAGCTAAAGGCCCACAAAATTTAGTGGACCATAATGGGCCGGCCCAGCTAAAGGCCCACAAGATTTTGCAGACCATAATGGGTCGGCCCAGCTAAAGGCCCATAAGATTTAGCGGACCACAATGGGCCGGCCCAGCTAAAGGCCCACAAGATTATGCAGACCGTAATGGGTTGGCCCAGCTAAAGGCCCAACATTATTTGTAAAATTGGCCCGTCAACGGCCTCTCATAAACTTGTCATCAACGTGGCCCATGGTCACTTCTGGCTCGTTAACAGTCCACTAAGTAATTGGGCTGAATTATGCCCGGTGTATTTCCGGCCTGTTAAAGGTCCTGCTTCATTTGGGCCTTTTACAGGCCATCAAAACTTTCAGCCCATAAATTACCGTGAAGGATTTGGGTCATATTCGGCCATGTCTGGCATTCGGCCTGTTAGAGGCCCACTATAGATTTGTGCCACTTTTGGCCTGTTGTCATTTTTGGCCTGTTAACGTCGGACGAAAACCATGGGCCATATGTGGCCCAACATCATATCGGGCCCATTAACGGCCCATATAATAATGAAGATAATCTAGCCCAACCGAAGTTCCGGCCTGTTAAAGGCCCATGTATTAGGTCGGCACATTTACGGCCTGTCCGAATTTTGGCCTGTCAAAGATCCGCATCGTAAATGGGCCACCATTTCAGCCTGCTAAGACCAGTGGGTTATTTGGCACAATCGGGGCCCAATCTCACTTTCGGTCTATTAAAGGCCCATGTTTTTTATGGGCTCGAGATATTTACATCTGTAAACGGCCTATTTTTACTGAGGGCCCAAATTATGTTTAGGCCTGTTAAAGGCCCACTATGGGCACAGGCCTACCAGAAAAATATGATAGCTTATGTTGATTTAGGCCCAGATATTTTTAGTGGGCTACATGCCAATTTCGGCCTGGAATCGTTTTTAGCCCAATTTGAATGGGCCCGACGAATATTGGCATGTTGGGCTCCTACGAAGCTTTTGGTTGAATACATTACTAAGATAAACCTACAAAAATAGCGTCGTAATTACTGCAGCCTGTGGCAGCATCATAAATGCTGTATCACAACAAAATAAATTCCAACCATACAACGAAAGGCCTATTGGCATAAAGTTTACAGTCCTTCCAGATAAAAGCACCATCAGATGTATAGAAGCACAGATCATTTGATCTGAGTGCTAATGTTTCAGGCTGTAGAATCTGATGGAGCAGCACGATCTCCACTTTTTCCGCCATTGCTCTTCAACAACGAAGCAAATGTCTGATAGTCTGGCTTCAAAACCATTCATACCTTGACGACATTTCTCAACCACTATTCTTGTTTCCCAAACAACGTTCATTAGGGATTGGACTTGTGTCTGGAGCACAGATATATCACTCTGTCTAGCAGGAAGATTTTTGTTCAAGATGGCGATTTGGACGAGGTTACCTTGACAACCAACCCAAAATTACGCAGAAGGTGCTTTTTGCACCGTTAGTGGAGAGATCTTGACACACTGCAGCAAGAGGTGACATTGTGCACCTGTAGTAGCCTCGTCACCTTCAGGTGGTTGTGGCTGTTCAATCATTTGTTCCATAGCTTCCTGAAAGTTTGAACTTGTAGATTAGTGTACCAGTGAGTTACTAATGAGACAAAACAAACAAAGTAGGTTAAACCTTTATACATAACTTATTTTGGTGAACTACTGTAATACATTAGCATGTATTATAGTGCCAACTACATAATAAAATCACTTTCAGAACATATGTCCATGTAGCATGCCTACTGTATTGTCTATTTCCTAACATTCGTTGACATCTAAGGATAAAGAGACATGGTTTAAAGTAGGATGAACATAGTATGACATCATTCATATCATGGGCAAACAGATATAAAACAAACAGGCTATTTTATCATTGTGTGCACACGTGAACATAACAACTAGATTACAGATCAAGACCAAAAGAATATCCTTCATCTCTTTTAAACCATGTAAGGTGAAATGATACGTTAAGACAACTGTGTATAAAAGTGAACAGAGTAACTGACATTGGCTGCAAACCAAGTAGTTAAATGAACACATCACAGTACCAATCAGTTCAAAGGCAGGAGGAGTAAGGACTTACAACAGTGGCTTGAACTGGTGTGCTCATGCCCTTCATCTTGCTGGTGTGTCAATCCTTGAAGATTTGCACTGCATTCGGTTCAAGTTCTTTTTGGTCCGCACGGGCTTTCCGCTGTATTTGGAACAAGTCAATATAGATACGATAATATGGCACAAAAAAAGAAGGAAGTAGCAGCTATTTACAAGAGCCTTGCAGTGTGCAATATAGCTACGAGATCCTGTTGTCTGTTGGAATTTCACTTTAGAACGGTTGGTTTGTTCTTCAAACAGTTAGCCTAGAAGAAGATACACTTGTAAGGCACCTACATAAATACAAGTTCAATAGGTGGTCTGATCAAATACATATAGCCTACCTGATACTTTGGATCAGACCAGTGTTTAACAAGGGCTGTCTAGTCTTCATCTGTAATATATTCCACTGGAGATGTTTGGGCGATTTCATTGTTAGCCTTGCCTTCAAAGTGGGATTTTCTAAGGTGGTACCGATCTTTGTCAGCAGAGCGGTAGAAAAACATGAGTGCATGCTTGTTTAGTTGCATCATCTTTCGGATCCAACTTGAACCTCATCCGTTGAAAAAAGAAAGTGAGTCTTATTAGGAGGAAGCTAGAAAGTATGGGACAGAGCAAGACAATATTAATAATTGCGATGAATAACATTACTTACGGACAAATGGTCAAGGAAGGTGTTAAACTGAGTATTGTCTTTCTCATTCCTGTCTTTGGATCCACGTTGGGAGGATACGCGCATGACACCTAACGGCAACGGCTGCCTCTGATACTAACATGGCTGACTGTGTAGCATCACGTGGCCTTTTTAAACCTGCCTCAAAATGGATCTCCATTCTTCCTCCTTTAGATTTTTTAATCTGTCAAGCATTATCCCTGATGTTTGTTTCCGCTTGCGCCGTGGTGCTAGTTCAACAACGAATATGGAAAGTGTTAGTGTACATCAAACTGTGGGAGTACATATAAAGGGGCATGCAACTGCAACTTGACTCGGTCATGTACCGTCTTGGTGTTGATGCTCATGAGGTTCATCTGATCTTGCCAAGTCCTGTTGTGTCGGCGATTCGGAAGTAGTGTTAGGTGTGAAGGCAGCTTGGGAACTGGCGGTTCCGAGCAAACGAACGAGTAACTGGTTGAAATGCTGGTACAGTTGAAGCGGATGCTGCAGCTGGTGGAGCAGGTGATACTGTGTTTGTAGATTTAGCCGGTGGACTTAGACCTTCTACTGCACTATAAGTACCAGCAGAATCTTGATGGCAGAGCCTTTTCCGTTTCACCCGACGAGTAACAGCACTCCCTACTATATTATTTTCCTTGCTCTTTTTTGACTTTGCCATGTCAAGCTGTACCCACAACACAAAAGAATAAAATCACTCTTCAGAACTCATTGATGCATGATACGCATAAGCAATACTTTGATGTAAGACAACCGTATGAGGATGGAATATGTAAGAAAAATAGGACGGATCGACATATTCACAGCTACGATGTGCAAACTAAGCGGAAGGATTTTCAAGAAAATAGAAGTAATGCAAGCTAGACACCATATGAAAGATGCAACCAATATTACTCGCCAAGTTAATAGTGTCTTGTCATAAGTGGCAATTCGAAAAATTAGAAGCAAGACAACATAGAAATCAATGCAAGATGCAACCACTATCAAACTGCCATGTTAAAAGCGTCCAATCATGAGATTCTTGATCACGGGATACACAACAACAGTACTTTGTTGTGAGAACATGGTATGATAGATAGTTACAGTGTATTCTAGACAGAGAAAGCCATGTCATATGCACTTGTATAACGTATAAACTCAGCAGGTGCAATTTAATCAAAATAGAAGAAATACAGGCTAGACAACATATGCAACATGAAACCAATTATCAAACTGTCAACTTAGAGCAAGCAACTGCGATGGTGGAGTGCGGGAGATGAACTCATCATGTAGACTTGGGACTTCAACTTCATTAGCAGCAGCAGTGGCAAATCTAGAGAGTCTCTGTTTGCGTCGGTGCGGAGGACCACCAACATCCCCTAACTTACTCTTTTCCTTCCTATTTTCTGATATTGCCTTATGAAGTCAAAACCAGAAGAAGATGAATAAAATTAGCTCTGCATAACTGGTTGATGCATGATACAGACGAACACTACTTTGATGTAAGGAAAGCGCAGGATAGGAGGATGGAATATATGCAAAAAAAGACATCATACGCAACATGCAACCACATATAATAGTGCCAAGTTAGAGCAAGCACCTGTGATGGTGGAGTAGGGGAGATGTGCTCATCATCTACACAGCTACATTGACTGTCCAGCCTTGTGTTGTCTTGCGAATCTTGTTGGGAGGATGGCGGAGTAGAATATGTAGAGACCCCCTGTTTGAGTTGCTCCGAAGGACCACCATCATCCACTGCCGGACTAATTTCTTTCAGTTGTAATGATTTTGCATTATGAAGTCAAACCGATAAGAAAAAGAAATAAAATTCGCTCTTCAGAACTCATTCATGCATGATACTGACGAACACTACTCGGATGAAAGGCAAACACATGATGTGAGGATGGAATATGTATGAAAAACAGGATGGCGTGACATATTCACACCTATGATGTGGTAACTAAGCAGAAGGCATTTCAACAAATTAGAAGCACTGCAAGCTAGACACCATATGAAAGATGCAACCAATATCACTCTGCCAAGTTCAAACGGTATGGCGTTTCAACAAATTAGAAGCAGTACATGCTAGAAATCATATACAAGACACAACAGTGGCGACTTAAAGGTGCCTTATCATAAGTGACTGATGCGGGATATGCAAGAACAGTAGTCTGATGTAGAAATAGGAACACATGTCATATTCACAGGCATTATGTGTAAAGTAAGAAGATGCAATTCAACAAAGTTAGAAGCAATACAAGCTAGACATCATACGCAACATGCAACCACATATAATAGTGAGAAGTTAGAGCAAGCACCTGTTATGGTGGAGTAGGGGAGATGTGCTCATCATCTACGCAGCTACGTTGACTGTCTAGCCTTGCGTTGTCTTGCGAATCTTGTTGGGAGGATGGCGGAGTAGAATCTGTAGAGAACCTCCGTTTCAGTTGCTCGGAAGGACCACCATCATCCAATGCCTTGCCAATTTCCTTCAGCTTTATTGATTTTGCAGTGTGAGGTCATACCGACAAGAAAAAGGAATATAATTCGCTCTTCAGAACTCATTCATGCATGATACTGACGAACACTACTCTGATGAAAGGCAATGTCATGATACAAGGATGGAATATGTATGAAAAAATGGACGGCTTGACATATTCACACCTATGATGTCGTAACTAAGCAAAAGGCACTTCAACAAATTAGAAGCACTGCAAACTAGACACCATATGGAAGGTGCAATCAATATCACTCTGCCAAGTTAAAACTGTCTCGTCATAGGTGGCGTTCATCAAACTAGAAGCAATACATGCTAGAAATCATATTCAAGACGTAAACCAATATCACACTGCCAACTTAAAGGTGTCGCATCATAAGTGACTGATGCAGGATACACAATAAGAGTATTTTCATGTAAGAACATGGTGTGATAGACATATATAGTATGTACCAAAAACAGGAAAGCGTGTCATAGTCACATGTATTATATGTAAGCTAAGCAGATGCAATTTACACTAATTAGGAGCAATACAAGCTACACCCCTTATGCAACATGCAACCAGATATCACACTGCCAAGTTAGAGCAAGCACCTTGGATGGTGGAGTAGGGGAGCGGAGACTTGGACCTTGTAATGCACTATCAGTACAAGGAGAACCGGTACAGATGCTTCGTTTACGTTGCTGCAGAGGACCACCGGCATCGCCTTCCTTACTATTTTCCTTCCTATTTCTTGATTTTGCCTTGTCAAGTCAAACCCACAAGAAAAAGGAATAAAATTTGCTCTTCAGAACTCATTGATGCATGATACTGACGAACATGTAAGGCAGCCGCATGATAGGAGGATGGAATGTGTATGAAAAACAGGACGGCGTGACATATTGACATGTATGATGTATAAAGTGTAAACTAAGCACAAGGTACTTGAACTTGTTAGAATCAATGCAAGCTAGAAACCATATTAAAGATGAAACGAATATCACTCTGCCAAATTAAAAGGGTTCCCTAACAAATGTATTTGACCAAATTAGAAGCAATACATGGCAACAGGCTAGAAATAATATGCAATATGCAACGAATAAAGGTGACTCATCGTAAGTGATTGATGCAGGATACAGAAGAGAGGTAGTTTCACGTAAGAACAAGGTTAAAACATAGATGTAGTGTGTACCAAAAATAGGAAGGCATGTCATATTCATAGGTATAGTGTGTAAACTAAGCAGATGCAATTTACCCTAATTAGAAGCATTACAAGCTAGACACTGTATGCGACATGCAACCACATATCACACTGCGAAGTTAGAGCAAGCACATGTGATGGTGGTGTAGGGGAAGTGTGGTCTTCAAGTACAGAGCTACGTTCAATATCTTAAATTTAGGCTTGTTGTTTCTTGAGAATCATGTGGAGAGGATGAAATTTCATTCTTTATAAGAGTAGTGCGTCTCATATTAACCCACACGCGTGACTGTCTCATCATAAGCGATAGATGCAGGATACACAAGAACAGTAGTTTGATGTAAGAACATGGTGTGATAGGCAGATGTAGTATGTACCAAAAACAGGAAGGTGTGCCATATTCAGATGTTTAATGTGTAAGCTAACGAGATGCAATTCAACAAATTAGGAGCAATACAAGCTAGGAACCATATGCAACATGCAACCAGATATCACACTGCCATGTTAGAGCAAGCACCTTGGGTTGTGGAGTAGGGGAGATGAGATTTGGAACTAGCACTGCAGTACGAGTAGCAGGAGAATCTGCAGAGATCATCTGTTTCGGTTGCTCCAGAGGACCACTATCATTCCGTGCCTTCGTCCTTGTTGTTTCTTGAGAATCATGTGGGGAGGATGACACTGCACTCTTTAAACGAGTAGGGCGTCTCACAGTAACCCACCCGGGTGACTGTCTCATCATAAGTGATTGACGAGGGATACAAAATAGCATTAGTTTGATGTCACGAACATGGTTAATAGACATATGTAGTATGTATCAAAAATAGGAAGGCATGTCATTATCAAAGGTATAATGTGTAAAGTAAGCAGATGCAATTTAACCAAATTGGAAGCAATACAAGCTAGACAACATATGCAACATGCAACCACTTTTGACAACGCGAAGTTAAAGCAAGCACCTGGGATGGTTGTGTGTGGCAATTGAGATCATCAACTGCACAGCTAAGTTTACTATCTCCAACTGCTGACACTGCACCCATTAGAGCGCTGAAACGCTTAGTGCTTATCTTTGAATTACACTGGAGCGACTTCTTTCTTTTGTTTTCTGCATTCATCAACACTGCGTCAGAGTCTGAAATACCCATGCATAAAAAAACAATAGTGTGAGTATGGGTGAAGTGTGTGCACAATTAGTACAGTGTAAAGGTAGCAGATAGCGGGTCGGTGAGAAATAAATGACGGGAGACATATGACAGCTCTACAACATGCATGGCACACTAAATTACTACAGGATTCTATGAAAATAACAGTCAACTGAAAACAAATAGGTTAGTCCATTTTTTCTGCACGTACAATGAACGGGCAGATCGCCTTCATCTACCTCCAGCTAGTCAATGTAGACGATCTTCCTCGAAACGCCAGCGACCATCGGCCCAGTATTCCTCCCCTGCCTGCGCCCTCCCCTCGACCTCACCGCACCGCCGTGCTTGGCACCGCCCCCAGCCATCCATTCAAGCCCCGCCGGCCTCCAGATCGGGTGCAAGCAGCTCCTGCGACCCACACCCCTATGATAGACACCGATGCGCCGCTTCCTCGGGGAACAGGCGGACTAGGTGCTCCGCGCACCTAAGCGGGTGTCGGTGTCAAAACCGGCGGATCTCGGGTATGGGGTCCCGAACTGTGCTTCTAAGGCTAATGGTAACATGAGACTGGGGACACGATGTTTACCCAGGTCCGGGCCCTCTCGATGGATGTAATACCCTACTTCCTGCTTGATTGACCTTGATGATATGAGTATTACAAGAGTTGATCTACCACGAGATCAAAGAGGCTAAACCCTAGATGCTAGCCTATGGTATGATTGTTGTTGTGTCCTACGGACTAAACCCTCCGGTTTATATAGACACCGGAGGGGGCTAGGGTTACAGAGAGCCGGTTACAGAGAAGGAGATCTACATCCGAATCGCCAAGCTTGCCTTCCACGCCAAGGAGAGTCCCATCCAGACACGGGACGAAGTCTTCAATCTTGTATCTTCATAGTCCAACAGTGCAGCCAAAGTACATAGTCCGGCTGTCCGGATACCCCCTTATCCAGGACTCCCTCAGTAGCCCCTGAACCAGGCTTCAATGACGACGATTCCGGCGCGTATATTGTCTTCGGCATTGCGAGACGGGTTCCATCTCTGAATATTCCAAGATAAATTCCGAACACAAGGACCATGTCCGGCTCTGCAAGACAAATTTCGTATACCACCGTAGAGAGAATAATAAACCACGAATCTAATCTGCTGACAACTCTTCGTAGTGTGACATCACGCCATGGCCCGGTCATTATTTGAACCGTTTTCTACAACCTGCTTTCGCACATATTGCAAGGCGGTTTCCTTGGCACGTCTTGTCGAAGCAGAGATCATGTCCCTATTATCGCGGGATTCTCATCAATACGGGTATGGGTAATCCCGGCACGCCTGTTGGCGTGACTCCGTGTTTTTAGGCAAGTCCCGAACGTCCACGTTGGGGATGCTTGATATTCTCCCACCTTTATACAGGGATCAAGGCTTATCCCTTTTCTTACCATGCTTGTGCCTTTCTACCCCTCGAGTTCCACCACCCGAAGCTCAAGCTTAGGTACTTCGGATCTTCAATCATGTCCGGATCCAACCTTCAAGGTTGGTGGATGGCCTCCTCTGTCACAGAGGAGGACATTGCGAAGCTCAGGTAGGCCAGATACCTGACCGCCGTGTCAAGCATAGGCTTCCAGCCCCCGAGCAGATCATCCCCACTCCCGAACCCAACGAGAGTGTCGTATTTGTTTCCCACTTCCTCCGGGGCTAGGGCTTTACTCTTGATCCCTTTGTGAGGGGGCTCATGTTCTATTACGGGCTAGATTTTCACGATCTAGCTCTGGATTCCATCCTCCACATGTCGTCGTTTATCGTCGTGTGCGAAGCCTTCCTCCACATCACCCCCACTTCGGCCTATGGCTCAAGACCTTCAATGTGAAGCCGAAGATGATTGAGGGGCGACATGTAGAGTGCAGGGGCGCCGCAATAAGCAGGAACGCCGATGCCCCGTGGCCCGAAGGCTCCTTCACAGAGGTATCTGATCTATGGCAACGGAGGTGGTTCTATGTCACAGCTCCCCGAGGCTCAAAGTGGGCGGCCGCCCCCGCCTTCCGCTCAGGCCCTCCTCCTCAACTAGCGTCGTGGGACAACGTGGGACTGAACTGGGGGCCTGCAAACGATGTACCAACATTGCAGAGCCGCATTCGGGAGCTCCTCGAGAGGGACATTAGTCTTGTCAAAATAATCCAGGTAATGCTAGTTCGGCGGGCCCTGGCTTGCAAACATTGACCTCTCAGAATGTGGGAGTTCAATCTAGAAGGTCCGCAAACCATTCAACACTTCTTCGGCATGACGCCCGAAGGAATGTATAAGTTTTTCTTCGGACCACGAATAAAGTGTCCGGTCACCACCGAGGATGCGGGCCTGAGCTGCAACCGCCCAGATACCCAAATAAATAACCCTGTGACCGAACACTTTGTTTATATTTGTCATAACATTGCTCTAAAAAACTGTCCGCGACCAGGATTGGCTCAGTAAGGCAGAAAGAATCAGTTGTCCGGCCCCGCTTCCCGAAGGCTCGCCTGGTCCGGCAATAGCCAGGATGCTTAAACGGGCGCTAAGTCAAGTGCCATCAGAGAAAGATGAAGGGAAGAGTGGAGAAGCCAGTAGTGAGCCTCACACATTGTGCATCTGAACCGGGAAAATTAATGTCTCCACGGAGGAGGAGAATCGAGGAGGTGAATCTGAGGTTTCCTCCCCCCGCGGGAAGAAGAGGGCTGCTTCCGAAGACTTGGAAACGGAGGCGTCTAAACAAGGGAAGAAAACTTCACCAAAGGGCCCTGCCCCGAAGGGCGTCCTTACCGCACAGTGCCCGCTAACGGGCCAGCCCTCCACCAAGCTGTAAGTTTAATAAACAAGAAGCTTATTGCTTTTTCCTCTGAGAGTAATATCCGGGACCTAATTTTAGAACTCCGGCTAGAAGTTCATCTCAACAGGGTTCGTTCTCGGGGGATCTTCTTCCGGGGATGATGGAGAGTGAAACCCCACCTACCTCTCCGCCCCATGGGGCAGGCGGCCCTGAGGTGTCGTCACGGAGGAGTCCAGATCCACTGAGGCCAGAAGCTAACACTTCGGCTGCCCCGAGCCCAGCGCGTTTGGCTCCTGTGGAGGACAATGAAAAGGATCCGGGAGAGTCCGGTGTCCGGCCGAACATATGGACAGGCCTCCTAGAGTCAGCTGCTCTCTCGGAGGATCACCGTACACTAATGGGTACTGTGTTGGAGAAAATTTCCTCCGCCACAAGCGGGTTAAATGAAGCTTTTAGGAGCTTGCTCAAGGGATTTGACGTAAGCAATGAAATACGCAATTTTTTGGTTGCACCACACGCGATAGATGTGCTCTGTATAGATAGTAGCCCCTGAGACTGTGGTCGCCAGCCCAGGGCGGAAAACGAAGGATCACACTCCAAGGTAATCATCGCACTTGTATTGATGTGCAAGTTGCTAAGGGTCTGGCGATAGACCAGACCGCTGAATGCGCCGAATTGAGGCGATAGATTGACATGGTGGATGACGACGTCACGCTTTGTCGGGGATATACCCCGCGGTATGACCCGGCTGGAGTCTTAATCCGGCTGGGACTTGGTAAACCGGGGCGGTGTTAAACCGGCAGAAAGTTAAGACAGATGGCTAAGACAGACGGTAAACCGGCGAGTGTTAAACTGGCAGAGTTAAGACAGACAGTAAACCGGCGAGTGTTAAATTGGCAGAGTTAAGACAGATGGTAGAATCGGCAGGTGTTAAGTCAATCATAACCCGGCAGACAATGTTAAACCGGCATACGTTAAGAAGCCCAGGAAAGGAAGTAAAAATAGTTTAATTCTTAGTCCGAGATGGACTCTACATGTAACCCGCCCCTTTAACTTATATAAGGAGGGGCAGGGTGTTGGAAATATGCCCTAGAGGCAATAATAAAATGGTTATTATTGTATTTCCTTGTTCATGATAATTGTCTATTGTTCATGCTATAATTGTACTAACTGGAAACTGTAATACATGTGTGAATACATAGACCACAACATGTCCCTAGTGAGCCTCTAGTTGACTAGCTCGTTGATCAATAGATGGTTATGGTTTCCTGACCATGAACATTGGATGTCATTGGTAACGGGATCACATCATTAGGAGAATGATGTGATGGACAAGACCCAAATCCTAAGCATAGCACAAGATCGTGTAGTTCGTTTGCTAAAGCTTTTCTAATGTCAAGTATCATTTCCTTAGACCATGAGATTGTGTAACTCCCGGATACCATAAGAGTTATTTGGGTCTACCAAACGTCACAACGTAACTGGGTGACTATAAAGGTGCACTACAGGTATCTCCGAAAGTGTCTGTTGGGTTGGCACGAATCGAGACTGGAATGTGTCACTCCGTATGACGGAGAGGTATCTCTGGGACCACTCGGTAATGCATCATCATAATGATCTCAAAGTGACTAAGTAGTTAGTCACGGGATCATGCATTACGTAACGAGTAAAGTGACTTGCCGGTAACGAGATTGAATGAGGTATTCGGATACCGACGATCCAATCTCGGGCAAGTAACATACCGATTGACAAAGGGAATTGTATACGGGATTGCTTGAATCCTTGACATCGTGGTTCATACGATGAGATCATCGTGGAACATGTGGTAGCCAACATGAGTGTCCAGATCCCGCTATTGGTTATTGGCCAGAGAGCTGTCTCGGTCATGTCTGCATGATTCCCGAACCCGCAGGGTCTACACACTTAATGTTCGATGACGCTAGGGTTATAAAGGAAGTTTGTATGTGGTTACCGAATGTTGTTCGGAGTCCCAGATGAGATCTCGGACGTCATGAGGAGTTCCGGAATGGTCCGGAGGTGAAGATTTATATATGGGAAGTCCAGTTTCAGTCACCAGAATAGTTTCGGGGGTTATCGGTATTGTACCGGGACCACCGAAAGGTGTCCGGGGGTCCATCGGGTGGGGCCACCTGCCCCGGGGACTTAATGGGCTGAATATGGGAGGGAACCAGCCCCTAGTGGGCTGGTGCGCCCCTCCCCAAGGACCCAAGGCGCCTAGGGTTGAAAACCCTAGGGGAGGGGGCGCCTCCACCTTGCTTGGGGGGCAAGTTTCCCCTCCTGGCCGCCGCCCCTCCCCTCTAGATGGGATCTGGAGGGGGCCGGCCCCCTCTCCCCTTCCCCTATATATAGTGGGGGTTTTGGGGCTGCCCAACACATGAGTTTCCCTCTCTCCTGGCGCGCCCTACCCCTTTCCCTCCTCGTCCCTCGCAGTGCTTGGCGAAGCCCTGCTGGAGTGCCATGCTCCTCCATCACCACCACGCCATTGTGCTTCTGCAGGACGGAGTCATCCCCAACCTCTCCCTCTCTCCTTGCTGGATCATGGCACGGGAGACGTCACCGGGCTGTACGTGTGTTGAACGCGGAGGCATCGTTCTTCGGTGCTTAGATCGGATTCGGCCGCGATCTGAATCGCTTCGTGTATGACTCCACCGACCACGTTCTTGTAACGCTTCCGCATCGCGATCTTCAAGGGTATGAAGATGCACTCCCCTCTCTCTCGTTGCTAGTATCTCCATAGATTGATCTTGGTGATGCGTAGAAAATTTTGAATTTCTGCTACGTTCCCCAACAGTGGCATCATGAGCTAGGTCTATTGCGTAGATTCTATGCACGAGTAGAACACAAGTTGTTGTGGGCGTTAATTTTGTTCAATATGCTTACCATTACTAGTACTATCGTGTCTCGACGGTATTGTGGGATGAAGCGGCCCGGACCGACCTTACACGTACACTTACATGAGACAGGTTCCACCGACTGACATGCACTTGTTGCATAAGGTGGCTAGCGGGTGCCAGTCTCTCCCACTTTAGTCAGATCGGATTCGATGAAAAGGATCCTTATGAAGGGTAAATAGCAATAGTAGTAGAAGTAATAGTTGGCGAGACAACTTCATGGAGACCTGCGTGTCACTGAATAACGCCATGTAATTACTTTACTTCATTGCTAAACCGTTAGCCATAGTAGTAGAAGTAATAGTTGGCGAGACAACTTCATGGAGACACGATGATGGAGATCATGGTGTCATGCCGGTGACGATGATGATCATGGAGCCCCGAAGATGGAGATCAAAAGGAGCAAAATGATATTGGCCATATCATGTCACTATTTGATTGCATGTGATGTTTATCATGTTTATGCATCTTATTTGCTTAGAATGACGGTAGTAAACAAGATGATCCCTCATAATAATTTCAAGAAAGTGTTCCCCCTAACTGTGCACCGCTATGTAAAGATCGTTGCTTCAAGCACCACGTGATGATCGGGTGTGATAGATTCTAACGTTCACATACAACGGGTGTAAGCCAGATTTACACACGCCAAACACTTAGGTTGACTTGACGAGCCTAGCATGTACGGACATGGCCTCGGAACACAAGAGACCGAAAGGTCGAACATGAGTCGTATAGAAGATACGATCAACATGAAGATGTTCACCGATGATGACTAGTCCGTCTCACGTGATGATCGGACACGGCCTAGTTGACTCGGATCATGTATCACTTAGATGACTAGAGGGATGTCTATCTGAGTGGGAGTTCATTAGATGAACTTAATTATCCTGAACATAGTCAAAAGGTATTTGCAAATTATGTCGTAGCTCGTGTTTTAGTTCTATTGTTTAAGATATGTTCCTAGAGAAATTTTAGTAGAAAGTTGATAGTAGCAATTATGCGGACTGGGTCCGTAAACTGATGATTATCCTCATTGCTACGCAGAAGGCTTATGTCCTTAATGCACCGCTCGGTGTGCTGAACCTCGAACTTCGTCTGTGGATGTTGCGAACATCTGACATACATGATTTGATGACTACGTGATAGTTCAGTAATTTTAAATGGTTTAGAATTGAGGCGCCGAAGACGATTTTGAAACGTCGTGGAACATATGAGATGTTCCGAGGGCTGAAATTGGGATTTCAGGCTCGTGCCCACGTCAAGAGGTATGAGACCTCCGGCAAGTTTCTTAACCTGCAAACTAAGGGAGAAAAGCTCAATCATTGAGGATGTGCTCAGATTGTCTGAGTACTACAATCACTTGAATCGAGTGGGAGTTAATCGTCCAGATGAGATAGTGATGGTTCTCCATAGTCACTGCCACCAAGCTATTAGAGCTTTGTGATGAACTATAACATATCAGGGATAGATATGATGATCCTTGAGCTATTCGCGATGTTTGACACCGCGAAAGGAGAAATCAAGAAGGAGCATCAATTGTTGATGGTTAGTGAAACCACTAGTTTCAAGAAGGGCAAGAGCAAGAAGGGATGCTTCATGAAACGGCAAACCAGTTGCTGCTCTAGTGAAGAAACCCAAGGTTGAACCCAAACCCGAGACTAAGTGCTTCTGTAATGAGGGGACAGTCACTGAAGTAGAACCACCCTAGATACTTGGTAGATAAGAAGTTAGGCAAGGTCGACATAAGTATATTGGATATACTCTACTAGTACTCCTAGTAGCACCATGGTAATAGATACTGGTTCGGTTGCTAAGTGTTTGTAACTCGAAATAAAAGGCTACGAAATAAACGGAGACTAGCTGAAGGCGAGGTGACGATATGTATTGGGAGTATTTCCTAGGTTGATGTGCTCAAACATCGCACGCTCCCTCTACCATCGGGATCGGTGTTAAACCTAAATAATTATTATTTGGTGTTTGCGTTGAGCATATACATGATTGGATTATGTCTATCGCAATACGGTTATTCATTTAAGGAGAATAATGGTTACTCTGTTTATTTCAATAATACCTTCAATGGTATTTCACCTAAAATGAATGGTTTATTGAATCTCGATCAATGTGATACACATGTTCATGCCAAAAGATATAAGATAGTAATTATAGTACCACCTACTTGTGGCACTGCCATTTGAGTCATATTGGTATAAAAACGCATGAAGAAGCTCCATGTTGATGGATCTTTGGACTCACTCGTTTTTTGAAAAGTTTGAGACATGCGAACCATCCGCCTACTTGTGGCACTGCCATAGGAGTTTGAAAGGTGGGGCTACTATGTAGCCCCTAGTACTTCCGCGTGCATCCGGATACGGTGCGCGTACTTGACCAGGAAGCCGGTCCTTCGTTAATGCGGAGGAATCCTATAGATTCCGATGAGTCCTCGAGTGGTTGAACAGTCTCTCGCTGTATCATGACAATCAGTTTTCGGCTTTCTCTACTGAGGTGCTCATTCAGAATAACCAGGGCACAATCGCAGTAGTTCTCCTTTGGCCGCCTTAGCCGATAGAATGGAACGTAAGGCAGCAAACCCAGGAGCCGGGCTAACCCAACATTTGACCAAAGACATGATTCGGAGCTGATGCATATAAGGCCAAACTCGCGACGCCGAACACTCCCGAAGGTACTCGGACTTTATAACATATACTGGGCTGAGTAACGCCCTTGACCCTATAATTCCAGGTACGTGCATTGATCTGTCGTGGCAAAAAGCCTATAACGCCAATGTCCCTTATGGGTGTATCAAATACCCATGGGATGTCAAGCAACAAAAGACAGTAAAGAAGGTTTACGCAGGGGCTTAATCTAAAGAGAAACCTTTGGGCGGGGCCCTGCTGCATGTCTGCGCCTTTGTATTCGTTGTGTCGTATCCTGGAAGGGTGTCACACGAGTAGTGTCTGTAAAAACGAAAACTCATATAGAGGAATAAGCGTGCGGGAATTTGGTTATTCTCAATGGGTAGTAGAAATATGAGATATTGGCCTATTGGTAAGGCAAGCCGAATTGTGGGCTTTATTATGTGTTGACGGCCCCTAGTACCATTTATGGGGATATATGTATAGCAGCCAGCCAGGGTTTATCCGGGCTGTTGTTGATGGTGGTGCACCGGACTCGTCTATCCGTGTCCGTGGTCTGAATGACCGATCATGCGTTCTGGTGGGAGAGGCCGCCTAGAGTCCGGTAGCAGGAGCTGCCGCATACTGTTCCGTGTCTCCACTAATGTGGCGACCGATTCTCCGGGGTTAATCCCAGAAAATTGGCCCGTTTGCTTACCAGCCCCAGGATAACTGTTAGCTGATAAGGCACTAACTTGATACGGAAAATCCAAGCAAAATACAATATGTAGTACAAGACCATTCTGGCCTGCGAGTACAACAAAAGGTTTTACTAAAGGTTGATGGCGGAAGCGGGTTATGAAATATCCTTGTCTATGGGACTCCATTTCCCACAGGAATAGCTGACCAGAATAACTCCTATCTTCGCGTGGCTGAGATCAGGTGGCAAGCTGGGGTGGCTTTGGCGGCGCCGACCACGGTCGGGCCTGCTAGCTGCCACGGCCATCCTGGTGGTGGCGCTGTGGGGTGCCAGGGGTGGTCGGGTGGCGTGGCGGTGCAAGGGGACACTGCGAGCTGGCTGGGGCCGGGTTTTGAGTGCGGGGTGTGACGCGGCGGCTCGGGTGCATGCGGGTGCCAGCCCAGAGCACGCACGAAAGGTGCTCGATGAAATGCCATGGCCTGTTACAGGGCTTGGGTGAGGCTGGCAAGGAACCAGGCTAGGTTAAGGTTAGCAAGGGGATCAAGGGGCACGATGGATAGGCCAGGAGATCAAGTTCACCAAGTAAACTTGAAGTCATGCCAAAACTGGTCATGCACACAGGGTGTTTGACAAAATGCCAAAGGCACCTAGGTAGCTCTTGGACTGGCCAAGTTCTCCAGATCAGTGTCTCTATGGGTATAAGAGAGGGTGGTGAAGTCAGTTTGCAAAAAGGAGAAACTTGCTAGTGCAAGTTTTGCAAAACCTCGGTTCTGGGCAGGGAGTGAGTGGCATCATTACATGGACCAAAAGTGTTCCAAATAGAGCATGCTCCTGGACTTAAGGGTTTTGCAAGGTTGACTACAAGCATGAGAAAACACAAGGTCATTAGAGCAAGAAATAATAGAGTTGTAGTAGAAAACACAAGTCTGGTCCAGAATGAAAAAGAGGTTGTTGCACTCAAATTTGTCAAAGAACAACACTATGTTTTTGCATAAAGTTGGATGGCATGCTACTACTGACATCCCAAAATTTTGGTGGAGGCTCTAGGGAAATATTTAAATGGGTTGTAGTGCAAAAATACCCACTGGACCAGAGAAGCAAACCAGGTGAAAGAACCCAAAATAAGCAATGAAATAATTTTATTAGTGCACATAATTGATTTAGAGACATCTCATGACATCTCCAAATTTTGGTTGAAATTTTAAGTGATTATGTCAAATGGTTGTAGTACAAACAGAGCTCCAAAAATTTAAAACAATCCATTTTAATGAATAAAGCTCAGGATGAAATGATCTAATAAATAAATCCACTGATTAAGAAAATGTTATAAAGAGTTGGCATAAAAGTCCTATATATTTGGAAAGCTCCACTTGGGAAAAGATGCAAAACTCCTTAATCATAAAAGGGAGTTCTGAAAATCCACAGAAGTAAAAATTTAAAACTCCTGGCAAAAATTTTAATATCAAAAACTTGGCCAGAAAATTTGGGGTGTTACAACTACTATCCCCCTTAGAAAAAATCTAGTCCTCGAGATTTGCAAAGAGTTAAAATTTAAACGAATAAGAATTAAAACGAAAGCGGCCTCAGTGAGAGCAATAAGTGATGCAAAAATACAGTGTGGGATACTGGCGCGGTGTGGGGGAAAAATCCATGGTTGTGGGGAAAAAACTAGCGATTTCTACACTGGACAAAAATTTAGAATAAAATCTATGTCTCAGAATACGCTGGTCGCACCCGAGAGCACAGTGCTCTCTCTGGCTGACTAGTGGACCCGGGCCCACGGTCAGCCTCTTCTCCTTCCTCCGGCTCCTTCTTCTTCCTCTCTCCCGCATGTTCTCCCGCGCTTTCTCCACCGGCGACGCCTAGCGCGTAGGGTACCAAGGCCGTACCGCCGTAGTGCGCGGCGTGCTAGCTGCCGGTGCAGCGTGCACTCACCTCGCGGGCCAGTCTTGCTGTCGGCCTTTGCTCATGGATTCGCCTCCTCAACACCGGCGGTCGGGCGACGGCGCTGGTGGACCTCGCCCGCCGTACACCGAGCTCGAGCTTATAAAACGACCGCGGCGTTCTCCTCTTCTTCCTCACACCTGGCTTCGCTCCTCCTTCTCTCTTCTTCTCCTCTGTTTCCGATTGCCGGAGCTCGAGACGAGGCGCTAATGGCGGAGGCGGCGCCGGACTGGTACGTGATCCTGCTGTGCGGAGGGCTGGCAGCGGTGCTGGGGCTCTCGGTGCTCCTGTGCGCGATGATCCTCGACGATCGTCGTGATGCCGCTGCTCGGCTGCTGGCTCTCCACGGTCGCGGTGGCCACGACGGGTAGGTGGGGTGTGCCGGGTGATAACTGCTGTCCGGAGGTGCTTAGTTAGACGCAACGCAGTTGCAAAATTTTGCAAGCAGTGTATGTGTTCGTGTAATTGTGGGGGTGAGTCTGCTGCCTTGGGGCTGTGTGAAATAAATGATCTATGTCGTGAGAAAACATACGATGCGGCAACTCAGGAAAAGAAATCACGCTCCGGGATTACTCGCGAGGGAAAACAATAATACATTAAAGTCCAAAAGCGTGAGCTGCTTATATTAATGATCCACTCGCCTAAACTCGGGGTACTAAGCATAAGTTACAACACATAAATAAAAATGCGACAATAAATACAGCGGTGCATCTAAATTGAAAACGGTAATTGGACGGGGTCCTGAGAAAACGTTTCCGGTACGAGGATACACTCTCCTTCTATCGGAGGGAGTGGATTGACCAGTCGATGTATGTGTCTCGCCTGGTCGGGCCTCAGCGATCTGCCGATGGCGATCTGAGGGTTTAAATCCGCGAGGCTCTGCAGATAACCCATCACATGTTGGGTCAAACGTTCTTGCGCGATGACGTATTGGACGAGGTTGGCCAAGACCGGGTCTCTCAACACGTCCACCGAAAGGATGTTACTCCTCCGGGTGCTGCACTGCTCGGAAAATAATAATACCCTCGTTCGCTGGCGTAGGGTACCGCGAATCGAAGGCGAGCAAGCGCTTCATACGCAGCAGCTTCTACGGCCATGTGCGGGGTTGGCATAGATTTCCCCACGAAGGAGACTTCTGTGGAGTCTTGGTTTGGGTTTATGGGCGGGATGTGCACGGCTGCCCAATATCTCGAGGTAGAAGGGGTGATCCTTGATTTGAACAGCTCGTACTGGGGTGGCTGGGTTGCGCCCATGGTACTGCGGGTAAAATCCCACAATATCTTGACAAAACTACCTGGGTAGCATCTGGAGTCCTCAGATAAATACTAGGGCTCGGCATGGCAAGAAATGGTTGTGGGGATGGTGCACAAGGTGAAGGTGCTTGGCAAGGTCACTCGGTGGCCCTTTTATAGCACCGGGGCTGGGTCATTTACCATGGTAAAAGGTAAAGAATGGCTGGCTCAACTCGGGGTCAAACACAGGTACACACATCTTACTAAAGTGATGTATCACAGTGGATGTTGCCGGGGCGGTTCTGGGTAGCTGCGCCAAGGATAGAGAAATCACACTGCATGCTAATACATCCATGCAAAACTACTATATAAAACAGATGCACGATGCCAGGCTGCGCTAATTTAAGGAATCACAGAATTACAAAGCGAGGATACACTGGGACTCGGCACTACTCGAGTGTCTCAGTCTACTTCGTTTACATCCAAGCGGGCGCCCCTTGTGGACGCCGAGGCTTCCCACAGTTCTCACCGTCCGGAATTTCTTTGGAGAGGGCTGAGGGGCTGCAGGCTCGGGTAGTGATGATGACCGTCCACGGGATTGTTGACCACAACCCCGTTGGAGTGTGCTCGCAGGAGGCGGCAAGCACTTCTGGGGTCATCAAAGCACCTTGGCTGACGGCTGGGGCTGGCCTCAGGGTCTCGATCGGTTGTCCAAACAGCACGACGGGGTTGTCGGCGCTGGGCTCGATCTCCTCCCTCGCTAGAGCTCGACGAACCAGCTCTCCACGAGCTACGACCAGATCAATAGTGATCCGATCGAATAGGTCCTCCAGTGCACTTACATAGCGCACTAGATGCAGTAATGCAGGGTCTGTCTCGTGGTCTCCATTGGCAACTTGAGGTGGTCTACCATACCCTTCACGCCTGGGGTAGTAGTGGAACGAGCGACAGTTAACTCTGGGCGACAGGTGCCGGAGATGAACTATAGCCTCTCGAGCAGCTAGTTGGATGGCTTGCGGCTCAAAGGAAGTAGTTCTTCCGGTGAACCTGTAGGGGCGCTCGGGTGACAGACCCCTACCGTAGATATGTACAAAGGGCCAGAATTGACGGCTCTCGCCACTAATGGGTCCTTGGTACACAACATATTCGGGTGGCTCTTCTAACGCATAGGCACGGCGGGTAAGGTTTGCGAGTATGGCCACAAAACCTCCAAGGTTGGTTGTTGTAGTCTCATGGTGTACTACGGGACCAGGCATTGTGGCTTGGTTTTGGGATAGCGGTTGTGCTGGGCTGGGTTGAGGCGAGCGCGTCCCTTTATAGAAAAAGGGGACGGAGTCTTCCTTCGCACGCTTGCGAATGAGACGCCTTGGGTGCTGGTCGCTGGTGGGTGATAGACGGGCTAGTTGATAGGTTGGGCACCGACTGCAGAAAGCGTCGGGTCACTATGTGGCTATCTTGTGCGAGAAGCTTGGCTGAGGTCTTGGTTATGGCTCGATGGGTTATTAGCCTAAGTTTATTGACCTGTCTAAGATAGGATTAGCCAATGGTCAGCCTGGCTCTGATACCAAGTCTGTGGCGACCGATTCTCTGGGGTTAATCCCAGAAAATTGGCCCGTGTGCTTACCAGCCTCAGGATAACTGTTAGCTGATAAGGCACTAACTTGATACGGAAAATCCAAGCAAAATACAATATGTAGTACAAGACCATTCTGGCCTGCGAGTACAACAAAAGGTTTTACTAAAATTTGATGGCGGAAGCGGGTTATGAAATATCCTCGTCTATGGGACTCCATTTCCCACAGGAACAGCTGACCAGGATAACTCCTATCTTCACGTGGCTGAGATCACCGTTGCCTAGGTTCTGGAACAGACACCGCAACGCTCCTCTCCAAGCATGAAATCTGGCCAAGACAATAGCCAGGGACAAGCCAGTGAGTACTTTGAATCTACTCGCAACATAATGAACACAGGCATGATTTAACAATGATGTATTGAAAATATATTATGCTCAAGACGTTAGTCACATGAGATAAGTAAAACTCTGATGCGTACAAGCATGTTATTTATGGATAAACAATAATATGGTAGTATAAAAAAATCATGAAGTAAATAACACAAAAGAAATGCCACAATCGGGCGTCTGAGCGACACCGCATAGAGGGCTTATAAATAAACAAGAACAATGCCGCAGTCGGGCGTCTGAGCGACACCGCATAAAGGGCTTTAAAAGAAATGCCACAGTCGGGCGTCGGAGCGACCCCGCCTAAAGGGCTGTAAAAGAAATGCCACAGTCAGGCCCTGAGCGACACCGCATAAAGGGATTTAAAAGAAATGCTACAATCTGCGCCCGAGCGACACCGCATAAAGGGATTTAAACAAATGCCACAGTCGGGCGTCTGAGCGACACCGCATAAAGGGCTTTAAAAGAAATGCCACAGTCGGGCGTCTGAGCGACACCGCATAAAGGGCTTTAAAAGAAATGCCACAATGAATATCCAGGAGGTAGAACCATCCCAGGGATATTCGATAATACCAGAAAAATATCACGGGTTAGTTCACATCCAAAATAGTAATCATAAATTTTCACAAGTCACAATCGTGCTTCCAGGTTTAACAGTTTCACCTCCGAAGACCGACACTAAGACCGACACTTGACCCATCCCAAACTGTAATCCTTAACCATGGACACGGCTATTCGAATAGGTTTAATCTCTGCAGAGGGTGTACTCTTTACCCACAAGTAACGGATTTCTTTAGTCCATCGGGACTAATTCCGTCTACGGTCCTTTTGTTGAAAACACACCTAACTTGCACACACCAGCTTAACTCACATGTGTCTGGAATCACCCACGACACCTGTTAAGCAAAACTCTAAGTGGGGAGGCCACAACCTCGACGTAACATGGGATCACAAAATTTATACCGCGCGCAAACTGGGGAGCTACCCCCTTTCAGCTACAACCGAAACACCCATGCTCCCGGACCCGGTGGTATGACTACCGGATGCCTCCAGTATCTTCCACCACGGCCTCTCTGTACGGTGTGTGCTAGGAAAGGGTTGACAACTTACTGAGCCGTACCCTACTTGGTGTAGGGACGAGTGGTAGTACGAAGCAAGTATGGGGGTTACTGGCACAAGACTCGATCTACGGTCGACTCAGGAGGTTGTAATATTTCCTGCATGATTAGCATAACAATGCATATATCTCAAACAACAGATGGAAACATCACGCGACATCCCCTCATGTCATACCGGACACGTCCGTCTCGACGGAGGACTAGGTGCAAGCCCGTGTCTACCCAAGACAGAGGCCTTCCCGTCTTTCCTTCCGGTATGCATGGAAGACGTATGACGGTGATTTCCATCACAAATCATGTCAACTTCATTAGCATAAACTCATTAATATGCACCCATGAATAGGATCTCATCCTCACATAAAATGACGCATGTATCTGTCGGGTGGTGTTGCCACCGTGCTATACAACACCCACAAAATTCACCAGGGTTCAGAATGCTTGCCTTCAGGTCATGGGAAGGAAGGGTGCATCCAAATCATCATGAAATCTTCAAAAACCCTATTTAAAATAATATATTTGAATTAACACACAAAATAAAAACAGCACAGAAAGTTGTTTTGAAAATTTTTCAAATAAATCTTAAAATAAACTAGACAATATTTGAGAGAAGTAGCAAAAAGGATCAATTCATTTGGAGTTGTTTTCAAAAAGATACAGCCGGTCAAAGTTTGGTCAAAATCTGATATTTAAAATAAAAACAGAAAGAAAACGTTTCGAAAAATACGTACACGTCGAAGGCGCATTTTGAAAATGCGCTTCCACTTATCCAGCGTGGACTGCGCCTGAGTCACTGCCAGTGGGTCAAGGGGGGTCCCACTCGTCAGGTTTGACCAGTCTCCTTCCCTCTCCTTCCTCTGGCCGAACGGAGGCGGGGACTCCGGCGATCTTCGCCGGCGTTAGGCGGCTCCTCGAGGGCATCCGAGTGCAGGGATGGATCCGCCACTCCTAGGCGGTCCTTCCGGTGGTCGTAGGGTAGCCGGGGGTGGAGGGAGTCGCCGGCGGCGAGCTCCGCGGTGGAGGGGGCATTCGGGTGGATAGTGAGTTTGGGGCTGCGGTGGTCTCCGGCCAAAATTGAGCGAGGGGGTTGTGCTCGCGCGAGGAAGGGAGAGTTCTTGGTGGAGAGAGTGGAGAGGGAGAGGTACTGGTGGCGATGGAATCGGCCAGGGCTTGGCGGTGACCGAACCGGCTGGACTCGGGGAAGAAGGCCTTCCCTTGCTCGACTGCTGGCCAAGGCAACACTAGGAGGATCATATGAGGTTGCTCGAGGACTCGTTGAGCTCCGGGGCCCTTATATATGCGGTGGAGGTCGGTTCTGGGGCGGCCGGCGATAAGGACGACGGCGAACCGCCTCCCTGTAGCTTGGGCGACGTGGCGGCGACGAGCGCTAGCGGACGAGGCTACGGATGAGCTCGCACTGTTCCAGGAGGCAGGTGGCAAGCTGGGGTGGCTTTAGCGGCGCCGACCACGGTCGGGCCTGCTAGCGACCGGCAGCTAGCCGCCACGGCCATCCTGGCGGTGACGCTGTGGGGTGCCAGGGGTGGTCAGGTGGCGTGGCGGTGCAAGGGGACACGGCGAGCTGGCTGGGGCCGGGTTTTGAGTCGCGGGTGTGACGTGTGGCGGCTCGGGTGCATGCGGGTGCCAAACGCGCTGCGCTCTGGGCGCGCCCAGAGCACGCACGAAAGGTGCTCGATGAAATGCCATGGCATGCTACAGGGCTTGGGTGAGGCTGGCAAGGAACTAGGCTAGGTTAAGGTTAGCAAGGGGATCAAGGGGCACGATGGATAGGCCAGGAGATCAAGTTCACCAAGTAAACTTGAAGTCATGCCAAAACTGGTCATGCACACAGGGTGTTTGACAAAATGCCAAAGGCACCTAGGTAGCTCTTGGAGTGGCCAAATTCTCCAGATCGGTGTCTCTATGGGTATAAGAGAGGGTGGTGAAGTCAGTTTGCAAAAAGGAGAAACTTGCTAGTGCAAGTTTTGCAAAACCTCAATTCTGGGCAGGGAGTGAGTGGCATCATTACATGGACCAAAAGTGTTCCAAATAGAGCATGCTCCTGGACTTAGGGGTTTTGCAAGGTTGACTACAAGCATGAGAAAACACAAGGTCATTAGAGCAAGAAATAATAGAGTTGTAGTAGAAAACACAAGTCTGGTCCAGAATGAAAAAGAGGTTGTTGCACTCAAATTTTTCAAAGAACAACACTATGTTTTTGCATAAAGTTGGATGGCATGCTACTACTGACATCCCAAAAATTTGGTGGAGGCTCTAGGGAAATATTTAAATGGGTTGTAGTGCAAAAATGCCCACTGGACCAGAGAAGCAAACCAGGTGAAAGAACCCAAAATAAGCAATGAAATAATTTTATTAGTGCACATAATTGATTTAGAGACATCTCATGACATCTCCAAATTTTGGTTGAGATTTTAAGTGATTCTGTCAAATGGTTGTAGTACAAACAGAGCTCCAAAAATTTAAAACAATCCATTTTAATGAATAAAGCTCAGGATGAAATGATCTAATAAATAAATCCACTGATTAAGAAAATGTTATAAAGAGTTGGCATAAATGTCCTATATATTTGGAAAGCTCCACTTGGGAAAAGATGCAAAACTCCTTAATCATAAAAGGGAGTTCTGAAAATCCACAGAAGTAAAAATTTAAAACTCCTGGCAAAAAATTTAATATCCAAAACTTGGCCAGAAAATTTGGGGTGTTACAACTAACCGTTATGACGCCACGTGGACCGGGCATCATTAGTTTAAGGCAGGCGTAGTTCGGTAATGCGTTAAAGCAAGCGAAGGCCGTTCTTCCTAGTAATGCATGATAATCGCTGCTGAAGGGAGCGATGTTGAAGAGTAGTTCCTCGCTTCTGAAGTTCTCGGGACAACCGAATGTCACTTCTAATACGAGGGAGCCCCAGCAGTGAGCCTCAACGCCTGGTATCACTCCAGTGAAGGTGGCGCTATTTTGGCTTATTCTGGATGGGTCTATCCCCATCTTGCGGATGGTGTCTTGATATATAAGATTAAGACTACTGCCGTCGTCCATTAGGACTCGAGTGAGATGGTATCCATCAATTATTGGGTCCAGCACCAAGGCAGCCGATCCTCCGTGTCGGATACTGGCCGGGTAGTCCCTGTGATCAAAAGTGATCGGGCGTCTGCTCCGGGCTGTGTTCGGCGTGACCTGGCTTATCCTGCTCCATCGCTGGGTCCCTATGGTCGTTTTCGCCTTCGGATTCAACCGGAGTGTCCTCCTTTTTTGTGTTGTTATCACTATTTTTACTCTGACTGGACTTAGAGCGGCGCCTGCAACGTCATTTTTGCTTTTGTCCGGGGGGTTTATCCTCCGTTATGTCATTTTTGTCACCATTATCTTCTTTAGGCGTATCCACCATGTAGACGTCATGTGATGAAGTGGCAGTCCAGCGCCCCACGGGCGGTGGTTCCAGCTCATCCCCTGCATCGACGTCCATACCATCGATGTTGTCGGAGTCGAAGTCAAGCATGTCTGTTAGGTCATCTACAGTGGCTATAAATTGGGTGGTGGGTGGGTCGCGATTTTCTTCGTCATCCGTATCCCACACGGGCCGGGTATAGTCCGGCCAAGAGTCTCCTGATAAAGAGAGAGATTTTAACGAATTTAGCACATCGCCGAAGGGGGAGTGCTGAAAGATATCCGCGGTGGTGAATTCCATTATTGGAGCCCAATCGGACTCAATGGGTCAGGATGCGTGCGGTTCGGAGCCCACGCCTGGACACAGGTCCGGGGGTCCAGAGATACAGATTTCCCTGGGAGAGGAGTCTATGTTCGGCCCTAACGGCGATGAGTGTGCAGCCTTCGGGGCGGGGTCCATCCACCCGTCCTTGGGAGGCACAGTTTGCTCCCGATCGAAGTCCGGAGTCGTAGCAGGCATGATATTCCGAATGCTGCCCGACGGCAGATCTAAGTCATGCCAGTGGCGATCGTTCGGTGCTCCTGACATGGGCTCGAGTCCGTCGAAGATCAAGTCTCCGTGGATGTCGGTAGTGTAGCTTACGTTTCTAAACCCGACCTGATGGCCAGGGGTGTAGCTATCGATCTGCTCCAGATGGCCAAGCGAGTTGGCCCGCACTGCGAAGCCGCCGAACATGAAGATCTGTCCGGGGAGAAAAGTCTCACCCTGGACGGAGTTGTGGAAGGTTAGGGAAGCCGGAGGGGGCTAGGGTTACACAGAGTCGGTTACAAAGGAGATCTACATCCGAATCGCCAAGATTGCCTTCCACGCCAAGGAGAGTCCCATCCGGACACAGGACAAAGTCTTTAATCTTGTATCTTCATAGTCCAACAGTCCAGCCAAAGAACATAGTCCGGCTGTCCGGATACCCCCTTATCCAGGATTCCCTCAGCGGGTGCTGCTTCTTTTAATTGAAGTTCGACTGGCCCTCAATTGAAATCCAGGCGGGCTACTGACCTCTAGCAAAGGTGAAATAGTAAAGGGAGGAAACCTTGTGCATTTAGTATCACGAAGAGGATGCAGTAAGAAGCATTCAACTAGTTTCTTTCGTGGGATGAATACGGTGTGACCAGAGACGTAAGATTTGCATGAATAAGGGAAGAGGAGTACCTCTTTCTGCTGGCAGTGTTGTGTCCTCCTTCTGTTTCTCCAATGATCTTCTTGTGGTTCGCTGGAAACGTGAATTTTGGAGGACGGTGCAGCATTGGACGAACCCATGGCCAAGTTGTTGAGTGTGGTGCGGTGGCTGTCTGTCGGCGGCGGGGAACCAGATCCGAGGCGGCGAACGACGGCGTAGCAGGAATAGCTCCGGTGCGGTGGATGGTTGCGACTGTGGAGCGGCAGCAGTGAGGCGCAGGATGGCGTGGTCAGAGTGGTTCTGGTACGGCGCACGTCGGCGCCGGCGTCGTGGAGGCAGCTCTGCCTCGGCTTCAGCTGCTAAGTCCTTGAGGGCATTGCGGTTGCGGTTGCGGTTGCGTTGGACGACGACGTCGGGGTATCGGCTCCGGCGTGATGGAGGAGGGCGGCGGTGGATTGACCGCTATGGGGTGGAAGACGGCAGAGGCTGGGGTTTTGCGGCTGGTGGAGAGGGCGTTTTGGCACCCACGGAGTATGAATG
Organism: Aegilops bicornis; assembly: GCA_021605145.1. Taxonomy (NCBI): domain Eukaryota; kingdom Viridiplantae; phylum Streptophyta; class Magnoliopsida; order Poales; family Poaceae; genus Aegilops; species Aegilops bicornis. Next base: position 14,796,855 of record CM038669.1, read on the forward strand.
GGGAAACGGACGGAGGCGGGGAACTAAGGGGGAACAATGTTTCAGTTTGAGACGCGCTTGTTTGAAATTTGGGGAAAGTTACAAACATTGCCCCATCTAAAATTCGAGACATATTGCGGGTTGGGAGTAGGACAGTAATCTCAGGTGTCCCAAATGTGGCGGGATAGATTTCGGCCGAGCGCTTGGGTGTTTAGGCGCCCACGGCGTATGAATGCTTCTCGGAGGCGGTTGAGACTGGAGTCTTGGTGAAGTTACAAACCTACCCCGGTTTAGACCTTTGGACATCGGGCCGATAGGCTACAAGGGCCAGAGTCAGGACAGTAATTTCCTACCACCAAACATTAGTCTCGCGCGGTTTCGGGTGACCACAGGTCTATTTGGCGCTTCGTTCAATATTTGGGAGCAGAAGCATTAACATTTTCGGTTCTCTTTAATTGAACTTTGAGGATTTGTCAAACTTCATAAATCTTTACTCTTGAAAATCCTAAAGCTATGATTATTTTGGAATGGAGGGGGTACATTTGAATACACATTGTACACGAGTATATATTACAAAATATGCAACTTACCTCAGTTCATGCATGGTTCCAGATATAATCTCCTTGGTTGCAAAAAAAAAGATAGATATATATGAATATATATATATATATATATATATATATATATATATATATATATATATATATATATATATATATATCCATCCTACCACCCGGTGGTAGTTACCCCACATATCTCATATACTACCATGTGGTACTATATATACTATTTTATTATTTTAAATATGTTCATATACTATATCTAAGATATTTAAAAGCAAGTTACATGAAAAAATTGCATATGAGCCCATAGTTTTTGTTATATTTGTGAAATACGTACATATTTGTACGTAAAAAAGAGCATACTCAAAAAATGGTGCATACTACCTAAAAATTTGTATATATACTACTTAATCATTGTTATATACTACATACTACACGTACGTACTCTCAGTTTCGACAGATACTACATACAACATACAAAACGCAAGTGGTGGTAACTACCACTGCTTGTAGGAAACATTTGTCCTAATATATATATATATAGCATGTTCAAACTCAAAACAAAGATTGATGCCCCCTTTTACATCTGATTTACAAATGCCATTATCTCGGGTTCAAGTAGATGAATGCACTTCCTATGAATTCGAATCTTCAAAAACCCCTTTATGTTGAATTCGACATGTACTATATTTCATAGCTAGCAATTTGGAATATATCCATGCAAGTGACAAATGTATAAAGTGCTTCACACTAACAACATGGAGTGCACTAATTAATATTTATATATAAATTGCAAAAGCATCCATTGCCTGTATTTCAAACCGCTCTCACTCTATGGATCGATAATATGAAATAAACACATGCACATGCTAGAATTCAGTAGAGTATGGGTGTCTGATAGACCGATTTTCGTCCATACGCAATTTGCAAAATTCATGAACTCATCCAAAAATAATAATGCCATTTATATTTTAATTTAATGCGTAGAACAGCCTTTTACACGTAGATGCACTATGCCTCGGCCCGTTCTCACAAATGCGTTATATATCTCTCTATCTAACGCATAAGTGCACACAGCTTATATGCATCAGCATCTCTCTTTCACACATGCTCACAATCTCTTTCAGGGTGTCGGGGTGTCTCACGCACATGCTCTCTCTGTTTCTCTCTCTCTCTCTCTCTCTCTCTCTCTCTCTCTCTCTCTCTCTCTCTCTCTCTCTCTCTTTCTGACTACTATGTACCACTCTTTTCACTAATCTCAGTTGGAAAACACTATTTCTCTCACATGCATATATACACACGCACGGTCTCTACTAGCCCTCTATACGCACATATATGTGCCTATGTGTCTCCCGCACGCACATTATCTTTAGGCCTCTCTCGCACACATTCCCGGACACACCTCTCTCTTAGTAGTTGGTAGATATGATTTCATCATATCATTCGGTAGGATATCCTTGACTGTTAGGCTGGATGGTAATACGAGGCAAAGTTTACCCTAGTTCGGACCCTTGCAGTTAAAGAAAGAGCCTACTCCTGGTACTGTATATTAGTGATAGGGTGTGTACAAAGTACACGTGAATACCAGGCATTGTGCATGTGTGTATACTATCAACGAACTAGCCCCCAAGCTTCTATAACATACTGGGGCCTAGGGTTACAAATCATATATAGTAGGCTTATCACCAGTGGGGATAGAGTCCTCCGCGACTCTGGTAGCTTCGTGTTGTACACTGAGTCCTCCACATGGGTCTTCTTTTAACGCGTCTCGGTCCAACCTATATGTGGCGCAGGATGGAACCGGCCCATGAGTCTTCATGTTGACCCACCACAACTAGAAATGATGTGCCCACCACACCACACACGCAATCGGCCACTAAGAAAATAAGCATATACAATAGTACAATGGTATCTAGCTCACGATACGTCTCCATATTTTGTTGATGACACTGACGGACTTCGCATTTAATGTGTGCTCCGTATTTTGTTGACGACACTTACGGTCATTGTATTTGAAGCGAAAACATGATATGGTCACTGGACTTCAGAATAAGCTGATCACGGTCACCACATACATTTTGTCGTGCTAACCAACATGTGGTTGGATGGTTAGGAGGACACACTAGTAGAAAAGGGGCCAATGGTCCAGGCCAGGCCAGCCCATTAGTCCCGGTTTAATCCAGAACCGGGACCAATGGGGGCATTGGACCCGGTTCATGAGCCCCGAGGGCGGCCAGACCCACGTGGGCCATTGGTCCCGGTTAAATGCGGACCTATTGGTCCCGGTTGGTGGGACTAACGGGGACCATTCGCCCTCGCTCGTGGCCCACCACCATTGGTCCCGGTTGGTGGCTTGAACCGGGACCAAAGGCTGCCCATTAGTCCCGGTTCATGCCACCAACCGGGACTAAAGGTTGGTCCTCGTTGCGGCCAGAGTTTAGTCCCACCTCCCAACCGAAGGGGAATCAGACCGGGTTATAAGCCACTCCCTCTCTGCCATGTTGAGCTCCTCTCAAAATGAAAATAGATGCCCTTATACAGGGAATTTAACCTAAATTCATACTGAATTTCTCTTAAGTTAGTAGAAATTTATTATGAATTTAGGTTGAATTTTCTCTATAAGCGCATCTATGCCCATTTCTGAGTAGTTTTTTATATAATTTTTTTCTTTTCTGCTATATTTATTTTTTTTTCTTTCTTTTGAGTTGTAATAAGTCATTTAAAATAAGCATCTATGCTCATGTTTTAGTAAAGTTAATCACAACTATTTTTTCTTCTATTTATTTCTGAATTGTAATAAGTCATTAAAAATAAGCATCTATGCTCATTTTTTAGTAAAGTTAATCACAACTATTTTTTCTTCTATTTATTTCTGAATAGTTTTTTATATATTATTTTTCTTTTCTGCTATATTTATTTTTTCTTTTTATTTTTGAGTTATAATAAGTCATTACATATAAGCATCTATGCTCATTTTTAGTAAAGTTAATCACAACTATTTTTTCTATTTATTTCTGAATTGTAATAAGTCATTAAAAATAAGCATCTATGCTCATTTTTTAGTAAAGTTAATCAATACTATTTTTTCTTCTATTTATTTCTGAATACTTTTTTATATAGTTTTTTCTTTTCTGCTATATTTATTTTTTTCTTTTTATTTCTGAGTTATAATAAGTCGTTAAAAATAAGCATCTATGCTCATTTTTAGTAAAGTTAATCACAACTATTTTTTCTTCTATTTATTTCTGAATTGTAATAAGTCATTAAAAATAAGCATCTATGCTCATTTTTAGTAAAGTTAATCACAACTATTTTTTCTTCTATTTATTTCTGAGTAGTTTTTTATATAGTTTTTTTTCTTTTCTGCTATATTTATTTTTTTCTATTTATTTCTCTGTGGTAATAAGTCATTAAAAATAAAAAAGAGGCGCAGTGCTAGTTAATTCGCTTCAAGCCGTTCGAAATAGTGTAAACTGCACTGCACATAGCTCCGTGCAGTCTACCCTATTCCTCAAGGCTTGAAGCGAACCAACGTGCAGGTGAGCATTGAGCCTCTTCTTCATCGTCTCTGCACTCAGGGCTTATAAACAGCTGCGAGTGCCTCTCGCTTGGCGAGGTGGGACTAAAAAAACAGCTGCATAAAATAAATAAGTAAAGAAAAAAGTGCCTCCTACTGGGCCCCCACGGCCTGGATACGACTAGAAACCCACCTTGGGCTAGGATTCAGGCCCTTGGTGGCCCATTAGGACCATCGAACAAAGCAGTAGTAAGTAGGCCCGTAAGCCTGCGGTGGAGAGGAGCTCGAGAGGAGCGGCGGTGGGGCTTATAAACCACTACACGCCCTCTCGGCTAGCGAGGTGGGACTAAACTTTCGTGCCGCACCGTGCCAAAGACCACTTTGGTCGGTTCGTGGCCCCAACTGGACCAATGCCCATTTTTAGTCCCGGTTGGTGGCACCAACCAGGACCAAAGCCCTCTGCTTCCCGCACTTTGGGCTGCTGAAAAGAGGCCTTTGGTCGGTTGGTGCTACCAACCGACTAACGGCATTGGTCCCGGTTGGAACCACGAACCGGGACCAAAGACTTTGCTATATAATGAAAATTTCAGAACCGCATCCCCACTTCGATCTCTCCTCCTCCTCGATCTCCGGCCGGCCTGTCGCCGCCCGCCCGACGCGTCGCCGCCCCGCTTCGATCGCCGCCCGTCCGCCCCAACGCTGCCGTTACCGTCCCCATCGTCGCCCCGTCCCGTCGCTGCCCCGTCCTGCACCGTCACCCGTCGCCGCACCCGCCACGCGCCGTCGCTGTCCCCCTCAACACCCCGTCCCGTCGTCGACGTCCCCGTCATCGATGTCTCGCGCCTTCACCCCGTACGTCGCCGCCCCGTACGCCCCCGGCCCGTCGTCGCCGGCCCCGTATTTTCCGTTTTCCGTTTTCTGTTTTTAGATAAGAATGTTAGATTTGAATACTACTTTATTTTATGATTTGGTTTTGCTTATTTTATGATTTGGTTTTGCTTATTGAATGCTCATATTGTATAAGTTCTCCTTCATTTGAATTATGAATATAGGCCGGAAATGTCGTACTCGGACGACGAAAACCGCACGGGGGAGTGCGACTGGTGCCACGACGACCGAGGTATCTGCGACAGGTTCATTGAGCTGGACGAAGATCGGCGCTTCAGCATTAAGCTCGACGAGAGCTTCGATGTTCATACTGATGCATAGCAGCGACAATAGTTTTTTTCGTAATTAATCATGACTTCAACTATTTTAATCATGACAATATTTTTCATCTTTTCCAATCCGACTAGCTTATCCCATGCTTTGCAAGACGCTATGTCTTGGAGAGGATGGGTTTTGAAGACCATGAAAGTTTCAAACCAAAAAATTATCCTAAGTACCCATCATGGTGTGGATTTTCAAGTAAAGTTGTACAATGCTGAGAGTGTAACCCATTTTGGTTGCAAAAATTGGGAAGCACTTTGCAAGATGTATGGTCTTGATGAGGGTATGCTTGTCACCATGGATCTTGGTGATCCTACAATCGAGCAAGGGAGACCTTCGATTTGGGTCCTTGTGGATACAGCTCCAATTCTTCCCCCATGTGAGCTTAACATAGTTATTAAGTAATTTATATTTTTTATTTCAAAATAGTTGACAGCTTATTTCCATTGACAGCTTATTTTGATTGTTCAAAGAATGTGCGGAAGATGGTAGACAAAACCCACTACACTGATGGCTCCGAATTAACTTATAAGGAGAAAAATCATTTGATCGCATTTTGTACTGATCTTGAGAATTACAATGTCTACAATCGAACTCCTCAACATTATGGTCAATACGTGCCACTAGTGCACGTGTTGAACTACGGTAACTACCGTGGAGATACCCTGGTAAGATTTTTTACTATTACGACATCCGTGCATCTTTTGCATACTTCTAAAACTAGTACATCATTGCTAACTACGAAGTTATTACTATGTTTTTCAACAGAGAATCCCAGAGGATTGTGTGCCTCATTTGATGTATGAGAATGGCAGTCTTCATGTTTTGAACATATATCCAGGTCATCCTACGAATCTCAACTATCCATACCGGATTTCTAAAAGAAGTGGAGACATGACAATCAAACAATGGAAAAAATGTATGGACAGTCGTAAGGAGCTTCTTGGAAGCAAAAGGAAGCGAAGCGCAAGAATTGGAGACAGGATGATCTCCATTCTTCATAATGGAGAGTCAGGGTCTATATTGTTTTATGCTATTTTACCTTAAGGGTGTTTAATTAGGTCCTACCGATCACGATGATCATGTGCTAAGAACAATTATGTAGGGTTGGGTTCGATGACTATGAGGATGATGATCGTATGACTTATTATTAATAACGAGTAGAAGTTGTATGATGATGCATGATTAGTAGGACTTGTTATTATATATGATGATGTATGATGGAGCATGCATGAGCATGTTATATCAGCGGGTGAAATGAACATAGCAGCAGCGTTGATAAACCAAGGACGAAGATATAAGAGAGGACACTTCTCTCTATTAGCTAGCTAATAACAACCTAAAAAAACCCCCAAAACCCCTAAAGCAGCCACTTTTCTAAAAAAACATGGACTTTTGGTCCCGGTTGGTGCCACCAACCGGGACCAAAGGCCCCCCTGACTGGGCTCGACGGACCGGCCACGTGGAGGCACATCTGTCCCGGTTCGTGTTTGAACCGGGACTAATGGGTGGAGGTATTTGTAACGACCCATTAGTCCCGGTTCATGAACCGGGACTAAAGTCCCTTACGAACCGGGACTAATAGGTGTTTTTCTACTAGTGACAGTGGTTTCTCGAGCCCACCAAGGTTAAAGTCCCGGTGCTCGCATTATCTTGTGTTAATTTCAGTATTTTTCAGAGATGTGCGTTCAGTGGGAGGAGACGTTCCACTCGACTACGAGGCACCTATGGTAACTTCGTAAAATCTCAAGATCATATATGCTGCCCACTCTCTCGAAGGTGCTCATAGGGGTAGGGTCCGCGTGTGTGCGCTTATAGCGGTGAGTGCTTGCGCGTATATATGAGCCCTTGCGTCTGTACCCTGTTAAACAAATACATGTCATGATTATACGGTCACCCATACAACTCCATATTTTGTTGATGACACAATCAATTGACCAGTCAAACGTTCCACGCGGCGCAACTAGTGTTGCACCATCGGGCGCGTAACCGTGGGGCCCAGCTGTTAGCCCGTATATGAAAGAAAGAAATGGTAGGTTGAGTCTGTACTGTGTTAATAAAATAAGAGTACGTTTTAGGCTACTCATACGGTCACTGGCTCACCATACAGCTCCGTAATTTGTTGATAACACGATTAATTGACCAGTCAAACGGTTCACATTCAGCAGCACACATTACCATAGGGCCCACCCTTCAGTGCGTATATGAAGGACGGAAATGGTAATAAATTAGTGGTCGGTGGGTACTCGAAGTCGTGAGACCTCTGGTTGGCAGTAGCCGGCGGTTGGGGGGCGTCGATTGGGCGGTGGGGTGGGGATCACCGGAGAAAAAGCTCGGCGCGGGAGGGGGGTTAGAGGGATGGCCGGTGCAGCGGCGGACTGGTGGCGGGGAGTGGTTTCGGGGAGGGCGGGGCGGTGCGGGCCGCCACGGGCGGCGGGGGCCGGCGGTTCGGCCGGTGGTGGCTGCCTGCTCAGGGGGGTGGAGTTTGATGATAAACTGGAGGCCCTTGATTTCGTATCCAACGGCTGGAAAATCTAATGACCAGTGATGAAAAAGTCAGTCGACTGACGTGTAGCCTCACCCCGCACATACACATGCATGCACGCAAGACACGCACGCATGCAGGCGTGCAACACTGACACGTACACATAACGTACACACGCACGCATGCAGGCGTGCAACACTGACACGTACACATGCACTCACGAACACACGCACGTACGCACCCATGCATGCAACACTGAAACGTACCCTTGCACGCACGCAACACTCGCATGCCTGCATGCACACATCACACGACGCAAGACACACGCTCAACCTATACGTGCATGCACCCTTTGTTAAGGACATGGATTGTTATGGGTATTAATCAATCTTATCTGTGATAAGCAGGACATTGATGTTTGTAGCGGTCTTTATGAATCACAACGTATCGAACGGGCTGTCAACATAGTAGGCTTATCTACATGAAAAAGATGACGTCACACTCAATGAACAATCATCGGTTTATGAAATGCCCGCTTCTGACCGCCCTGGCCCACCAAAGGTTCCTCTGCTGTGCGCTGCCTGCGTTGGGTCACTGACATGCAGGCCATGTACCCGAAGAGCCCACACGTCAGTGGAAGAATGGCGCGGTGTCCTAGGTCAGAGTCGAGGGCGCCACTCGCCACACGCCCAGCTGAACACGCCTCCTTGCCACATTCAAACGACTCCATAAAACATGCCCGTGTGGAAGCCGAGAAACCCACTCTGGCCACACGTCCGTTCATGACCGGGCCGGCATTAAACGCAACGCCGGCCGAGCTCCTCCCGTCCGCCGTCTATTTAATCTCCTATTTAAACGAGGCCAAACGCCACCAAAAATCGCACACCTCCGCCGTTCCCCTATCTCCTCCTTTGCCATTTTGTCCACTCTTACAATGGCTTACGAAGAGTAGTTATTCCGCATCCAAGCCCACTGGGTAGCCCGCCGGATACGAGCTATGCAGCTTGCTGATCCACCTCCCTCCCCTCGCCCGACGGAGCCAGTTGCCACCCCAAGTCGGCGCGTGGTTCAGCAACTCGCCGCTCCAGGCCAGCTCGACGAGGAGCGGCGCACGGGCGTCATTGATGTCGTCCTGCCACCGCCTCCTACCGCGTCTCCCGTTTCTGTGGTCGGGACTCCCATGCCGGCGGTCGCGCCATGCAAGCAGCGACAGAAGCCGGGTGTGCAGAGAGCGAGGAGTCTGTGGTCAGCGCCTCCGCGTCCGCCGCCATCATCAAGGAGAAGTAGAACACGGGAGGCCGCCGCCGCTTGGGTCCCATGAAGGCCACCGCGGAGGCGACATCAGCGTACACAAAAGGTGTCTTGCCGGATCCTTTTGTTGCGAGGACCTTCGTCGACCCCGCATGGGCTCCACGGAAGAGGGGAATGTTAGGATGAACTCGAGCCGGTGTCGGCCATGGCGAAGTAGTGGCCGGTGATGAACTCGAACCGGTGTCGACCACCATCATCTTAGGCATCAGCGAATGATATCAGTTGGGTAGTGGGGAAGCGACCCGTCCTTTGCACTGAAGCATATACCTTTGGGGCTCCCGGCAGTCCGATGATCGGCTGCCGGACATGAGGAACACAAATCGATCGGCGGGAGACCATTTAGGCCAGGTATTATATACTTGTGCTGTCCAGAACTAGCACCGCGTAGTTCATTTGAATGTAATGGAATCCTTCATGTTTGTATGAAAATCTGGTATTTTATATGATTTTCGTTGTTGTTTATTTGAAATATCAGTTTGTCTACGTGTTTGCGTGAATTTCGTCCGGTTGGTTGAGTTGCTGTCATAATGTGTGCGGCTACGGTTGGATGGCGTAATTTGCGGGTCGCCGGTCGGTCTGCGGGCGGCTCGGGCGGCGTTGTGGGACAAAAAACACAGCTCGTGCGAGCTCGTCTCCAACGTGCGCGCTGGAGGATGCATGAGCACCCGAGCCATTCCTCGTTCATCGGTGGCAAAGGCACCGGTGGACAAAAGGGTCGCCAATATTTTGGCTACCCCGGGCAAGATCCAAACAGCCCCTCCCAACAGATTCAAATCCCTCGTTCGCCGTGGAATTTTGCCATGTGTTGTTTCCATGGACTAGCAAGATGACCGTGCATTGCACAGAACATCAAGATGCATTTTTTACGAACTCCCGCATGCATGCAAGGGATAACTAATGTCCTCCTTTGCTAGTACCACGAGGCAAACACCATTAATATTCCATCGATTAGTGTTAGTGGCCTTGTATATCTGCAAATTGTAATTTTGATAGTGGCCCCTTGTATATAAAAATGGAGGGAGAAAGGTGAGAGATAAGGTGAGAAGGAGTGGGGCGTGGTGGTGACTGGTGGTCGGACTGGGCGGAGGCATGGGGATGGACGGCGCATTATGTCTAAGTTTGTATCTCTCTCTCTCACACACACACGTAGGTGGGGGACATGCACGAATAGAAAAGGTGCACGCACGGCGCATGTACTCCCGTCTCTTTCCCAACCACACCCGCGCGGGTACACGGTGGAGCTCATTTCTGTGCGAAAAGGCAGCCCACGTGGTAATTTGACACGTGTACTGGTTGTCCACTTGGTGGAGGGAGGGTCGTCTACCACGGGTGAACAAACAAATGGCGACTTGACGTGTTATGTTAAAAAAAAGAGGCAAACCATGTGGGGCCTACCTTAGAGGCAAGGCTCGATACACTGGAGTAATTTTGATGTGTCCCATCAACTCGCAGAACGAGGAGAAGCTTGCTTAGTATGCCGTCTCCCCCGCCCACGGGTGCGGTGGCTCGCAGGATGAGGTGAAGCTTGCTTACGAGTAGTAGTAGTAGTACTACTACTACTACTACTACTGTATGCCTTACGCCCGCTCCCTCGCCCACGCGCACAGTGGCTCACAGGACGAGGAGAAAATTTTACTACTCCCTCCGTTTACTCCTCGTCCCTACTATGTACCTTGGTTATAGAGATTATCATATTGTTTGGAATATATATGTCCTTTAGTACTCCCTCCATTTACTTATACAAGGCCACTATAAGAAAATACATTTTGCATCTATACAAGGCCACAAATAGTAATCGAGACAAAACTTACTACTCCCTCCTTTCCAGTTTATGGCTCAATTTCAAAATCTCTCCAACCAAGGTAGACGGTGAGTGGTCGAATTAATTTCGTAGTTTGCACAAGTAATTAGTACGCTCGTTTTCCTCAAGAAGTTATGTTTACTGAGTCATTAATTAGAACGAATGCATTCCATGAACTTCTACATGCATTGGTGAGTTTCCTATTGACACTGCTTGCATGGGGTGATCTAACGCACCTCGAAATGCAACATGTAATGGTACTACTACTAGTAGTAGAATTGAGACTTATCAAACGGAAAAACATTCGTTTTTAGATGAGCCCTATAAACCCTAGTGGGTACGTACTCCGTAAAAACAGATTTTTCCCAAACTAAGTCGCTCCCTTTCATGAATTCTGTAGTATACTCCTCCGTCGACGCTCCCTTTCATGAATTTTGTACTTGTTGTCGCCGACAGTGGGACATATAGCAACCAGATCGACGTGTCAAGCACCAAATAACAGTGCAGAACAGCAGGGGGATGCACCCCACTCGTACCGGCCCTGTAGTAGTAATTAGCAATGAGAAGTCAAATCACAATGCCGCACCTTCCCAGACGGAAGAAGCAACCATTATTTCACACTTCGGTTTGCCATTATCTCAAACCACGTAGTATTTCTTCTGCCTTAAGAGGTACACGCGCATCGCCTTGGTACATCATGACACGTGGGACCGCATGACAGGCCATGCTTCCCCGTCAATCGCTCGGTAAAATCACCTCATTTTTACCATACTTCCTCCGTATCGGTTTACATGGCATGCACGTCGTTCTAGGTTGAGAATTTAACTGGCTATATATGTGATGAACAGTACTCTAGCCTTTTAAAAAATGTATAATTTTGTGCAGTAGTAGTATCGATGGACTGCGCCATGGAGCAAAAATTGAAATTTAAAAAAAGGTGGTACATATAGAGAGCGCTCGTCGCCAAATTATTCATATAGTACAATTAAAAAAGCTAGTACGTGCTTAATTGGGGTCCTAAATTCTATTAAAGAAATACTAGTAGTATGTATCATACTGAGGAGTTAAAGTAATGAGAAGAAACATAACATAGTTCTGCTCGGGCTCAGCACAACACACCCCTCAAATTCAACTAAGCACACCTGGAATTAAACTATGCAACTAATCTGGTAGACACTGCATTAGAACCACCATGAGCAACGATACTGACACCTTAATCACTCGGAGGAGTCCTCGTCCACGTCCTCGACTTCGTCCTTGTCCCTCTTCCTCTTGGCCGATACTTCTTTGCTTGAACCGCACACTTGGCTCTTGCTCTTCATCCAACCCTTGTAGATATTGAAACAAAGGTAGCCATCCATTACAGCATAGTGGATGTGGTCTATATCTAGTACATTCCGCTGCCATGCATGACGATGAAATGTGTAATAAGGTTTATCCAGTTTACCGTACGAAAGATGAACCATGGCTCCTGCCAGCGTCAGCATTGAAGGCTGACCACCGGAGGGCAGCAACCGATTTTTCTGGAGGTCGAAGGGGTTGCCTACAACGAGGCCTATCCGACCCAGGACTTCTTTGCCGTTCGTAAAGTCTACAGTAACGAATTTGACTAGGTTGCTATCGAGGAAGTTCTTAAAATCCAGGCATTCAACATCGGCATGGCATATGTGGTAGACCAAGCATAACTCATGCACGCAAACCTGGATCATGGCGGGCTTCTTCCTCTCTTCGTCCTTTAGATCCTTCTCTCGTCCTAGGACTGTGGTGTACTCAACATCTAGCCCAGCGACCCACTCATCATATGAGTTTTCGAACATGCGTCTGAAGCGAGAAAGGCATCCTTTCACCGTAGATGACATCAAACTCATCGTCGGTGATGGTTCTAACCTTTGTACTCACTGCCGATCATGGAGATTTGGGACGCCATGGATTTGGGAGGAGGGTTAGGATTAGTGGAACTGCCGTAATGTGAAAGGACGTGACGACTAGGAGCGAACCGCCATAATATTAAAGGACGTGCGGGGACGAGTAGGAGCGAACTGCCAGCATGCGAACGGCAGGGTAGTGGCTTTCCATTCTCCCATGATACGGGATTCCGAGAGCCATTGAATCTGAGATCGAACGGTTGCATGGCGTGATTCTAGACCTATGGGTGAATATCCTATCCTAGAGGGTTATTCTGCAAATTTTCAGCAACTTAGCATGCGACCGTTTGATATCAGATCCAAGGGCTGCCAGTAGCCCGTATCATGGTCGCGCCTACCACGATCGTCGCGTCACTCACGCGGTCGCGCCCTTAGAGATTTAACACGGTGCGTTAGGCTATCTGATGTTGGCATGTCACACATAGTCATCACTTAGTCACTCATACTACAACAAGGTTAGCTATAAGGTTGGCTATAAGTGTATTTTTTTTACATCTCTCTATCTCTTTCTTCGTACTCCCTCCGTCCCATAATATAAGAACGTTTTTTACACTAGTGTAGTGCCAAAAAAGTTCTTATATTATGGGACAGAGGGAGTAGTATTTATTGCATTTGCCAAGGAGTGACCTCTTCCAATGAAATGGTGCTTAGATGAGGTGCTAAGGACATTAAATGTCTTAGCAATCAAGTCCCCAACGCATAGGTGCTTATTAGTAGTTTTTTGTTGCTAAGTTTGCTTCATTTAATTAGCTATAGACTCAAAATTGTCTTTTCACCTAGGTACACACGCTTAGCGCCGTTTCTTCCTTGGGTCACCAAACTTGCACATCAGACTTTATGCTGATGTGGCAAGCTTAGCACCTATAGGAGCAAGTAAGTACTACAATAGTGAGCTATAAGCCCGCTTTACATTGCATTTTTGCATATGTGGAGGAAAGAGGCAAGGAAAAAGTGGAGAAGTGGGCTCTCATGCAAGAGCCATCCTCAACTACATGGTGGAGCATTGGGAGAGGCACCTATATGGAGGTGGTCAGGAATTAGGAGACTCACGCCGGTCGTAGCGCCGCAGTTAAAATGATAATGACAAGTCAAATCATGGGGCCCCACCTGTCCAGCAGTAACTCGCTGTCGAATCACACAGCCCTATGTTTGCAGCAGCCTACTCGCTCGTCTTCTCGCGTCTCTGTCGAACCGACTAGGCGGAACTGCCCCGCCTACCGCGCAAGAAAAGCCCCGCCCTCGACTTTTAAAGACAACTACATTCGCTTAAGAATCCAATGATATAGTAGTACTTTTTGTGACATAGTAACTCATATTTGGTTAGTCAAATGGATGACCTAGAACTATGTGCATGCCCTATAAACCGAGACGCTTAAAAATAAAAAAAACGAGACGGAGAGGGTAGTTCAGCACATATCTTTTTAGATCAACATAGTCGGGATTCACCAAGGAGCAAAACCAAGTGGTAGGCTGCTCCTGTCGTGTTGGCGTAGCAACTCAAGCAGGGTCAGTCCGCAGACGAAATGGTGACACACTTAACAGGAACCCTTTGGCCGACATGTGGCTCATCCACCGTCTTATTCCATGTGCGATGCACCAAATTATAGTTCGGAGCAGCGGTTGGAACTGGAGGCACCCCGGTCGTAGCGCCGCTGTAGTAGAAAATGAGCGACGAGGGGTCAAATCACAAAGCCCCACCTTTCCCGCATTAAGCTGGACGGACGAAGCAACCATCATTTCACTCTAGGGCGCAAGAGCATAAAGAAAAGAGAAAACAATGATGCGTGCGGCAGCTACCTAGGGCACCCTAGGGTAGGGGTCTCCATGACATATCCTTTTTTTGAAAGCGCCTCCACTACAAATCGGCTTCTCCCTCGTCCTCTGGAAGAAAACCAATGATGAGTGCGGCGGTAGGGTTTGTAGGAGTACTATGGCGTGCGGGGCCACGTCGTAGTAAACGGGTTCGACTGGACGCGTGTATGGGCCGCTTGGTTTTACGGCAACGAGGCAGCATTTTGGGTTCAGGGACCAGTGGAGATATAGTACGTACAAAAAATTGTGGACGTAGGTTCGACCGAAAGGCAATGATGCATTGAACGCATGATATTTTGAAACCAAATTATGAATAAATACACACTATAGCATGTAAAGCTTTGAGTCAAATATGCATGATGTAGATGTTCGTTTACTTCTTATAGTTCATCTCATTCAAAATCAATTAGTTTTATAAAAATGTTAAGATTCATGGGGTTGTGCATTGTAAATCATAAAGTAAAAAACAAATAATGGCAATTCCTTTAGAAAAAACAACAATTATGATACAGAAGATTCTAGAACAAAGGAGAAGTGCTTGTGTTTTGAGGTTTGTGCATTATGCTTAAGTTCAACCATGGAGTCTTCTAAATTGTACATGTGGCAGATCTGGTGGAATGTTGATGATATCCAACGGCCAGTAGTGCCCGGATTTGCCATCTCTGCACTGTCGGATTAGCTTCACCCAGCGACCATCTTTCAAAGTTATTGGCACACTATATAGTTCTTGTGCCATAGTTGCATGTTTTGGAAAAAAGCTACTAGTGGGTTGTACTATCTATTTTGGAATAGAAGATGTATACATGGAAGTTGTAGGGAAAGAGATGACATGGAGCATCTCAATTCCTATGAGTAGGGATTGGAAAATAGATGTCATTTGGTTCACATCATAGGAACTTTTCTATTTAATCTAGAGATGACATGTATCTCAATTCCTATGAGGAGGGATTAGAAAAGATATGTAATTTGGTTCAGATCATAGGAACTTTTCTATTGAATATACGCTAATGTTTATTTTCCTTTGAAATTAAGGGAGTATAGGAATCCATTCATATGAACCAAGTGGCTCTAAAGCTATAGAAATGATATCATGTTTATTTCCTTTGAAATGTGGAGTATATGAATCTATTCCTATGAACCAATTGGCTCTAAAGGAAAAAATCCTATAAAAATCATATCATATAGAGTTCCCATGATATTCCTCGACACCAAAGGATGGTTGAAATTGATGCGGGTGATACGATGGTATTTTTTTGTAGACTCCTCCCCCATCTTTATAGTTACCTCTCAAAGATGAATGAAATGATATATACATGGTATTCTACATGTGCAATTTGGTACACGAAAACTCGGTAAAAGTTTGCGAGTTTCGAATTTTCAATAAAGCTATATGCACTGCATTTCAGAACGGAGGGAGCATATGGCAGTTACTAACACTCACGTGGAAGATTTGTGTGTAGGAGGAGGGTATGTTCTATTAAATGACATGGCAAAACCGACACTGTCGGATGCCGATCTAACGGTTCTTACGGCATGCGTCAGGAAAAGGCTTGTTGTGAATGTTTGTCGGATAATGATTTACGAACACATGCATTGCATTGATACGTGCCCCCCTCCCTCTCACGCACACGCACCCTCACGAGTCACGACTCTCCCGAGTCCTCTCGCAGACTCACACGTCGCACCCACCGTCTATCTGCAGGTAGACGTCACGCACATATGTGCTCTTCACACCCTACCCTCAGAACTTCTAAAAAACAAAAGACGCCGCGCATATTTTATTTTTTTCTCACACGTCACACACTTATACTATTACTCTTGCGGCGAACGTTCTTTGGGCATAGTATATTATACTCTCACGAAGAGAAGCGGTGCACGCACGCACTAGTTCTCTCACACCCACTCATGGGTACACGTAGGAGCGCATTTTTTTTGAAGCTGGTACACAAAATCACTCCACTATATATATAAGCAGGAGCCTTAGCACTTGCTTTACTAGGGTTCCTCTCGTTCACTCTCTCATGCTCTCTAGATCTAAGCAAGACATAGGCGGCCACACTCTCTCTCAGCTCACGGCTGGTCACAAATCCGTCTGGACAACCTCGACCGGGGCAGGGGTGTAGGTGCATCGTTCACGCTGTCGTTGGCGGCGAGGGAGGAGACCAACGGCTGCCCGCACGTCCCAATCGGCGGTCGTGCCGTTCTCACCGAGAGAGCGCCGGCTCTCGGGAGGGCCTCCGACCCCTTCTTCCTCCCTGCGGTATTGTGGCCAAGATGCAGCCTCCCGACGCCGTCTTTGCCACATGCCGACGACCCTCAGGTATATATTCCTTCAAAACCTGCCTTGCTCTACTGCCCCAGCTCCCTTCGTGTGGATATTTTTCTACTTCCGTCTACTGTTCCAAAGCCACCTAGACTTCTACTATTATTAGAGGTAAAGCTGGTTCATACAGTCGACTCTAAGAGTTGGTTCAAACAGGGAAGAAAGTGGGGAAGCTGTAGCATGAATCTAGGACTTGGCTCTAAGAGGTAAGGGGGAAAGTAGTAGATACTGGCTACCCAACCGGTCTCTTGGTTGAAAAGACGAAGAAAGCATGGTGGATGGCGAAGGGTGGGGGAAAGTGGACCTATCTCTTGGTTGAAAAAGGAAAGAAAGTGACGGGTGTTGGGGGACAATGCAAATGAAAATGAGCAGGTCTAGATTTCCTGTGCTCACATAGGAAAATGTCGCCGAGGAGATAAAAAATGAGATAAATGCAGACATGTTGCCTGAGTGTTTGCCGCTCTCGGCAGCCACATCTGCCTCACCACTTTATGCCCCTGCTGTCCCTACGCCCATATCGCTACTGTTAATGTAAAATCACATGAAGCATTAAGCAATGCCACCTAATGTCACTATAAGTAATGGTCTAGTGCCGTCGATAAATTGAAGCAATGCCACCACCATTTTATGAAGTGCTTCCATCTTGCTTTATTTCCCATGAATTGTGTTTTTGCAGTTACACTTAAATCTCACACCGCTAACATTGCTTCATCCCAGTGGAACTGCACAAATTTGATTGCACATTTACTGACCATGTGCTACTCTCATGACAGTAATACTAATGCTATTGTTCTGCATGTTAATCTAGTGGCATTGTTGATGTGATGTGATGCTACTTACTTAAGGACTCTTCATACTATCAATCTAGTGCCATTTATAACACAATAGATGCTGCTGTTAATCATACGACACTGCAAATATCTGTCACTGTTTACATAACCGTATTTCATATTTGCGCAAACAGGGATATCTGTCTCCATATCGTTTCGGGATGTCTGTCTCCGTATCGTTTCTATCCGCGCAATCAAAAGCACACACCTCAGTTTTAGTACAACTGCGCAAAATGAGATGGCTATCCCTCGTTGCCGTCATCTAACCTTCAGTCTTCAAGGTATTCCTACATTGGTAGTAACTAAGGTAGAATGACCAACGCAATCTAAAAGAAGCTGATTCGTACGTTTTACTTCCTGATTGCAGTGCAGGGACGAGCGAAAACAACTGCATCCTAGTCCGGCATGCACTTTCTACCAGTTCATCCATGGATGGCACGGCTGCACGGCGATTTTTTGGATAGGTGCATGGACAAGAGGCATTGTGGTCTGCTTATTTCTACAAATAGCAGTGCTTAAATTTAGTGGAATGCACAAGAATTTCACCTGGTCAGTACACTGCATGGTTCAGTTCAGCATTCCAGCTGAGACCACAATTATAATTGGTTATTCTGGAATGAGAGAACCTAACCCTGGATGGTGGCAACAAGAAAAAACCAGAGTGAACTCCAGGAAATTTAAGCCTACCGGGAGGCCCTTTGCTCAGAGAAGCCTTGCTTGTTTTTTCCTGATTTGTAAACCTTCTCACAACTTTGTCTTTTGCTGTGAACTAGTATATGTTTGTTATGTTCTATGAATCATTGAGATGTATAAAATTGCTTAACTTATGCTTTTCAAGTTCTTTTAAGACGAGTTTAATGTGAGTGTTCCACATGAGCGCTGGACTAGCGTGTGAACGTTTGGAATTTACATTGTGGCCTCAGTTAACTACATGAAGCACTGTAACAAGATACATAGCTGCTTATATGTCAGACAGCAGATTGTTGATTGTTAGCTGGTCGATAGCCTAGTGTTGAAGCGAGCTGAGCCAATGTGTCGTGTTTTGCACAACTGCTTACAAGTGGGGTAGCACCAACAGTGTTTACAAGTACTTATGTATACGTCGGCGCACAGTTCTCGAACGAGTGCTCTATTTCATCGAAACACACACTGCTCATATGATAAACCGTGACAACTTATGTCTTTCCATGCCATATTCGTGAAAAAACTAGTGAGGACGCATCTGTTTCGGCAACAATTACGATGGTTCTCACATGATTCACGGGCACACAAAAGTAGTAGCAGTTCCCATAGACGGATTCAAACAGAGTACTAGCCCCAGAGGGGTCGATAACAGGCAAGGTTCGGATAATTAGACTCATTCCTAAGTTCTATTTAACTCTAGCTGGGGCATCTATTTCTTGCCTCGATATAATTTGGGCTGGACACAAGACGGACCTTGCCATGAACATCATCGAGGACGTCCCGCAGCAGCTCAATTCTGTGAACCTTCATGAAGACAACCTTGTGGCCTTGCCACTGATAAACTTGTTTGTGGAGGCATGTCACGTCATCTTCCTGCGTAAGCTTGACAAGAATAGTATGCCTCACAAACGAAGTAGTAGCTTTGAACTTCTTGTGCTTCAGTACACCCTGGACAACACGCCTGACAATAGTGAGGCTGGAATACAACTCTTTATTGGTATAACCGCAAATGGCTTCCAGGATCCAACAGCCTAAGAATTGTGCGTATATTCAGGTCATCTGCCTCATAGCGAGTGACATGTACAACCACACAACCCTTGTCTGCATCAGGGTTCTAATTGAAATAGAAACAAATTCTGAATTACTTTTCAGTATAAGAAACACAAGTTATTTAAACCACTATGTATAGCATGGCATCGAAGATAATAAAATTTTGCATTATTAATCACCACATACTTAGAGGAAAAACCACAATCGAGATCGGCAAAGAAGAAAATCACCTTGGGCAGCTCAGCGGAGGGGGGGGACACATCCTCGAAGGGGGAAAACTGCTCCTGCCGTGCCACGGGGGCTGTAACCTTAAACGGGGCGTTGACCATCTCAGTAGTGGTCGTGAGCGTATCTGGGGTCGGCTCAGTGGCTGCCTCCATCTTCTTGGAGCTCTCTATCTCGTGGGGATTAGCATCCCGCGTCTGCTGCAATATCGGCAGATCTTTGCCTGGTTCTCCTTGGTCCATCATGAAACTGACGAATACTAGGAGGCCACTGAAAGGAAAACACAATCGCAATGACAATGAAACAAAAAAGAGAGTGAGGATCAGTTACTGCTTTGCAAAAGTTCTTTTTTTTCTCTGAACAAAAATATACCAACATCACGGATCCACTTACCTTCCCTTCATTGGGAGAGAAGAACAGTGGCAGATGCGAGTGTCGCCTTTCTTGAAGACAGTGAGGGAGAAGGGGATTCAGCGAAGAGTGAAATGATGGTTGCTTCGTCCGTCAAACTTAGACTGCGGGGAGGTGGGGTTTTGTGATACGACGGCTCGTTACTGCCGTGCTACGACCGGGGTGACTCTCCGCCTGCATACTGCCTTCTAATTTGGTGGATGGCATTTGGGCCCGCGCGCTGCATGGCCCGCATGTCGGTGAACAAAAGTATAATGGCATTCAGTAGAGGGAGACGTTTCAATGACCTAGGAGGAGCCAGAAGCGGTAGAGTGTCTCCACTGTACTAGTAGTAATTGTTTTTCTAGGTAGCTGTAGAGTGTCTCCACTGTACTAGTAGTAATTGTTTCTCTGGGCCCAAGACAAAACAGCCCATCCACACTAGTAAATAGTAAAATCAATTCAAAAGCCCTATATTTACTGAATGAGAGGCGCTATCGACACCCAGCACACAGCCCCCCAAAAAAACTTGGGTGCTCTTCTTCCTCCTCGCTCCCACCCACCTCATGTCAGCTCGCTCCACTCGTACCCCAAAATTCCTCACCTCACTCCTACAGAAAACCCCAGCTCCCCTTCTTCCTCACTACTACAAAAAAAACCTCAGCTCCCCTTCTTCTTCACTCGCACTACAACTAGGCTCGTCATTCGTTACTCTGCTCAAATCCGTGAGCGCGACGCGACGCCCTCGAGGAAAATGGAGTCGGTTGACCCCAGCGCCAAGAAGATGAGGCTCCCGCCAGCGGTGACGCCTGTTGTAGATCCCGCACCCGGCAGCCTGGGGAGAAGCGGCAACCCCGCCTCCACCGGATCCCAGGAACTCGTAGAATCTCGGGTGGACCGCATCAGCGATCTCCCGGATGCCGTCCTTGGGGAGATCATCTTTCTTCTCCCCACCAAGGATTGTTGCCACACCCATGTCCTCTCAATTCGGTGGCGCCCTCTATGGCGCGCCATGCCCCTTAATCTCGACTGTCGTCAGCTATCTCTCTTCAATGATTTTGAAATCCCCAGAGCCATCATCTCCTCCCACCAGGGCTCCGTTCAAAGCCTCTGCATCTCGTCATGCTACCTGAGCAAGCATACCATGCCCTGCACGGTGGACGCCTGGCTGAAATCCCCTGAATTCACAGAACTACAGCTGCTTGAGTTCTACTATTTCCCTGGAAATCACATACCACATACCCAACGCCATGAACTTGTGCCCTCAGCACCGATGCCCATCTGGCGGTTTTCCTCCTCTATCCACACCGCCACCTTTGTGTTGTGCTACCTACCAAACAATTTGGTAGTAAACCTTCGACTCCCATTTCTCAAGAAACTTTCACTTGTGCGGGTTCGTATATTGGAGGCCTCATTGCACAGCATCATCCACTCCAGTTGTCCTGCCCTGGAGTGTTTGGCTCTTGTTTTCACAGTTAGAATCGGTTGTCTCCAAATAAAGTCGCCTAACCTTGTAAGAATTGGAATTTCTTTTGACGGAAGGCAGCTCATCATCCAAGATGCCCCTTCACTTCAAAGGTTGATCCTTGATTCTAGTTATATACCGTTGCAAAAAACTGTCCTCTCTGCGCCTAAACTTGAGACCTTGGGTGTAATACATGATCTTTGTGCTCATTTCAATATGGTGTTTGGCTCCATAGTTCTTCAGGTACTTTATATTATCATCTACACTTGTAACCATAAGCTGCATTTTAAATTTCTGCCCATAAGTTATATATCATCTTAGAGTACACATTTTGTACTAATATTATGTTCTATGCTCAATGAAGAGTTTCTCCATGGATGGCCTATCAATGGTGCTGGATTCTGTCAAGATCTTATATATCCAAATGAATAGTTTTGATCTAAACAAGATTATTGGCTTGTTGCAATGCTTTCCATGTCTGGAGAAGTTGTATATAAAGGTGATAATTTCATGCACATTGGAAGCCCGCATATAGTGTACTAGAATTAAACGTTCAGTTGTTGCTCTTTCGACACTGTTTTTTAAACGTTTAGCTGTTGCTCATTTAGGCAAGAGGACGGGTAAGAAAGTTATAACCAATCGGTGGATTCGTAAGCGTCGGGATTTTCTCACTTCTCATGAGATTCGATTGAAGACAATAACGCTAGAACGATATGTAGCCAACCGTGCAAACACTAGATTTGTCACATTCTTCCTGCTGAATGCGAGGTTACTATTGTCCATCAGGCTTAAGTTTATCAGCAGCATGGTTTTGACGGATGGGTATGTCGAAGAGCAAAAAAAGGAGTTTCAGGTGGGCAAAAGAGCTTCTGAACATGCCGGGCTTCTATTTACAACATATTGTGGTCATAATCCAGTAAATTTTACGACCCAGGATGTTCATTCTATGGACCTAACCGATCCATTTGATTGTGACTGCCGAAAACAGTGCTGGAGTTAGATGTTGTTGCCCTTTTCAACCTGGGTTTTTTTGTAAACCTGATAACAATTAACCCTCGTGCTTTTGTACAGTTTGTAAGATGGAGTTAGATGTTCCTGCCCTTTTCAACTCGGATGTGACTGTCATATTTTCTTTGAAACAAGGCATGGCTTGACATTCATTTAATTTAGAGTGAAATATTGTAACAAATCCCAACCAAGGGAAATAACATCACTCTCGCCGGCTGCTTGAGCTCACCGTGCATTACAGAAGCCAAGTGATTAGCCCCCACCAACACCCACAAACTTATTTCGAACTAGCACATCAAATGGGCTGTAAATTTTCATAGGAAAGGCTGCATGACCGTGACAGATTTGGATTCTGACATTTGGGACCCGCGAGGAAATAGCCTATCCAAGGTGGTGTCGACTTAGTAGCCAGTCAACAAACGATTCTGCCTACCAGCCGTTGGATTGACATCCAACATCTATCGTGTATATTCTATCTCTTGTCTTCTTCCTCCAGCCGCCCAAACCGAACCACCTCGTCGGCTCCGCCTGCTCCCGCATCCCATGGCTAGTTGCGCCTCCGCCGCCCTACCGTACGTACCCTCAAACATTGGCCAGTCCCTCCCTCTATTGCCCTACACGTCATGTTATTCTCAGGCGACGTCAGCCCCAACATGCACCCGCACCCGAACCAGTCAACCCTCGTACTCCCCTCCGCCTGCGACTAGACCGGCGCATCTTCCACGGCTCCTGTTCGTTCCGCCTGAGGCCTCGCCGTCGTCCTCCGCCTTGCGGCCTTGGCTCGCTCGCCGTGCGCGGTGCGCCGCGCTCGTGCGTTGTCAACGTCGTCAACAACCAAGAGGAACAAGGAGATGACTGTACGTGGAGAGGATGACAGTAGGGAGCCACCAGCGTCATGGCAGTACGCAAGAAAGTGCCTCTATATTACAAGCACAAAAATATGGTTCCTCCTAATGGTTGGACATCTGGGGCTCACGTCATTGTCAACATAGTCAATAAACGAGAGAATTACACTACGAGCGGCTGACACCAGGGACCCAGCAAGTCGCGCAGTTTTTTTTTTTGAGGAACAAGCAGTTGTTATTTATACTAGTTTTAGCGACGGATCAGGGTAACAATGGGGCTGTGCGGGGGCTGTGGCCCGTCTAGCCAGGGTTTTATTTATGTTTACCACATCATGAGCCCAGTTGTGTTTTTTTCTTGCTGAAAATGGCTAGCCTAGTTCTATTTTTTTATAGAAATACCCAAACAAGGCCTACTTGCTTTATCGGCCCTGCTCGGCTGCAAATCTTTCAAGACGAGGGGAGTTCCATTCGGTTTGCCCAGAAATGGGTTGTACATTTTGAAAACACATCAAACCGGGAATTAGTTTCAATTTTTTTTCATTACAAGATTTTGAATTCCATTGATTTTTATGCATGGACAATTATTTGGATTTTATATTTATATAAATTATTTTTCAAAATAGTTTGAATGTGAATCAATATTTCTGGATTAAAAATAGTTGACCACACCGAAATATGCAAAATTCCGTATACTTTTTAACCATGGCCACAATATGGGGTGTAATGCTGACAAAAAGAAGAGGGGCTCCAAAAAATCTTAAGAATTAGCAAAGGGTTGTACATTATTAAAAATAATGGCAGATGGGATGTATGCTGTTTTCCACAGATTTGAGTATGACTTGTGCGCCTACTATAGGTTGACGCACAGGCAACGCCCTGTCAACTTAGTCAACACACGAGAGCAGTGACTGTTGGATGTCCATCCAACGGCTGTCGTGCTTCTTCAATCTTTGCTCTTCATGCTCCAGCCGCTCAAACAAGCGCCGACGGGACTGCCTGCTCCCTCCTCCCGTGGCCGGCTATGCTGCCGCGCAGGCCTCACGGCCCCATCGTACTCCCATCGCTGGCCTAGCCATCCCTCTACTCACCCACACCTGCTATTATTCTTCGGGGACGGCAGACAAACCAGTAAACCCTCGTACTCCTCCGCGTGGGAAACAACTGCCGAGTATTCCCTCGCTCCGTGTCATTCCCTTCCTAGGCTTCGCCGTCGTCCACCGCCCTAGTGCTCTCGGCGTGGCCTGGTTAACGTGGTCAATGAATGACATCCATCGGAAGTGGACTGTACGTGGAGAGGCTGACAGCTGGGTCCACAGCCGCACGCAAGGAAATGCCTCCTTATTACACGCAAAATAATGATTCCTCCACCTGACAGCTAGGACCCATAGGAAGGGCCTCTGTATTTCGCGAAAAAAACGTTCCCCCCGCTGACAGGTCGGACCCACCAGCTATATCTTTGCACGCAATGAAGTGCCTCCTTATTACGCCCAAAAAATGAATACCCCTGCTAGCTGGGACCCACCATATTGTTGGGCTGACTTGTGGGCCTACTAAGTTGACGGGGACGGAGGGCTTTGTCAACTTAGTCAATACTCCAGTGACCGTATGATGTCCATCCAACGGCCATAGTGCTTCTTCAACCTCTGGTCTTCTTGCTCCAGCCGCCCAAAGCAGCACCGGTCCTGCCATCTGCTCCTGCCTCCCGTGGCCGACTGTGCTACCGCGGAGGCCTCACCGCCCCCATACTACTCCCACCACTGGCCAGGCCATCCCTCCACTCACCCACACCCCCTGTTATTTTGCGGCGACGGCAGCCTCACACCACAGCCGAACCAGTGAACCCTCGTACTCCTCTCTGCGTGGGCATCCACTGCCACATCTTCCCCAGCTCCACGTCGTCCCCTTCCTAGGCCTCGCCGTCGTCCATTGCCGTGGTGCTCTCGGCGCGGCGTGGTCAACGTGGTCAAGGAACGACTTCCATTAGACGTGGACTGTACGTGGAGAGGCTGACAGCTGGGTCCACGGTCATAGCAAGGAAGTGCCTCCTTATTACGTCCACCTGACAGCAGGGACCCACCAGACGGGCCACAGTATTTTGCGAAAAAAACGTTTCCCCCCTGACTGCTGGGACCCACCAGCTACATCTTCGCATGCAAGGAAGTGCATCCGAGCAAAAAAAATGATCTGCACCCCTGACTGTTGGGACCCACCAGCTACATCTTCGCATGCAAGGAAGTGCCTGACAGTCGGGACCCACCTGGTCGAAGCGTACGTGGCGTTGTCATTCTGGTCGCCAACGTGTACGTACATATATACTGGTCGATGTAGAGGCGCGCACGTAGCATGTACACATATGTACAGCGGCCAGTGTGTAAGAAAGAAAATATGGCCACGTAGGTGTACATGCGGGGTCTCGAACGCCTACTCGTTCATACGTACGGCCAGGGCTCGTGTACATGGCTGGGTCGGAACGGAGAAACAGCGTCGTCGTCGTGTTCATGGGGAGCCAACCGGCTGGGTCGGAACGCAATGCGTCGTCGTGTTCATCGGGAGGGCTTGGATGGAACAGGCGATGAAAACGAGGCCTGGCGTACCGCAGAACGGAGGAAACGGCCTTGTGTTCGACCGGCCACGTTCGAAACGGGATCCTGTTCATCGGGAGTGCAGCGTCTTTGCAAAACGGAGGAAACGGACCTCCTACGGTCGAAACGGGGGTCATGTTGATCGGGAGGGGTGTGGCGTACCGCAAAACAGACGAAACGGACTTGTGTTGGAGCACTACGGTCGAAACGGGGGTCTTGTTCATCGGGAGGGGTGTGGCGTACCGCAAAACTGACAAAACGGACTTGTTTTGGAGCGCTACGGTCGAAATGGGGGTCCTGTTCATCGGGAGGGGTGTGGCGTACCGCAAAACGGGACTCCACGGGATACTGTTCATCTCCACCGTCGACCTCCTCCAGCCTCCACGGGCTACTGTTCATCCACCGTCGAGCTCCTCCAGCCTCCACCTGCGACTGTTCATCCATGGGCTCCTGTTCATCCAGCCTCCACCGTGCGCTACTCCACCCGCTACTGTCCAACCACCCCTCTCCACGGGCTCCTGTTCAACCACCCCTCCACGGGCTACTATTCATCCACCCCTCCATCGTCTAATGTTCATCCAGCCCTCCACGGGGTCGTCCTGTTCATCCAGCCCTCCACGGGGTCCTGTCCAACCAGCCCCAACCTGCTTGATCGATCGGGGTCCTGTTCATCCAGATGCAACGCCACGGGTCCTGTTCATCCACTCCCACCACTCAATGTTCATCCAAACCCCCCTCCGCGGCGCTCACTGTTCATCCAAACCCCCCCTGCAACGCTCACTGTTCATCCAGAGGCAGCATCGATCGGCTTCAGTTAGCAGCAGTAGCGAAGGAATCGCTCGATCGCTCGGGTTCAGTAACGCGTAGCCTGCAGTGCAATCGCTCGGGTTCAGTTAGGCGACGCCTCGCTCGGGTTCAGTTAGAGCCCAACGCCTCGCACACACGCGCGTACGTGTACGAGAGAAACGCGCATCGCTCGGCCCCCGACCACCCACCGTAACCGGGAACTCGCCGAAATTTTCCTCGCCCTCGCTTCTACCACGGTTTTTTCTGTCATGGACGGCACAAAGTAAAAGAGATGTGCGTAGTCCTTGCACGAAGGGAACGGTGGTAAGGATAGTCCACGGGATCCCAAAGCATCATTGCTCTCAAGAGCTCGTTTCGTCAACTCTTGGGATTGAGAGGTTGACGAGTATATGTGAGTACCTACACAAAACAAAGGCAAAGGAAAAATTGTGTGTGCGTGATATATGTACACATCGTCCATCATGATGCGCACATGCATGTGTCGGTTAGCACACAATATCCAGTGCTCAAATAAATGAGATGTGTGATATAGAAACATGTCATCCATCATGAGAGGTTTGTTATTATGGATGGCATAATGGAGACTCAAAGGATGTAATGCATCATGAGAAATATCTAGAGCATTGCTATTCATGGAATGCATATGGTGTACACTATCATGGGAATCATGCAAAGTATGAAATGCATCAAGATCTCCTAATATGTATGAGGAAACTATGGGGGTATCCTCATGAGCATGAGTAGCAACATCACATGGAGAATATTGACAACATCCAAAACAAAGCATATTTGGAACAGTTTGATCATGGCATGTCATAGTAGATGAATTGCGCAAATCATGTAAAGGAAGCATGGCAATATCAATGCAAGAGGAGCAAAAGCCAATGACCATCATCTCGTCATCTATGCCATAAGTGCAAATGGGATTTATTTTAATTGGGCATGCATAGTTACTATGTTGAGATTGAAATGACGCAATATGGGAGATCTCACTCATAGCATATGACAAGTTCAAAGGTTTGTCAAACATGATGTGACCAAAAGAATTTTCACATGATATCCTATGGAGCATAGAATCACAACTAGGCAACTCAACATGCTCATCATCATCATCACTAGGTAAGTCAAGACATGAAGAATTCGCACTAGCATGAAGCATGGGAATATGTGGATCAACATCATGCAAGCAATCATTGTCTACAGAGTCCACTAGTGGGACAAGAGAAGCACCATCACATATGTTACCTTTGGAGCATCGCTCATGTGTTGTAGGTGAGGTATTGAAGACCAAGTCATGGTCATCGTCATCTTGATGGAACCATGTGGGGGGTGCATCATCTTCCACCATGGCCATCGTCGTCTCCAATGGATGGATGGACTCGTCGAGGGTAGGCATG
Organism: Aegilops bicornis; assembly: GCA_021605145.1. Taxonomy (NCBI): domain Eukaryota; kingdom Viridiplantae; phylum Streptophyta; class Magnoliopsida; order Poales; family Poaceae; genus Aegilops; species Aegilops bicornis. Next base: position 14,825,063 of record CM038669.1, read on the forward strand.
TCGTCATGTAGGAGACCTAGCACCAAAGAAGAAAACACACTAGGAGTAGAGGTTAAGTCGTTAGAGATCATAGTGGCCTCACATGTCGTGTCAACTATATCACTCGCTATGTGTTGTGGCTCACTCACTCCCTCAAGGATGCTCTTACTCATATGGTTGGTGTAGTCACTCAAATGGTGCTCAACCTCACATAGGATGTGTGGCATGCTCTCATGTGTGGGGCTAGTGGTGGTCACACTCATCCTCTCAAAGGAAATGCTCTCAATGTCACGTATGGTGGAGTCACTCATGTCACTCATGTGGTAGTGGCTCTCCTCACATGGCACTTGGGACATCTCTTCATATGTGGGTGTTGGAGAGGTGTAGGTGCAAATGTCTCCATGCGCGGTCACGTAGCTTGAGTCGGAGTATGATTCCAATATGGGCGTCGTCTTCATGGTGTTGAAGAGGTTCGCGCTCGTCGCTGTGGTCGAAGGGGGTGGCCTTGCTCGACATTCTTGTCGCCGTCTTGTTGTAGGAGGTCCATATGATGTGGCACCTCTTAGCTCGTCTCCATGACCGAAGGGAGTTTCCCATGCTCGGCCATCTTCCTTGAGGGGCTTCCGAAGATGGAATTGTCGCCCTCACTTGTAGGTGGTCGCCTTGGACTTGATGAAGTCGATGCAGGCGTACACGTGGGAAGTAGGCGAAGATGCCGTACGTCCAAAGGCGAAGATGCCTTGATAGCACTTGGCGAAGATGCCGAAGTGGTAGTTGTAGCCGTAGCTCCGTCTTGGTGGTGGTCGTCTCGCGGTCTTCTTTTGTGCTCATGAAGCTTGGACTTGGCGTGAAGTTGGCCTTGTTGGGACTTGTACATTTGCGCTTGCCGAGCATCTTCATGATGATGGTGTCGAAGTCATGCTTGAGCTTGATAGCGTTCGTCGCCGTCGTGCACATGATGCTTGGAGGTGACTTGCCCTTCATGACTATGTTGATCACGAACGTGATGGTGGTCGCCATGGAGATGTGGATGTGGACGACTTGCGCTTGCATCGTTTTCACGCTCCGAAGACTTGTGGCTTGAGTGTCGCTGCCTTGAGGATGATGAAGGGGAAGTAGACTTGATCAAGGCCCGAGTCTCCTCCATCCCTGCATCTTGCTCCTCTTTATGTGCGGAAAGCTTCTTGTCGATGTAGTCCCTTTTCCTTGCTTCGGAGTGACGAATGTCGATGGAGATGTTCTCGATGCGCTCTCGCAATCTTGATTGTGCGCCTTGCATTTGTCATTGTAGATCGAAGATGGACGCTTTGGTGATGTAGTTGTGCACGTCGTCGTTGTTGTCGAGGACCGGAGATGAAATGCCTTGCCTATCCATCACAATACTCAAACAAGTATGAGTGGGAGAAAGAGAAGAACTTATACCAAATGTACCTTGACCGATGTTGAAGATGGATCAATGATCACTCAAATGTGTAACAAGGAAATATCACAATTGGTACCAATTCTTGTCGGTTCTCACACCTACACAAGTAAGGCTTATGGTGGAGCTCGGTGAGGATAGTGGCAGAAAAATTTGATGCAAAATGTTAGCAAGAGTCAATAATGTTGAAAAAGATTCACAAATTCGCAAGTGAAACAAGTAGACCAACAGCAATGAAAGGTACACGGAAACACACACACGGATAGATAAATGGGGTAGTGCAACCAAGGAATGAGCACAATGTGGAATCCACGGAAAACGCTCGTGTTGCACAACTCAAGAGAGACTCTAGCACGATTGCTTTATGGGGCGATACGACACTTGTGCACAACCTACAAGATGCAAAATGGATAAACTTCTATCCCAAGTATGCTATATATGTATGGTTCCTGGTGTTTCTCTCAAGATGATCCAAGATGATCGGATATGACAATCTTATATGCAATGTGGTATGATGCTATGGCACTTGCTTACAAGCTTCTTTGATCTCTTTCTTTTGCTTAAAAGCTTTATTTCTTTTTTTCTGTATGACCACTTTTGCACAATGCACAAACCAAGATAGGAATTGTGTATATGCGGGAACAAACTTGTGACACAAGATATGATAGCAATATATGCACCACGATGATATGGTATGTATGCTATGGGAAGTATGATCATTAATGTGCATAAGTAAGTTGCCGGCAATACTCAGATGGCTAGTCTCGATAGGCAAGTGACGCAAAATGGGCTAGGGGTTAACAATGCAATGGCAAGGGGAATATACAATGGAGTGATACCACGATACCAATATGATATGGAGGTTACCGTTGAGGGTTTCTCGAATGTCCACCACGGACGGATGTTGGTGAAGTGGTCAAAGTCGATGTCGACCTCGAGGCGATGATGAATGGCGGTGTTCTTGATGTAGAAACCAAGATGATGGAGACTCGTCCCTAAGTAGCCGAAACACCTTAGGAAACAGAAAAGCCGCGAACTCAAAATCTCAAACGTCAATTGTCAAATGGTGGTAGCGGAAAGCGGTGGTGGTTGGCACTTGGCAATGCGGAAGTGGGATGATGGGCTATACACGTGTCGGAGTTGAAGTTGTCGTCCCTAAGTAGCCGAAACACCTTAGGAGACACAAGCCACAACTCAAACAAAATTGGGTTAAGTTGGGGTGGAAATGTATGGTGGGCACGTCTATGCGGAAATGGTGGTGGTGGTTGATGAAGAAGCAATTTTCCCTAAGTAGCCGAAACACCTTAAGAGACTCAAATCACTACTCAAGCAACCACTAATGCTATGGCAAGCTAAATGGGTTAGGTTGCGGAAGTCGGAGGTGGCTATGCGGAGGATATGGTGGAGGGCCTAGGCAAACTTGCCAAATTTGCAAAACTTTGATGGATTCAAATGGTGTTGGTGGTATTTTTGTGGGAAGGGGGATGTCAAGAGCTTCAAAACGAGCTAAAGAACGTCAAAATCGGAGTTCGGATGAATTAGTTATGGCCGAAACGGTGAAACGAGAAAAGCTGAATTCCCAGGGGCCGGATATCCGGGGGTTTGGCCGGATTTCCGGTGGCTGAATGTCCAGAACGGTGCGCGAAATGCGCTCCATGGGCCGGATGTCCGGGCCAGTGGCCAGATGTCCGGGCTCCAAATCCGAGGATGGACTCAAGGAACTCGATTTTGGGGGCGGAAATTGATGATTTTGGGGACAAAATTGCGGAGATTTCATGGATGGAAGGGGGAGAAACTTGGGGAAATGCTAGATCAACTCGAAACCAAGCAAATCCATGGATCAAAATCAACAAAACATCATCAAACCAAAAAATCACAAAAAAATTTGGGGCTATTTTTTGGTGGGGATTTTCGGATTTAGGACGAAAACAACAAAATCAAGCTAGAAAACACGGGGTAGGGGCTCCAAAAATGTGATAAACGTGGCTCATGATACCAATATGATGTAGGGCGGAACCCTAGGGGCCAATATTTCATGTTTGGAGAGGATCCCTACGAGGAACACGAAGAACGTGCGGAAGGAAATGGGGGAAATCATGGGGAAACGAAAGAGAAAACACTCAACCAACACGAATATGATCACCCATGTGCTAGGTCCAAGAAACATAAAGAGATACACGATCCAAATCCAACAAAGGACGATACAAGTGGCAGTAGCTCATCTCCGAGAGGAGGTCTTGAATCCATGAGGGATCTTCCCGTAAAGGTGTCTTGAATCCATGGTGGATCTTCTCCGAAGAGGCCGCGGTCTCTCACGAGGAGGAGATCCGTATGGATGAGCAAAGCTCTATCTCAAATGAGCTAATCCTTTGCTAACCCTAACAAGGAGGAGGTGGGGGAGTATATATAGTGCTAGCCCACGAAGGGGTAAGTGAGAGGGGGATACATGGGCCCTTGGCCCGTTCTCTGCACACAGGCAGGTGCCGGATGTCCGGGCTGGGGGTCGGATGTCCGGGCTGGGGGCGGATGTTCGGGCTGGCTTGGCCGATTCTGGCGCTCTCTGGATAGAAGGGGGCCGGATTTCCGGGCATTGGGCCGGATGTCCGGGCCTGGCCGGATGTCTGGGCTGTGGCCGGATGTCCGGGGCCTGTAGCAGCTGGCTCTTCTTCCTTCTCCTCTTCCATGCTTCCGCGCACGCTCGGCCTTGGTCCTTGGGTTCTCCATCGTCTCCTCGGGTGTACCTGAGTATGCACAAGGTCCGCGCTTGAAGTAGCAACCATCTCTCATGTGTGGAAAGTGAAGGTTTAGAGAGGAGCGAGTTCACCTTGTGTCCAATGGCTTATGCTCGAGGTCTCATCATATGTCCTCTTGGGGCTCGGAGAGTAGTCGGAGTGTACGTGGGATGAACGTGGGATGCTCCGCATCAGAGATCCAACAAATTTAGCATAAACATGCCCATCACTAGCACGGCACAACACATAAGAAGGATTAAAGTCGCCGGCTTCGTTGGAAGGGGTGGCATTGCCCTTTGTGACATCACCACCCTTCACATTGTTCTTCTTCTCCTTAGGAGCACCCTCTCCCTCCTTCACAAAAGTTTTCTTAAGAGGAGGAGATTGTTTGGCATTGTCGTTCTTCTTCTTGTTCTTGGACTTGGGTGCGAACCCAACTCCCTCCTTGGCCACAACTTCCTTTTGACTGCTCAAAAGGTCATTGAGGTTCTTCTCACCTTGTATGCATGTCACAAGGCCTTTCTCGAGTTGCTCTTTCAACTTGGAATTCTCCTCCACAAGATGCACATGCTCACAACACGGGTTAGTGGCATTTGCATTATCAATTAATACCATATGAGGAAAGGTGGCTTTTTCTTTGGTTAGCTTAACTTGGAGTTGATCATGAGACTCCTTGAGGCTAGCATGAGCACCCTTTAAGACCTTGTGGGCCTTGTCGAGTAAATCAAACTCCTCCTTAAGTCTAGCATGGTCAACGCCAAGTTTAGCCTTCTCAGAAGTTAGCACACGAGACACAACAAGAGCATGATCAAGATCTTTCTTTAACTTAGCATGGTCATCATTGTGTGACTCCTCAAGAGCCAACCGATGCCCATGCTCTTCCTCAAGAGCATTAGAGAGATCTGATATCTCATCGACATATTCATGACTATGACCTTCCATCTTAGAGATGGTTTCTTCATGAGCCTCGATCATGTCATTGGCTTCACCAAGTTGTTCCAAGAGAGCAACAAAGTGCTTCTTGGATTTTCCCTTGAGCTTACTCATGATAGACTCAAATTCATTCACTTCCTCATTAGACCCCTCATTTTCATCAATGCAATCCGTCAAGGAGGGATTAGTAATGATGGTGGTTTTGATGTTGGGGGTTACCTTGTTAGTGGCTTTGGCCATGAGGCACTTGGCGGTGATGTTCTCGTTGGGTGAATCGAAGAGAGACACACGGGGAGTTGTGGCAATGGCAACGGAGGCCATGGCCATTGCTTCACCATCTTCATCATCATCGTCATCCTCACGGTATTCTTCTTGAACCACCAACCCTCGAGTAGGAGTCTTTTTGGTGAAGTTTTTCTTGTTGGGGAAGGACTTGGCTTTGTCTTTTCGGATGAGCTTGCCACCATTGTCTTCCCACTTCTCGTAAGGACAATCCACAACGAAGTGGCTCACATTACCACAATTGTAACAAGTTCTCACTCGTTGCTTGCCCTTGAAGCCACTTGAGTTGTTCTTGTTGAAGCTGGGCCTTGTGTTCTTCTTGCTCCAAAATTGCCTTGAAGCAAGAGCCATGTGTTCGTGATAGTCATATTTTGTATCTTCGGGGTTTCTCTCCTCATCTTCCTCTTCTTCCTCTTCTTCCACAAAAACCTTGGCCTTCAAGGCAAGGTTGGGCTTCGTTGTTCTTTTAGAATGCAACACCGCGTTGTCGGCGGTCTTTTCCAAGATGCTCATTGCCACGAAATCATCCAACACTTCATTTGAGGTCATGGAGTGGAAGTCCGGTCTTTGAAGGATGACGGAGGACATGGCCTTGTTGTAGGGCATCATGGCCTTGAGGAACTTGCGCTTGATCCAATTGTCATCTGTGTCCTTGCTCCCATGATCTCGGAGTGAGACCGCGAGTTTTGTTACTCTCCGAAAGAGCTCACGAGGTTCTTCATCTTCTTTCATTGCAAACTCATCGGCTTCATCTTGCACCACTTCATGGTTGGAGCGTTGAATGCTTGCGCATCCCCGATAGAGAGATACATCACAATGCCATGCGTCTTTGGCCATGGCATAGGGTAGAAGATAAGGGAGATCTTCGGGGGGAATTGCATCTTGGATGATGAAAAGAGCATTCTCATTGAATTGATTGTCCACGGCTTCTCTGGGGGTGAAGTTGCTTCGGTCATGCGGATAGAAACCTTCTTCAATGATTCTCCAAAGATTAGTATTCACATGATTTAAATGACGCTTGAAGCGATACACCCAAGAATCAAAGTCCTCATTTTTCACAATCTTAGGAGGAGGGCCGTCATGATCTAAATTAGTAGAGGGAATCGGTCCTCCATAAGTTGGAGGCTCCACATGGGCAAAGATGTCGGTGCCATTTCGACCACTAGTAGAAGGACCCTTTTCACTATTAGCTTCCCCCTTGTCGGAGTTAGCATCCGTCACCTTGTTAGTGGGATCACCCACTTTCATAGGCGAGGTAGGTAGTTTAAGTCCTTCTAAGAATTTATTAAACATGCTTTCAACCTCGGTCGTCATGGAGGTTTTCAATGTGTCCAAAGCCACATTAAATTCCTCACGAGAGACCGCGGTTCCCTCATCAGTCGTAGACGAGCTCGGATTCACACCGGAGTGCTCCTCCCCACCGTCTACGGTGTCAACCATACTCTTCAGACAGCAAAGTCCTTAATAAAGAGACGAGGCTCCGCTACCAATTGAAAGGATCGATATAGTTGACTAGAGGGGGGTGAATAGGCAACTAACACTTTTTAAACTTTTCTTTACCAAATTAAACTTTGCATCAAAGTAGGTTGTCTAGAAATGCAACTAGGTGAGCAACCTATATGATGCAACAACAACTAGCACACAAGGAAGCAAGGGATACAACACAAATAAGCTTGCACAAGTAAAGGCACGAGATAACCAAGAGTGGAGCCGGAGAAGACGAGGATGTGTTACCGAAGTTCCTTCCTTTTGAGGGGAAGTACGTCTCCATTAGAGCGGTGTGGAGGCAAAATGCTCCCCAAGAACCCACTAGGGCCACCGTATTCTCCTCACGCCCTCACACAATGCGAGATGCCGTGATTCCACTATTGGTGCCCTTGAAGGCGGCGACCGAACCTTTACAAACAAGGTTGGGGCAATCTCCACAACTTAATTGGAGGCTCCCAACGACACCACGAAGCTTCACCAAAATGGAATATGGCTCCGCGGTGACCTCAACCGTCTAGGGTGCTCAAACACCCAAGAGTAACAAGATCCGCTAGGGATTAGTGGGGGGAATCAAATTTCTCTTGGTGGAAGTGTAGATCGGGGCCTTCTCACCCAATCCCGAGCAAATCAACAAGTTTGATTGGCTAGGGAGAGAGATCGGGCGAAAATGGAGCTTGGAACAACAATAGAGCTTAGGGTTGGAAGAGGTGGTCAACTAGAGGAAGAAGACACCCCTTATATAGTGGAGAGACAAATCCAACAGTTATCCACTTAACCAGCCCGTGACTTGCGGTACTACCGCCCCAGACCAGTGGTACTACCGCAAGGGCTCACGGTACTACCGTGGCGTACCGCGGTATTACCGCTGCTACGGCAGGAGCTAGTCCAGGCCAGAGCCGCAAAGGCTGAGAGCGGTACTGCCGTTGGAGCGGTACTACCGCTCCCCCTTGCGGTACAACCGCAAGGCTGGAATGGACTAGCCTGGGAAGGGCACAGATGAATAAAAATACATCTGTGCCTACTTCCGCTGAAAATCAGATGGTGCAAAAATCTGACACAGTACTACCACACCTGGCGTGCGGTACTACCGCGTAGGGAGCGGATATAAAAAATTACATCCGCCCCTACTTCCGCTCTTGTTGTCATGCTAGATCAGGACCCACGGTACTACCGCGCGCATGGGGCGGTACTACCGCGCAGGGGCGCGAATGTAAAAAATTACATCCGCCCCTACAGCCGCATGAGTGGCTGGGTCTGGTCCGAGGCGACGGTACTACCGCTCCTTAAGAGCGGTACTACCGTGGGCACCTATGGTACTACCGCAACGGCGTGCGGTACTACCGCAGGGGCCTGCGGTACTACCGCTCCTAAGAGTAGTACTACCGCATGCCTCAGAACAGCAACACTAGGAATCCTTCTTTTTGCAAAAATGAAGAAAACGGAGGATGCTCCAAAGCGCAGAGGGAAAGGCGGTGTAAAGTAAGAAAACGTGTACGTGATGATTCCACCTGAACCTTTCCAACGCTGACCCCTCTTAATAGTACGGCTTTCCTACGACTCAAACCACCGAAAAGAACCGTAGAAAAATGTCGTCTTCAATAGTCTTCGAGGGGCACCAAACCGTCTTGTGTCTGGTGACGAATAGTCTGAGATACTCAAGGCACACGATTAGTCCACAAAAGCATTGTCATCAATCACCAAAACACCTTAGGGATAAATATGCCCTTACAGGAATCCTGAGATCTGAGACGGCAGCGGCCTGAATTGGATCTCCCTCCCGACGAGGATGGCGGGCAGCGGGCCAGCGGCGGTCGGGGCGTGATGGGGGCCTTCGCTGCAGTCGGCGGGATTAGTAGGAGATGGAGGCAGCAGCGGCCGGGGCTCGTCTCGGGCTCTATCTAGGACCTTCGGGTTTAGGTGGGCGGCTGTCGTTACGTCCTCCATCTGCTGCATCTCGTTGGATTCGGCAAAGACTCGCTGAAGCACTCCGGGTCTGCATCACATCACGAGGATTATGGCGGTGGTGGTCATCTCCTACGCCGGAGGTGGTCGACCTGAGACTGGGTGATCGGATCTCGAGATCTGTAATCTAGTCCCGGTTGCGAGTCCGGGAGACATAGTTGCCGGTGAAAAACGAGCCGACGGCGGACGATGGTGGCGTTCTGTGTCGTTACATTGATGAAGACATCGTCATGTAACTATTGTTGACCCACTCGTGCTGCTCCGGGGGAACCCTAGGATCTGGTTTTCCAGATCGGATGATGGCGGCACTGCGGTGTCATATCTCTCTTAGGAGCATCGTTTGTGGAGCAGCGCCGGAAGTCAGACGTAGGAGGTGTTGGGGAACGTTGCAGAAAATTAAAAAATTTCCTACGGCTTCACCAAGATCCATCTATGAGTTCTACTAAGCAACGAGTTACTAGAGAGAGTTTGCATCTACATACCACTTGTAGATCGAGTGCAGGCGATCGAGGGAGTGGTGATGATGAAGACGTTCCCAACGTGATTCCGATCACCGATGACCAAGTGCTGAACGGACAGCACCTCCGCGTTCAACACACGTGCAGGGATTTACGGCGTCTCGCCGTCTTGATCCAGCAAGGAGGAAGGAGAGGTTGAGGAAGATCACTCCAATGGCAGCACGACGGCGTGATGCAGATGGAGGGACTGTACTCCGGCAGGGCTTCGCCAAGCTCACGCGGAGGAGGAGAGGTGTTGGGGAGGGGAGGGGCTGCGCCTTCAATGGTCTTGGCAGCCCTCCCCCCCACCCCTCTATTTATAGGAGGAGAGGGCAAAGGGGGGCCGGCCATCTAGGGAAACCCTAGATGGGGCGGCGGCCCAAGGGAGGAGGGAGGGTGGCTTGCCCCCAAGCTGAGGCGCCCCTTTAGGGTTTCCCCTCCCCATGCCCTAGCCGCATGGGCCTAAGGGGGGAGGTGCGCCCAGCCCACCAGGGGCTGGCTCCCTCTCCCACTTAGCCCATGTACATCCGGACCATTCCGGAACTCCTCGTGACGTCCGGGATCTCATCCGGGACTCCGAACAACATTCGGTAATCACATACAAGTCTTCCTATTAACCCTAGCGTCACCGAACCTTAAGTGTGTAGACCCTACGGGTTCGGGAGACATGCGAACATGACCGAGACGCTCTCAGGTCAATAACCAACAGCGGGATCTGGATACCCATGTTGGCTCCCACATGCTCCTCGATGATGTCATCGGATGAACCCACGATGTCTAGGGTTCAGCAACCCCGTATGCTATTCCCTTTGTCGACGGTATGTTACTTGCCCGAGACTTCGATCGTCGGTATCCCAATACCTCGTTTAGTCTCGTTACGGCAAGTCACTTTACTCGTTCCGTAATGCATGATCCCGTGACCGGACACTTGATCACTTTGAGCTCATTATGATGATGCACTACCGAGGGCCCAGTGATACCTCTCCGTCATGCGGAGTGACAAATCCTGTCTCGATCCGTGTCAACCCAATGTACACTTTCGGAGATACCTGTAATGCACCTTTATAGTCACCCGATTACGTTGTGACGCGTTTGATACACCCAAAGCACTCCTACGGTATCCGGGAGTTACACGATCTCACGGTCTAAGGAAGAGATACTTGACATTGGAAAAGCTCTAGCAAAGCGAACTACACGATCTTTGTGCTATGCTTAGGATTGGGTCTTGTCCATCACGTCATTCTCCTAATGACGTGATCCCGTTGTCAATGACATCTGATGTCCATAGTCAGGAAACCATGACTATCTGTTGACCAATGAGCTAGTCTACTAGAGGCTTACTAGGGACGTATTGTAGTCTATGTATTCACACGTGTATTACGATTTCCGGATAATAAAGTTATAGCATGAATAAAGACAATTATCATGAACAAGGAAATATAATAATAATGCTTTTATTATTGCCTCTAGGGCATATTTCCAACAGTCTCCCACTTGCACTAGAGTCAATAATCTAGTTTACATTGTGATGAATCGAACACCCATAGAGTTACGGTGTTGATCATGTTTTGCCCGCGGAAGAGGTTTAGTCAATGGATCTGCGACATTCAGATCCGTATGCACTTTACAAATTTCTATGTCTCCATCCTGAACATTTTCACGGATGGAGTTGAAGCGACGCTTGATGTGCCTGGTCTTCTTGTGAAACCTGGGCTCCTTGGCAAGTGCAATAGCTCCGGTGTTGTCACGGAAGAGTTTGATCGGCCCCGACGCATTGGGTATGACTCCTAGGTCGGTGATGAACTCCTTCACCCAAATTGCTTCATGCGCTGCCTCCGAGGCTGCCATGTACTCCGCTTCACATGTAGATCCCGCCACGACGCTCTGCTTGCAGCTGCACCAGCTTCGCTCCACCATTCAACATATACACGTATCCGGTTTGTGACTTAGAGTCATCCAGATCTGTGTCGAAGCTAAGCGTCAACGTAACCTGTTATTCTGACGAGCTCTTCGTCACCTCCATAAACGAGAAACATGTCCTTTGTCGTTTTCAGGTACTTCAGGGTATTCTTGACCGCTGTCCAGTGTTCCTTGCCGGGATTACTTTGGTACCTTCCTACCAAACTTACGGCAAGGTTTACATCAGGTCTGGTACACAGCATGTCATTAATAATAGATACTATGGCTGAAGCATAGTGGATGACTCTCATCTCTTCTTTATCTTTTGCCGTGGTCGGGCATTGAGCTGAGCTCAATCTCACACCTTGCAAAACAGGCAAGAACCCCTTCTTGGACTGATCCATTTTGAACTTCTTCAAAATCTTATCAAGGTATGTGCTTTATGAAAGACCTATGAGGCGTCTCGATCTATCTCTATAGATCTTGATGCCTAATATATAAGCAGCTTCTCCAAGGTCCTTCATTGAAAAACACTTATTCAAGTAGGCCTTAATGCTGTCCAAGAATTCTATATCATTTCCCATCAAAAGTATGTCATCTACATATAATATGAGAAATGCTACAGAGCTCCCACTCACTTTCTTGTAAACGCAGGCTTCTCCATAAGTCTGCATAAACCCAAACGCTTTGATCATCTCATCAAAGCGAATGTTCCAACTCCGAGATGCTTGCACCAGTCCATAAATGGATCGCTGGAGCTTGCATACTTTGTCAGCATTCTTAGGATCGACAAAACCCTCCGGCTGCATCATATACAGCTCTTCCTTAAGATAACCGTTAAGGAACGCTGTTTTGACGTCCATCTGCCATATTTCATAATCATAGTATGCGGCAATTGCTAACATGATTCGGACGGACTTAAGCTTCGCTACGGAGAGAAAGTCTCATCGTAGTCAATCCCTTGAACTTGCCGATAACCCTTAGCGACAAGTCGAGCTTTATAGATGGTGACATTACCATCCGCGTCCGTCTTCCTCTTAAATATCCATTTGTTTTCTATCGCTCGCCGATCATCGGGCAAGTCAATCAAAGTCCACACTTTGTTTTCATACATGGATTCTATCTCGGACTTCATGGCTTCTAGCCATTTGTTGGAATCTGGGCCCGCCATCGCTTCTTCATAGTTCGAAGGTTCATTGTTGTCTAACAACATGATTTCCAAGACAGGGTTGCCGTACCACTCTGGTGCGGAACGTGTCCTAGTGGACCTACGAAGTTCTGTAGCAACTTGATCCGAAGTGTCTTGATCATCATCATGAATTTCCTCTTCAGTTGGTGTAGGCATCACAGGAACATTTTCCTGAGATGCACTACTATCCTGTTCAAGAGGTAGTACTTCGTCGAGTTCTACTTTCCTCCCACTTACTTCTTTCGAGAGAAACTCTTTTTCCAGAAAGGTTCCGTTCTTGGCAACAAAAATCTTGCCCTCGGATCTTAAGTAGAAGGTATACCCAATGGTTTCTTTAGGGTATCCTATGAAGACGCATTTTCCGACTTGGGTTCGAGCTTTTCAGGTTGAAGTTTCTTGACATAAGCATCGCATCCCCAAACTTTTAGAAACGACAGCTTAGGTTTCTTCCCAAACCATAATTCATACGGTGTCGTCTCAACGGACTTAGACGGTGCCCTATTTAAAGTGAATGTAGCTGTCTCTAGGGCGTATCCCCAAAATGATAGCGGTAAATCAGTAAGAGACATCATAGATCGCACCATATCCAATAGAGTGCGATTACAACGTTCGGACACACCATTACGCTGAGGTGTTCCAGGCGGCGTGAGTTGTGAAACGATTCCACATTTTCTTAAGTGTGTACCAAATTCGTGACTTAAATATTCTCCTCCACGATCTGATCGCAAGAATTTTATCTTTCGGTCATGTTGATTCTCTACTTCATTCTGAAATTCCTTGAATTTTTCAAAGGTCTCAGACTTGTGTTTCATCAAGTAGACATACCCATATCTACTCAAGTCATCTGTGAGAGTGAGAACATAACGATATCCTCCGCGAGCCTCAACGCTCATTGGACCGCATACATCGGTATGTTTGATTTCCAACAAGTTGGTTGCTCGCTCCATTGTTCCAGAGAACGGAGTCTTGGTCATCTTGCCCATGAGGCATGGTTCGCATGTGTCAAATGATTCATAATCAAGAGACTCCAAAAGTCCATCGGCATGGAGCTTCTTCATGCGCTTTACACCAATGTGACCAAGGCGGCAGTGCCACAAGTATGTGGGACTATCGTTATCAACTTTACATCTTTTGGTATTCACGCTATGAATATGTGTAACACTACGCTCGAGATTCATTAAGAATAAACCATTGACCATCGGAGCATGACCATAAAACATATCTCTCATATAAATAGAACAACCATTATTCTCGGATTTAAATGAGTAGCCATCCCGCATTAAACGAGATCCAGATACAATATTCATGCTCAAACTTGGCACCAAATAACAATTATTAAGGTTTATAACTAATCCCGTAGGTAAATGAAGAGGTAGCGTGCCGACGGCGATCACATCGACTCTGGAACCATTCCCGACGCGCATCGTCACCTCGTCCTTCGCCAGTCTCCGCTTATTCCGCAGCTCCTGCTGTGAGTTACAAATATGAGCAACGGCACCGCTATCAAATACCCAGGAGTTACTACGAGTACTGGTAAGGTACACATCAATTACATGTATATCAAATATACCTTTGGTGTTGCCGGCCTTCTTGTCCGCTAAGTATTTGGGGCAGTTCCGCTTCGATGACCCTTCCCTTGCAATAAAAGCACTCAGTCTCGTGCTTGGGTCCATTCTTTGACTTCTTCCGGCAACTTGCTTATCGGGCGCGGCAACCTCCTTGTCGTCCTTCTTGAAGTTCTTCTACCCTTGCCCTTCTTGAACTTAGTGGTCTTATTGACCATCAACACTTGATGTTCTTTCTTGATTTCAACCTCGGCTGACTTCAGCATAGAGAACACTTCAGGAATGGTCTTTACCATCCCCTGCATGTTGTAGTTCATCACAAAACTCTTGTAGCTTGGTGGGAGCGACTGGAGGATTCTGTCAATGACCGCCTCATTAGGGAGGTTAATATTCAGCTGGGTCATACGGTTGTGCAACCCAGACATCTTGAGAATGTGCTCACTGACAGAACTATTTTCCTCCATCTTACAACTATAGAACTTGTCGGAGATGTCATATCTCTCGACCTGGGCGTGAGCCTGGAAAACAAGTTTCAGCTCCTCGAACATCTCATATGCTCCGTGATGCTCAAAACGCTTTTGGAGCCCCGGTTCTAAGCTGTAAAGCATGCCGCACTGAATGAGGGAGTAATCATCAGTACGTGCCTGCCAAACGTTCAAATCGTCTTGCAGTGCTGGGAGAACATGTGGGTCACCTAACGGTGCTTCTAGGACATATGCCTTCTTGGCAGCTATGAGGATGATCCTCAGGTTCCGGACCCAGTCCGTATAGTTGCTGCCATCATCTTTCAGCTTGGTTTTCTCTAGGAACGCGTTGAAGTTCATGTTGACATGAGCGTTGGCCATTTGATCTACAAGACATATCATTCAAAAGTTTTAGACTAAGTTCATGATAATTAAGTTCATCTAATCAAATTATTTAAATGAACTCCCACTCAGATTTGACATCCCTCTAGTCATCTAAGTGTTACACGATCCGAGTCGACTAGGCCGTGTCCGATCATCACGTGAGACGGACTAGTCATCGTCGGTGAACATTCTCATGTTGATCGTATCTTCTATACGACTCGTGTTCGACCTTTCGGTCTCCGTGTTCTGAGGCCATGTCTATACATGCTAGGCTCGTCAAGTTTAACCCTAAGTGTTTTGCATGTGTAAATCTGTCTTACACCCGTTGTATGTGAACGTAAGAATCCATCACACCCGATCATCACGTGGTGCTTAGAAGCGACGAACTTTAGCAACGGTGCACAGTTAGGGGAGAACACTTCTTGAAATTGTTGTAAGGGAACATCTTATTTACTACCGTCGTTCTAAGTAAACAAGATGTATAAACATAATAAACATCACATGCAATTATATAGTAGTGACATGATATGGCCAATATCATAAAGCTCCATTGATCTCCATCTTCGGGCTCCATGATCATCTTGTCACCGGCATGACACCATGATCTCCATCATCATGATCTCCATCATTGTGCCTCCATGAAGTTGTTACGCCAACGACTACTTCTACTTCTATGGCTAACGCGTTTAGCAATAAAGTAAAGTAAGTTACATGGCGTTCTTCAATGACACGCAGGTCATACAAAAATAAAGACAACTCCTATGGCTCCTGCCGTTGTCATACTCATCGACATGCAAGTCGTGATTCCTATTACAAGAACATGATCTCATACATCACAATATGTCATTCATCATTCATCACAACTTGGCCATATCACATCACATGTCAATTGCTGCAAAAACAAGTTAGACGTCCTCTAATTGTTGTTGCATCTTTTACGTGGCTGCAATTGGGTTCTAGCAAGAACGTTTTCTTACCTCACGAATAACCACAACGTGATCTTGTCAACTTCTATTTACCCTTCATAAGGACCCTTTTCATCGAATCCGCTCCAACTAAAGTAGGAGAGACAGACACCCGCCAGCCACCTTATGCAACTAGTGCATGTTAGTCGGTGGAACCGGTCTCACGTAAGCGTACGTATAAGGTTGGTCCGGGCCGCTTCATCCCACAATACCGCGGAAGCAAGATAAGACTAGTAGCGGCAAGTAAATTGACAAGATCCACGCCCACAACAAATTGTGTTCTACTCGTGCAAAGAGAACTACGCATAGACCTAGCTCATGATGCCACTGTTGGGGAACGTTGCAGAAAATTAAAAATTTTCCTACGGTTTCACCAAGATCCATCTATGAGTTCTACTAAGCAACGAGTTACTAGAGAGAGTTTGCATCTACATACCACTTGTAGATCGAGTACGGAAGCGATCGAGGGAGTGGTGATGATGAAGACGTTCCCAACGTGATTCCGATCACCGATGACCAAGTGCTGAACGGACAGCACCTCCGCGTTCAACACACGTACGGGACGACGGCGTCTCCTTCGTCTTGATCCAGCAAGGAGGAAGGAGAGGTTGAGGAAGATCACTCCAATGGCAGCACGACGGCGTGATGCAGATGGAGGGACTGTACTCCGGCAGGGCTTCGCCAAGCTCACGCGGAGGAGGAGAGGTGTTGGGAGGGAGGGCTGCGCCTTCAATGGTCTTGGCAGCCCTCCCCCACCCCTCTATTTATAGGAGGAGAGGGCAAGGGGCCGGCCATCTAGGGAAACCCTAGATGGGGCGGCCCAAGGGGAGGAGGGAGGTGGCTTGCCCCCAAGCTGAGGCGCCCCTTTAGGGTTTCCCTCCCATGCCCTAGCCGCATGGGCCTAAGGGGAGGTGCGCCCAGCCCACCAGGGCTGGCTCCTCTCCCACTTAGCCCATGTGGCCCCGGGAGGTGGCCCCTCGGTGGACCTCCGGAACCCTCCGGTGGCCCCAGACATTACAGTATACCCCGAAACTTTCCGAGTCCGTTTAACCACTTTCCATATATAAATGTTTACATCCCACCATTCCGGAACTCCTCGTGACGTCAGGGATC
This sequence comes from Aegilops bicornis, assembly GCA_021605145.1. Lineage (NCBI taxonomy): Eukaryota > Viridiplantae > Streptophyta > Magnoliopsida > Poales > Poaceae > Aegilops > Aegilops bicornis. Next base: position 14,841,935 of record CM038669.1, read on the forward strand.
TCATCCGGACTCGAACAACATTCGGTAATCACATACAAGTCTTCCTATTAACCCTAAGCGTCACCGAACCTTAAGTGTGTAGACCCTACGGGTTCGGGAGACATGCGACATGACCGAGACACTCTCGTGTCAATAACCAACAGCGGATCTGGATACCCATGTTGGCTCCCACATGCTCCTCGATGATGTCATCGGATGAACCACGATGTCTAGGGTTCAGGCAACCCCGTATGCTATTCCCTTTGTCAGACGGTATGTTACTTGCCCGAGACTCGATCGTCGGTATCCCAATACCTCGTTTAGTCTCGTTACCGGCAAGTCACTTTACTCGTTCCGTAATGCATGATCCCGTGACCAGACACTTGATCACTTTGAGCTCATTATGATGATGCACTACCGAGGGCCCAGTGATACCTCTCCGTCATACGGAGTGACAAATCCCTGTCTCGATCCGTGTCAACCCAATGTACACTTTCGGAGATACCTGTAATGCACCTTTATAGTCACCCGATTCGTTGTGACGTTTGATACACCCAAAGCACTCCCACGGTATCCGGAGTTACACGATCTCACGGTCTAAGGAAGAGATACTTGACATTGGAAAAGCTCTAGCAAAACGAACTACACGATCTTTGTGCTATGCTTAGGATTGGGTCTTGTCCATCACGTCATTCTCCTAATGACGTGATCCCGTTGTCAATGACATCTGATGTCCATAGTCAGGAAACCATGACTATCTGCTGACCAACGAGCTAGTCAACTAGAGGCTTACTAGGGACGTATTGTAGTCTATGTATTCACACGTGTATTACGATTTCCGGATAATACAGTTATAGCATGAATAAAGACAATTATCATGAACAAGGAAATATAATAATAATGCTTTTATTATTGCCTCTAGGGCATATTTCCAACAGGAGGTGGAGCGGCTTCGTCTTGCACGGAGGTTCAGTGGAGATGTCAAGTCATGTCTGGCCGACAGATGCTACGCTTTGTCATGCCTGGTCGGCAGGTGCTACGCGGGACAGATTTTCCAGAGACTTCAAGCTATGTCGACCGGTGGTACTTGGCGGCATGGTGCTAAGGTGTACCGGCGGCAACCGCGACGTGCTCAGCAGTTCGCACGTAGGGAGGTGGTGACGTTGGCCGCCGTGGTGGCATCGACGACAGCTAGACCGGGCAAGGATGATGCGTCAGTACAGCTCTGAAGATGAAGTGGTGGCAGTTGGCCGCGACGGCCTCTTAGAGCGTGCCGGACCAGTGTGTGCCCCATACCCGGCAAGTGGCTTGGTTGGAGCCTCAGGTCTTTGTTGTTAGGCTTGGCTACGAGGTCTGTGGTATTAGGCCTGGACTATCAGCATCCCTTCATCAACTGGATAGGAGTGCGACAGATGTTGCCTAGACGGTGGCTTCAGACTTATTGTTGTATTTCTTTGTAAGGTCTTTTGTGAATAATTAATAAAGTGGCTGCATGCATCGCCCAGATGCAGAGGCCGGGGTCTTCCTCCTTTTCTAAAAAAATAAAAAATGTACCAGTTAATTTCAAAATAAAAAAAGACTTGCATAAAACGGGGGTGGGGGGGGGGGTTATTTGAACAGTTTTAAGAGTTTAGGAGGTAAAGGGAACTAAATCAAATGCATGGTTCTAATGTGAATCCTAAGAAAACTACACGGGGGGCTTTTTATGAGGTAGACTAAAATAAATCAATGTCCATGGTTGTAATGTGAACCCTACACTGGAGGGTGTAAAATTGACTTCTATTTTTCCAAATGGCATAGAACGGATTGTTTTTCTTCCCACAATTAAGAGCAAATAGGAAAGTCTTTCTATAAGATGAAAGCATAACTTTGACCAGCTATTAACAGAAAGAAGGTTCAGTAGTATCTAATAAAGTCATGGAGACTGACTAATTGCCCCCCCCCCCCCCCCTCACCCACACACTTTAATTAGAGTAACAAAAGAAGTATCAGCACTTGGTATAATGTAGTCTCGGTAAGGATACGTGCAAGGCACGATATAACAATTTTCTAGCTTATGTCAACCCTTATATGTGGGGGCATATTATTCCCATTAATTTTTACCTTTTAGCCCCTTGGACTTTCAATTTTAGCCACTTGGATATTGGTCCAATGAAAAAAAAAAGGTGAAGCTTGTATTCTAGAGGGAGAAAGTGCTGGACAAATAAGATAAAAATCTGACAATATGTATAAGTTGCCAAAGAAAAGTCTACTTACTCAGTTTAAGCTCATACCAAGTAGCTGTTTTAAAATGTTTACGATTCCCTGGTAAGGTGCTAGTGGATATAAGAAAAATATTAATAACTGGTGATAGATGGCAGTGTAGACGATGCTAGCACGATGGAGGTCCAGAAGTGGTATTCTATTCCGTTTGTATCTTGATCCATTGAACCACTTGCCCACTGGGACAAAAAAGATGTTGGAAGTCTAAAGCTAGTTGGCCAATATACAACTACAGCCGTCTAACTTTGATGCCACTACTTTGCACGTTGGTGAGGTCACCTAGTCAATATCCATCCAAGAATAAACTCTGGTGCAAATTGGGATTATGTTAAATTTTGTGCAAGACACATACACATATCCGATAATAAATAAATTTGCTATCTAATTTTTTAATACACTTGTCATTTCTGGGGTCACCATTGTGTAAGCCTGCCTCCCACTGCTCATGACATTGAATTTTAGGGCTTGTGGAGTTGATCGGACATTCCAATATCCAAAGGGAGATAGATGTGCTGCCCATTCCGTTCTGGTAGCAACTCGCAACACCGATTGGCAAGGTCGGGAGGGGTCGCAACAGGCAGGCTAGAAATCAATTTCTCGAACCTCACTAACTCAGATGGCAAGGCACCGGTGTTTATAGGGTGGAAATGCTGGTTCTTTTTTTATTATTATTTTTTATTATTATTATTATTATTATTATTATTATTATTATTATTTTCTTGATGGATGCTTGCACCCGTGCTGCCTCAAATAGGATGGGTGGACTTGCACGGCACATAATGTTTTAGCAAATTGGATTATTTGCTAATTGAAATTATTTATTTATTCAAATTAAATGTTTTTTAAATAAGATTTGTAATAATATTGTAGACTTTCTAGATAATAATGCTAGTCATACATTTTATATGCAAATCTATAGAAGAAGGGAAAATATGGTGGTTGTCGTTTTGGTGACTCTGTGTTTGTAAAAAGACTGCTTGACCCCCAAAAATATGGAGTGCAAAGGTGTTTTGGAGGTTGTGGATATGACGACTCTGCTAGAGTTACTCTAGACCAACCGTACCATTATTTAAATCTCCCTAAGCTTGACCCTAAAGCTCCTAAAACTATTTTTTGTACTACATGAAGACACCCTTTGTGTGCATTAACTCTTTGGTCACTTCTTGCTATGCAAAACTAATGTATTGAGATGTCGAGTCTATGTATGCTAATACCTCGAAGAAGGCTTTCGCCCCACTTTACTATTAAGCAACCACCAAGGTTCATACACCATCGTGCGCAAAAAAAAAAGGTTCATACACCATGCAAGCAAAAGCCTGGGAAAAAGAGGTGAAAAAGCAGTTATCTACTGGGGGAATAACACAAACGTGCCCAAACGAAGGAAATATCAAACACAAGGAACCAGAAGGCCGAGTCGCCAAGGGCTAGGAAGGCGACGAAAGCTGATGGCCGACCAGCTCTAGACTGTCTAACATATCAGCCAACAAGTTAATGTCTCGCCACCTAGATAGCTGCCACCACTTCTGCATAAAAACCAATACTTTAAATGGAGAGTTACTAGCATGCCGTAAAAGGATCTTCTCGATAATCACACAATTAAAATTCATCCACAAGGTTCAGGCCATCGTGGCAAAAACCGACCAAAGGAGGCGTCTCCTCCTTCCATTATAGTGTCTTCGAATGCCACAAAATCACCTAGGTCTGATGCCTAACACAACTCCATATCAAGCGAGCGGCAGGGCATGAGAAGAGAATTTGTGTCTGAGCCTCAAGCACAAGACAAACAGGACAAAGGTACCAGGCCCATTCATTTTTGCTGCCTTGGTGCCTAGAGGGAGTCGCTCGGGAATAAGTTGCCAACCAAAGGTCTTAATTTTAAGCTGTCCACGAAGATGAGATTCGGGAAAAGGGTCATTAACTGATAAAGACGTTGGTAGGTCGGCCCAGAAGAGGTGCAACGACACATGTCATAGTTTCTTCAGTCACGGGTCAAGCCAGAATAGAAGACCCACTTCATCACCTATGAAGACACCAGTACTTCCGTGGATCTTTTGCTTAATTGCAGGAGAAAATTTTAGAACAAAGAGGCCTCACTGCTGTCACATGCTAGGAGGGGGCCTCGCTGCAAATATTTAGCATTTATAAGATGCATCCATTTGTCCCCCCCGAAAAAAGATGCATCCATAGCCCAACTTCATCCCTTAGAATCTTCCACATCTGGGGGGTCCCATTAAGCTTGAAAGCAACATTATATTCATACGCCGAGAGTCGAGAATACCATGAATCGGCTGGTCCTAGGGAGTCATTCACACACACCTTGTGTAGGTGGTCAAGAAATAGGGCAGTTTGTAGTTGAGAATGTCCGCAATCCGCTGTTGCTCTTCAGGGTGTAGCCCATGACAACAACTTCACTCTAATAGATTAGTGTTAAATATCAACCATTGAGATACCATGATTTTAGTGTTAAATATCTACTACCTGTTTGATATCGATTTAATAAATATTAATAGATTAGTTGAGCGATCTAAGCACATATAAAGGCGTACTTGCATTGAAATGAAAAAAATCATTAATCTCACCTATTTTCAAGCATCTATACATAATTGCTATGTTTTCTACACGTCTACAAACACCTAGTAGTTCTCTAGTCCCAAAGCTGCGGTGGAACCAGCTCCAAGCAAGGTACCATAAAATAGCGATGCGCTAGAAGGGTGGTGGCTGGCTGCCTAGTGTCTTGCCTACTTAGATGTTGCATAGGAACGCATAGGATTTTACATGAAAAGTTGGAAACATAGGCGCAGTCTTCATTTGCAATGATCGATAAGACATGTCCATAGTAATGGAAGAATTTAATTAATTAGTACTTACATTTTCTCAATGTAACCATAAATTAATATAAGGAGTCGAATACAATACAACAAAAATGTTCCTAGAATCAAGGGAGAGAACCCATGCTTCTAAGTAATATAAGGAGTTGAATACAATACAAATAAAATGTTCTTAGAATCAAGGGAGAGAACCCATGATTCTGCCCACAACAGCAGAATAAAATTAACATTGCACACTGATAGTTTCCTATCTTATTTGTTCATGCCGACGTGTGTTAACTTATGGGGAAAACAGCTTATGACCTGCTATGAGACCTGTTTAGTAACAGAAGCCGCTCTGCTACCTCTATCATTGATGGTCTCTTATCCACATCGTCATTAAGACATTCCACAGCGATTCTTGCCATATTGTCAAGAATGTGTAAATCACTTTTTACCACAAATTCCATGTCGAACAACTCAGTTGCCATCTTCTCTTCTTTATGTGATTTAAGGAAATTCCTTACCAAGCTATTATTGTCAGAATGTGTGGCCTTTTTCCTACTTATAAGTTCCAAAATCACGACCCCAAAACTGTAGACATCACTTTTTTCCGTGAGTAGTCCTGTTGCCCTATATACTGGATCCATATAACTCTGGTCACCAATGATTGCATCTGTGTGTTGTTTGTCTCTTGGAATCAATCTTGATGTGCCAAAGTCTGAGATCTTTGGCATGAAGTTGTCATCCAAGAGTATATTTCCTGGCTTAACATCACCATGTAGAATTTTGTTATTTGTCTTTGAGTGCATATAAGCTAGACCATCTGCAGATTGTGCAGCAATACTCACACGCACATCCAAGTTGAGAGGCACTACCTTTCTGTTGCTGTGCAAAATATCTTCGAGGTTACCTTTGGTGATAAACTCATAAACAAGCATCGGGATATCAACTTCTAGGCAACAACCTATGAGCCTGACGATGTTCTTGTGGATGATTTGAGATTGGATGATGACTTCATTAGCAAACTGCTCATTCTCTAGCACACTACCACTGATCGGTTTCTTTACCGCAACCGCTTTATTATCGAGAACTCCTTTGTAAACTTCACCAAAGTAACCTTTTCCAATTAAATTGCCACTCTTTAAAATTTCCTTAAGTTCTTCCTTTTTGAAAAGCTTAATCGTTTTGGCTTTTTCTAATATAGGCCCACCATTCTTTTCATAAAATTCCCGCATCTTCTTTTTCTCTCGGCGAAGAAGAATGAAGAATAACAAAGCCACAGTGAAAATGAAACAACCTATTACACCTGCATGGACAAACAAACATTTTTACTATCGTTGGGTGAGGTAAGATGATTCTTGCCATGAGTGGTTGATTACAACACCAGAAACTAGCAGTATGTTGGAAGTGATAACTAATTACCCATGCATATGGAAAATAGCATTATGTTGTTATTTGGTAGTGGTGTAAATTCGATGAATTGGGTTGTCACTATTTATAATATAGGTCTAATAGATTTTCTCCTCTAGATATTGTAGTTCCTGAGTTGATCAACAGGGTGCCAAAGTACTAAAAGAGTATGCCTTTGTTTGAGGAGACGATAAACTTTCTCAAAGTGGTTTGTATCATAGGTTCTATATTGTTTGTTTATTATTCTCCCTTTTGTGCTGATTCAATAATAACATTTAAAGGATGTCTTCCTTTCGTGGCTGATGGTTTGTCAATGAACTGTTGTGTTGAGGGTTAGTCAACATTCATAATAAATTCTCCCAAGATGCTGAACATAAAGTAAAACCCTAGAATTATTATTATGTACAGTGGCACGAAATTTATTCATGCTTAGGAAGTATTCCTTTGAACAAACTCTGCCACTTGGCTCACATGGAAACAATTATTGGTGATATTGTTCTATATTTGAACGTTTTCAACCCCTCCGACTTGTCACATTTTCGGTAATGGTTATAAAAAGATAAACATGGCATGACATATATTACGAAATGAGATTTATGTAGTATTGTCTGTGTCTAGGGGAGTTCCGGTAGTATGAGAATTATACCATACAACAAGGTGCTCACACGTGAATAATCATTCTTACTTATTAGAAATAAATATAATACAAAACAATTAGGTATGGCCTAGTTTGATTTGAATCTTGATCACCTTCAACACATGACAAAATGGCACCGTTTCTAAGTAAATAAATAGCATATGCTAGTATGAAAAATTGTATGTTTTACACAGAACTATAAGTTCTATGGGGTACCGGTGCTCAAAATCCAGGCCCTGCCGCCATCAGAAATACCACTTCCGAAATGCAGTCTATACCATGATAAACGATTAGATGAACCTATATGATTATTTTATGAAAATAACAGGGTCGCTAGTAACGAAGCATGTTTCCTTATTCTTATTTCGAATTATCCTTGCTTACCCAATCAAACTTAAAATGTGACATGTGTGCCAAAGAAAACCTTAAAATACAATCTATATAGCGGACGACTGTAATCGAATAGTGATGTTAGGCTTAGCTTAGTGCTTACCCACAACCATCTTTGCTACTAGAGGGAATACGTCTTGGCAGGTTCCTGCTTTCCCATCACCTTTCATTCCGGGTTTGCATGGACAGTCATAGCCTAAAAGCCTGTTCTTGCATATGCCATCACTTGAGCAAGGATACAAATGGGGGAGCTCGCATTCATCGATGTCTGAACAGAAAAATAAAATGGTTACGATCAGGGAGCTCGCATTCATCGATGTAGTAATAAACCTTGAGTCGTATCGACTACTCCCTCCGTTCACAAATGTAAGATGTTCTAACTTTTTAAAATCGGATGTATATAGACACATTTTAGTGTCTGTGTATTTCATATTGAAATATCCAAAACATATATCTTTGTGAATGGAAGGAGTATGTGTCAAAATAGTGGAACTAGATTAACAGCGTGTCCATATATATAGTTATATACACGTACCTTGGCATCCATCAGGGATGTAAGGGTTGCCCTCGTAGTGCTCCAGGCACTTGCAGACGTAGCCGTTGGTCATGTCGGCGCAAGAGCTGTTGCCACTGACGCACGCATAGTCCGGTGGCGGCTTCGTTCCCATCGCCGGACACTTGGCGTTCCTGATGGCGAAATCGATGACGTAGGGCACGCCCCTGGGGAATTTGTTAGTGATGTTGCCGTACAGGTCCGTGGTAGAGAAGTTGTACCATGAAGTGTCCACTACCATGGCGAAGGAGCACGGGCTGGTCTCCCACAATGAGTTGTTATTTGGGCCAAGCACTACTGAAAAACCAGTTAGCGGGATCGCCTGTGGCAAGGAGGCCTGACAGCAGCCCCGCCCAGAGCACGACCCATTGGATGCCTGCCGCCGGTTCCCTATGAGGGTTGAGCGGCAGGAGGCGAGCGAGTCGTCCTTGGTGGCCAAGGTATTGAATTTGAACAGCAAAGGTTGGACTTCCACGCCGACGGCGACGAGGACATTGCGCGTCAGCGACACGAGTAACGGGGCCGTCGGCCCGTCCATCTCGAACGCCAACGTCATAAACGTAATCCTCCAGATCCCGTCGGTGGCATTGGTGTTGCAGAAGGACGCTACGTTGCCGTATGCCCGTGCCTCGCTCTCGGCGATGGAAATGCCGATGAGCTCCACCGGAAATACGTCCGAGTCGTTACCGGAGACCGTCACCTGGGCAGCTCCTCCGGAACGGAGAGGGAAGAAGGCGCGAGGGGGGTTGAAGGAGTCGTTGCAGGTGACCTCGAACCCCTTATCCCGGAAGCAGCCGGGCTTCATGCCGAACGGGAAGGGAATGCTGACGTTGCCGCACTTGTCCGGGCAACCGGCAAGTGTGACCGGCAGCTCATGATTTTCAGCAATGGTTGGCTGGACCAAGAGCGTCGACGCTGCAACGAGAACTTGGAGTAGAACCGGGAGCAGCCGGAAATGCAGCTGATGAGTGAGGGTGCTCATGGTGCTGTTTTGCTGCTCTGTGGATGCAAGAGCTTCAACTCCCGTGCGCTTTATATAGAGCTAGCATCCACACGGTGTGCTTGTAAATCACACCTTGCCCTACATATTTATGCATGCATTTCACAATACCCCAGGGTTGAGAAGCTAGCTGCATATGTTTTATTTCGCTGCGATTCTGACTTGAACTCAGTTGAAGTATTCCCGGTTCCCGCAAACGGGGTTGACTTAAATTTGTTGTAATATGGGGGTAGTGTGCAAAAAGGACAGCTGTTTGATGGTCTAAAAAAATGTGGTTGTGTTTTCATAAAGACTGGCGTGGATTGCACGATCTTATTAGGAGTTATCTTCAAATCCTGGAAACAACTTGGATGGGTGGCAGGATGCAAATAGCATAATATGCCATTTGCATAATAGCATAATATGCTTTCCAAAGGATAGTATTTAATAGAACAAGTTGGTGCAATAGGAAGGTTTTAGCAGTTGAGCACTAAAATATTGATGGGTCTTCGTAAAACATATATAATATGAGTAGCACGGGAGCCATTCTTGGGGATGAGTAGGGCTTCTTCCTAGCGGCGTCTAGCAACGACCTCCAGTTTGCGGAAGACACGGCAACGGTGGAGGCACGAGCTCAGTTTTCCCGATGCTTTTTGTTCGGTAGTGTAGCCGTAGTTCTGTGTGATTTGGTTATCTCTGGATCGACATTGTTTGAAGACTACCTCATCATCTTGTATCGTTTGGCCGTGTATTTGGTTCGGTGTTTGCTTTATTTATAAAGCGGGGCGAAAGCCTGTTTCGGAAAGATGGCTTGACTCTGCCAAACTTGGTTGGCTGCAACAATCTATATGTCGAGGCCCACTGAATTGAACTGATCGATATAATAATCAATGGGGGAAACTCTATGTGACCGGCGGCAGCCTTATACGAAGAATGCTCTTTTCAAGTGGAAATTTTTCTTCTATTACTTTCAAGCATTGTCCTAGAGAAGCCAGTATGGCTGCCGATGCTCTAGCTAGTAGATCGGAGCGTGATCGATCTATTGCATGGAATCGGGAACCTCCTAACTTTCTTGCTGATATCTTAGCAAACGGTGTATCTCTCTTTGAGCATGAAATATAAAAAGCCATGATGGCATTTCCCCGTAGAAAAACTTAATATGAGTGGATTGCACCATGTTTGTTGTGGACGCGACATCGGCGACGCTTGGCGTCGTTCTCCTTCCTGAGGGTGTTGTCATGGAGCTTAGGTATGCTAGGGTGTAGTGTGGTGTTGTGTTCAGTTCTTCCTATTTTTTTTCTTTTGGCTTTGCCAGTTATCTTAGGATCAGCGTTGTAAGAGAGCCACCTCACCACCTTGTATCGCTCGACCATGTACCTTTTCGGGTGTGGCTTTATTTAAAAAGTGGGGTGAAAGCCTGTTTCGAGGGATTGCATCATGTAGAGAAAAACCCTAAAATCAATAAAAGAAGACTTGGGTTGTGTATAACATTCACAAGGAAGCTGCGAGCCATCCTATGGACGTTCCGGGTTGATCCACTAGAGCCACGACCAACGCAACCTAAGAGCCCTACCAAACCTGTCAAGATTCGCGGTGCCTAGGCCCCTGAGGACCTTCGCGCGGGGGGGGGGGGGGGGTGCAAACAATATTCCAGTTCACAAGCGAGTACCCACCTCCGACGGTCTCACTATCCTCTCCACAGCACACGAAGCCCCGGATGATCTTTTCAACTTTGGCATGAATGCACTTGGGCTCTTCTGACCCTTATGACATTCTAACCCTTCCAACAAAACAATCTACCACGAATGTTTTCAATGAGAGGTTGCAAATGATGTTCTAAGGTAGCGTGCATGTAGAGGGAGCACCAGGTAGTAGCTCTGGAAGCTTTTGCTCTTTGCAGTCCTTCCTCGGTTAGCCTGGGAGGCTGTTTGTAATTTTTCCTCATGCCATGATCAAGTGAAATTAGCATCTTCCCCTTGGTGAAGGCATTCGTGGGTTGCTTCTTAATGAAAAGTAGTGTGTCGGCGTAGCTACGCGGAAAGCTTTGACTCGAGGCTTCTACCCTCACATCGTCATGAGGCGAGGGAGGCACTCCTCTTTGGCATAATGGTCAAGGAGATGTAGAAGCCATTCGGGTCCCGTATAGATTACCCACCTTCGCCATTTGATACATCTCAAACATGGCCCACCACAGCCCCATCAACCTGGGACACCTGTAGAGGTTATGGAAAGTGTACTCACGTTCCATGGCACATGTAGTAGTGCACAGTGAGATGGTTCCAAGTTCCTTTTAGCTTTATTATCCACAGAGTTTCTAGCCAACTTCTGGGCAAACACTCATCCCTTGAGAGGGACTAGGCATCCCCACACTGCCTTCCAGATGGCACCCCCACACATAGCAGTAAAGGAACGCGAAGGTGGCAGAAGATGGTGTGAGCTTGTGAAGAATGATTTTTTATTATTCTTGACACCATCTTGCCTACCGGAGCCGATTTGTTTTTTTAACTCTTGGTCCTTAGTTGCATACATCTTGGTTCTAATAGAGACCAGGAGAAAACCCCTTGATTGTATACCTAACGAAACACCCAAAATAATTTTCATATGATGAAGAGCAAATGAGTACATAGCAAGATTATATCGGATGAAAGCATACTGTACGTAAAATAAGAATTTCTCAAACTATTAAACAAAGGTAAAAAATTCATTTTACCATCCAAGATGAAGATTGTGGCAGCTTTTACCCAATTTAAAATAAATTCATCAAAACTACCCCATCTGGCATAGTTTGTGCCAGTTTTGACTGATAGCTGCTCCACCTCTTGGAACTGGCTAAATGCTTTCACAAAAAAGAAACCCGGGTAAATGCTATATAATAGAGTAGAACCATCTTTCTTAAATGCGGTAGTTCCAATGAATTCCTGCTAAATGGGGTAAAACTATTCACAAACTACATCTTGGTCGGGTATAAATGTATGTTATTTACTCTTAAAAAATATGGCTTTTGCATATGGTGTCAAAGTTGTCGAGACTAGTTGGCCCCTCACAATTATAGCTAGTTGTTTGCTAAGAATGAATAACTAAAAAGTTTCTCCAATGGAAGTACAATACTCTTCGCACGGGACATACCATATATGTGGAAAGCACGACATGTTGTCCTACATCTAGAATTTTAGCGTTAGATTCCTTAAAAATAGAATTCTTCTCGATAGATCTAGACCTATCAAGGAAAGTCAAACCCTGTATTTTCCTCCATGATAATGAGACAAGTTTTGCTTTAGATCTTAGGATCCTGAAATATCGAAGGAAAGTCAAACCCATGTATTTTCTTTTTGCGGGTGCAAACCCATGTATTTTACTCCATGATAATGGAAAATACAGGCCGGACACTCCTCGTGGCACCACATTGAGTAACATCAGACATACCACGCGCATTGCAGCGGGAATTTGTTGTAGTATATTTTAATAAGAGTTGATTTAATTGAATATAAATATTTGAATTATTAAGATGACAATCAAAATTGAAAATACATATAATTTATAATATTTAGTTATGTATAGTAATAAAATAATTATTACATATAAATAGCATAATAGTAGTAACATAACATAAATTATTGAGTTTTTCATGCATGATTGCATGTTAGGGTAAAAATATGTTACTATACTCCCGAGCACAAATGAACCCACATGAACAGTAAATATAAAAGATAATAGAAAAATATTTAAAAAATAATTGTTTTTGCGAATGAACATCAACAAGAAGTATTCTAACATCCTGAAAATTTTCTCCACGAAAAGACATCTATAGAAATCTGTGCCAAAAAATGGGTGCTCCAAAATGCGTCTTTTTGTGTCCCCTTTTTTTTGTACACACCTCCATGCATGGCTTTCGAAGGTGAAATTTTGCAAGCTGTTAGAATATTTGTTGATGTTCATCCACAATAAAATTAATATTAATTTTCAGAATTTCCTATTCATGCGGGCGTATTTGAGCTCGGAAGCGGATAATCTACCAAACGATATGCCTTTCTTATTTAGTATTGAAGTATCTAACTTCAGTTTTTTTTAAGGATATCGAGAAAACGCCATCATGCACGTCGGATCTCATGTATTAATCCCAAAGCATTAGCACCAAATACATCCTCTTCGTGCACTATGAGATGAGGACAGTAATTGGTTCGCTCGGGATGGCAATCTGAGCGAACACATTCGGGGATGACAATTTCTATTTTTAGAGCATGGAAATTCTCACCTTTTTCGGTTGATGTTGAATGGCAATTTCCTTCACCTAGCATGGCAAATCTTGAGCATGAAATGTTTCACATTTATTTTTTAGGCTTGCAATTCTCCATTCTGGAATCATGGCAAAATCCTCGAAAATGCATGGCAATTACTCTGCTGCAGCTTAACAATTTCCTGATAATCTTTTTATACAACATGGCAACTTTTACTTTAAGGCATGGCAAATCCTTATGTATAGAGCATGGCAATTGACAATTTTCGGACAATCTTATTATATACTTAGCAATTTTTACTTTAAAACATGGCAAATCCATATGTAACATAACGGAAAATCTATTTATTTTCCCATCCTATTTATCGATTCGGGCTGAGCAAAAATCAATCGGATCTGAAATAGGCAATCTTAGATGCACAAGATGAAAAGTAATATACGGCATAAGCCTCTTTTTTTAGGGGAATACACCGGATGATTAAGACAACTTTTTTATAATATACTCTAGTGATCTAAAAGGTCTTATATTTGTTCGCAGAGGGGGGTATATTTTCAGTACAAGATGCTCTAGGACAAGCTAAGCAGAAAAAACGAGCGACCGACAAAAGATTGGCCCATCGAAATGGGGAGAAGCCCAACCGCTCTGTTTGCAGTGGATGAATAGGCCCAATCAGATAACCGGGCCCAGCAGAAAAAATCACCAAAAAAAGAACTTATCAGAGCCAGGTTTCGATCCTGGGACCTGTGGGTTATGGGCCCACCACGCTTCCGCTGCGCCACTCTGATTTTCATGTTGACATTGCGATGCTACGCTACATATAACAGATGATGAGTCAGCACGAATAAACCATGTATACCACCTGCTTCGACTCCCATTAACAAGCTAACCTGAAGGAATTTTTAGAAATTACAGTGGAATTTAGAAGAAAAAAAACCCAGGTTTGTCCTTGAAAGGCAATGGAGAATGTGGCAAGTCGGAAATATATAACAATAAAAAACTTTTGGATACAATGCCTTTGCTAGAATATATCTCGGGCTAACATGCATCATTAGAATTTCTATAAATATATTGCTTATAGTCGTCGCTAGGTGGTCCATCGATCTGGTTGTAATTTTTATTACCTCTGGTGTTTTCTGTACCACCATGATTGATGAATAGATTGAAAATTTCTCTCGAAAAAAGGAAAATATGTAAATATATGTTTTTCTTACTTACTTTTGTTTTCCCTTACTTTTTCAAGTCTTGTGTTGATTGGGCTGATAGGTGTGCAAAGACAACTATGGAAACATCAATGCACAGCTGCTTTCTGTCTGGCAAAGCTAGATGGTTTTCACAATATAATGTACTAGGTTTGACAGGCTGAACTTAGATTTTTAAATATATAGCCTAGTATAATACTCTGGTTTATTCAACCCACAACTAATCAAGTTGCATTTTCTCAACAAGTTGCAAGAAATGCATCTTTTTTCTATCCACAGTTTCAGAGAATATCTAACCGTTATCTGATTAACACCATCCATAACAACTTTTCAAAACACACATACACGACCTTAACACTCGTAAATATCAACTTCTGAGCAGAGGCGGCAACTGTTACTGTCACCCACACTAGTATCGAAGTTTCAAAATGTGGTTTACCACACCACTAGCATTGCCGAGACAAAAAGGACCACCATTTCTACTGCTCCGCAAATTCAAGAAAAAGACCGATGGCATGTATAAGAACAGACATGTCAAACAACACATCAGAGGACAACTTATTCATTGTTAACTGAGCAAATGTCCTGAAAGATTTCATATGGATGACACAAACAGAACTGAGGCTGGTCAGGCAAACGAGACCACAAATTCTTCCACTGGAGCTCCACGCCGCGGCTGTTCTTCAGTAGGCCTAGACGACTGCAGATGCAGCTACTACTCTCTGGCTCCAGGCCGGCCAAGAAAGACGGACCCTGCAGCAAACGGAAACTCGTACTACGCTGAAGCACCGGCCTCTTCCTCCTCCTCTTTCCTTTTGCGAGCCCACTTGGGGCTGACCTCGATAAGCCGGTGCGGCATGAGCTGCTTCTCCTTCCGGGTCAGCTTCTTGTAGTTCATGACCCTGAGTTTCGCAATCTTGGCTTCCTCCTCGGCTGTGGCCTCTCTGACCACCACCGTCAGCCTGCACCTAGGTCTCTCTCTCACACCGCACCTCCCTTTGGCGTGGTAAGACAGCCTCTTGAGATAAAGTCCTTTTCCCACGAAAGCCTCTTCTGCAGTGTCAAGAAGGAGAGAGATGAGATTCAATTTATTGCAGATGTGGACGTTAATATGAGCAGCTTTGTGGCAATCTTACCCACAATAAGTTTATCTGCATCCAGTCCATGGTTGTGAGCTGCGTTCGCACGAGCAGAATGGATCACCTACAGCAATTGATAGGAAGAAATTCTCATGAAAAAACATCAATGTTCAGTCTGGACGTATCGCAGAAAGTAGTAGAGTTACTTGAGTAACTTTTTTTTTTGGCTGATTGCCGAACCTGGTACAATGTTTTTGCAGCCCTTTTAACCGTCACTTGCAACTGTAAAAGGGCATCTTCCACGCGCATTCCTCGAACCAGCTTGGCTACCAGATTCACCTTCTTGGGGCTCTAAAACAACCAGGAACATTAAGATCAATTGGAAAAATAAATATCTCTTGATGGTACTGGCAATATATTATGAGCAGCACATCAGTTCATGAAGTCTGCTGGGCAGCCTTAGTCTCTCTACATGCTCATTATTATATTCCCACCGAAGTAAGATAAGCAAATGCTTTCCAGCCAACATATAAATTCAGCAACGAATAACCAGTTGATAAAGTCTGCTGGGCAGCCTTAGTCTCTCTACGTGCCCATCATTTTGTTGCAGCTAAGTGAGGTAAGAAAATGTTTTCCAACTAATATATGAACTTAGTGATGAATAACCAGCTGATAAAGTATGCTGCACGCCTTAATCTCTGTACGTGCTCATCATTGTATTCCAGTGAAGTGAGATAAGAAAATGTTTACCAACCAATGTATAAATTGAGTGATGGATAGAAGCTACATGCACATTTTAAATACTCCCTCCGTCTGAAAATACTTGTCGAACAAATGGATGTATCTAGTCATATTTTAGTTCTAGATACATCCATTTTTGTTCATTTCACCGACAAGTATTTCCGGACGGAGGGAGTAGACATGAAGAAACAGTTGCAGCTTCTGCTAAGGGCAGACATGTACTAGAAGCTTTCTACGTTCATCGTTATGACTAACAGTATGCTAAGTAGCCATAGCAGATCTCAGGAACACATATTTAACAATTGTGGACGATGTGCATAAAAAGCTTCAGGCGCCTAATGCTTGATCTTCTGCATACCGGTTTGTGGTTCCGACATACCAAGCATGCAAACACTCTTTCTAAGTGTCATGGAAATAACCTGTATCTTGACTAAGCTACATGTCGAAGAGAAGTTTTCAGGTAAACTGCATTACTTGACATGGCTGTCACAGAACCGCGCACATGTCCTTAGTCAAGCAAGTTTTAGTAAGTTTCATGGTAATGACATGTATTTCGGCAAAACTACATGCTAAAGGGAAGCTTTCAGGAAACTGCATTACTTGACATGGCTGTCACAGGGCTGCACAACACATGTCCTTACTCAAGCATTTTGAGATATCTCTGAGGAACATAACTAACTAACTACTACTGAGCTGATGTTTACCTGCTTGATGTCCTTCTTGATGGCTTGGACTTTCATCCGCTTCACCACTGCCCCCGTCTTGTCGGTCTCTTCCGCGGCCCCCAACGGAGACGACAACGGGGAAGAAACAGGGACCATGGCATCATCAGCAAGAAGGCTCCTTGTGGTCGATATCCCCTGCAAAGAAACAACCATCGGCTAACGCAAAGTTTCAGGTACCACCAAATTTCAGCAACCAGTAGGAAACATAGCACTGCGGATCGTGTGTAAAAAGCCGGAGAGGGAGGGGGGTGGGGCACCTACAGCATTGCGGATCAGCTGATGGAGGGAGGAGGAGGGGGCGACGGCCGCCGGGCGCAGCATGTCCATCAGCGCCGCCGGGGCGGCGCCGCGCGGGAAGGAAGAAGGGGCGGAGGAGAGGTGGCGGGAGAGGAGGAGGCGGGCGGAGGCGGTGGAGGCCGAGGGGGAGAGCAGCCTGCGCGCCATGGCGGCGGCCATTGGCGGCGACGCAACCCTAGCGGGAGCGGAGGAAGGGAGAAATGGGGATCGAGCCGAGACGAAGAGCTGTGTGGCCCACTAGGGGTTTAGAGATGGGTTTAAGTTTTTGTTTTCTCTCCCTCTGTGGTTTGGGTTGGGCCTGAGGTTAAATGGGCTTCCTTGAGGCCCACCGAAGTCCATATTGAGAGTTCTTCTTTTGTTGTTTTGAGTATGGGTTTATCGGCTCATCTTCTTTTCAAAGAAAAAAGGGAGAGTGCCCCTCCGCCCCAAAAAGCTTGTCCCAAGCTTGTCTCTGGAATGCATGTATCCAGCACTAACTTGTTGCTAGATACATCCATTTGAGGGACAAGCTTTTTCGGACGGAGGGAGTGTGATTTATCGGCAAACCCTAGTTGACACCCGCGGCTGAGACAGAGTTAGCACAGTTCCAGAGTACGCGTCTGGTTACTCTGCCTCGTCCGCTGAAAGCTACGTATTTTTTCGATTTTTCTTCTATGGTTTTCTTATTCTTTTTGATTTATTCATATTTTATATTTTAATTTTATATTTTCTTGAGGTTTGATTTTTTTCCTGGTTTTCTTCTGGTTTTTATTTTCACTTTTTTATTTTATATAGTTTATGTACTACAAAAATTTCTAATATAAGCGAACACTTTTTTCAAACACACTGAACATTTTTTAGATATATAGTAACCATTTTTTAATACACGTTGAACATTTTTTAATATACGATGAACAATTTTTATATGCGGTAAACTTTTTTTAATATACTGTGAATTATTTTTTCTAATACATACTAAACTTTTTAAAAATATACACCAAAAATTTATTAATATTGTTTTATTTATCAAAGTAGGGTTTTTTTTAGATCCCTTTGAAAAAGTCCAACGGTCGGTTTTTCGAAAGAAAAACCCCAACTAGAATAGAAGAGAAGAAAAAAAAATCAGACCCGCCTAAATGAGCGCTCTAGGGTGGTTATTGCAATATGTTGTATCCTAGGCCACTTATATCATAGGAGCGCCACACATTATACATAGAATAAAAATATTAATTAATTAGTTGGGTTTTAGTGAGAGGGAAGGCTAAATAGATGTGTGTGTTAATTTAAAGTTTGTGATATCCTTAGCACAGTTAACTAGAAAGAGATCGAATAGATAAAATGTTATGGGCTAAACTTGAAGATTTGCTTTGCAATCAAGGAGAGGAATATTGGGAAAAAAATTATGTTTTACATACATAAAGCATCAAACATAAACATAATGATCTAAATTAAGATTTCTTGGTTCAATTAAAGCATCTTAATCATAAAACACTCTCAAAACAAGCAATCAACCAACACTTCATGCATTGTGCAAATTTACAATCTCAAAACAAGGGATTAGAAAGCTAGTCAATCATGCACACAAAGTGTCGATTGGATCTTGAACAAGAACAAGAATGGCATAAACATTTCCTAAAGATAAAATCAATGGAAATCCAAACAGATATAAGGTTTAGTATTTTCCTCTAGCTACTAAGATGTTTCAGTTTTCTATTCGACTCAATCTCAGCCTAGAAGCATGTACATTCATACAAGAGAAAACCATCTCAATAATTATGGATGCCTAGCTACATGCATGAATGGTACTCCTGCTTCCTGGTTATTCTTGAGGGTATCTAATGGGTGGCCACTCGTGGGTGCTCAGTCAATACAATGTGCAAGCGGTGATCCATACACCTAGACATGCATGCATGCAACCAATTTTGCACCAACCGCACAACACCCGTGAAGCTCTTGTGGCCTCAAGCGGCCTTCATGCACTATCTCCTATTTCGAGCATTGGTCACCTTCATAAGCCTCCACATGAAGCATCCCATTGGAAGCAACAACATCTATCCCAAATCATCCCTCAGCCACTTGTTAGGACAACCGGTAGTGTGCATTCATTGATGGGCAGTGTGTCACTCATGTTATTGGCCGAGCAGCCTCGGTGAAGGCTGCTTCCATCACGCCAAACTTGTTAGCAGTTGCACCTACCATTGTTGCCATCATGGTAGCAACCATTGTCATCACCCTCGCTAACAAGTTTGTCGTTTGGAAGAAACCTTTCATCGGGCAGCTCGTCCCATAGCATGAGTGTCACCCCTTCCACGAATGCACACCATCACAATTGCAACCAGGATTAGCTTGGCATCGATGAATATTTCTCCATGGAGAAGTAGAAATGGCAAGTAAATAGTTGATGTCCAATTCTTATATTCTTTTAGAACACACACAATCACATATATCACCTCATCAATTGCTTTCTTTTTTCTATTCTTTAGTTGCATGCTTCACTTTAGTATTTTTTTTTCTATCCATACAATGCATCCACATCAATAAGTAATGCGTGTTTGCCATGCCATTATCACCACCATAGTTAATTATCACAATTTATATATGTTGTTCCCATCCATGCAACTCATCCACATCAATAAGTCATGCACATTTGTCACATCATCAACATGCAATGGCAACATAGTTAATCCTCATAATTTATACATTTTTTCCTATCCATGCATCTCATCCACCTTAATAAGTCATGCATGTTTGCCATGCAACTCATCCTCATAATATCATTATCCTACCAATTTTAGCATGTCTTACTGCTGCAATGAGAGAGTTATATTCTTCTTTTTTGCGGGAAAAGAGAGATAGTTATCTTCTAGTATACCAAGATAGTTGATTCTCACTACTTTTATTTTTCTCAATAGCACACATGCCACCTTATCACACATGTCACCTCATTAATTATTATCGTCTTCCTATTTTTTCAGTTGCATGTTCCAGCTCACTATCAGGGGCGGACCGAGAGGGAAAATGACCCGGTGTCCCGAGTTAAAGAAGACACATTTTCCATCTAATGATAGGGTGTCACACACTACACTATACATGAAACTTACCAAGGAAAATTTAGAAGGTTGAGTTGCACCTAACACCATAACACGAGGTCTTTATTAGAAAGACATCAGATAGATAAAATGTATATGGGCTAAACCTGGACATCTTGCTTTGCAAACTCAGAAAAGAAATATTTAAATTATTTGGTGCACATGCATAAATCCTCAGACATAAACATAGTTATGTAAAAATAATAATTTCTTTGCTTCAGTTCAACCATCTTAAACATAAAACACTCTGGCATCAATCCGCAACCAACCAACACTGCGTGCATTTTGCAAATTTACAATCTCAAAACAATAGATCACAAGTTAGTTAGTCATGCACACAATAGTACCGACCGAATCTTGAACAAGAACAAGAATGACACCTGTATTCCTAAAAGATAAAATCAATGGAATTCCAATCAGATAAAACCAATGGAATAATTACAAAGGTTTAGGGGTTGTTTGGTTCTAGACCTAGGAATGCCACACTACATATTTTTGGCAAACCTACCTGAGGTTAGTTTCATAAATTGGAGCCACAAGTTGGCAAGCATAAAATAATATTGCCACATCTTTTGAGTGTATGCGACTTGGGTCTTAGTGTGGCAAAAAGCATCTTGCCTATGACGCGTCTTAAACCAAACTTCCATCTAAGTTTGGTCAAAGTTCCCTAACCTTAGGTGTGACAACCTTAAACAAATTTTAGTCTCAAACCAAATAGCCTCTTAGTCTTTTCCTCCACCTACTAAGATGTTTTAGTTCGACTTAATCTCAGACATGAAAGCATGTACATTTAGACAAGAGCAAAATTGCCGCACTACTTATGAATGACTATCTAGATGGATGGTACTCCTGCTTCCTAGGAATTCTTCAGGGTATCTAATCGGTGGTCACTTGTGGGTGCTCGGTCAATACAACGGGCAAGCGGTGGCCCATACGCCTAGACACATGCATACGCATGCAACCAATTTTGCATCCACCACACAACACCCATGAAGCTCTCGTGGCCTCACACCGTCTTCGTACACCATCTCCTATTTAAAGCAATGGCCATCTTCATAAGCCTCCAGGCGAAGCATCTCATTGGATTCCTGAATCATCCCTCAACCATTTGTTAGGTCCACTGGCCACTGGCTATTCCTTGTGCGGCGGTGTGCATTCATGTATGAAGGGGATGCAACTTATGCAATGGGAAGATCAAACGGCCTCGTTGAAGGCTGTTTCCATAACCGCAAACTTGTCAGCGGTTGCGCTAATCCTTGCTGGCGCTGCTGTGCCTGGTGGTACATTTGCGGTATGGAAGAAGCCTTGAACGAGGATGGAGCTCACTACCAGCCACCAGGACGGCCAATCGTCAACCAGCTGGTGGCCTGGACCTGAAGAGTCTATTGTTGATTCACCTGTAATGTACTGTACTGTCATTCTCCAGACCAAAAAGAACAACATCTTCCATAAGCAACTGGCAGAGGCAAGGCCAAGGAAAACCCGAGCCCGTTTTTCATATCATCCAAAACAGGAGCAAAAGCAGACATTCAACCTGCCCGGCCACAGGGGCAAGCAAGCAAGCAAGAATCAACATTCCACTTACATCAGGAAGTATTCCAGATAAATAATCCACAAAACAATGAAATTGCAATGCACATATTCAACATATATTTGTTTCAACATCAATAATCCACCACCGCTGATGCCTAAGCATAGATAAGTTGCACAAGAATTGGTTCAAGTTTTATCATTGCAAGCTAACAATATGGAAAGGATCAAAAAGAAATATATGAAGCAAGTTGCCATTGTGTTATGGCGCTGCTAGAAGGAGGGCGCGAGAGGGTCAACCGAGGGCCTTTCTGCCCACGGCCGGCCAAGAGGGAAGAGATTTCCTTCTTAACTCTTGCTTCATTAATTGATACATCTCCTCTCTTTATATAGAGAGGTTTACTTGACTCCCAAGCAAGGCTTACTTGACCCCTAAGCAAGCGACCCTTATCTCTAATTAACCTTAATCCTGCACAGGAAAAGTGGAACAGCTGAGGATATGAATTTGAGAACCCTTGGGCAACTTGGACATAGTAAAAAAAAGTAAGAGAGGACATGCATTTTGATTGTAGAAAACAACGGGCCTATGTCATTAAGAGAGGAGGGGGAGGTTGAAGTTGAAACAATCATCAATACCTCGTGTAACTTGATCGCGGGAAATTTCATCCGGATGGTTAAATATTTTAGTCATCAGAATCTTCATCGTCCTCCCCAGAAATAATAACCCTGGGATGGCTGGGGTGGACACATGCTTCATTCCTGATTAGAGTTGCCGCAGCCCTGATTTCAGAGTATCCAGCAGCCTGAGCCCCTTTCACGAACGTAACGTACGCCCCACCTGTGTGTTCTCTGCAAACGAGGACAAACTCCCTCAGGCTTGGAAATCCTTGGATTGTGATCCTTTCCTTTGGGCCTGATTCCAGCCATAGTCCCAGAAAAAGCAGAGCATGCAGCTTCCCGAGCACGCGCAGGTCCTCCTCTGTTACTTGAGTCAAATTGATGTCTAGGAAAGCTAGACTGGCGAGCGCTTGGGTGATCCATGTCGGAGTTCTTGGAAAACAGTAGTAGGTGCTCATCTGGAATCTTTGGTGTGAAGATGGTAGAGGGGACCAAGAAACTAAGAACTCGAAGGGACTTGCATTATCACTGTATATCCATAGAGTCTGGAGTTTGCAGGTGCCAAGCTTGCATAGTGTGGAGAGTAACGCCTCTTCGTGTCTCTTGTAATGATCCAATCCTCCATTATTCAGCGCATCACGGAGTTGATCCAAACTTGTCAGGTCCCCCAGCTCCTCCACTGCACTAACTGAACTCATGGTAACATTAAACCCTGAGATCATCCTTAAGTTCCTCATATTTCCAATTCCATTTGGTATCCTTATTTTCCCATGAATAGTATGTCTGGTAGCGATCAGATGTTGTAGTTTAACTAGTCAAGCAATTCTAGCAGGCAACTCTTGTATATATGTATCCCTGATATCTACCGTCTCTAGCTCATGTAGCATCACAACTCCTGGCGGTAGCTTTGATATCCATGTGCCCCTGAGGCTCAGATACTTTAGTTGGAACAGTTTGTCCATACCGTTTATATCATACCCTTCCAAACTGTTGCATCCTTCAAAATCCAGTACACGCAGAGTTTCAAAATCACCAAGACTAGGCAAATGTTCGAGGCAACCTGAGCATGTTACTGTGAATGATCGAACATGGCGTAGATCTTTATTTGTCAACATAGATGCAAGCTCATGATCAGTGTGCTGTATCGATAGTCGCCGAATGTAACAATGGGAATTTTCCCAGACTATTTGCCCGCCGTTTACCACAGCGATGAAATTCTCTTCCGTGGATTTTGATATGAGGAGTTCGAGCATCATGTCATGGACTCGACATCCACGAGCCTTACCATCATAGCCAACGTCCACTAGTTGGACCATGCTTTTGCTGATAAGCTCGTAAAAACAGCTCTCCGCAACCTCTTGCTGGCTCTGTGCACGCTCTTCAGAGATAAAGCCTTCTGCTATCCATCGCCTCACTAAAAATTCTCTCTCAATCACAGAGTCCTTGGGAAAGTGACTCAATACAACAAGCAAGTCTTGAGATTTGGTGGGAGATCACTGTAACTAAGGGACAATATGCTATTCATTCCCTCCAAACTCTTGCCTCTCTCTAGTGCAGAACCAATAGACCTTTTACTCTCTCCCACTCTTCTTTGACAGTTGCTCTGTTTGCCAACAAACTAGATACACTGATAATTGCCGATGGAAGCCCTCCACACTTCTTCAAAATTCCATTTGACATTTCCTTGAACATATCAGGGCAGCAGTCGCAAGAGCAAAATATTCTTGCGGAAAACAATGCTTTCGAGTGAATATCACTCAGAGGTTCCATTTGATAGTGCGGTCATCACCACCCGAGCAACATGACCTTGCCACATCAACAATGCGTGTGGTAGCTATAATTTTGCTAGAACAATTATTCTCTGGAAAAGCAAACTTAATAGCATCCCATGCCGGTATAGACCGTATATCATCAATGATGAAGAGATAGCTGATAGATAGTAGAACGTAGTCAAACAACTATTATAAGAAATTCAACAAGAAAAAGGAAACATGCTATAAACACCAACATTTTGTAAATGCCTTCAGATGCTCTGCTAATTAATACTAACGTATATCCCCAAGTAGTAAGGTTATACATATTTGCTTGATGATAAATATTTCTTTGTGTTAAGACTATAAAGCCAAGTTTCTGAAGAAGATTTCCACCTGCGGTAAAGGTATGCAGTATTGTGCGTGTCCTTGCTTAAATTATGTGAAAATTTCTAGTAAGGGTGGCAATTTGCAAGGATGCCTGAAATTGTTCAGGCCAAGTGGTAACAAGTACTGTATTTGGTGCAGTGTTACTCAGTATGTGAATAACTAGTAGCACAGCTGGCAGTAGCAACTACCTAAATAGCAGTGGAAAAATAATAAGGGCCGAAATTAATTACCTCTTATCTTGTAGCAGTTCTCTTAGCTTTGCTATGGATTTGTTTTCATTCCAAATATTCATATCTTCTGTGAAACCATCCTGGCAAGTTACTTGAGAGATCACTTGGGAGATGACATCCTTGATAAGTTTCTTTCTTTGCATCTGGCTTTTGTGAGACTGATACAAAAGCATGACAACGAAAATGCCCTCGGATCTTGTGATATACCTCATTCACTAGTGTTGTCTTTCCCAGTTCTCCAAACCCAACAATAGACAACACCCTGCGATGATGCTCGGTCGAGCTGTTTCCTTCTTCCCCCATCCACCTGGCAAGATCATCTCTGGGACCTTCAATACCCACAAGGTGTGCCTCCTCGGCAAAAAGAGCAGACAGCTGAGGGTCCACGGCAATATGGTCAGAGGTGCCACGAGGAATATCATTCAGCTTGTAACGATTCTTCTGCTCTTGCACTTCCATGACACGAGCCTTCAGATTGCCAATTTGGTTGGCTACTCGGCGCCGAGATCGAAGTGTCTTTAGACGGCAAACAGTACCGCGGAACAACTCCTTGATGCCGCCCTGTTGCCCGCCATGGCCGAGCTTATGAATGAACTTGTTGATGCAATCCTCGGTGTCGTAGGCCAGCTCCCTCACCAGCGATATCCATGCCTTCACTTTGACACTGGGAGCTAAGCTAGCGGAGTGAACTCAGACAAGTAGTGCGAGCTTTCTCCTTGGCTCACCCAACCATGGTACATGTGCATGTGCATTAGACAACCAGAGGTGGGGGTGTGTGAGTGAGTCAATGAAGAGAGCCTCTTTAGCACAGATCAGGTTCAGATCACATATTTGGATTCAGGGAAGTCCTGCTGCCAGTGAAAATTGCGCTGACTTTGGTCATAGTGAATGCTAGCAATGTAATTGTGTCGTTTCCTTGTTGAAGGCATCGTTGCTGCAGTGTCATTTTTCCGCCCAGACTACTCTTGGAGAAACCCTTGATCTGGGTCTCCCGGATAGGGCGATGGCGGCGTGCGGCACCGTTTTCCCTCCGGGGCCATTGTTCTTTTTTGGAGTAGGTATTAGCTGGAGGGGTCCTGAAGTGAAGCGGCATGGTTTCTTCCGAGTCGAAGACGACAAGTCTTGGCGGCATCGTGTAGCCGGTTCTTGGCGGTAGACTCATGATGTTGGAAAAGCGTAGGACAGTGGAGCTGCCTGGCATGATGGTAGCGTCGACGACAATCCCGATAAGGTTATTTAATTGATCCCTGCCACCGAAGATGGGTTCGCGGAAGACGACGGCGTCGACTTCTGGAGGGTTCGCAGGAGGTGTGCGCCAAGGGTTTGCTGGACTGGTGCTCTGCTTTTAGATAATGTGCATATGGGTGAGGTTAAGGCAAGTGGCTCTCAACAGAATCGAACTAGGTGTCTTCCTAGAATCAAACCCGAGAATCATCCCTAACTGACAAAGTGCCAAATTGGAAATAGAACTCCTTGGCCTTCATCAGCTCCACTAGAAATATGAATCGCCGGGTTTCCGATGAACTTGAGAAATGGTTTTGAACCCCACGTATTTGTTATGAATGATTTCCTCGCACACTGCATTATCAGTGAGTAGTTTGTAAACCCATTTACACAGTAGAACGACGATGTTTTTAATCTCAAGATCTTGAATCCCAAGCCCCCCTCTGACTTTTAGGTTGGCACAATACACTCCAACTAGCCAGCTGATATTTCATGGATTTATTATCACACTGCCAAAATAATCTGGATCTAGAGTAATTGAGACGCTAAAGAACAACTGTCGGTAAGTGAAAGAATGAGAACATGTATAGTACCATATTTCTAAGGACGAAATCAAATCAATCGCCCACCATATGACAAGAGTTTGGCCTTCCAACTAGCTAAGCGTTTCTCAAGTCTCTCTTCCACGTGCTACCACTCAACAATAGTTAAACGCCGATAGTGTATGGGAATACACAGATACTGAATCAGGAACTGTTTGAGTCGGCAGCCGAAAATCTCAGCAAATTCAGATGAGGACTCTGCAACATCATCGAAACAGAAAAGCTCACTCTTATGAAAATTATTTTTGCTATGAGAGAGTTCCTCAAATGCACATAAAGCATCTTGAGGTTTCTTGCTTTATCTAGGTCGTGATCCATAAAAAGTATAGTGTCATCCGTATATTGTAGGATAGACAAACCATCTTCTACCAAATGAGGAATGGCACTGCTAATCTGACCATCCACCTTAGCCTGCTCAACAAGGATATCTAACATATGGGCCACAATGTTGAACAAAATAAGGGATAAGGGATACCATTGGCGAAGCACCTTCTTAGTCTAAAGGTAGTTGCCGACATCATCGTTGATTTTGATAGCCACACTACCTTCAGAAACAAAACTCTCTACCCATCAACACCATTTTGGAGAAAAACCCTTCATGTGTAAAGTTTGCAAAAGAAAGGACCATTTGACTTTATCATAGGCTTTGTCGAAGTCTATTTTGAAGATTACTCCACTCAACTTTTTACGTGAAGCTCATGTACAGTTTCCTGTAGTACAATAACTCCATCTAGTATGTTGCGTCCTTGCATAAACGTTGTTTGAGTGGGTTTGACCACGTGGTCATCCACCTCGTTCAACCGATTAGTTGCAACCTTCGTAAAGATTTTGAAGCTAACATTTAGAAGGCAAAACGGTCAATATTGTTGAATACAACTAGCCTACTTAGTCTTGGGAAGTAGAATAATTTATCCGAAGTATAAACGGGCAATATCAAGGTTTTCGGCATGCAATTGATTAAACAACTAAACAAAGTCCGCCTTAATCATATCCCAAAACATTGATAAAACTCCACCAAAAAACTGAGAGGTCCTGGAGCCTTGTTGTGTTCCTTTTGAAACACCGCGGTCCGAATTTCGTCCTCGGATAACAGAAAGGTTAAAAACTCATTTTCCACCACGGAAACTTGAGTGATGTCATGCGTCAAAGACTCGTCCAGTGCAAAAGGACCTTTCTGCTGATGGCCCAAAGAGCTGTTAGCAGTACTTAGTAATGAAGTTTCTGAGCGGTGCATCCCCCTCGATACGGCCTTCGTCCTGGTCAAGGGCGAAGATACGTTACTTTCTATATCTGCAATTGGCTAGTATTACTACATGAAGGATTTTTATTTCATTGTTGTTGCGAATAGTGTTAATGGATGCTTACATGGTACCCTCCGTTAATTTATGTGTTGCTTCCCTGCATTCCAAAGTCCGGCTGGTTCGCCCATTTGACACGCTGACTACCTCCATGATTCCGCGTGAATTAGAAGGTTTTGAAGAGAAGTCCGAGAGGTTACGCATACATTGGAGTTCTAGGCTACGCGTTGAGCTCGTGAGAATATAAATCCATGCACCGCTGGCGCATGATTATAATGCATCATTATTCCATCACAGTGGCAATGTCAGACAGCGTTGAGATCTCGACGATGGCCACGATATGCGCGGCAACGTGTATTTAAATACTATAGCTGGCCCTAGTATAAGATATAGCGATGAGAGAGAGAGAGAGAGAGAGAGAGAGAGAGAGAGAGAGAGAGAGAGAGAGAGAGAGAGTATCATTATTCGGTCACAATGGCAATGTCAATGCTCATCAGCTCATGTATAGTAGTGCTAGATTGATGATTCGTTGATATGCATCGCCAGACTTGGTCTCAAGTTAAGATCAGATCGTGACCGGCCGCCATTCTGTGAGATCTTCATCCCGACGGCCAGCCCCTGTCGTGCCCCTGCGCTCTATTCCTTGCAAGTCGTACGTTCACGTCACGACCAATTGCATATTTTGGTTCTCAACGCTGCACTCCAAAGGCTCTCTCGTTGGTTAGGCCATTTGGCACACGCTGGCTACCTCCTTGATTAATTCCGCGAGAATTAGAAGGTTAAGGCGACGTCAGAGTAGATTGGACTTGTATAGCCTACGCGTTGAGCTTGTGAGAATATCAATTACACACATCCTTGAGATCTCGAGGGTGACCACCCGGCCGGCAACGCGTCCTAGTAAAAAGATAGCGATGGGATTATTATTCCATCGTAATGCCAATGTCAATGGTTAGGTGATTATTGATCGAAGCGCCGGAGCAGTGTACGTAGGTTGTTGCTTGCAAAGTTGCCATAGCGTTTATTTGTTTATCTGCATGTTGCACCTCAACTGTTTCGGCTGTTCTCTCTCTACCTAGCTTATATATTCATGCCAAAAATGGTAAGGCCAAGTGCCACAATCTTGTCTCCGATCATCGACTTCATACAGTACATTTTGTTGCGCCAAAAAAGAAGTTCAGTACATTTCAGCTAGACCGAGTGACCGGAGTGAGGGCTGAGGTCCGTTATGGTGCCTGCAACTGCACGCACCATCTTGGGCGGCTTATGCTTCTTCATCTTCTTCCGGCTCTCCTTCTTGTCCCACCATGTCGTTGCAGCAGTTTCCTTCAGCTTCGACTTCTCAAATGCCTCCAGCTACCTTCAACAGGACCTCCGGTTCGAGGGCGACGCGGCCCTGAACCAAAACGGCGACCTGGTTGACCTCACCTGCAACTCCATGAAGCCCGACAAAAACAATCACTGCAAGGGCCGTATGTCGTACAGCCACCTGATAGCCTTGTATGACAACATCACCGGCGAGGTGGCCAGCTTCGCCACAACCTTCACCTTCGCCATCCACATGATGCCCAACAAGACCGAGAAGGGGGACGGCATGGCCTTTTTCCTCTCCACTTACCCGTCAAGATTGCCATCCGAGTCAGACAGTAGTGCCCTTGGCCTCACCAATAGTGGCAACACCAGCGCTACCGGCGCAGACCGTTTCGTCGCCGTCGAGTTTGACACCTACGGCAACACCGGTTTGGATCCCAAGGGAGCCTCTGACCACATCGGCATCGACATCAACTCCGTCATCTCGGTAAGTTCCACTAGGTTGCCCAGCCACAGCCTCAACGGCACCATGACGGCGACCATCACTTTCGACAACACCACCCGCACACTGGAGGCCACCCTGCACTTTGATTCCGACCGATCTCTTCCCGCTGCTCGGGTAAAGACGCAGTTACCTGATAACCTTGATAACTTGCTCCCGCCGGAGGTGGCGGTGGGGTTGTCCGCGTCGACCGGTGGACAAACTGAGTTGCATCAAGTGCAATCTTGGTCCTTCAACTCCACTACGGTGTCCAGAGGTACTGATTATATTTTTCAATTTCCAGAGAAATACTAATGAACAAACAAAAGCAGCATATTTACCATAGATAGATAGATGAATATCATGCTTAAGTGTATAGCATTTCTATACGTAAAAGTTACTTAATTCAGTTCGCAGGGTGAGGAATAGTTATATATGCCCATCTATTTTTATGTCTGTGCACCAGAATTTAGTATTACACACACTTTAGCTTATATTGAAATTTAAGAACGTAAGACAATAGATACTGGTGAATATAACTATGCAAAATTTTAGGTGATGTAAAATTACAAATATAAAAGTTTGGCTTAAAGTACACATCTAGTTGTAACTTTTGTGGGCCTACGTTATTATTATCTTGTATTTTCTTATACAATTTATAAGCGCCAGTCAACATGAATATAACTATGCATTTATCAAATGTAAAGAGGTAATATCACCACTGGTGCTAAAATTTGTCATCAATGGTCACTTTAGTGCTAGAACTTGCGGCTTATAGATAAGTGGTGCAAGAACTAGGCTTACTAATGCAAAATCACCGTTTCATACGCTTGCGGCGCTGACTAGGCATGCCCCAATTTTTAGCATTAAAGTGACCATTGCTCGCAAGTTTTAGCACCAGTGGAGATATTACCTCAAATGTAAATTCTAACACATTCTTTATACATAACTAGCTAGTCATCAACCCATGCAATTGCACGGGCTAGCGATCTTGATTCTAGAGTCATAACATTTTGTGATTGATAGTAATACTTTGAAAAAAGTTAACACTTCATAGTATTGTTGACACATGTCTAATTATAAGCTTACTTCGTCTAAACCACAATCAAATTAGCCTTTGAATCAAGACACCGGCAAATGTGATGTATGTCTATAGAAAATGACAAATTAATCTCTCACTATCTATAGTAAGCTGGAAAGACCAAAAACAATCTCGTGTACCTACACGGGTTAAGGATGTTCATATTGTTTTAGCATTGTGGTTCTATCCCAATATATATTGTGGAAGTGAACCTTTTAAACTAACAATCCAAACAAAAGTAGTTATTCCAATATATAATATACTTTCATTTAGCAAAGCTGGAACACAAACAATAAAGTCCTATAGATATTTCAAATTGCCACCATTATCTTAATTTTTAATCCAACCGTTGATTTATTCACAAGGTTTGATTTCTCAACCAGTTTATTTCTTTAGCTTTACGCTCCCATTCGTACACAAGAAACATATGCCATCACGCTTGTTGATATTTGACGGAAGGGTCATTTTGTTAACAAAAGCAACATAGACGAACATAGTAATCATAAATAAATGCAAGAAATAGAAATGAAGTGAAACTTACAATGAAAACATTCATTATCAATAGGAAACCAACATACACAAAGTATTTTTATGTTGTGCCATCTTATGCCTATTGATATTTTCTGAGTTAGCTTCTATCAAGAAAATCTCCTCTGGGGTGCACCGGAACCGCTCGGTCTAGATGATTCTGTATGGCCATTTGTTCTGATGGCAATCCTCTGGGGATACACAGAAATGAGAGGGCCTTCAAAAATATTGATGTACACGCCTCTCTCTCTCTCTCTCTCTCTCTCTCTCTCTCTCTCTCTCTCTCTCTCTCTCTCTCTCTCTCACTCACTCCAACTCATTATTTCAGACTTAGATTTGTGGTTGCACCACTTCCGCAAGCCGTGGGATAGGGAGGCCGCCCTCTCTTGGTGGCTCTTCCTCTCCTCACGCCTCGGCGTGCCCATGTAATCTGGTTGGATGTTTCGCCTCGGCCATTTTTTAGCAATATATTCAGGCGAGGAGCTTCCTCCCCGCCCCGCCCCAGTGATTCTCAAAAAGTATGAAATCACTTACCAAAACAATTGGTGTGAAATCACCATTGCATATAGAAGCATCTAAATTTTTGACCTGCAACTGATAATATATGCATTTAACTAAATGCAACGTTGATGGGGTTGGTCTTGTGAAAGAACAAAGACCATGTGGCCTTATTGATGCCATTGTGCAAGGACAAATTATGTGAGTTGTTCCACCGCGAGTATCATAGGTTGGAGGACCAAAGTGATCCAAATGAAGGAGCTCCAAGGGCCTCTTGGAAGTGATCACAGTCTTGATAGGATGTTTTTTCTCATGTAGCTTTCCTTTGATACAAGCACTACAAGCGCAATTTTTGACAAAACTAACATTTGTCAGTTCAAGAATGTGGTCCCCTTTGAGGGGACTTTGCAAAGATATCATATTTATATGGGCTAAAAGGTGATGCCAAAGCCATCCCGCATCAACTTTAGCCATTATACAAGTTGGGTCTTAGTGGATTTCTCCGAAAAATTAACCATATAGAGATCGTTCTCAACATGTCCAACAAAGACTACTTTAAGAGTATTGCTCCACAAAAGGGACACGGTGTCAACATCAAAGAAAATAGCAAAGCAAATAAGTGCAAGTTAACGAACAGAAAGTAAATTCTATGCAAGGGTCTCAACAAGCATGACATTCTCAATAGATAAATCTTGAGAGATGACCATATTGAACTTGGGTGCCAAAAGATGAATTAAGCTTGATATCCACCAACATGTCCTGCTTCCGGTCATCTGATTTGTCGCTCGGTTTTAGGTACCCACTCTTAAATAGGTACTCTCGTGTTTTACAAAAGGCAACATCAAGAAATGAAAATTCCTCACTAATTCCTTGCAAAGATTGCTGTCTACGCTTTATTCCTTGCAAGTCATTCTCGTTCACATCATGATCAACTGCAAATTTTTGTGTTGCATCCCTACATTCCTAAGCACAGTTGGTTAGTGTATTTGGCATGCTGACCACTACATCCTTGATGTCAGAGAGGTTATGCGTAGATTGGAGTTCTAGTGTACGCGTTGGGCTCGTGAGAATAGGTTATCAATTGATGCATGGTTGACACATGATTATAATGAATCAGCATAATTGCACACACCATTAATATCTCGAGCATGGCCATGATGTGCACGCCAACGGCCTATTACGTAAAAGATAACAATGAGAGAGAGAGAGAGAGAGAGAGATGTAATTATTAGGTGATTTCTATCATTCAAATCATATCCATGGGCTAAGTATTTTAGTCTATTAAATAAAAGATTCAATGTTTCTTATTTCTTCAGTTTTTTATGGTTAGCTTCATCGAGTATTTTAATGTAGATAGTAATAGATTGATGATTAGTTGTTATGCATCCCCGGACTAGGTCTCGATTTAAGACCATGGCCGACCCCGCCCATGTATCCCCAGTCCAAAACTAGCAAATTAGTTGACACTAAACTAATTTATACTATGATGATGTTGGCCGCAAACCCGCGTCCCCAGTCTTGACCATTAATTGAAGCACTAGAGCAGGCTGGTAGGTTGTTATTTGGCTAATTGCCAAGTTGTCATACCGTTTATTTATTTGCATGTTGTACCTCTACGGCCCGGCTCTTCTCCCACTACCTAGCTTATATATATGACAAAATATGATAGCCAATTCGCCAATCATCAACTTCATATAGTACATTTCAAATTAACCGAGTGGTCGAGCTAGGAGTGATGGTACCTACAGCTGCACGCATCATCCTCGCCGGCTGCTTCTTCTTCCTCCTGGTCTCCTTCTTCTCCCACCATGTCGCCACAGTTTCCTTTAGCTTCGACTTCTCCAACACCTCCAACTATCGTTTGCAAGACCTTCGGTTCGAAGGCGACGCGGCCCTAAACCAGAACGGTGACCTCGTTGACCTCACCTGCAATTCCATGGAGCCCAACAAAAACTATGAGTTCAAGGGTCGTATGGCGTACAACCACCCGGTAGACTTGTACGACAACATCACCGGCGAGGTGACCAGCTTCGCCACAACCTTCACCTTCGCCATCCACGTGTTGCCCAACACCTCTGGGAAGGGGGACGGTATGACTTTTTCCCTCTCTGCCTACCCCTCCAGAATACCGTCGGAGTCCTCCAGTAGTCGCCTTGGTCTCACCAATAATGCCAACACTAGCGCCATGGGCGCAAACCATTTTGTCGCCGTCGAGTTTCACACGTATGAAAACGACGTCTTGGGTCCTGCGGGAGCCTCCGACCACACCAGCATCGACATCAACTCCGTCATCTCGATAAGCACCACCAGGTTGCCCAGCAACAGCCTCAACGACACCATGACAGCGACCATCACTTTTGACAACACCACTCGGACACTAGAGGCGACCCTGCACTTTCATGATGCCAGACAATCTATTCCTGCCCCTTGGGTCAAGACGCAATTACCTGATAATCTCGATGACGTGCTCCCACCGGAGGTTGCGGTGGGGTTCTCTGCATCGACTGGTGTATGTACTGAGTTGCATCAAGTACACTATTGTTCCTTCAACTCCACTATGGCGCCCAGAGGTATAGATTATTAAATTTCTATAAAAATAACAGTGAATACACAAAAGATGGGCATATTTATCATAGATGAATATACCATGCTTAAGTGTGTTGCACTTCTACATGTTATTCAACTAATGCTCCAACCAACTTATCCAAAAGTCCTAATTGATGGAGAGAAGTGGACAATATATAGTTCAACATATGTAAGGTCCCTCTATTCAGTTTGCAGTGTCAAGAATAGCCACTGTTCTACCACCCATCTATTTTTACGACTCTGCACCAAATTTTTACGTTATGTATATTTTATCTTATATTCAAAGTTAAGAAGTAAGAAAATATATACACTGGACATAATATTTTGTTTACGTGATGTGATATTCCAAACATAAAAAGCATGCTGCGAAAAACACGTGTATATGTAACCTTTCTTGGTTTATATATTGTATCGTTGTCTCCCAATTTCTTACGCAATCTTTGCATCGTGAGTTCACATGATCGTAACTATTTATTTACCAAATGTAAATCTTAAAACATCTAATAAAACATACCACCATTCATTAACTAGGAAAAGTCAAGCCTCTTTTTTCGTGTTCAAACAAGCTATATGTGCAGCGTTGTTAAGACCAGGATAGTACTCCCTCTGGTCCTTTTTAATCTGCACATAAGAATTGTCTGAAGTCAAACTTCAGAAAGTTTGACCATATTTATATGAAAAAATATCAACATTTACCATGCTAAAGTTATACAGTATGAAAAGTCATGACGCATCTACTGGTATTGATTCATATTGTGAATGTTGGTATTTTTTCTATAAAGTTGGTCAAACTTTATGAGGCTTGACTTCGGATAAATCTTATATGCAAACTAAAAAGGACCGGAGGGAGTACATGTCTTAGGCAAGTTGACGAACTCCACGATTCCAATTATTAAGTTGCATCGCTACCCATCTTTACATGGTGCACTAATCTTTCTGCATAATCAGGAATGTTGTAGCAAGATCATTTTTATACAATACTAGCATAGTGGACCTTGCATTTAATGCGGGGGCATCTCCTTTAGGATCTCATTGGTTCACCAGTTTCTTATAAAACACAAAACGTGGCCAAGTAAAACTCAAACCATAAAGGTATAACTGAGATATTGGTGTGCCCTAAAGATCTTGATCACATTCTTCTTTATATCCAGTTTCCAAAATACGTCTCGGAGGTTTGTAGAATTCATGTGTTCTTCCTATATAATTTGGATCAAAGAAATTTTCTCCATTTAACCTACACTATGTTGCTATGAACCAAAGGGACATTTAATGCCAAGAACAATTTTTTGTGTGTTACTCCACTTTTCATATGAACCAAAGTGCCCTTTACTGAGTTAGTTACATTAGGATTAAATTTATAGTTTCACGCATATTCCTATTACGCACAATACATAATGACAGGGTTCTATAACCACCACAAATAGTCGGCTAAATAAGATTGTGCATGTGCATGTAACATCCTTAGCCTTAAGTCATAGACGAATGATTATTATTTCATTGCAAAAGTACTATATGAATGATCATATGTGTCTTCTTAAGTGTTATTAGATCAATAAAAAGTTGTGTTCTACCGTGTAGTTTTGATGAGGTGTTAGATCCGCACCGAAAGACCAATATATTGGCATTCATTTGAATATGATGTGTCTATATGTTGTGGTCCAAATGGCGATGAGGGATCTAGTGAACCAACACCAAACATGATGTTTATGTGATCTTTCTAATGGGACAGTAAAACAGAAAGAATTTATCCCCTTTAATAAGTTGTGTGAGTAAATAATGTTACCCTTATAATTTAAATTATTTAGTATACTCCCTCTGATCCAAATTAATTGATGCTGCTTTAGTACAACTTTAAAGTTGTGCGTCAATTTGGATCGGAGGGAGTAGTTAATTCTTCCTATCAATTACATTCTCTAGTTTGAATTACGTAACGCCCTAGACATGGTCTCTGCATCCACAACGCAGATGTTGATATTATTTTGTATATGCACATGATTAAAAAAATTGGAAGATAAATTCAAGATAAATAAACATTCCTAACACATATAATTTTATTTTACATATTTATATATCAATGACTAAACTTAGAACAATATGACTGCTAGTTTTCTAGAATGTCGTCTATTTTGCAAAAGATGACATACCTCCCCGACTTCTGTAAAACAACATCTATCTTGAAGCATAGGTGTGTCTTAGTTGAGATCATAATGGTGATCGTAGTTTACCAGGAATATATATCTTGACACTACACACAAGTAAATTCTTGTTTGGGCAGTGGCCCATGACATGCGCTCCTGGCTTATGCCAGTGGCCCATGACATCAGCTGGAAATGTCTTGTTATGTGCTTAGCAAAAAACATTTATAAAAATGTACCATACAAGTCAATTCTATGTTGCTCGTAGGACGTCGGACATCACAGCAAGTTCACCTCATCTAGAATGGGAAAGTGTCGAGCCGACAGTTTCCTGTGTTAGTTCTCTTAATTAGAAGGTTGTAGAATTAACATTGGAAACATGACCCAGCCAATCACGTGTACATGCATATCAGATGCAAAGATAACTAAAATATACTCCAACCCAAAACCTCATGGATACGGGAACAAAGAAAGTATGATATTTATGGATGAGTAGTAAATGTAAGAAACACATGATATATGTTATTCCATTGATCCTTTACAAAACCAACGGGTTTATCTAATAACCTCGACCGTATGTAAAATAATATCAAGACTGGTCAAATTAATAATCGCATAGAGTACACAAGTTCTTGTTTGGGCACAGACTAAAGCATCAACAACATAATGTCAAAGAAAAAATACATCAGGAACATACTTTACCTCCTGCAGAAAGCACCACAATAAACATTACTAGTATCATTAATTAATTGATAGTGATGGTACAACGGATCACAAATTAATAAATTAATAAATTGATCTGCCTATGAGCTGGATAGGGAGCACATCAGGATGTGGGCATTGGCGTTTCATCCGCTTGGCGGTCAAGCTTTGATTGGATGTCCCATACGTACTCCTTATATGCGCCATGCTGCGACTTGATGATTATATGGCATCATCGACGCAGATGATGAGGTTACCGGCTAGTGACCTTGGGGGTTCAGTGTGCCACTATGGCCGCTTGGTCAGTCTTCTCCAGGCAGGGTAGGCGTTTGATCCAAGCCACCACCGTTGAAGGAAGGCATAGATGACTTATCAAGTTGGATGAGATCGATGATGTTAGTTTTTTAGTAGTGAAGAAGAGATCAAAAATGAAGTGGACGACAGTAGGTTTAGTACTTGCAACAGTTGGGATGAAGGAGTGTGTGGATAAAATAATTCGAGAACCTATATGTGGATGGTTAGGCTGGCTATATGAGGCTAATTACCCAGGGGTATAGGTGGGTAAATTCTTCAAACATTAATGTTAATAAGTTGATTCTTAGATATGTTGGTTTTAATTATGAATCTATTAAATCAACGGTCAAATGATTCAGGCAAAAAAGGTGACCTTGTGTTTAGAATAAACTGGTCAAAATCCCTAGAAAACACAAAGTTACTACTTCCTTGGTCCCGAATTACTTGTCTTACATTTGTCTAGATACGGATGCATGTGGACACGTTTTAGTGTTAAATACATCCGTATCTAGACAAATCTAAGACAAGTAATTTAGGACGGAGGTAATACTTATAGAAAAGTGTTTATATGCAAGCAATTCACATTCAACACTTTTTCATATTTGGCATGGAACCATAATAGAAGACCAAGTGTAGTCTCAGCTTCCAAAAATCAAATAGTTTTGATTTAGTTTATGTAATTTTACAAAATGAGCAAGTTATTATCTTGGAGCTCCAGCCAAGGCAATAACACCACGTGCATATCACGACATTGATTCAATCTTTACGCTGATGTCTAGAATATGGGCATGGGATCGATTGACACAGAAATTATATCATAACCCACACTTTACTTATCCATTTGATAAATCATCGCACCCCTTGTAAAGTGGGGCAAATCATCTAATCCCCTTAATGACACACATGTTAAGCTAGAATTACTATATTTTCAGGTTCACTGGTCAACCGCATCAACAAAAATTCCACAACTCCAAGTTACCTGGAACATTGTATAGCATCACAGAGCTTGCACACGTTGTACTGGCCTAGTTGTTGCCAGCGCCGAACTGGCTTGAGTGTATTGACACCGTTCCAACTCGATCCCTTGTTGCCGATCTCGCGGGTGTGCTTCTCACCGACAACCATAGATTAGATCGAAGGATTGACCTGGACTCACGTACACAAGGAACGTCTCTGCAAAGATAGCTAGCTAGTAAATCGACACGCAGCCCGCCAGAAACAAATTCACGTCACCGACTTACACTATAGCAGCTGATGGATCTTTGCTTAATCGATTCCGGCTGTGTGAAAAACACATGTGGGCACCTGAGTTTTTAGAACACAATACAATCGCAGATACTCACATACACGACACATATTGCATGAAAAGGTCATTGTGGTTGTGAGTTGTGACAGTCGTGTCTAAAAGAGGTCCATTAAATTAGGGCATCCCCTGCAGATCACGCGCCAGCTTGAAGGACGCAGCTGCAGGGTGTTTCTTTGGTAGAAAAGGTTTTGTTTTCACGTGATGGGGAAATAAAAGGTTTTATTTTTGCTAATAATGGCAAAGGTGGGTGATTTCCTCAAATTTCGTCAAATAGACAGTCAGATGTTTCTGTTTTTCGTGGGATTTTCTAGCATATTTTTTTGGATTAGCCCGTGAAGTACTTTTAATAGAGTGTGCATAACAAATAATAGAGATACTCTTATCGAGATGAATGCTTAGTTTTCATCCTCTGCTTGCTTTTGAACAGGTGGTCACAATCTTGGTGGTGATGATAATAATTCAGTACTAATTATCGGTGGAGCAGTAGCTGGTGCATTAGCCTTGGTGGTGCTGGTGGCAATTTGGTGGATCGTGTCACGGTGTATGTGCACGCGCATACGCGAGTCCTTTGGGTTGGGAACTAAGCTTAAGCACATGAGGTATCGTGACTTGTCTATCGCAACAGTGGGATTCTCTGAGAAGAACGTGATCGGAAGGGGTGGGTTCGGCGTGGTATACAAAGGGAGTCTCAAGAAGAAGCTGCGGGTGGCAGTGAAGAGGATACTCAGGGACTCGGCGGGAGATTTCAAGGACTTCCTCGCGGAGCTAAGCGCCATCGACAGAACGGGCCACGGCAACGTGGTCAGGCTCGAAGGCTGGTGCTGCCACATAAACAACCCCATACTTTGTTGGTCGCACAAGAAGAACACCAAGCTCTTCCTTGTCTATGAACTTGTGCCTAACGGCAACCTCGACCAGCACCTGCACGGCGGGAGGCCGGAAGCAGCAGTACTACCATGGAATACGAGGTATGGATGGATCCTTTTTGTTGCACCTGTGCATGGATGCTGTTATTTCATCATATGCTTCACTGAAATCCTTTTTTGTTTGAAATACTCGAAACCGGCATGATATGTGCAGCATGAATTTTTTTTTGCAGGTACAAGATAGTAAAAGGCATAGGGTCCGCTCTTCGTTACCTCCACCACGACTGCATCCCATACATCTTGCACAGAGATATCAAACCAGGCAACATCCTCCTGGATGATGATTTCAATGCCAAGCTCGGCGACTTCGGCCTGTCGAGGGTCGCCCAAGACAGGGTCAAAACATCAGTGCAGACCACGGCTGTTGGGACCAAGGCCTACATGGATCCGCTGTGCATGCAACATGGACAGGTCAAGTTCCGCCCTAGCTCCGACGTCTACAGCTTCGGGGTCGTCCTGCTAGAGATAGCGCATGGAAAAAATAATCTGGACGAAGTCCGGGAGCTGCATAGAGATAAACCAGAAACATTCGTGAAATATGCTGCTGACAAGAAGCTGGCTGGCCAGTTTGACCCCACAGAGATGGAGCAGGTCTTTCTCCTGGGACTCTGGTGTTGTGAACGAGAGGAGAACCAACGACCTTCAATGCTTGGTGCAATGCGATTCCTGGAGAGCGGCATAGAACTTCGCCCCGCAACACCCGATGAATGACGCCAAACATTGTCTCGTATTTTCTTATGCAATTTTGGCGTTGTGAGTTCACATGAATGTAACTATTTATGTACCAAATTTAAATCCTAAAAAATTTGGTAAAACATACCATTCTTTAACTGGGAAAAGTCAAGCCTCAATTTTAGCGGTATTGTTAAGAATAAGATAGTACATGTCCTAGGTGAGTTGCTCCACGATTCTAAGCTTGCATCACTACACATCTTTCCATGGTGCACTAATCTTTCTGTATAACCAAGAAGTTCGAAGCCAGCTCCTTTTTATACACAATAGTAATTCAAGATTAGAAATACTAATATAGAGATGCTTAGTTTTGCATGCCCTGTTTGCTTTTGAACAAATGATCACGGTCCTGGCAGTGGTGAACTGGTGATAACGAAAAGCAGCAGTCATGTCATGGAGAACGCGAGGTATGGGCGGATTTTTTTGTTGCACCAGGCGTGCATCGCCTATGCTTCAATGAAATCCTTTATTCTTTGGAATACTAGAACCGGCATGGATATGTGTAGCATGAAAAAAGAAATATTGAAGGCACAAGACAATGAAAGGCATACGGTCTGCTTTTCGTTACCTCCACCGCGACTAGCCATACATGACAAACATACTCTCGGATGATGATTTCAACACCAAGCTCGGCAAGTTCTCGGCCTATCGAGGGTCACCCAAAACAATGTCAAAACATCAATGAGGCGATGGACGTGTCAAGTTCTGCCCTAGCTCCCACATCCACAGCTTCGGAGTCGTCCTGCTGGAGATAGCGCACACAGAAAGTAATCTGGCAAAAATCCAGAAGCTGATGGACCGAGAACCTGACTGACATTCATGATGGACTAGAACCTGTCGCGCGCTTTG
This sequence comes from Aegilops bicornis, assembly GCA_021605145.1. Lineage (NCBI taxonomy): Eukaryota > Viridiplantae > Streptophyta > Magnoliopsida > Poales > Poaceae > Aegilops > Aegilops bicornis. The sequence goes on from CM038669.1 coordinate 14,883,368, forward strand.
CCGCGCCGTCTTCACTGGTGTGTTGATATTTTCTCATATCATCGTCTTCACTGGTGGGTTGAGTTTTTTCTCATATCATGACTGGTCACTGAGTTATGGGTTTTAATTATGTTGGGCTTAGTGTTTTTCTTTTTGGTGGTGCCATCTTGGTTTTCGTTGGAGGCAGGATTTAGACATGAGGGAAAAAGCAGTGTTAGTTATATATTCCTGCGAGCTTAGTAATTGTACTGATATTCATGTTTTAGGAAATATTTACAGATGCACCTGGGCACGGAGGTCCTTGACCCCCACTGTGGTGCACAGTATACCAACACCGAACACTCCCGTAAAAAGAACATCAAACACAAAGTGCCTACACACTACACATACTTGTGGTTGGGTCCAACAGTCCTTCACAAACAAGCTACCCACTTATATAGCTAGGCCCAGGGCAGTGCCCCAGCCCTATACACCACAAGCCCTTCCTTTCTGAGCTTAGTAATTGTAGTGTTCTCTCAACATAAAGTAATTGTAGTGATTCCAGTAGGACAAAAGATTTTTCGCATGGCTAGTCTCTATCAGTTCAAATATCCCATGACAAACTGAAGTATTCCATTAGGAGATTGAGCAAAAGGTTGCCGGTGATACTTCCACAATACTTGCTTCTGGTTCATTCTTCAGATTAGCTAAGCTTCGAGTATATTAAAGAGCCATCAAAGATGGAAACGACGAAAAAATTACAAATCAAAAAGGTCAAGAGCACATCGAGCAGGAAATCAACCTTGTTGAACAACAGACTGGGAACAGAATGTACTCCCTCCATCCCAAAATAAGTGTCTCAACTTTGTACTAACTTTAGTACAAAGTTGTATTAAGCTCAAGACACTTATTTTGGATGGAGGGAGTACCTCACATTAGCCTTTTTTGCAGACAAGCCTACACACCGTCCTTCCACCTGCGCTTCCTCAACGAATAAAGCCATAACGGATTTTTTTGCCCCTGAAATTGTCATCAAACAATGAATCCAAAGGCTCTACAGAGAAGACTGGAACTGAATAAGGAATCATTTGCACATATAATCAGAACATTATTGCACATGAGCACATATGTAAAACCAAATAAGAAACCAGAAGCAAATGTATTGTTGTGATTCCTTTCAAAAGCATCCATCTGATAGACCTTGGGATCGGTTAGGCCAGATCAATCCTGTAAACCTACCTTCTGCCTGTCCAGACGAGCTCGATCCAGTGCCGGCCATGGTGATGTGGTGACGGCGTTGATGTGGACAGAGAGATGGCGAGGAGGTGGTGCTTCCCGTGAGCACCGCGCTAACCCTAGATCGGTAGGGCGTGTAGGTGGGGTTTGTGGCAGCGATGAACTTCGTTAGTTGTGCCCCGGCCCCCACCTCTGTTAATATAGCGTGGGTCACAGGGGCCTACCAACCATAATGGGTTGGGCGCCCCCGATCAGGGCGCATTGACCAAGGGCCTGGCAGGCCGTTGGGCCTGCACAGAGGAGATCAACCTAACACCATCGCCTATTACTGAAAAGGAGAAAGGTGGTGAAGGCAGAGCAAACCCGAGGCAACCAATTGCAGTGGCACATGCCGGTAACCAATTTTGATGGAGTGAACAAGCATTAGGGTAGGATTGGACATGCAAAGATCCTCCAACAGTTACCAGTTTCCTCTGTGGGCAAGGGGTCCAATAATCATAACAGCACACCTGCCTCACCACATAAACCTCCTGCCTTCGAGATAAAATTCAGTCACTGGACGTGTCAAAATGTCAGGTAAAAGATGTAGTTTGAGAGTAAAATTGCATCAGTTATTTCACAAGAAAGTATTAATAAATTAAATTTATAAATCTATTCACAAAAAATCTGTAAATGTAACAGTATCATGGTTGGAAGCCTAGGAGCAATGCCAAACTGAAATTATCAAAAAAAAAGTTATCAGATCAATACCCAATATCAAAATTCATGGAGTCCATTTGACGCATCAGACATGACACATAGTGTAACCAACCAAACCGATGGAACATGAAGCAAGTAAAAACCTATAACAGGAGAATCACAGGGGAAGCATGCACAGAATAAATAATTACATTAACCCCATTCTTCTCATGTCTCTACGCCTCCATTTCTCAGCAGCCCTTGTAGAAAATTAAGATTAACAAAATAGATACAATTCAAGACAAATCTCTTTATTGTGCCAGTGTACAATATATATAACCGTTGATTCTCAATTTTTCTTTTTCACATGTCCTTCCATATTCAGAAGGTAAATTGGCAATTGCTCTAAGTAGATGCACTTGCTGCAGATCGAAAACTGGTGGATGAAACAATCAATCCTCGTTGCTTGAAAATCCAAAGCAAGCACACATACTCTATTAACACAAAATTTATGCTGCACTGACAAATCTCTACGACAGCAACCAAGCCAAGAACCCCAAACAATTATTTTGAATCAAGTCTCGTTGTTCCCTCTCAGATACAGACCCCCATCCAAAATCCCCAGACGGGCATCGCTGAGAAGCTCGAGAGAAGAATCAGGGGTCAATACGCGAGCAAGCACTATCACAAAAACAAGTATGGCCTTCTCACCACCATGTCCAAATCATAGAATTGCCACAACTCTATGACCCAACTTGATGACCAGCATCGTCAGTAGTCAACCACAACAAAAGAAGAGAGTGAGGAGATCAGAGTAATATTTAGGTTAAGATAACCAACTTCTGTGACAAACATCAAGCAAAGCTGCTTGGTACATTTGGCCACTCCGAGCACACAGAAGAAGTAAGTAAATAAATGATCGCAGCCAATAAAATAAGATTACTAATGTAGAGTACTTCATTGAGCTAAATTGGGTTTAAATTCAGAAATAAGAACAATGCAGATACACTGTAATTATTTACAGGAATGAGCCTAATTTTACAGATGGGCTGTTATAGAAGTTACTAATGAATGGTAAACAGCTATAAGAGAGCATCAACTATCGACGTACACTATTATTTATCACTTCCTTTATTAGTTAGTAACCAGGCGATGATCCAGCATAAGTAAACAAATGGAGACTAAATAGTGAAGTTCCTTGTTATCTACATTTAAATAGTGAATTGGCATAATCTAAAACATGTTGGATGGAAAATGCAACATCAAGGGACAGAACAAATAGACAAATCAAGGGAAGGTATTCGTTCTTACTTCTTTCAATAAATATGAGCTGGATCACCCCAGAGGCCCAGACACTCAAAGTCAGAATCTAAAACATTAGGCATAACCAGAACGCTAGGATGCAACTGAGATTATGTGATTTCATCTATGCCAAATAATACACGAGAGTATCAGAATTAAGTTTGTCTAGCATATGTAGTAATCATCTGGCTTTAGGTTAAAACTTTTGAGCTCAAAGATGACACAACTTACAGTGCCGAAGGATGTTAGTCCACAACACATGTGAAATAACAGTGAAGCTCCCAGGATTTGAAATTGAAAATCGTTCGGCGAGAACCTGAGCACACAAAAAAAAATTGCATGAACACCATCAAACAATTCATGCGTGAACCACAAATCTATACCAAATTCTACTTTTCCAAATCCGAATCAGCGCAAGAGCGAGCAAGGTTAAATGATATGGCTAAGAGAAAGGGGGAGGGAGGGACGCTGACCTTGTCGACCATGGCAGGGCCATGAAGACGGCAGAGAGGCAGAGAGCTGGAGGCAGCGGATGTCCCCGTCCAGCGCACAGCCGCATCGCATCCTCATCAGCGGCGTGGCGCACGGCGAGGGGCTGGAAGCTTACCGTGCTGAGTGCTCTGCAGGTCCCTAGCGACGCCGCTGCCGGCCATTGCCTCGCCGTGGGAGAGAGAGAGAGATGGGTCACGTGGCGAAGTGGTGGGACGCAGATTTTTAGAGCACTGGCACCCATGCCCTGCTATCCTGACTCTTCAATATTGCTTTAAGATCTGTGTGAGACAACTATCTTTGTATATAAATTTTCTTTTTTTTGTTTCTCTCATATAGAACATGTATTGAACTTCAAACTTTGCAGCGCAGGAAAACATACTAACTAGAATGTAGGATAAAACTTTCAGAATTTTTCGTCCGACATAAATACTAAAAATAAGATTTTTTGAATCAAATAAAACTTATTTTGTATATTTATGTTGGACGGAAAAATCTAAAAGTTTTATCCTAAATTCTAGTTAGAAAGCTTTACTGTTCGGCAAAGGTTTGAACTTGAATACATGTTCTATGTGAGAGAAATAAGAAAGAGAAATTTACTTGCACGAATCTTGATGCAAAGAATGGATGGCTAGATAAGAGGGGCCTGAGTGCAGGTGCTCCAAAATATATTTTCGCGTAGTGGTGGGCTAGTTATGAGCCGAGGCGAACAAGCGCTGCGTGGAACGGATCCCCCGGCGCCAACGCCACCAACCCGCAGTGGCGGGGCACAGCGACCGGCACAACGCAGAGGAGCAGGGCGGGCAGGTGGGATGCGACGCGGCATCGCGAAGAAGTTCGGGCTAAAACACACAGAGGGATAATGGCGCTCACCGCCTGTGATAGTGGACGCTCGCGGCGGCAGCGGCGGCGGCAGGAGAAGGGGATTGGGCACCAGGGTAGAGAATGGATTGCTCGAGGAGGATTCGATAGGACGGTTGTCTTGCGAGGGCAGCGAAGGGACCAAACCGACCAATAACTCATCCCTTACAGATGAGGCCACGAGCGCTACCAAAGACCTCGATTAAGCATAGGCGAGTAATTCATGGGAGCTTAGTAACTGTACTGATGTTGCTGAGAAAAAGCTGGCTGGCCAGTTTGAGCCGGCGTCATTCTCCTGGGCCTTCAGTGTTGCGAACAAGAGGAGAACCAACGACCTGCAATACTAGGTTCAATACAATTCCTAGAGAACGACGCAGAATTGTGCTCTGCCACACCCGATGAATGGCGCTGACTCGTATGGCCAGTGGCGGAGCTAGAAAATTACCGGAAACTACTTTGGTTTAGCAGAAACCACAAGTATCACGTGTTTCGATAAACATCACGTCAATACATGAGATACCCTAAATTCTAGTCAAGGACCGATGATTTTGGATCTTGCAGTGGTTCAAATCATTGTGAATTGCTCGTCTCAATAAAAAAAACTCTTTATTTCTTTTTTTTAAGAAAAGGAGGATGTATTCCCGGCCTCTGCAACTAGATGATGCATGCAGCCATATTATTAATTATTTATAAAGACCATACAAGATGATACATCAATAAACCTGAAGCTACCATTGGCAACACCGTTGCTACTCCTATCCCCTTAATGAAGGCGTGCGGAATGTCCGGGCCTAATACCAAAGAGACATCGCACCAAAGCCTAACATCTAAATCTGGGTGTCCCATCCAAGCCACTATCTGGATTGGGTCCCACACCGGTCTGGCTCACTCACAGTGAGCACCGCACGCTGCAAGGGCCATCACCTCCATCTTGCCTCGGTCCATCCTCGGAGCAGAACTGATGCACCGACCTTGCCAGGCCTCTCTGCCATCAACGCCACCATGACACCAGACAGCTTCCTCCTCCTGCGCGAGCCCATCTCCAAACGCGCCCATTGGCGAACCTCCGCGGCGCCATGCCGCTAGGATCCACCGTCGGCCTTGCGGTTGATGAAATACCGCTCCTCCTCTTGTCCCCTCCAGCCAGCACGTGCTCCAAAGCGATGCCCCTAGGAGGGACAACGACATCGAAGGTGCCACCATCGTCCAATCCGCTAGACCCAGATCTAGGGTTTCCCTCGGAGCATCACGAGTGGGGCGCATGACCTACAACAACGATGCCTCTAGAAGGGTACCACATCATAGATGCCGCCATCATCCGCCATGACCGTAGTCGGTGCGATTTTCACCGGAAATAACGGCTCCCCGATCTCGCAGCTGACTGAAACCGAAAGGAGCTTCGCCGTACGTGAAGACCAAAGCCGCCGTCGGCACGCCGGCAGGGAGCCTCCAGCCGCCCTCACCGGTCCTGCACGCGCCACCGTTTGCCACATCGGGGCGGATCTGGACGGGACAGCAGATACGCGGCTTCCGACGCCCATCTCCAAACATAGACTCCGCCGAGGGGAAGAACACCATGCCGGCCTTGGATCTGCCACCACCGCACAGGCAAGGGGCGCCGCCCTACCTGCTGCTCGCCGATCCAACACCGGGGTCGCCCCTGTTGCCTCCGGGTGATCCCGCAGCCCCCGCCGTGTCCGGCCCTCCACGCGCAGGACGAGGCACCGCAGCACCGCTTCCAGACCTGCCCCCGTGCCGCCGCGCCCGTATGAACGCGCCGCCGCCGCCCGAGGATGCCTGCCCATGCCGAGCCCTCGCGCGAGGAGGAGATGGGGCCCCGCCGCCGCCAGCACCTACCGGGCTTTGCCCGGCGGCAAGGGGAGAATAGTGGCGGGGAGACCTGAGGCGCCGGCGGCTAGGATTGCCCCCTTGGTCGCTCGCGGGGGAAGCGACGCGAGGGGGACAAAAATCTAACCGGAATTGGTCTCAATCGGCTGCCAATTGCAGAATTTCTCGGCAAATACAAAGAAACAACTCACCTCTTGCCGTGTGCCGCCGGTGGGGTGGCCGTCGTCTGCTGCACTATCTCTTGGCCTCTCCCTCACCAGCCGGTTCTCCATCTCCGAGCGCGGGCGCAAGCCGCACGCAGTTGGCGGTCACACACGAACGAAACGACCGACCGAGCGATCGGCTCGCCTCCTGCGCTCGCTCGCCCGTGCCTTTTTTAGAACTTTTTATTATAGCTTAGTTTTATTGATCATAGTCCACATGAAAAGGTATAGAAAAGGATCATGGGGATGGATAAACTATAGATGTCGCCCCTTTGAATACTTAATAACTTAGCTAACCTATCTGCATCATTGTTTGTTGCCTGACCTTCAAAAGTAAACTTACAATTAATTAAACTAGCTCGCTGCTTAATCTCATTAATGATACAACCATAAGTGCTACTAGTCCCTCTTTCAGTGGCAGCTCTCGTTGAAGCACTTTACCCCTTCGTGTCATTGCCCATTCACATGCACATAATCAAGAAAAGGGACTAGAAATTGCGAGAAGGAGTTGTCAAACTATTTGTCTTCAGGGAAACTCCGTGCCACACTAACCAGTCCCCGAGTTCGTCCCTGGGTTAGTACTAGAGCCGCCCTGTAGTTGACGGTACTCAAATGGTTTTCTTCGGGATTTTTCCTTTTTTGTTTTTTGTTTTGTTTTTTTCCTCTTTTTTCTTCTCTGTTTTTTAATTCCTTTTCTCATTTTTCTTCGTTTTTTATTTTCTTTTTCTTCTCCATTTTTTCTGGGTTTCTTTTTTTCTTCTCCATTTTTACTTTTCCTTTTATGGTTTTTCTTTGTTTTTTTGTTTTTCATTCTACAATCTTATATACATTATCAATATTTTTTCAAATACTTGTTTAATATTTTTCAAACACTTCTTTAATATTTTTATATACATGATTAACATTTTTTCAAATACTTGTTAAATATTTTTTAAATACTTATTCAACATTTTCAAACAATTGATTACAACTTTTTGATAAATCCTTGTTCAAAAAATTTCGAACGCTTGATTCACATTTTTAAAATATTTGTTCAACATTTCTCCAAATACTTGTTCAATTTTTTTTTCAAAATGCTTGATTTATATTTTTCAAATACTTGTTCAACATTTTATGAATGTTTGATCAACATTTTTCAAATACTTTCTCAAAATTTCTCCGAATGCTACATTAACATTTTTCAAACACTTGTTCAACATTTTTCAAATACTTATTCAACATTTTGATTCATCATTTTAATACCCATTGAACATTTTTTAAATACATGTTTTACATTTTTCAAATAGTCGTTCAACATTTCTTAATACTTATTCAACATTTCCAAATACTTATTGAACATTTTTAATACTTATTGAACATTTTGAAATAGTTGTTCAAATTTTTTCAAAATACTCGTTAAACAAATTTTAATACTTATTCAACATTTTTCAAATACTAGTTCAACATTTTAAAAATACTTTTCAACATTTTATTAATCTTTCAACATTTTTAATACTTATTCGACATTATATATAGTACATAATTATTGTTATATACTACGTACTACACGTACATACTCTCTATTTCGACGGATACTACATACAACATACAAAACACAAGTGGTGGTAACTACCACTGTTTGTAGGAAACATATATATATATATATATATATATATATATATATATATATATATATATATATATATATATAATTTTGAAGTGTAAAGAAATAGTACAAAAATAAAGCAAAAAAACGAGAAAAACATGAAAAAAAAAAGGCTATAGCCTCCCGCGTGGCTGGGCCGGCCCATATGGGGCTCCTCCCTGACGCGAGGCTTCCCCTGTGCTCGCTTAAAGCTAGAAATAGGGGTTCCCTAGATAATAGTTCATGTCCTCCGTTCCAGCGATTTTCAAGGTAGGTGTACCTTCACCTCAAAATAATGATGGGAGGGATACACAGTGGAGATTAGTATAGAATCATACATTAGCGAGATCAATTTTTTAAAAACATTACAAAATTTGTTCGAAGACTCTCAAAAAATTGCAAACACACATCAATGTTTCATGCACAACCCTACAAGTTTCATCTCCTAATTCAACCTACAAAGCATCAATGTGTCAAAATAGTATTCATCCAAAGCTGCCAACATTCAAATCTAAATTTGTCTTTTTTGAATCTCTAAATGTACACCGAGATTTGAGCTGGGGTTTTTCCGAGTTGTCTACATACCCCGCTAGTATGTTGTCAAATAATTTCATAAATTTTTGGAATGTCTAAATATGAAATTTTATTGTTAATCTCATTAATCTCACCTAACGTGAGATCCTATACTAGTCTCCCCCAAGATACCCCCTGCATGGGGATTCAAGCAGTGGCGGGCAATCTTCAGGTGCGGGAGCGCTCGTGTTGCTTGTTGTCCTCTTTTCGCATAGAGATTTCTTTTTGTTTAACCCGAGTTTTATGATTTTTCGGGTTTTATTTGGGGTCTTTCAGGTTTTTTTGATTTTCTGTTTTTCTGTTTCTTCGTCCTTTTTATGTCTGTTAGGAGCCGCATGAGGCGTATGAAAAAGGAAGCATATTAGTGTTGTGCATCACAGCCTTGCTTCTCCAAAAAAGTGAAGCACAGGTGTACTTCTCGTGCGAAAAGCATAATTGTGCTTTCCCAATAAAGTGAAGCGTGATGTAGTACACTTTTTGGAGTACAGATTTTGCCCTAAAAAAGGTTTATCGAAACCTATCAAAATGGAATATAGTATAGATGATCTCGACGTGAGGTTTCAAGAGATAAATAGTTTTGAATAACTAAATCTACAAGAAATACATCTCTCCTGCATGTGAGAAGAAATTCACCAAAACTTTCCGATTACTACAAGTGACGCACATGCGATGCGCCACTTGTTACCATCAGAGGAGGTGGGAGTGACCTTTGCAAATGATACCCTTTAATTAGTGATTTTAAAATTTTGAAATGTCTGCCAGGAGCAAGGCTTTGTCTCACTTATGGCGAGACGAAAGAAATACTAGCCTCAAGCGTCCCCCTAAGTGGGCTGGCCCTTCGTGGGTGGGAGGGCTAGCTCCTAGCGCAGTTTTGTTTTGTTTTTTCATTTTACTACTTTTATTTATATTTCTGAAATAGATAAATATTTTATTTAAATCTTAAAATGTTAATTGTGTTTAAAAATTAGACAAATTTAGAAAAATGTTAATAGAATTTGAAAAAAAATGTTTGCAGACTTTGAAAACAATGATTGTGACATTTAAAAACATATTTATACAATGTAAAAAAGGGGTTCATGTAATTCAAAAATAATGCTTCGCGCCATTCAAAAAAACACATGCGACATTACAAAAAATATTCACGTGTCTCAGAAAATCACGTTGTAGAAAAAAGTTAAGTATCATTCAAAAAAAATTGTACGTGACATTTAAAAAATTATTCATCCAGTGTAAAAAATGTTTGCATAGTTTTAAAAAATCTTCAATTGTATTGGAAAAATGTTCCAATACAAGGAATTCCTCTTGCTACTAAGATAAAATCAATGGAATTCCAATCAATTAAAATTTATGAAATAAATACAAGGATTTTGTTCTTTTCCTCTTGCTACTAAGATGTTTCAGTCACTCAAATCTCATACCTAAAAGCTTGTACTTCAAACAAGAGCAAAATCATCTCACGAACTATGGATGCCTATCTAGATGGATGGTACTCCTTCCCCCTAAGGAATTCTTCAGGGTATCTAATCGGCGGCCACTTGTGGGTGCTCAGTCAATACAACGGGCAAACGGTGGCCCGTACACCTAGACACACTCATGCAACCAATTTCGCATCCATCACATAACACCCGTGAAGCTCTCATGGCCTCACACCGTCTTCATACGCCACCTCCTATTTAGAGCAATGGCCACCTTCATAAGCATCCAGGCGTAGCATCTCATTGGATTCCTGAATCATCCCAGAACCACTTGTTAGGTCCACTGGCCATTGTCAAGATCACGAACATCTCAGTTCCGCTATTCCTTTGTGCGGCGGTGCGCATTCATGTACGAACGAGATGCAACTTATGCAATGGGACGATCAAACGGACTCGTTAAAGGCTGTTTCCATAACCGCAAACTCTGCCGCTGCTGTGCCTGCAGGTGGTAAGTTTGCGGTATGGAAGAAGCCTTCAACGAGGACCCTCGTCCCACGGCATGGGCTGCACCCGTTCGATCCATGAATGCGCACCACCATGATGGCAACGAAGGATTAGTTAGTCTGTGATGAATACCTTCTTTGCAGAAAAATAGAGGATTGGCGATTTTCTTTCTTTGCAGATAAATGGAGAATGACGAACATCTTCTCCGCAGTGAAGGAGAACGACGGATATCATCTCCACATAGAAAAAAGGGAGAGCGGCGAGTATATATCCTGGAAGAAGAAAAAGAAGAATGGTGAATATATCAGTACACTCAAGAATGCCGACGAACAAGGTATGTAGAGATGCACCACCCTGACTAACTGGCTGATGCTACCACATCATTCAGTACCAGTTATTTCTGCGATCTGCTTCAGTATCCTTACTATATATATGCAGGTATATTCCTCATTAACCTTGATGAATTCAGGTTAATCAAACCGAGGCAAGATATTTAGCCCTCAAGCATGCAAGCATCTTGCTACACACTTGTACATTTAGTAAGACTTATTTTTTTACGTGCTGGGTTGAGCATATATATGGGAATCTCATCCAAATATACTTTGATCTGAACCTGATTAGTCGACGGCAACAGATGTACTCTAACATTTAGATGACACGGGGATGAAGGGGTAATTTAGCACAGAAAATGGCTTTTGTTTTCTTTTCTGCACAAGCACATGACATCTGCAAATACGTATATTATACGAACATTTCCATGTGTGAATTATCTTTCTGAAACTTCATAAACTGAAAAAAATATAAGTGTTCTACATATCTGAAAGTACACCATTTCAGCTCAGAATTCAATTTATTTATTTATTTCTGAAAAGGATCAAAATCCAAATTGGGTCAATAACCAAGATTGCGCTGTTCTACTTTGCAGGAAATAAAACCAGCAGTGGTCTAGAGAGAAAATAATGGCAATCACACATACTGTGTTAATACCTGTCCTGACATATTTCAGCACACAAACTTGCACCAGCTCTGCTTTGCACGCAGTTGCAGCTCAACCACCGAAAGAGGCATCGAAGGCGGGATCAGGGCACAGCTTCATCCATTGGCCCCCCCTAGATACACTGCAACAGAAGAAACAGCAGAACCATTCAGTATTGCACCTTTTCTGGAGAGGAAAGTTCAGTATGGCACCTTGATATATCGACGCACGCAATCTCACCGGAAGGAGACCAGGAAGATCAGCGAGAAGGCATCGTCTTCGGGTTTGCGATGGAGATGGTGGACTCATCGCCGCCGAGTGCCTGGCAATGGTGAGCTATTTTGACTCACCTGTACTGTACTGTACTACCATTCACCAGACCGAAAAAACAGCATCTTCCATAGACAATCTGGCACAGAGGTAAGGCCAAGGAACAGGGGATGCACCACCCCTGACTAACTGGTGCTCATTACTATTATGCAATCTGGTTCAGTAGTATCATATATATCATATATGCAGGTACAATCTGAAAAAAGACAAGGTTTCTCGAAATTCTCAAGCCAATTCTCTCATGAGATCGACAGTCAGAAAGGACCATGAGTCGACAAGGGCACTGTAATGTTGGTTGATACATAACACCATCATGTAACTCTACATGCGTCTAAAACCTATACATTCATCATCGTTGTCATCGCCATCGTCATCATCATCTCCATCATCCGAGTAGAGGAGTCAGGGCTTGTCATGTCATCCACCGAGAGAAAACATGGAGACGAGGAGGACCGAGACGAGTCATCAGCTAAGCTAGACAAGTGTGGAGTTTGGAGGGGTGATGCCCATCATCTTGTAGTAGGCCTTCTCGGCATCCGCCATCCTCGTCTGGAACATGCCCCACTCCTTCCGGCACCGCGCCCTCACCCCTTCCCACGCCGGCTTCCCGCCCTCCGCCTTGCCCTGCCAAATTCATCACATACAAATCAGCAGGTTGGCCTCATGCCATGGTACCTGATACGCAAAGTATCTGTAGTGAATAATTACCTGGTTCCCGAGAGAAGGAACCACCTGGTGAACGATCCACTGGGAATCGACGACTCCGATCTTCTCATGAGCAGGCTGTGAACGAGGACCAAAACAATTCAGTAAAGATATATGCTGCTGAAATTCCACGATGAATTTAAAGAGAGATAAATATACCTCTACGCATTTCCTGAGGGCGAAGTCGAGACCCCATCCATGGACCAAATCATTCTGCGTTCAGGAGAGGCACCAATGAGTAAACACGGAGCAAGTCCATATAGGACGGCAGGCACTAGCCGGTAACGTGTACTGACCTGAATCATATGCCATACGCATCGCCATGCCTCCCTTGAGAAGACTGGAGCCATTATTTCAACAAACCTGTTTTACAGCAAAACATAAATCAAAGTAATCAGCAACAGAGGCGCGTCAGTTAGATCTCTCTGTAGTAGTATAGATGTGGATAGAACTCAGCAAAGAGGATAATAAGCACATACGCTGCACAAGGTGGAAGATGAGGATCAGCACACCAGCCTGGCCTTTCCTCTGTCTCCCTGCAACAACACAAGTTGCCAGCTGAAGTTACTACTACAGAACAAGAAATCTATTTCTTTGCTTTCTTTCAGATTGTAACTGCACCACTCACTTGTGCACCTCTCGGTCACCTCTTCTTTTGGTCATCTGCCAAGTTAGTCCCCGGTCAGGTTCTAAGCCGGGCTGGGAGATATCCAGACCATTTTTCTTAACAAGTTTGATGTACCTGTAATCCAACACCAATATGCATATGTCAGTTCTCATATCAAGAAAAAATTGTCTGGAGAACTGAAGAGTGGAAGCATACTCCTCTGCGTTGAAATGATCCACCCCAAGGTCTTCATCCCAGATGAATATGTACTCGTAAGCCGCCACAATATCAGGGTGCAAGAATCTTTTGGCGTACCACCTAGAGGTACGTGCATAAAGAAGCGTTAGATGAAGATTGATTTCAAATTACAATCAGAGGAACAGCCAGCACATTGCAGCACAGTAGCGCACCATTTAGTTTGTTTGCTGACACTGATATGGATGGCTCGCTTTGACCACTCAAATTCATCCCATTCGGTCACACGACCATCATAGTGGAATAACAGGATAGCAAAATTGTCAGAAAACTGCAACCAAGAAGAAGAAAAAAACAATCAGGATGGTAATCAAGTGAAATGGCATGCACTGATAAGAAAATTCAGTTTCTACTGAAACTGCACAGAGCTAAATTTTTGGTTATTCTGCTCAATAAAGTTGACAACAGCATTACCTTCTTTACTGCTCTGTTTATATTTTCTTTCTGTGCATATCCAACAGTGAAAGTCACAAGGTACTTTGGTTTGAATGGCAGGTCCTGCATATTTGAGATCAAATGTCAGCACTCCAAGAACCAGACGGTAGAAGGGCAGAGAATTTAGGACTTCTGATTTTAATTAGTGACATAACATGTTAGTTGTCAGGTACTAAGTTTCTTAATAATAATGGAGATGAACATAAAGAGCCACATAGTATAACATCAATATCAATCTCAACAATGCATAACGTTTTGATCTTAATTAAAGAACTAGCTTAAAGATAAGGCACACATGCTTGTAAATCTGGATATTTTACAAAGAGATACGAATGCAAGATATTTCTCAAAATGTTCAGTTATAAATAGTTCCATTGAACTGAATATCAGTTGGGTGATGCGAGTATTCTGCACAAGAAGTACCTCACTTGGGTCTCCCCACAACCTTCGCAGATGGAAGTCGGTATCTGGCACAACAATGCCTGGCGCTAGCCTCTCTGCACCCCTGGGGTTTGTCGGGACATAAATCTATGATTCATAAGCAAATATTTTGTTTTAGTGAACAAAATCTAGTAGAGGTGAACATTGATCAGGAATGGATGTAATCAATATAAATGGTTAATCTATGCGGACCGATTATCCAAGCAGAATGTTTTGCCAAATGGACACCATATCAAATACTTTACTAACTAAACTAGCATTCTGTCACTCTGTCAAAATTAACAAGTCACAGAACAAAACCTTTAAAGTAGTGTTTGTATTTGGTTCGGAAGTGTTCTCCCTTGCATTTCTGACTGAATTCCAGGCATGGTTAAGCAAAGCTTGGGTAGTGAGCCCAGAGTTCCTCTCCTCTATGTACGAAACAAAGCTGGATGGGAAGTGTAGCTGGCACATTCCAAACACAAATAAGTTACTCTGTTCCGATGAACCAAAACAATGCGGTTACACTGAGCAAAAAAATCATCATTATTAGTACCTTTGTTATGCTCACCGACGGGAATGAAATTCCAATGAAGAAGCCAAGGACCACTCCGATAACGGTTACCATAACAATCCTCATGGTTTCGTTCGTAAATCTGAACACGCTGCGAGCATTGGCATGCCACACAAAGAGCAAATGGGGAAATATTAACTGCAGGGGAAGCGTACAGCCAATTCGAATCAGAAGTAGAGCGTGAAAAAGGTACACACCTGCGACTGACAGCTGCGAGTTTCGCCATGATCCAGTATAGGAATGCAACGACAGTGGGTGGACACTTGTAAGTGAGGACTGCTACTCATTGTCCACAGAGATCATGCTGATGGAGTTGCGCCGCCCCATACACAGAACAAGATGAAAGACTGTAGGAAACACAATGGCAAACCCATGGTGAGAGACACCGAGAAGTACAAGAAAGTGACATTGCATATTTGCATGACTTGTGCATGATGAAGTAATGACCAACCAGAACATATTATTTTCTTTTTTCAAGATTGACAACCAGATCATATTATAAGGACTCACAAGACACTGACAGTTTGAAATTGTTCAACCTCAAATGTATCAAACAACACAAAGATTCACGATGAATGGACGGCTAACAAGTGGTAAGTGGTAGTTTAAAGTTTTGCCTGCAGCTAAGTTGAGAAACCTGCCTCCCTGAGTTATGCATGATGAACAAATGACCAACCAGAACATATTCTTTTCTTTTTTCAAGATTAACAACCAGAACATATTCTTTTCTTTTTTTCAAGATTGACAACCAGAACATATTCTTTTCTTTCTTTCAAGATTGACAACCAGAACATATTCTAATGCCCCCCCAAGACGCTGACAGTTTGAAATTGTTCAACCACAAAAGCATCGAACAACACGATATTTCGCGATGAATGGAGGGCTAATAAGTTGCCTGGGGTTAACTCGAGAAACCCGCCTCTCTGACTTATGCATGATGAACTAATGACCAACCAGAACACATTGCAGTGACCCACAAGACGCTGACAGCCTGCAATTGTTCAACCTCAGAGGCATCGAACATCACAACAAGTAGTGACAGCAGTTTAAGTTTAGGCTGCAGTCAACTTGAGAGACCTGGCTCTAATTAAGCACGGGGATTTTGATTACTCCTGCTGACCGACCGACCAAATCAGCTGATTAACTAAGACTTGAGCGTTGAAAGTCCAAGTATGCTTACGGGGAACTATATAAACTACATAAACTAAATCTTTTCTTAAAGAAACAGTAGATGATGATATAAATATATTGAACAGCCAATTCATTAGCAGTAGCAAGCCAAGTCCCCATCTTCAGAAATCCAATCCCCAAATCCAACCAATCGCACCTACCTACCTTCCTAAAAGCATGCTTCCAGAAGAAGAAGAAGAAGAAAAGGCATATTTTTTCCTACTCGAAAAGGGTTGGGGAAAGAAAGGAACCTGTGCGCGCACCTACCTGGAATCGGACGCCGCGGAGGAAGCTGGATTGCTGCGGAGGTAGCCGATCCCCCTCGCCTCCGGCGCGTCCGCTGGGCCGGGAAGTAAAGACAGGGCCGCCGCCGGCGGTGCGCTCCTGGATCGAGCCGAGCGGCGCCGGAACCCCACCCACCAAGCAAGAAAGCAAGCAGGTGCGCGGCGGGCGGCGGGCGGAGCAGCTGGGAAAGTGGGCGGTGCGGCACGAGGTTGTGGCCGGCGCGTATATGTAGGGGGAGGTGGGTGGAGGGGGCGGAAGTCGTGGGGCGCGGCAACGGCGTGCGACGGCGAGAGGTGGGGGGAGGAGTCCAACCAACCGCACGAACTGAAACAGAACAACCCAAGCCAAGCAGAAGCAGGGGAAAGCAGAGGAAGTTTCACTGTTCCCTCCCCTCCCACTCCGGGCGAGGCGACGGCGTCGTGGGCGTGGACGTGGACGCGACGCCGGTTGCGGTGCGGTCCACGCGCGCGCGGCGGCCGATCCGGCAGCGCACGGCCGGGATGCGTGGACGAATGGGCGAATACCAACCGCCGTCCGAGCTGTGCGCTGTCCCCTCCCGCGACAGACGGACAGGAGAAAATGCCAGCCACCTACCAAGCTGCCATGCCCACCCCACGTCTCCAACCAAGATTTTCATGCATATACACAAGATTTAGAGACATTTAATCAAAAAGACTTAGGCATACTTGCATTAATCCTAGATTTCCATTTCAACTATGTATACTTTCAAACGCGTTTGACTACGTGAAAACGATCGCATCAGGGGAGGCGGACGGACTTTTTCTCGTCCGCCTTGTCCCCGCCTTCCTCTCCAGCGCCATCCTTCTCCTCGCATTGCTCGGGGTCCCCGGTTCCTCCACCGCAGATGCGCCGCACCCCGCACAACAAGGCAACAAGGTATGTCCATATGTTTGGACCGGCGAGTGTACGTGAGAAACGGAAGAGGAAACGGGAGGTGAGTGCAATGCCTGCCTGTTTTCGAGAAATAACAATTGGAAAAGCGGAAACGAAAATGCGGAAATTCGGGAAGCGGGCGTGGGAGTGGCCATAATGTTTGTACTCCCTCCGTCCAAAAATACTTGTCATCAAAATGGATAAAGAGATGTATCTAGAACTAAAATAAATGCAGATACATCCCTTTATCCATTTTGATAACAATATTCGAACGGAGAATGAATATCGGGCCGGCATGGTAACAAAAACAAATGCTTGTTTGAACGTAATTAAACCCTTGAATCGACAGTGGGACCCGTGGTGGATAGCTTTGCTCATTTCTATGAAAGCCAAAAACCCTTGGTAAAATTCAATTGGTATGAGAGAGAGAGACAGAGAGAGAGAGAGAGAGAATCTTCTTATTTCGTCCACAAATGGATGGAAACATTTTATCCACAAAGTTTTTTGAAGATTTTTCATTGTGAAAAAGGCACCGGATCTATTATAAAGGTTCATCCGAAGTACAAAGCATCTCAAATATAACAAAAATTACATTGAGATCTTTAGTCCGCCGAATGGCCACTACAACTGCCTAAACAAGCCGTTTTGTAGCGGCTCCCCTATAGGAACCGGCCACCTTGTCTATGACAGTCGAGAATTCTTCGTGCACGTGCCCTTAAGAACCACCAGCCGAGATGTCAGGAATCTACGTCGGAGCTCTGTCAATTCCGTCCAGGCGAGTGAACTCGAGGGCGGATGAACTCAACGAGAATCGGAGCCCGGAAGACCAACTCCGCATGTCACATAAAAAAATACTAGAATGTCACATAAATACTGAGTAGATTTCTATGTGTTTTGCAATTGTCCGATGGCGCAAGGTCTCTGGTGTGCTATGAGCGAGCGTTCGAGTACGCCAGCTTTGGGGGAGATCAAGAACACGGGGCCCGAGTGGCTCCTTCATCTGCTGCACCAATGTTCTGATGATGAGGGACTTTCCGGTTTCTTGTGACGTTGTGGAGGGCCTGCTTTTGCACGTCCATAATGAGACAACCCACAACAAGCCGGCGCCTCCTGTTGCTGCCTCGTGGAAGTTTTTCAACACCTTACATTGACTTGCTATAATGTACTCCCTCCGTTCTGAATTACTGGTCGCGGAAATGGATGTAGCGAGATGTATTTTTAGTTCTAGATGCATCCATTTCTATCAATTTCTTCACCCTAAAGCTGATGAGATGGTCCTAGACTTTGACGATGGACTCCCGCGAACGTGCACCAAGACTAACATAGCTTGAAAAATGATCGTATATTATGGGACGGAGGGAGTACTGGGTAGATATTTTTTTGGTAAAATAAAAGATTCTGAGGATTTCTCCACCTTTGACCAGTCCGTATGACTTTTTCTCGTCATTTATGTGCGCACGTTTGAAGTCAAGCCAGCGTCGCTCGCTCGGCAATCTGGGGCAATTCTGACCAGGTCATGCCTTGATTAGTCCAGAGCCCCTGCTAAAACTCGCACTCGATATGGGTAGGCCCAGCTACCCCAGCAAGCTCGCACTCGATATGGGTCCGGCATGGTGCTTAGGGATTCCGAGGGGGAGGTTATCTTCTCGGCTTATCGGTACCTGTTCAACTGCAAAGATGCCTTTGAAGCAGAGATTAGCGCGATTCTTGAAGGATTGTCAATGAGTATACATCGGTCAGTATTGCCAATTGTGATCCAATCCGATAACGAGACCGTTGTTGCTGCATTGACTGATGACTCGTTGGACCGTTCTGCATACGGTCATCTCATGTTGGAGATCAAGAAAACTCTGGACTCGCGTGGGTTTATTCCGTTGAAAATTGAGCGTCATCAAAATAGAGTTGCTCATAGTTTAGCTAGTATAGGAAGATCTGGTGGTAGCACCGCTTGTTGGTTGCGCCGTGTGCGAGACATCGTTACTCATGATGTTCTAGCAAACTGTAATTCTGTTTCCGAGGAATAAAACCCACATTATCCCGCAAAAAATAAAAGATTTCCATTTCAAAAAAAAAAAAAAAGAGCTGAGTAGATTCCACCTTTGACCACTCCGCATGACTTTGCCGCGCAATGGACCGTCAAATAGTTGAAGTCAACTAGCCAAGCCAACGTCGCCCATTCGGCGATCTGGGCCGATTCTGACCAGGTCAACCCTTGCTTGATTGATTAGTCAACTCCCAGCCCAGGCTTGTACCAGGTTTGGCAATTCTCAAAAACATACTCCCTTCGTCCGAAAATATTTGTCATCAAAATGAATAAAAGGGGATGTATTTAGATGTATTTTAGTTCTAGATACACCTCTTTTTGTTCATTTTGATGACAAGTTTTTTCGGACGGAGGGAGTACCTACTCAAGTCACTGTGCTGCTTCCTGAGAAAATTCTTCCTATCAATTCCTGTGGTTCATTGCCGTACGTACCAAGATAATGGTTAGATATTCTCTCAGACTCCATATATAGTGTAGAAATGCATTTCTTGCAGCTTGATTAGTTGTATTTGTAGAATATAAAACAGGGAGAAGATGAGTCAAGCAAAAACATTTTGTGTGTGAACAAAGCGAACTCCTTTTTTCCTGTTTCTTTGAGAATTAATTCGACCAAATTAACTGGTAGCCAACTGTACTCACAAACTCCTTTTTGTTGGTGGGAAGAAGATGATTTTCTTTCCTAGGTAGCTTCCGGTTGCCTGTCTCAAATTCTAGATTATTCTTGGTAGGAAATTCTAGATTAAGAATGGCCTGAGATTAGCCTTACAAGGATGGACTGTATGCACGATTGCTTCCTAACTGATTATCTGTATAATTATTTTTTCTATATGGCCCGATTTTATCTGGCTGGGCTTTGTCATTCTGTTGGGCCCTTTTCTTATTCCTCCATCTCTGATTGTGGTTTTTTTCTCTGTTGGACCCCGGTTCTATCTAGTTGGGCTTTGTCATTTTGTTGGGCCCTTTTCTTATTCGTCCATCTGATAGGAAATTCTGATTGTGCTTCTTGCCTTCTTCAATGGCTAAAAAAAGCACACACCAGGTTTCTTCATTTTCTTTTCTTTTTTGCGGGGAAAAAAATTCCATTACTCAAGGAGGCATCTCAGCCATGACCAAGTTTACAAGAAAGTCCGGCCCTCCTGCGAACCAGACTGCAGTACTTGGAGGTACTACGACCATACGCAGCCAACACATGACTAGCATTGTTCTGCCAACAGCTACAATGCGCAAATACAACCTCTCTAGCCTCAAGGGCTGCTTGACTGCTAATCTCTTCAACGAAAGACCGGTGCTGCGATCTATCTGTCGTGGGTGCCTTGAGCATCGTCACAGCCTCCGCACTATCCATCTCAACAATGATAGGCATTGTTGTCCTGTGTAAGGCAAGGTCTAGGCCTTCTCTACACGCCGAGAGCTCCGCCTCTAGCGCATCCTCACATGTGTGAATTTCTCTGCATGCGCTATAGATGATATCCCCTCCATCATCTCGAAGGATCATGCCTCCTTCCCCTACTCTTGTGGCTGCAACAAAGCTGCTGTCTGTGTTAAGTTTGGCCCAGCCCGCACTAGGGGGTTGTAACGCCCGGATAATCATGCTACAGTAATCTCACGTTGATGGTGCCACGTCACCTCTGTCACTGTAGCTAACCACGGGTTAATTCCAAACTGTTTCAAATTAAATTCAAAATTTTGATGGCAATAAAAGTTTTCAAAAAAATCAAAACTAAAATGTTCGGGGGTTGTCAAATATTACAAAGTTACTTATAGTGGGGTGCACACATTTTTATAAAATGCCTAAATATGTTTAAATGAATTAAAACAGAAAGTAAATAAATAAAAGAAAAGAAAATTACAAAAGAGAGAAGCCCCCTCCCCTGCTGGGCCGCGGCCCAGCTAGCCAGGCCGGCCACAGGCCCAACTGGGCCAAGCCCACCTGGCCCAGCCGGCCTCCCCTTTTCCCCTCGGTCCACCCGACCGAACCCTAGCCGCACCCCACTCCACCCACTCCCCCCTCCCGCATCGCCCGCTCCTCCCCCCGATCTGGATCGAGATCGGGGTTCGGCCTTCAGCCGGCCCACCGCCAGCCGAACGCCTCCCTCGCCTCCTCCTCGCCGGTCGTCCCCGACCGTCCCGAGCCCCTGCCTAGACCCCTCGCGTCCCCCGTGAGCTCTCCCCCCCCCGCTCCCCGATCCCCGGGATCGATCCCTCTCTCTCCCTCGTCTCCTCCAGCGCCGCCTCCCCACCGCACCCACGTGACGCCTGCATGAGGCTCGCCCCTCGTGTGACCTGCACGGGTGCCGACCCAGCCCCAAGCGCCCTACGCAGTGGACGACCACCGCCCCGTCACCTCACCCGCCGGCGTCGCTCGGACCCGCCCTCGCCTCCCCGCCTCCCCGCCGGATTGATCCGTCCTCGACTCCTCCTTGTCGTGCCCTGCACCACCTCGCCGCCTGGGTCCGCCCATGCCGCCCGTCAACCACGCCGCCCGCCCGTCCCGGCCTCCTCGCCGACCACGAGCCACGCCGGCCCCGTCGCCGCCCGTCATGGAACCTCCCGCCGCCTGCCTCCTCTCCCGTCGCCCGGTCGTCCCCACCCCAGAGCACCGCCAAGCCCTGCAACCGCCGTGAGCCCGGCCTCTCCCTCTCTCCCTCGGCCGTGACCCCTCTCGGCTCCGGCCCACACTGTCTTGGGACGACCTTCGCCAGCCTGATCCTTCCTTTTTGCCTGTGGCCTCGCCCTGCCACGCCCGGCGAACCCCACGCCTTGGCCATCCTCGCCCCCTGGACTCGGCAGGCGAGCTCCCAGCCACGCCTGCGTCCCTCGGCCTTGCGCCTCGCCTCTCTCCTCACCGGGGCCCGTTGGAGCTCTGCCGCTCCGCTCGCTGCGACCACCAGCGCCTGCAGCGTGCCCCTCCTGCTCCCTGCGGCCGCCCTGCCGTGGCCGCCCGGCTCTCCATGGCGTCTGGGCGGGTGCGCCCATGACGGCAGCTCGTTAGACCCACGCCCGTAACCCAGCGCCGCTAAGCCCACAGTGGCTCGGATGAGCCATCGACTAGGGGCCCGCCCAAAATGATTTAAAAAAAAAGAAAAAAAAGAAGAATAAAAATTATATATATATAAAAATATATAAATAAATAATAATTAAGACGATTAATTAATTAATTAAGTTAATTAATCCTGCTTAACTAATCTAATTAACTAGTTAGTTTAATTAAACCCTAATTAGACTAACAGTCAATGACATGCGGGACCCACCTGTCAGGTTGACCAAGTCAACTCTGTTGACTGCTGATGTCAGCATGACATCATGCTGACGTCATAAATCCATTTCTCGAATTAATTAATTAATTAATTAAATTCTAGAAATTAATAATTTTTTTAGAAAATCATATCTTTTAATCCGTAACTCGGATTAAAATATTTTCAACATGAAAGTTGCTCGAGCAGCGTGGCCGAATCCGGATACGCAGTCCGTTCGTCCGCCACACCCCCTAACCTATCGAACCCGCAACTTTCCCCCTCCGGCTCCTCTGCCCGAAAACACGAAACACCGGGAATACTTTCCCGGATGTTTCCCCCCTTAACCAGTACCACCTCATACCACGTTAGGGCACGCCTAGCATCGCTACTTGTCTTGTCATGCATCGATATGCATCTGTTTACATGTTATTCATTGTTTCTTCCCCCTCTTCCCTCCGGTAGACTATGAGACCGACGCTGCTGCTGCCCAGTTCGACTACGGTGTTGACGACCCCTCTCTCTTGCCAGAGCAACCTTGCAAGGCGGCCCCCCCCTTGATCACCTGATATCGCCTATTCTTCTCTATCCTGCTTGCAGTAGAGTAGTGTAGCATGTTCTTGCTTTCGGATACTCCTATCTTTGTTGCATAGCTTTGTCCTTGTTAATCTTGTTGTTACCTTACCGCATTCCTATATGCTTAGTATAGGATGCTAGTACTTTCATCTGTGGCCCTACATTCTTGTCCGTCTGCGTGCTATACTTTGGGCCGTGATCACTCGGGAGGTGATCACGGTATATACTATATACTTTATACATGATACATGTGGAGACTAAAAGTCGGGTCGGTGGTGGAGCACCCATGAGTGGATCTTGAGGCGGAGCGACAGGCAGGTTGAGACCGCCTAGGATAGAGGTGGGCTGGCCTGTTCGGCGTTCGCGGATACTTAACACGCTTAACGAGATCTTGGTATTTGATCTGAGTTGGCTCTGAGCTTATACGCACTAACCATCTACGCTGGAGTAGTTATGGGTATCCCGGCGTCGTGGTATCGGCCAAGCACCTCGGGACGTCGGCTGAGCGGCGCCCAGCCGGATTGGGCTGAACGCCACTAGGCTAGGTCTGCTTCGGCCGCCCACGCAACGTCTTGGTGTGCTCAGGCGATGGGCCCGGACCCTGCTGCTTAGGTTTAGACCCGTGTTGGCCTCTCTGTTGTGCCTAGGTGGGGCTGCGGCGTGTTGATCTTCAGCGGCGGGCATGACCCAGAAAGTGTGTCCGCCAAATGGGATCAAGCGTCTTTGGGTAAGATGGTGCACCCTGCAGGAAGTTAATCTATTCGAATAGCCGTGATCTTGATGTGACGACTTGGAGTTGTACCTTGAGCTTATGACAACTAGAACCGGATACTTGATAAAACACACCCTTCCAAGTGCCAGATACAACCGGTGGTCGCTCTCTCTCAGGGATACGAGGAGGGGATCGCCGGGTAGGATTATTGCTATGTGATGTTACTCGGAGGACTTCATATTGTCCTCTTCTACCTGTTGCAAGACAGGTGACCAGAAGCGTAGTCTTCGTTAAGACTAGCTATCCCCCTCTTATTCTGGCTTTCTGCAGTTCAGTCCACTGATATGGCCCTTTACACATATATCCATGCATATGTTGTAGCTCCTTGCTTGCGAGTACTTTGGATGAGTACTCACGGTTGCCTTGTTCCCCTTTTCCCCTACCTCTACTCGATTGCTGCAACTGCACGATGGAGCCCAGGAGCGAGACGCCACCGTCGATGGCGACTACTACACCGGAGGTGACTACTACTACGTGCAGCCCGGCGACGCGACCGGGGAGTAGTTAGGAGGATCCCAGGCAGGAGGCCTGCTCCTCTTTCGATCTGTATCCCGGTTTGTGCTAGCCTTCTTAAGGCAAACTTGTTTAACTTATGTCTGTACTCAGATATTGTTGCTTCCGCTGACTCGTCTATGATCGAGCACTTGTATTCGAGCCCTCGAGGCCCCTGGCTTGTATTATGATGCTTGTATGACTTATTTTATTTGTAGAGTTGTGTTGTGATATCTTCCCGTGAGTCCTTGATCTTGATCGTACACATTTGCGTGCATGATTAGTGTACGATTGAATCGAGGGCGTCACAAGTGGCCCAGCTCGCCCGTGCCGTCGCTATCCTGCAGGGCTGCACGCGCGGCGGGCCATCGCAAACCACCATCTTCCCCTTCTCCATATTGGCATGTGGATGTTGCTGGATGCATAATAGCGAAGTAAGGTAGCCATGTAAGAATCTACGAGAGGCCTCGGCAGGAGGTGGCGGTTTGTCATGGGTAATCTCATTGCGAACATGCCATACTCTCCACATGATCATGAGGACCACCAGCCTCGCCGTCTCATCCAGGGGTTCCAACATGGCGAATAGCCACTCTGGCCCGTGTCCCGGATGGTCTCCACCTTGGGTATGTTCCAGTCCATCGCCATGACCCTCCATAGCTCCTTTGCCAGTGGGCACCTGCAAAGCGCGTGGAATTCGTCCTCGCGTTCAACACCACATAGGGGGCATACGCCAAGATCCTCGAGGTGCCGTGAAGCCTTGTTGGCCCAAGTAGCAAGTGAATTTGTGACAACCCTCCATGCAAACACGCTGCATCTTTAGGGGGAGCAGGGCACCCCATATGATCTTCCAGATGGCGCGACGACCATCCGGTGCCCTGCTCATGGAGGTGGCCAATGGACGCTCGCGCTCGTCCATTGCCAGGCGGTACGCGGATCGGACGATGAAGATGCCGTTCTTCTCCGGCGCCCATGCGATGATATCGTCGGTGACGCGTGGCGAGATCCGGATGCTAGTGATGACGGCGACATCCGCCGGAAGGAAGTAGCATTGTAGTAGACCGGTGCGCCAAGAGCCGTCGTCTTCGAGGAGCTCGGCCACCCTCCGCAGGCGGCAAGTGCCCTGCTGAGTGATGGGCTGATGCGAGGGCTCCCGTGGCAGCCATCGGTCCCGCCATATGCGAATGTCCTGACCGTTCCCAACACGCCATATGATGACCTTTTTTCAGAGCTCGAGGCCGTGTTGGATAGCCTGCCAGGTCGGGAGGAGTTCCCGATAAGACCGTGTCCTCAAGGCGTCCATCATGATAGTATCGGGCCTTTAACACCTGCGCACACAAACTGGTGGGTTTAGTAAGCAAACGCCAGGCCTGCCTCGCTAGGAGAGCCTGGTTAAAAAGGCGGAAATCTCTGAACCCCAGACCACCCTTGCTTTTCTGAGCCTGGATCTTTGGCCAAGCAAGCCGGTCGTCTTCCTCTTGCCCTCAGGCGCCCCACCGAAGTTGCGAACCATTCTATTCAGGTCATCACAGACTGACATAGGAAGCTTAAAAACACCCATAATATAAGTGGGAATAGCTTGGGCAACTGCCTTTATCATGGTTTCCTTGCCGGCGAGAGAGAGGGTGTCACCCCAAGAAATAATCCTCTTAAATAGCCGAGATTGCAGATTCTGAAATTTACCTCGTGACATGCGTCCTTCGGGTGTTGGAAGCCCTAGATATTTCTCCTCAAACGTGACAGTACCTATGTTTAATGTAGTTCTCACTGCCTCCTGTTTTTCCAGAGCACAAGTTGTACCAAAGAGAGCACTACATTTGGCCGGATTAATAAATTGTCCGGTGGCATTAGCATATGTGTTTAGCACTTCCTGGACCTTTTGGGCTTCTTCCTCCTCTGCTTTAAAAAACAGTAATGTATCATCTGCAAACAGAAGATGAGACACCCCTGGAGCTCTGCGGCACACTTTTAGCGGGGTAAAGTCACCTTTTTCTTCTCCTTCTTTCAAGAGAGCAGATAGACCGTCAGCCACAAACAGGAATAAAAACGGGGACAAAGGATCACCTTGCCGTAACCCACATGACGGTGCGAACGATTCGTAAGGGTTCCATTGAATTTAATCAGCATATCTCACCGAGGTGACGCAAGCCATAATCCAGTCCACCCACCGGCGAGCGAAACCCATCTTTTTCATCATTCGCTCCAAGAAGATCCAGTCCACTCTATCGCATGCTTTGGAGAGGTCCAGCTTATATCCGCAGAAACTTTTATTTGGGTCTTTCTCCTGCTGAATAAAATGAAAGCACTCAAACGCAATCAAAGCATTATCAGTGATCATACGTCCAGGGACAAAGGCGCTCTGCTCAGGGGAGATAATATCATCCAGTATAGGCCTCAACTGGTTTACCAGACATTTTGCCACCACCTTGTAGATGACGTTACATAAGCTGATTGGGCGGAACTCCGTGAGCCTCTCTGGGTTTTCCACCTTCGGGATGAGAACAATCGACGTGTTGTTCACCCCCTCAGGCATCATCCCTGTCCGGAAGAATTCCTTGACCCCTGCAATTACTTGTTCTCTCATCACGTCCCAATTACGCTGGAAGAAGCGCGCGGGGAAGCCATCCGGACCCGGCGCCTTTAGCGGTCCAATCTGAAACAGAGCATCGGCAATTTCCTTGTCTGAAAACTCTGCACACAGTCCATCATTCATGCGGTCGATACACGGGTTTAATTAGATCAATTACGGCTCCGCACAAAGAGAGGGGTCAGCAGTAAATAGTTTGGCAAAATAAGAAGTGGCCATGGCCGCCATGGACGCATGGTCCTGATGTGTGACTCCATCATCATCAATGAGAGATTTAATACGGTTTTTACGTGCGCGCCAAACTGCCTTTCGATGGAAGAACTGGGTGTTGCGGTCCCCTTCCCGTAGCCATGCAATGCGGATCTCTGCATCCACAACATCTCCTCCCTATAGAGCAGTTCGTTCATCCTGTCCGCCGCCTCCGTATGTCCTTTCTATCTGCATTCATAGACATAAGCTCCTCGAGACGAGAGCGGGATTTGTTAATTTCCGAATGACATTTCCAAACTTTTTCGGCTCCACTCTTGCAGTTTTTCATCATATTTCCTAGTCCATAAGCTACATCACCAAGATTCAACATAGAGCCCAACTCAGACCAAGTGTTCATAATTACCTCGGGGAGGGAGGGTCACGTTCCCACATAACCTCGTACTGTCTGCACCTTCTGCCCTCTTGTTGGCGCGGCTCCTCTAGCGCACACTTGAGGAGGATGGCCAAATGATCGGAGCTTGGCGCCACCAAATGCTCCACCCTTGCATGGGCAAAAACATCCCTCCAAGCATTGTTAGCCACAACACGGTCAAGGCGAACCTTGACGTTTGCCCGTCCATCTCGCCGGTTATCAAAGGTGTATGGGAGACCTGCAAAACCGAGGTCGCCCAGACCACAAACCTCAAGAACATCACGGAAATCAAGCATCTGACCTGCCGAGCGGTGTGTCGGAGAAGTGCTCAAACTCCACATCGCCTCGTTGAAATCACCCACCACGACCCAAGGCATGCTGGCCTGCTGATGGAGATTACGGAGGAGGGACCACATGCGATGACGGTCCTCCGTTCGGGGCTCGCCATAAACACAGGTGAGCCGCCAGGGAGGCTCACCCTCCGCACCAGTTACATACGCGTCAATATATCGTTCATTTATTTCTTTTACATCAAGACTCACAGACTCATGCCAATACAAAGCAAGACCTCCACGACGACCCACACAATCGAAAGCATCAAAACCTCTTAAACCTAACCGAGCACGGTACCTCTTCATTTTATTCTTAGACTGCCTAGTCTCACAAAGAAAAACAATACTAGGGGAATGAGCCTGCACCAGACTCACAAGATCACGAACTGTCCGAGGGTTCCCCCCGCCTCGGCAGTTCCAAATTAGGATATTCATTGCTCTGACGAGGGCTCACGCCGGCCCCGTCGGTTCGTCGGCGGCCCTGGGCCGACTGCCTCCATGGTACTAGTTCCGTCCACCATGTCCTGCTCCATCATCCCATCGCCATGCGGAGTCTGTTCGCCCGAGAGACTCCAGTGTCCTGCGCTTTTTTGGCGTACCTGAAACCACAAGCTCGTCCTTACTGGATGTATTACCATAAATCACCAAAGCCTTGCTAGCCTCCTCCCCGCCTACAGCAGCGACTTGATCACCAGCAGCGGCCTGCTTGCCCCAATGCAGAGACGCCATCAGAGAGGTCTACTCGTCCATATTCACTTCCTGAGAAAGATTACGCAGCGCCGGGATCATATCCGAGCTCCTCGGCTGGGAGTAGTCCGAGTGTTGTGTACCTTTGGAGGTGTGCTCCTGTACCTGAACATGCACGTGGGCATCTGCATATGCATGGCGATCTTCCATTGCACCCTTGCTGCCTCCTGACATGGCTTGCATCTTTTCGGCTAGCATTGCATCAACGGCAGGGTTTCCAGAGCTGTGATCTGCTACATGCTGCTGACGCCTCGCCGCACTGCCTTCCGGGCGCCGCGCGCCTCGTCCTCCTCGGGCCGACGACCCTGTGCTTTCTGAAGAGAAATCAAGGCCGCGGTACGCCATCGAGTAATAAGGGAAACCGAATATGCACACAACAGTAACACTCACTTGAAGTTGTAAGGAAAGAGTATGGTATCTTTGTTTTGATTTTTGATCAACAATTGTAGCAAGTTGTCCTTGGCCTCTTCGGCGTGCTTTTTAACCTGAATTTCATCTATGATATTTTTGTTAATGAATCCAATATCATACATTTCTTGTTTTCTGCACTCGATGATCTTCAATCTGCATAATATAGTGAGGATAATTAATTATAAATACATGCAATGAAAGAGCTGAGCTATATACAGAGAGTTAATGAGAGAAATAGTACTTACAGACAGTAGCAAAAGACCATTAATTTATCGAGGGCCTTTTGATTGAAGAACTCGAAGAACTCCTCAAATGGAACATGCAACAGATCAGTTCCAATGAGGTCGTGCTCCTCTTTAATTCTCAGATACAAAGTATTCGTCCCCCCAGACTCTCTGCAGGTTTTCATGTATCAATTATGGAATCTTTGCATCATCGTTGTTAGAGATTTTTCATCTTTGACGAGAGGCTTCCCGTACTCGTATCTGTGTTCGACCACCTCCATGAAATCAAAATTTACATCGTCAGGCAGGTAATCTCCAAGATTGCTATAACCGGGCACCGCCCTCGAGCATTAGCGACGATGTCGCTAGACACATTGAGCAGGGGCACGATTGGTTTGCTTGTTCGCCGAGCTGGGCAATTTTTTCCAGCTGCTCGTCGTTCTTTTAACCTTTGATCACTGACAAGATTTCCCGACCATGACGCTTCTTGATATGCCTTTTGAGTAATGCGCTCATAGTTGGTTTTCGGCGGAGAATTTGGTGGTTTCCTCAGGGCATCGATAGTGCGCTTTGCTTTCACCGGATCTACCTTCTCCTCCGGAGGTGGATGTCTCTTTGCTTTCAACCCTTCATAGAAGTCCTTCACTTCGGTCTGCACGATCTTCGTGTTTTGCTCCTCGGTCCTCCCGTATGGTAACTTCTCTAGAGGCTTGAGAGGTGGACCGTATCTGTATTGCCTCCCGCCTCTGGCTATACTGCTAGACGCCGGAGCAGACGGAGCGGCTGCGGCTGTCTTCTTTCGTGCTTGCTTACGAGGCGGAGGAGAAGGACTACGACGCGCTGGAGCAGCCGGGGCGCGGCGGGTCTCTTTCGCCCTTGCTGGCGAGGTGGAGAAGGAGGAGGCTGCTGGCTGATCGGGCGCGCCGGTGCAGGCGGAGAAGGAGGCGGAGTGCCGCCACGCGCCGGAGAAGGAGGTCGAGTTCCCTGATCGTCACTCGCCGGAGAAGGAGGCGGTGGAGGAGGCGGAGTGCCCTGACTCGCCGGAGAAGGAGGAGGAGGCGGAGGCGTCCAGTTCGGAAGGTTGATGAGCTCCTTCCGCTATAGGCATGGAGTCTTCAGAGCAAAACCCAGCTTAGTCTCCCCTTCACCGGTAGGGTGGTCAAGCTGGAGGTCCTCAAATCCCTCCGTTATTTCATCCACCATCACCCTAGCATATCCTTCTGAAATCGGCCGGCAGTGAAAAGTTGCGCCGGGTTCAGATGAGATAAACAGAGCCAAGAGCCGCCTTGACCTTCAAATTCATCCATTGCATCATAATGTGGCAATTTTGAGACTCCGTGATAGCATCCACGGGATAGCTGGCAGGAGCCGTCAAGACATGCTCCGGCTGAAGCAGCTTGGTGGAAGCCACACTGCTTCTCCGCTGAGATGGCGGGGTAGATTCGGGGGAAGCTTCAGTAGTTCGTTTGCTGCGATTTGCTTCTCGTACCTCTATCGCTTGTACCCTTGCGTGCAGCGCTTGCAGTTGGGTCTGCTGCACTTTTTTCCTCCTCTCCTGGCATTTGTAACCTCCTGCGTCCGGATAACCAGCATTCCACGGAACGGAGCCTGACGTGCCTCGTGTCCGTCTAGGGTGCTCAGGATTCCCGAGGGCCATTGTGAGCTCGTCGTTCTCTCTGTTTGGAACAAACGTCCTTTGCTGCGCTGCATTGATATAGTGCTGAAGCCTCTTGACTGGTATTTCCAATTGCTCGTCCGTCCAA
This sequence comes from Aegilops bicornis, assembly GCA_021605145.1. Lineage (NCBI taxonomy): Eukaryota > Viridiplantae > Streptophyta > Magnoliopsida > Poales > Poaceae > Aegilops > Aegilops bicornis. The sequence goes on from CM038669.1 coordinate 14,914,510, forward strand.
ATGCACTTCCCTGATTCAGGTCTTTCTTCCACCTCCTGAATAGGTCTGCCATCTTCTTAAGAGCAAAAGACTTGATTAATTGCTCTTTAACTGGCTTCTCCGGGTCATCCACTGGCGGTAGGGTGAAATTTGACTTCAGCTCAGTCCAAAGATCATTTTTCTGCATATCATTGACATAAGACACCTCAGGGTCTTCGTTCTTAGGCTTATACCATTGGTGGATACTGATCGGGATCTTGTCCCTAACTAGAACCCCGCACTGAGCAACAAATGCGTTCTTTGTCCCGATGGGTTCAATCGGTTGGCTATCGCGCGCAATTGCTATGATCTCAAACCTTTCATCCGAGCTCAACTTTTTCTTCGGGCCTTGTCTCTTTACCGAATTGTGCTTGATCCGGAGGGCTAGAAAAAAGAACAAAGACGAGAGTTAATTAATATGTGTACATACCAAAACAATGAATGCATCAATTAGCTAGTCAGCACAGGCTTAACTAATATATATACCTGGCCGGACTCGGTTCGGTCATCGGAGCCGTCATCACTGTCTCCTTCTTGCACCGTCATTGGGTCACCGGAGCCGTCCTCACGGTCTCCTTCTTGCACCGGTATTGGGTCACCGGAGCCATCATAATCATAGACAGCTGCTTCTTCACCCTCTCCTTTTAAACCACCGGTGTCGTTGAGAAACAACGAGCAGCCGGCATCACTTCCTTGTGCGATTATGTCCCCTAACAACGCTTCTTGTGCTTCGTCTCGGGGGGTGTCCATAGTCTCTACCTAATAATAAAGCACGGATTGGGTCTCCAGGTTCACCGTCACAATGCGCTTTCTTCTCATCTCATAATACGCTTTTACAATTTGTATGGACAAAATTTTGTAATATAAACGAGGTGGTACTAATAAAAACGCATTGGTCGGGTTCACCGTCATCGAAATTACCCTTCAAGTGAAAAAAAAACCTTTCGTAAAGATACTAGCGTCGGTCACGTGACCGTCTCTTGATTTTCCTAAAAAAATAGATCAAACAAAAAGAACTATTAGAAGACAGACTGGAACACGTCCCTCCTCTCCGCCAGAACGTGTGTGTTCGTCTCTCATCTTCCGCCCCGCAAGAAAAAAAGCCGACCTTCGCTGATCCATCGCCGCCATCGCACCAAGATACGGCGAGGTAGCGGTCATCCTGGACATGGGCGACCTTCCGGCGGCACACGGATCTGCCGATGAAAAGGCTCAGTGTCATGGAGCGAGGTCCAGGTCCACTTCATCGGCCACGTTCTCGACTTGCGCTTGTCGAGGAGGACGTTACGTTGTGCGAGTTGCTGCGGCGCCGTATGCAGCTCCAGCGCCAAAGATAGATGGTATCCCACAGGATTGGCCTTTGCCGTGACTGTAAGGTAAGAGGCTCTTGGTCCTGTTCTGAATTCTAATGATGTTGATCAGCTGGGAGAGAGATCGGCAGAGGGATGGAAGGCATGGCGGCAGAGTTCAAGATGTATATTCGAATGGAATAACACCGAAATATCTTGCTGTTGCTCCCTGTCAGAGTGCATAATCATGATGTAAATTACTCGGCACCGCGTGTTATTTTCCAAGTCGCCATATAGTCTCAACTTGCAAAATTGCCAAACTGGACAGTTGCTTAAACCTTCTGTGGACAAGATACACAAACATACAATTGCATGATAAGTTAACAACTTCTGGTGGATTTTGTTTGCCATCTTTAACAAGAAGAATATAACTATTTGCTAATGTTAATTGCTTATAGTTTATCAAAGGTAAACTGTCCGCTACATGCCAAGTATGTGAATTGATTTCACGTGGACTAACTTAGATGGTTTTATATATTTCTGAAAGCTTCACTCAAATAGTTCTCCTAAGATTTTTGGGTAATTCTTCTCTTCCAATAGTTGTTAGTTTTTTTCGTTATTACAAACAATTGATCAGTCTGGAAAAGAAATCTTGTGATAGTTTTTTTGTTATTCCGAAAGAATGGAAAAAATTATCCGTTAGTTTAAATTATTTCCATCCAATATTTCATAAAAGTTCATTTGCGTGTCAGACTGAAAGAATTGGATGTTGATGCAATCCTGGCATGAGATTATTAAGAGTGAGGACATGCATAGGGTTGCTTTCCACTGGTACATAACTCCATAATGAAAACAATAGCATCATATGTTTTATCCAACTATTGTTCTCCAAAACTAATCACATTATTTGCTTTCAACAGGTATTATGTCGAGTATCAAAGATGTCATCTTCAAGAAAGTAGCAAAGGGCAGATATATTTACTCGGAATCATACCCCATGTCATGAGCTGATGCCGTGATCCTCAAAACATACATGTTTTCTTTTCTCATGAGCGACCGCCCATGCCACAATTTCTCGACTCAGCCTGCCATGGTTCATAGGAATTAACTGAATTTATTGTTCAATAAATCGTATTGAAAGGGTTGTCCATCCAAAAATCTTTTAAATATACATTGAGACTTTTCAGAAGCTCTTAAGGGAATTTACTTCAGCATTCTTTTTTCGAATGCATTTTTTCGAGGTTTTAAATTCTCCCCATTTTACATGCGCAGATGTTTGATTTTGAATTTTTATGTCGTTTTATTTGGGGGCAAATCCTTATTTTTATGGATTGCAAAATTTTGGAACAAATCTAAACATGTGGATTTCAGGGATAGAGACGATGCAATCAATTCATCTATAAAGTGAGAGTTACTAGAAGGAGAAGGAATAAAAGATGGACATGATTACAGAAGATTGGACCGAGGAGGCATCGGTGGTAGGGCCCAGGATGGACGAGGACGCTATCAGAAGAGGTCAGAAACAACTATCAAGGCGAATACATTAGTCGGGATAGCCAGATATCAGGTGGTTGTTCCTATGAGATTGAGCCAGCAGCTAGGTTTATGTACGGCCTCCACTATTATTTTCCACCTGCTTCCACGGGACATTTTCCTCACCGGTGTCCTGACGTACACGGCCCTCACGCACCTGTAGGGGTCTCGAGCAATGCTTATTGTGCTAGGGGCAATATTATTATTTTTCTCCCGTTGCAACGCACGGGCTCTTTTGCTAGTTTCTACAAATATTTACAACATGGCAATTATTATTCAAACATGACAGATGGATATATTAGCTAGTGGCAAACGTAGAACTAGCTAGCTAATCACAGTAAGGAATCATATTAATTAGTGGCCTCGACGCTGCTTCTCTAGGGTTTGGGGTGGCCTCGACAACGCTTCAAGGGGGTAATATCGACAACGACGAGATGCATAAATGGGAAATAATATTCTCGGGGTGGGGGTATATCGACCCCCCCCCCACGTGTTGAAGTTATCGGGAGGGGGTATATCGACCCCCCCTCCCCCCACGTGTTGAAGTTATCGGGAGGGGTTTATATCGACAACGACGACATACATACATGGGAAAATAATATTATCGGGGAGGGGGACCCCCCCCACGTGTTGAAGTTATCGGGAGGGGGTATATCGACCCCCCCACGTCTTTGAAGTTATCGGGAGGGTATATCGACCCCCTCGTGTTGAAGTTATCTGGAGGGGTATATCGACCCCCACGTGTTGAAGTTATCGGGAGTTTATATCGACACGACATACGTACATGGGAAAAAAATATTATCAGGGAGGGGGTATATCGACCCCCCCCCCCTCGTGTTGAAGTTATTGGGAGGGGTATATCGACGACGACAAACCCGATAAAACAGAAGAAAACGAAGAAGAAATAAAAAGAGGAGAAGAAGAAAGGAATAGAGGAGAAGATCGAAGAAAAAAAAGAAAAAAAAAGAGGAGGAGAAGAAAGGAATAGAGGAGAAGAAGAAAAAATAAAAATATTTTCTATTTTTTCTTCTTCTCCTCTATTCCTTTCTTCTTCTCCTCTTCCTTTTCTTCTTTTTTCCTCTTCTTATTTATTTCTCCTCTTCTTCCTCTCCTCTTCTTCTTTCTTTCCTCTTCTTATTTTCTTCTTTCCTATCCTTCTTTTTCTTCTTCTTCCCTTCCTAGCTACATATATAAAACTTATCTAAAATTGTAACTTTTGCATATATAAAACTTTTCCATGGATCATCATTTCTCATATATATATATCGAATATATATCCATTGTCATATATAAAAACTTTCTATATATGAACAAAAAACTTTCTATGAACAAAAAAACATTTTTGACATATATATTTAATTAGCATATTCTAGCCACATACACATATACATTATAGGCACATACACATATACATCACATATGAACAAAAAAATTAAACTAATAAAAATAAAAAACATATAGCCACATATGAACAAAAACATATAGCCACATACATACACATATACATTATATATATATATGAAAAAAAATTAAACTAATAAAAAAACAGAGCCGGGGCGGCGGCTTACAGCAGGGGCAGGGCGACAGCGACGAGGCGGCGGCAATGAGCATGTGGCGGGGCTCGAGGCGCCGAGGCGGCCCAGCAGAGTCGAGGCGGCAGCGGCCGGGCGAGGCGCCAGCCTGGCGAGATGGTGCGAGGCGAGGCGGCGGCGACGAGGAGCGGCGGCGACGGAGAGCACGGGCAGGCGCGGCAGCGACGAGGAGCGGACGGCGACGGCGAGCACGGGCAGCCTGGCGGCGTCGAGGAGGTCGTCGGTGTCGTCGGGGGCAACTGGCGAGGGAAATCTGAAAATTTTCCAAGTGTTGCTTATATAGCAAAGGCTTTGATCCCGGTTTGTGCCATGGGTACCAATGCACCCCTTTAGTCCCGGTTGGTGGCACCAACCGGGACCAAAGGCCTTGTGCTGGAACTGGCGCGGTGCGGTGGGATGTTTAGTCCCACCTCGCTAGCCGAGAGGGCTCGACAGTGGTTTATAAGCGCTGCTGCGCTGACCACTTCGAGCTCCTCTCAAATGCAGGCTTACGGGCCTAAAGTCACTTATCTGCCTGTGGGCCTACTGGGCCTCCTGCGGGCCTGAATCCTGGCCCATGGTAGGGTTTCTAGTCGTATTCAGTCAGTGGGGGCGATGGGAGGCATTTTTTTGTTTTTTTGTTGTCTTTACTTATTGGTGCTATTTTTATTTTTTTCCAGTTTTGTTGTTTTGTTTTCTGCATTATTTATTTTCTTTTGTTTTTTGCTTTATTTTTTAATTCTTTTTGCTTTTAGTTTTAGAAAAATTATAAACTTTCTGCTAGTGTCATTAGTTTTCAAATTTGAAAACACTTTTTTTGTTTTTTTGTTTTCTTTCTTGCTTTATTTATTTTATTTTGTTTCTACTTACAAAAAAATAATTATTGTTGCTATTTTTATTTTTTTCCTGTTTTTTTTTGTTTTGTTTTCTGTATTATTTATTTTCTTTTGTTTTTTGCTTTATTTTTTAATTATTTTTTGCTTTTAGTTTTAGAAAAATTATAAACTTTCTATTAGTGCCATTAGTTTTTAAATTTTAAAACACTTTTTTTGTTTTTTGTTTTCTTTGTTGCTTTATTTATTTTATTTTGTTTCTACTTACAACAAAATACTTATTGTTGCTATTTTTATTTTGTTTCCAGTTTTTTTGTTTTGTTTTCTGCATTATTTATTTTCTTTTATTTTTTGCTTTATTTTTTAATTATTTTTGCTTTTAGGTCAGCAAAATTATAAACTTTCTGTTAGTGCCATTAGTTTTAGAAAAATTATAAACTTTCTGTTAGTGCCATTAGTTTTCAAATTTGAATAGTTAAAATTCGAATTCTTTGAAATTTGTGTGAATCACAAGTTTGTGATTAACTTTACTAAAAAAAATGAACGTAGATGCGCCTATAGAGAAAATTCAACCTAAATTCATAATAAATTTGTATGAATTTCAGAGAAATTCACTATGAATTTAGGTCAAATTCCCTATATAGGGGTATCTATTTTCACTTTGAGAGGAGCTCAACCAGGCAGAGAGGACGGGTTTATAAAACGGTGTGAGCACCCTTCGGTTGGCGAGGTGAGACTAAACTCTGAGCGCAACAAGGACCAACACTTTAGTCCCGGTTTGTGGCACAAACCGGGACTAATGGTCATGGGCCAGGGGCGAGGCACATTGGTCCCGGTTCGTGCGTGGAACCGGGACCAATGGCCGACGCGGCTGCCCTCTTGAGAGTGTTCTTGGTGAGAACATAGTTGACAAGGAGCGAACCGGGATTAATGGTATTACGAGGGCCGAACCATAAGACATTAAAGCATTTCAAATGAACTCTGAAAAAGTTGAAAGTTGGCATGGTATCATAATTTCACCCACATAGCATGTGCATGTACAAAAGCGGACAATGGTATCATACAAATGCATTACAAAGTTGGCATGGTATCATCATAATAGTTGCGGGAGAAAGTCTTCACTTTTTCTTCGCTTGTGTCATTTGCTTATTGCGCTATAACCATGGATAATCTTCATCGTTTATCAGGATGCTTGGGTCAGCTTGACTTTGAAGGGAGGAATTTCATGAAACTTTCCATAATCTTCAGACATGTCTGTCTTGCCCTCCACTCCCACGATGTCCCTTTTTCCTGAAAGAAATATGTGGCGCTTTGGCTCATCGTATGATGTATTCCCTTCCTTATCTTTTCGTTTTCTCGGTCTGGTAGACATGTCCTTCACATAGATAACCTGTGCCACATCATTGGCTAGGACGAACGGTTCGTCAGTGTACCCAAGATTTTTCAGATCCACTGTTGTCATTCCGTACTGTGGGTCTACCTATACCCCGCCTCCTGACAGATTGACCCATTTGCACTTAAACAAAGGGACCTTAAAATCATGTCCGTAGTAAAGTTCCCATATGTCCACTATGTAACCATAATATGTGTCCTTTTCCCTCTCGGTTGTTGCATCAAAGCGGCACCGCTATTTTGGTTGGTGCTCTTTTGATCTTGGTCAATCGTGTAAAATGTATTCCCATTTATCTCGTATCCTTTGTAAATCAATATAGTCAAAGATGGTCCCCTGGACAACAAGTACAGCTCATCACAAACAGTGTTGTCACCTCTGAGACGTGTTCCCAACCAACTGCTGAAAGTCCTGATGTTTCACATGTAATCCAGTCGTCGCACTTCTCCGGGTGTTTGGAGCGCAGACTGTTCTTGTGTTCATCGACATACGGGGTCACCAAGGTAGAGTTCTAGAGAACTGTGTAGTGTGCTTGAGACCAAGAATATCCGTCCCTGCATATTATTGAGTCCCTTCCAAGCGTGCCTTTTCCAGTCAGTCTCCCCTCATACCGCGATTTAGGGAGACCTATCTTCTTAAGGCCAGGATTGAAGTCAACACAAAACCCAATGACATCCTCTATTTAATGGCCCATGGAGATGCTTCCTTCTGGCCTAGCGCGGTTACGGGCATATTTCTTTAGGACTCCCATGAACCTCTCAAAGGAGAACATATTGTGTAGAAATACGGCCCCAGAATGACAATCTCGTCGACTAGATGAACTAGGACGTGCGTCATGATATTGAAGAAGGATGGTGGGAACACCAGCTCAAAACTGACAAGACATTGCGCCACATCACTCCTTAGCCTTGGTACGATTTCTGGACCGATCACCTTCTGAGAGATTGCATTGAGGAGTACACATAGCTTCACAATGGCTAATCGGACGTTTTCCGGTAGAAGTCCCCTCAATGCAACCGGAAGCAGTTGCGTCATAATCACGTGGCAGTCATGAGACTTTAGGTTCTGGAACTTATTCTCTGGCATATTTATTATTCCCTTTATATTCGACGAGAAGCCAGTCGGGACCTTCATAGTGAGCAGGCATTCAAAGAAAATTTCTTTCTCTTCTTCTTTCGTAGAGCGTGGTGGCGGGACCTTCATACTGCTTCGGAGGCATGTCGTCTTTTTCGTGCAAACGTTGCAGGTCCTCCCGTGCCTCAGGTGTATCTTTTGTCTTTCCATACACGCCCAAGAAGCCTAGCAGGTTCACGGAAAGGTTTCTTCGTCACGTGCATCACGTCGATTGAAGAGCGGACCTCTAGGTCTTTCCAGTAGGGTAGGTCCCAAAATATAGATTTCTTCTTCCACATGGGTGCGTGTCCCTCAGCGTCATTCGGAACAGCTAGTGCGCCGGGACCCTTTCCAAAGATTACCTGTAAATCATTGACCATAGCAAATGCGTGATCACCGATGCGCATGGCGGGCTTCTTCGGTGATCTGCCTTGCCTTTGAAATGCTTGCCTTTCTTTCGACATTGATGGTTGGTCGGAAGAAATCGGCGATGGCCTGTACACATTCTTCCTGCATTTGTCCAGGTATATACTTTCAGTGTCATCTAAACAGTGTGTGCATGCATGGTATCCGTTGTTTGTCTGTCCTGAAAGGTTACTGAGAGCGGGCCAATCGTTGATGGTCACGAACAACAACGCCTTTAGGTTAAATTCCTCCTGTCTGTGCTCATCCCACGTACGTACACCATTTCCATTCCATAACTGTAAAAGTTCTTCAACTAATGGCCTTAGGTACACGTCAATGTCGTTGCCGGGTTGCTTAGGGCCTTGGATGAGAACTGGCATCATAATGAACTTCCGCTTCATGCACATCCAAGGAGGAAGGTTATACATACATAGAGTCACGGGTCAGGTGTTGTGATTGCTGCTCTGCTCCCTGAAAAGATTAATGCCATCCGCGCTTAAAGCAAACCATACGTTCCTTGGATCCTTTGCAAACTCATCCCACTACTTTCTCTCGATTTTTTCTCCACTGCGACCCGTCAGCGGGTGCTCTCAACTTTCCGTCTTTCTTACGGTCCTCACTGTGCCATCGCATCAACTTGGCATGCTCTCCGTGAGAATGGACTTTCCGGCGGCAAGCCTTGTATGAATGTGATCTGAAGATGAAATTTTGTGATTTTGTGATTTTGTGATTTTTGCAACGCCTTGTATGAATGTGATCTGAAGATGAAATTTTGCAAGCAGTTAGAACATTTGTCAATGTTTACCACAAAAAAGTTTCAGAATTTTTTGAACATTTTTAAAATGTTTTTTGAATTTACTGTTCACCCGAGCTCATTTGAGCTCAGGCTGAGAAAGGATTTTCCGGCCACAAATGTACTATTCTTGCTACGTATATCTTGCGAGAAAGAGTGTGTTCTCAATTTCAACTAATCAATTAAGGGTCATCGAGTGCTGAATCGAAACAGGGCATAAGGCCATTTGACGCTGATAAACGATTAGTTTGCCCCGATGCCTTATCTGTGGGCAATATTTGTCGGCGCTCAAAAAATGTCTGCAATCGTCTCTACAATGACGACCAGTCGTACGATGACTACTTTATCTTGAAGAAAGATGTCGTAGAAATGATTGGATGGTTACCAGACATGCACGCCTGCATTGCGGATGCTTGCACATGGCATGGTCGTAGATTCATGGCGACGAGTACCTCCAGATGTCTGAGATCACATGCGGAGATGCCATGATCAGATTTGCTACTGCGGTGGTCGAGGGGCTCGGACTCAGTACTTGGCAGAACTAACTGTCGTAGACACCGAGAAGCTCTCAGCAATGCTTGAAGCAAAAGGGTGCATAAGTTTGCTCGGATCTCTTGATTGCAAGCACTGTAGATGGAAGAACTGTCCAAAAGTTCACCCACAAGTGCCCGTCCTCATCCCGTTGTCCGCATCAGAGCCCCTGCACCCCTGCCGCCGCTTGACCGTTGCCTTTGCACCCAAGTGCCATCGGGGAAGGGGTGCTCGGAGTAGCAAGTAGCAACGATCAGGCCTGATCTAGAAGCACCCATCCTCGTTCTGGCATTTGGATCGGAATCCCTACGCCGCTTCCACCTGCTTCCTTGTTGCCCCTATGCCCCAGTGATTCCTGGCCTACGGCATGTCCGTCTGTAGTCCGTGTGGATGCTAACGCGGCCCATGGGCTGGGTTTGCATCCACATGGACAACAGACAGACAAATTCGTGAAATGGGTCCGTGCATTGGGCTGTGATTTTTGCCCACGTGGACCCAAATGGAGACCTCCGAACAAAACGGATTGTGGCGGTGGAGTTGCACTAAGCTTTTTTTATGCATATCGTCTGTGGCTGCTATGTAATTATGTGTTGTTGACAATTGTTACGGTAACATAGCAAAGCACACAACAATGAATGCAGAAACTGGTGAATGTATACATGTCTGCTCTTAACAGAAGCTGCACTTCTTAATTTCAGTTTGGAATGTGTTTGTATTTTGTAGCTTTTATTCATCGCTAAATTTATATATTGGTTGGACTGATCATGTATCTGCAGATTTACAGAGTATCGCTCATTAGGCGCTGCACATGCATCATCTGCAATTGTTAAATATGTGTCATTTGCGATGGTTACATAGCAAAGCACACTGTCAGCAACGGTGAAAGTAGGAAGCTTTCATTGTTTATATGTCTGCTCTTGGCAGAAGACGCCCTTGTTTCTTAACGTCAATTTAAAATGTGCTTGCATCGATCACTAGGTTTATGTATTGGTTGGATTGAAAGTAGAAATTCAATTTTGTTTTTCATGAGTTATTCTTCCCACCAATTACCGCAGGTGATCCATCATTCTGCTCGCGCCAACGCAGGGCACAACCGTGGATTGGATCCGGATAAACTTATTGTGTGTAAGACTGCAGCAACAAAGCTTCTCGCGTTTACTTGCATTTCTTCAATATAAATTGAATTTCTTCTCGTGGGAAAAGGACTTGAGGCTGGTGCTTCTGCGTAGTACGAGTCTCATCTGTCGACATTTTAACTGAAGAACAAGTGCACCGCGTCACATGATTGGCATGAAAATCAGAGTGGCGCAGCGGAAGCGTGGTGGGCCCATAACCCACAGGTCCCAGGATCGAAACCTGGCTCCGATAGTTTGTTTTTGTGATTTTTTCTATTGGGACCGCTTTTCTCTGGCTGGGCTTTGTCATTCTGTTGAGCCCTTTTCTTATCCGTCCATCTCTGGCTGTGGTATTTATTTTCTGTTGGACCCCGGTTCTCTCTAGTTGGGCTTTATCATTTTGTCGGGCCCGTTTTCTTATTAAACTCTGATTGTGCTTCTTGCCTTCTTCATTATTTTCCGAGGGCCATATTTTGCTCGGTCACTCATTTCCCCTGCTTACTTTGTCTTATATCATCTTCTTCTCACCCAAAATAATAATAAAAAGTTTGTCTTAGATCATCCGGTTTATTCCCCTCCAAAACAAAATCAAAAGAGGCTTACTTTATATAGGAGTAGTATTTATGTCATGCATTTATCCCACTGGCATTACCAGTCTCTGGTTTAGTTTTAAGAAGGTCAGGCATCCATAAGACACAAAATAGTTAGGAATATTTTGACAGTGAACAGTTTGATTAACCCCCTAACGATAATTTATGGTGTACTTGTGGATGCTGTACCTACATTTGATGATTAATAACATGCGCCATGGTAGCTTTGAAAAAATAAGAATGGAAATGTCATTTCCCAGTTTGCTCTTTGAGGACGTCCGTTCTAATCATGAGCATAGGAAGACCAATGTAGCTCATAGTTCCGGTTTTCCTCCTATCATGTGGTTTCTTTATACCATTTTTTTCTTCTAAGAAGCCCAAGGGCATATTTAAAATTCTCAAACATTTACAAGAACATCCTTACATAAACGGAAAAATATCACACAAGTCCTTTTGCATATCGATGTCGTCATACTCCCACACTCGTCAGCGGCACGTCGTGAGGAAATCTCGATGCCACCTCTATAGTGTAGGAACGCCCTTGGAGTCGGACTAACGTTGTTGACGCACTGCCCGGGAAGTCGCCGATCGTACCCAGAAGAAGCAGGCAGAGGCAATGAAAGGGGCTAGACAACCATCCCATATCCGACCTGAGAGGCCTTACCTCACTAGCTTTCTGAAGAGAAGCAAGCTGCTCGTGCATCGCTGAACAAATATGTCCTCGAGTCCTTAGGAACTGCCCTTGCATCCTCTATACTCCAACTCATAATTCCTTTTCCGATCAACTTTGAGTGACTTTTCATCCGACTGTGATTGTAGTATGCTTTAATTTTCTTCATTTCCTCTCTTGGAACAAAAGCACACTATCATGTACACACTATTTGTCACGGCAGTGCTAAATATCAACAAGCCTGACATAATATTTTAGCTTTTCACGCCAACTTTGAAGAAAACTATCAGTTGTACTCTATAAAGTCATTCTGTCAAAGGATCTAAGTAGGTTTTCCTTTTCATGATACACCATACCTTTATAGGACAACATGTGATGGTCAGATATTCAGAGTGGATTACATTAATTGGTGACTTGCAAACTTAAATCTTATATTTTAAATCTTGGCGGTTCCGCTTTGCATAAAACTGTTGATGGTTGGGCGGCCTAGAAGAAATGGACCAGGAAACAAGGGGTATAGGAGTGCAACCAGAGCTTGGAGTCATGGTGGAACGATGAAAATTTGCATCACCGTTTTAAATTATTGCTTTATATTCATATATTGTAAGAATGCGGAAATTCAAGGGTTGTAGGGTTTACGCTTATTAAGATACTTTGTTGTAACTACCAATACTGATTTCATCGTCTATATAATCGTTGCAATCCCAACAAATTTAACAATTTTTAGACATACAAATATTCATTTGCTCGTGAACAATCAATGATGTAGGCATAACTATGTTGGCCATGTCACTAGTATCAAACATTGTGGATGAACTCATATTTTATCCGGTGCTTAAATATAATGCTAATTTTAGTATATTTCTTTTACTTGTGAAAATCATAATAGGTCTTTGCTTAGCTGTAAAAATCTTGAAATTACTATGAATTGAATTTGTACGTCAATTGATCTTCGCTCATTTTTATCGACATTGTAAGCTAGCACGCCTAACTCTACATCAGCCTGCATATACACAAAAAGTAATATTGGAAAACCCTAGTGAATCAAACTATTTAAATCATACTCTCTTTTTTGCATACTACAAAAACCCTTCAATCAATTTGAAGAGGCTATCTCTGATTGTTCTCCAGGCGCCCATCTGGACCGTCCATCCAAGATCAAACGGCTAAAAACAGCTAGAAAGAAGGTCACGGCGAGATGCTTTGGGGCGGCCGACCGGCAATGGCCACGGCGGCGCCGCTGTATATTACGTTGTATATTATCATCCAATGTATTCCCCTAAAAAACAAAAGAACAAAAACAAGCTTACGATGTATATTACGTTTCATCTTGTGCATCTAAGATTGCCCATTTCTAGATTCATTTTATTTTTGTGGGGTTTGTCAGCCCGAATCGATAAATAGGATGCTGACACGTGCTATTACTAGGGGAGATGACGGTGTATAGATAGGTTAGGTTAAGAAAACACTGTTTCCATATTGTTTTTGGTTTTTCATGTTGTCATATTTCTTTTATTTTTACGTTTTCTCATTTTCTTATATTTTTGTTATTTTTTACATTTTTTGAACATCGTACAAATTCATGACCATTTTTAGAAATTGTGAACATTTTTTGAAATCATAAAAAAATTTCAATTCACAAACATCTTTTTGAGAACATGATCATTTGTTGGAATGGTGAAATTTTTTAAAATTAGCGAATATTTTTTACAAACTCGCGAATTTTTTTGAAGTCATAAAATTGTCTAATTCATGGATATTTTTCACAAATTCGCGAACATTTTTTCAAACTGTGTGTTTCCTTGAAACTTGTGAACACTTTTTGAATCGGGAAACAATTTTTTGAAAACAAGTATTTTTGTTTTCTTTTAAAAACATTTTTTTAGTGCATGGAATTTTTTAGAATTCATGATTTTTTTAATCAGCGAATATATTTTTGAATCAATTAACTTTGTTTGAAATTGGGGAACCACTTTGAAATTCGGAAATATATTTTGAAATTTGTGAACATTTTGTAATTTGCGAGCAATTTTTCAAATTCATGAACATGATAAAAGGGAATGTGTCGTGTCCACTATTATTGTCAACTGACCTTTGAGCCTGTAATAAGCCGTTACTAGCAGTAGCCATCCAATGAAGAAATATTTGCTTTTATTGTTATCATTCAAACACTGAAAAGGGAATGCAATAAACGAAAATAACTAAAAATATTTTTTCTTCCATATTAAGACTTATTAGTCCATGTATCCCGCTTTAGTATACTTGTTTGTATGGAACAAAGGCATACAAATCGTTCTGCACCATTTTGACCAAACCAGGAACCACCATATCAAAAATGTTCACTAGACCCATGCCAAAAATATTGAGGAAAAAAAAGGGACATCCAATTTATACTACCACCATATCATAAAATAAGGACAATTTTCAAAATGTAATTAGTTAGCACCTACACTCTAGTTAATGTTTACCTGGTTTTTACCATTCTGTAATTCTTTAACTTGTCTAGCAGCTAGGTTGTAGTTGTCAGGTACATGTAGTGACCACATCACTTTTTTTTGTCCTAGCGGTTTTCCAGTTCTCGAATCTGTCAAAGGTTGAACCCGATCTTTTTTTAAATCTTTATTCATGACCGGTTAGGTATATGTATATGCACTGCTTTACCCAGTTCGTTAAATCTCACGGCTTCACCAAGTTGGTGCCAACCATCTCTCGCCTGGTTAACGGGCGAGGGAAAATATACGCCAAGAAAAAAGCACAATGTGGCACACACCATGTGTAAAGGACCACGATTCGCCAAGCAGGTAGCTCTGAAAAAGCAAAAGGGCATAAAAATTGGAGTCTTGTATGTTGATCGATGATTCTTGTCTCGTCAAATCCATGTATTTTGATCTAGCCCCAATAACGTGTTGTCCTCATAGAGGTTAGCAAAGCAAACTATCGCCCCCCCCCCCCCTCCTCCTGCAAGGTAGGAATGAATAAATGTTTTCGTTCGCTCAAAAAACCACCCTCGGCGAACACTTTAGAATTGCCATGGGAAAATAGATAATTTTTCCATGATGTTACATATGGATTTGCCATGTTTTAAAGTAAAAACTATGATATATAATAAGATTTTCAGAAAATTTTCATTTGCCATGCTGTTACATAAGGATTTGCCATGCCTTAAAGTAAAAGTTGCCATGTTGTATAAAAACATTGTCTGGAAATTGTCAAGCTGCAGTAGAGTAATTGCCATGCATTTTCGAACATTTTGCCATGATTCCAGAATGGACAAAGTGAAAAATTTCATGCTCAATGCTAGTTGAAGGAAATTGACATTCAACATCAACCGAAAAAGGTGAGAATCGCCATGCTCTAAAAATAGAAATTTCCACCTCCAAATTTGTTTTCTCAGATTGCCATCCTGAGCGAACCAATTACTGTCCTCATCTCGTAGTTCACGAAGAGGATGTGTTTGGCGCTAATGCTTTAGGATTCATGCATGAGATCTGACGTGCATGGCGGCGTTTCCTCAAAATCCTTACAAAAAATCTGAAGTTAGATACTTCAATACTAAATAAGAAAGGCAGATCGTTTGCTAGATTATCTGCTCCCGAGCTCAAATACGCCCGTATCGATAGGAAATCCTGAAAAGTAAAAAGTCAAAAAATATGAAGTTTATTGTGAATGAACATCAACAAATATTCTAACAGCTTGCAAAATTTCACCATGCAAAGACATGCATGGAGGCGTGTACAAAAAAAATCGAGACACCAAAAGACGCATTTTGGAGCACCCATATTTTGGCACAGATCTCTATAGATGTCTTTTCAGGGATAATTTTTTCATGATGTTAGAATACTTCTTGTTGTTGTTCATTCACAAAAACAATTATTAAAAGAAATATTTTTACTATTATTTTTGGAATTTACTATTCATGTGGTTTATTTGTGCTCAGGATTATAGTAACATTTTTGACCTTAACATGCAATCATGCATTAAAAACTCAATCATTTATATTCTATTACTAGTATTATGCTTTTTATATGTAATAGTTATTTTATTACTATACAGTAACTAAATATATATAATAAATTATATGTATTTTCAATTTTGATTGTCATCTTAATAATTCAATTATTTATATTTCATAAAACCAAATCTTATTAATATATAATACAAAAAAATCCCGCTAAAATTGTGAGGTGCCAACTAGTCTCGACAACTTTGACACCATATGCAAAAGCCATATTTTGTTTAAGAGTAAATTACATACATTTATACCCTCTAGATGAAGTTGTGAATTGTTTTACCCCATTCAGTAAGAATTCATCCTAACTACCCCATTTAAGAAAGATGGTTCTACTCTATTATATAGCATTTACCCGGGTTCCTTTTTTGTGGAAGCATTTACCCAGTTCTGAGAGGTGGATCACGCTATCAGTACTAAGTGGCACAAACTATGCCAGATGGGACAGTTTTGATGAATTTCTTTTAAATTGGGTAAAAGCTGCTACAAACTTCATCTTGGATGGTAAAACAGATTTTTAAAACCTTTTTTTAATATTTTGAGAAAAATCCTGTTTTACAGTATGCTTTCATCCTATATAATCTTGCTATGTACTCGTTTGCTCTTCATCATATAAAAATTATTTTGGGTGTTTCGTTAGGGATACAATCAAGGGGTTTTCTCCTGGTCTCTATTACAACCAAGATGTATGCAACTAAGGGCCAACAGTATAAAAAAATGCCTCGGGTAGGCAAGATGGTGTCAAGAATAATTAAAAATCATTCTTCACAAGCTCACATCATCTTCTCCCACCTTGGCGTTCGTTTACTGCTATGTGCGGGGGTTCCATCGGGAAGGCAGTGTGGGGATGCCTAGTCCCTCTGAAGGTATGAGTGTTTGCCGGGAAGCTGGCTAGAAACTCCATGGATAATAAAGCTAAAAGGAACTTGGAACCATCTCACGTGTGCACTCTATGTGGCATGGAACGTGAGGATACTTTCCATAAGTTCTACAGGTGTCCCATGTTGATGGGGCTGTGGTGGGCGATGTTCGAGATGTATCGAATGGCGAAGGTGGGTGATCTATACTAGACCCGAATGGTCGATATCTCCTTGACCATTATGCCAAAGAGGAGTGCCTCCCGCGCTTCATGACGATGTGGAGGGTATGGCATGTCCCAAACGAGGCGACACACCAGAAGTTACCACCACCCATCGAGTCAAAATGCTTTCTACGTAGCTACGTTGACAAACTACTTTTCATTAAGAAGCTACCCACGAAAGGCTTCACCAAGGGGAAGATGGTAATTTCACTTGATCATGGCAAGATGAAAAATGACAAACAGCCGCCCCGGCTAATCGAGCAAGGACTGCAAAGAACGAAAGCTTCCAGAGCCGCTACATGGTGATCCCTCTACATGCGCGCCACCTTAGAAGATCATTTGCAGCCTCTCATTGAAAATATTCGTGGTAGATTGTTTTGTTGGAAGCGTAAGAACGTCACAAGGGTCGGAAGGTCACGCTTCCCAAGGCGATGGTTACCTCGATGAGCACCTTTCATATGACGGCTATCCATCAGCCCAAGTTCGCTCATGCCAAAGTTGACAAGATCATCTGGGGCTTCCTGTGCTGTGGAGAGGATAGTGAGACCGTCGGAGCCGGGTACTTGCTTGTAAACTGGAATAGGGTCCCCCTTGTTGGGGAATGTAGTAATAATTCAAAAAAATTTCTACGTGTCACCAAGATCAATCTAGGAGATGCTAGCAACGAGAGAGAGAGAGAGAGAGAGAGAGGGGGGGGGGAGTGCATCTTCATACCCTTGAAGATCGCTAAGAGGAAGCGCTACAAGAACGCGGTTGATGGAGTCGTACTCGCGGCGATTCAAATCGCGGAAGATCTGATCTAGCGCCGAACGGACGGCGCCTCCGCGTTCAACACACATACAGCCCGGGGACGTCTCCTCTTTCTTGATCCAGCAAGGGGAGAGGAGAAGTTGAGGGAGAGCTCTGGCAGCATGACGACATGGTGGTGGAGCTTGTGGTTCTCCTGCAGGGCTTCGTCAAGCACTACGGAGGAGGAGGAGGAGGAGTTGGAGGAGGGAGGGGCTGCGCCAGGGGAAGGGGCATGGCTGCCCTCCCACCCCCTCACTATATATAGGGGAAAGGGGACAGGAGGCCGGCCCCTCTAGATGGGTTTGGAGGAGGGGTGGCGGCCAGGGGAAACCCTAGATGGGTTTGGGCGCCCCCACCCCTAGGAAACTTGCCCCCAAGCCGGGAGGGGCCGCTGCCCTAGGGATGGCGCCCCCACCTCTCCAGGTTACGTGAGATGGGGTGGAAGGGACGCACAACCCCTTCGTGGGCGGGTGTACCCCCTCTCCTTGGCCCATAAGCCCCCCCAACACTTGTCGGGGCGTCCGAAACTCCTTTTGGTCACACTGGTCGTCACCCGGTACCCCCGGAACAATTCCGGACCCCTATACCCTTCGTCCAATATATCGATCTTCACCTACGGACCAATCCGGAGTTCCTCGTCATGTCCGGGATCTCATTCGAGACTCCGAACAATCTTCGGTAACCGCATACTATTTCCCATAACAACTCTAGCGTCACCGAACCATAAGTGTGTAGACCCTACGGGTTCCGGAACAATGCAGACATGATCGAGATACCTCTCCGGTCAATAACCAATAGCAGGATCTGGATACCCATATTGGCTCCCACATGTTCCACGATGATCTCATCGGATGAACTACAATGTTGGGGATTCAATCAATCCCGTATACAATTCCCTTTGTCCATCGGTATGTTACTTGTCCGAGATTCGGTCGTTGGTATCCCTATACCTTGTTCAATCTCGTTACCGGCAAGTCTCTTTACTTGTTACGTAACGCATGATCCAGTGGCTAACTCATTAGTCACATTGAGCTCATTATGATGATGCATTACTGAGTGGGCCACGAGATACCTCTCCGTCACATGGAGTGACAATCCCAGTCTCGATTCGTGCCAACCCAACAGACACTTTGGGAGATACCTGTAGTGCACCTTTATAGCCACCCAGTTACTTTGGGACGTTTAACACGCCCAAAGCATCCCTACAGTGTCCGGGAATTGCACAATCTCATGGTCTAAGAAAATTATACTTGACATTACAAAAGCTCTAGCAAACGAACTACGCGATCTTGTGCTATGCTTAGGATTGGGTCTTGTCCATCACATCATTCTTCTAATGACGTGATTCCGTTATCAACGACATCCAATGTCCATGGTCAGGAAACCATAACCATCTATTGATTAACGAGCTAGTCAACTAGAGGCTTACTACGGGCATGTTGTGGTCTATGTATTCACACTTGTATTACGGTTTCCGGTTAATACAATTATAGCATGAACAATAACAATTATCATGAACAAGGAAATATAATAATAATCATTTTATTATTGCCTCTAGGGCATATTTCCAATAGTCTCCCACTTGCACTAGAGTCAATAATCTCGATTCAAGTGATAGTTCATTGTGTAATGCTAAACGGTTCAAAAAATGTCTTCGGCGCCTCAATTGTAAACCGTTCAGCATTACACAATGAACTATCATGTAGTCATTAAAACATGTATGTCAAATGTTTGCAACATCCACAGACGACGTTCGAGGTTCAGCACACCGAGCGGTGCGTTAAGGACATAAGCCTTCTGCGCAGCGATGAGGACAATCCTCAGTTTACGGACCCAGTCCGCATAATTGCTACTATCAACTTTCAACTAAATTTTCTCTAGGAACATATCTAAAACAGTGGAACTAAAGCGAAAGCTATGAAATAATTTGCAAAGACCTTTTGACTATGTTCATGATAATTAAGTTCATCTAATTAAATTATTTAATGAACTCCCACTCAGATAGACATCCCTCTAGTCATCTAAGTGATACATGATCCGAATCGACTAGGCCGTGTCCGATCATCACGTGAGACGGACTAGTCATCAACGGTGAACATCTCCATGTTGATCGTATCAACCATACGACTCATGTGCGACCTTTCGGTCTCCCGTGTTACGAGGCCATGTCTGTACATGCTAGGCTCCTCAAGTCAACCTAAGTGTTTTGCATGTGTAAATCTAGCTAACACCCGTTGTATGCGAACGTTAGAGTCCATCACACCCGATCATTACGTGGTGCTTCGAAACAACGAACCTTCGCAACGGTGCACAGTTAGGGGGAACACTTTCTTAAAATTTTAGTGAGGGATCATCTTATTTATGCTATCGTCATTCCATGCAAATAAGATGTAAACATGACAAACATCACATGCAAATCATAAAGTGACATGATATGGCCAATATCATCTTGCGCCTTTGATCTCCATCTTCGAGGCGCGACATGATCACCATCGTCACCGGCATGACACCATGATCTCCATCATCATGTCTTCATGAAGTTGTCTCGCCAACTATTACTTCTACTACTATGGCTAATGATTAGCAATAAAGTAAAGTAATTACATGGAGCTTATATTGACACGCAGGTCATACAATAAATTAAGACAACTCCTATGGTTCCTGCCGGTTGTCATACTCATCGACATGCAGTCATGATTCCTATTACAAGAACATGATCAATCTCCTACATCACATATATCATTCATCACATCCTTTTGGCCATATCACATCACATATCATACCCTGCAAAAACAAGTTAGACGTCCACTAATTTTTGTTGCATGTTTTACGTGGCTGCTATGGGTTTCTAGCAAGAACGTTTCTTACCTACGCAAAAAACCACAACGGTGATATGCCAATTACTATTTACCCTTCATAAGGACCCTTTTCATCGAATCTGATCTGACTAAAGTGGGAGAGACAGACACCCGCTAGGCACCTTATGCATCAAGTGCATGTCAGTCGGTGGAACCTGTCTCACGTAAGCGTACGTGTAAGGTCGGTCCGGGCCGCTTCATCCGACAATGCCGCCGAATCATGATAAGACTAGTAACGGTAAGCAAATTGAACAAATCATCGCCCACAATTACTTTGTGTTCTACTCGTGCATAGAATCTACGCATAGACCTAGCTCATGATGCCACTGTTGAGGAACGTAGTAATAATTCAAAAAAATTCCTACGTGTCACCAAGATCAATCTAGGAGATGCTAGCAACGAGAGAGAGAGGGAGTGCATCTTCATACCCTTGAAGATTGCTAAGAGGAAGCGCTACAAGAACGCGGTTGATGGAGTCGTACTCGCGGCGATTCAAATCGCGGAAGATCCGATCTAGCGCCGAACGAACGGTGCCTCCGCGTTCAACACATGTACAACCCGGGGACGTCTCCTCCTTCCTGATCCATCAAGGTGAGATGAGAATTTGAGGTAGAGCTTCGGCAGCACGACAACGTGGTGGTGGAGCTTGTGGTTCTCCTGCAGGGCTTCGCCAAGCACTATGGAGGAGGAGGAGGAGGAGTTGGAGGAGGGAGGGGCTGCACCAGGGGAAGGGGTATGGCTGCCCTCCCACCCCCTCACTATATATAGGAGAAAGGGGAGAGGGGGCCGGCCCCTCTAGATGGATCTAGAGGAGGGGTGGCGGCCAGGGAAAACCCTAGATGAGTTTGGGCGCCCCCACCCCTAGGAAACTTGCCCCCAAGCCGGGAGGGGCCGCTGCCCTAGGGATGGCGCCCCCACCTCTCCAGGTTACGTGAGATGGGGTGGAAGGGACGCACAACCCCTTAGTGGGCTGGTGTGCCCCCTCCCCTTGGCCCATAAGCCCCCCCCCCCCCCCAACACTTGTCGGGGCCTCAGAAACTCCTTTTGGTCACACTGGTCGTCACCCGGTAACCCCGGAACAATTCCGGACCCCTATACCCTTCGTCCAATATATCGATCTTCACCTACGGACCAATCCGGAGTTCCTCGTCATATCCGGGATCTCATTCGAGACTCCGAACAATCTTCGGTAACCGCATACTATTTCCCATAACAACTCTAGCGTCACCGAACCTTAAGTGTGTAGACCCTACAGGTTCGGGAACCATGCAGACATGACCGAGATACCTCTCCGGTCAATAACCAATAGCGGGATCTGGATATCCATATTGGCTCCCACATGTTCCAGGATGATCTCATCGGATGAACCACGATGTCGGGGATTCAATCAACCCCGAATACAATTCCCTTTGTCCATCGGTATGTTACTTGCCGGAGATTCGGTCGTCGGTATTCCTATACCTTGTTCAATCTCGTTACCGGCAGGTCTCTTTACTCGTTCCGTAACGCATGATCCCTAACTCATTAGTCACATTGTGCTCATTATGATGATGCATTACCGAGTGGGCCCAGAGATACCTCTCCTTCATACGGAGTGACAAATCCCAGTCTCGATTCGTGCCAACCCAACAAACACTTTCGGAGATACCTGTAGTGCACCTTTATAGCCACCCAGTTACGTTGTGACGTTTGATACACCCAAAGCATCCCTACGGTGTCCGGGAATTGCACAATCTCGTGGTCTAAGGAAATGATACTTGACATTAGAAAATCTCTAGCAAACGAACTACGCGATCTTGTGCTATGCTTAGGATTGGGTCTTGTCCATCACACCAATCTCCTAATGATGTGATCCCGTTATCAACGACATCCAATGTCCATGGCCAGGAAACCATAATCATCTATTGATCAACGAGCTAGTCAACTAGAGGCTTACTAGGGACATGTTGTGGTCTATGTATTCACACATGTATTACGGGTTTCGGTTAATACAAGTATAGCATGAACAATAAACAATTATAATGAACAAGGAAATATAATAATAATCATTTTATTATTGCCTCTAGGGCATATTTCCAACACGCCCGCCACGAAGGTCCTCATGGGCCTAGGCACCGCGAACCATGACATGTTTGGTAGGGATCTTTGGTTGTGTTGGTCGTGGCTATAGTGGACCAACATAGAATGTTCGTAGGATGGCTCGCAACTTCCTTGTTAATGTTATACACAACAAGTCTTCTTTTATTGATTTTAGGGTTTTACTCTACATGATGCAATCCCTCGAAACAGGCTTTCACCCCACTTTTTAAATAAAGCCACACCCGAAAAGGTACATGGTCGAGCGATACAAGGTGGTGAGGTGGCCCTCTTACAACGCTAATCCTAAGATAACTGGCAAAGCCAAAAGAAAAAAATAGGAAGAACTGAACACAACACCACACTACACCCTAGCACACCTAAGATCCATGACAACACCCTCAGGAAGGAGAACGACGCCAAGCGTCGCCGATGTCGCGTCCACAACAAACATGGTGCAATCCACTCATGTTAAGTTTTTTTACGGGGAAATGCCATCATGGCTTTTTATATTTCATGCTCAAAGAGAGATACACCATTTGCTAAGATATCAGCAAGAAAGTTAGGAGGTTCCCGATTCCATGCAATTGACCGATCACGCTCTGATCTACTCCCTCCGTTCCAAAATAGATGACTCAACTTTGTATTAACTTTAGGACAATGCTTAAAAGCAATAGAAGAAAAAAAATTCCACTTAGAAAAGAGATTCTTCGTATAAGGCTGCTGCCGGTCCCATAGAGTTTCGATCACTTCCATTCAGTCCGCCTCGGCATATAGATTGTTGCAGCCAACCAAGTTTGCCGGAGTCAAGCCATCTTTAAGAGCTCGTGCCTCCGCCGTTGCCGTGTCTTCCACAAACCGGAGGTCGTTGCTAGACGCCGCTAGGAAGAAGCCCTACACATCCCCAAGAATGGCTCCCGTGCCACTCATATTATATATGTTTTACGAAGACTCATCAATATTTTAGTGCTCAACTCCTAACACCTTGCTATTGCACCAACTTGTTCTATTAAATACTATCCTTTGGAAAGCATATTATGCTATTATGCAAATGGCATATTATGCTATTTGCATCCAGCCGGCCGCCCATCCAAGTTGTTTCCAGGATTTGAAGATAACTCCTAATAAGATCGTGCAATCCACGCCAGTCTTTATGAAAACACAACCACATTTTTTTAGACCATCAAACAGCTGTCCTTTTTGCACACTACCCCCATATTACAACAAATTTAAGTCAACCCCGTTTGCGGGAACCCGGAATACTTAAACTGAGTTCAAGTCAGAATCGCAGCGAAATAAAACATATGCAGCTAGCTTCTCAACCCTGGGGTATTGTGAAATGCATGCATAAATATGTAGGGCAAGGTGTGATTTACGAGCACACCGTGTGGATGCTCGCTCTATATAAAGCGCACGGGAGTTCAAGCTCTTGCATCCACAGAGCAGCAAAACAGCACCATGAGCACCCTCACTCATCAGCTGCATTTCCGGCTGCTCCCGGTTCTACTCCAAGTTCTCCTTGCAGCGTCGACGCTCTTGGTCCAGCCAACCATTGCTGAAAATCATGAGCTGCCGGTCACACTTGCGGGTTGCCCCGACAAGTGCGGCAACGTCAGCATCCCCTTCCCGTTCGCCGTGAAGCCCGGCTGCTTCCTCGACAAGGGCTTCGAGGTCACCTGCGACGACTCCTTCAATTCAACCCCCCTCGCGCATTCCTCCCTTTCCGTACCGGAGGATCAGCCGAGACGACGAGCGTCTCCTACTACTCCGTCTCCCAGACCTCGGGTAATTCTTCCATCATTGGCAAGGAAGACTCGGATGTATTTCCGGTGGAGCTCATCGACATTTCGATCGCCGAGAGCATACGAGGACTACGGCATACGGCAAAGTAGCGTCCTTCTGCAACACCAATGTCACCAAGGGGACCTCGAGGACTACGTTCATGACGTTGGCGTTCGACGTCGACGGGCTGACGGCCCCGTTGCTCGTGTCGCTGACGCGAAATGTCCTCGTGGGCGTCGGCGTTGAAGTCCAGCCTCTGGTGTTCAAGTTCAACACCTTGGGCCCCAAGGACGACCCGCTCGCCTCCTGCCGTTCAAACCTCATCGGGAACCTGCAGCAGGCGTCCAACGGGTCGTGCTCCGGGCGGGGCTGCTGTCAGGCCTCCTTGCCAGAAGCGATCCCGCTAACCGGCGTTGAAGTAATTTTTGACACATCCTCCTTCGGTTCACAAATATAAGATGTTTTGGATATTTCAATATGAAATACATACCGACTGAAATGACTAAACAAATACACTAAAACGTGTCCATATACATCCAATTTAAAAAAGTTAGAACATCTTACATCTGTGAACGGAGGGACTAGCTAGTCGACACGACTCAAGGTTTATTTCTACATGTTAGCTTGTGCATCCACAATCATAACCACTTTATTTTTTCCATTCAGACATCGATGAATGCGAGCTCCCTCACTTGTATCCTTGCTCAAGTGATGGCGTATGCAAGAACAGGCTTTTAGGCTATGACTGTCCATGCAAACCCGGAATGAAAGGTGATGGGAAAGCAGGAACCTGCCAAGACGTATTCCCCCTAGTAGCAAAGATGGTTGTGGGTAAGAACTAAGCTAGCCTAACATCACTATTCAATTACAGTCGTTCGCTATATAGATTGTGTTTTAAGGTTTTCTTTCGCACATATGCCAAATTTTAAGTTTGATTGGGTAAGTAAAGATAACTCGAAATAAGAACAAGGAAACCTGCTTCCTTCTTAGCGACCCTGTTGTTTTCAGAAAAAAATGATCATATAGGTTCATCTAATCCTTTATCATGGTAGACTGCATTTCGGAAGTGCTATTTCTAATGGTGGTAGGGCCTGGATTTTTAGCACCGGTACCCAAAGTTAACAAAACTTATAGTTCTATGTAAAACATAGAATTTGTCATACCAGCATATGTGTTGAAGGTGACCAAGGTTCAAATCAAACAAGGTCATACATAATTTTGTTTCTATTATATTTATTTCTAATAAGTAAGAATGATTCTTCACGTGTGGCCACCTTGTTGTATGGTATAATTCTCATACTACTGGAACTCCCATAGCTGTAAACAATGCTACATAAATCTCATTCTATAATACTCCATCCATCACATATTAAGTGTCGCTCAAACGGATGTATTTAGATACATACATTTAAGCGACACTTAATATAGGACGGATGTAGTATATGCCATGCCATGTTTATCTTTTTACAACCATTACCGAAAATGTAGAAAGTCGGTTGGGTTGAAAACCATCAAATATGGAACAATATCACCAATAATTGCTTCCATGTGAGCCAAGTGTCGGAGTTTGTTCAAATGAATTCTTCCTAGCTAAGAGCATCTCCAACAGCCGCGCTATGCGCGGCGTGTTAAAAATCCATTTGCAGCGCGCGGATCGCCTGTTTTTACGCGGCGGGGTGCGTTTGCTCCAGCGGCCGCTGCAAATTTTAGCGTGCGCGAGCCGCTCCAGCAGCCGCTGCAAAAAACCACGCGCTCACTCTCGCACAAACAACATATGCACTTTGAACTAATATAAAAAACATATGCATAGATTAAAAAATATTAAAAACAATACATAGATATTTCACAATGCGTACATAGTTCATCATAGCATAGATGGATAAAAAAAACTAGTCCAACACGATAAAAAACTA
Source organism: Aegilops bicornis (assembly GCA_021605145.1). Lineage (NCBI taxonomy): Eukaryota > Viridiplantae > Streptophyta > Magnoliopsida > Poales > Poaceae > Aegilops > Aegilops bicornis. The sequence goes on from CM038669.1 coordinate 14,940,869, forward strand.
CGTTGCAACTATATAAAAACTACAGGTGCAATTAGAACCTACTCGGAGTCATCATTCTCGCTGGTGTTATCCGAGGTATCGCGCCACGCATCTTCCCAACGAGAATCGTCTGAGTCAAAGAACGACATCCCCACCTACGTTAACGAGGTCGATCTGCGATATGGCCAATGCCTTCCGCCGACGCCTGTCCGCCCCCTCCGCCCGGCGCCTTGCCATCCTCTCCGCCCAGAAGGCATTCTCGTCGGCGATGCCTTGTGGGTAGCGCTGGCGCCACTCCGCCATGGCCCGCTCGTCCTCCTTGCTGATGAGGAGGCGCCACTGCCACCGACGGTGTTCCTCACGGTCCTATTCTGTTATAAGACGAGGCGGAGGGGCGACGGCCTGCGCCTGCTCTCACGTCCGGACGTCCCGGAAGTTCATCTGCGCGTGAGGCCTCTGTAGGCGCCACGTCACCGTGTCGTACGCGTGGGCGGCCTCGTGCGCGGTCTCGAACGTGTCGAGGCCGAGATGGACGTCGCCGGAGCGTATTTCAGTGTAGAAGGCGCCGGAGGGGCGTGCGCGGTAGCCCGAAGATCCCCGGCGGCGCGGCAGCATGGTGGCGCGGTGGTGACGCGTTGGTGGCGGGGTGAGGAAGCGGCAGAGGAAGCAGAGGAAGCGGGAAGAGAGCGCGTGGCAATGTGGATAGCGATGGGAGGCCGCGTGATGGGCGCCGCAATTTATAGGTGCGCTGGAAGTGGTGCGCCAAATCTAGCGCGCGAGCTCCCGCTTTTCCCGGCTCGCGCGCAATCATTTCCCGCGCCCCCGAGTTTCCCGCCTCCGCATGTCCCCCGCGCGCTAAAATGGTAGTTTATCGCTGCAGCGTGGTTTTACCGCCGCTGTTGGAGATGCTCTAAGCATGTATAACTTTCGCGCCACTGCACAAAATAATAGTTCCATGGTTTTACTCTACTCATCCTAGGAGACTTTATTATGAATGTTGACTAACCCTCGGCATAATCAGTCGTTGACAAATCATCAGCCACCAAGGGAATACATCCTTTAAATGTTATTATTTAATCACCAGAAAAGGGAAAATAATAAACAAACCATATACACACTCAAATCATTGTTGGACTTGCGCTATTGAAACCTATGATACAGACCACTTTGCGAAAAGTTTATCGTCTCCTCACACAAGGGCATACGTTTAGTATTTTGGCACCGTGTTGATTAAGTCAGGAACTACGACATCTAGAGGAAAAATTTATTGGACTAATATTAAAAATAGCGAAAACACAATTCATCTAATTTACATCACTACCAAATAACAAACTAATGTCACTATCCATATGCATGGGTAAATAGTTATCACTTCCAACGTACTGCTAGTTCTGGTGTTGTCATCGGTCACTCATGGCAAGAGCTTAGACGCTAGCTTAAAAATAAAAAGCTCTAGCAAAATATATTTTACATCAGGAAAACTAGTAAAATTGTTTGTTTGTCCATGCAGGTGTAATAGGTTGTTTCATTGTCACTGCGGGTTTGTTATTCTACATTCTTCTTCGCCAAGAGAAAAGAAAATGGGGAATTTTATGAAAAGAATGGCGGCCCTATATTAGAGAAGGCAAAAACGATAAAGCTTTTCAAAAGGAAGACCTTAAAGAAATTTTAAAGAGTAGCAATTTAATTGGAAAAGGTTGCTTTGGTGAAGTTTACAAGGGAGTTCTTGATAATAAAGTGGTTGCAGTGAAGAAACCGATCAGTGGTAGTGTGCTAGAGAATGAACAATTTGCTAATGAAGTCATCATCCAATCTCAAATCATCCACAAGAACATCGTTAGGCTCATAGGTTGTTGCCTAGAAGTTGATATCCCGATGCTTGTTTATGAGTTTATCACCAAAGGTAACCTCGAAGATATTTTGCACAGCAACAACAAGATAGTGCCTCTCAGCTTGGATGTGCGTGTGAGTATTGCTGCACAATCTGCAGATGGCCTAGCTTATATGCACTCAAAAACAAATAACAAAATTCTACATGGTGATGTTAAGCGGCAAATATACTCTTGGATGACAACTTCATGCCAAAGATCTCAGACTTTGGTATATCAAGATTGATTGTAAGAGACAAACAACACACAGATGCAATCATTGGTGACAAGAGTTATATGGATCCAGTATATAAGGCAACAGGACTACTCACGGAAAGAAGTGATGTCTACAGTTTTGGGGTCGTGATTTTGGAAATTATAAGTAGGAAAAAGGCCACACATTCTGACAATGATAGCTTGGTAAGGAATTTCCTTAATGCCCATAAAGAGGAGAAGATGGCAACTGAGTTGTTCGACATGGAATTTGTGGCAAAAAGTGATCTGCAAATTCTTGATAGTATGGCAAGAATCGCTGTGGAATGCCTTAATGATGATGTGGATAAAAGACCACCAATGATAGAGGTAGCAGAGCGCCTTCTGTTACTAAGCAGGTCTCGTAGCAGGCCATAAGCCATTTTCCCCAGTTGATGTGCTCATTGGCATGAACAAATAAGATAGGAAACTATCAGCGTGCTATGTTAATTTTATTTTCCTGTTGTGGTAGAATCATGGGTTCTCTCCCTTGATTCTGAGACATTTTTATTGCATTGTATTCAACTCCTTATATTACTTAGAAGCATGGGTTCTCTCCCTTGATTGTAAGAACATTTTGATTATATTGTATTCAACTCTTTATATTAATTTATGGTTACATTGGGGAAAGGTAAGTACTAATTAATCAAATTCCTCCATTACGGTGGACACATGTATTATCAGTCATTGCAAATGAAGACTGCGATTGTGTTTGTAATGTTAGAGAATAGCTTAAGATAGAGATAGGTTTGGTAGTCTGTTTGAATTACTTTCTATCTCTTCTTCTGTACCTGCGTGTACACCTCTTCCTCTCTCTCTCTCTCGTGTACTTCACGGACGTATCCTTGCGATCGTCTACAACTTGTAAGCCACGGCATATTCACTATATATACAAACCACGCGGCCCGAGAGGGTTATACGCTTCCTGCAATCTTACATGTAACTCTCCATGCAAATCCTATGCGTTCCTATGCAACATCTAAGAAGGTAAGACACTAGGTAGCCAGCCACCACTCTTCCAGCGTATGGCTCTTTGATGGTACCTTGCTTGGAGCTGGTTCCCACGCCCCTTTGGGACTGGAGAACTACTAGGTGTCTGTGGATGTGTAGAAAGCATTGCAATTCTGTATATATGCCTGAAAATAGGTGAGATTGACGCTTTCAATTTCAAAGCAAGTATGCTCTTACATGTGTGTAGATCGCTAAACTAATCTATTAATATTAACTAAATCGATATGAAACAAGTAATAGCGATTTATCAATAAAATCATGATATCTTAATGGGTGATATTTAACACTAATCTATTTGAGTGAAGTTGTCATGGTCTACCCGCCTGTAGATGCAGAGGCTCTTCTCTTCTGGTTCAACCCATGCCTTGGGAGGCAGTCACTCAAGGATGAGCTTCCCGTGTTATTTTCGACTTGATTTGGCCCATCACTCATAGTGGCCTCGACTATCTGTAATGGGAGTTGGAACATCTAGTTCCGGCGCACACATAGACTTGAGGAAACTATGACATGTGTCGTTGCACCTCTTCTCGGCCGGCCTACCAACATCTTTATCGGTCAATGACCCTTTTCCTGAATCTCATCTGTGTTGATAGCTTAAAATCAAAGACCTTTGATTGGCAACTTATCCCCGAGCGACTCCCTTCGAGCCCCAAGGCGGCAAAACTGAATGGGCCTGATACATTTGTCCTTTTTGTGTGGTTCTTGAGTGTCGGACACAAATTCTCTTCTCGTGCTCTGCGGCTCGCTTGATGTGGAGTTGTGTTAGGCATCAGACCTAGGTGATTTTGGGCATTCCAAGGTGATGTAAAGGAAGGAGGAGACGCCTCCTTTGGTCAGTTTTTGCCACGATGGCCTGAACCTTGTGGACGACTTTTAATTGTGTGATTATCAAGAAGATCCTTTTACAACATGCTAGTAACTCTACAGTTAAAGTATTGGTTTTTATGCAACCGTGGTGGCAGCTATCCAGGTGGTGAGACATGAGCTTTTTTTCGAGAATACGCAAAGATTGGTGTATCATTTCATTGATAGGTAGGAGAGAGTGTTACAAAGAGAGAACATTACATAGAGATGTGAAGGAGTACACCACACCAAAATGTGGGAAAATAGAAAGAAACAACACAACCCTAAACTAGCCTGGCTTGAACTCCAACCAAGAAAGGTGAGGAGATGAGACACAAGACACCGAGGTCGTGTCACGGCCAACGCGAGGCACCCAAAACACGTGGCTACGACTCAAAGAACCAACCGGATCTATGTACCCCCCACCAGAAGCACCTAGAAGAGTCGGCAAGTGGGTTGCAGGATTCGGCCGGGCCTGAGGAAGGAACCATGGAGGAAGGGCCGACGATGTTGTACATTGCACCCCGGATGGCCATGCCTGGAGAAGCACCCACACCAAGCACGGTACCCGACAACTCCAAATCAAAACCCGGGACACCACGAGCAGCCAAGACAACACCTTAATAAAGGTGATGGCGTTGAGACACCGCAGCCATTCGATCTAGAGAACCGGACCTAAAGTTTCCCCCGGTGCTCGAAGAGGGGCATGGTAAGGCCATGACAACGCCTTCAGGAAGGAGACAGCACCCGCAGGTGTCGCCACTGCCAGCACATATGTGCAGGGATTTCGGCCCAGCTTGACAGCGCCATGAGCTTGTTGGTTGATATGTTAGACAGTCTAGAGCTGATCGGCCATAGCTTTCGTCGCCTTCCTAGCCCTTGGAGGCTCGGCCTCTTGGCGCCTTGTATCTGTTATTTCCTTTGTTTGGTTGTGTTATGCCCTCGGTGGATAACTGATTTTTGCCTCTTTTTCCAGATTGTGCTTGCATGGTGTATGAACCTTGGTCGTTGCTTTAATAATAAAGTTGGGCAAAATCCTTTTTCGAGGATTATTAGTATACATAGACGACATCTCAATACATTATTTTTGCATAGGCAAGAAGTGACCAAAGAGTTAATGCACACAAAGGGTGTCTTCAATGTAGTACAAAAATCTGTTTTAGGAGCTCTAGGGACAACCTTAGGGAGATTTAAATAATGGAACGGTTGGTCTAGAGTAGCTCTAGCAGAGTCGTCATATCCACAACTTGCAAAACACCTTTGCACTCCATTTTTTTGGGGGTCAAGCAGGCTTTTTACAAACACAGAGTCACCAAAACGGCAACCTCCATATTTTCTCTTCTTCTATATATTTGCATATAAAATGTATGACTAGCCGTAATATCAAGCAATTCTACAACATTATTACAAAGCATATTTAACAAACAATTAATTTGAATAAATAAATAACTTAAATTAGCAAATAATCCAATTAGCAAAAAATGTGATGTGCAAGTCGTGACATCCTATTTGAGGCAGCACTGGTGCAAGCATCCAACAAGAAAATAATAATAATTGCTAGCATTTACATCCTATAAACACGGGTGCCTTTTCATCTGAGTCAGTGGCGTTTGATAAATTGGTTTCTAGCTTCCCTTGTGACCCTCCTGAACTTGCTAACCGGTCTTGCGAGTTCATGCTACTTCTTTAGCTTGCGTTGTTATTTTCCTTAAAGAGGAAAGGGTGATGTAGCAAAGTAGAGATAAGTATTACCCTCAGTTAAGAACCAAGGTATCAATCAAGTAGGAGGAACAAGCAAGTCTCCAATAGATGCACCTACACAAACTAACAAACACTTGCACACAACACAAAAAAGGGGTTGTCAATCCCTTCACGGTCACTTGCAAGAGTGTGATCTAATAGAGATAGATATAAAAGATAAATAAAAAGCAAAATAAAGTAAAGGTAAATAAATTGCAGCAAGGTATTTTTGGGTTTTTGGTTTTATAGATCTGAAAATATATGATGGAAAATAGATCCGGGGACCATAAGTTTCACTAGAGGCATCTCTCTTGAAAGAAAACATACAGTGGGTGAACAAATTACTGTTGATCAATTAATAGAAAAGCGCATAATTATGATGATATCTAAGGAAATGATCATGAATATAGGCATCACGCCCGTGACAAGTAGACCGAAAGCGATTCTGCATCGTACTACTATTACTCCACACACCAACTGACTCCTGCCTGCATCTAGAGTATTAAGTTCAAAAGAACAGAGTAACACATTAATAAAGATGACATGATGTAGAGGGATAAACTCAAGAAATGTGATATAAACCCCATCTTTTTATCCTTAATGGCAGCAATACAATACGTGCATCTCTACCCCTACTGTCACTGGGTGAGGACACTGCAAGATTGAACCCATCACAAAGCACCTCTCCCATGGCAAGATAGATCAATCTAGTTGGACAAACCAAATCAATGGATCGGATAGAAATACAAAGCTATCTTAATCATGCATAAAAGAGTTCAGAGAAGACTCAAATAATATTCATAGATAATCTGATCATAAATCCACAATTCATCGGATCTCAACAAACACACCGCAAAAGAAGATTACATCGAATAGAACTCAAAGAACATCGAGGAGAACATTGTATTAAAGATCAAAGAGAGAGAGAAGAAGCCATCTAGCTACTAGCTATGGACCCATAGGTCTGTGGTAAATTACTCGCACATCATCAGAAGGGCAAAAAGGTTGGTGTAGAGGCCTCGTGATCGAGCCCCCCCTCATGAGTGCGTAAAAGGCCCCAAGATGGGATCTCACGAGAATAGAAGCTTGGGAGGTGGAAAACTATTTTATGGACGCCTCACATGTAGAGGAAATATTTGGTTATTTATAGAGCAAGAATTAGGGTTAGAAGGTCTCTGAGGGGCCCGCAAGCCTAGGGGCGCGCCCCCCCTAGGGTTTGTGGCCGCCTCGTAGGTCTTATAGCCTCCTCTTAAAGTCTCCTGGTTTTCTTCTGGTCCAAGAAAAATCATCGTAAAGTTTTATTCCGTTTGATATTGATTTTCTATAAAAGTCAAAAATAAGGAAAAAACAGCAAATGGCACTGGGCACTAGGTTAATAGGTTAGTCCCAAAAAAGATATAAAATAATACCATAATGCATATAAAAATCCAAGATTGATAATATAATAGCATGGAACAATCAAAATTATATATACACTGAGACGTGTCAAGACACTACTAGGAAATATCTTATAGGTAGATGCTTACTTGTGGCATTGGGTAACAGGGCCATGCTACTGCTAATTAGTAGTATCGTGGGGTATAGTTGCTACTAAGTTGATAGTAGTAGCGTGTGGGGGTTATAAAACATGTGTTGTTACTAAATAGTAGTAGCGCGGGGTATAAACCACACGTTGCTACTAAGTGGTGAGCACCGTGCCCCCTAAGACAGACCATAGTAGTAGCGCGGGGTATAAATGTCACGCCCAATATGCGACCCTATCCAAAAGGAACTCGACGGTCCCACCAAGGATAGACCCGCATATTGAGACGCTTTTGCAAGGTGGATATCATTACATCAACATTACATAATACATAGGGATACATACAAAAAGGGCATACAATGCCACATGAATACAACATCACATCATACAAGATCAACATCCGACTAGGGATGAAACATAAACAGAAACTCAAACAATATCCACCCTGCTAGCCCAGGCTGCCGACCTGAAACCTATCCCCTGATCGAAGAAGCAGAAGAAAAGCTCAACGCAAGCAAGCATCGCTCTCGCGTCATGATCATCGCATAACCTGTACCTGCAACTGGTGGTGTAGTAAACTGTGAGCCACGAGGACTCGGCAATCCCATTACCATGGGTATCAAGACTAGCAAAGCTTAAATGGGAAAGGAAAAAGGGTAAAGTGGTGAGGTTGCAGCAGCGACTAAGCATATATGGTGGCTAACCAACGCAAATGAGAGCGAGAAGAGAAACAAAGGAACGGTCGACAACTAGTAATGATCAAGAAGTGATCCTGAACTCCTACTTACGTCAGACATAACCCAGAAACCGTGTTCTCCTCTCGATCAACCCCGAAAAGAGACACTCACGTTACGCACACGGTTGGTGTATTTTAATTAAGATCAACTTCGGTTTTCTACAACCGGACATTAACAAATTCCCATCTGCCACATAACCGCGGGCACGGCTTTCGAAAGTTCAAAACCCTGCAAGGGTGTCCCAACTTAGCCCATGATAAGCTCTCGCGATCAACGAAGGATATTCCTTCTCCCCGGGAAGACCCGATCAGTCTCGGAATCCCGGCTACAAGACATTTCGACAGCAATAAAACAAGTCCAGCAAAGCCGCCCGATGCGCCGACAATCCCGATAGGAGCTGCACATATCTCGTTCTCAGGGCAACACCGGATGAGACATCCTACGAGTAAAACCAAACCTCGAGTTGCCACGAGGGGGCCCAGATCTACTCGGTTCGGGCCAGCACTTAGAGAAGCACTGGTCCGGGGGGGCTAAATAAAGATGACCCTCGGGTTGGCCGACCCAAGGGAAAGGGTGTAGGTGGTGGTGAGGCAAATGGTAAAACCAAGGTTGGGCCTTGCCGGAAAAGTCTTATTCAAAGCGAACTGTCAAGGGGGTCCCATAAATCACCCGACCGCGTTAGGGGACGCAAAATCCGGGAACATAACACCGATATGACGGAAACTAGGCGGCAAGAGTGGAACAAAACACCAGGCATAAGGCCGAGCCTTCCACCCTTTACCAAGTATATAGATGCATTAATTAAATAAGATATATTGTGATATCCCAACAAGTAAACATGTTCCAACAAGGAACAACATCTCCATGTTCCAACAGGGAACAAACTTCATCTTCACCTGCAACTAACAACGCTATAAGAGGGGCTGAGCAAAGCGGTAACATAGCCAAACAACGGTTTGCTAGGAAGGGTGCAACAGGTTAGAGGTTCATGGCAATTTGGGAGGCTTGAGCAGCAAATGATAGGTAACGCAGCATAGCGATAGAACGAAGCAACTAGCATAGCAATGATAGTAGTGAGATCCAGGGTAGCGGTCATCTTGCCTGAAATCCCGCAAGGAAGAAGAACGAGTCCATGAAGAAGACGAACGGAAGTAGTCGAACGAATCCTCACAATCGCAACATTACCAGAACCAAGAAGCAACACCGGAAAGAAACAAACAACATGATAAATGCACAAGCATAAACATGGCATGATGCACAATCAAGTATGATGCGTGTCCGGTTTAATGAGGCATGGCATGGCAATATGCAACAAACAATACTACCAATTAAGTGGAGCTCAATATGCAACGGGTTGCATATTGACAAAACACCACATGCAAATATTTAGTTTGATCTCGTTTAGGTACTCAACAATATTAAATGTTGTTAAACATGGCAAGAGGTGAAGCATAAATTAAACTAAATACTTAGGCAAGTTTAAATGAGGCCGGAAATAAGAAACAACAATTCCGGAAAACCCTCATGAGCAATATTATAGATTCGGTACTGATCTGCCCTAAACACAATTTTAATGTTGTTAAACAGCAAAATAAAGTGGACCATGTAAAACTAGGCATTTTTCCACCACATTTACATATAAAGAACATTTAATTCCGAGTTACGGTTATTTAGTTATGAATTAAAACATTTTAACATGGCATATTAGCAAATTTAAATAAACAACCTTTTAAACATTTTAACATGGGATGAAAATGCCATAATATTAATCTACACAATATTCTGAGCATTTTACATATATAAATTATTTTAATCCGATGCACAGTTAATTACATATTGATGCATGAATATAAGGGGGTTTTCTGAAAAACTGCAGTCTCTGGATAATGTCTAAATTCGCAGAAACTGGAAAAAAAACATTACATGGGCCGAAACTACTGGGCGCAGGACACCAGCAGCAGTAGCAGAATCGGGCCAAGCCCAAGTAGGAACAGAGGAGGGGGGTTGGGGATCTGCTCACCATGGGCCAAGCCCGGCTGGTGGGGAGGAGGCCAGGCAGGGGGCGCGCTGGGCCTCGGAGTGACCTGGCGCTGGGCCTCGGATGGAGCAGGCTGGGCCTAGCGCTCGTCCATGCTGGCTTGGAGCGGGTCAACGCAGGCAGGGCGAGCGAGCTGCTGCTGCCTGTTTCTGAAGAACAGAGACAGCAGCAGGTTCAAACGCCGGCGGCTGGGCGCGATGGGCTTCGGCGACGGGTGGCTGACGGCGACGCGAGTGCCGGGAACGGGTAGGTCCAGGCGAGGGGATGGACTTGGTCGCGGACGCTGCTAGGATGAGGAGGACGCCGGCCTTGGCGCGATGACGACGAGGCGGGCGACGCAGGGGGGTCGAGGAGGAGGCGTCGGGCGCGTCGGGGTAGCCTGAAGGTCGGGGTCGCCGGCGGGTTCGCGGGATGCAGCACGGGCACGGCGGCATCCTCCTGGATTTCTGGAACGAGGGGGCTTGGAGTCTCCGAGCTGCGCGGGCCGAGCTCGGGATGGCCATGGCGCTGGAGCTCCTGTCAATGGCAACAGGAGAGAGAGAGAGGATTGAGAGAGAGAAGAAACCGAAGAAGAAGACGGGAGGAGGAGGCAAGGTGCTGGCCTGCGGGTCGACGGCGGCGACAAAGCTGACGAAGTGGCCGTCGGAGTCGCGGAGCTTGTCTTGTGAGCAGAGGAGCTCGAGGGACTCAGCGCGCAAGGCTGCAAGAAGCTTCGCTGGTCGAGGAATTTGGCGACGCGGACGCCGGGTTGGGGCCCTCGGCCGCGGGGTGTGGAAGGAGCCGGTCGGGTGGCCTCCAGCCAAGCGGGACGGGCGTGCAGGCGGAGCAGAGGCGAAGCCTCGTGTTCTTGCTGATCCAGAGCGAGGGAGGCTGCGGCTTGAAGGCAGCGGCTGCAGTCGATGGACGAGGGGATCCAGGGGAGGCGCTGGTTGGTGAGGAGAGATCGAGAGGAATTTTGGATCGGGGCACGGGCGTGGTTGGTTGGGCACGGAGAGCAAGGGGAAGGTGGCAGCGGATCTGGGTGATGGGATGGAGAGCAGTGGCGGCGGCGCACGGGAATCAAGGGAGGTTGTCCCCAATTGCTAGGGTTCGGACCGTCTATATATATCAGTGGGGTTAGGGTATAGGTATTTAGTCCCTCCGATCGAAATCAAACGGCCGAGAATAAATAGGTTAGGGAGTCCAAAAGAGAAAACGAAGGTTCTTCCTTTCGGCCACCCCATTTGACTGAGGTGAATAGGGAGGCGTTCTCTCATGGATTATACCATGTTCCGCACAAAAGCATCAAATTCATTGGAACAATACTCTCCACCACGGTCGGAACTAAGCCTCTTGATTTTTCGATCAAGTTGGTTTTCCACTTCAGCTTTATAGATCTTGAAAAAGTTCAAAGCCTCACCCTTAGATTTCAGAAGATACACATGGCAGTATCTAGTGGAGTCGTCAATTGAAGTCATGAAATATTTCTTTCCACCTTTTGTCAAAACACCATTCATTTCACATAGATCTGAATGTATGAGTTCTAGTGGTGCAAGATTTCTCGTTTCCGCAGTCACATGAGACTTACGAGGTTGCTTAACTTGCACACACACTTGACACTTGGATCCCTTGACGGTGGTGAAACTAGGGATTAAGTTCAATTTCGCTAGTCGCGACATGCAACCAAAGTTAACATGAAAAAGACGTGAATGCCACACATTTGATTCACTATTGTTGCAAATATGATTAACAACTTTATTGCAAGCGTCGATAAGGATAAAGCGAAACAGGCCTCCTGACTCATAGCCTTTACCAACAAAGGTTCCATACTTGGAAATTATAAATTTATTCGACTCAAAGACAAGCTTGTAGCCATCTCTGCACAGAAGAGATCCGCAAACAAGATTTTTATTGACGGAGGGGACATAATGCACGTTCTTCAGCCGCACGATCTTCCCCGAAGTAAACTTCAGATCGACCGTGCCAACACCACGAACAGAAGCACTTGAACCGTTGCCCATCAGCACGGTTGAAGTCCCTATGATGCGATAAGGCGAAAACATGTAAATATCACCGCATACATGCACATTAGCACCTGTGTCAATCAACCAATCAGAGAATGACATACTGAAAGAATAGTGGGAAATATACCATACCCAGCATCCTTCATGTCAGTGCCTCCAATGACAACATTAGCAGTCTTGCCGCCTTTCCCAGGATGACACTTGTCATAGCGATTAGGGCAACTAGGAGCCCAATGATCAGGATCCCCACACACATGACAAACACCTTTCTTCTTGTCATTCTTCTTCTTGAAGTTCATGTGCTGCACAGCCTTGTTCTTCCCATCAAACTTTGCTTTACCATCAAGCTTGCCCTTGTTCTTGAACTTGTGGGACTAGAAGTTCTTTTTCTGGACCAGATTGGCACTAGAACCTCCCTCAATACATCAAGCACGGTTGTCTTTTGCTCTCGCCTTTTCTTCCACATCAAGAGTACCAATGAGATCCGGAACGGAAAACTCCTGCCTCTTATGCTTCAGTGAGGTAGCAAAGTTCCTCCACGTGGGAGGAAGCTTAGTGATGACACCTCCGGCAATAAACTTGTCCGTAGGATACAATTGAAGTGCTCAAGCTCTCTAGAAAATGATCAGATCTCATGAGCCTGCTCAATCACGGAGCGCTCTTCAGTCATCCTGTAATCATAGAATTGCTCCATGATGTACAGCTCAGTGCCGCATCCGAGACCCCAAACTTGGCCTCGAGTGCGTCCCACATATCTTTTCCATTATCAATTGATGCATAAGCATCAACTATGTTCTCACCAAGAACACTCAAGAGAGCAGCCTTAAACAAGGTATCCATTTTCTGAAAAGCTTGTGCCTGTTGGGCATCTTGCTCTCATTCAGGTTTGCCAAGAGTGGCGTCATAGCAATTCATGGTTTGAAACCATAAGACTGCTCTCACGCGCCACCTCTTATAGTGGATACCCTCAAACATAGGAGGTCTCATGGAAGCAGCAAAACCACTTGGGGTAAATTGCCTATAATAAGGTTTTTGGATTGTTGGAAATATGAGCAATTTACCAAATGATTTTATTAACAGAAATACTAGATAAAGCACGACTAGTATAGCAGTGATAAAACAAGCCATGCGATTTGACAAAGAGAAGGTAAATAATATCTGCATATATGAGCTAGAACGGATCATCTCTAGAGCAGACAGTAAATCAAGATGCATATATGAAGTAGAGCCTAACATGTCTAGGCAAACACTAGAACAAGGAACTGATGCAGGACTTCTAACAGGAAAAATAAGAACACGTACTGGACAGCAGCAGGAGCAGAGGCACTGGACTTGGGGTCGGTGTCCTCCATGTCATCGAGGAGGTTGTCGATGTTGGGGAAGTAGTCGTCATCCGGGAAGTAGTCGTCGGAGTCCGGGGCGTCCGTGACGAAGAAGTCAGTAGTCGCGCAGAGCGCTCCCCAAAAACCTTATCACCCTTCTCCCGTACAGGACTCAAAAGGTGCGGTTTCGGAGGCCTACTGTCCCGACTCGCGGTGCACGCCGCAAGCCGGGATGGGGAGATCGTAGCAACAGCGCAGTGCTCAGGAACCGGTGGCGAGAGGAAGAAGTAGTTCTGGTGCGTCTCTCTGAGAGGAGCGACCTCGCTTTTATAGGCGCAAGAGAAGGAGGTGAGAGGCTGCGACGGGAGCTGAAGGGAACGCTGGAGACGAAACGAACAGTCAACAGCCGAAGGGTGCAGCGTTCGTATTCAATATCCACTACAGTAAAAACTTTCCAGCTCCCGATTGACCTTTCGTATACCCGTAGTGCATGGCAAAAATTTAGATATCGGCTCGTTCCCGCAACCTGCGGCGCGGCGCGGCGTGACGAGGCGTGGCGTGGCGAGCGGAGGAGCAGCACGCGTGGATATCCCTCTTGTTCTCATGCTCATACAAGTGGGGAAAGAACCTCCCTTATAAGGAGGTCCAACTCCCACTAAACTAGCAACGTGGGACTAAACTTTTAGTAGTATCCCTTGCCTTGCACAAATGGGCTAAGTGACCCTCTAGGATTTATTTAGGAATTTCTGAAATAGTTATTGGGCTGTCCCAAAATAGACTAAATTCCAGCAGTCTTTTCGTGGAGAAAATTTTCAAGATGTTAGAATACTTCTTGTTGATGTTCATTCGCAAAAACATTTATTTTTAAAAATATTTTTCTATTATCTTTTATGTTTACGTTCATGTGAGTTCATTTGTGCTCGGGATTATAGTAACATTTTTTACCTTAACATGCAATCATGCATGAAAAAATCAATAATTTATGTTCTGTTACTACTATTATGCTATTTATATGTAATAATTATTTTATTACTATACATAACTAAATATTATAAATTATATGTATTTTCAATTTTGATTGTCATCTTAATAATTCAAATATTTATATTCAATCAAATCAACTCTTATTAAAATATACTACAACAAATTCCCACTGCAATGCGCATGGTATGTCTGATGTTACTCAATGTGGTGCCACGAGGAGTGTCCGCCTGTATTTTCCATTATCATGGAGTAAAATACATGGGTTTGCACCCGCAAAAAAAACATGGGTTTGACTTTCCTTCGATATTTCAGGATCCTAAGATCTAAAGCAAAACTTATCTCATTATCATGGAGGAAAACACAGGGTTTGACTTTCCTCGATAGGTCTGGATCTATCGATAAGAATTCTATTTTTAGGGAATCTAACGCTAAAATTCTAAATGTAGGACAACATGTCGTGCTTTCCACATATATGGTATGTCCCTTGCGAAGAGTATTGTACTTCCATTGGAGAAACTTTTTAGTTATTCATTCTTAGCAAACAACTAGCTATAATTGTGAGGGGCCAACTAGTCTCGACAACTTTGACACCATATGCAAAAGCCATATTTTTTAAGAGTAAATAACATACATTTATACCCGGCCTAGATGTAGTTTGTGAATAGTTTTACCCCATTTAGCAGGAATTCATCGGAACTACCGCATTTAAGAAAGATGGTTCTACTCTATTATATAGCATTTACCCGGGTTTCTTTTTTGTGAAAGCATTTAGCCAGTTCCAAGAGGTGGAGCACGCTATCAGTCAAAACGGGCACAAACTATGCCAGATGGGGTAGTTTTGATGAATTTCTTTTAAATTGGGTAAAAGCTGCCGCAATCTTCATCTTGGATGGTAAAATGGATTTTTTTTACCTTTGTTTAATAGTTTGAGAAAATTCTTATTTTACAGTATGCTTTCATCCGATATAATCTTGATATGTAGTCGTTTGCTCTTCATCATATGAAAACTATTTTGGGTGTTTCTTTAGGTATACAATCAAGGGGTTTTCTCCTGGTCTCTATTAGAACCAAGATGTATTCAACTAAGGGCCAACAGTTAAAAAAACAAATCGGCTTGGGTAGGCAAGATGGTGTCAAGAATAATTAAACATCATTCTTCACAAGCTCACACCATTTTCTGCCACCTTGGCGTTCCTTTACTGCTATGTGTGGGGGTGCCATCTGGAAGGCAGTGTGGGGAAGTTGGCTAGAAACTCTGTGGATAATAAAGCTAAAAGGAACTTGGAACCATCTCACGTGTGCACTACATGTGCCATGGAACGTGAGTACACTTTCCATAACCTCTACAGGTGTCCCAGGTCAATGGGGCTGTGGTGGGCGATGTTTGAGATGTATCAAATGGCGAGGGTGGGTACTCTATACGGGACCCGAATGGCTTCTACATCTCCTTGACCATTATGCCAAAGAGGAGTGCCTCCCTCGCCTCATCACGATGTGAGGGTATGGCATGTCCCGAATGAGGCGACACACTAGAAGCCGCCACCACCCATCAAGTCAAAGCTTTCCGCGTAGCTACGCCGACACACTACTTTTCATTAAGAAGCAACCCACGAATGCCTTCACCAAGGGGAAGATGCTAAATTTCACTTGATCATGGCATGAGGAAAAATTACAAACAACCTCGCAGGCTAACCGAGGAAGGACTGCAAAGAGCAAAAGCTTCCAGAGCTACTACCTGGTGCTCCCTCTACATGCACGCTACCTTAGAACATCATTTGCAACCTCTCATTGAAAACATTCGTGGTAGATTGTTTTGTTGGAAGGGTTAGAATGTCATAAGGGTCAGAAGAGCCCAAGTGCATTCATGCCAAAGTTGACAAGATCATCCGGGGCTTCGTGTGTTGTGGAGAGGATAGTGAGACCGTCGGAGGTGGGTACTGCCAGAACTGGAATATTGTTTGCACCCCAGCCAAGGTCCTCAGGGGCCTAGGCACATGAATCTTGACAGGTTTGGTAGGGCTCTTAGGTTGCGTTGGTCGTGGCTCTAGTGGATCAACCCGGAACGTCCGTAGGATGGCTCGCAGCTTCCTTGTGAATGTTATACACAACCCAAGTCTTCTTTTATTGATTTTAGGGTTTACTCCTGCATGTTGCAATCCACTCATATTATGTTTTTTATGGGGAAATGCCATCATGGTGTTTTATATTTCATGCTCAAAGAGAGATACACCGTTTGCTAAGATATCAGCAAGAAAGTCAAGAGGTTCCCGATTCCATGCAATGGATCGATCACGCTCCGATCTACTAGCTAGAGCATCGGCAGCCATACTGGCTTCTCTAGGACAATGCTTGAAAGTAATAGAAGAAAAATTTCCACTTGAAAAGAGCATTCTTCGTATATGGCTACCGCCAGTCACATAGAGTTTCCCCCATTGATTATTATATCGATCACTTCAATTCAGTGGGCCTCGACATATAGATTGTTGCAGCCAACCAAGTTTGGCAGAGTCAAGCCATCTTCCCGAAACAGGCTTTCGCCCCGCTTTATAAATAAAGCAAACACCGAACCAAATACACGGCTAAACGATACAAGATGATGAGGTAGTCCTCAAACAATGTCGATCCAGAGATAACCAAATCACACAGAACTACGGCTACACTACCGAACAAAAAGCATCGGGAAAACTGAGCTCGTGCCTCCGCCGTTGTTGCGTCTTCCACAAACTGGAGGTCGTTGCTAGACGCCGCTAGGAAGAAGCCGCACATCACAAAGAATGGCTCCCGTGCCACTCATATTATATGAAGACCCATCATGATTTTAGTACTCAACTGCTAACACCTTGCTGTTGCACCAACTTGTTCTATTAAATACTATCCTTTGGAAAGCATAGTATGCTATTATGCAAATGGCATATTATGCTATTTGCATCCTGCCGGCCGCCCATCCAAGTTGTTTCCAGGATTTGAAGATAACTCCTAATAAGATCGTGCAATCCACGCCAGTCTTTATGAAAACACAACCACATTTTTTTAGACCATCAAACAGCTGTCCTTTTGCACATTACCCCCATATTACACCAAATTTAAGTCAACCCCGTTTATGGAACCGGGAATACTTCAACTGAGTTCAAGTCAGAATCGCAGCGAAATAAAACATATGCAGCTAGCTTCTCAACCCTGGGGTATTGTGAAATGCATGCATAAATATGTAGGGCAAGGTGTGATTTACAAGCACAACGTGTGGATGCTCGCTCTATATAAAGCACACGGGAGTTCAAGCTCTTGCATCCACAGAGCAGCAAAACAGCACCATGAGCACCCTCACTCATCAGCTGCATTTCCGGCTGCTCCGGTTCTACTCCAAGTTCTCCTTGCAGCGTCGACCAATAAATTTGCTGAAAATCATGAGCTGCCGGTCACACTTGCGGGTTGCCCCGACAAGTGCGGCAACGTCAGCATCCCTTCCCGTTCGGCATGAAGCCCGGCTGCTTCCTCGACAAGGGCTTCGAGGTCACCTGCGGCGACTCCTTCAACCCCCTCGCGCATTCCTCCCTTTCCGTGCGGAGGATCAGCCGAGAGGACGAGCGTCTCCTACTACTCCGTCTCCCAGTCCTCGGGTAATTCTTCCATCTTTGGCAAGGATGACTGGGATGTATTTGCGGTGGAGATCATCGTCATTTCGATCGCCGAGAGCGAGGCACGGGCATACGGCAAAGTAGCGTCCTTCTGCAACACCAATGTCACCAAGGGGACCTCGAGGACTACGTTCATGACGTTGGCGTTCGAGATGGACTCGGCCCCGTTGCTCGTGTCGCTGACGCGAAATGTCCTCGTGGGCGTCGGCGTTGAAGTCCAGCCTCTGGTGTTCAAGCTCAACACCTTGGGCCCCAAGGACGACCCGCTCGCCTCCTGCCGTTCAAACCTCGTCGGGAACCTGCAGCAGGCGTCCAACGGGTCGTGCTCCGGGCGGGGCTGCTGTCAGGCCTCCTTGCCAGAAGCGATCCCGCCAACCGGCGTTTCGGTAGTGGTGCCCACGAGGATCAACTCATTGTGGGAAACCAGTCCGTGCTCCTTCGCCATGGTGGTGGAGAATTCATGGTACAACTTCTCTACCACGGACCTCTACGGCAACATCACTAACAAATTCCCTAGGGGCGTGCCCTATGTCATCGATTTCGCCATCAGGAATGCCGAATGTCCGGCCAAGGGCACACAGCCGTCACCGGATTACGCGTGCGTCAGCGGCAACAGCTCTTGTGCCGACGTAACCAACGGCTACGTCTGCAAGTGCTTGCAGCACTACCAGGGCAACCCTTACATCCCTGATGGATGCCAAGGTACGTATATATAGATGCACTCTCCATCTAGTTCCACTATAAGTAATTTTTGACACATCCTCCTTCGGTTCACAAATATAAGATGTTTTGGATATTTCAATATGAAATACATACCGACTGAAATGACTAAACAAATACACTAAAACGTGTCCATATACATCCAATTTAAAAAAGTTAGAACATCTTACATCTGTGAACGGAGGGACTAGCTAGTCGATACGACTCAAGGTTTATTTCTACATGTTAGCTTGTGCATCCACAATCATAACCACTTTATTTTTTCCATTCAGACATCGATGAATGCGAAGCTCCCTCACTTGTATCCTTGCTCAAGTGATGGCATATGCAAGAACAGGCTTTTAGGCTATGACTGTCCATGCAAACCCGGAATGAAAGGTGATGGGAAAGCAGGAATCTGCCAAGACGTATTCCCCTAGTAGCAAAAGATGGTTGTGGGTAAGAACTAAGCTAGCCTAACATCACTATTCAATTACAGTCCTTCGCTATATAGATTGTGTTTTAAGGTTTTCTTTCGCACAGATGCCAAATTTTAAGTTTGATTGGGTAAGTAAAGATAACTCGAAATAAGAATAAGGAAACCTGCTTCCTTCTTAGCGACCCTGTTGTTTTCAGAAAAAAAATGATCATATAGGTTCATCTAATCCTTTATCATGGTAGACTGCATTTCGGAAGTGCTATTTCTAATGGTGGTAGGGCCTGGATTTTTAGCACCGGTACCCAAAGTTAACAAAACCTATAGTTCTATGTAAAACATAGAATTTGTCATACCAGCATATGTGTTGAAGGTGATCAAGGTTCAAATCAAACAAGGTCATACATAATTTTGTTTCTATTATATTTATTTCTAATAAGTAAGAATGATTCTTCACGTGTGGCCACCTTGTTGTATGGTATAATTCTCATACTACCGGAACTCCCATAGCTGTAAACAATGCTACATAAATCTCATTCTATAATACTCCATCCATCACATATTAAGTGTCGCTCAAACAGATGTATTTAGATACATACATTTAAGCGACACTTAATATAGGACAGATGTAGTATATGTCATGCCATGTTTATCTTTTTACAACCATTACCGAAAATGTAGAAAGTCGGTTGGGTTGAAAACCATCAAATATGGAACAATATCACCAATAATTGCTTCCATGTGAGCCAAGTGTCGGAGTTTGTTCAAATGAATTCTTCCTAGCTAAGAGCATCTCCAACAGCCGCGCTATGCGTGGCGTGTTAAAAATCCATTTGCAGCGCGCGGATCGCCTGTTTTTACGCAGCGGGGTGCGTTTGCTCCAGCGGCCGCTGCAAATTTTAGCGTGTGCGAGCCGCTCCAGCAGTCGCTGCAAAAAACCACACGCTCACTCTCGCACAAACAACATATGCACTTTGAACTAATATAAAAAACATATGCATAGATTAAAAAATATTAAAAACGATACATAGATATTTCACAATGCGTACATAGTTCATCATAGCATAGATGGATAAAAAAAAACTAGTCCAACACGATAAAAAAACTACGTTGCAACTATATAAAAACTACAGGTGCAACTAGAACCTACTCGGAGTCATCATTCTCGCTGGTGTTATCCGAGGTATCGCGCCACGCATCTTCCCAACCAGAGTCGTCTGAGTCAAAGAACGACTCCCCACCTACGTTAACGAGGTCGATCTGCGATATGGCCAGTGCCTTCCGCCGACGCCTGTCTGCCCCCTCCGCCCGGCGCCTTGCCATCCTCTCCGCCCAGAAGGCATTCTCGTCGGCGATGCCTTGCGGGTAGCGCTGGCGCCACTCCGCCATGGCCCGCTCGTCCTCCTCGCTGATGAGGAGGCGCCACTGCCACCGACGGTGTTCCTCACGGTCCTATTCTGTTATAAGACGAGGCGGAGGGGCGATGGCCTGCGCCTGCTCTCACGTCCGGACGTCCCGGAAGTTCATCTGCGCGTGAGGCCTATGTAGGCGCCACGTCACCGTGTCGTACGCGTGGGCGGCCTCGTGCGCGGTCTCGAACGTGTCGAGGCCGAGATGGACGTCGCCGGAGCATATTTCAGTGTAGAAGGCGCCGGAGGCGCGGTAGCCGAAGATCCCGGCGGCGCGGCGACATGGTGGCGCGGTGGTGACGTTGGTGGCGGGGTGAGGAAGCGGCAGAGGAAGCAGGGGAAGCGGGAAGAGAGCGTGTGGCAATGTGGATAGCGATGGGAGGCCGCGTGACGGGCGCCGCAATTTATAGGTGCGCTGGAAGTGGTGCGCCAAATCTAGCGCGCGAGCTCCCGCTTTTCCCCGCTCGCGTGCAATCATTTCCCGCGCCCCCGAGTTTCCCGCCTCCGCATGTCCCGCGCGTGCTAAAATGGTAGTTTACCGCGCGCGCGTGGTTTTTACCGCCGCTGTTGGAGATGCTCTAAGCATGTATAACTTTCGCGCCACTGCACAAAATAATAGTTCCATGGTTTTACTCTACTCATCCTAGGAGACTTTATTATGAATGTTGACTAACCCTCGGCATAATCAGTCGTTGACAAATCATCAGCCACCAAGGGAATACATCCTTTAAATGTTATTATTTAATCACCAGAAAAGGGAAAATAATAAACAAACCATATACACACTCAAATCATTGTTGGACTTGCGCTATTGAAACCTATGATACAGACCACTTTGAGAAAAGTTTACCGTCTCCTCACACAAGGGCATACGTTTAGTATTTTGGCACCGTGTTGATTAAGTCAGGAATTACGACATCTAGAGGAAAAATTTATTAGACTTATATTAAAAATAGCGAAAACACAATTCATCTAATTTACATCACTACCAAATAACAAAGTAATGTCACTATCCATATGCATGGGTAAATAGTTATCACTTCCAACGTACTGCTAGTTCTGGTGTTGTCATCGGTCACTCATGGCAAGAGCTTAGACGCTAGCTTAAAAATAAAAGCTCTAGCAAAATATATTTTACATCAGGAAAACTAGTAAAATTGTTTGTTTGTCCATGCAGGTGTAATAGGTTGTTTCATTGTCACTGCGGGTTTGTTATTCTACATTCTTCTTCGCCAAGAGAAAAAGAAAATGGGGGAATTTTATGAAAAGAATGGCGGCCCTATATTAGAGAAGGCAAAAACGATAAAGCTTTTCAAAAAGGAAGACCTTAAAGAAATTTTAAAGAGTAGCAATTTAATTGGAAAAGGTTGCTTTGGTGAAGTTTACAAGGGAGTTCTTGATAATAAAGTGGTTGCAGTGAAGAAACCGATCAGTGGTAGTGTGCTAGAGAATGAACAATTTGCTAATGAAGTCATCATCCAATCTCAAATCATCCACAAGAACATCGTTAGGCTCATAGGTTGTTGCCTAGAAGTTGATATCCCGATGCTTGTTTATGAGTTTATCACCAAAGGTAACCTCGAAGATATTTTGCACAGCAACAACAAGATAGTGCCTCTCAGCTTGGATGTGCGTGTGAGTATTGCTGCACAATCTGCAGATGGCCTAGCTTATATGCACTCAAAAACAAATAACAAAATTCTACATGGTGATGTTAAGCCGGCAAATATACTCTTGGATGACAACTTCATGCCAAAGATCTCAGACTTTGGTATATCAAGATTGATTGTAAGAGACAAACAACACACAGATGCAATCATTGGTGACAAGAGTTATATGGATCCAGTATATAAGGCAACAGGACTACTCACGGAAAGAAGTGATGTCTACAGTTTTGGGGTCGTGATTTTGGAAATTATAAGTAGGAAAAAGGCCACACATTCTGACAATGATAGCTTGGTAAGGAATTTCCTTAATGCCCATAAAGAGGAGAAGATGGCAACTGAGTTGTTCGACATGGAATTTGTGGCAAAAGTGATCTGCAAATTCTTGATAGTATGGCAAGAATCGCTGTGGAATGCCTTAATGATGATGTGGATAAAAGACCACCAATGATAGAGGTAGCAGAGCGCCTTCTGTTACTAAGCAGGTCTCGTAGCAGGCCATAAGCCATTTTCCCCAGTTGATGTGCTCATTGGCATGAACAAATAAGATAGGAAACTATCAGCGTGCTATGTTAATTTTATTTTCCTGTTGTGGTAGAATCATGGGTTCTCTCCCTTGATTCTGAGACATTTTTATTGCATTGTATTCAACTCCTTATATTACTTAGAAGCATGGGTTCTCTCCTTGATTGTAAGAACATTTTGATTATATTGTATTCAACTCTTTATATTAATTTATGGTTACATTGGGGAAAGGTAAGTACTAATTAATCAAATTCCTCCATTACGGTGGACACATGTATTATCAGTCATTGCAAATGAAGACTGCGATTGTGTTTGTAATGTTAGAGAATAGCTTAAGATAGAGATAGGTTTGGTAGTCTGTTTGAATTACTTTCTATCTCTTCTTCTGTACCTGCGTGTACACCTCTTCCTCTCTCTCTCGTGTACTTCACGGACGTATCCTTGCGATCGTCTACAACTTGTAAGCCACGGCATATTCACTATATATACAAACCACGCGGCCCGAGAGGGTTATACGCTTCCTGCAATCTTACATGTAACTCTCCATGCAAATCCTATGCGTTCCTATGCAACATCTAAGAAGGTAAGACACTAGGTAGCCAGCCACCACTCTTCCAGCGTATGGCTCTTTGATGGTACCTTGCTTGGAGCTGGTTCCCACGCCCCTTTGGGACTGGAGAACTACTAGGTGTCTGTGGATGTGTAGAAAGCATTGCAATTCTGTATATATGCCTGAAAATAGGTGAGATTGACGCTTTCAATTTCAAAGCAAGTATGCTCTTACATGTGTGTAGATCGCTAAACTAATCTATTAATATTAACTAAATCGATATGAAACAAGTAATAGCGATTTATCAATAAAATCATGATATCTTAATGGGTGATATTTAACACTAATCTATTTGAGTGAAGTTGTCATGGTCTACCCGCCTGTAGATGCAGAGGCTCTTCTCTTCTGGTTCAACCCATGCCTTGGGAGGCAGTCACTCAAGGATGAGCTTCCCGTGTTATTTTCGACTTGATTTGGCCCATCACTCATAGTGGCCTCGACTATCTGTAATGGGAGTTGGAACATCTAGTTCCGGCGCACACATAGACTTGAGGAAACTATGACATGTGTCGTTGCACCTCTTCTCGGCCGGCCTACCAACATCTTTATCGGTCAATGACCCTTTTCCTGAATCTCATCTGTGTTGATAGCTTAAAATCAAAGACCTTTGATTGGCAACTTATCCCCGAGCGACTCCCTTCGAGCCCCAAGGCGGCAAAACTGAATGGGCCTGATACATTTGTCCTTTTGGTGTGGTTCTTGAGTGTCGGACACAAATTCTCTTCTCGTGCTCTGCGGCTCGCTTGATGTGGAGTTGTGTTAGGCATCAGACCTAGGTGATTTTGGGCATTCCAAGGTGATGTAAAGGAAGGAGGAGACGCCTCCTTTGGTCAGTTTTTGCCACGATGGCCTGAACCTTGTGGACGACTTTTAATTGTGTGATTATCAAGAAGATCCTTTTACAACATGCTAGTAACTCTACAGTTAAAGTATTGGTTTTTATGCAACCGTGGTGGCAGCTATCCAGGTGGTGAGACATGAGCTTTTTTTTTCGAGAATACGCAAAGATTGGTGTATCATTTCATTGATAGGTAGGAGAGAGTGTTACAAAGAGAGAACATTACATAGAGATGTGAAGGAGTACACCACACCAAAATGTGGGAAAATAGAAAGAAACAACACAACCCTAAACTAGCCTGGCTTGAACTCCAACCAAGAAAGGTGAGGAGATGAGACACAAGACACCGAGGTCGTGTCACGGCCAACGCGAGGCACCCAAAACACGTGGCTACGACTCAAAGAACCAACCGGATCTATGTACCCCCCACCAGAAGCACCTAGAAGAGTCGGCAAGTGGGTTGCAGGATTCGGCCGGGCCTGAGGAAGGAACCATGGAGGAAGGGCCGACGATGTTGTACATTGCACCCCGGATGGCCATGCCTGGAGAAGCACCCACACCAAGCACGGTACCCGACAACTCCAAATCAAAAACCCGGGACACCACGAGCAGCCAAGACAACACCTTAATAAAGGTGATGGCGTTGAGACACCGCAGCCATTCGATCTAGAGAACCGGACCTAAAGTTTCCCCCGGTGCTCAAGAGGGGCATGGTAAGGCCATGACAACGCCTTCAGGAAGGAGACAGCACCCGCAGGTGTCGCCACTGCCAGCACATATGTGCAGGGATTTCGGCCCAGCTTGACAGCGCCATGAGCTTGTTGGTTGATATGTTAGACAGTCTAGAGCTGATCGGCCATAGCTTTCGTCGCCTTCCTAGCCCTTGGAGGCTCGGCCTCTTGGCGCCTTGTATCTGTTATTTCCTTTGTTTGGTTGTGTTATGCCCTCGGTGGATAACTGATTTTGCCTCTTTTTCCAGATTGTGCTTGCATGGTGTATGAACCTTGGTCGTTGCTTTAATAATAAAGTTGGGCAAAATCCTTTTCGAGGATTATTAGTATACATAGACGACATCTCAATACATTATTTTTGCATAGGCAAGAAGTGACCAAAGAGTTAATGCACACAAAGGGTGTCTTCAATGTAGTACAAAAATCTGTTTTAGGAGCTCTAGGGACAACCTTAGGGAGATTTAAATAATGGAACGGTTGGTCTAGAGTAGCTCTAGCAGAGTCGTCATATCCACAACTTGCAAAACACCTTTGCACTCCATTTTTTTGGGGGTCAAGCAGGCTTTTTACAAACACAGAGTCACCAAACGGCAACCTCCATATTTTCTCTTCTTCTATATATTTGCATATAAAATGTATGACTAGCCGTAATATCAAGCAATTCTACAACATTATTACAAAGCATATTTAACAAACAATTAATTTGAATAAATAAATAACTTAAATTAGCAAATAATCCAATTCGCAAAAAAATGTGATGTGCAAGTCGTGACATCCTATTTGAGGCAGCACTGGTGCAAGCATCCAACAAGAAAATAATAATAATTGCTAGCATTTACATCCTATAAACACGGGTGCCTTTTCATCTGAGTCAGTGGCGTTTGATAAATTGGTTTCTAGCTTCCCCGCCGCGACCCCTCCTGAACTTGCTAACCGGTCTTGCGAGTTCATGCTACTTCTTTAGCTTGCGTTGTTATTTTCCTTAAAGAGGAAAGGGTGATGTAGCAAAGTAGAGATAAGTATTACCCTCAGTTAAGAACCAAGGTATCAATCAAGTAGGAGGAACAAGCAAGTCTCCAATAGATGCACCTACACAAACTAACAAACACTTGCACACAACACAAAAAAGGGGTTGTCAATCCCTTCACGGTCACTTGCAAGAGTGTGATCTAATAGAGATAGATATAAAAGATAAATAAAAAGCAAAATAAAGTAAAGGTAAATAAATTGCAGCAAGGTATTTTTGGGTTTTTGGTTTTATAGATCTGAAAATATATGATGGAAAATAGATCCGGGGACCATAAGTTTCACTAGAGGCATCTCTCTTGAAAGAAAACATACAGTGGGTGAACAAATTACTGTTGATCAATTAATAGAAAAGCGCATAATTATGATGATATCTAAGGAAATGATCATGAATATAGGCATCACGCCCGTGACAAGTAGACCGAAACGATTCTGCATCGTACTACTATTACTCCACACACCAACTGACTCCTGCCTGCATCTAGAGTATTAAGTTCAAAAGAACAGAGTAACACATTAATAAAGATGACATGATGTAGAGGGATAAACTCAAGAAATGTGATATAAACCCCATCTTTTATCCTTAATGGCAGCAATACAATACGTGCATCTCTACCCCTACTGTCACTGGGTGAGGACACTGCAAGATTGAACCCATCACAAAGCACCTCTCCCATGGCAAGATAGATCAATCTAGTTGGACAAACCAAATCAATGGATCGGATAGAAATACAAAGCTATCTTAATCATGCATAAAAGAGTTCAGAGAAGACTCAAATAATATTCATAGATAATCTGATCATAAATCCACAATTCATCGGATCTCAACAAACACACCGCAAAAGAAGATTACATCGAATAGAACTCAAAGAACATCGAGGAGAACATTGTATTAAAGATCAAAGAGAGAGAGAAGAAGCCATCTAGCTACTAGCTATGGACCCATAGGTCTGTGGTAAATTACTCGCACATCATCAGAAGGGCAAAAAGGTTGGTGTAGAGGCCTCCGTGATCGAGCCCCCCTCCGCCAGAGTGCCAGAAAAGGCCCCAAGATGGGATCTCACGAGAATAGAAGCTTGCGGAGGTGGAAAACTATTTTTATGGACGCCTCACATGTAGAGGAAATATTTGGTTATTTATAGAGCAAGAATTAGGGTTAGAAGGTCTACGAGGGGCCCGCAAGCCTAGGGGCGCGCCCCCCCTAGGGTTTGTGGCCGCCTCGTAGGTCTTATAGCCTCCTCTTAAAGTCTCCTGGTTTTCTTCTGGTCCAAGAAAAATCATCGTAAAGTTTTATTCCGTTTGATATTGATTTTCTATAAAAGTCAAAAATAAGGAAAAAACAGCAAATGGCACTGGGCACTAGGTTAATAGGTTAGTCCCAAAAAAGATATAAAATAATACCATAATGCATATAAAAAATCCAAGATTGATAATATAATAGCATGGAACAATCAAAAATTATATATACACTGGAGACGTATCAGTACACTACTAGGAAATATCTTATAGGTAGATGCTTACTTGTGGCATTGGGTAACAGGGCCATGCTACTGCTAATTAGTAGTATCGTGGGGTATAGTTGCTACTAAGTTGATAGTAGTAGCGTGTGGGGGGGGGGGGGGTTATAAAACATGTGTTGTTACTAAATAGTAGTAGCGCGGGGTATAAACCACACGTTGCTACTAAGTGGTGAGCACCGTGCCCCCTAAGACAGACCATAGTAGTAGCGCGGGGTATAAATGTCACGCCCAATATGCGACCCTATCCAAAAGGAACTCGACGGTCCCACCAAGGATAGACCCGCATATTGAGACGCTTTTGCAAGGTGGATATCATTACATCAACATTACATAATACATAGGGATACATACAAAAGGGCATACAATGCCACATGAATACAACATCACATCATACAAGATCAACATCCGACTAGGGATGAAACATAAACAGAAACTCAAACAATATCCACCCTGCTAGCCCAGGCTGCCGACCTGGAACCTATCCCCTGATCGAAGAAGCAGAAGAAGA
Organism: Aegilops bicornis; assembly: GCA_021605145.1. Taxonomy (NCBI): domain Eukaryota; kingdom Viridiplantae; phylum Streptophyta; class Magnoliopsida; order Poales; family Poaceae; genus Aegilops; species Aegilops bicornis. The sequence goes on from CM038669.1 coordinate 14,968,769, forward strand.
GCTCAACGCAAGCAAGCATCGCTCTCGCGTCATGATCATCGCATAACCTGTACCTGCAACTGGTGGTGTAGTAATCTGTGAGCCACGAGGACTCAGCAATCCCATTACCATGGGTATCAAGACTAGCAAAGCTTAAATGGGAAAGGAAAAAGGGTAAAGTGGTGAGGTTGCAGCAGCGACTAAGCATATATGGTGGCTAACCAACGCAAATGAGAGCGAGAAGAGAAACAAAGGAACGGTCGACAACTAGTAATGATCAAGAAGTGATCCTGAACTCCTACTTACGCCGACATAACCCGAAACCGTGTTCTCCTCTCGATCAACCCGAAAAAGAGACACTCACGGTTACGCATACGGTTGGTGTATTTTAATTAAGATCAACTTCGGGTTTTCTACAACCGGACATTAACAAATTCCCATCTGCCACATAACGCGGGCACGGCTTTCGAAAGTTCAAAACCCTGCAGGGTGTCCCAACTTAGCCCATGATAAGCTCTCGCGATCAATCTAAGGATATTCCTTCTCCCCGGGAAGACCCGATCAGTCTCGGAATCCCGGCTACAAGACATTTCACAGCAATAAAACAAGTCCAGCAAAGCCGCCCGATGCGCCGACAATCCCGATAGGAGCTGCACATATCTCGTTCTCAGGGCAACACCGGATGAGACATCCTACGAGTAAAACCAAACCTCGAGTTGCCACGAGGGGGCCCCGCAGTCTACTCGGTTCGGGCCAGCACTTAGAGAAGCACTGGTCCGGGGGGGCTAAATAAAGATGACCCTCGGGTTGGCCGACCCAAGGGAAAGGGTGTAGGTGGTGGTGAGGCAAATGGTAAAACCAAGGTTGGGCCTTGCTGGAAAAGTCTTATTCAAAGCGAACTGTCAAGGGGGTCCCATAAATCACCCGACCGCGTTAGGGACGCAAAATCCGGGAACATAACACCGATATGACGGAAACTAAGGCGGCAAGAGTGGAACAAAACACCAGGCATAAGGCCGAGCCTTCCACCCTTTACCAAGTATATAGATGCATTAATTAAATAAGATATATTGTGATATCCCAACAAGTAAACATGTTCCAACAAGGAACAACATCTCCATGTTCCAACAGGGAACAAACTTCATCTTCACCTGCAACTAACAACGCTATAAGAGGGGCTGAGCAAAGCGGTAACATAGCCAAACAACGGTTTGCTAGGAAGGGTGCAACAGGTTAGAGGTTCATGGCAATTTGGGAGGCTTGAGCAGCAAATGATAGGTAACGCAGCATAGCGATAGAACGAAGCAACTAGCATAGCAATGATAGTAGTGAGATCCAGGGTAGCGGTCATCTTGCCTGAAATCCCGCAAGGAAGAAGAACGAGTCCATGAAGAAGACGAACGGAAGTAGTCGAACGAATCCTCACAATCGCAACATTACCGGAACCGAGAAGCAACACCGGAAAGAAACAAACAACATGATAAATGCACAAGCATAAACATGGCATGATGCACAATCAAGTATGATGCGTGTCCGGTTTAATGAGGCATGGCATGGCAATATGCAACAAACAATACTACCAATTAAGTGGAGCTCAATATGCAACGGGTTGCATATTGACAAAACACCACATGCAAATATTTAGTTTGATCTCGTTTAGGTACTCAACAATATTAAATGTTGTTAAACATGGCAAGAGGTGAAGCATAAATTAAACTAAATACTTAGGCAAGTTTAAATGAGGCCGGAAATAAGAAACAACAATTCCGGAAAACCCTCATGAGCAATATTATAGATTCGGTACTGATCTGCCCTAAACACAATTTTAATGTTGTTAAACAGCAAAATAAAGTGGACCATGTAAAACTAGGCATTTTTCCACCACATTTACATATAAAGAACATTTAATTCCGAGTTACGGTTATTTAGTTATGAATTAAAACATTTTAACATGGCATATTAGCAAATTTAAATAAACAACCTTTTAAACATTTTAACATGGGATGAAAATGCCATAATATTAATCTACACAATATTCTGAGCATTTTACATATATAAATTATTTTAATCCGATGCACAGTTAATTACATATTGATGCATGAATATAAGGGGGTTTTCTGAAAAACTGCAGTCTCTGGATAATGTCTAAATTCGCAGAAACTGGAAAAAAAACATTACATGGGCCGAAACTACTGGGCGCAGGACACCAGCAGCAGTAGCAGAATCGGGCCAAGCCCAAGTAGGAACAGAGAGGAGGGGTTGGGGATCTGCTCACCATGGGCCAAGCCCGGCGGGTGGGGAGGAGGCCAGGCAGGGGGCGCGCTGGGCCTCGGAGTGACCTGGCGCTGGGCCTCGGATGGAGCAGGCTGGGCCTAGCGCTCGTCCATGCTGGCTTGGAGCGGGTCAACGCAGGCAGGGCGAGCGAGCTGCTGCCGCTGTTCAAGAACAGACAAGCAGGTTCAAACGCCGGCGGCCGGGCGATGGGCTTCAGCGACGGGTGGCCGACGGCGACGCGAAAGTGCCGGGAACGGTAGGTCCAAAGTAGGGATGGACTTATCGCGGACGCTGCTAGGATGAGGAGGACGCCGCCTTGGCGCGATGACGACGAGGCGGGCGACGCAGGGGGTCGAGGAGGAGGCATCAGGTGCGTCGGGGTAGCCTGAAGGTCGGGATTGCCGGCGGGTTCGCGGGATGCAGCACGGGCACGGCAGCATCCTCCTGGACTGCTGGAACGAGGGGGCTTGGAGTCTCCGAGCTGCGCGGGCCGAGCTCGGGATGGCCATGAGCTGGAGCTCCTGTCAATGGCAACAGGAGAGAGAGAGGATTGAGAGAGAGAAGAAACCAAGAAGAAGACGGGAGGAGGAGGCAAGGTGCTGGCTCTGCGGGTCGACGGCGGCTAAAGTCGAGTGGCGGCTGCCGGAGTCGCGGAGCTTGTGCGCGAGCAGAGGAGCTCGAGGACTCAGGCGCCGCAAGGCTGCAAGAAGCTTCGGCTGGTCGAGGAATTTGGCGACGCAGACGCCGGGTTGGGGCCCTCGGCCGCGGGGTGTGGAAGGAGCCGGTCGGGGTGGCCTCCAGCCAAGCGGACGGGCGTGCACGGGCGGGAACGAGCAGAGGCGAAGCCTCAGGTTCTTGCTGATCCAGAGAGCGAGGGAGGCTGCGGCTTGAAGGCAGCGGCTCCAATCGATGGACGAGGGGATCCAAGGGAGGTGCTGGTTGGTGAGGAGAGATCGAGAGGAATTTTGGATCGGGGCACGGCGTGGTTGGTTGGGCACGGAGAGCAAGGGGAAGGTGGCAGCGGATCTGAGTGATGGGATGGAGAGCAGTGGCGGCGGCGCACGGGAATCAAGGGAGGTTGTCCCCAATTGCTAGGGTTCGGACCGTCTATATATATCAGTGGGGTTAGGGTATAGGTATTTAGTCCCTCCGATCGAAATCAAACGGCCGAGAATAAATAGGTTAGGGAGTCCAAAAGAGAAAACGAAGGTTCTTCCTTTCGGCCACCCCATTTGACTGAGGTGAATAGGGAGGCGTTCTCTCATGGATTATACCATGTTCCGCACAAAAAGCATCAAATTCATTGGAACAATACTCTCCACCACGGTCGGAACTAAGCCTCTTGATTTTTCGATCAAGTTGGTTTTCCACTTCAGCTTTATAGATCTTGAAAAAGTTCAAAGCCTCATCCTTAGATTTCAGAAGATACACATGGCAGTATCTAGTGGAGTCGTCAATTGAAGTCATGAAATATTTCTTTCCACCTTTTGTCAAAACACCATTCATTTCACATAGATCTGAATGTATGAGTTCTAGTGGTGCAAGATTTCTCGTTTCCGCAGTCACATGAGACTTACGAGGTTGCTTAACTTGCACACACACTTGACACTTGGATCCCTTGACGGTGGTGAAACTAGGGATTAAGTTCAATTTCGCTAGTCGCGACATGCAACCAAAGTTAACATGAAAAAGACGTGAATGCCACACATTTGATTCACTATTGTTGCAAATATGATTAACAACTTTATTGCAAACGTCTGATAAGGATAAACGAAACAGGCCTCCTGACTCATAGCCTTTACCAACAAAGGTTCCATACTTGGAAATTATAAATTTATTCGACTCAAAGACAAGCTTGTAGCCATCTCTGCACAGAAGAGATCCGCAAACAAGATTTTTATTGACGGAGGGGACATAATGCACGTTCTTCAGCCGCACGATCTTCCCCGAAGTAAACTTCAGATCGACCGTGCCAACACCACGAACAGAAGCACTTGAACCGTTGCCCATCAGCACGGTTGAAGTCCCTGCAGTCTGATAAGACGAAAACATGTAAATATCACCGCATACATGCACATTAGCACCTGTGTCAATCAACCAATCAGGAGAATGACATACTGAAAGAATAGTGGGAAATATACCATACCCAGCATCCTTCATGTCAGTGCCTCCAATGACAACATTAGCAGTCTTGCCGCCTTTCCCAGGATGACACTTGTCATAGCGATTAGGGCAACTAGGAGCCCAATGATCAGGATCCCCACACACATGACAAACACCTTTCTTCTTGTCATTCTTCTTCTTGAAGTTCATGTGCTGCACAGCCTTGTTCTTCCCATCAAACTTTGCTTTACCATCAAGCTTGCCCTTGTTCTTGAACTTGTGGGACTAGAAGTTCTTTTTCTGGACCAGATTGGCACTAGAACCTCCCTCAATACATCAAGCACGGTTGTCTTTTGCTCTCGCCTTTTCTTCCACATCAAGAGTACCAATGAGATCCGGAACGGAAAACTCCTGCCTCTTATGCTTCAGTGAGGTAGCAAAGTTCCTCCACGTGGGAGGAAGCTTAGTGATGACACCTCCGGCAATAAACTTGTCCGGTAGGATACAATTGAAGTGCTCAAGCTCTCTAGAAAATGACTGTATCTCATGAGCTTGCTCAACCACGGAGCGCTCTTCAGTCATCCTGTAGTGATAGAATTGCTCCATGATGTACAACTCAGTGCCAGCATCCGAGACCCCAAACTTGGCCTCGAGTGCATCCCACATATCTTTTCCATTATCAATTGATGCATAAGCATCAACTATGTTCTCACCAAGAACACTCAAGAGAGCAGCCTTAAACAAGGTATCCATTTTCTGAAAAGCTTGTGCCTGTTGGGCATCTTGCTCTCATTCAGGTTTGCCAAGAGTGGCGTCATAGCAATTCATGGTTTGAAACCATAAGACTGCTCTCACGCGCCACCTCTTATAGTGGATACCCTCAAACATAGGAGGTCTCATGGAAGCAGCAAAACCACTTGGGGTAAATTGCCTATAATAAGGTTTTTGGATTGTTGGAAATATGAGCAATTTACCAAATGATTTTATTAACAGAAATACTAGATAAAGCACGACTAGTATAGCAGTGATAAAACAAGCCATGCGATTTGACAAAGAGAAGGTAAATAATATCTGCATATATGAGCTAGAACGGATCATCTCTAGAGCAGACAGTAAATCAAGATGCATATATGAAGTAGAGCCTAACATGTCTAGGCAAACACTAGAACAAGGAACTGATGCAGGACTTCTAACAGGAAAAATAAGAACACGTACTGGACAGCAGCAGGAGCAGAGGCACTGGACTTGGGGTCGGTGTCCTCCATGTCATCGAGGAGGTTGTCGATGTTGGGGAAGTAGTCGTCATCGGGGAAGTAGTCGTCGGAGTCCGGAGCGTCCGTGACGAAGAAGTCAGTAGTCGCGCAGAGCGCTCCCCAAAAACCTTATCACCCTTCTCCCGTACAGGACTCAAAAGGTGCGGTTTCGGAGGCCTACTATCCCGGCCTGCGATGCACGCCGCAAGCCGGGATGGGGAGATCGTAGCAACAGCGCAGTGCTCAGGAACCGGTGGCGAGAGGAAGAAGTAGTTCTGGTGCGTCTCTCTGAGAGGAGCGACCTCGCTTTTATAGGCGCAAGAGAAGGAGGTGAGAGGCTGCGACGGGAGCTGAAGGGAACGCTGGAGACGAAACGAACAGTCAACAGCCGAAGGGTGCAGCGTTCGTATTCAATATCCACTACAGTAAAAACTTTCCAGCTCCCGATTGACCTTTCGTATACCCGTAGTGCATGGCAAAAATTTAGATATCGGCTCGTTCCCGCAACCTGCGGCGCGGCGCGGCGTGACGAGGCGTGGCGTGGCGAGCGGCGGAGGAGCAGCACGCGTGGATATCCCTCTTGTTCTCATGCTCATACAAGTGGGGAAAGAACCTCCCTTATAAGGAGGTCCAACTCCCACTAAACTAGCAACGTGGGACTAAACTTTTAGTAGTATCCCTTGCCTTGCACAAATGGGCTAAGTGACCCTCTAGGATTTATTTAGGAATTTCTGAAATAGTTATTGGGCTGTCCCAAAATAGACTAAATTCCAGCAGTCTTTTCGTGGAGAAAATTTTCAAGATGTTAGAATACTTCTTGTTGATGTTCATTCGCAAAAACATTTATTTTAAAAATATTTTTCTATTATCTTTTATGTTTACGTTCATGTGAGTTCATTTGTGCTCGGGATTATAGTAACATTTTTACCTTAACATGCAATCATGCATGAAAAAATCAATAATTTATGTTCTGTTACTACTATTATGCTATTTATATGTAATAATTATTTTATTACTATACATAACTAAATATTATAAATTATATGTATTTTCAATTTTGATTGTCATCTTAATAATTCAAATATTTATATTCAATCAAATCAACTCTTATTAAAATATACTACAACAAATTCCCACTGCAATGCGCATGGTATGTCTGATGTTACTCAATGTGGTGCCACGAGGAGTGTCCGGCCTGTATTTTCCATTATCATGGAGTAAAATACATGGGTTTGCACCCGCAAAAAAAACATGGGTTTGACTTTCCTTCGATATTTCAGGATCCTAAGATCTAAAGCAAAACTTATCTCATTATCATGGAGGAAAACACAGGGTTTGACTTTCCTCGATAGGTCTGGATCTATCGATAAGAATTCTATTTTTAGGGAATCTAACGCTAAAATTCTAAATGTAGGACAACATGTCGTGCTTTCCACATATATGGTATGTCCCTTGCGAAGAGTATTGTACTTCCATTGGAGAAACTTTTAGTTATTCATTCTTAGCAAACAACTAGCTATAATTGTGAGGGGCCAACTAGTCTCGACAACTTTGACACCATATGCAAAAGCCATATTTTTTAAGAGTAAATAACATACATTTATACCCGGCCTAGATGTAGTTTGTGAATAGTTTTACCCCATTTAGCAGGAATTCATCGGAACTACCGCATTTAAGAAAGATGGTTCTACTCTATTATATAGCATTTACCCGGGTTTCTTTTTTGTGAAAGCATTTAGCCAGTTCCAAGAGGTGGAGCACGCTATCAGTCAAAACGGGCACAAACTATGCCAGATGGGGTAGTTTTGATGAATTTCTTTTAAATTGGGTAAAAGCTGCCGCAATCTTCATCTTGGATGGTAAAATGGATTTTTTTTACCTTTGTTTAATAGTTTGAGAAAATTCTTATTTTACAGTATGCTTTCATCCGATATAATCTTGATATGTAGTCGTTTGCTCTTCATCATATGAAAACTATTTTGGGTGTTTCTTTAGGTATACAATCAAGGGGTTTTCTCCTGGTCTCTATTAGAACCAAGATGTATTCAACTAAGGGCCAACAGTTAAAAAACAAATCGGCTTGGGTAGGCAAGATGGTGTCAAGAATAATTAAACATCATTCTTCACAAGCTCACACCATTTTCTGCCACCTTGGCGTTCCTTTACTGCTATGTGTGGGGGTGCCATCTGGAAGGCAGTGTGGGGAAGTTGGCTAGAAACTCTGTGGATAATAAAGCTAAAAGGAACTTGGAACCATCTCACGTGTGCACTACATGTGCCATGGAACGTGAGTACACTTTCCATAACCTCTACAGGTGTCCCAGGTCAATGGGGCTGTGGTGGGCGATGTTTGAGATGTATCAAATGGCGAGGTGGGTACTCTATACGGGACCCGAATGGCTTCTACATCTCCTTGACCATTATGCCAAAGAGGAGTGCCTCCCTCGCCTCATCACGATGTGAGGGTATGGCATGTCCCGAATGAGGCGACACACTAGAAGCCGCCACCACCCATCAAGTCAAAGCTTTCCGCGTAGCTACGCCGACACACTACTTTTCATTAAGAAGCAACCCACGAATGCCTTCACCAAGGGGAAGATGCTAAATTTCACTTGATCATGGCATGAGGAAAAATTACAAACAACCTCGCAGGCTAACCGAGGAAGGACTGCAAAGAGCAAAAGCTTCCAGAGCTACTACCTGGTGCTCCCTCTACATGCACGCTACCTTAGAACATCATTTGCAACCTCTCATTGAAAACATTCGTGGTAGATTGTTTTGTTGGAAGGGTTAGAATGTCATAAGGGTCAGAAGAGCCCAAGTGCATTCATGCCAAAGTTGACAAGATCATCCGGGGCTTCGTGTGTTGTGGAGAGGATAGTGAGACCGTCGGAGGTGGGTACTCGCTTGTGAACTGGACTATTGTTTGCACTGAAGGTCCTCAGGGGCCTAGGCACCGCGAATCTTGACAGGTTTGGTAGGGCTCTTAGGTTGCGTTGGTCGTGGCTCTAGTGGATCAACCCGGAACGTCCGTAGGATGGCTCGCAGCTTCCTTGTGAATGTTATACACAACCCAAGTCTTCTTTTATTGATTTTAGGGTTTACTCCTGCATGTTGCAATCCACTCATATTATGTTTTTTATGGGGAAATGCCATCATGGTGTTTTATATTTCATGCTCAAAGAGAGATACACCGTTTGCTAAGATATCAGCAAGAAAGTCAAGAGGTTCCCGATTCCATGCAATGGATCGATCACGCTCCGATCTACTAGCTAGAGCATCGGCAGCCATACTGGCTTCTCTAGGACAATGCTTGAAAGTAATAGAAGAAAAATTTCCACTTGAAAAGAGCATTCTTCGTATATGGCTACCGCCAGTCACATAGAGTTTCCCCCATTGATTATTATATCGATCACTTCAATTCAGTGGGCCTCGACATATAGATTGTTGCAGCCAACCAAGTTTGGCAGAGTCAAGCCATCTTCCCGAAACAGGCTTTACCGCTTTATAAATAAAGCAAACACCGAACCAAATACACGGCTAAACGATACAAGATGATGAGGTAGTCCTCAAACAATGTCGATCCAGAGATAACCAAATCACACAGAACTACGGCTACACTACCGAACAAAAAGCATCAGGAAAACTGAGCTCGTGCCTCCGCCGTTGTTGCGTCTTCCACAAACTGGAGGTCGTTGCTAGACGCCGCTAGGAAGAAGCCGCACATCACAAAGAATGGCTCCCGTGCCACTCATATTATATGAAGACCCATCATGATTTTAGTACTCAACTGCTAACACCTTGCTGTTGCACCAACTTGTTCTATTAAATACTATCCTTTGGAAAGCATAGTATGCTATTATGCAAATGGCATATTATGCTATTTGCATCCTGCCGGCCGCCCATCCAAGTTGTTTCCAGGATTTGAAGATAACTCCTAATAAGATCGTGCAATCCACGCCAGTCTTTATGAAAACACAACCACATTTTTTTAGACCATCAAACAGCTGTCCTTTTGCACATTACCCCCATATTACACCAAATTTAAGTCAACCCCGTTTGCGGGAACCGGGAATACTTCAACTGAGTTCAAGTCAGAATCGCAGCGAAATAAAACATATGCAGCTAGCTTCTCAACCCTGGGGTATTGTGAAATGCATGCATAAATATGTAGGGCAAGGTGTGATTTACAAGCACAACGTGTGGATGCTCGCTCTATATAAAGCACACGGGAGTTCAAGCTCTTGCATCCACAGAGCAGCAAAACAGCACCATGAGCACCCTCACTCATCAGCTGCATTTCCGGCTGCTCCCGGTTCTACTCCAAGTTCTCCTTGCAGCGTCGACCAATAAATTTGCTGAAAATCATGAGCTGCCGGTCACACTTGCGGGTTGCCCCGACAAGTGCGGCAACGTCAGCATCCCCTTCCCGTTCGGCATGAAGCCCGGCTGCTTCCTCGACAAGGGCTTCGAGGTCACCTGCGACGACTCCTTCAACCCCCCTCGCGCATTCCTCCCTTTCCGTACCGGAGGATCAGCCGAGAGGACGAGCGTCTCCTACTACTCCGTCTCCCAGACCTCGGGTAATTCTTCCATCATTGGCAAGGAAGACTCGGATGTATTTCCGGTGGAGCTCATCGACATTTCGATCGCCGAGAGCGAGGCACGGGCATACGGCAAAGTAGCGTCCTTCTGCAACACCAATGTCACCAAGGGGACCTCGAGGACTACGTTCATGACGTTGGCGTTCGAGATGGACTCGGCCCCGTTGCTCGTGTCGCTGACGCGAAATGTCCTCGTGGGCGTCGGCGTTGAAGTCCAGCCTCTGGTGTTCAAGCTCAACACCTTGGGCCCCAAGGGCGACCCGCCGCCTCCTGCCGTTCAAACCTCGTCGGGAACCTGCAGCAGGCGTCCAACGGGTCGTGCTCCGGGCGGGGCTGCTGTCAGGCCTCCTTGCCAGAAGCGATCCCGCCAACCGGGCGTTTCGGTAGTGGTGCCCACGAGGATCAACTCATTGTGGGAAACCAGTCCGTGCTCCTTCGCCATGGTGGTGGAGAATTCATGGTACAACTTCTCTACCACGGACCTCTACGGCAACATCACTAACAAATTCCCTAGGGGCGTGCCCTATGTCATCGATTTCGCCATCAGGAATGCCGAATGTCCGGCCAAGGGCACACAGCCGTCACCGGATTACGCGTGCGTCAGCGGCAACAGCTCTTGTGCCGACGTAACCAACGGCTACGTCTGCAAGTGCTTGCAGCACTACCAGGGCAACCCTTACATCCCTGATGGATGCCAAGGTACGTATATATAGATGCACTCTCCATCTAGTTCCACTATAAGTAATTTTTGACACATCCTCCTTCGGTTCACAAATATAAGATGTTTTGGATATTTCAATATGAAATACATACCGACTGAAATGACTAAACAAATACACTAAAACGTGTCCATATACATCCAATTTAAAAAAGTTAGAACATCTTACATCTGTGAACGGAGGGACTAGCTAGTCGATACGACTCAAGGTTTATTTCTACATGTTAGCTTGTGCATCCACAATCATAACCACTTTATTTTTTCCATTCAGACATCGATGAATGCGAGCTCCCTCACTTGTATCCTTGCTCAAGTGATGGCATATGCAAGAACAGGCTTTTAGGCTATGACTGTCCATGCAAACCCGGAATGAAAGGTGATGGGAAAGCAGGAATCTGCCAAGACGTATTCCCCCTAGTAGCAAAGATGGTTGTGGGTAAGAACTAAGCTAGCCTAACATCACTATTCAATTACAGTCCTTCGCTATATAGATTGTGTTTTAAGGTTTTCTTTCGCACAGATGCCAAATTTTAAGTTTGATTGGGTAAGTAAAGATAACTCGAAATAAGAATAAGGAAACCTGCTTCCTTCTTAGCGACCCTGTTGTTTTCAGAAAAAAAATGATCATATAGGTTCATCTAATCCTTTATCATGGTAGACTGCATTTCGGAAGTGCTATTTCTAATGGTGGTAGGGCCTGGATTTTTAGCACCGGTACCCAAAGTTAACAAAACCTATAGTTCTATGTAAAACATAGAATTTGTCATACCAGCATATGTGTTGAAGGTGATCAAGGTTCAAATCAAACAAGGTCATACATAATTTTGTTTCTATTATATTTATTTCTAATAAGTAAGAATGATTCTTCACGTGTGGCCACCTTGTTGTATGGTATAATTCTCATACTACCGGAACTCCCATAGCTGTAAACAATGCTACATAAATCTCATTCTATAATACTCCATCCATCACATATTAAGTGTCGCTCAAACAGATGTATTTAGATACATACATTTAAGCGACACTTAATATAGGACGGATGTAGTATATGTCATGCCATGTTTATCTTTTTACAACCATTACCGAAAATGTAGAAAGTCGGTTGGGTTGAAAACCATCAAATATGGAACAATATCACCAATAATTGCTTCCATGTGAGCCAAGTGTCGGAGTTTGTTCAAATGAATTCTTCCTAGCTAAGAGCATCTCCAACAGCCGCCGCTTATGCGTGGCGTGTTAAAAATCCATTTGCAGCGCGCGGATCGCCTGTTTTTACGCAGCGGGGTGCGTTTGCTCCAGCGGCCGCTGCAAATTTTAGCGTGTGCGAGCCGCTCCAGCAGTCGCTGCAAAAAACCACACGCTCACTCTCGCACAAACAACATATGCACTTTGAACTAATATAAAAAACATATGCATAGATTAAAAAATATTAAAAACGATACATAGATATTTCACAATGCGTACATAGTTCATCATAGCATAGATGGATAAAAAAAAACTAGTCCAACACGATAAAAAAACTACGTTGCAACTATATAAAAACTACAGGTGCAACTAGAACCTACTCGGAGTCATCATTCTCGCTGGTGTTATCCGAGGTATCGAGCCACGCGCCTTCCCAACGAGGATCGTCTGAGTCAAAGAACGACTCCCCACCTGCGTTAACGAGATCGCACTGCGATATGGCCAGTGCCTTCCGCCGACGCCTGTCCGCCCGCTCCGCGCGGAGCCTTGCCGTCCTCTCCGCCCAGAACGCGTTCTCGTCGGCGACGCCCTGCAGGTAACGCTGGCGCCACTCCGCCATGGCTCGCTCGTCCTCCTCGGCGATGAGGAGGCGCCACTGCCACCGGACGGTGTTCCTCACGGTCCTATTCTGTTATAAGACGAGGCGGAGGGGCGATGGCCTGCGCCTGCTCTCACGTCCGGACGTCCGGAAGTTCATCTGCGCGTGAGGCCTATGTAGGCGCCACGTCACCGTGTCGTACGCGTGGGCGGCCTCGTGCGCGGTCTCGAACGTGTCGAGGCCGAGATGGACGTCGCCGGAGCATATTTCAGTGTAGAAGGCGCCGGAGGGGCGCGCGCGGTAGCCCGAAGATCCCCGGCGGCGCGGCGACATGGTGGCGCGGTGGTGACGCGTTGGTGGCGGGGTGAGGAAGCGGCAGAGGAAGCAGGGGAAGCGGGAAGAGAGCGTGTGGCAATGTGGATAGCGATGGGAGGCCGCGTGACGGGCGCCGCAATTTATAGGTGCGCTGGAAGTGGTGCGCCAAATCTAGCGCTGAAGCTCCGCTTTTCCCTTTCGCGTGCAATCATTTCAGCGCCCCGAAGTTTCCGCCTCCGCATGTCCCGCGTGCTAAAATGGTAGTTTATCAGCGCATGCGTGGTTTTACCGCCGCTGTTGGAGATGCTCTAAGCATGTATAACTTTCGCGCCACTGCACAAAATAATAGTTCCATGGTTTTACTCTACTCATCCTAGGAGACTTTATTATGAATGTTGACTAACCCTCGGCATAATCAGTCGTTGACAAATCATCAGCCACCAAGGGAATACATCCTTTAAATGTTATTATTTAATCACCAGAAAAGGGAAAATAATAAACAAACCATATACACACTCAAATCATTGTTGGACTTGCGCTATTGAAACCTATGATACAGACCACTTTGAGAAAAGTTTACCGTCTCCTCACACAAGGGCATACGTTTAGTATTTTGGCACCGTGTTGATTAAGTCAGGAATTACGACATCTAGAGGAAAAATTTATTAGACTTATATTAAAAATAGCGAAAACACAATTCATCTAATTTACATCACTACCAAATAACAAAGTAATGTCACTATCCATATGCATGGGTAAATAGTTATCACTTCCAACGTACTGCTAGTTCTGGTGTTGTCATCGGTCACTCATGGCAAGAGCTTAGACGCTAGCTTAAAAATAAAAAGCTCTAGCAAAATATATTTTACATCAGGAAAACTAGTAAAATTGTTTGTTTGTCCATGCAGGTGTAATAGGTTGTTTCATTGTCACTGCGGGTTTGTTATTCTACATTCTTCTTCGCCAAGAGAAAAAGAAAATGGGGGAATTTTATGAAAAGAATGGCGGCCCTATATTAGAGAAGGCAAAAACGATAAAGCTTTTCAAAAGGAAGACCTTAAAGAAATTTTAAAGAGTAGCAATTTAATTGGAAAAGGTTGCTTTGGTGAAGTTTACAAGGGAGTTCTTGATAATAAAGTGGTTGCAGTGAAGAAACCGATCAGTGGTAGTGTGCTAGAGAATGAACAATTTGCTAATGAAGTCATCATCCAATCTCAAATCATCCACAAGAACATCGTTAGGCTCATAGGTTGTTGCCTAGAAGTTGATATCCCGATGCTTGTTTATGAGTTTATCACCAAAGGTAACCTCGAAGATATTTTGCACAGCAACAACAAGATAGTGCCTCTCAGCTTGGATGTGCGTGTGAGTATTGCTGCACAATCTGCAGATGGCCTAGCTTATATGCACTCAAAACAAATAACAAAATTCTACATGGTGATGTTAAGCCGCAAATATACTCTTGGATGACAACTTCATGCCAAAGATCTCAGACTTTGGTATATCAAGATTGATTGTAAGAGACAAACAACACACAGATGCAATCATTGGTGACAAGAGTTATATGGATCCAGTATATAAGGCAACAGGACTACTCACGGAAAGAAGTGATGTCTACAGTTTTGGGGTCGTGATTTTGGAAATTATAAGTAGGAAAAAGGCCACACATTCTGACAATGATAGCTTGGTAAGGAATTTCCTTAATGCCCATAAAGAGGAGAAGATGGCAACTGAGTTGTTCGACATGGAATTTGTGGCAAAAAGTGATCTGCAAATTCTTGATAGTATGGCAAGAATCGCTGTGGAATGCCTTAATGATGATGTGGATAAAAGACCACCAATGATAGAGGTAGCAGAGCGCCTTCTGTTACTAAGGAGGTCTCGTAGCAGGCCATAAGCCATTTTCCCCAGTTGATGTGCTCATTGGCATGAACAAATAAGATAGGAAACTATCAGTGTGCTATGTTAATTTTATTTTCCTGTTGTGGTAGAATCATGGGTTCTCTCCCTTGATTCTGAGACATTTTTACTGCATTGTATTCAACTCCTTATATTACTTAGAAGCATGGGTTCTCTCCCTTGATTGTAAGAACATTTTGATTGTATTGTATTCAACTCTTTATATTAATTTATGGTTACATTGGGGAAAGGTAAGTACTAATTAATCAAATTCCTCCATTACGGTGGACACATGTATTATCAGTCATTGCAAATGAAGACTGCGATTGTGTTTGTAACTCTCCATGCAAATCCTATGCGTTCCTATGCAACATCTAAGAAGGTAAGACACTAGGTAGCCAGCCACCACTCTTCCAGCGTATGGCTCTTTGATGGTACCTTGCTTGGAGCTGGTTCCCACGCCCCTTTGGGACTGGAGAACTACTAGGTGTCTGTGGATGTGTAGAAAGCATTGCAATTCTGTATATATGCCTGAAAATAGGTGAGATTGACGCTTTTCAATTTCAAAGCAAGTATGCTCTTACATGTGTGTAGATCGCTAATTAAACTAATCTATTAATATTAACTAAATCGATATGAAACAAGTAATAGCGATTTATCAATAAAATCATGATATCTTAATGGGTGATATTTAACACTAATCTATTTGAGTGAAGTTGTCATGGGCTACCCGCCTGTAAGAGCAACAGTGGATTGTAGGCAATCTCAACTGCAAACTGCCCTATTTCTCTATCACCTACATAGTGTGTCTATGAGTGACTCCCTAGGACCAGCCGATTGTAGGCAATCTCAACTGCAAACTCTCAGTTGATGAATATTACTTTCATGCTTAAATGGGATCCCCCAGGTGTGGAAGATTCTGAGGGATGAAGGTGTGGGCTATGAATGCATCTTATAAATGCTAAATATTTGGAGGGAGGCCCCCTCCTAGCCTGTGACTGCAGTGAGGCCTCTTTGTTCTAGAGTTCTCTCCAAGGGATTAAACACGAGATCCGTGCGAGTACTAGTGTCTTCATAGGGGATGCAGATGCTCTTCTCTTCTGGCTCAACCCATGCCTTGGGAGGCAGTCACTCAAGGATGAGCTTCCCGTGTTATTTTCGACTTGATTTGGCCCATCACTCATAGTGGCCTCGACTATCTGTAATGGGAGTTGGAACATCTAGTTCGGCGCACACATAGACTTGAGGAAACTATGACATGTGTCGTTGCACCTCGTCTCGGCCGGCCTACCAACATCTTTATCGGTCAGTGACCCTTTTCCTGAATCTCATCTGTGTTGATAGCTTAAAATCAAAGACCTTTGATTGGCAACTTATCTGGCGACTCCTTCGAGCCCCAAAGGCGGCAAAACTGAATGGGCCTGATACATTTGTCCTTTTTGTGTGGTTCTTGAGTGTCGGACACAAATTCTCTTCTCATGCTCTGCGGCTCGCTTGATGTGGAGTTGTGTTAGGCATCAGACCTAGGTGATTTTGGGCATTCCAAGGTGCTGTAAAGGAAGGAGGAGACGCCTCCTTTGGTCAGTTTTTTCCACGATGGCCTGAACCTTGTGGACGACTTTTAATTGTGTGATTATCAAGAAGATCCTTTTACAACATGCTAGTAACTCTACAGTTAAAGTATTGGTTTTATGCAACCGTGGTGGCAGCTATCCAGGTGGTGAGACATGAGCTTTTTTTCGAGAATACGCAAAGATTGGTGTATCATTTCATTGATAGGTAGGAGAGAGTGTTACAAAGAGAGAACATTACATAGAGATGTGAAGGAGTACACCACACCAAAATGTGGGAAAATAGAAAGAAACAACACAACCCTAAACTAGCCTGGCTTGAACTCCAACCAAGAAAGGTGAGGAGATGAGACACAAGACACCGAGGTCGTGTCACGGCCAACGCGAGGCACCCAAAACACGTGGCTACGACTCAAAGAACCAACCTGATCTATGTACCCCCCACCAGAAGCACCTAGAAGAGTCGGCAAGTGGGTTGCAGGATTCGGCCGGGCCTGAGGAAGGAACCATGGAGGAAGGGCCGACGATGTTGTACATTGCACCCCGGATGGCCATGCCTGGAGAAGCACCCACACCAAGCACGGTACCCGACAACTCCAAATCAAAAACCCGGGACACCACGAGCAGCCAAGACAACACCTTAATAAAGGTGATGGCGTTGAGACACCGCAGCCATTCGATCTAGAGAACCGGACCTAAAGTTTCCCCCGGTGCTCGAAGAGGGGCATGGTAAGGCCATGACAACGCCTTCAGGAAGGAGACATCACCCGCAGGTGTCGCCACTGCCAGCACATATGTGCAGGGATTTCGGCCCAGCCTGACAGCGCCATGAGCTTGTTGGTTGATATGTTAGACAGTCTAGAGCTGATCGGCCATAGCTTTCGTCGCCTTCCTAGCCCTTGGAGGCTCGGCCGTATCTGTTATTTCCTTTGTTTGGTTGTGTTATGCCCTCGGTGGATAACTGATTTTTGCCTCTTTTTCCAGATTGTGCTTGCATGGTGTATGAACCTTGGTCGTTGCTTTAATAATAAAGTTGGGCAAAATCCTTTTTCGAGGATTATTAGTATACATAGACGACATCTCAATACATTAGTTTTGCATAGGCAAGAAGTGACCAAAGAGTTAATGCACACAAAGGGTGTCTTCAATGTAGTACAAAAATCTGTTTTAGGAGCTCTAGGGACAACCTTAGGGAGATTTAAATAATGGAACGGTTGGTCTAGAGTAGCTCTAGCAGAGTCGTCATATCCACAACTTGCAAAACACCTTTGCACTCCATTTTTTCGGGGGTCAAGCAGGCTTTTTACAAACACAGAGTCACCAAAACGGCAACCTCCATATTTTCTCTTCTTCTATATATTTGCATATAAAATGTATGACTAGCCGTAATATCAAGCAATTCTACAACATTATTACAAAGCATATTTAACAAACAATTAATTTGAATAAATAAATAACTTAAATTAGCAAATAATCCAATTCACAAAAAAATGTGATGTGCAAGTCGTGACATCCTATTTGAGGCAGCACTGGTGCAAGCATCCACCAAGAAAATAATAATAATTGCTAGCATTTACATCCTATAAACACGGGTGCCTTTTCATCTGAGTCAGTGGCGTTTGATAAATTGGTTTCTAGCTTCCCCGCCGTGACCCCTCCTGACCTTGCTAACCGGTCTTGCGAGTTCATGCTACTTCTTTAGCTTGCGTTGTTATTTCCCTTGAAGAGGAAAGGGTGATGTAGCAAAGTAGAGATAAGTATTTCCCTCAGTTAAGAACCAAGGTATCAATCAAGTAGGAGGAACAAGCAAGTCTCCAATAGATGCACCTACACAAACTAACAAACACTTGCACACAACGCAAGAAAGGGGTTGTCAATCCCTTCACGGTCACTTGCAAGAGTGTGATCTAATAGAGATAGATATAAAAGATAAATAAAAAGCAAAATAAAGTAAAGGTAAATAAATTGCAGCAAGGTATTTTTGGGTTTTTGGTTTTATAGATCTGAAAATATATGATGGAAAATAGATCCGGGGACCATAAGTTTCACTAGAGGCTTCTCTCTTGAAAGAAAACATACAATGGGTGAACAAATTACTGTTGATCAATTGATAGAAAAGCGCATAATTATGATGATATCTAAGGAAATGATCATGAATATAGGCATCACGCCTGTGACAAGTAGACCGAAACGATTCTGCATCGTACTACTATTACTCCACACACCAACTGACTCCTGCCTGCATTTAGAGTATTAAGTTCAAAAGAACAGAGTAACACATTAATAAAGATGACATGATGTAGAGGGATAAACTCAAGAAATGTGATATAAACCCCATATTTTTATCCTTAATGGCAGCAATACAATACGTGCATCTCTACCCCTACTGTCATTGGGTGAGGACACTGCAAGATTGAACCCATCACAAAGCACCTCTCCGATGGCAAGATAGATCAATCTAGTTGGACAAACCAAATTAATGGATCGGATAGAAATACAAAGCTATCTTAATCATGCATAAAAGAGTTCAGAGAAGACTCAAATAATATTCATAGATAATCTGATCATAAATCCACAATTCATCGATCTCAACAAACACACCGCAAAAGAAGATTACATCGAATAGAACTCAAAGAACGTCGAGGAGAACATTGTATTAAAGATCAAAGAGAGAGAGAGAAGAATCCATCTAGCTACTAGCTATGGACCCATAGGTCTGTGGTAAATTACTCGCACATCATCAGAAGGGCAAAAAGGTTGGTGTAGAGGCCTCCGTGATCGAGCCCCCCTCCGCCAGAGTGCCAGAAAAGGCCCCAAGATGGGATCTCACGAGAATAGAAGCTTGCGGAGGTGGAAAAGTATTTTTATGGACGCCTCACATGTAGAGGAAATATTTGGGTATTTATAGAGCAAGAATTAGGGTTAGAAGGTCTACGAGGGGCCCGCAAGCCTAGGGGGCGCCCCCCGGGGCGCGCCCCTAGGGTTTGTGGCCGCCTCGTAGGTCTTATAGCCTCCTCTTAAAGTCTCCTGGGTTTCTTCTGGTCCAAGGAAAATCATCGTAAAGTTTTATTCCGTTTGATATTGATTTTCTATAAAAGTCAAAAATAAGGAAAAAACAGCAATTGGCACTAGGCACTAGGTTAATAGGTTAGTCCCAAAAAAGATATAAAATAGTGTTGGAAATATGCCCTAGAGGCAATAATAAAAGCATTATTATTATATTTCCTTATTCATGATAATTGTCTTTATTCGTGCTATAATTGTGTTAACCGGAAATCGTAATACATGTGTGAATAATGCACAACAACATGTCCCTAGTGAGCCTCTAGTTGACTAGCTCGTTGATCGACAGATAGTCATGGTTTCCTGACTATGGACATTGGATGTCATCGATAACGGGATCACATCATTAGGAGAATGATGTGATGGACAAGACCCAATCCTAAACATAGCATAAGATCGCATAGTTCGTTTGCTAGAGTTATCCAATGTCAAGTATCCTTTCCTTAGACCATGAGATCGTGTAACTCCCGGATACCGTAGGAGTGCTTTGGGTGTGCCAAACGTCACAACGTAATCGGGTGACTATAAAGGTATGCTACGGGTATCTCCGAAAGTGTCATTGGGTTGACATGGATCGAGACTGGGATTTGTCACTCCGCTTGACGGAGAGGTATCACCGGGCCCTCTCGGTAATGCATCATCACAATGAGCTCAATGTGATCAAAGTGTTTGATCACGGGATCATGCATTACGGTACGAGAAAAGTGACTTGCCGGTAACGAGATTGAACGAGGTATTGGTATACCGACGATCGAATCTCGGGCAAGTAAAATACCGATTGACAAAGGGAATCGTATACGGGATTAATTGAATCCTTGACATCGTGGTTCATCCGATGAGATCATCGTGGAGCATGTGGGAGCCAACATGGGTATCCAGATCCCGCTGTTGGTTATTGCCCGAGAGCCGTCTCGGTCATGTTCGCATGTCTCCCGAACCCGTAGGGTCTACACACTTAAGGTTGATAACGCTTAGGGTTATAGGAATATGTATGTGCAGTAACCCGAATGTTGTTGAGTCCGGATGAGATCCTGGACGTCACGAGGAGTTCCGGAATGGTCCGGAGGTAAAGAATTATATATAGGAAGTGCTGTTTCGCCATCGGGACAAGTTTCGGTGATATCGGTATTGTAAGGACCACCGGAGGGGTCCCGAGGTCCACCAAGTGGGGCCACCAGCCCAGGGGGCCACATGGGCCCTAGGTGGTGCGCCTAGGCCCACATGGGCCAAGGGGAACCAGCCCCAAGGGGCCCATGCGCCTAGGGTGAAAAAGGGAGAGTCCATGAAGGGAAGGCACCTCCGAGGTGCCTTGGGGAGGGTGGACACCTCCCCTCTTGGCCGCACCCCTCCCTTGGAGGAGGGGGGCAAGGCTGCGCCCTCCCCTCCTTGGCACCTATATAAAGGGGGAGGGAGGGGCAGCAGCACCTTTGCCCTGGGCGCCTCCCTCTCCCTCTCCAACACATCCTCCTCCTCCGTAGTGCACGGCGAAGCCCTGCCGAATATCGCAAGTTCCACCATCACCACGCCGTCGCTGCTGCTGGAGCCATCTTCCTCAACCTCTCCTTCACCTTGCTGGATCAAGAAGAAGGAGACGTTACGCTGACCGTGACGCGGTGTTGAACAGCGGAGGTGCCGTCCGTTCGGCACTAGATCATCGGTGAATTGGATCGCGGCAAGTACGACTACCTCATCCACGTTCACTCCGACGCCTGCTATGCGATCTACAAAGTGGTATGTAGATGCTATCCAATCTGAATACTCGTTGCTAGATGAACTCATAGATGGATCTTGGTGAAACCGTAGGAAAAATTTTAATTTTCTGCAACGTTCTCCAACAGTGGCATCATGAGCTAGGTCTATGCATAGTTCTTCTTGTGCGAGTAGAACACAATTTGTTGTGGGCGTAGATGTTGTCAATTCTTCTTGCCGTTACTAGTCAATCTTGATTCAGCGGTATTGTGGGATGAAGCGGCCCGGACCAACCTTACACGTACGCTTACGTGAGACCGGTTCCACCGACCAACATGCACTAGTTGCATAAGGTGGCTGGCGGGTGTCTGTCTCTCCTATTTTAGTTGGATCGGATTCGATGAACAGGGTCCTTATGAAGGGTAAATAGAGATTGACAAATCACGTTGTGGTTTGAACGTAGGTAAGAAAACGTTCTTGCTAGAACCCTAATTCAGCCACGTAAAACTTGCAACAACAATTAGAGGACGTCTAACTTGTTTTTGCAGCAAGTGCTTTGTGATATGATATGGCCAAAGTTGTGATGTATGATGAATGATCTATATGTGATGTATGAGATGTTCATGCTATTGTAATAGGAATCACGACTTGCATGTCGATGAGTATGACAACCGGCAGGAGCCATAGGAGTTGTCTTTATTTTTGTATGACCTGCGTGTCATTGAGAATCGCCATGTAAATTACTTTACTTTATTGCTAAACGCGTTAGCCATAGTAGTAGAAGTAATAGTTGGCGAGCAACTTCATGGAGACACGATGATGAAGATCATGATGATGAGGATCATGGTGTCAAGCCGGTGACAAGATGATCATGGAGCCCCAAGATGGAGATCAAAGGAGCTATGTGATATTGGCCATATCATGTCACGTTTATTATTTGATTGCATGTGATGTTTATCATGTTTTGCATCTTGTTTACTTAGAACGACGGTAGTAAATAAGATGATCCCTCATAATAATTTCAAGAAAGTGTTCACCCTAACTATGCACCGTTGCTAAGGTTCGTCGTTCCGAAGCACCACGTGATGATCGGGTGTGATAGGTCCTTACGTTCGCATACAACGGGTGTAAGACAGATTTACACACTAAAACACTTAGGTTGACTTGACGAGCCTAGCATGTACAGACATGGCCTCGGAACACGTAAGACCGAAAGGTCGAGCATGAGTCGTATAGAAGATACGATCAACATGAAGATGTTCACCGATGTTGACTAGTCCGTCTCACGTGATGATCGGACACGGCCTAGCTGACTCGGATCATGTAATACTTAGATGACTAGTAGAGGGATGTCTATCTAAGTGGGAGTTCATTAAATTTGATTAAATGAACTTTATTATCATGAACTTAGTCTAAATATTTACAATGTGTCTTGTAGATCAAATGGCCAACGTAGTCCTCAACTTCAACGCGTTCCTAGAGAAAACCAAGCTGAAAGACGATGGTAGCAACTATACGGACTGGGTCCGGAACCTGAGGATCATCCTCATAGCTGCCAAGAAAGATTATGTCCTAAGAGCACCGCTGGGTGACGCACCTATTCTCCCTGCAGAACAAGACGTTATGAACGCTTGGCAGGCACGTACCGATGACTACTCCCTCGTTCAGTGCGGCATGCTTTACAGCTTAGAGCCGGGACTCCAAAAGCGTTTTGAGAGACATGGAGCATATGAGATGTTCAAGAGCTGAAAATGGTTTTCCAAGCTCATGCCCGGTCGAGAGATATGAAGTCTCCGACAAATTCTTTAGCTGTAAGATGGAGGAAAATGGCTCACAAGGAGCACATACTCAAAATGTCTGGGTTGCACAACCGCTTGACTCAACTGGAAGTTAATCTCCCGGATGAAGCGGTCATTGACAGAATCCTCCAGTCGCTTCCACCTAGCTACAAGAGCTTTGTGATGAACTACAATATGCAGGGGATGGTAAAGACCATTCCTGAGGTATATGCTATGCTGAAATCAGCAGAGGTGGAAATCAAGAAAGAACATCAAGTGTTGATGGTGAATAAAACCACTAAGTTCAAGAAGGGTAAGGGTAAAAAGAACTTCAAGAAGGACGGCAAGGAAGTTGCCGCGCCCGGTAAGCAAGTTGCCGGGAAGAAGCCAAAGAATGGACCCAAGCCCGAGACTGAGTGTTTTTATTGCAAGGGAAGTGGTCACTGGAAGCGGAACTGCCCCAAATATTTAGCGGACAAGAAGGCCGGCAAAACAAAAGGTATATGTGATATACATGTAATTGATGTGTACCTTACCAGTACTCGTAGTAGCTCTTGGGTATTTGATACCGGTGCAGTTGCTCACATTTGTAACTCAAAGCAGGAGCTGCGGAATAAACGGAGACTGGCGAAGGATGAGGTGACGATGCGCGTCGGGAATGGTTCCAAGGTCGATGTGATC
Source organism: Aegilops bicornis (assembly GCA_021605145.1). NCBI lineage: Eukaryota > Viridiplantae > Streptophyta > Magnoliopsida > Poales > Poaceae > Aegilops > Aegilops bicornis. Next base: position 14,992,479 of record CM038669.1, read on the forward strand.
GCCGTCGGCACGCTGCCTCTACATTTACCTACGGGATTAGTTTTAAACCTCAATAATTGTTATTTAGTGCCAAGTTTGAGCATGAACATTGTATCTGGATCTCGCTAATTCGAGATGGCTACTCATTTAAATCAGAGAATAATGGTTGTTCCATTTATATGAGAGATATGTTTTATGGTCATGCTCCGATGGTTAATGGTTTATTCTTAATGAATCTCGTACGTGATGATACACATGTTCATAGTGTGAGTACCAAAAGAGTTAAAGTTGATAACAATAGTCCCACATATTTGTGGCACTGCCGCCTTGGTCACATAGGTGTCAAATGCATGAAGAAGCTCCATACAGATGGACTTTTAGAGTCTCTTGATTATGAATCATTTGACACGTGCGAACCATGCCTCATGGGTAAAATGACCAAGACTCCGTTCTCAGGAACAATGGAGCGAGCAACCAACTTATTGGAAATCATACATACCGATGTGTGCGGTCCAATGAGTGTTGAGGCTCGCGGAGGCTATCGTTATGTTCTCACCCTCACTGATGACTTGAGTAGATATGGGTATATCTACTTAATGAAACACAAGTCTGAGACCTTTGAAAAGTTCAAGGAATTTCAGAGTGAGGTTGAAAATCAACGTGATAGAAAGATCAAGTTTCTACGATCAGATCGTGGAGGAGAATACTTGAGTCACGAATTTGGCACACACTTAAGAAAATGTGGAATAGTTTCACAACTCACGCCGGCTGGAACACCTCAGCGTAATGGTGTGTCCGAACGTCGTAATCGCACTCTATTAGATATGGTGCGATCTATGATGTCTCTTGCCGATTTACCGCTATCTTTTGGGGCTATGCTTTAGAGACCGCCGCATTCACTTTAAATAGGGCTCCGTCGAAATCCGTTGAGACGACACCGTATGAATTATGGTTTGGGAAGAAACCTAAGCTGTCGTTTCTAAAAGTTTGGGGATGCGATGCTTATGTGAAGAAACTTCAACCTGAAAAGCTCGAACCCAAGTCGGAAAAATGCGTCTTCATATGATACCCTAAAGAAACTGTTGGGTATACCTTCTACCTCAGATCCGAAGGCAAGATCTTTGTTGCCAAGAATGGATCCTTTCTAGAGAAAGAGTTTCTCTCGAAAGAAGTAAGTGGGAGGAAAGTAGAACTTGATGAAGTGTTACCTCTTGAACCGGAAAATGGCGAAACTCAAGAAAACGTTTCTGAGGTGCCTGCACCGACTAGAGAGGAAATTAATGATGATGATCAAGATGCTTCTGATCAAGCTCCTACTGAAATTCGAAGGTCAACAAGAACACGTTCCGCACCAGAGTGGTACGGCAACCCTGTCTTGGAAATCATGTTGTTAGACAACGGTGAACCTTCGAACTATGAGGAAGCAATGGCGGGCCCGGATTCCGACAAATGGCTGGAAGCCATGAAATCCGAGATAGGATCCATGTATGAAAACGAAGTATGGACTTTGACCGACTTGCCCGTTGAACGGCGAGCCATAGAAAATAAATGGATCTTTAAGAAGAAGATGACGCGGATGGTAATGTGACCATCTATAAAGCTCGGCTTGTCGCTAAGGGTTATCGACAAGTTCAAGGGGTTGACTACGATGAGACTTTCTCACCGGTAGCGAAGCTAAAGTCCGTCAGAATCATGTTAGCAATTGCCGCATACTATGATTATGAGATATGGCAAATGGACGTCAAAACGGCATTCCTTAATGGTTTCCTTAAGGAAGAATTGTATATGATGCAGCCAGAAGGTTTTGTCGATCCTAAGAATGCTGACAAGGTGTGCAAGCTCCAACGCTCGATTTATGGGCTGGTGCAAGCATCTCGGAGTTGGAACATTCGCTTTGATGAGATGATCAAAGCGTTTGGGTTTACAGACTTATGGAGAAGCCTGTGTTTACAAGAAAGTGAGTGGGAGCTCTGTAGCATTTCTCATATTATATGTAGACGACATACTTTTGATGGGAAATGATATAGAACTCTTGGACAGCATCAAGGCCTACTTGAATAAGAGTTTTTCAATGAAGGACCTTGGAGAAGCTGCTTATATATTAGGCATCAAGATCTATAGAGATAGATCGAGACGCCTCATAGGTCTTTCACAAAGCACATACCTTGATAAGATATTGAAGAAGTTCAATATGGATCAATCTAAGAAGGGGTTCTTACCTGTGTTACAAGGTGTGAAATTGAGCTCAGCTCAATGTCCCACCACGGCAGAAGATATAGAAGAGATGAGTGTCATCCCCTATGCCTCAGCCATAGGTTCTATTATGTATGCCATGCTGTGTACCAGACCTGATGTAAACCTTGCCGTAAGTTTGGTAGGAAGGTACCAAAGTAATCCCGGCAAGGAACACCGGACAGCGGTCAAGAATATCCTGAAGTACCGAAAAGGACTAAGGAAATGTTTCTCGTTTATGGAGGTGACGAAGAGCTCGTCAGAAAAGGTTACGTCGATGCTAGCTTCGACACAGATCTGAATGACTCTAAGTCACAAACCGGATACGTGTATATTTTGAATGGTGGGGCGAAGCTGGTGCAGTTGCAAGCAAAGCGTCGTGGCGGGATCTACATGTGAAGCGGAGTACATGGCAGCCTCGGAGGCAGCACATGAAGCAATTTGGGTGAAGGAGTTCATCACCGACCTCGAGTCATACCCAATGCGTCGGGGCCAATCAAGCTCTTCTGTGACAACACTGGAGCTATTGCACTTGCAAAGGAGCCCAGGTTTCACAAGAAGACTAGGCACATCAAGCGTCGCTTCAACTCCATTCGTGAAAATGTTCAAGATGGAGACATAGAAATTTGTAAAGTGCACACGGATCTGAATGTCGCAGATCCGTTGACTAAACCTCTCCCTAAGGCAAAACATGATCAGCACGAGAACTCTATGGGTGTTCGATTCATCACAATGTAACTAGATTATTGACTCTAGTGCAAGTGGGAGACTGTTGGAAATATGCCCTAGAGGCAATAATAAAAGCATTATTATTATATTTCCTTATTCATGATAATTGTCTTTATTCGTGCTATAATTGTGTTAACCGAAATCGTAATACATGTGTGAATAACAGACAACAACATGTCCCTAGTGAGCCTCTAGTTGACTAGCTCGTTGATCGACAGATAGTCATGGTTTCTGACTATGGACATTGGATGTCATCGATAACGGGATCACATCATTAGGAGAATGATGTGATGGACAAGACCCAATCCTAAACATAGCATAAGATCGCATAGTTCGTTTGCTAGAGTTATCCAATGTCAAGTATCCTTTCCTTAGACCATGAGATCGTGTAACTCCCGGATACCGTAGGAGTGCTTTGGGTGTGCCAAGCGTCACAACGTAATCGGGTGACTATAAAGGTATGCTACGGGTATCTCCGAAAGTGTCATTGGGTTGACATGGATCGAGATCGATTTGTCACTCCGCTTGACGGAGAGGTATCACCGAGCCCTCTCGGTAATGCATCATCACAATGAGCTCAATGTGATCAAAGTGTTTGATCACGGGATCATGCATTACGGTACGAGAAAAGTGACTTGCCGGTAACGAGATTGAACGAGGTATTGGTATACCGACGATCGAATCTCGGCAAGTAAAATACCGATTGACAAAGGGAATGCGTGTCACGGGATTAATTGAATCCTTGACATCGTGGTTCATCCGATGAGATCATCGTGGAGCATGTAGGAGCCAACATGGGTATCCAGATCCCGCTGTTGGTTATTGCCCGAGAGCCGTCTCGGTCGTATGCGCATGTCTCCCGAACCCGTAGGGTCTACACACTTAAGGTTCTAGAACGCTTAGGGTTATAGGAATATGTATGTGCAGTAACCCGAATGTTGTTCGAGTCCCGGATGAGATCCTGGACGTCACGAGGAGTTCGGAATGGTCCGGAGGTAAAGAATTATATATAGGAAGTGCTGTTTGACCATCGGGACAAGTTTCGGTGATATCGGTATTGTACCGGGACCACCGGAGGGGTCCCGGGGGTCCATCAAGTGGGGCCACCAGCCCCAGGGGGCCACATGGGCCCTAGGTGGTGCGCCTAGGCCCACATGGGCCAAGGGGAACCAGCCCCAAGGGGCCCATGCGCCTAGGGTGAAAAAAGGGAGAGTCCATGAAGGGAAGGCACCTCAGGGTGCCTTGGGGAGGTGGACACCTCCCCTCTTGGCCGCACCCCTCCCTTGGAGGAGGGGGCAAGGCTGCGCCCTCCCCTCCTTGGCACCTATATAAAGGGGGAGGGAGGGGGCAGCAGCACCTTTGCCCTGGGCGCCTCCTCTCCCTCTCCAACACATCCTCCTCCTCCGTAGTGCACGGAAGCCCTCCGAATCTGCAAGTTCCACCATCACCACGCCGTCGTGCTGCTGCTGGAGCCATCTTCCTCAACCTCTCCTTCACCTTGCTGGATCAAGAAGAAGGAGACGTTACGCTGACCGTCCGTGTGTTGAACGCGGAGGTGCCGTCCGTTCGGCACTAGATCATCGGTGAATTGGATCGCGGCAAGTACGACTACCTCATCCACGTTCACTCCGGCGCTTCCGTTGCGATCTACAAAGTGGTATGTAGATGCTATCCAATCTGAATACTCGTTGCTAGATGAACTCATAGATGGATCTTGGTGAAACCGTAGGAAAAATTTTAATTTTCTGCAACGTTCTCCAACAAATAGTACCATAATGCATATAAAAAATCGAAGATTGATAATATAATAGCATGGAACAATAAAAAATTATATATACATTGGAGACGTATCAGTACACTACTAGGAAATATCTTATAGGTAGATGCTTACTTGTGGCATTGGGTAACAGGGCCATGCTACTGCTAATTAGTAGTATCGTGGGGTATAGTTGCTACTAAGTTGATAGTAGTAGCGTGGGGGGGGGGGGGGGGGGTTATAAAACATGTGCTGTTACTAAATAGTAGTAGCGCGGGGTATAAACCACACGTTGCTACTAAGTGGTGAGCACCGTGCCCCCTAGGACAGACCATAGTAGTAGCGCGGGGTATAAACCCCGCGCCGCTACTAAGTACAGGTATATTTAACATATCTGAAATCTCCAGTTCCTCCCCAGGGTCCCTCCTCTCTCCACAGGCTCTCCTCGCTCGTGCCCATGCGCGCCTCCTCCTCCATGGAGCCCAACGAGGCTGCCGTCTCATGCCGGTGGTGTCCAGGAGCTCGCCGGTCTTCCCCTGCGCCTCCATGCTACCACGTCGGAGCACCTCGCCACCGGCGACCAGCCCCGGTGCTCCCTCCATCTCCTTCCTCTCTTCCTCGTTTCTCTTTTTCCCTTTCTCCCTCTGGTTTGACTCACCCTCTCATGTCCATGTGTGTGCAGGTCATCGCCATGGACGACTAGGAGCTCTCTGCCTTGGTCGTGAAGAGGAGCCCCACACCGCCACCTTGCTCTGCCCTGGATCCAATCCCTCTCCAGCAGCCGTCGCCGGATCTGGTCTTCCACTGCCCATCCGCGCCTCCGGCGGCCCCTGTCATCGCTGGATCAAACAATTGCCGCCATTGACACATGGGATTGGGATTTTTTTTCTTATTTTTGAAATTAATAGTAGTACTGTGGGTCACAGACACGCGCTATAGATAATTAGTAGTAGCGCGGGTCACACCGATGCTACTACTAACACACTGCTACTACTAACACACGTAATAGTAGCAGGGGTGGCACCCGCGCTACTATTACTCAGTTAGCTCTAGCATCCTAGTAGTGGCGCGTGCACCCGCGCTACTACTAGCTGTTTAACCTGTGCTGGTGATAGGCCTTTCCCTAGTAGTGGTTGCTACCAGAGCAGAAGGGTAGCACATCTCTGTCCCTTTGGAGGTTGGAATACGCGATCACCTCCACAAGCCCTCAAGTTCAACGCCGTGAGCAGTTAGAGGAAGACATACAGAATGGTGACCCAGAAATGACAAGTGGATTGAAAAATTATTATTATTTTTTGTATATCCACTAGCACCTTACCAGGGAATCGTGAACATTAAAAACAGCTACTCGAGCTTAAACTGAAACAGTAGACTTTTCTTTGGCAATTTATACATATTGTCAGACAGTTGGATCTTATTAGTCCGGCACTTTCTCCCTCTAGAATACAAGCTTCTTCTTTTTCTCCATTCTATGATCGATATCCAACGGGCTAGAAATGGAAGTCTTTTTTTTTTGCGAAGGGGCTAGAAATGGAAGTCGAAGGGACTAAAAATTAATGGGAATAATCTACTCAATATATAGGGGTTGACGTAAGTTAAAAAAATGTACATTATATCGTGCCTTGCACATATATACGGAGCCTACATTTATACCAAGTGGCGATACTTCTTTAGTTACTCCAATTAAACAATTAGCCAATGTTCGCCCCCCTGTCTCCGCCCCTGCACTCATCCAAGTCTTCTTTTTGTTGTTTTTAGATTTCTGGACTAATCTGCCACATGGTGCAACCCACGTTAGGAGGCTCCAACTTTTTGTGTACGTTATTCCGAATCCAGTGCAGAAAATAGCGCGCTATAGCAAAATAGCACCAGCCTTGAAATGCGCCTCCGAAATGCCAAACGGAGAGAGAGCTCCATGGAGGCCTTTATTTAAAAACTTTAAAATTCAAACTTTTTTGTTTCAAAAAATTCTAAAAATAAATACGGATATATCTAGATACTTAATGTACATGTGTCTAAATTTACAGGTCGACATACATTAAAATTAAAATGATAGCTAAACAAAAAAGAGAAATCTGAGAGTTCTTAGCATATCTACAGTTCATCGTCAAAGTCCATGATTTTGTCTTTTTGTGCAGCTCACAATTCAGGCACTTCATCCTGAAATTTTCCACACATACACATTACATCCTTGCCAACATGTGAATTTTTTTCAGAAGTTTTTAAAACTGAAAATTTTGAATTTTGAAAATTTCAAAATAAAGACCTCAATGGAGCTCGATCTCCAAAATGTCCATCCTGCTATCTACGTGCTACATCGCGATATAGCATGCTATTAGCAACACATTGTATGATGATCTTTTTTAGCGAGCCAATCCTCATCACGCTATAGCACTATGTTTTTAGTGTCCGAAACTAACATACATTCCCCTTATATCTGTAATGTTTTTCAGTCAAACCCCACTACATAAAACATTTGGACGGGTTTAAGTGAAAATTCGTACTCCCTCAGTCCAGGTGCATAGGACATCTAAGAAACTGCATCGTAAGCCAGGTGGCTAGAGATTGGATAGAGGATATTAAACTGAAAATTACTTACAATAATGACTTCTATTTGGCCCGCCTGGAAAATTGGGAAGAGCCAACCGCTACATTGGTTTCTCATGTCGTTAATTCCTAAAGAGCATCATGCAATTCCTATTTAATGCGCCAGCCAATGAAAACTGCGACATGCAAAATAAAATTTAATGATTGCTGGGAATGAGGAGCTCCTTTGACACATTGTGACTTGTATACTATATGAATACCTGATTTACATTAGGCTGGTCATAGTGGAGAGTAACTTAGAGTAGTAACATGTTGGGGAACGTTGCAGAAAATTAAAATTTTTCCTACGGTTTCACCAAGATCCATCTATGAGTTCTACTAAGCAACGAGTCACGAGAGAGAGTTTGCATCTACATACCACTTGTAGATCGAAATGCGAAGCGTTCGAGGGAGTGGTGATGATGAAGACGTTCTAGCGTGATTCCGATCACCGATGACCAAAGTGCTGAAAGGACAGCACCTCCGTGTTCAACACACGTCTGCGGAGACGATGGCGTCTCCTCCGTCTTGATCCAGCAAGAATGATGGAGAGGTTGAGGAAGACAACTCCAATGGCAGCACGACGGGCGTGGTGCAGTTGGTACGGCAGTTCTCCGGCAGGGCTTCGCCAAGCTTCACGTGGAGAAAGAGAGGTGTTGGGAGGGAGGGCTGCGCCTTCAATGGTGTTGGCAGCCCTCCCCCCACCCTCTATTTATAGGAGGAGAGAGGGTCAGGGGCGGCCCTCTAGGGAAAACCCTAGGGCGGCGGCCAAGGGAGAGGAGGAGGGTGGCTTGCCCCCAAGCTAGGGGCGCCCCTTTAGGTTTCCTCCTCCCAAACCCTAGGCGCATGGGCCTGGGTGGGAGGCGCCCAGCCCACCAGGGGCTGGCTCCTCTCCACTTAGCCCATGTGGCCCCCGGAGAGGTGGCCCCTCCGGTGGACCTCCGGAAACCTCCCGGTGGTCCCGGTACTTTACCGGTATACCCCCGAAACTTTCCGGAGTCCGTTTAACCACTTTCCATATATAAATCTTTACCTCCGGACCATTCCGGAACTTCTCGTGACGTCCGGGATCTCATCCGGGACTCCGAACAACATTCGGTAATCACATACTTGTCTTCCTATTAACCCTAGCGTCACCGAACCTTAAGTGTGTAGACCCTCACGGGTTCGGGAGACATGCGCATATGACCGAGACTACCTCAAGTCAATAACCAACAGCGGGATCTGGATACCCATGTTGGCTCCCACATGCTCCTCGATGTTGTCATCGGATGAACCCACGATGTCAAGGGTTCAAGCAACCCCGTATTCTATTCCCTTTATCGACGGTATGTTACTTGCCCGAGACTTGATCGTCGGTATCCCAATACCTCGTTTAGTCTCGTTACCGGCAAGTCACTTTACTCGTACCGCAATGCATGATCCCGTGACCAGACACTTGATCACTTTGAGCTCATTATGATGATGCATTACCGAGTGGGCCCTAGTGATACCTCTCCGTAATACGGAGTGACAAATCCCAGTCTCGATCCGTGTCAACCCAATGGTCACTTTCGGAGATACCTGTAGTGCACCTTTATAGTCACCCAGTTACGTTGTGACGTTTGATACACCCAAAGCACTCCTACGGTATCCGGAAATTGCACGATCTCATGGTCTAAGGAAGAGATACTTGACATTGGAAAAGCTCTAGCAAAAGCGAACTACACGATTTTTGTGCTATGCTTAGGATTGGGTCTTGTCCATCACGTCATTCTCCTAATGACGTGATCCCGTTGTCAATGACATCGGATGTCCATAGTCAGGAAACCATGACTATCTGTTGACCAACGAGCTAGTCAACTAGAGGCTTACTAGGGACGTATTGTAGTCTATGTATTCACACGTGTATTACGATTTCCGGATAATACAATTATAGCATGAATAAAAGACAATTATCATGAACAAGGAAATATAATAATAATGCTTTTATTATTGCCTCTAGGGCATATTTCCAACAGTCTCCCACTTGCACTAGAGTCAATAATCTAGTTTACATTGTGATGAATCGAACACCCATAGAGTTCTGGTGCTGATCATGTTTTGCCCGCGGAAGAGGTTTAGTCAACGGATCTGCGACATTCAGATCCGTATGCACTTTACAAATTTCTATGTCTCCATTCTGAACATTTTCACGGATGGAGTTGAAGCGGCAACTTGATGTGCCTGGTCTTCTTGTGAAACCTGGGCTCCTTAGCAAGGGCAATAGCTCCAGTGTTGTCACAGAAGAGTTTGATCGGCCCGACGCATTGGGTATGACTCCTAGGTCGGTGATGAACTCCTTCACCCAAATTGCTTCATGCGCTGCCTCCGAGGCTGCCATGTACTCCGCTTCACATGTAGATCCCGCCACGACGCTCTGCTTGCAGCTGCACCAGCTTACTGCTCCACCATTCAACATATACACGTATCCGGTTTGTGACTTAGAGTCATCCAGATCTGTGTCGAAGCTAAGCGTCGGCGTAACTTTATTCTGACGAGCTCTTCGTCACCTCCATAAACGAGAAACATGTCCTTTGTCCTTTTCAGGTACTTCAGGATATTCTTGACCGCTGTCCGGTGTTCCTTGCCGGGATTACTTTGGTACCTTCCTACCAAACTTACGGCAAGGTTTACATCAGGTCCGGTACACAGCATGGCATACATAATAGATCCTATGGCTGAGGCATAGGGATGACACTCATCTCTTCTTTATCTTTTGCCGTGGTCGGGCATTGAGCTGAGCTCAATCTCACACCTTGCAATACAGGCAAGAACCCCTTCTTGGACTGGTCCATTTTGAACTTCTTCAAAATCTTATCAAGGTATGTGCTTTGTGAAAGACCTATGAGGCGTCTCGATCTATCTCTATAGATCTTGATGCCTAATATATAAGCAGCTTCTCCAAGGTCCTTCATTGAAAAACACTTATTCAAGTAGGCCTTAATGCTGTCCAAGAATTCTATATCATTTCCCATCAGTATGTCATCTACATATAATATGAGAAATGCTACAGAGCTCCCACTCACTTTCTTGTAAACGCAGGCTTCTCCATAAGTCTGCATAAACCCAAATGCTTTGATCATCTCATCAAAGCGAATGTTCCAACTCCGAGATGCTTGCACCAGCCCATAAATGGATCGCTGGAGCTTGCATACTTTGTCAGCATTCTTAGGATCGACAAAACCTTCCGGCTGTATCATATACAGCTCTTCCTTAAGATAGCCGTTAAGGAACGCTGTTTTGACGTCCATCTGCCATATCTCATAATCATAGTATGCGGCAATTGCTAACATGATTCGGACGGACTTAAGCTTCGCCACGGAGAGAAAGTCTCATCGTAGTCAATCCCTTGAACTTGCCGATAACCCTTAGCGACAAGTCGAGCTTTATAGATGGTGACATTACCATCCGCGTCCGTCTTCTTCTTAAAGATCCATTTGTTTTCTATCGCTCGCCGATCATCGGGCAAGTCAGTCAAAGTCCACACTTTGTTTTCATACATGGATTCTATCTCGGATTTCATGGCTTCTAGCCATTTGTTGGAATCTGGGCCCGCCATTGCTTCTTCATAGTTCGAAGGTTCACCGTTGTCTAACAACATGATTTCCGGGACAGGGTTGCCGTACCACTGCAGTGCGGAACGTGTCCTAGTGGACCTCTGAGTTCGTAGCAACTTGATCTGAAGTACCTTGATCATCATCATGAATTTCCTCTTCAGTTGGTGTAGGCATCACAGAACATTTTCCTGAGCTGCACTGCTTTCCTGTTCAAGAGGTATTACTTCATCGAGTTCTACTTTCCTCCCACTTACTTCTTTCGAGAGAAACTCTTTTTCCAGAAAGATTCCGTTCCTGGCAACAAAGATCTTGCCTTCGGATCTAAGGTAGAAGGTATACCCAAAGGTTTCCTTAGGGTATCCTATGAAGACGCATTTTTCCGACTTGGGTTCGAGCTTTTCAGGTTGAAGTTTCTTGACATAAGCATCGCATCCCCAAACTTTTAGAAACGACAGCTTAGGTTTCTTCCCAAACCATAATTCATACGGTGTCGTCTCAACGGATTTAGACGGTGCCCTATTTAAAGTGAATGTAGCTGTCTCTAGAGCGTATCCCCAAAATGATAGCGGTAAATTGGTAAGAGACATCATAGACCGCACCATATCCAATAGAGTGCGATTACGACGTTCGGACACACCATTACGCTGAGGTGTTCCAGGCGGCGTTAGTTGTGAAATGATTCCATATTTTCTTAAGTGTGTACCAAATTCGTGACTTAAATATTCTCCTCCACGATCTGATCGTAGGAATTTTATCTTTCGGTCACGTTGATTCTCTACTTCATTCTGAAATTCTTTGAACTTTTCAAAGGTCTCAGACTTGTGTTTCATCAAGTAGACATACCCATATCTACTCAAGTCATCCGAGAGTGAGAACATAACGATATCCTCCATGAGCTTCAACGCTCATTGGACCGCACACATCGGTATGTATGATTTCCAACAAGTTGGTTGCTCGCTCCATTGTTCCAGAGAATGGAGTCTTGGTCATCTTGCCCATGAGGCATGGTTCGCATGTGTCAAATGATTCATAATCAAGAGACTCCAAAAGTCCATCAGCATGGAGCTTCTTCATGCGCTTGACACCAATGTGACCAAGGCGGCAGTGCCACAAGTATGTGGGACTATCGTTATCAACTTTACATCTTTTGGTATTCACGTTATGAACATGTGTAATACTACGCTCGAGATTCATTAAGAATAAACCATTGACCATCGGAGCATGACCATAAAACATATCTCTCATATAAATAGAACTACCATTATTCTCGGATTTAAATGAGTAGTCATCTCGCATTAAACGAGATCCAGATACAATATTCATGCTCAAACTTGGCACCAAATAACAATTATTAAGGTTCATAACTAATCCCGTGGGTAAATGAAGAGGTAGCGTGCCGACGGGCGATCACATCGACTCTGGAACCATTCCCGACGCCGCATCGTCACCTCGTCGCCCTTCGCCAGTCTCCGCTTATTCCGCAGCTCCTGCCGTGAGTTACAAATATGAGCAACGGCACCGGTATCAAATACCCAGGAGTTACTACGATTACTGGTAAGGTACACATCAATTACATGTATATCAAATATACCTTTGGTGTTGCCGGCCTTCTTATCCGCTAAGTACTTGGGGCAGTTCCGCTTCCAGTGACCCTTCCCCTTGCAATAAAAGCACTCAGTCTCAGGCTTGGGTCCATTCTTTGACTTCTTCCCGGCAACTTGCTTGCAGGCGCGGCAACCTCCTTGCCGTCCTTCTTGAAGTTCTTCTTGCCCTTGCCCTTCTTAAACTTAGTGGTCTTATTGACCATCAACACTTGATGTTCTTTCTTGATTTCAACCTCGGCTGACTTCAGCATAGAGAACACTTCAGAATGGTCTTTACCATCCCCTGCATGTTGTAGTTCATCACAAAGCTCTTGTAGCTTGGTGGGAGCGATGGAGGATTCTGTCAATGACCGCCTCATCGGGGAGGTTAATATTCAGCTGGGTCATACGGTTGTGCAACCTGCACATCTTCGTAATGTGCTCCGACAGAACTGTTTTCCTCCATCTTACAACTATAGAACTTGTCGGAGATGTCATATCTCTCGACCCGGCGTGAGCTTGGAAAACAAGTTTCAGCTCCTCGAACATCTCATATGCTCCGTGGTGCTCAAAAGCGCTTTTGGAGCCCGGTTCTAAGCTGTAAAGCATGCCGCACTGAACGAGGGAGTAATCATCAGCACGAGACTGCCAAGCATTCATAATGTCTTGGTTCTCGAGACGGAGCTTCACCTAGCGGTCCTTCTAGGACGATTGTTTCCTGGCAGCTATGAGGATGATCCTCAAGTTCCGGACCCAGTCCGTATAGTTGTTGCCGTCATCTTTCAGCTTGGTTTTCTCTAGGAACGCGTTGAAGTTCAAGTTGACATGAGCGTTGGCCATTTGATCTACAAGACATATAATTCAAAAGTTTTAGACTAAGTTCATGATAATTAAGTTCATCTAATCAAATTATGAATGAACTCCCACTTAGATTAGACATCCCTCTAGTCATCTAAGTGTTACACGATCCGAGTCAACTAGGCCGTGTCCGATCAACACGTGAGACGGACTAGTCTGCGTCGGTGAACATTCTCATGTTGATCGTATCTTCCATACGACTCGTGTTCGACCTTCGGTCTCCGTGTTCCGAGGCCATGTCTTTACATGCTAGGCTCGTCAAGTTAACCCTAAGTGTTTACTGCGTGTGTAAATCTTGCTTACACCCGTTGTATGTGAACGTAAGAATCCATCACACCCGATTAACACGTGGTGCTTAGAAGCGACGAACTGTAGCAACGGTGCACAGTTAGGGGAGAACACTTCTTGAAATTGTTCTAAGGGATCATCTTATTTACTACCGTCGTTCTAAGTAAACAAGATGTATAATCATAATAAACATCACATGCAATTATAAAGTAGTGACATGATATGGCCAATATCATATAGCTCCTTGATCTTCATCTTCGGGGCTCCATGATCATCCTGTCACCGGCATGACACCATGATCTCCATCATCATGATCTCCATCATCGTGTCTTCATGAAGTTGTCACGCCAACGACTACTTCTACTTCTATGACTAACGCGTTTAGCAATAAAGTAAAGTAGATTACATGGCGTTCTTCAATGACACGCAGGTCATACAAAATAAAGACAACTCCTATGGCTCCTGCCGGTTGTCATACTCATCGACATGCAAGTCGTGATTCCTATTACAAGAACATGATCTCATACATCACAATATATCATCATTCATCACAACTTGGCCATATCACGTCACATGACAATTGCTGCAAAAACAAGTTAGACGTCCTCTAATTGTTGTTGCATCTTTTACGTGGCTGCAATTGGGTTCTAGCAAGAACGTTTTCTTACCTCACGAATAACCACAACGTGATCTTGTCAACTTCTATTTACCCTTCATAAGGACCCTGTTCATCGAATCCGCTCCAACTAAAGTAGGAGAGACAGACACCCGCCAGCCACCTTATGCAACTAGTGCATGTTAGTCGGTGGAACCGGTCTCACGTAAAATGCGTGTAAGGTTGGTCCGGCCGCTTCATCCCACAATACCCGCGGAAGCAAGAAACGACTAGTAACGGCAAGTAAATTGACAAGATCCACGCCCACAACAAAATTGTGTTCTACTCGTGCAAAGAGAACTACGCATAGACCTAGCTCATGATGCCACTGTTGGGGAACGTTGCAGAAAATTAAAATTTTTCCTACGGTTTCACCAAGATCCATCTATGAGTTCTACTAAGCAACGAGTCACGAGAGAGTTTGCATCTACATACCACTTGTAGATCGAGTACGGAAGCGTTCGAGGGAGTGGTGATGATGAAGACGTTCCCCAACGTGATTCCGATCACCGATGACCAAAGTGCCGAAAGGACAGCACCTCCGTGTTCAACACGTGCGGGACGATGGCGTCTCCTCCGCCTTGATCCAGCAAGAGTGAAGGAGAGGTTGAGGAAGACAACTCCAATGGCAGCACGACGGCGTGGTGCAGTTGGTACGGCAGTTCTCCGGCAGGGCTTCGCCAAGCTCGCGTGGAGAAAGAGAGGTGTTGGGGAGGGGAGGGGCTGCGCCTTCAATGGTGTTGGCAGCCCTCCCCCCCACCCCTCTATTTATAGGAGGAGAGGGTCAAGGGGGGCCGGCCCTCTAGGGAAAACCCTAGGGGGGGCGGCGGCCAAGGGAGAGGAGAGGAGGGTGGCTTGCCCCCAAGCTGAGGCGCCCCTTTAGGTTTCCTCCTCCCAAACCCTAGGCGCATGGGCCTAGGTGGGGCGCGCCCAGCCCACCAGGCTGGCTCCCTCTCCCACTTAGCCCATGTGGCCCCCCGGGAGAGGTGGTCCCTCCCGGTGGACCTCCGGAAACCTCCCGGTGGTCCCGGTACTTTACCGGTATACCCCCGAAACTTTCCGGAGTCCGTTTAACCACTTTCCATATATAAATCTTTACCTCCGGACCATTCCGGAACTTCTCGTGACGTCCGGGATCTCATCCGGGACTCGAACAACATTCGGTAATCACATACTTGTCTTCCTATTAACCCTAGCGTCACCAACCTTAAGTGTGTAGACCCTCACGGGTTCGGGAGACATGCGCATATGACCGAGACTACCTCAAGTCAATAACCAACAGCGGGATCTGGATACCCATGTTGGCTCCCACATGCTCCTCGATGTTGTCATCGGATGAACCACGATGTCAAGGGTTCAAGCAACCCCGTATTCTATTCCCTTTATCAGACGGTATGTTACTTGCCCGAGACTTGATCGTCGGTATCCCAATACCTCGTTTAGTCTCGTTACCGGCAAGTCACTTTACTCGTACCGCAATGCATGATCCCGTGACCAGACACTTGATCACTTTGAGCTCATTATGATGATGCATTACCGAGTGGGCCCTAGTGATACCTCTCCGTGTCTGGAGTGACAAATCCAGTCTCGATCCGTGTCAACCCAATGGTCACTTTCGGAGATACCTGTAGTGCACCTTTATAGTCACCCGATTCACGTTGTGACGTTTGATACACCCAAAGCACTCCTACGGTATCCGGGGTGCACGATCTCATGGTCTAAGGAAGAGATACTTGACATTGGAAAAGCTCTAGCAAAACGAACTACACGATTTTTGTGCTATGCTTAGGATTGGGTCTTGTCCATCACGTCATTCTCCTAATGACGTGATCCCGTTGTCAATGACATCGGATGTCCATAGTCAGGAAACCATGACTATCTGTTGACCAACGAGCTAGTCAACTAGAGGCTTACTAGGGACGTATTGTAGTCTATGTATTCACACGTGTATTACGATTTCCGGATAATACAGTTATAGCATGAATAAAAGACAATTATCATGAACAAGGAAATATAATAATAATGCTTTTATTATTGCCTCTAGGGCATATTTCCAACATAACATGCATATGTTAATAGTCTGCATATGTTAATAGTCTATGGGGGTGTTTGTTTCCAGGGACTTTTTGGTGTAGGGACTAGAAAAAGTTCCTCTTAGAGACTTTTTAACCAAACAGAAGGGACTACTAGGGACTAAAAGTTGCTTTTTGGGACAAAATGAAGAAGATTCTCAAGGAGAGTCTTTTTGGGACTTTTCCAACAATGCCCCTCCCTGCACCCATTGCCCCGCCGCCCCATGGTGTTGTTTGGTTGTTATTTTTCTGTATACTAGAGGTAACATGATCATTTAATAACCTCTAGGGAGAGAATAGGGACTTTTTAGTCCGTGGAAACAAACATAGAGGAACTTTTTAGGAACTAGGAACTTTTTAGTTGGGACTAGAAAAAGTCCTAGGACTTGTGAACCAAACAGGGCCTATGTTACTACCTTCATAGTGGGTAGTGTCATATGTGTGGGAACTTAGATGTCTTCATTTATTACTTTGTAGACTCATTTTGCATTGGGAAGCGCTATGTGATGGTAACATATTATGTTACTCTATTTGCCTCTCTCGTCATTAACTGCTTGTCACCTCACCATTTTTGTTTATGTGGCATGTATGTTACTAGCTATATTACTCCCGCTATGACCAGCCTTAGATGCCCTATGCACCTGGACGAAGAGAGTACATGGAGCTTTATCTGTATTGAATTAATTTCTAGGTGCTAAGTGTAATTGTTCAAGATAGTATTATACACATCCCCATACATATTGAGAAGATGGTGTGCCACCACCCACACAGGTCACACTATGGACGATGCTGACCTTATATATCAACCGGTGCACACTTTTGCATCTAGACGCAAGAGTTAGCCTGCTAGCGCAGCAAACTGATGAGCACCATGAGTAGGCCCATGCAGTCGCAGTTCCACACCCAGCTGCTGCAAATTCTGCTGCTACTCCTTGCACTTGCAGGGCCGACTCACTTGATCCAGGCTGCCATTGCCGGAGAAGATGAGCTTCCAATCGCACGTCCGGGTTGCCCGGACAGGTGCGGCAATACCAGCATCCCCTTCCCATTCGGCATGAAGCCCGGCTGCTTCCTCGAGGGCTCCGATCGAGCTCATAGACATATCAGTCACCAAGAGTGAGGCCCGGGCATACGGCGCGGCGACATCCGTCTGCGGCATAAATGCTACCCAACGGTTCATGAGGTACCAGGTGATCGTCCTGGAATCAGAGATGAAGGGCCCGTTCCTCCTGTCGCCGACGCGCAATGTTCTCACCGGAATCGGATTGGTGGCATATCCTATGTTGTACAAGTACAGGTTCCCCTTGCACATTGCCTTGGAGGAGAACTTGCTTGTGGCCTGCCGTTCAAGTCTCATGGGCAAGATGTGGCTGGCGGAGAACGGGTCGTGCTCTGGACGGGGCTGCTGTCACGCTTCTATCTCGGAAGCTCAAAGCGGCGACCTCTTTGGCGTTGAAGTTTCCTTGCCCCCCATGATCCAGTACACGGGAAACAATCCGTGCTCTTACGCAATGGTGGCGGAGAGTTCATGGTACAACTTCTCTACGGTGGACCTGTACGGCAACGACAACAAATTCACAAGGGGTGTACCCTTCGTGATCGATTTCGCCATCCGGGACGGCGCCTCATGTCCGGTGAAAGGCCAGCAGCCACCTCCGGACTACGCGTGCGTCAGCGGTAACAGCTCGTGTGCCAACGTAACCAATGGCTACGTGTGCAAATGCTTGGAGCATTACGAGGGCAATCCTTATATCACCAATGGATGCCAAGGTAGATTGTTACTTGATATACACTACAACTGTTGTAATTTCAAGATGGTCGCTCCTTATGTATATCTTGTTGCACTAATCGACTTCTTATTTTTCTTACAGACATTGATGAGTGCAAGCACCCTGATCTGTATCCTTGCTCTAGCGATGGGATATGCAAGAGCAGGCCTTTAGGGTATGACTGCCCATGCAAACCCGGAATGAAAGGCGACGGGAAAGCAGGAACCTGCCGAGAAATATTCCCCCTGGTAGCAAAGATGGTTGTGGGTAAGCACTAAGCTAACTAAGCATAAATCACTTATTATTTTGGTGTTACTTTGGTGCCTTCGAAGGTTTCTCTGGTAGACGTGTTTATTTAAGTTTGGTTGGAATATTACAAAACTCGTACGAATAATTATTAGAAAAACCACATCTATCAACCCTCTTTTAAAAATAAAAATTTGTTGGACCTTATCAAGATAGACCTCCTTCACGATGTATCAAGTGGCAATACTAATTGTATGTCATCCTCTCCCAATTAACCAGTAGTCAAGGATAAATGATTGGGAGCCAGTTTTTTTTTCTCGAAAAGGGGGGACTCCCCGGCCTCTGCATCAGAGCGATGCATACGGCCAAAATGATAAATCATCAAATGATTGGGAGCCAGTACCTAATAGGAAAGTATAATGGGAGAAGGTTGTTTCAAAATTAGCAATGCCGCCTCTCTTGTTGCCTTTGTGAAAAGAAAAAAAAAAGATGGTCAAGGTTCTTAGGATTTGGCCAGCTGTCAGAAATTGCCAACAGAAATATTAATACCTAGACAAAAATTATAATTTATTTAAAAAGCCTTACAGTTGGCTGTCATGGAAACATACACTAGATTTAGGTCGGCCTAGCCGAATTCGCTGTTATTGTCAACTGACCTTCAGCCTATGATAAGCCATTACTAACAGTAGCCATCAAATAAAGAAATATGGGCTTTTATTGTTATATCATCCAAACGCTTTAAAGCAAAAGCAATAAACAAACAAATCTAGAATCATATTTCTCGTCCACATTAAAAAATTGTTAGTACATATAGCCCGCTTTGGCAAACTTGTTTGCATATTTGCACCATTTCAATTAAACCAGGAACTAGCACATGAAAAAACTTCACTAGACCTGTACCAAAAAATTGACAGAAAAAAGGACGGTTTCCAAAAACTAATTAGTTATCACTGTTGAAATATATTGCCCGCCTCCCTTCATCAGTTCGGACTTTTGGATGAGTTGGCTGGAGCATGAATTCAATATGGTATCCAGCTAAGAGGTCGAGTTCAAGACCCTGCCAACGCGGTATTAAATAAAACGATTCTGCGGCCTACATCGATCCCACGTTTAAGGACTAAAATAGTCTAGACGTGAGGGGAAGTGTTGAAATATATTGCCCGCCTCCCTCCATCAGTTCGGACTTTTGGATGAGTTGGCTGGAGCATGAATTCAATAATCACTTTCTTCCCAATTTCTAGTTCATCGATCACTCATGTCTTGCTTTTATATCCACAACAGAAAACGAATGTTCATTTACGACCTCACTCAAAATGTTTGTTCTCTGTGCAGGTGTTGTAGGTGGTTTCTTTGTCATGGCAATTCCGCTATTTCTCACTATTCTTTGCATAGAGAAAAAGAAGACGAGAGAGCTTTACCGAAAGAATGGTGGGCCTATATTAGAGAAGGCAAACATGATAAAGCTATTTAAAAAGGAGGAGCTCAAGCCAATCTTGAAGAGTAAAAACTTAATTGGAAAAGGTTACTTTGGTGAAGTCTACAAGGGCCTTCTTGATAATAAACTGGTTGCAGTGAAGAAACCAATCAGTGGTAATGCGCTAGAGAATGAACAATTTGCCAATGAAGTCATCATCCAATCTCAAGTCATCCACAAGAACATCGTCAGGCTCATAGGTTGTTGCCTAGAAGTTGATATCCCAATGCTTGTCTATGAATTTCTCCCAAAAGGTAACCTTGATGATATACTTCACAACAACAACAAGGCTGCAACTCTCAATTTGGATGTGCGTTTAAGTATTGCTGCATCATCAGCAGATGGTCTTGCTTATATGCATTCACAAACCAGTACCAAAATCCTACATGGGGATGTTAAGCCGGCAAATATACTCTTGGATGACAACTTCATGCCAAAGATATCAGACTTTGGCATATCAAGATTGATTGCAAGAGACAAACAACACACAGATGCAATCATTGGTGACAAGAGTTATATGGATCCAGTATATAAGGCAACAGGACTACTCACAGAAAAAAGTGACGTCTACAGTTTTGGGGTCGTGATTTTGGAACTTATAAGTAGGAAAAGGGCCACATATTCTAACAACCATAGCTTGGTAAGGAGTTTCCTTGAAGCTCATAAAGAGGGCAGGAGGGCAAGCAACTTGTTCGACGAAGAAATTGCAGCAACAAGCAAATTAGAACTTCTTGATAGTCTGGCAAGGATCGCCGTTGAATGTCTTAACCCCGATGTGGATCAAAGACCATCAATGATAGAGGTTGCAGAGCGCCTTCTCCTACTAAACCGGTCTCATAATACGTAAGTTGCTAGTAACTTAATGCCAATCAGTGTGAGCAAATAAGACAGGAAACTGTCAGTGCGGGTGTGGCAATGTTGATGTTATTTTGCTGTTGTGAACAGAATCCCTAAAGTTAGAAGCAGGGGCGTTCTCTCCCTTGATTCTAAGAACAACTTTTTCTTTATTGTATCAAACTCCTAATGTATCCTTATGGTTTAAGAGACAAAACGTACGTGCTACTTAATCAAATTCTTCCATTATTGTGGACACAGGCCTTATCGGTCATTCCTGCTTTTCATTGCAAATCAAGTATGTGCATGTGTTTACACTTAAACGCCTATGCACTCCTAGGTAACATCTAGCAAGCAAAGCGCGTAGCTCTTTCTGGCATTACTTTGTAGTTGGCGGACACGTACAAGTCATGACGATTCTACATAGATGCTTGAATCTAGGTGAGATGGACACTTTCCAAGAAAAAGAAATCAATGCAAGTACACTAAGAGGATCTCTTGCTGAAGCCTATAATTTAGCGTCTCATATGCCTCCCCAAACTTTAACTCCTTAAATTTGAGGAGTTAAAAAAAATGTGGTTCGTAGCCAAACTCTTAAATTTAACTCCCTAAAAAAATCCGCACAAATTCAAACATACTTAGTACAATTCGATTCAAACTACATTGCATAACACAAATTGAAACATACATAGCAAAACTACATTGCATAACACTAACTTAAACTAATCGATTCAAATGAAAAAAAAACTAATCTTCTCCGTTTGAGAGCTTCTCCCAATCGATACTGTCGTCAAAGTCTTTGTTGTCATCGCGGGACCCGGAGCCGGATTCGCTAAGAAACAGACGATCACCACCCCGCCGAATGGCACAACCTCGTCCGTAGCTCCGGGCGGCTTGGCCTCATCGGCAGCCCCCTTCTTGTACAACACAAGCCGTCAGCGCTCCTGGGCGATAAGCTCCGGGTGATTCTGGCGGAGCTCGGCCATGTACTTCTCATCGGCGCGTGCCACCTCGAGCCGCTCGAAGGCCTCCTGATTCTCCAGCGCCTCACGGTGGGAGACCCCTCGGGGCTCAATGGCGATGAACTTCGGGACCTTGTGGCAGCTGATGGGAAAGTTGTTCTTCGCCCGGCTGCCGTAGAGCCTCACCACCTTCATGTCGTGGGCCCTCGCCGCTAGCTCCACCGAATGGAAGGAGCCAATCCAGTACCGGGTGCTGGTGTCCCGGTCCTTTATTTCCGAAACCCACATCCCGCACAGCTGCTCCCCACGCCATGCTACTACCTCTTCAGTGGCGGCATCAATGTGTTGAGAAACGTAGTAGAAAACAAAAATTTCGCGCCACGAAAATTTGCACGCACATGAGAATCTTGGTTGCCTAAAAATTTCATTTTTTTTACTTTGTTTGCTATAATTTTTTTGGTTTACTGTTCACCTCATGAGCCTGGGCACCATATCGCTTTATATTCATATATTCTAAGAATGCAAAAATTCTAATGGTTTAGGGTTTCCATTTATTAAGATACTTTGGTCTTGGTATTTGTTGTAACTACCAATACTGATTTAATCATCAACACAACCGATGCAATCCCAACAAATATAACAATTTATGTTAAGAAAACATATCTAACAACTTTTAGACATAGAAATGACATAACACGTTGGATTTTTATGTACACATACCCAAATAAACCAAACGACACATCTCCAGTATTTGTCCTAGTCGTCTCATTTTTTGGTATTCATACAGGATTTTATCTTAGTTGAGTCGTAATGCATTTAGTTGATGTCCATACATGTTGTCCAGAACATGTTATGTTGTCGTAATTTGGCTAAATTTGTGTCAAATGTACAAGAAAATTTGAGACTTGATAGCCTTAGTATAAATCTGCTCGTGTATGATGCCCCTGTTCTGTTGAAGATCAATGCTATGATGCATATTAGCCTTGGGTAATGTGTAGTCTACTCAAGTACTCTCTCTGCATCCTGATGACGGTCACCTTGTATACACTCAATTTGATGTTAATCTTGCCCTTGGAATGCTTGTATTAATCATCATCTACTGCTGCTTGATCACTACCTGGTATTTTGCATTCTTCTACTTTTCACTTGACCAAATACTACTGTTGCTTGATCAAAGGTTCCCTCTGCACTCCCTCAGATAGACACTGGATCTTGATTCTTGGTGCTGCTGTATGTATGCGTGTGCAGGTCGCTCGTCCCTGAGACGGAGGAGATCCAGACGGACACCATGGAGCTTCCAACCCTAGTCTGCAGCTGCTCGCTCCGTGTCAAGGTAGGTAGGTACTCTCTCGCCTATCTTCCTTCGATTTGCTCTTCTCCCCTTCCTTTCCCACATGTGCTTCCCTGCTCACACATGCAGAGGTGCACGCATGCGTCAGACATCACCACCGTTGTTTCCTGTGGTCATCTTCTCGTTCATCTTTTTCTTATTCTTTGGTCCCATTTTATGTTTTGCCGTGGCTTAGTTTTTTTTTCAAAAAAAATATGTGCAGCGATGGTACTGTCGGGTTAGGGATACAGTCACCCCTATGAACACGCACACACACCCTACCCTGGCGGGTTAGGGATACCGATGTCCACCTAGCCATGCAACCGCGGGTTGGTTCGCCACATGAATAGTTTGTTACTCCGTAACAACCCACGAATAGTTTAGCGAGTTCACAGAAATCACGTAGCACAAACACATAAAACGTCACTTTATTCTTCCATGATACCGCGTAGAGTAAGTCACAGCAGCGCTGCTGCAGGGACGACCGTACGTACACGCACGCTGGTGCCGTGCCGGGACAGGGACGATGAGGCTAGCCGATGACGGGGGTCTTGGAGACGACGCCGCCGAGGTTGATGAAGACGCGGACGCGGTGGGCGTTGTAGTCGGGCATCAGCGGCGCCCCCGGCGGGAGCACCTCGACGGCGACGTCGGGCCGGTCGTGCGCGATCTGCGTCGCCGCCAGCGTCGCCAGGACGCCCACCAGCTCCGGCCACGACGACTTGCTCATCTTGGCAGCTAGCTAGCTCGTGATCGAGCACCGACGGAAGATGATAGCTGGCTGAGATGCATGCGTGTCTAAGTGGGGTGCTACGCCATGGTGTATTTATAGGGAGAGCCACATCAGCCATCGAACATTTCTAAACAATTTTGCATCGGCCTCGTTTTGTCAGTACGGTTTTGGTGCTGTTGGTGTCCGTGGACGGGCGCGGCAGTATCATAAGAGCTACCGTCCACGTATGCATGCGTCCAGATTCCCTGCATGCCTGCGCGCTTGCTAACTGAGCAGTTGAATTAGATGTAGCCTAAAGCAGCAAATTGAACAAGAAAATCAGAGTGGCGCAGCGGAAGCGTGGTGGGCCCATAACCCACAGGTCCCAGGATCGAAACCTGGCTCTGATAATATAGCTTTTGTGATTTTTTCTGTAAGGCCCAGCTTTTGTGATTTTTCCTGTAAGGCCCAGTAGGACGTGGCTCGTCTCCTGATGTCACACAAAATTCTTTTTTTCCTCATTTTTTTACTTTATTTATATCTTGATTTAAATGCATATATTTTAAAAAAATGAATATTAAAAAAATACATAGTGCAAAAATTTTGTTAGCACAATTTTCAAAAATGGTTGATAACTGTCAGAAAAATGTTCGTGACAATCAAGCAATATTATTTTTAGAAAAGTATGTATACAATGTAAAAATATATATTTGCGTTACCTAAGAAAATGATCTGTGTCAATAAAAGAATGTACGTCACATTTGATGGAAATATTCCCCTGTTTCAAAAAATATGTTACCCCTTCTGTTATAAAACATGTTACCCCTTCTGTCCCATAATATAAGATGTTAGTAATAGTAGTACAACAAATATTCGATCTTATAGCCACGTCACACATGTAAAAAAGGTATACTTCTTTTTGAAACATGGGAAGCTGCGTCCATGTAGGTTACAAAATGTTCATGTAGGTTACAAAAAAGCAATCCAAACAATTCAAAAAAAAGTGATCTTATAGTATGAGGAGGATGAGGTATATACAAATGTAAAAAAATGTTCATGTAGGTTACAAAATGTTCATTCCATGAAAAAGGTATCATGACATTTTAAGAAAATATTTGTGTCTTTCTAAATAATGTCCCTGAAATTTTCACAAATAGTTATACAATTTTTTTAAATTGCATAGTTGTTAAAACAGTTATTACTGCTAAAATAATGTACAATGCGTATTTGGAAAAAATGTTACCATATATTGAAAAGGTGTTCGAAATATGTATTTTTAAAATTTTATATCATGTATTTGAAAAAGGTCCAGCGTGTAATCAGAAAAATGGTTCAGGTGTGCTCTAAAAATGTACATTGTGTACTGAGAAAAAAGTAGATATGTGTTCAAAAGAAAGAAAATTGATAGCAAACTAACAAAGAAACAAGAGAAAGCAAAAACAATGGAAGAAAACAAAGAAAAACAGGAAACAACAAAGAAAACCAAAGTATAAGAAGAAAAGAAAGAAAATCAAGTAAATTGAATAAAAAAGAAAAACCAAATTAAGCCGGTCAAAACAACACAAAGAAAAAAAATAAAAATAAACAAAAGAAGAAGAAGAAAACATAGTAGTGAGCGAAGCAACCATTCTAACGAGGCTACCCGATAGACGTCGCCCGTATGTGATTTCTATTAGGAATTGGTACGGGCGATTCTTGGTGGCTATTCAGCACTTGATGGCCCACTTAAGGGAGCGCCTATACAGTGCTTGCCGCGCCCGCTGGTCAACTGGCGCTCACACGTCCGCTGGTGTGGGCCAGCCTAAAGCAATGTTCTTCACTCGCTTGGCCACGGCTTAGGCTGGTCATAGTGGGGAGTAACTTAGACTAGTAACAAGCATATGTTACTAGTCTATGTTACTACCTCTATAGCGCAGAGTATCATAGATTAGTATCATAGGTGGTCTCATTTATTGCCATGCACGACATATAGTAGCATCACATTATGTTACGATATCTACCTATGTTACAATAACCACCTCTCTCTTTTTAAATTGCCTGCCACATAAGCATGTTTGTGAGTCTCAAGTGCATGATACTACTTATGTTACCCCCACTATGAATAGCCTTAGGCTTCATTCACTGACAATTCCAGGCCTCATTTGCTTGCTCCTATCCGCTAGCTCGGTCAATGGTTGACCGGTTGGCCATTGACTTTTGGAGAGGAAAAACCCAGTATTTTTAAAAAGGCTCATGAATTTAAGTTAAATATTAGTGGACTTGAATAAGTTCATAAATTACACAAAACTCAAAGTTCAGATTGGCGCAGCGGAAGTTTTGTGATTTTTTCCCTCTCCTGTTGGCCTCAGTTCAATATCATTGGGGTTGATGATGAGCAAAGCAATGTTTCAACCAACAGCCCATGCAAAACGCAATTATGTGCAGCTTATTGCGCGCATGGCCCACTATGACGTGGCTCCTCCTACTGATGTCACCCGAAATTATTTATTTGTCCTCTTTTTTAATTTAATCATATTTAAATTTAATGCATATATATTGCAAAAGCACCCAAATTTTCTTACAAAATTCAAAAACATGAATTTGGAAAAATGTAACATAGTACTACAATATAAACAAAATTGTACACCCATGTTTAGTTTCGTGGGGAATTGTGGCCCGTGGTAATGTCCGTAAAAAAGACAAAAAGTTGCATGTATAAAAATATTTGGGTGTAACATTTGTCAGACCGTAATTCCTGTGTTGCGGACACCACGGGCACTCATTCCCCATGAAAATGAACACGGTTGTAAAATGGGCACCCAGGTTTCATAAAATTTCAGATTTTTCTTGAAATTAATTGATATTTTTTAAATGTTATTTTTGTGTGCTCCAATGCATTTCCCGATATTACAAATGATATATTCACATATTGGTTGTAATACTCCCTCCATCTCATATTAGATGTCATTCAAACGGATGTATTTAGTACTGAAATACATCTAGATATATCTGTTTTAGCGGCAATTAATATGGGACGAAGGGAGTTGCATCTTATATTATGGGACGGAGGGGGTATATACAAATGTCAAAAAATGTTCATACATGAAGCATTATATACACGAAGCATTGGTCCCAGTTCGTGGCACCAAACGGGACCAATGCCCACCTTTAGTCCCGGTTTGTGCCACCAACCGGGACTAAAGGTCTATTTTCAGCAGCCCAAAGGGCGGGAAGCAGAGACCCTTAGTCCCGGTTGGGTGGCATTGGTCCCGGTTGGTGGCTCGAACTGGGAAGAAACGGTGGCATTGGTCCCGGTTCGAGCCACCAACCGGGACCAAAGGCATGTGCCTGGCACAGCTGCGGTGTTGTTAGATGTTTAGTCTCACCTCGCTAGTTAATTTTTTCCAGTATTTTTGTTTTGTTTTTTGCTTTATTTAATTTTTTAGAGTCTTTGAGTGATTATTTTTGCTTTAGGTCATACAAATTATAAACTTTATGTTAGTGTCATTAGTTTTCAAATTTGAATAGTTTAAATTTGAATTCTATGAAATTTGTGTGAATTACTAGTTTGTGAATAACTTTACTTTAAAATATTATAGCTTCGTTTTAGTTGATCATAACAAAAAAATGATTCTTTTTAGTTGCATAAATTTTATATAATTTCAGTTGCATTAATTTTATTTTTTATTGATTCCTTTTAGTTGAATCCTTTTGCTATTATAGTTTTATAAAAGCTTTTTAGTTGATTCTTTTTTCTATTGAAGAATATTATAGTTTTGTTTTAGTTGATCATAACAAAATATTTTAATTGATTCTTTTTTGTTCATTATTTTTGCTATTAGAGTTTTATAAAAGTTTTCTACTTCATTCTTTTTGGTATTAGTTCATTCTTTGAGCTAAATGACCCTGAAATTGAAAAGCGCTAAAGTATTAGTTCGCTTGCGTCCTTTGCTTATTGCGCCGTAACCATGGATAATCTTCATCGTTTAAAAGGGTGCATGGGTCAGCCTTGACTTTGAAGGAGGAATTTCAAGAAACTTTTCGTAATCTTCAGACATGTCTGCCTTGCCCTCCACTCCCACGATGTCTCTTTTCCCTGAAAGAACTATGTGGCGCTTTGGCTCAGCGTATGATGTATTCGCTTCCTTATCTTTTCTTTTTCTTGGTTTGATGATCCAATGTTATTACTGAAAAAATAAATAAATAAAGTGCATACATAGTTCTCATTGAACAACATATAGGTCTCTAGAGCATCTAATTAAACCATTCATTGAAACTATGTAAAATATTTCAATGCAACAACAAATGCGGTCATAATCCCAACTAAGGTAACAATTGATCCAAAGGCATAATGATACCAAGCCTCAGTACGAATGGCATATTTTCTAATCTTTCTAATCATCAAGCGCATTGCATCCATCTTGATCTTGTGATCATCGACAACATCCGCAACATGCAACTCAAATTTCATCTTCTCCTCCTCAATTCTTTCAATTTTTTCTTCAAGTGACTGTTTTATTTTTCAACTAAATTTAACCTCTCGACAATAGGGTCGGTTGGAATTTCTGGTTCACATACCTCCTACGTAAAAACATCTATGTCACATTGGTCGGCATAATTGTCATAAACACTAAATGAATCAGATAGTTATAAAAGATAATATATATACCACATCTGAATCATAGACAGGACGAGGGCCGACAGAGGCGGATACCAAAACCATCGCACTACATATTAACAAACAACACTAAAAGTAAGAAAATTATACAAGTATCTATATAACTCATACAAGTAAGAATTTTTTTTCTTTTAGAAAGAAGATAGGAACAAGAGGCTCACCACGGTGGTGCCGGCGACGAGATCGGCGCGGGCGATCGACGGCGGTGAGGATGGGGACGGGACAGGACGGACCGTCAAACCTAAACAAATCTTGAGGAAAATTGAAACTTGGACAAGGAGAGCTTCGAGAGGAGAAAGATTAAGTGTGGCTCGAGCATTTCATCGAACACCTCATGTGCATAGGAAGTGAGCTAGAGCACCACAAACCTCCCCCACGGCCAGCCAAAAAACGGAGTAGTGGCTCTGTTCGCGGGCAGGGGCGGGGCTATATATAGGCCTCTCTTTAGTCCCGGTTTGTGGCTAAAACCGGGACTAAAGGACAACCTTTGGTCCCGGTTCTAGCCACCAACCGGGACTAAAGGTGTTGGGCCAGGAGCGAGGCCCATTGGTCCCGGTTCGTGTCTGGACTGGGACCAAAGGTGTTAGACGAACCGGGACTAATGGCCCCCGAGACCCGGCCGGCACCCTGGCCTCATGAACTAGGATTGATGCACCTTTTGGTCCCGGTTCATGAGTGAACCGGGATTAATACCCTTATCCTGGCCTCAACCAAAGCCTTGTTTTCTACTAGTGGCATCTAGTTTTATTTATGCCGGTTGTGGCATTATGTATCTTTAGTTTATTGTCCAAAACGTTGTACTGTACCTCCCATGGAGAGCTCCTTTAATAATATGAACGCATGCATCATTTCGTGCAGATGCCAGCGCAATCCTTCTTTTCAAGAAAAGAATTACAAAAATAGTCAACACGCGCTATCATGGTCTAATATAGAGGAAAATAAGTCGGCCTTTGACTTGAGAGATGCCCAATTCATCTCAAATCACAAACTTTTCAAACTCTAGAGGAAGTAGTATATGAATCGGAGGTTCTGCCACGCATATCAAAGAAGGTTTGCAGGGTACTGTGCTGGATTCTGTTGTCCACGACGTCTCAGTTGCAGTTAATTTGTTATCTTTTTTGGCATGATAGTGCCTGCGGTTGCAGTTGCAGTTGCAGGGGGGCGAGGGCGGTGCTATGCGTCTTTCACCGACCAAGACATTGCCGCTGACTTTATGACAACTTGATCAGGAGGAATCTCTGTCCTATAAATACGTGCGTGTACGCTGTGTGTAATTGTAAGTAGCTACTACTTATTTACATTAGCTGGTGATCGAGAGAGTACTCCTAGACCTACATACATTCATACATACGTTAACGTACTCCTACATACATACTTATGTCGCCAGCAGTTGCGCCGCCCACCGCCGCGGCCGGACATGATCCGCCGGCGCAGCATCCCGAGGTAGAGATCATCACCATGCGCGTGGCCACGACGGACTCGTCGCCCGCCGTTGTCCAGGCTTCGCTGCTCCCCGCCAGCCGCAAGGAGGAGGCCGATGCAACGGCCGTTCAGCGGGCGAAGGACAAGGATGCCGCCCACAGCCGCAAGGCTGATAGGGAGCTCCGGGGCTGGCTGATGGTCCTAGCTACCGTGATCGCCTCCATCACCTACGCCTCCGGGCTCAACCCGCCCGGCGGCTTCCAAGGTGGGCACGGGCACAGGGTGACGCCCGTCCTCCGTGCCACGAGCCCCAGGAGGTACACCACCTTCTACTACTGCAACACGACCGCTTTCGCGCTGTCTCTCTCCATCATGCTCCTGGTGGCCAGCCAGGACCTGGGGAGGCTGGCCAAGGTCAAGGTGCTAGAGATCATCGTGGCGCTGGACGTGCTGGCGCTGCTCATGGCCTACATCGTCGGCTCTACGTTCCGGTTGGAACAGCTGGGTGTTTGCGCCGGGCTGGTGCTCATCGTGCCGGTGGCCCTCATCGTCATGTCGTCTCGCGTCTATGGAAAATACTTCTGGGATGAACTCTGAGTTTCTGATAAGAACTTACTATATACAGCTATTAGCTAACTTCCATATGTATGTGCGATTAAGTGAGAGATATGATGCCCGTGCATGCAACGGGTACAAAATAAATACATGTGTGTGCTTTGAAATTTGAAGAAAAAAAACCACTTTGCTTACATGGCATGATTGCAACTCAGATCTGAATGAAATTTTCCATGTATATGAAATAGCAAAGTTTAACACACTGCCCAGTGATGTACCAGTATCAAGTTTTGTCTTTCGTAAGTCAGGAATAGGTCTTGTATCTCTTGTGATGTGATTCGTCCCTATGTCAGAAGATAGTTAGAAATCAAAGCAGGGTGAGGAAAGAAACATGTAAAAGAGCGCTATAGTGACTATTGTTTTTTATGGGAGCTATAGTGACTATTATTGGCAACAGGGAGGTAATTATAGACACAGTAAAATATGTTGGCATGGCCTATGATTTTTGCTTGGAGCAAATAACTACAGAAAAGAGCACAAATACGTAAATAATTTGGTATGATGGCCCAACTAATATATATGTTGCTCTAATAAATTGGTTAGACATTGGCTAAAAGCGAAATAATCCTTTTTTTCACTATAGTCAACAGCTAGAGCAAGGGGTTAATGTATCAGGTAAAGTAAACTGCCAAATCCCTCTTTACTATTGGATATTCTTCAGAAAACATAGTCCCGCATGTATATATTGAGCAAAATGAATGAAGAAAAGGAAACATATTCACTCATGGTAAAAGTAATTGCACTCTGACAACTAAGAGAATAAGTTAGAGCAAGGGAGATTGCTCTTTCTAAGCTACAATAGCAGGCAAAAAATGGGCCATTTATGAAGATGAAGGTGGACCATCAAGTTGCAGTAAATGATGTGCTGGACAGTGATATACAGTATGGTCGTTTTGTAAGGTGGCCCCTCGTATTTAAATACGCGATGTGATGCAATAGTAGACAGTAAACAAACAAAAAATGGCCGACATACATGATTGTTAGAAAGAGGCCTCACATTTGATTGATATCATGATTGTTGCGCCATGATACACCATTTTCAATCTAGGAAAACCGACCGGCCTTATTCATGTCAGACCTGCACAAAGGTTATAGACGTCTCAGATTCTATTGAATTCACTACTGGTTTAATTCTCAAAATTTGGTCTCTCTCAACAAATAGAAGGTAAGTAAGTATTAGCAGAACGAAATGTAACTAGTGTCACTTAAAAACCAAAATAGTCCACCCAAATGCAGTTATAAAAATACCATAGAATCGGTATGATCTATGTGCTTGTTTGCTTGCCACGGGTCTATTCTTCTAATTCTTGTATATTGTACATCAGAGAATAACGGAACATATGCAAAAAGGTTTACAAGACACTGGAAACTAAATCAAGTTGGATGGTCAGTCAAGTGGTTCTCAAATAGCAAAGCATGTGTAGGAGTAACCCATATATATTGGTCTATTTTCTCTACCAACTCACATACATAATTTAATGAGAATGCAAACTATGGCGAAAGAGGATCACACGAATAACTGTTATCTAACGACATCTATATCAGCTCTCCATGATTGCCCGCAATGTACGTCAAGGCTTTTTCTGTTGAAGGCTTGGAAGTACTAATAAAAGATAAAATATGAAACTGTACAAAACATAGTTTGGTATATATGAGTTAAAAAATGTAGTTCAGGTATGTACAAACCCATGAGGCTCACAAATGACAGTAGACAAATGAAACTGTCCAATACATGACCAATGGTTCCAAAATTCCAGTCTAACAAGGCCACCAAATTCTTCTTCGGGGAGCTTGACCTACACATTGCATATAAAGTCGTCACCAATGGGCAATGGACAAAGCAAGTATGTCAACCATGCTTGGAGAATCACAACATACTATTTGGTGCATTGGAATATTATCGCATAGTTAAGATACAACATAAGCATTAAGATGGAATTCCATAAGAAATAAGAAATAAAATACAATAAATATGAGAACTACATGTAGTGACATGGTCACCATGTACAACATTAATATGTTTGAAGAAAAAGGTTCAATAATTAAATTGACCAAAGATAAAATGCCTGTATACCCAAAACATTTCTTAAAAAAAGTCATAAACTTGTGAAAATAAATAACGTGCCAACTATAACGACATATAGTGAATTGTATTTCACATGTTTTCGCAGGTAATCCATGACAAACAAAAGAAAGCATAATCGATGAAGGGAGAAGACAACTTCATAAATTGTTGATTAGGGCCATCCTTGGAAACTTAACACCATAGCACCCACAGAAAATGGAATAAACATGCCCTTACAGATCTGAACAATCACATAAGCAAATTTCAACAGGAAGCCATTCAGAATTGACAGCATAGGGAAGAACATTGATAGTGTATATGATTGCTGCAGTTTTATTTTGATTATTTCTTTTTTATTTGGGATCCAGAATCTGGACAAGCTCACTGATGGACCATACACGCATATGATTGTGTTAAGAATTGAATTCTTTGACCACAAGATACACAAACATGAAGGAATTCTAGAGAGGATAAGAATATAAGACTACTACTTGTTTGAGCAAAAGATGATGATTTAGTCGTGTGACTGGTCGTGGGTGAATATGCTCCTAGGTTGTCGTAGATATAGCTGTAGACAGCGGGGTCGCCACCTTGAACCACTTGGAGTAGAATGTCAGCACACTCCAGGTTCACATAGTGGTTGGAGATGTACTGTACTAAGTGGTTGAATTGTCGTGTTGTCTGGGCTATGTCGATGCCGAAGTCTGTAGTCCAGTTTGACGCTCGCACCGTCTAGGTCAGTGTATCCTTCAAGCCATTAGAATGCTATAAAAGCTTCAGACCTTTGCTTCTATAGTTTCGCTGAACTGAACTTCTGTAAAGTACATCAACGAGAGCTTACTCTTAGATACGTAATTTAAGTTGAATTTGCTCAAAGTGATTAAGGATATTGGGCCTCTAAAAGAAAAGTATGAATCTGAATTCCTAAGTAATTATAACAACTCAAATGTGATCTTCTTGTTGCTTAATTTTCTAGTTAAGATATCTTTTTGATATAGATTGCCAGGTTCCGTTCTCATATCTAACTCCTGATTTTGTGATCATCATGTCTCCTGTATGATAATTTTGCTGGAAGGTCTGATTACTTTGATGTACATCTCTTTTCTTAAAATATCACCGACGGTTTGTTTTGCTGAACATCTTAGGTCCACTAGATTCATCTCAATTCCTGTAAATCTCTCTAAAAACATCACTACCCTCGGTCTACGTGGCAGCCAGGTATACTCAGCTTCGTTGCTCCCAATCCTCTTCCTCCCTCCCTCCCTCTCTTTCTGATATAGGTTTCCATCTAATGGCAGCTCTCTTCCCCTTTTCCATCTCTTTGTTTTGTAGATGGCAGAGCATCCTATCATACATACACATTGAAATTGATTCTATTGTAAGCTTATTCACATTTTTTCTTATTGATCCATCAAGGAATGGCGGTAATGAATATTTTATATGGCTACATTCAAGAGATCGTAATGTTATAGCATATGCCCATATTGATGTACATGAGCGAGACCGAGGATCAAACATGGCAGTTGAAAGTTCCGAGGCAAGATAAGTGCGCACAGGCCCGCCTCAGGAGGCGCCACCAGGTGGCGCCCCAGCCTCTAGTATTTGCTAAGCTTTGTGGTCTATCGCGAATGGTGACGGAAGTGGGTCACTTAGAGGGTTTTTTTTTTCAATTGCTTAGATATTGTAAAACTCTGGCACTCACACAGATTTTCACGCTCACTAGTAGCGCCTTTACTTCTAGAAATCAGAGAGCTAGCGTTATCATTCACTTCTTTTTTTTTGCGGGTCTACTTCTTTTGTTATTCAACGTGTAATGAGAAATGCCAACACTTCGGCCTACATGTGTGCAAAACATGCCTGCACACTTGAGGTGATGAGTTGGTGGATAGACTGCCACTCCTGATTTCCTCATGACCAGTGTTTTAGCTAAACGTGTTGGAGCTGTTGATGATTGAATAAAGTTCTAAGTTTCCCGCAAAAAAATCTGTCACCTTAAATAAACAGAGTCATTCAGTTAGTTTTCATGGAAATAATAAGAGCCAATTCCACCACCGATGTTTAAACTTGACGAGAAAAGTCACTTTGGTGCTAAAACTTATGGCACACATTGAACGGGTGCTACAACTTGGCATGAGCATGCATATACGGCGCAAATCGTGTTTGAATACGAACATGGTGCTAACGAGGCGAGTCAGCATGGCGTCAGGCCCGCTGTCAGTGACTGGACGACGGGGATGGGACATGTGGCCTGTTTTTTTTTTTGCAGAGAACCCCTGAAATTATTATTTTTAGCACAAAAAAGCCCCTGGCTTACCTGTGGGAGACCTACAAAAATTATAAAAACCAAACCAAAATATGTTCTGCACGACCGCATGGGAGATTGAACCAGCGCCTAGAGGAGAGCACGTCGACGTGCGTAGCCACCCCAGGGACCACATTTGTAATCCAATAAGGATACTGTTGCTTTATATCATTTCCGGCAAATAAGAAAAATTTCTAAAAAAAAATGATGACTATGGGAATCGATCTAGCATGCTAACCTGGACCCACTCCAACCGAGAACATTTCATGTTTATAATAAATATTTAACCTTTTATGTATGTAAATTATCATCATGCATTATAAATAATATACACAAATATAAATAAATTGCATTTAAAAATGTTCATGTATTCATAAAATAGTCACTTATTAATTTTAAATAATATACACAAATATTTACTTATATTATGAAATTTAATAATTGGCTGCAGTCAATGCAGCCCATTTTATGAAATTTAATAATTGGCTACAGTCAATGCCGCCCATTTTCCACAAGTTAGTATTTTTTCATTTTTAGATATTCGTAAGAAGGTGAGAAATATATAAATTATAATCACAGTAATAACAATCGAGTTAGAATATGTGTGTATTTAAAAAATATACATACAATCACCCACAAAAAAATACACATACAAGTAAATGAAATTAAAAAATGTTCATGTTTTGCAAAATCATGTATTTTTACGAAAAAGATAAAATAAAATAAAACATGTTTGTATAATTTAAATAATATTCATTTGAGGATCCGCAGTCTGGGAGCACACAAGGGTCGTATTTATTCTTTTTCATATTTTATATTGAATTTTCTTTATAATATATGCATTTTTAGATAAGACAAAACCTTTATTTGAACAACTTTTATAGCAACATAAATTTCTTTTAATAGATGACTAATTTATTACAATCATGAACATTGTTTAACTTATATGGGCATTGGTTTAAATATATAAGATTTTTGTAAGATTACTTATGCAAATATTTTAATATTTCATAATTTGATTATATGGATATAATTAATATTAATAAGTCAATACATGAACATTGTTTAAATAACATTCTCGGTTGGAGTGGCACACATGGGTGCCCGGTTTGCATGAGGTTGCTTGATCAATTCCCAAAGTCATCTTTTTTGTTCATTTTAAATAAAATTCTTGTTTACCGGAAAGGATATAAAGAACCAGTATCCAAGTTAGAACGTCACTTTATTCTTCCATATTATACCGGGCACAGTAATCGCAGTAGTGCCACGGGGACGTCGTCTGACGAAGTGGCGAGTATTACATTCGGTCCCGTTCACCGGGGGGCTAGCCCTAACCCTAGCCCTACCCGGGGGGGGGGGGGGTGCTGGGAGACGATGTAGTTGTTGTCGATGAAGACGCGGACGCGCTCGGGGCTGTAGTCCGGCGTGAGGGGTGCGCCTGGCGGGAGCACCTCCACGGCGACGTCAGGCCTGTCGCGCGCGATCTGCGTCGCCGCCAAGGACGCCCACCAGCTCCGGCCACGACGACTTGCTCATCTTGGTAGGCTAGCTGGTGGGCACTGATGGAAGATGATAGGTAGGTAGCTAAGATGCGTATCTAAGTGGCGTGCTACACCGTGGTGTATTTATAGGGAAATCGATCGTGCACTTCTAGACAAGTTTGTGCCTCGTTTGGTCAGTGCCATTTTGACGGTGGTGCTTTCCTCGACGGGCGGAATTTAAACGGCTGTGCATCCAGGTTCGGACTTGCTTGGTAGCTAAGAAGCCGCGAATATGTAGACTAGCGTCGCAAAATAGACAAGGAAAATCAGAGTGGCGCAGCGGAAGCGTGGTGGGCCCATAACCCACAGGTCCCAGGATCGAAACCTGGCTCTGATAGGATTTTTTTGGATTTTTTTTTTACTGTAGGCCTTAGTTCAACTAACAGCCCAATGCAAAACGCAGTCCGGGCTCGTCTGCTGAGGGTTATGTGCAGCAAGGCCCAGTAGGACGTGCCTCCTCTGCTGATGTCACCCGAAAATCTTTTTTGTCCTCTTTTTTTTTTACTTTATTTATTTGTATTTTTAGTTAAATCCATATATTTTAAAAACATGAATTTGAAAAAAAAATACATAGCGCAAGAAAATTGTCAGCACGTAATAAAAAATGGTTCATAACTGTCAGAAAAATGTTCATGACAATCAGAAAATATTCCCGCGTTTCAACAAAATGCATGCACACAATGCTTTTAGAAAAGTATGTATACAATGTAAAAAATGTATTCGCGTAGTATAAGAAAACTATTTGTGCCAATAAAATATTCCCATGTTTCAAAGAAAAAAGTTTATCACATTATAAAAATGTTAATCCTTCGAACCCATAATATAAGATGTTAGTAGTACAAAAAATATGAGATCTTATAGCGACGTGACACATGTGGTAAGAAATTCAAACAATTCAAAAAAAATATGATCTTATATTATGGGGAGGAGGGGTATATGCAAATGTAAAAAAATGTTCATGTAGGTTACAAAATGTCCATTTCATAAAAAGGTATCATGACATTTTAAGAAAATGGTCGTGTGTTTCCGAAAAATGTCAGTGGAATTTTCAGAAACAGACATACAATTTTTATACAAAATAGCGTAGTTGTTTTTTTTAGGGTAAATAGCATAGTTGTTAAAACAGTTATTGCCACTAAAATAATGTATAACGCATATTTGGAAAAAATGTTACCATATATTGAAAAAAATGTTCAAAACTGTATTTTCAAAAAATTATGTCATGTATTTGAAAAGGGTCAAGCGTGTGATCAGAAGAATGTTTCACGTGTGCTCTAAAAATGTACATTGTGTAATGAGAAAAAAAGTAGATATGCGTTCGAAAGAAATAAAACTGATACAAAACTAACAAAGAAAGCCAAAAAAATGGAAGAAAACAAAGAAAAATAAGAAAGAACAAAGAAAACCAAAGTATAAGAAGAAAAGAAAGAAAAAATCCAAGAAGAAAAGCAAGTAAAATGAATAAAAAGAAAACCCGAATTAAGACAGTAAAAAAAACATTAAGAAAAAAATAAAAATAAACAAAAATAAGAAGAAAACAGGGTAGTGAGCAAAAGCAAGCACGCTAACGAGGCTGCCCGATAGGCGTCGCCCCGTATGTGATTTCTATTAGGAATTGGTACTCGCGATGCTTGGTGGCTATTCAGCACTTCACGGCCCACTTAAGGGAGCGCCTATGCAGTGCTTGCCGCGCCCAATGGTCAACTGGCGCTCACGCGTCCGCTGGTGTGGGCCAGCCTATCAAGCAATGTGCTTCACTCGCTTGACCGCAGCTCACGCTTCATTCGTTGGCAATTCCAGGAGCATTTGGTTACATTGCTTAGTAAGCAAATTGCTCGGCTAACCCAGCTAGCCAGCTTTCGCTTTCGCCAACCTTGCCTGGTCAAACAGTTTGGTTCTTTTTTTACCAGCCTTGCCCCGTGAAAATCGTTGTCATGAGTGGGTCGTCAATTTTTCCGCGCGAAGTTTGTCGTCGGAAGCCAGCCGATTCGGCTCTCCTGAGCTAGCAAGGTTTTCCTAGCCCACCCAAGCTAGCTGGCTCACAAAAACTAGGATATTTAAACAGTTCCAAACACCTAACCTTGGCCGGCAAGGCTATAACTATTCTTGCTAAGGATCCAACCATTGGCCGACAACTGTGAGTCTAGTTATTTTAATGACTCTAGATTTTAGGCAAATACCATTATAGGTGTATATATTTCCTTACATAAAAGTGTATATATTTCCTCCATGGACAATTATACTTGGTTCTTAGTGGTATATGGAAAGATATGTTGCTTCAAGCAAGGATCAAAATATGAGGTTTTTTGGGGCGGATTTTTTGTTGGGTGGGGTAAGCCCTGCCCCCACCCCCAACCCCCAACATTTGCAACACCTTGAAGAAAAAGTGGCTTGGTAATGTTAGATGTAGCATGCTTCGCCCCCTCAGTGTCTACCTCCTGGTTCTAAGAGCATAAATATGTCCTCGAGTCCTTATGAGCTGCCCTTGCATCCTCTATACTCCAACTCGCACACTATCATGTACGCACTAGTTTTCACGGTAGTGCAAATATCAACAAACCTGACGTAATTTTGTACCTTTTCACACCTTTAAAGAAAACTATCAATAGTACTCTTGAAGTCATTATGTGAAAAGGATTGAGTAGGTTTTCCTTTTCATGATACACCATACCTTCATAGGACAACATGTGATGTTCAGATATTCAAAGTGGATTACATTGGTGACTTGCCAACTTAAATCTTATCTTTTTAATCTTGACGATTCTGCTTTGCATGAAATTATTGATGGTTCGTCGGACTAGAATAGATGGATCAGGAAACAAAGGGGGATAGGAGTGCAACAATAGATTGGAGTCATGGTAGAATGACGAAAATTCGCATCATAAAATATATTCGCATCACCATTTTGAATTATTGCTTTATATTCATATATTGTAAGAATGCGAAAATTCTAAGGGTTTAGTGTTTACGCTTACTAAGATACTTTGGTCTTGTTATTTATTGTATCTACCAATACTGATTTAATCGTCAGTACAATCGATGCAATCCCAACAAATCTAACAATTTTTAGACATACAAATTTTCACTTGCTCATGAACAATCAATGGTGTAGACCTAACTAAGTTGGTTGTGTCACTAGTATCAAACATTGTAGATGAACTAGTAATTTATCTTGTGCTTAAATATAGTACTAATTGTAGTCTATTCTTTTACTTACGGGAATCACAATAGGTCTTCGCTCAGCTGTAAAAATCTTGAAATTACTATGAGTGGAATTTGTACTTCAACTGATCTATGCTCGTTTTTATCGACGTTGTAAACTAGCATGCTTAACTCTACATCAACATGCTTATACATACACAAATAGTAATATTGGAAAAACCCTAGTGAATCAATCAAACTATCTAAATCATACTCTCTTTCCAGGCGTCCATCCGGACCGTCCATCCAAGATCGAACGGCCGAACCAGGAAAGAAGCCCTCGGCGATAACGCCGTCGCGCAGCCGCACGAGAGAGGGGGAAGTGACGGCGAGATGCTTCGGAGCGGCCGACCGGCAGTGGCCACGGCGGCGGCGCTGCTCCTCTCGCCGGCGGCGGCACCGCCGCCCCGCCTCCCGCGCCGGTTCCTCTCCCTCACCGCCACCCCCTACCCGCTCTACTACGACCTCCTCGTCCACCGCCCCGTGAAAACCCCCAAATCCACCCCCTCCGACGCCGCCGCCCGCCCCCCGCCGCCCGACGCGGAGGGCGCCGACGTCGAGCAGCAGCAGCCCGCTCTCGACCGCGCGCAGCGGAAGTACCTCCGGAAGCGCCGCAGCCGGCAGCTCCCGGACCCGGACGCCACCACGGGCACCAAGCCGACGACCACGTCGGAGATGGTGGAGCTGCGGCCGGAGGTGGTGGACTTCCCGCGGCTGCACGCGCGCGAGGAGGCGCTCTACTTCCACGACGCCTTCGCCATGCCCTGGGAGAAGGACAAGCACTACCGCATGCTCTACCGCCTCGAGAAGAAGTACTTCCCGGAGCAGTCCCTCGACAACGCCTTCGTCGCCGCCGACGCCGCCGCGCCGGCGCCCTCCGACGCCGCCGACAAGGGACTCGTATTCTTCGAGGAGGAGGAGAAGAAGGAGGGCGGGGCGGTCGGGAAGAAGAAGGAGGGGGCAGACAAGGGGGAGGTGCTGGAGAGGAAGGTGGAGGAGTTCTTCA
The DNA here is from genome assembly GCA_021605145.1 of Aegilops bicornis. Lineage (NCBI taxonomy): Eukaryota > Viridiplantae > Streptophyta > Magnoliopsida > Poales > Poaceae > Aegilops > Aegilops bicornis. Next base: position 15,032,931 of record CM038669.1, read on the forward strand.
GGGCCCTGAAGAAAGGGCCCGAGGAGGGGAAGGCCGACGACGCTTCGACAGCGGCGAAGAAGAAGGCGGTGTTGGGAGGGGCACCGAGGCAGGTGAAGCGGGATGCGGAGAGGGAGGAAGAAGACTGGCCGCGGCCGCACCTCGCCAGCACGAGGACGGAGCTGCCGCCTCGGTGGGATGGGCCGACCGGGACCGTCGTGCTCATCGACAAGCCCAAAGGTGACATGTTTTCTTCCACATTCATGAATGCTTTCATTGTCTCATGGGAATGCCATACGATGGCATGGCCATATCAGTGTACCTGAATTGCAGTGTGTGTAATTAAGACAGCGGTGGCAATGTATTTGGTTGTGTAGTGTGCTGATGGTGATGCTAATTATCAGCACATAGATGAGATGCATACCACCAATCCACCTTTTATGTAGATGCGGTGTTTGTAAATGCTTACTTGCAGCCCTTTTTAGAATTGGTGGTCATCTTGCAGAACGGGTGGGTTAGATGGATGTGGTACATTTGAATTGAGATGTATATGTACCATTGCAGGTTCACGAACTTTTCCATAAAACGGTCCTGATCTAGAGTTCATGCTTTATGTAGTTTAGATCTGGCATTTTGAATTGCCGATTTGTTTATGTGAGTACAGGCACTACAATGTCCTGTTACCATAGCAGCACCTTGTATTTGGCCAGTTTTCTTGGTGTCATGTAATAATTATAGTAAAAGAAATGGCATTGGCAATGATGCTGAACTTGTCTTTCTGCCAACTCAAAATGTTCTTTTTTACGGAATTCAGGGTGGACCTCATTTACTGTTTGTGGAAAACTACGGCGGTTGGTGAAAGTGCAAAAGGTGACTTCACAGTTTTCGTGGTGTGTTTTTAATGTGGTTTTTGCTCCCCACACATGTTTATGGTAGTTTGGTTGCAGGTTGGCCATGCTGGTACTCTGGATCCTATGGCCACTGGATTGTTGATTGTTTGTGTGGGCAAAGCAACCAAAGTTGTTGATAGGTACTTTCTTATCTTCTGTTTTCAGGGAAACCTTCATGGTTACTGGAACAATCTTCCTTTCAATTATCACATTTCAATTTCAAGTTATTCTATATTGTTATGACTTGGAATAATATCATCTTCATTCTGAAGAACTGGACTGATGACATCGTAGTCGTCTCCCCTGCTCTAGCATTTTGTTAACTTAAAGTTTATTTCCTGACTCAATGTTTTCGTGATTTCAAGATATCAAGGCATGGTTAAAGGCTACAGTGGTGTTTTCCGGCTTGGAGAAGCAACATCAACCTGGGATGCAGATTCACCAGTATATATCTTAATATCTTTACAATGATATACTGAGCATTCTTCTATTCTAGGAACCATCAAATGGGTCTACTTTTGACTTATATGATATGAATCATATGAGGAAGTATAATGGAATAGCAACTTATTATATTCACAATTAGTTATGCTACCTATGGATTATTCAATCAATGTTAGCACCAAACTGGAATGTGTATACTCCCTTCGTTCACAAATATAAGATGTTTAAACTTTTATTTTCTGAATCGGATGTATATAGACATGTTTTAGTGCATTTGTTCGCTCATTTCAGTCTGTATGTAGTCCATATTGAAATATCCAGAACATGTTATATTTGTGAACGGAGGGAGTATATGATATCCTGAAGGAAACACCTGATTACCTTGTTGACTGATATGACCAGTGTCTCATTCTCAGTTAGTGTAGTTTAACTCTATACGAATTTGTATTATCCTCTGAATTGTGATGATTTTGGTCCTATCCTTTCGCTATATACAATGTCACAGAAATCACACTGTGTTTAAGACCAACACATACGAGGTTACAGGGGCAAACCACCCTTAAGTGTAATCATAGAACTTGGTCAGTTGAGGCACCAAATCAACAAATAGTGCCATAAAATGTATACTACATGTACTTCTCAACTTACTCTACATGTAAATCTTGAAGTTCAAATTCATTTTCTGTTAGTAAAAATAATGTGAAAATAGTGACAGATGACCAAAAACAAGGAAAGGGGATACTGTTACTATTCACACTGAATTTATCTTTCCTTTGTTTCTTTAACACATTCTGAGTTTGGTTGGTATTTTAAAGCGTGCTATAACACTTCATAGACTACATAATAAATTGCATTAATTTTCATGTTTATTTGGTGCTGAATAAAGCCAGGTTATACTATTGGGCCCTGAAGATTTGCACCTGATATGTGGCCATTAAGATCTTAAATTTTGATTTATTCGATCTCACCTTTTATTTGAGGACAATAAGTCACATCCAATTGTTCTTTGTCACTCAATCCTAGCTACCTACTGAAAACTGTTAATGTTCACACCGGCTTGATTTGAATCACATGCCATTTAGTTTATATTATGCCTAACCATCCCCATTTGTGGACAGGTTATTCAGAGGGAATCATGGGAACAGATCAAAGATGAAGATATTAGAAAGGCAGCAGCATCATTCATGGGTGAAATATGGCAAGTTCCTCCGATGTTTTCTGCCATTAAGGTACACTATATCCTTGTATACTGAAGCCATTGTTTACTCCTTGTAATTTATGTCATGCTGTTGCTAGTGCTGCATTTTCTAACTTCTTATTATGCATGGATGAGTGTCTTTGAAACTTGGATCGTCTGCACAACATGTCTCATGCCTCTTTTGCATAACCGTCTACACCGTTCGTATTCATTTATGGAAAAAAAGAGAAGGATATTGAAAGATAAGATGCATTTTTTCACCGTAGCCGCCCTATCATACTGTAGCTGCTGTAAATAATGACATGAATTCGTAATTGGTATGATTTCTGATCCTTGGCTAGCCATTTGCACACTTGTGATTACATTATCTTGTCACAGAAATGTAGAGTTACCAGTATATTCCATTCTGGGCCAAGCAAGAGGATGCTAAATAGTCAGTTAATATTATTTATAATAATAGTAGACTATGATGTTTAAACAATATAATTTTTAATTGTTGTGTTCTCAGTTGGCACATGGGTTTTCCTGCCTATTACTCGCCACTTATCAACGAACCACGATGTAATAGGTTCATGACTTGTGTTTTTGCAATTGATCATCGGCATCAGGTTGGTGGTGAAAAAATGTATGACAAGGCAAGGAGGGGCGAATCGATAGAGCTTTCACCAAGACGTATATCAATATACAAATTTGATATCGAGCGCAGTTTAGAAGACAGGTATTCTTCCTTTTCCGACCTACAAATATCAAGTGGACAATACAGATCCATACTTAAGCGTGTCATACTCTCATGACATGTCTGAATCCCCTTGAAGATAAAATTTATTTGCAATCTACAGGCAAAATTTGATATTTCGAGTTACTTGCTCGAAAGGAACATACATCCGGTCCCTCTGCGCAGACTTGGGGAAAGCGCTTCGAAGGTCTGCCCTATTATTCTTGTAGCAGAGCTTTGTTTTGTTTTAACTGAATAAAAAGGCCAGAACTACCTTTCCATACTTATTTCTTGGATTCTTAAAAAGAAAATTGTGTTTAAGTGTGCGTAAATATGTTATGTTGTTATCATCTTATTAGTTCAGCAAATTGCTTTCTCCCTTACTCAGTGATAGAGTTTCATGTGCAACAAGTATTTGCATGTCATTGAACTGGGGGGAAAGTTTGAAGTTAGCTATTGTACTGTAGTGGACTAGCTTTTGGTAAATGGTAATCCACGTTCTGGTGTAATATCCCAAAGTCGTCTTTAATTTTATTTTTCCTGGATGCATTCACTTTTATCTTTTCGTATGTGGTCTGACAGAGTATTCCTGTTGTTCTGTTTGTCATTTGAGTTACTGTCCTTGGATATCTATCTCTTTTGTGCTGATACATTGTGATATATGTATTTTCCTGCAGCTGTGCTCATTTGACTGCACTTCGGAGAGACTCAATCGGTAAGTTGCCATCCTCTGTTTTTTTTACTATTGTCTACACATATTGGTAACTTGTATTAATAAGTTACGCATGAGCATTATGTACATTTGTGTTTTCAAGGCACATGAGGCTCTTTGGTTCCCATCAGTCCATGAAATGCAAATCCTTGTATGCCATTGATATTATGCCTGCTCCACAGGTGACTATTCGGTCAATGACGCTTGGAACTTCGACGAACTGCAAGAACAAATCACCAAGGGATACTTATGAGAATTGGCCATTCCCTTTGGAAGATTGCGATCAAGAGCCACTATTTCCACTTTTCCAGACATGTGGTGGACGGAGCCCTTATGGTCGTCGTGGTGCAAGGTTCCATTCAGTGGTATGGTCTACTTGAATCTGCGCAATCTGACTTTTGGTGTCTCCTGGAATCAAGGAATTCATTTGCTAACCCTGAAGGCTGTATGCTTGTCGCAGTTCTATTTATTGCAAAACTGCAATGAACGCGTAGTTTTATGTTTTGCAAACTTGTAATGGATGCATTCATTGCTGTAGCTCTTCTGCTGCAAATTTTGATGTCGAATACATTAATTTTTAAACAAATATAATGTGATTCTACTTGCCTTTTGTCTTACAATGTACTTGCTTATGTTCTTGTATTATGTGTACTTTTGGTGCAAAAGAGTGAAGTACTTATCAATTATGTAAAAGAAAAAATAGTCACAGAACTGGTTTATCCTGAAAATAGACATGAAGGTAACCAAAGCTTACACCCGCAAAAAGAAAAGGTAACCAAAGCTTAGCTTGAAGGATCAAGATTGGTCATTCTGGCATCAAGGTTGCAGGTATACATGTGCCAAAGGTCAATCTCAGCAAAGATACTCGGTGAAAGGTCAAGTGCTGAAATCAACCCTGGTGTATGAGGATTCTTTGATGTAGGAGTCTATATATTCCCTTGTCAGCCGATGCTGCTCTTGCCTTGGAAGAAGAAGGCTTCCTCATCTGTGATCAAAATGCCAGTGCCAGTCAGCTGCAATGTGGCTTGCAAATTGCAGTGTTTTTTCATGACACTGCTGTCAGTGGTGATGAAGCCACTGTACCTTTAGTAGATGTGAGTGTTGATCCCTGAAATGCTCAGCCGTGCCAGTCCCAGGGTTGTCGCCACAGATCGGACACACCTGAAAGAAAAAACCATTTGATGTCAGAGCAACGCTATGAAGGAATGGTATGTTTTTCTTACAGCATTTTTCATGTCAAAATAATGCTCCTCCTGCAGATGGTCACAAAGGAAGGTAATCTCCACCTCAATGTAACAGAAGGGTGAAGGGAAATACTCCCACCACTCGTCATCTCCTGGAAGATATGGACCAGTGCCTCTGAGAAGAAAACCAGTAAGTTATCAGCTGCATTTTTTTCCAGCAGCATTTTTTATCGAACCATGATCCCAACTGCATTTATGAAATCAGAAGCAGAGAGCACCCCAAGAACCAAACAGAACTAAGTAACAATGGCTGCCCACGAACAAAAAAAGATGTTTTGAAAATATATGGGACACAGGAAAAGACCACCGGACAAGAGAAACAAAGAGCGTTTTTGACACTAGTGTAGTATAAAAAAGGTTCTTATATTATGGGACGGAGGGAGTATCAACAACCAACCAAGAGGGAAAACTAACAGAATGACCAAACACAAGAGGGAAAAAGAACAGGATGAGCAACAAAGCCCTAATATATACACCACGTAATTGTCTCAAAATTTTCTGTTGAAATGGTGTAGTAGCCTGATTCCATTTTTCCTTGCTGATGAGGTCACTGAAAGATGAAATAGTGTAGTGTAAGAAAACGTCTTACATTATGGGACGGAGGGAGTAGTTTTTAGCTGACGTGGCTATAGTGATTTCTCTTGGGTTTGCTCTGTTATTCTGTGATGTGTAGCAAACTGTGATTTGAATGTACATTAATTACTCTGCCATTCATGATCGTTGAGTAATCTAGAGAGCCGGGTCTAATAGTTCCTAAGTAATGCACCTTTTTTTACAAGGATATTTAGTTTGTAGCTGCAAATGGATCGCCAAGCTATATCCCACAAAGTGAACTGGAGTTTCTCTGGTGACAATTTTTTTGGCGATGGTGCTTTGGAGTGGTTTATAAGGTATGAATATGGCAACTCTCAGCTGCGCGCTCTTGCTCAAACTTTATTAATTTGATGCTCCCAAAGCATGTTGCGGTTACAGGGAATGCTTGACAATGGCGCAGTTGCTGTGAAGAAGCTTTCTGAAACGGTTGATATTCATGAGAAGAAATTCAGGGAAGAGGTTCGTTTGTCTGATGATTGCAAAGAACAAAAAAATAGTACGGTTCCTAGGATATTTCTCTAACACAGAAGGGAAAATGGAAACTACAATGGAAAGTTTGTCTTGGCAGATGTACGACAAAGGTTACTCTGCTTTGGATATCGACCTAAAGGGAGCCTTGATAAGGAAATCACAGGTAGGATCATGTGTCACGGATTTGCTTCAAGCATCCATGTATTTTTAGAAACAAGCATCCATGTATTTAGCGTTGAATGGCCAAGGACTTCAAGTATCTCAAATACTAAACCATCTTTCTCTTCCATGTTGTGGATGTCTCTCGTGGACTCGAGGGGACACCAAAAGCACGCCATTCACTTACATTCCTCCTTCGCCAGTTTAGTTCACTGTGTTGCCTTGCTGTGCGATCACTATTCTTTGTAAGGCCTGGACTGGAGGCCTGACTTTGCCAAGATACATGGATCTTCCGTGTGTTATGTAGAATTATATTTACCACCACATAAATCATAACACATGATGGCAATTTCGCAGGTACTTGAGAGGTGGCGAAATCACAGGGAGACAAACAACTGGAACAACAAGTACGGGTATGCATTGAGATAGTGGTAGGTACATTAAACTACTGATGATCAGCTGCCACATGATCTGAACTTATTCTTCTTGTTGGTCTAAGAGCATGCATTTGTTCTGTTCGTTAAATTAAAAAAAACATTAATGGTGTATCACTCACATTTGCGTTGACCATGGCGGTAGTTTCTTTAAAATTTAAACTGGAACCCATGCATGCACCAAACAAATAGTAATGCATAATAGGGCTCCAAATAAGTAGTAATGCATTGCAATACCTAGGAACATAGAGATGGGTGAGTACATATATGATTTGAAAGCAACGGGTTATCTATGACATCAAGCAAAACCAAGCAGTGATAGGCTCATGTATTGAAACAAACTCACTCATTTTAGTTCCTGATGGCAAGGAATGCCCGTGTTTCAGGAATTATTATTACAGAAACAACTGACAATGCATGACAAGGTGCAGTTACAGAGAAATTAACAGCTGTTGATACTATTACAGTACCATATGACTCATTACAAATAATTAAAATCATACACACTTACAAGTGTATGAGAAATTCATATGATTTTTCATTACCGAAGGAAGTAGATTGCCGCTCTTCACGTTGTACGGAGCTCTGGAACATGCTTCATCTTGCTGTGCATCTGGTTCAGATCCCAGTCAGCCTTGAAGTCCTTGTGCAAGTCAATCATCCAGAGCTTCTTCAGTGATCCAAGGGATTCGATGCCGTGAGGGACCATACTCAGCTCCAAGAGATCCGTGATGTAGATCCCATCAATGCAAGGAAGGGCACCCTCTTTAATCACCATTTGCTTGACATTAGACATGCTCCTCAAGATGAGTATCTTCAGTTGAGAAAAACACCCTGCAGAAAGAACCAATACACCTGCAGTACTCACCCAGTTAAAACTGAGATGAGTGAGAACGGGCAAATGAGATGATCCCAGCAACTGCAGCGGGTCTTCATTCCCAAGATTGCACCAACTCAGAGCCAGGTACTTGAGATTCTTCCCATGACCCTGAAATATTGGGCACTTGAGTGCCCCATCACCCCAGCTGCCTCTGATGATTAGCGTGTGTAACCTTTTGGAAACTGGCTTGAGTGCTTGGAAACAAAGTGTCTCCTTCTCATCACATGCAGAGAGAAATAAGCTGGAAAGCAGGGGCATATCTGAGAGGGCATGGCAAAGGTCATCACAATGAGATGCATTCATGTCATCAATCCTAACATTCTGCAGCTTATTCATTTTCTTCAGCTGTAGTGACAAGTCTTTGCTGGCATGGACGGTCTCAAGAGTTTGTAGTTGTTGAAAGTTGGAAATCATACGAGGTGCCTCGACTCCGGCAAAGTATCGAAACTTCTCACCAGTAAACCTGTCAGCTGAAAGGTGTCGTAGCTTCTCATTCTTCACGATTCCGGGCGGTAGCTTTTCTATTCTTGTTTGCCTGACATTCAGTGTCTCAAGGTTTGAGAGTTTTTCAATAGTGTCTGGCAGTGTCTGAACATTGGTGCGCCTTAAGCCAATGTAGCGAAGATTGAACAGATTCCCGATGGATGCTGGCACTTGGGTGATTTCAGAGTCTTGAAGCTCGAGAACAGTAAGGTAGCTGGATCCAGACAAAACTGAGGAGATCATGTTGGTAGAGGACGAATCTGCCGCAAGCGAGATCATTGTTCGGAGTCGTGGAAATTCCACTCTTAAAGCAGATGTCTTATTGTCACTCCATTCAAATGTCGAGAAACGGCGAACTTCTTTATCCATGAGCATCATTTCGCCCTGATCGTTTGCGGAGCCGAACCTCTCCTCCTTAGCAACAGCTAGAGCCAGGTCCCGGACAATGTCATGCATCCTACATGTGCTAACTTTGTTGAACCTATCCCTCTCTACAACTTCCAACATATTCCGGCCGATGAGTTCCATGAGATTCCCCTTGGCCACTTCCTCTGGCGTGCTGTTATCTTTCTTCATCGCAAACCCTTCAGCAACCCACAACTGCACAAGGCTCTCCAGTGACATTACATAGTCTTCAGGGAACAGGCTGCAGTATAGTAAGCAGTTCCTGAGATCACCTGGCAAGTCCTGGTAGCTAAGATTAAGTATAGCTTGGACATGGTTATTCCCCCGCAGCTCGCTCTGGAGATGATTGTATATGTGATTCCAGGCGTCCTCTGTTTGTTGCTTCGTGGACAATAGGCTTCCAGAAGATACAATGGCCAATGGTAGGCCATGACACTTATCAACTATAGCAGCAGCCAGCATCTCAAGCTCTGGAGGGCACTTGCGGTCCGGGCTGTTGTGGAAAGCCCTTGCGCAGAATAGCTTGAATGACTCGTCACTACTCAATGGCTGGAGTAGTAGGCGCCGTCTCGGTGGAGCAAGAGCCGCAACATCTTCCCTACGTGTTGTAATCACAACACGGCTTCCTTGGAGTCCCTGGAATGCACTGCGCATCTGAGTATATGCTTCTATATCCCACACATCATCAAGCACGATCAAGCATTTCTTGTCTTGCAGTATTTTCTGTATTGACTCTGTTAACTCGTACACATTCGCTTTGGTATCTGCACTAACAGGTGGCTTCGACTTCTGTAGTGACTCATATATCTCGATGAGGAATTTCTCCAGCAAATCCACTATATGATACGACTGTGACACGACAATCCAAGCATGAGCATGGAAGTTGACTTTCTTCCGATCATAAACATTCTTCACAAGGGCTGTTTTCCCCAAGCCTCCCATACCAGAAACTGCACTCACTGTGTTTTCATTCTCATCGGTGGTCAGCCATTCAGTCAACTTTTGTCTGTTTTCATCAATTCCCACAAGATCCTTGTCACTGACGAGTTCTGGAAAACAGCCTCCAAAAAACCTCCTATCAACTTGCGCATGCTCATTCTTGGTGGGTTGAACTGTGTTACTCCAATAAATATGCAGTTCTTTGACGTGCTTGATCTCATCCTCTATCTCTGCAACTTCCTCAGCAATTTTACCAAAGACCTTTATATGGCGTGATCCTCTGAAGATGTACCGATGTAGGAAGCCTTCATCCTTGAGTTTAAGAGCCTCATAAGTGTACTTGTCAATTACATCCTCAACATGGTAGGCCAGCTTCCTCACATTTCCAATCCAACTCTTGACGACTTTGTTGGCGAGATGTGTTGTACCCAATTCTTGAATTACAGCATTCATCGCCTCCAGTTCTGTATTGATTCTGTTTATTTTGCCAGGCAATTCTTTTAGATTATCAAGCTTCCTCGAAACCTTCTCTACCACAGCCGAGACTGTTTCATTTAAAACGACTGCCCCAATCTTTGACACAACAAGGAGTATAGCCTCTGCCATCTGATTCTGAAAATACGCCAACACCGAACAAGTTATATAATTCGTCAACAAATTCATCTTGGATAAAAAGTACATCATATTGCATTTATAGAGGATGTTAAAGCATGGCTATATTGCTGCTTAATAGTTAAAATATTCAGTCAATATATTAACTTAGTTTAGTTAATATTTGAAATGTTAAATTATGAGTTATGCACTAGAAAGAAATATGCTATTGAAAACTTCTTTCCAATAAAAAGTTAAAAACCCCGTGGTGTTGCTTAACTAAACAACGAAAATCCACAATTTGATATAATTCTTTGCTTCATCATATTTTGGGACATGCTTAAAATATCATAGAATTACTCATTGAATATCGTAGCCGTGAGGTTGCTATATTATTTTATATGAGAGCTATGTAGTGTTTAATCATTCTCCCTGAGCACCTGGCACATTTTAGATGGTGTTGTCAGTTCACTTGTGGAAATTAATGGGGGTGATGGTCTGATAGACAATGAAGTTTTATACATGTATCCTCCTTCATTTTGCAGGGGGCATGTATTGTTCTTCTTGCACTTGTTGTGTTCAAAACAATGAATGAATTAGTTATGACAGTGTCTTTTAATGTGTGCTTTTTGCTGAAATTTAGTACCAGTAATGTATGACAACGTTTAAGAAAGACTATGCCAGTCATCCATTCAAGGAAAATAAATATGTATGAAAAGTTGATCAATTTGCCTGGATGGATTCAACAAGAAATTGAAGGCTCACCTACTGGAGATTTAGTCTGCAATCCGGTAGATGTTCTGCAAACTACAAACTACAAACCCTGCATATAAACAAAAAGATGCTTAAAGTTTTATATCTAAGCAAAAACTTAGGTATATGTAACCAAACTGCAGATCTAGTTAGTAAAAGTTACCAAGAATTATGAAATACATTCTTGTATATATATCATGACAATATAAAAAAGGAAAGTAAGTTGGTAAGTTGAGAAGCCGACTCTCTCGCTGATCACAGCCCTTCACACGGGCCGGGTCACAAGACCTTTCTTCTCTCCGCCTCCAGCCCTCTCCCTTCCTCCGCTGCCGGCCGCCCCGGTCGCTGGTGGCGGCGGCCTCCCGCCTTCCTCCCGGTGGCTCGCATGGGCGGAGTTACAGACCGGTGCTCCTAGGCGGCGGGGTTCCTTGTCGCAGAGCAGGTAGGCGGCGGGGTGGCGATGTGGCTCGTCCTAGCAGCGGCGCTCAGCCCAGATCTTGGCCCTATGGGGCCCATCTGGGCCTGGGCGGGCCGGCGGCGGGGCTGGTTGGCGGCGTGATTCCCGGGATGCAGGGAAGCGGCGTTGCGCGACGGGGGCTGGTGACACCGACGCCTGCTTGCTGCAGCACGGCCGGCGGGGCTTAGCGGGCCCGTTTCAGGCCTAGTCGGGCCAGGGGTGGCATTATATGCCCCGTTGCCGTGTCCGGTCAGCTACCGCGACAGTGCCTCCGGCTTCTCGCACGACGGCGGTGGAGGTGGTTCCCTTCCGCTCGGCCTTGGTGTTGCTGCTCTCGTTGTGTGGCGCTTCTCTCCGGTCTTCTCGGCCTCGTGGTGGTGCTCGTAGTGAGACGGCGTGGGCGGTGGTGCAACCGCGGTGGCACATTGGGTGGTTGGCTCCGGATGGGCGGTGGTGTTTGGTGTGCGGGAGAAATCCTTGCCGGTTCGTCCGGCGCCGATGCAGTGACACCGGCGGGTGCCACCATTCCTTCTTGAAGGTCGTCGGTGGTAGCCATCCTCTACTTTTCTCCGCATACCGGTGGAAACCCTAGGACTTGTCCGGGCAGCAGTGTCGTCGGTGTCGCATACCTTCTTGGAGGTGCTGCTTGGTATGCAGCACTTGGAGCCTCGGGCTGTGGTGGGGTGTTTCCAGAGGGCGCAGCGGTGGCGGGCCTTCCGTGCTTTGTCGAGCTGCCATTGTTGGCATTCCGTTTCTTCTTCTTTTTTGTCAGCGTCAGATGAGTACTATGTTGGCTGGTTGCTTTGGAATACAAAGCGGGGGGAAACCCTTTTTCGGTATAGTGTAAGATGACCCAACTGAGTGACTGAAAAAAAAAATACTACTCCAAGTTAAACCTCAATGAGAAAACAAGCAATTCAACTCACTAGTGAGTAGTGACACACTCTCCTCAATACAAAATATAGACCTTATTTTGTTTCATGCGGATATGTCTTTAACCAATAATTGCTTTGTTAGCATATATTCTAGACATGACAACAAATGGATGTTCTTAGATTCCTGTTCAAGCTTGGTTGATTGTAGTTATAATTTCCACTTACATATTCACTCTCCAACTACATATCCAGCACATAGGATGGTTCATGGACTTACATCAGATATATGTAAGCAAAAGTAAGACTACTACATAGGGAGAATGAGTTCGTCCTTATCTTTGGTACGGTTCAAATCCGAGAAGATGAAGATTACTACATACTACCAGGGGCCGAACCAGGATTGGGCTAAGCCCCGGGCCCTAGGCCGGCTACAGTGCCCAAGATGCAATACTAAAGGTTAAAGTACATGCACAAGTTTGAGAAACTTTTCCTTAAGGGGCCATGTGTGTGTAAAAGAATTTCTCAAAAAAAATATGTGTAAAAGAAGTAACTAGTAAACGAACATGGATAGGATAAGCTCCCGTGTGTGTAGATATGAGAAAGCTGGGGATCAGAAGCAAACACTGAAATAAAAATACAGTGTAAATTTGCAGGAAAATATACATGGATGCATGAACTACATATGCATGCATAGATGCTCAGAAATGTGTAAATAGATGTTTTTTGCAGGGAGGGGTACATAGATCCTGGAACAACATCGGAGGAGCAAAAGAAGGAGAAATGCTAACCTGTTGGAGACGGATCGGAGTTGGAAGCTCTTGTGAGGGAGCACAGTTGGCCGATGTATAGGTGCGCAGTACCGAACGATTCTCTCCAGCCGAGCGCACCTTCTATATCTTAGCTTTGGTATCATCTCCCATCTGTGAACTGGTTGGGGGTGCACATGGGTCATCGATTTTAATCTCCATATAGTACTTCGCTGTCCGACTTACCAAAAAAAAAGGGACAGCCCTTGAACCCGTGACCTCTTGGTCATAAGGCAACAACTTTTACCACTGCATCAAGGCTCCCCTTCGCTGTCCGACCAACATCTAAGAAATAATTAACTAATTAATTAGAAGTGCTTGTTGATTGCACATTACTTTTATGATCAGCGTCTTTAGCTTGTGTGAACTGATTGGGGGTGTGCTTGGGTCTGCATTTTAATTCTCTACTTTAAGTTCGACTAACAATTGCTCCAGAAATTATTTAATTTTAACTGCTAGTTGCACATTAATTATCATCCCTTACGTGTATTTAGGTTGTCTTTTTCTAACCTACTCTATCCTGATCCAGATCCAGATCTGCCACAAATTGTTTAACTCATGAGGGAAGACTTTTCTGCACCGATCAAGTCTGTGTGTGGGTGTCCATATACATTACCTCTCATATGACTTCAATTTGTTTGTGTCTATAGTAGTTACACAGTCACATATACTGATATTTTTAGGCTAAAAATGGTACATAGAAAAAAAAAAACCGGGCCCCTGGTGATATTTCTGAATAGTTAATGAAGTATACTGAATGTGGGAGTACATACTCCTGAAGTATATAAATGGTGTCCCATGTGGACAAATGAATAATATGATTGCTATGTAGTATATTAAAACTTATAAATAGGCATAATGAACAATAATCTCTGTAAGAATAAAAGTGATCCGTTTAATATACCTAGAGAGTGTTCCAAAAAAGACTGGTTCCTTGCTTTTTCTTTCGGACTCAGATGTGAGTATCTCTATCATGCTTTTTTACTCAGCATAACAGTGCTTCCATCATTGCTCAAGTTCTGGCCATGTGGTTTTGTAAAATAAAGTTTCTACTATGTTTGCATGAATTATGATCAAATAGCTAAGAGAAAGTTAAATGCTCGTATCTTAATTTCTAATAAATGTGTAATTGCACCTACAATTTTTTTTAGTAATGAGTTTAACTGTTAGCTTTTCAGTTCTAAGTGCAGATGTGATAAAGTTGGTATTTTCCACTTCACTCCGAACATTTGCTCAGTACTAATTTTAGTGTCAATGGCAAAAACTAACGTGAATTAAAGGGACCAACATATCATCTGTTTGTGCTATGCATAGAAGTAGCATTTTATAACAGTCGTGAGCATGGCGAAAAGCGAGGTTTAAAACCTATTGTTATATTATTCATTATAACTCGGTTTATTTTGACATGCGGCCGACTAATTTAGTTATTGTTGTACTATCATGTTTGTTAAATGTACTCTACTATCTATTGGTGTTCAGTTGATAATACCACATGAATGTGAACTTAGAAGCTTCATCATTAATATAGCCCACAAGAATCAAGCAAAGGAGAGAATATAATGAACATGACATGATTTTCTCGGGAGATCCTAAGTGAAGAAGATGATACAAACTGGCAAGGTGGCTGATAAAAGAGGTGTTCTATCTTAGGGTTGTATTATGAATGGTTCTTAAAGCTGGAGGCTGAAAATTGAACCAAAGCAAAGTTGAGGGCTATAAAATTAAAGGAGTGGTTTTTAAGAATTTATATGGATTTTTTTCTTGCCTTTTTTATAGGTAGGACATTATGTGAATGAACAAAAACTAACTAGGTCATTGTACCAGATAAACTTAAGTGGTGTTAAAATAATGTAACTTAGACGTGTGAATTAAAAGTAAGAACTACAATTCACACATAACACTACAATTGGTAGTCAATTGTGAACCACCCCCATCCAAAAAAAGCCAATGGTGGATCTAGGATTGCAAGTCACATGGGTAGGTATAGCACTTCGTCTATAACTCTGTATTCCATAGACAGGGGCACACGTTCCAATTACTCAGGGGCGACCACCAATACCTGCCCTTTTGCCAACCCCCCCCCCCCCCCCCCCCCTTCCCCCCGCGCACACGCGCACACACACACATGCATGTGTTTCCTTTCGGTCCGAAAGCTAATCTCTTCCAGGTAAGCGAATCCTTATCTACCATCTCTAAAAGTCCTCATGATTTGAATGATCTCTGCACCAATTAATGTTATTATAAGGATTCTCATATCGCTCTTGTTCCTAGTTGAAGCGGCCACGACAACCATATCCTCTTCGTCTTCCAGGCCCTCCATGATGAAGTTGCCTATTCTAGATTTGGTTCGCCATGTTCCCCGGTTTTGCATTCTTCATGTTAGCAGTAAAAGTATTCTTCTAGCTAGATTATTGTTGTCACTATTTCAGTCTTACTAGTTCATTTCATCTGGTATGTTGCTTCGGCGTTGTTTATCTTTTATACTGCTTAGTTTTACTTCAGCACTACTATTTCTCTTCGATGAACTTGCTTTTTCAAAAAAAAAGAGTCATAGTCAACCTTTCACCCCCTCCGTCGATATACTTGCCCTTACAAAACCTCACACCAGTCCTTATTATCCTCAGTAGTTCACAATTGAGCTCCTTAGCACGGCAGCGTCCCTTTTCTTTCTTTTTTTAGTGTAGCTTGTTATCTTTCATTAGGGGTAGCATGGTCATTGTTCTCGGGACTAAGGCATTGGCTCTTTTCTTAGGGGAGGCCTGACACGACCGTGTGTAATTTATCTATGATGGTTGCTACTGATAAAACTAGGTCTATACATATGGCCGAATATCCTACTGATATTGTAAAAGATGAAGCTATGATTGTGGTCGACAAGTTTATGCATGTGAAGGAGACGCAAGAATTGTTGATGCATGTATGAGAGGAAAAACATGCTCAGGTTGAGATGCCCATTATTTTGGGGCTCGACATGCCTGAAACGGGAGGAAAGCAAGGAAAGAAATATTCTGATTATTTTGGCAAGTCACGTTTATTAGGAGGAAGCAAGGAGTCCATGTCAGATTTTGAATGTTTTCTTGCCATGACAAGTTGCTACGTGAGGACCAGATACACTGGGCATATTTTATCAAAAAAACTAATGCCCACACGTGTGGCATCTTGCACATCGTCCACACGCTTCCATCACCACTCATTTCGTCACGTATGAACAGATGACATCAGCAGGAATCTTTTTGGTTTTTGGCTTAAAAATATTTTATCTTCTAATTAAAAAATTGAATTAAAAATTTATTTTTACCATTAAATCCTTCTCGACGAGATCTTCCAAACTAGACCTTATGTTGATATGTTTCGACAAAAAAAATTGCCCAAAAGTTGCCATGATGTTTACACAGTAGTTGTCATGGTGCTTAAACTAAAGTTATCATGTGGCAATTTTAGTTTGTAGAGCATGAAAATTTTAGTTTTTTGATGATGGCAATTCCAATACTTTGATCATGAAAATTATTTTTTGTATGAACCATGACAATTTTAAGTGCATGTATCATGGCAATTTTAGTTTATAGTTCATGGAAAATCTAGTTTCTTAATTTTCTGTTTTATAATATATCAAAATTTACTTTTAAATGTAGAAGAAAATAGCAGAAACATATCATGGCAAGTTCAGTGTAAACATCATGGCAATTGATGTGCAATAGACATGGCAACTTTTAACCTCAAAAAAATTCGTCAAAATATATTGATATGAGATCTAGTTTCGAAGATCTCGTCACGAGGGATTTAATGGTGAAAACGGATCTTCAGATTTTTCATTTAAGAGATAAAACATTTTAAAAACTAAAAATCTAAAAAGATTTCCACATGCATGCATGCGATGACATGGCGCAGTCTGTGTATTATAGGGCGTGTGGGCGGGTTTGGCTCACACCACACGTGTGGGCGGTAGCGTTGTCTTATTTTATATCCATCTTCTTACCAACTAAGAGCATCTCTAGCAGACCATGTATAATTCCTCGATCCACATAATAACCGCCAAAATACGGGCCCGCGCAAAAAATAATGCCTGATCAGACCCCGCAAACGCGTCCGACCCGTACACAATTTTGCGGGGCATGGTAAAACTCCCAGCCCCAACCCGCGAAAACGCGAGTTCTCCCCCTCGCCCCGTCGGTGCCATGTATATAGCAGGAGCGGATGGTGGGGGGACATTTCAGCCCGCGCTTTTCTCCACCCACCGCCGCCTGACCGCCGTCGGGCCGCTGCCTACGATTCCGGCCATACCAGCCGTCGGGATCACGCCTGCGAGCCGCCGCACGCCCGAGATTGTCCTCCGCTACTTCCTTCTACCGCGGCTGGCCAGGAAGTCGTAAATCGGCGGCGGGGGTCGCGGTCGCCGAATTTGGCGGTACCGGCCACCGGTGGTTGCGCTAAGCCATGGATTGGTCGGGGAGCAACCCACACAGCCACGTCAATGCCCCAGAGCCGCACGCAGGTGCTGGTTCGTCCTCTAGCCGCCGTCGTCGGTTTGCCAGTAAGTTTTGGAGGAGTCTTTAGAAAACCTGTGTTTGCCATTTCTCTTCATGAAAATTGTTTTGTGCATAAGTACCGTCGTCGAGATTGGTTTTCTCGTGCTGAGTTGTAAGGTCCGAACCCTTTACTTCGCGTATATCGCATGCACGGAAGAGAGGTTGCTACTACTAAATGTGGAGTGTCGTGAAAGACCGGATGCAACAACAGATCAGATCTCACAATCGGCGTTCGATTTATACCAAGGACAAATCATATTTGATGAGTACCGATGGATATCAGGCAAAGGCATGCCCATGTAATGCCACCATGTTACGCTTGGGCCGACCCATTTACGGTTTGCTTCCATTGATTTTGTTTCTTTGTTTCTTCCTTTGTTGGTTTCCTTTTGCGTTTTTCAGGTTTTTATCTTTTTTTTGTTATTTCTTTCTATTTTGAAATCTAGGAACATTTTAACATTCATGAATGGTTTTTTAATTTGGATTTTTTTAAAATCCAGGAATATTTTTCGGATTCATGATAAAATGATACCTGGGGACAATTATCAAATTCATACACATTTTATTTTTTAAATTATGAACACTTTTGAAATCTAGGAACATTTGATAAATTTTTGTACATTTTTTTGCAGTTTGAGAACATTTTTGAATTCACGAACATATTTTGATTTTTTGCATTTTTTTCAAATTTGCAAAAAAAATTACGAGGCCATTAAAAATTTTATTTTTTGTATTTTAAAATTGATGATGTGTATAATATTCAAAAAAAATATTGAAGCAGTTTGAAATTTAAAAGTATTTTTAGAAGAAAACCGGCTTAGAAAACTGTTCCGTAAAATACCGCTACTATTTATGTATGGATGCCGCAGTGGGGCGACCCATTTTACCTCTCGTGGGGTGGGTGGGTGACTATTTCTCGCATTAAGCGAGCAGTGCGCGAACTCTCGCTGAAGGGCATTAAATAATCGGGCCGGCCCATGTTCACGCACTTAAATGAAAGTGAAAAAGGAAAAGAACAGGGGAAGAAGCGGCATTCAATCCCAGGTCTCCTTGAGAGAGCTGGGGCTGCTAGCCACTGCGCCGAAGTCTCACACGTGGTAACTACAAGGCGCATCATGTAATTGAGGCGAATGAAAGGCGTTTCCCCATAGTTTTCACGGGTTTCTTTTCCTGTTTTTCCTTTTCATTTTTTCTTTGTTTTTTTCTTTTTTCTTCTCCATTTTTTGTTTGATTTCCTGTTTTCTTCTCCATTTTTGTTTTCTCTCATGTTTGTTTTTTTTGTTTTCACTCTACATTCTCGTATATGTCAAAAACATTTTTTTAGTAAGTGATCAACATTTTCTTGTGTAAACGCTCAACATTGTCCGAGCGCTTATTCAACATTTTTCAAATACTTGGTCAACATTTTAATACTTAATTCAACATTTTTCAAATACTCGTTCAACATTTTCAAATATTTGCTCAACATTTTTGAATTCTTGATCAACATATTTTAATACTTATTTAACATTTTTTAAATTCTTGTTCAACATTTTTCAAATGTGTTTTTGAAGAGTGATGTTTGTAATAATATATATACACACACACACACATAATATTCTAAAGTATAAAGAAAAGTACAAAAGTAAAGAAAAAAATAGTCTGTGGCCTCCCACGCGGCTGTGCCGGCCATCTGGGGCTCCCCAGACGCGAGAGCTTCCCCCTGTCTCGCTTAAAGCTACATATGAGAATGGGTTCCGGCCTGAATCCAGACTGAATCTCGTGGCGGCCCAGGTGGACCGTACTAAGATGTTCTCTGATCAGTTGAGCAAACTGCTTTCTTTCTCTCCAATACAAGCGATAGAAATTTCAAGCATCTGCATGTCAATCAACCTGAGCAAAAATTATTTCAAATTTAGCTATTGCAGTGTAATACTTGACTGGCTTCTGGCATTCTTTCAATTTATTTTTCTGGATGGAATGAGTGGTTCTATTTGTTAATCGAGTTACTGTCCTTGAATGGTTCACTTTTTATCTTCTTTTTTTGTATGTGCTCTGAGAGTATTCCTGTTGTTCTATTTGTTAATCGAGTTACTGTCCTTTGATACCTTCATCTCTTTTCATGTTGATACACTGCAACAACTAAATCCAAACGACCCTTGGGAGAGACTCAATATGTAAGTTGCCATGATGTGCCTTTCGTTACTATTATCGACACACGATGGTCAATACTCACTAGTATGTACCAGCGTCACTTATTTCCGAACGGAGGGAGTATTAATTAATAAGTTGTATATGAGCATTGTAATACACATCCGTTTTCAAGGCACATAATTGAGGCTCTTTCGCTAAGATCAATCCATATGTGCGATGACTGTGGCAGCTCAATCTTTTGCAGAACTGCAATGAATGCATAGTTCTATGTTTTGCCAAATGGCTAATGGATGCATTCATTGGTGTGGCCCTTGTGCCGCAAAATTTGGTGTCGGATACTACTATTTTCGATCAATTATAATGTGGTTCCGCCTGCACTTTTGCTTTGTGCTCCAGTGTACTTGCTGGATGTTTCTTCTTCTTTCTTGACAAAGTTTGTGTTGTTGCATTATGTGTACTTTTGGTGCAAAAGAGTGAAGAATCAATCAGTCATGTAAAATAGAAAAGTCACGGAACTGGTTTATCCTGAGAATAGGCATGAAGGTAACCAAGGCTTAGCTTAAAGGGATCAAGATTGGTCAATTCAGGTAATAATCCAAGGTTGCAGGTGTACATGTGCCAAAGGGTCAATCTCAACAAAAATGGCACACTTCCAATATCCTGAGCAATCCTAGCTAGTCAAGTGATATAACCAACCCTGGATAATCATCAGTTCCAAGCGATCGTCGTCATCAGCATCTGCTTCACAAACTCAACCCTCCGCAGCCGCTCCTCGAGGTCCTTCTTCGACGCGTCGTCCATCACAACCTGATTCAGCCTGCAAGCAAGAAAAAAAAAACAGAGCATTTGGAGCAGTCAGCCACCATTGTTCAGGTTCAGGTTCAGTGGATTGCATATCTGCACAAACCATACCTCTGTTCATCTGAGGATGGCAAGGCATGATCCTCCTCCTCCTCGGCCTTGCCAGGCTCCGGATCGACGACCGGAGGCGGCGCGACGGTGCAGATGAACTGGGAGAGCAGAGGGTCAGGGGAATGATCATCGGGTACCGGCCGGCCCATGATGTACGATGATTCCTCAAAGTAGGAGTCGTCCTCCTCATATGCCTCCTTGTCATCAGCTGCTGCTCCTGCCCTGGAAGAAGAAGACTTCCTCATCTGTGATCAAAATGGCATTGACAGTGAGCTGCAATGCCTGTCCATGGCACTAGTGGCACTGATGGTGAAGTTTCACTCTACCTTGAGCTGCTGTGAGTGCTGCTCCCTGAAATGCCCGGCCGTGTCGGCCCCGAGGTTGTCGGCGCAGATCGGGCACACCTGGAAGAAGAAGAAGAAGAAGAAGAAGAAGAAGAAGAAGGAGCCACTCAATCACCAAAGAGGAATTTCTACCTCAAGAGAAGCCACTGAATCAGCAGAGAGGGAAATGCAGGATGGTTTTTATTTTTGTTCTTACGGCGTTCCTCATGTCGAAGCAGTGCTCCTCCTGCAGGTGGGCGCAGAGGAAGGGGACCTCCACCTCGATGTAGCAGAAGGGGCAGGGGAAGTACTCCCACCACTCATCTCCTCCTCCTGCATTTTTTTTTGTTCGTTTTGTTACACAGTGGTAAGAGACATGGGATAATCAGTGGCCGCCTCTGAGAAGAGAGAAAATCAGCAGCAAGTTCACAGCTGCAAATTTTAGTTTTTCAGCTGCATTTGTGAAATTTTGTCTGAACTTTCAGGGCATTTTTGTTTTGTGGTTTGAAGAAAGGAGAGAATCAAAGCAGGGGAGTCACAAAAGCTGTGAGCCAACTGGATGACAAGAGGCAATATGCAGATAAGCCCGATATTTTTCCCACACAAACCCCTCTCTCCCCCTCTCATAAGTCATAACAGAATCTTTTCCTTGTGCAGAGCCGATCTACCGGATCACATCACAAGATAATGCACGATGTATCCCTGAAAACAGGATATATATAATTTTTTTTTGCCTTTGTTGGCCCCTGCTTCTAATTGAACAAGAAAACAGAAGAGCCACAAACCGCCCAAAAAGTTTTTTGACCCTGTCGGCCAGAGATCAAGACGCAAACAACTCCTCAGAAGCCACTAAAACCAGGGGAGGAGGGGGGCGTAAATTTGAGAGAGCGGAGCACCCCAAGAAGCAAGAACCAAACGGAGCCTTCCCAAGGTTCGATCAGACAGAGGTATCAAACTAGCAGTGGCTGCCCAGGAAGTAAAATCTCTATTGGAAACGCGGAGGAAGATCACTGGACAGATGAACTGTCGGCCAAGAGGGAGGGGGGGAGAAGAGAATGGCCAAGAGTTGTTGGAGAGCGCCCTAGTACCTGTGGGAGGTTGATGGTGAGCGTGGCCGTGGCCATGGAGGTGCTGCTGCCTCCCTGTTGGCAGGGAGCCATGGCGAGCCTGCACCTCCATCTCCTTCTTCCTCCTCTCTCTCTCTCTCTCTCTCTCTCTCTCTTAGAGGTCTCACTGCTTGCTCTTCTGTTCTTCTGCTTCTCTCTCCTGTTCACCCCAGCGGCGGCAGCAGCGCACGCCAAGTAACGGCAGAGCAGAGCAGAGGCCAGGGAGGGGGTGGGGTGGGGTGGGGTGGGTGGGTCAGCAGCCTCGGTGCTCCCTCTCAGCTCCTCATGTGGCATTCACATATAAACAAACTGGGCTGTCTCCCCTCCTCGCCCTTGTGGCCACACGAATATTTTGATTTCTCTCCATGTTCAAAAGCAAAGCGAGAGAGAGAAGAAAAGGATGGTGAAAATGACGCCCGTGATGGAATCGGTTAGGTGAGGGGAGAATGTTTAGTTCCCTTCAGCAAAGTTTATTATTTGAGTGTCAACACGAAGCACTTGTTTTCTTGATTATTTTTCAGGCCTGCAACTCCCGATCATCCAATACTTATTTCTCCAACAAGTATTTCCGGACGGAGCGAGAACATACTCCCTCCGTTTTTATTTAGTCCGCGTATTAGGTTTAGTTAAAGTCAAGCTTTGTAAACATAAATATTAACTTATACAATAACAAATCAAGACCATTAGATTTACTATTGAATGTACTTTCGTATTATATAGATTTGCTATAGTAAATGTTTGTACTTTTTTCTATATACTTGGTCAAACTTCAACGAGTTTGACTTCAGTCAACTCTAATATGCAGAGTAAATAAAAACGGAGGGAGTACTAGTATTTTTTATTTATATGGAAAAAATAGCTCCATGTGCAGCGAAAACAACGGTAGGAAAACAATGCGGTGTTGGTCTCATCCATCTTGCTCTTATCCTAATGTGACAACAATTTGGATTAAGCAGGCAGGCATATTTCTGACCTTTGTTGTCAGCAAGGCACGTTGCCCTGTACGGAACCCTGGCACAGAAAGATTATGGAGAGCATTGTGGGGCATGTGGCATGTGGTTAAACAAATGATGATGCAACTTGCACAATGACCAGGTTTATGTTGCTTCTCTTTCTAATAAGTAACAGTAGTTAATCACCTTTCTGAGGGAACTTGGGAGCCAAGCCAAGTTGGAAAGTGACAGCAAGGAATAATTAACAATGTGTACATGCAGTGTGTTTGTTTGTTTGAGACCTGGTTGTGACTTTGTGAGTGAGTGCTTAGCCATTAAGGCTGAGCTTTCTCTCTGCATGCCACTTGCAGTCACTCAAGCCAAAAAGTTCACCTTTTTCGCAATAATGATGATGATACATGACTTAATGTGCAGGGGGTGGGATCTTGGGAAACGGGGGAAATATCTAGTACTCCCAGTCCTAGCGTGCTCTGGTGCTCCAAACTTGGTAGCACGTTTTAAAATGTTCAACAGCACACCCTTGGGCTCTTGGGTGTGTAATATGCACATGGTATGCAAAAAAAGAAATAGTAATTACAAAAAAAGTTGAAAATATCTGAAACATTTTGGAAAAAAACTCGGCCTGCTGGTGTACTCGTATGAAAAGTTTAACAAAGTTTTGATTATGTTCAACATAAACCGCTTGTTTTCTTAAATTGCTCGAGTCTCTCCGACGGTCCTAATGGTTTTTTTCTTCTTTCTTTCATATGTACTCCCTCCGTTTCTTTAGTACAAAGTTGGATCCCTTAATTTGGGACGGGGGGAGTATTATACATGATTGTATGCAAAAGAATCCCAAAAAGAGAGCGGACGTTTGGCTCCCGGGAGCCATGGAGGCCTTTATTTGGAAACAAATCAAAATTCAAACTCTCCGGTTTCAAAAAAAATCTGAAAAAAAACTGTGCAAGTAAACAAGCATGTTATGTCTATGTGTGTAAGATTTCAGAATGAAAAACGTTGGAATGTGACCTGTACAAAAAAGACAAATTCATGGCCTGGGAGGATGAATAGTATCATGTGTTAAAAAGCCCCAGATTTGTCTTTTTTGCACAGCCCTCATTTCAACTTATTTTGCCCTCAAAATTTACACACATGTGCGTTATGCCTTCATGTATATATGTGTGTGTGTGTGTTTTTCTTTCAGAATTTTTTGAAATATAGAAAATATGAAATTCGAACGAATTTCAAAATTTTCAAAACCGAGCTCCATGGAGCTCGGCCTTCAAAGACAGTATCCGAGAAATGCCTCCATGTTCAGTGGAGATAATCATAGTAGAAAACAATGAAGCGTTGGTGTCATGCATCCATCTTGCTCCCAACCTAATGAAGCTGCCACGTTGCCTTGTACGGAACTCTGGCACTACTGATAGAACAAGCATTGGGAGCATGTGGAATAAACAAAGCATATGATGCAACTTTTTGGATGGATGGGCCTTTTTCATGAGGGAACTTGGGAGGCAAGCCAAGTTGGAAAGTGACCCCAAGAAGAAGAAAACAATTGTGTGCGTGCATACATACATCCAATGTTTGTTTTAGGACCTGAGTGTGAGTGCTTAGCCATTAAGGCCGATCTTTCTTTCTGCACGCCACTTGCCAATGGTATGCTCCACATTTTTTTCTTTTGGAAAAAATAATGGCTTAAAGGGTGGACGTGTGGCTAACCAACCCGTGGTTGGGCGGCTAGGAGGACAGTGGTGTCCATGGCAGATCATGTTTAAGTAATCCTACACTTGACACTGGCGCTCGAGTTTTCCTGTATTTATTTCAGGCCTTTCGGCGGTGTGCGTTCGGTGGAAGGAGCCATTCTCATTGACCACGAAGGTGCCTGTAGCGATTTCGTCAACCTGAAGATGATGTCTTGCTAGCCTCTCAAGACGCTTATATGACAAGCAGATGCAGACGCTGCGTTCATAGAGATAAGGGTACGTGGAGCGTTTCCGTATGCACATGTAGGGTGCTGGCTGGAGCAGTAGCAAACACAAGAATCACAACAAGCCTTTCCAGCTTGTAGTATTTTGGACTGTCTGTGAAAAGCATGTTAAAGTTGTGCTCTGAACTCAGTGGATTGGTAGAGCAGCAGCTGAAACCAGGCAGGCACATGCAAGAGAGCTTTGGCTGGCTCCCCCTGTTCTCTGAGCAAGTGTGTGGCCGTCAAGGCTGAGCTTTCTGCATGACACTTTCTCACACTCAAAAAGGGCACCCTTTTTCTTTTGCAATGATGATGATGGCTTAATGGGAAAGAAGGGGGTGGAACCTGCCATGAATGGACATGTGTAGCTTGCTGGTTGGACCACACACCACAGCTTCCTCTTGCACTTTGTAATCTTGCAACTTGCTCCGGCAGGTCAGGCGCGGGAGGTGGAGCAGTGGGCTGCTTCGCTCGTATCGCATGGGCTCAGCGGGCCACTCAGCTGGCTTGTATGCCCAAGAACTGCTCTTCGGGAGCCATCAAAAGATGTGGGGAGTGGCGGAGGGGTGTGATTCTTGCCCGGCGTCTGGCCTCGTTTAAATAAAGGGTGGAGGGGAGGAGTTCGGCAGGCGTTGCGTTTAATGCCGGCCCGCTCATGAACAGACATGTGGCCGGAGTAGATTTCTCAGCTTCCACACGGGTATAATGGAGGCGTATGAATGCGGTGAGGAGGCGTGTTCAGTCGGGCGTGCAGCGGGTGGCGCCCTCAGTCGGCGCGCCGCTTCAATGGCGGAGGCAGTGAGAGGTCGCGTCCGTCCTGAGCAGCCTTCAATGCAGAGCGGCGTGCTATACATCGGCATGAATGCGGACAACTGGCATCGGGAGTGATGCGTGCGGTGAGAGTGTTTTTTGGTGTGCCATGGCGGTTAGAAGCGGGCGTAAGATCGGTCCGTGCTCCCGGAAACCTCCCCCACCTTTATCTCCGGTTCACGGGAGAAATCGCGTCCGGACCGTTCCGCAGACCGATACAGGTCGACGATGAATGGCTTCCGCGGTCAGACTGTAGCAGGAGCTTTACAGGTCGGAAGATGCCTTTAGCCATTAAGGTTGAGCTTCTTTCTGCATGACACTTGCAATCACTCAAGCCAAAAAGTTCACCTTTTTTGCAATAATGATGATGATACATGACTTAATGTGCAGGGGGTGGGATCTTGGAAAACACCCCTTGGCTCTCGGGTGTGTAATATGCACATGGTATGTAAAAGAAAAATAGTGATGGGGAAAAAAGTTGATTATTCAACATAGTAAACCACTTGTTTCCTTAAATTGCTCAGGTCACCAACTGTCCTAATGATTTTTTTTCCTTTCATATTATACCCAACTTCTATACTCCCTCTGTAAAAAAATATAAACACTATTATATTCTATTACGGAGGGAATAACTTATTACAGTGTCAAGAAAACATCTTCTATTGATAGGTTATTACAGAGGTGTCTGGATTGAGATTGAGCAGATCTTTGTCGGCTACTGCTGCCACGTTGCCCTGTACGGAACTCTGGCACAAAAAGATTATTGCAGCAGGAGAAAAAGGCACTGGGAGCATGTGGGATAAACAAAACAGATGATGCAACTTGTGCTGTTAAGTAGTACTCCCTCCTTCCGGAAATACTTGTCGTAGAAATGGATGAAAATGGATGCATCTAGAACAAAAATACGTCAAGATACATCCATCTCTTCGACGAGTATTTCTGGACGGAGGGAGTATGTAATATGAGTTGTTAAAAACTATGAAATTTGATTTTCAGTGTGTTTTGGTTTCTCCCTTTCTGAATGGGTGGGCCTTTTTCATGAGGGAACTTGGGAGGCAAGCCAAGTTGGGAAGCGACCCCAAGAAAGAAGAAGAAGAAAACAATTGTGTGCACACATGCAATGTTTGTTTTAGGACCCCGAGTGTGAGTGCTTAGCTAAAGTCACACCTTTCTGTATGCCACTAGCCACACTGAGAATTCTCACTTTTTTTGTAATATTAATAATGGCTTAATAAAAAAATTGTGTGTGTGTGTGTGTGTGAGAGAGAGAGAGAGAGAGCTTTTAGCATTTCCAACTTGTAGTACTCCCTCCCTCCGTCCGGAAATACTTGTTGTCTAAATCATGTTAAACTTGTGCACACAAAATGGTTCTGAATTCAGTGGATTGGGAGCCCCAAACAGGCACACAGGCATGCAAGAGAGCTTTTGTTTGGCTCACCTGTTTTTTATTTTTTTTTTCTCCTCCCATGGGTGAACGTCAGTCAGATGATGGTGGTGAACAAGTGTGTGGCCGTCGTCAAGGCTGAGCTTTCTGCATGCCACTTTCTCACCCCAAAAAGAGCACCTTCTTTTTTTAATCTTTTGCAGTGATGATGATGATGATGATGATGGGTTAATGGGAAGGAAGGGGGGGGGGGGGGTGGGAGCTTGCCACGAATGGACATGTGTAGGCTGCTGGTTGGAGCACTGTGCAAACTGTGAGGAGGAGGGCATGCTTGATTTTGATTTTTCTCCCCTGTTTTCCTGTCAAGGGGAACAGTGGTGGCCTGGTGAAGTGTGCATGTTACAGTATCTTTCATGGTCAGTAGCAATCAGACATGAACTGAAAGGTGGCCATCGCCAGTGGAAGCCACCTCATGCATGCAGTTATTATTCCTTCTCTCTCTCTCTAGCCCCTGGGGCATCTGCTCTGGCCCTACACAAAAAGCAGAGCAGAGCAGAGAGCAGAGAGCAGTGCAGAGCAGCTCTGCTCACTCTTGTCACCGGTCACTCGACCCTGCTGTGCATGTGCTCAGCCCAGCTCCGATTCGATTCTCTCCTCTCCCAGCATTACAAGTGGCAACAACAATGGCATGCCTGTGCTGCTTGGTGTCGGCCTGGCACTGGAGCTCAGCTCAGCACACACACATCTTGACTCTTCCACCTGAAAACTGCAATGCAAAGCCAAGCAAAAATGCTCTGCTTCCTGCTTCTTCTTCTTGGCACAAACCAAGCTCCGATTTCCCAGTCAACAAGTCCCAGCTACTACATATCAATGATAATATGGCAGGCTGGAAAAAAATCCGGCATAAGTTCGGCGATAAACACCGAAATCGCACAAGATCTGCTAAATGTCACATGCATTTTCCAAACAAAGTTCTGATTGCTACTTGCTCATTCCAGTCGCCAGTTATATCAAAAGTTCCGGAAACAACATTACAACGACACGGATCGGAAAAAGTTCTGTGGCCACGATGCGATGCTCTAGGATCGCATGGCATGAGATCCTTCTACTACAGGTACCCATGGATTATGATGACGGCGATGTGGTGGTGGTGGTGGTGGTGGTGTTCTCTAGCGGAGGCGGGGATCAAACGAGCCCCCGCCTCCGGGAGTCAGCAGCTCGCGCCGAAGCGAGCTGCTTATTGGCTGAGGAGCTTCGAGTCGCAGGCCACGATCTTCACCTTGCCCACCTGCTCGGTGGTCTCCTCGTTCTTGAACTGCGCGTCCGTCAGGATGAATGTCCACACGTTGTCGCAGAACCTGTAGGTGTGCAGATGGCCCTGCATGTATACAGAAAAAAGGAACTGGAATGAGTGTTATTCTGACAAAGATTATCCCTCTAAGCTAGTAGATGCAGTGAGAATCATGGCAATGAGAATAAAAAGTCTGAACCAGAGCTGAATTTCATGGCAATGGATTATCGGTGCAATACGGAATTGAATTATCAGCACACAGTCTGAACTACAGCTGAAACAGAGAACAGGGTGCGTCGATGGGCCTTGTACCCAGACACAGGCAGGCATGAGGACTGCAGATTCAGTGACGACCATGTCAATGAGAAACAAGCACAAGTCTGAACCACAGCTGAATTTCATAGTGACAGTATTAGAAAGCTGGAAATATCTCCTCCTAAATCAGTCCACGCGTTCACTAAAAGAGATCCATTAAACAAAAGATGTTTCCTAGAACGGCAAAGAGTATCTGGGTTTACTGAACCAACTGACAACTATACACATTTTCAACAAAAAAATCAAGTTGTTTTTGTGGGAACAGTTTCAGCAAATTGACAGGAGATTGATCGATGCCAGGTTCCATTCCTAAAGTTGCAACCAAGAATCCAGTTCAACGTCAGATTATACACACAGTCAACCTTCCAGAGAACGCCACACAAACAGCAACAGGGAGCCAGGAACCAGTCCATGCTTGCACCCTCTGTGCTCTATTAGCTAGGCCCAGCAACGTAGAAAAAAATGGTAATTATAAGCTTTAGATGTTTCCGAGCACACAAAACAGGCTACAGGCAGCATTTATGAGCACACAAAGGCACAAGATTGAGTTAGTGATGATGGTGGTCCGTTGTATAGCCTCCAGTAACAAAGATATCAACTGCAGCTTGCTGATCAAATGTGAATTCATAATGTTGGCCAATTTAAAAATGGAACAGACCCTGCTCCGAGTGGTGTTACTTAAAGATATCATTGATCTGGTTCTCTGTATCTGTCACTCGCAATCTTAGGGGTCTCCTGCAGGCATTTGCGAATGCAAACTTATTCAAGGAAGCCAGCAGCTAAGATCAATTAGAGTTTGTATAGCTTGGTGTTATGTGGTGGGATATTGGAGGATGGAAAGTGGCTGAGGTGGTAGCCGTGGCTGTTGATAGGGAGAGGTTTTGGCTGCACGCAAGGGTGCCAGGGCGGTGTACACAGGGAGGTAACAGGGTTGAGAGGAGGGAATAGGGTTTAGTATGCTCACTGGGCAGTGGGACCAATAACATGCCCGGATACCGCCTAGTCTGCTCACTGTTTTGCAATCTCAAGATAATAGTAATATGATGTGTACTGCAAAAACTGCATATGCCTACGTTTTTGTTTTCATGCCACAAGTGGCATTTGTTCACAAGGTGTTGCAGGTCAATTAATTACCTTTGGTTTCTATAAAAAGACAGGGGACTCCTTTTTGACAGAAAAAGAAGTAAATGTGTTACACGTAGTTGAAAGAAAAACAAAATCATTTGTCAATCCATATTATTTGCGATTATTCCAGATTTAAGTTTCTAATCAGTTCTCTGTCAGGTTCAAATAGAATGTGGACACAAGGAGTCAATGAAATCCTTTGGCAACTAAACCATGAATGAGACGGAGCATCTTCTGGGGTGGCTAGCTAGAGCAGGCTGAAAGTGCTCGCAGCCCGCCCAACCGCGTTCGAGGCTCAGCCTCCGCAGGGCTGGTGCTGGTTGGGCGAGGTTTTTTTAGGGTGAATCATGAACCGTCATATCTGATACCAAAATTCATTTAACGCTATTGTTGACAACTTCAGGCAAGCGAAAAATTCCAATGTGTGCCACTCCAATTCATTTGTGCCATAAAAGGATTTTTTTCCAGTCAGTTAATGTTTTGGATATAAAGGAAATCCAGCAGTATATTTGTGAATCACCAACGCATGTTAATGTTTTGGATAGTGAGAAAATCCAGCAGTATTGAAATCATGCAAATCGAGGTGATTGAAACAAAAGAAAAATAAGAAATAAGTGGCAGCTATAGAAGCTCCTTATTTAGTTGTAAAACATGCATTATGTCAACATGTTTTGTTTTGCAAAAAGTTCTTTTTTTACACAAGTCCAAAGTTACCCCAGATTGTGAGACATCCCTAGAACTCAGAACAACATATGCAAACAGATTCCGCAGGACCTTTGCCCTTTACGGCCTTGGAAACAGTGAACCATATCTAGTAATCAATGAAATCCTTAATGGCACCTGCTATGGTGAATGATGGCACCAACTATGGTGAACCATGAGCAAGACCGAGCGTCTGCTCGGGTGGCTAGCTAGAGCAGGCTTTAGTGCTTGCAGCCTGCCAACCTGCGTTCAAGGCTCAGCCTACTCAAAGTTTGGTGCTTGCCTTTCTTCCTAGCAAAAATGCCACCAAGGGCTAATCCTGGTTGGTTTAGTTTTTTTTACGGTGAACCATGAACCATAATCGAATATCAGAAATTATTTGATACTATGTTGATAACTTCATTCATTTTATTCAAGATCAATCCGGCAAGCAAAAAATCCCAACGCGTTCCACTGCAATTCATTTGTGCTACAAAAGGATATTTTCTCCCAAATTCCGTGTTAATGCTTTTGTTATTGAGAAAAACCAGTAGTGTTTGACATGATGTAAATTATGGCGACCGAAACTATGGTCACAATGAGTAAGTGGTAGCTTCAGAAGATCTTTTTACTTTTTAGATATGAACACACATTATGTCAACTGGTTTTGTTTAGTAAAACAGGGTTTTTACACAATTCCAGAGTTTCCCCAGATTGACCGACATCCCTTGAACTCAGAACAACATATGCAAGACATATATCCCAGGATCTTCGCCCTTGTGGCCTTGGAAACTGTGACAATATCTTCAGTAAGCAATATATGTAGCAAAACAAGAAAAGTAAAGGTTTGTTTCCTTTACAGAGGTCTGCGATGTGAACAGACAAGCTAAACTGCAGCGCAACTTAGCACCGGTACCACGTGTCGTGCGGGTGTCGACCAACTGACTAGAAAAGCAAACATATTTATCATGCCACAAAAGGTCATAACCTTTTTAGAACACGACAAATTAATTCACAGCAGCATATGGCAAGTAATAACGGGCCGACCGAGCAGGTGAACACCGAAATGGCGCGAAAAATTACAACTTTGTTTTCCCAAAGCACGTACCTTGACAGTAACCTTGCTCTTCACTTGGTTTTCCAGCGCCTCCGTCATGGACTGCACACACACCCACGAGAAACACAGAGAAACCATAAATCAAATCATCCGCAAGATATGGAAAACTATGTCCCCCAATCTGAAGGGGAAGACTGGCGGCAACCGAAGAAAGAATGTCTCAGCTGTCGCACCTTATCGAACTGGACGAGCACTTGGATGGCGAGCTCGGGGCTGAGGGTGCCGCTGGAGACCATCTCGTCGAGCGTCTCGGTGAGGCACATGCCGATGGTGGACCGCCTGTACAGCTCGAAGGTGGCCATATCGCCTCGGCTGCGCCAAAGAAGCACACTCTCTGTCAGATATTAAGAGCAAGCTACACAAGTATCCATTCCATTCATGTCACATACAGAGTAAAGACTAGCAGTATAACAACAACAAGCAGAGCCGATTCAGTCATGCCATGTGAACCGTCTCTGAACAAAAGATCCCCCGTTTGATGATTCGATACGAACAAGTACTACTAAGCTATTACAACTACACATCAACCACAATCAATGGCTCATCTGGCCGGTTCCTCTGCTACGTAGATGCAGATCAGCCAATCCCGGTTCTTCTGCAAGGAACGAAGAATAAAAAGATCTTCTTTTTCTTCCGGCGGGGTTCCATTCCGGCGGCATCTCTCCTCCCACCGAATCCATCGACGAATCCGCCGTGGAGCGGCAAGCCCAAGGGGGCGACTAATCCCCCCTCCCACCGCTCGACGAACCAACGAACGAACGAACGAACCCTAGAAAAGCAGAGCGGAGGGCCCGGGGACGGCGGCGCCCCGGCCCATTCCGGCGGGCAGGACTGATCCCGGCTCGGAGCAGAACCCGGCGACAGGGCAAGACAGCGGGCAGCGATTTGATCTGCGGGACGGAATCGAGGGGGCGACGGAGGGGGGAATCACCTGCGTTGCGTTGGCTGCCGGTCGACGACGGTCCCTGGCGGCGAGATCCGGGAGGTCGCGGAGCGGAGCGCGGTGAGGAGAAGGTTCGGATCGGGGGAGAGGGGAGAGGGGATGGGATGGGGGGGTTCGAAATCGGGAGGCTTTATATGTATGCTGGGAGACGAAATTGGGGATTATATATAGGGAGGGATGAGGAGCGCTCTCTCTCTCTCTCTCGCTGCTTATCGCTCTCTGCTCTCTCTGCCTCCGGGCTCTTGGTGGCCGCAGCCTGGCCTGCGGCTGGTCGGCACCGGTTGACGGTTCTGCCCCTGGGCCGCGCTGACCACCCGCCGTGGGCCGGGCCGGGCCGGGCCGGGCCGTACTTGACCGTGGGCCGGAGCCACATGGGCCAAACACAAAATCAGTTCCCAAATAATAATAAAAAACTTAAAAGAAAAAGGCATTTTGAAGATCTGATTTTTTTTTCCTGAAGCAACGCGGTACAGATGTAGACGCTCACACAGCGCACTCACCCCTATGCCATTTCGCCACGAGAATCTGCACGCTCAGCATCTTCTATGAAAAAAAAACTAATTTTATCTATTTATTTATTCTTTTTGACGTTTGTTTCTGAATCTACTGTTCACGTGGTAGTAAATGAGTCCCGCCTCGTCCATGGATTATCGCGTGGTGAACCGCTTTCTGCTCCCCTCTACCCTTCCTTGGCCAGACTCTTCTAACTGGGCTCAACCAGTACTCGGCCCGACCTGCATTGGCTAGTTGGGATTGTGACAAACAAAACACGGCGAGTGGCAACCCGTGGTGGATGTGGGGTGACAGAGGACCGAAGGCAAGCGTCGGTGAATTGGCCCAGGCACCATCTCGTTGGAGCAGAGGGGGTAGATGGGTTCAACGGGATGGCGACGAAACATAAGATTTGTGGGCTCCTCTCAGAGCATATGCTCACTGTTGCGCATTTCCTCCAAAAGATTACCGAGTACGCTAACAATTCTTAATATCAGGAGCACAAGTTCACACTACATCTCTATAGTGTATATCACGTAGGAACAAACCAATCTGATTGACAAAGCTAAGTTTAATTAGTTACACCCTTATGAAAAATATATGTTAACTAAATTTCTATGTTTACAAATTTTTAGTTGAGAAACGGGCAGGAGATATTAAACGCATTGAATCGAGTTTCAAATAACCAGACCATAAGTGTGTAGACATATAATTAGCAGGTTTTGTTTTGTGTTCTTTGATTATTACAATAACAATTATACTTTGAATACAAGTACAAATCATGCGCAACTTACTATTGAACCCAACTTGCAACATATAGTTTTCATACTCTAGAACTTTCTATAAATTTTGCTTAGCTAATATACACTATTTGTTTGCTTAGAAATCACTACCATGATTTCTAATAATATTAAAAATCTATATATCATCACACACACACACACACACACACACACACACACACACACACACACACACACACACACACATTATATATATGCAAATAAATAAAATAAATTATATATAGTTCATGCAAATTCCAAAATTATTTCAAATAGAATTTTCTTATATTATATAGTTTAATATACATTTCAATTTTATAGCTAACTATAATATGACAATTATCTAATAGTCGTGTTTATCTATGATACTCAAGTAATAGAAATTAAACAATTAAGTTTATAGTATGATACAATTTATTCAAATAAGTATAAAAGTTTACTATAAATTTTGTAGTGACACTAATTGATCCCATTTTTTTGTACTATTATTTTTTCGTATAATGTTTCAT
Source organism: Aegilops bicornis (assembly GCA_021605145.1). Taxonomy (NCBI): domain Eukaryota; kingdom Viridiplantae; phylum Streptophyta; class Magnoliopsida; order Poales; family Poaceae; genus Aegilops; species Aegilops bicornis. Next base: position 15,067,310 of record CM038669.1, read on the forward strand.
ATTCTCTTTTTCCTTTTTACCCCGCAAAAAACTCACAACCGTATACCAAGAATGATAGTTTTTGGCTTATCTTTTACCATCTTGCCCCTGACTGGATCGAAGAGAATGAATCAGGAAAGTTGTATATAATCAATGAGGAAAGTTATAGGTAACAAAAACTATTCAATGTGCGCAAGTGTTAGAAAAACAAACAAATCAGAGAATAAAAAATTGAACCAAGAATCAAAATGGAAGCGAATGTGCATTACTTTGCACTTATAGAACTGCAGCAGCTCGAGATTGAGGCACTTTCTGGTTACACCCACTAGAGCTTGCAATTCAGAGCCAATGTCACAATAAGCAAGGGATAGTCTGTTTAACTTCTCTAACATAATGAGTGGTTGGTCAACCTCTTGCATCAGTACCGACACAATAGAGATATTAGGTAGTTAGTGTTCTGTAATATTAGTAGCTATCGTATTTTTTATCAATCACACAATGTGATAGAAAGGAGGAACCGGAAGACATGGTCACTTACCCTATTGCTGAATCCATATAGAGTCAGGTCAGTCACTCAAACAAACTTGGAGGTGAGACTTTTGATGGAGTTAATAAAGGTAGACTTTGTCTCTCTTTCTTGAGCACTGACTGTGGTGTCCGTCTCCTTCTCCATTAGCAACTCGATCCTGACTTGATCCAGGGAGCGCAGTGTCTTCTCCATTAGCAACTTATAATGGATTCCATATTTTTGTTATTATTATTTTTTCGTATAATGTTTCATATGCCCTTGGTCCTTTTTACCCCGCAAATAACTCACATCCCATATAGTAAGAATAATAATTTCTGGCTTATCTTCGACCATATTGTCCCTAGGTGGATCAAAGAAAATGAATCAGGAAAGTTGTATGTAATAAATATGCACAGTGGTGGCGCCAGAATTAAACCTTGTTTTTTCAAGGTTTAATAGTGATTTTTTAGATCATAAAAAGAACAAAAATATACTTATTTAAAACAAACACATATATGGTACTAGTCCTTTTGCGATCGTGCATACTTTGATATATATGCATAATAGCATTAATACTAAACTACTAATAGACTGAAATCATGAATAATTTTTCATTTTCGTGAATATTTTTTAATGAAATTGTGAACGTCTTACAAACCCACGAGCATTTAAAAAAATTATGAACAGTTTTCGACTTCGTGGAGATATTTTTTGAAAATGTGAACATTTTGTTTTGAAAAGAAAAACTTTTTTGAAATTTAGAAACAATTTTTCAAAATCATAAAAGTTTTTTGTTTGACGAATATTTTCTTGAAATGCACAAAGATTTTTTTGTCAATAAGGAGCATTTTTTGAATCGGCATACATTTTCTGAGTTAGTTAATTTTTTATTCACAATCACTATCCGGTTTTTGCACATATTTTAAAATTTCAAGAACATTTTTTGAATTCACGAATATTTTTTCAAATGCACAAACATTTTTCAAACACACGACCTTTTTGAATACGCGATGCTTTTTCTAAAATCATGAACATTTTTTGAATCCATGAACATTCCATGATTTCCTGAATATTTTATAAAATCATTTGTTAAAATTTGGTACTTTTTGAAATCCCAAATTATTTTTCATAATAAAAACAAAAACATAAAAGAAAAAACAAAAAGCAAAAAAGGAAAAAAAAAACCGGGCGCAGCAGCCCGTCCCGTGCATGGGCCAACTCAAAAGGGGGTGCAGTGGAAGGAGGGGGCTAAATTTCGTGTTTTGACCCTTTTGGCATACAAATTCAGGATCTGACCCCGGTTTGAAATTTTTTCGGGATTTGACCCTTTTTCTTACCGCCAGGGTCTCTGGTGGTTGGGTTACACGGCCTACCGCCAGGCGCCCTGGCGGTAGGGTACTTATCCCCGTCAGCCTGACCAAACGGCTGCCGTTTTAATGTCGACCCTACCGCCAGAGACTTCGGCGGTAGGGTGTCTTGATCCTACCGCCAATGTCCATGGCGGTAAGTGCCGAATCGTTATAACCCATGGGCCGCTCGTGGGGCCCATCCACGAACCCAGCCCCATCTTCTTCTCTCCCCGCCGCCTCAAGAAGAACAGAGAGGGGAAGGCCTCTCTCATCCCCTCCACTCCCCCATCCGATCTTCTTCGTTTGGAACGGTTTTTTCGGATCGAGATGGCTCCGAAACGAGAAAAGTAAGCTCTCTCAATCCCTCCAATTCGTTTTAGTTAAGAAGTCATCGATTCGACGCATTATTAGGCACAAGATGAACCCTATTTCATCTAGTAGATTTTGATTTTTGTTGTTTTTAGGTTTGTTTAATTAGGAGTAATATGATGTTTGATGTAGTTGAATATGATTTATGTGGTGATGTGGTTGAAGTTGACTATGATAGAGCCTATTTTATATAGTTGATTTTTTTTGAATTATTTATTGATGTTTGATGTGGTTAAATATGTTTGAATATGATTGATGAGTTGATGTGGTGATGTGGTTGAATATGTTGAATTTGTTAACTAGTTTGAGGATAGAACCTATTTGGCATAAGATAAGGTGATGAGGTGATGTGGTTTGAAGATGAATATGTTGGTAATTTTTATATATGTTTTTACAATTGTTGAAATTGATTGGTTAATGTTGAAATGCATTCAAGCTAATGATGATGACATGGTCATTCTCGCTAACTTTTTAATGATCCTTGGATTCCTAGGCCGCAGAGCTAAACAGAAACATTTTCGACGGCTCGAATGCGCTTAAGTTCGACCCGGAACCGTGGAGGGTGAAAACAAGCTGAGGGAAGCGACGAAGGTAACTTTAAGCCTCATAGCATTCTATTGGGGCGAACGCAAATTTGATCCATGCCACATGTTCTTACTTATTTGCAACCCTAAACCTAATCCAAGTCATACTCTACTATATTTGTTATTGCAGAAGATCATTAACCGTTGCCGCAAGCTAGCGAGCATGCTTGGGTGCGCTGCCTCGGTTGACGTGCATGTTTCTCCTCCTGGTGGGTCGACACGTGCCCTAGCTTCATCAAGCCACACCGGAGGAGGTTCCTCGAGCCATGTCGCCTCGTCGTCTCGCCTTGTTAACGAGACCGAGGAAGAAGAGGAAGTGGACGAGGAGGAAGAGGAAGAAGAGGGAGAAGATGAAGGAGGTGACGACGGAGAAGGTGATGAGGAGGAGTACGACGACGATGATGGACCTCAACCGACTCAGCCAACCCAGGCGAAGAGGGTATCTCATCCGCACCAGATGTTCTCGAGCCCACCACCGTTTGAATCTGGTTCCTCATCGCCGTCAAGAAGCTTGACGAGGGCCGCTCGAAGACAAACGAGGAGCGTGCCGCCAAGAGGGGAGGGAGGAACTAGTGATGTTGAACTTGCTAAGTTAAAGTTGTTGTCTTATGTTGAACTACTCGGTGTCTTGTTATTGCTACCTATGTTAGTAGTTGAACCTATTTTGATATGTTGAACTTAATGGATACATCATTTTTACTATCTATAAGTGTGAGGTTATTATAATTTCATATGCAAACACGTTTTGCTGTTGTGCTTATCTATCTGTGATATTGATGTCATATTGAATTTGAAAAGAAGCAAGCAACTGAACTTGGAAAAATAAAACACAGGACCCTACCGCCACGGCCTTTGGCGGTAGGGTCGCATGATCATCACAGCTTCGGGCGGTAGGGTGAACCTACCGCCAGGGCACTTTGGTATTTCGTCACAGAAAGTTTGAGAGGCGAAACCGAGCCGCACCCTACCGCCAGGGGTGTTGGCGGTAGGTTTAGACAACCTACCACCAGGTATCCACGTCAGCTTAGGCAAACGGCCGCCGTCCCCTCCGTCGCAACCTACCGCCAGAGGCTCTGGCGGTAGGCTGTGTAACCCTACCGCCTAAACCCCTGGCGGTAGCAAAAGGGTCAGATCTCGAAATTTTTTCAAACTAGGATCAGATCTCGAATAGGTTTCAGAAAAGGGTCAAAACACGAAATTTAGCCGAAGGAGGGTGCGCATTGGCTCGATGGCCAGCGCATAGCGCGCCAAAAAGGAGCCCCCATCCTTTGCTTTCACCATTGCCAAGAGGTTGACGGTCTTACAAGCGTCCATAAAATTAACCACGTGAACGCAACTCCCACGTATACGTGAAAGGGCCAAGCTCGAAACGAATCTGGGCCTAATGCACATGGCGAGGTGAACCGGAAATAAAAATCTACCAGATCCCCTGAAACCCGTTAGAGGAGTAAAAAAATCTAGGCATATCACTATCTTCTGTCTCTGCTCTCTGCTTCCGGCTCTTGGTGGCCGGAGGCTGGCTTTGGCTGCTCGGCACAGGTTGACGATTCTGACCTTGGGCCACGAGCCACGACCACAATGGGCTGGCCTGGGCCAGGCCGGGCAAGGATGGCTTTGACTCTGATTGAAGTGTTGTGTGCATGTATTGATTTGATTGGCCGAAGTCCGTTTTTCATCTTAGCCGAGCCAAATGGAGAAAATGCTGGCGAATTTTTTGACAAACGCTCGCATGTTTTGGGGTGCTAGTTCGAGGGTTTAGAAAAAGACTAATGAATTAAAATAAAATAAATGCGGAATCTAGAAATAATTTGTCCATGAATTGTGTATGCTCCCCGCGAGAGTGGCGACAAACCCCTGGGTCCTGACGTCTCGTTGGCGTGGGACGACACTCTCGTCTCGCCCTGTAGCACGTGGATCCTCTCCAGTGGACACCTACCCTCTTGTGGGTCATAGACATCGTGCTCATGTCAGCATGGAACTTGTTGAGAGCATAGTCGGGGCAAGAGAGCTCCTATTCCCTGACATCCACGGGGAATAGAGAGGAAACACGCATCCCCCTTCCCCCCGCACCAGCTTTTGGTCGGCCAATATGCAGGGTGGGGCTCCCATGTTTCCTTTTATTCGATTTCTTTATTTTTTATTCTTTAAAAAATGTTCACAAATTTGAAAGTTATTCATTTTTTTAAAATGTTTGCAAATTTGAAAACATGGTCTGACATACAAAAAATGTTCATGAATTTGAAAAATTATTTTGAATTTCAAAAAACATTTGGAATTTGAAAAACATGTTCTAGTGGGCTGCTCTCGTCTGATGGGTCCTATACATCATGCTCGCGTCAGCGTGGAACTTGTGGATGCTCTCCTTGAGAGCATTATCGGGGCTAGGGAGCTCCTATTTCATGACCTAGGCAGGGAATAGAGAAAAACATCCCCCCCCCCCCACCGTCTAGCTTTTGAATGACCCATATGCGGGGTGGGGCTCCCCTATTTCATTTTATTTTGCTTTTTTGTTCACTTAATTTTTTAAATCGTGTTTAAAAAATGTTTTGGGTCTTTTTTTTGTCAAGTTCAACAAATATTCAAGAATTTTTAAACAATCATGAGTCGGAAAAACTATTCTAAATTTCCAAAAATATTCATGAATTTGTTAAATGTTCCCGGGTTTAAAACAATCATTATTTCAAAAAATGTTCCAACTTCCAAAAATATTCACACTTTTGAGAAATGTTCCAAGTTTAAAAAAATATTTCGTGATTTTGAAAAATGTTCTAAGATTTCAAAAAGTTCATGAATTTGATTTTTTTTTAATTCCAAGAAATGTTCACATACCTGAAATTGTTCTCGTATTTAAAAAATGTTCAAATGTTTGCGATTTTTTCATGAAAATATTGTAATTTTTTAAACTAGTTCATGTTATTTAAAAAAGTTAGAATTGTTTTAAAAAATTATTCATGAATTTTAGAAAAATGTTCATGGATTGGAAACATTCATGATGTTTAAAAAATGATTATTTGATTTTTTAAACAGGTTCCCAAATTTTGAAAACTAGTTCGTGAGTTTAATAAAAAAGTTCTTGAATTGTAAAATGAACGCCGAATTTAAAAATAGCTTGTTCACGAATTGTGTATGCTCGCCCGAGAGTGGCGACAGACTTCTGAGTCCTAACGCAACACACTGTTGTCAGCGTGCAACATGTGGATACTCTCCGGCGAACTACTACCAGTTGGAGCTCTTTTAGCATGCCAATTGGCCTAGTTTGAATTGATTCCATCCAAAAGTTTGGTGGCATCTCCCAGAGCAGAGTCTAAAAAATTTAGACATATACGTACTACTCCCTCCGTTCCTAAATAATTGTCTTTCTAGAGATTTCAACAAGTGACTACATACGAAGCAAAATGAGTGAATCTACACTCTAAAACATGTCTACATACATCCGTATGTTGTAGTCCATTTGAGATGGCTAGAAAATCATTATTTGGGAACGGAGGGAGTAGTTAAGAAGATTTTTTTTATATAATCATCCATTCGCTTAAACAGTGTGTAGGGCGTAACAAAGTCAGGCGTCACCAGAATTCAACCATACTCACAAGTATCGACTCGACTGAAATCAGCTTTCCGGCTTGTTGTGTACTAGATTGAAATTAGCAGGTAATAGGCGGCCTGCGGCAGGCCAAAACCGTACAGAACTTAGTTCCTCATGAGTTGCTAGATGCCGAATTTGCTGATGTATTTAAATAAATTTGTCAAATGCAGCCGGATTCTAACTTGAAAGTTCAATAGGATCGCCCATGTTCTCAAACTCAAGAGCTGCCGAAGCATCTTTATCCTCATCCCACACATTTATGTGGTGCATGATCATACAACAAGTCATCACTTCTGACAAGGTGTTCGGGTCACATAGTTTAACAGGTCCACAAGTAACTGCAAAACGGGCTTGGAGCACTCCAAATGCCCTTTCCACATCCTTTTAGCTGCTTCTTGTCTTTTAGACCTTTTCTGACCAACTGGATCATAGATGGACTTTACAAAGGTAGCCACACTTGATAGATATTGACAACCAGGTAGTAACCCATGTTGTAGTCATACCCATTTTTTGGGAGAATACTTCCGATCCATCTTCAATTATGGCAGTACAACGAACATTAGAAATGATAAAAATTACACCCAGATCTGTAAAACACATAACGACGACTACAAGCACTGAAGCGAACCGAAGGCACGGCATCATCGTCCCTCCCTTACTGGAGCCGGGCAAAACTTGTTGTGGTAGACAGTCAGGAAGTCGTGTGCTAAGGCCCCATAGGACTAGCACAACAGAATAGAAACCGCCACTATTGAACAGTAGCGTAGATCAGAAAGATCCGTCCTGAAGACACAATGTAGACGAACTACGATCAGATCTGAGCAAATCCACCAAAGACAGATCCGTCGGAGACACACCTCCACACGCCCACCGACGATGCTAGACACACCACTGGGACATGGGCTAGGCGGTGAGAACCTTATTCCATCTTCAGGGAGGCGTCACCATCTCGTCTTCCTAACCAGGACACAAACCTAGATCATGTGATGCAAATGCTTGAAGAATGATGGTGAGCTTCTTAACATGACTCTGATATTGCCTTTGTGGAGCTTTTGGACAGTTCTTCCATCTCTAATGCATGAAGTCAAGAGATCCGAGCAAACCTGGCCACCCCTTGCTCTGGACATTGCCAAGAGCCTCTCGATGTCAGCAAAAGTTGGTTCTCTCAAGTACTGAGAACCAAACACCCGACCACGACAATAGCAAATCTGACCATGGTGTCTCCGCATGTGCTCTTAGACATCCGAAAATATTCACCCCAGGAATCTTCGGCCGTACATATGAAAGCATCCGCTATGCGATCGTGCACTTCTGGTAACTAGAGAATCCAATCCTTCCTACGACAACCTTTTTCAAATGAAGTAGTCATCAAATAAACAGACGCCATGCAATGGTAGACGCGACCGAAGGCATTCTTTCGCATTCGAAAGCGCCATCTAAAATTTTCAGCGAATAGGTCAGTGGCGGAGACAGGGGGACCAGCAGGGACCCTGGCCCCCCCCCCCCCTAACATCATTGATTTGGTACTAATATAGCAGTGAACAGTGCAGAATTTAGAGAATAATACATGCATTAGTGTAGTTTGGTCCCTGTAATCCAAAGTCTATGTCATTTGCCCCCCCCCCCCCCCCCAATCTTTAATTCCTGGCTCCGCCACTGGAATAGGGCATCAGGGGCAAAGAAGTCGTCCATCAGGTCAAATAGCCCCGTGCCCTGTTCCGACTGAGCACTCAGTGACCCTCATCGATCCGTTAAAATTGAGAACATTCTCTTCCACTTGCTTCACGTCTTCAAGGACCGCGCATCATCGCTGTTTCATCCACATAGTGCCTGTATATATACCCCATCCCTGAATCCATTGATTCAAAGAAGGGCCAAAAAAATTTATCACATGCTCCCATCAAACACTTACCGGGCGTGGTGACTATCATAGGGGCGGATGGTACCTACGCGATGGACAAACTAGAGGTGTGGACCGGTGGCGTAGCACAAGCGGTGTGGAGGTCACCGAGTTCCGGCAGGGACTTAGCGGGTGGCCAGGTGGTAGAGTAGCCCTAGCGGCGTCGGCAAGAGAGAAAGCAGATGCGGAGAACAGAACTCAAAGACACGGGGTCTTTACGTCTCGACCATTTCGAGACTCCTCATCATGTCCCCGATCTCATCCGGGACTCCGAACTCCTTCGGTACATCAAAACTCATAATAAAACTGTCATCGAAACCATAAGCGTGCGGACCCTACGGGTTCGAGAACTATGTAGACATGACCGAAACACGTTTCCGGTCAATAACCAATAGCGGAATCTGGATGCTCATATTGGCTCCCACATATTCTACGAAGATCTTTATCGGTCAAACCGCATAACAACATACGTTGTTCCCTTTGTCATCGATATGTGACTTGCCCGAGATTCGATCGTCGGTATCCCAATACATAGTTCAATCTCATTACCGACAAGTCTCTTTACTCGTTATGTAATGCATCATCCCGCAACTAACTCATTAGTCACATTGCTTGCAAGGCTTATAGTGATGTGCATTACCGAGAGGGCCCAGAGATACCTCTCCGACAATCGGAGTGACAAATCCTAATCTCGAAATACGCCAACTCAACATGTACCTTCGGAGACACCTGTAGAGCTCCTTTATAATCACCCAGTTACGTTGTTACGTTTGGTAGCACACAAAGTGTTCCTCCGGTAAACGGGAGTTGCATAATCTCATAGTTATATGAACATGTATAAGTCATGAAGAAAGCAATAGCAACATACTAAACGATCAAGTGCTAAGCTAACGGAATGGGTCATGTCAATCACATCATTCTCCTAATGATGTGATCCCGTTAATCAAATGACAACTCATGTCTATGGTTAGGAAACTTAACCACCTTTGATTAACGAGCTAGTCAAGTAGAGGCATACTAGTGACACTCTGTTTGTCTATGTATTCACACATGTATTATGTTTCCGGTTAATACAATTCTAGCATGAATAATAAACATTTATCATGATATAAGGAAATAAATAATAACTTTATTATTGCTTCTAGGGCATATTTCCTTCACCAAAGGCCACCAGAGACGAGATCATGCCCATTGACAGTATAGTTGTAAGGAGGAGTTTTCCCTTTAGTCAGCCTAGCAAACAATGGAGACCCGTGCAATAGATTGATGCCATTGCGAGACCCATGCATTGCCAAATAAAGCGTGTCAAATCCAGAGATCATGTGATGCAAATGATTGAAGAATGATGGTGAGCTTCTTAACATGACTCTGATATTGCCTTTGTTGAGCTTTTGGACAGTTCTTCCATCTCTAATGCATGCAGTCAAGAGATCCGACCAAACCTGGCCACCCCTTGCTTTGGACATTGCCAAGAGCCTCTCGGTGTTTGCGAAAGTTGGTTCTCTCAAGTACTGAGGTCCAAACACCTCGACCACGGCAATATCAAATCTGACCATGGCATCTCCGCATGTGCTCTTAGACGTCTGGAAGTATTCCTCCCACGAATCTTCAGCCGTGCCATATGAAAGCATGCAACTGCAAAGTGGTCGTGCACATCTAGTAAACAGAGAATGCAATCCTACCTACGCCATCCTTCTTCAAAATGAAGTAGTCATCAAAGGAACATATGCCATGTCATGATAGACGCGACCGAAGACATTCTTTCGCATTCGAAAGCGCCAGCTAAAATTGTCAACGAATAAGGCATCAAGGGCAAAGTAGTTGTCCATAAGCGTCAAATATATCCATGCCCTGTTCTGACTGAGCACTCAATGACCCCGATCGATCCCTTAAAATTGAGAACATTCTCTTCCACTTGCTTCGCGTCTGCAAGGACCACTTGAATCGTCGCTATTTCATCCATATAGTGCTCGTATATGTACTCCATGTCCGAATCCATTGATTCAAAGAAGGGACAAAAAGTTAGCATAGGCATTTCATCAAAACACTTACCGGGCATGGTGACTACCATAGGGATGGATGGTACCTGTGCGGCGAATGAACGAGAGGTGTGGACCGGTGACGGAGCAGAAGTGGCGTGGAGGTCTGGTGTAGCGGTGGAGGTCGCGGAGTTCCCAGGGACTTAGCGGGTTGACGAGCAATGGTTTTGGTGAGAGAGGAAACGGACGTAGAGAAAGAGAAAAGGATAAGAGCAACTCCAATGGAGCGACCCATTTCGTCCGCCCGCGTCCGTTTGGGTCGGCGTGGGCAAAAGTGGTGGCTCAACGCGCCCACCCAAACCCATATGGCGTCCGTTTGTCGCTACGACGCATTTGCGCCTAAATGCGCTGGCCATGACGCTGAACGGACGCCATGCGCGCTTTTCTTGTCCGCCGCGGCCCCACTTGGCGGTCGTCGAACGGCCGGCCACCTACCTGGTCAGCTTAATTTATGACCACGGGCCCACACGTCAACGACGACGGCCACCCTTTTTAAGCCGACCATGCAGCGGAGCCATCCTCATCCAGCCAGCCCCCGTCTACATCTAGGCAAGCTCGCTCTCCCGTCGCCGGCAAACCCTAGCCAAGCCTAGCCACCCAAGCCGTGCCAAATGGGGCACTTCTCCGGCGCCGGCAGCAGCAGCAAGGCCAAGGGTAAGGCCCCCGCCCGTCCCTTTCCCCTCGGAGTTTTACCGCCCACCGGCTACCACGGCAGAGGAGCGTGAACGTGCAAGGCACCAGCGGAGTGGCATTGGCGACCGCCTCGCTGCATCAAGCGCCACCGCCGCACGATCGCATCTCGATCCGCAGAGGATCCCGAAGCCGGTGGCGCCATGGCCGGTTAGGGCGACGCGAGGAGGAGGCGCGGTGCCGACGGCATCGCTGACGCCGAGCGGCCGCGACGCCACCTACGCATCCGACTCCCCGAACTGGAAGAGGTGGTTCGCCTTCGAGCACGAGGAGGCGAGGCGACGCGGCGTGCGCGAGGTCGACCGCAGCGTGCCGCCGCCCCCGCTCGTCGTCCGCGAGGAGGACCAGGCGGCCCTTGCGGCGGTCTACCGCGAGAGCGAGGAGGACGAGCGGCGCAGGGTGGAGGCGGTGGAGGAAGAGGAGGCTCGGTACGAGGCGGCCATGGCGCAGGCCCTTGCCCTCTTCACGGCTGGCGACTGCGTGCTGCCGCTGGTGGCCCCGCCGTCCCCTCCCCGACGTCAACGTCGCGTCAAGGCCGACCCAGTGCCGCAGCCGCAGCCGCAGCCCGAGTCGGAGCCGGAGCCCATCGACCGCTCCTCCTGGACGGGAGTGCTGCGCGAGTGGGTGTCCGCGCCACCGGTTTGGATGGGGGCGACCCCGGCGCAGGAGGCGGGGTACCTCGAGATGCAGGACGCGGTTGGATGTAAAACTGTGTCCGGACAGCTGGCCGTCGGAGCCGCCCTGCCATCGAAGCCCCCGCCACCGGAGCTCGTGCTCGCCCTGGTCGTCGGCGCCCTCGAGCTCACGCCCGCCCAGCCTGCCTGCGCCTCGAGCTTGCCCACGGGGGTGAACCGCCGCTCCGCCCCTGCCTCGCGCGGCCAGCAGCCGTCGCCCCGCCCTCCGTTCGTTTCCCTCGCGCGGCATGCCGCTGCTCCGCCATGTCTCCCGAGGGCGTGCGTGCTGGTGCCGAACTCCGTGCGTGCTAGTGCGCGGAGGGCACCGGCGACCAGGGCGAGCGTGCTGTTCCTCGGAGTCGGTGGCCGCTGCTCGCGTGGGTGCTCTCTGTCTGTGGTCGCCTGGTCCGCGCACGCCACCTGTTCGACGAAATGTCTGGAGCATGGGAAGGGTAGCATTTTGGGGACGCCGTTGGCGTTGGGTACCCTGGTTTTTGCGGACAAATGGGGGAGCTAATTTGATGAACGCCCTTGAAAATTCCCGTAGCCTTCTGAACTGACCCCCAAAACTTGATCTTTCCTTCCTGATTGTATTGATGCAGATTCGGCTGCTGATTGGAGCCAGGAGCGGCAATACCGCCATAGCGACACGGTGGGATGGCAGCTTGTGGCGGCGGCGGTGCTCTACCTCGGCTCCAACGCCGCCTGTTACCTTGCGGGGCATGAGGTTATAGTTTCTGTCTCTGCGTGCGTGTTCCGATGGCATGAACAAGAACCAATAAGTCCACTTGTGAATTGGCATGCTCCGAAAAGCCCAGACAAGCTCTGAGTGTCCTTTTTTCTTTGTCTTTAATTTTACACCGACATGTTGAGTTAGGAATAATTTCCTTTCACACAAACCTGCTCCTGTTTTCGCATGGCAAATTGAGATGTTTGTGAAGATAGATGCTGTAAAACTTTGATTGAACGCATCCTATGGCAAGACGATTTAAAAATCTATTGTTTGTTCCCTAGTAAATTAACACCCAACACATCAGATTCCAGCAAGGCAGCTAGGATGCAATGGATATTTGATTGCGAGTGCGCTACTTGAAAGCCAACAACCCCAGTTTAGAACAATGTAGACGAAGTTTCCTTCCTGATCACTTGCATTTGTTTACTACTTCTCCAAGCGTCTCTAGGCTTGGTAGTGTGTGAAGGTGTCTGCTGATGGCTGCTAGTAGTATATAATTAGTCCATTGATTAACAAGTTAGTTGTTCAACTACGTATAATTTATTTGGGCCAACCTATCAGCTTACTCTGACCAGCTTTTGGTTATCTGATTAGCCACATAACACTCAGAAGAACGCAACCACCCACAAGGCCAGAAAGGCAGGAACCACTCTGTACTCACATCCACCTGTAACCTCCTAGCTCTCGACCAAGCACAAGCAACTACCATGGCAGAGGCAATTGTAGGATTGCTGGTCTCCAAGCTCGGTGTGGCCTTAGCGAAGGAGACGGTGACCTTCGGTTCCTCGCTGCTCTTCAAGGAAGCATCTGCCCTTGATGGACTTTTTGGTGAGATCCGTGAAGCCAAGGACGAGCTGGAGAGCATGCAGGGTTATCTGCAACGAGCGGAGCGGTTCAAGGACACCGATGAGACCACTGGCATCTTTGTCGAGAAGATCAGGGGCTTCGCTTTCGAGATCGAGGATGTCGTTGATGAGTTCACCTACAAGCTGGAGGACAGACACGGCGGATTTGCTGCCAAGATGAAGAAGAGGATCAAGCATGTCAAGACATGGCGGCGTCTGGCACTCAAGCTGCAACAGATTAAGAAAAAGCTTAGAGATGCTGATGAGAGGAAAGTGCGCTACGAGATTAGAGGAATCGACAAGGATGCAGGAAGCAGTGGCAGCCATCCGAAGATTGTAGACCAAGCTTTGTATTTTGCAAAGGATGATGATCTTGTGGGGATTGAGGAGAACAAGAAGCTGTTGATGGGATGTCTCACAGCCCAATCTGAAGAGCAGAACACAGTCGCAACAGTTTGGGGGATGGGTGGAGTTGGAAAGACTACTCTTGTCTCCCATGTCTACAATTTAGTGAAAGATGACTATGATATTGCTGCATGGGTTACAGTTTCAAACAGCTACCAAGTTGAAGCCTTGTTGAAGATGATCGCCAAAGAATTTGGCATCAAAGCTGATGTTGCCAGCATGGGAAAGAGAGCGCTGACTGAGGTAATCTATACTTACCTACAAGGTAAAAAGTACATCTTGATTATGGATGACGTATGGGGTGTGGATGTGTGGTTCAATATAAGGGATGCATTTCCTAAATGCAGCGGTAACCAATTTGTTATCACCTCAAGGATCCATGAGGTAGCATTGCTAGCTACTGGAAATCGTGTACTTGAACTGAAACCACTGCAAGCAGCAGAGTCATGGCAGTTATTTTGCAAGGAGGCATTTTGGAAAGATCAAAACAGAACATGCCCAGAGGAACTGAAGCATTTAGCTCAAAAGTTTGTCAGCAAGTGTAGTGGCCTGCCCATTGCAATTGCCTGCATCGGCCGCCTACTGTCCTGCAAACAACCAACATACTCCGATTGGGAGAATGTATACAAGCAAATAGAGCTTCAGCTAACAAATAACGTGATTCTCGATGTCAATATTATTCTGAAAGTCAGCTTAGAGGACCTTCCTTATGATCTGAAGAACTGTTTCTTACACTGCGCATTATTCCCTGAAGATTATGAAATAAAGAGGAGGAGAGTAATGAGGCAGTGGATCGCCGCTGGATTTGTCAGAGCAAAGGATAACAAAACATTAGAGGAAGTGGCAGAGGAATGCTTGACCGAGCTTGTGAATCGAAGCCTACTACAGGTAGTGGCGAGGAATAGCAGTGGGCGATTAAAATGCTGCCGGATGCATGATGTTATACGCCTTCTTGCTCTCAACAAAGCCAGGGAGGAATGCTTTGGAAAAGTTTATGATGGAACTGGTGCATTCTCTGTAGAGGGGACACGTCGTATATCGATCCAGAGTGAAAACATTGAAAAGCTGAGTCAATCTTGTGGAACGCATTTCCGTGCACTCCATGTGTTTGAGACTCGTATCAGTATTAATTTGCTCGAGTCTATCCTATCATCTTCGAGGCTGCTGTCGATGTTGGATCTGCAAGGTGCACGTATCAAAATGCTGCCTAATCAAGTGTTTGACTTGTTTAATTTGCGTTACTTGGGCCTTAGACATACTGGCATTCAGAATTTGCCTGAAGCAACAGGGAGGTTACAAAACCTACAGATCTTGGATGCTTACAACACTGAACTGTCATCTTTACCAAACAGCGTGGTAAAGCTTCACAAGCTGAGGTACTTGTATGCATGTACTGGTGGGCTAGAATTTGATCACTGTGCTGGAGTCAAGGTGCCCAATGGCATGCGGCACTTGACGTCATTGCGAGCTCTGCAATATGCGGAAGCAACCTTGAAGATGCTGCATGAACTGGAAGCCTTGACAGAGCTAAGAACATTGGGTGTTTGCAACATCAAAAGCGAACACTCTGCTTATCTGTGCAATGCTATCACAAAAATGAGACACCTTGTTCATCTGGACATTTTTGCTACGGGTGGCGAGGTGTTGCTGGAACGCCTGTGTTTACCTCCGACCGCTTTCTTGGCTTGGTTTACACGGGCAGCCAGGGAGAACATCGATGCCTTGGTCCCACCTCAAGAGCCTCACACGGTTGCAACTGTCGCTCTCCAACATCGACGAGGAGTCATTCTTCAGTCTGCTAGAGTTACATGGTTTATACCATCTTGAGCTTTTCAAGGCCTTTGTAGGGAAGAAGCTGCACTTCTACTCAGGATCATTTCCAAAACTGCGGATCCTAGGGATCGGTGGCTGCCACAAGCTCAACCAAACTGAAATAGAAGATGGCGCGATGGCAAGCCTTGTTTCGCTGCTGTTCGATGATTGTCCTGAATTGAAGGCTCTCCCCGACGGCATCGAGCACCTTAGGGCCCTTGAAGACCTACGCCTGGTAAACACTGGAGAAGAACTCTTGGAGAGCCTTCGGCGAAAGGGGGAAGAACCAAACGAGGATCTTGTGAAGATCAGTCACAACAGAAAGGTTACTGTTCAGCTAACCAAGAAAAATATATGGGAAAGGATCAGGTGACCGCAAGACATTGATAGCTACTGCCAGAGGTAAATAACTTGTACACTGCTAATGTTGAGGTTTAAGTGATCTCTTTTACCATGTTTTAGGTGAAAATATCGTAGTGATGCCTTTTTTGCATGCCCATGGTCTTACGCCTAGAAGTTTAGTGCAGATTCGATAAGATTGTAGGAACAAGTCACCTGTACAACAGGTCCAGTTTTACCAATATCTATACATATCTTATGTTCTTCAGGATTTAGCATCATATACGTATCCAATATAAGAGACTTAAACTTGCAAGACTACCTGTGAATCTGTGATTGCCTTGCCACCAGACACGTTACCTACTACCTGTCTGTCTTTTGTATAACACTGAATCACAGAGGTATAGCTACTGCCCAAATGTATAATTAACTAATACACCGTTGGTGCTGAACTAAACGATCTCTGGCGTGATTTTTGCCATTTTTAAGCTGAAAATAGCTTGACTTTAAAGCTGAAAATATCTGATGTTCTTCAGGATTGTGCTTTTATACGTATCCAATATAAGAAAGAGACTTCTACACATATGTGATTTGTATAAGAAAGAGGCTTTTACACACACTAGTTGCTGGACTAGACCAGTTACTTGAAAACGTTTATATGTGCTGTTCTGTTTTCTGCTTCTGTAATTATTAAGCATAAAGTGCTAATCGGCTTACCTGTATGTGATTTGCATTACAGTGAATCTAACTCCAGATCTTTTTTTCCTCATGGGCTACATACACAGCAGGCTTCAGTTCAGTAGCTCCACGTAAAAGGAAAAGAAAAGAAGAGATTAGAGAGAGGCGATTTTCATAATGGTAGAACTGAAGAGGATGGCGCGGAGGATGATCGTTGTGCAGCACGAACAGAACTCGAAGATCGGATTGCGTTGTTCCCCTCAAGATCGACCCTTGTTTTGTGTGTGCTTGATGCCCATGGTGTGTCTTGTTGGCCTGGCCACCTGGTGCCCCCCTTTGCCGGCTTTCCTTGCTCCTGTTTCCATGTGTATGTATAGTGCGTGAATACACATTGTATCGGGGGTGAATAGTGTACAAAGACAAAAGCAAAAATAGCACCGTTCACATATGGTTTTGTGTTTTTTATGTGTTTCGTTTGGGGTTGAACTGATTGTAGACACATTAGATGTAAACATTCACAATTATTTTTTTTGGAACATTTAAATATTAATTGTACAAAGCGAATCTTTTCTTTTATGGGTGAATTGTACAAAGTGAATCTATGTGACAAAGTGTACAAAGTGAATATGTGTGAACAAAGTGTACAAAGTGACAAAGTGTACAAAGTAAACATTAACAGCTATCTTTAATGAAATAACACCCTTAGCCTCGAACAATTCTCCTGAGAATCCACTAAGTCCCATATTGGTCTTCATTAACTCGCTCTCTTTTTGGTTCAGTTTAGAAAATACCGAAAAGGGCATAATATTAACACCTGCACCGCCATCAACAAGCATGCGACCAATAGGCTTACCATCAATGTGACCTCTGATAAATAATGGCTTTAGGTGCTGTCCATGCTTCTCTAGTTTCTCAAATGTAGCATTCTTTGGGCCAAGAACAAGTTCAGCAATTTCTGCCTCGGGCGCGCGAAATTCAGCAGGCAATGCGAACACCATATTAACATCCATATCAGTTGGTATATCTTTATTATTCTCTGAATTTTCTGCAATAATGGTGTCATCCGTATTTTTATTTTCCTCCGCTGCTGCGCGCTTCTCCTTCCAATTTCTTGTGGGTATCATTGGTTTATCTTGTGTCTATAGTCTGAAGAGAAGCCAGCCTCAGACCAATCAAACGCGGTTGATTCAATCCAAATCTGACGCTCCAGATTTTGCTTCGTATGTGAAAAAAGGAACAAAAAATCTCTTCTGACTAACAGCCCGCAATCCCCGCGCCGTGAACCTCTCTCCATAATTCCTCCCGATCCCGTCGCCCCTAATCGCACGCACCGCCCCGAGCTCTTCCTCGCCCGCGGCTCGCCTCGCCCGACCTCGCCTCGCCGTCAACAGAACCGCTCCTCCGCTCCAATTACACCGCCCACCACCTGCTCAGGCCCGTAACCCCTCAACTCCCACTTCCTAGATCCGTTCCTCTACTCCTTTCTCCATCTTCAAATTCATGGATGCGTCCTTCACCAACGGGGTAAGCACTCCATCCGGGAGGCTCACCGGCAGCGGCGGGAGGTCGTCGACGAGCCCTTCCATCCTCGTCCGATAATCCTACCATGGCCACAACACATGCTGCGTCTCCCTGGGTGGAGTGGCCGTCACCGCCCATGGTTCGTGACTGTTTCCTGGGCAAGGGAAAACAGTTCATCGACATAGTGTTTCTATTACATGTAAAGAATGCTTCCATAGCATGAGATAATGCTTCACCTCCTATGGCAACTGCTTCCTAATTTCGCTCCTATATGATGCTTCTTTAGTTCTTTGCTAGTGCGTATTCCTATAATGCTTCGACAGTAATACTATGATATTTTAGCAGTCAGTGCAATGTGCTTCCTATTTTCTTCTGGTGCAAATTCTAATATCCATGGAAACGGTGCTTGATGCATGATCTTTGTGTGTAGGAAGCATGAACCAATGTCTCTTGCATGCACAAATGTCATGAGCAACAGCAGAGGTGGCCACGTTCGCTTCGTTTTCAGCTTCTCTGCGGCCATCGACGGCCAACCGACGTGTAGTTGAGGACAACAACAGCAAGGTGGCTGCTAGGGGTAACAGAGGCAATGGCGAGGATGTCGCCAAACAATGGGGAGGAACACGATGAGGAGGTGTCTTAGTCATCTTCCTTCATTGACAGTTCTCTTCTGCAACACCCCCAACAACGCCGGTGGATTCCTCAACACCTTCGTCGGGTTCACCCACCAACAACGACACCCCCCTCTCCCATCAGCGGCTATGCCCACAATGCTAATCCTGAATTAAAGCAATATTGATGTGCATATGTGTTTCTCTACTATTGAAGCATGCAATGAAAGTAAAGGAAGCATTAGTGAATTTTTATTGTACATAAATTTGATTTTATGTTTCAACCACTACTAATATGGGCTTCAACCATTGCTAGTATTGCTTCTGCCAGTTTATGCTTCAACCACTACTAGTATGGGCTTCAACCACTATCAGTGTGTGCTTCCTTCTTTCTGACCGAATGCTTCTGTTGTACAGGCATTTTGCCATACCCAAATCAAGATGCGCTCTTTGTTGCGCTGCAATGACGTTGAGTGGGCTATGATCTGAGACCTACCTGCTAAAAGTTGTTGGTTGGTACAGTGAAAAATGGAGAGCTCGTGGCGCACGTGGATCTTGTCCATAATCAACTTGTAAACAGGGCTATTTGAATTCTCTTTTATTTTGTCGTAAAATGAATTGTAATATTTTGATCATATTCAATTAGTTTGTTTTGAAGCTTAAACCTTTTTTGTTGTCCTTATGCTTCCGTTGAATAACCTGTTTCTGCTGACCACAAAGTATGCTTTCATCGGTCAAAAGGAATGTTTCCATGGGCAGAAAAGCTATGTCACCATCGAAGTAAAAAATGCATCTGAAAATAAATATCTATTTATCATAATTATTTATGTGTATGCTTCCACTGGTTTAAAAAGAGAAGTCACATCACTGTGACATCAAACAAATTATTCTTAGAAGCAACAATTAGGAGAAACATATCATGAGCACCAAACATAAATATTTATCTGGTTTAGAAAGAAAAGTCATATTATAGTGGCAAACAAATTATTCATGGAAGCAAATCTGGGAAACAACAAGTAAAGGAAATAAATCAATTAAAGGCCATATTACTGTGGCATCAAAAATGATTCTTGGAAGCAACAAGTAGCAGAAACAAGTGATCCTTGGAAGCAAATCTTGGAAGTAACAAATATATGTGAGCAGTCCTACGTACTAATTAATTTACATTAACTACCACCAGCCGCATCCCTGAAAAAAGGGATCTACCATCGGGGCCACATGCACACGTAGTAATAGCTATGCATGGAGCAGTCAATTATCGACTAGATCCAGCAAATCACGCGAGAGGTTACTAACAGATCGGACGACCAGCCTGCTTTTGATCGAACGGCCATTTACTAGTCTGATAAGAGGCAAAACACCAGCAGTCTGATGCCTAGTGCTCCCCTTGAACCATTTATCGCGCTTCTTCTCAGCTATCTCTTCCTTTATTTCCAATATCCGCAGTCGCTGTACACGTCGTTTTCTGAGTGTGTGTAAGTCCCTTTGGGCACCACTGAGGTGCTGGTTTAGTCCCTGGCGCGACTGACTTAATTTTGCTGCCCCCCGGGTCCTTCGGCCTATACTGACGTACTTCTGTTTTTCTGGCAAACATTTCATCTCTGGCCAAAAAACTTCTCTACTGATCATATACGGTACTGGAATTAAATCCCTGACCGCGTACATTGCCTGAGTCCCAACGTGTAGATGTACTAGTATTAGACTTAAAACTCCTCGGAGGCAAACTCTTGGACTTTCCTGTGCAACAATTCTTTATGATCAAATCAGCTTGTGTGCCAGCCGATTTAGGCTTCTGAATAGTACGTGAGGATATAGCATCCGGCCGTGCATGCGGGTTATGCCCAGAATTAGTTTGCTTTTCAAATTGATTAGACTGGCCAGCTTGCCGCAACTTTACGCTATTACTTTTCTCTTCTGTACCGAGAGCTTCTTTTGAGACACTGCTTGTTTCTGTACAATTGACAACACCTTCATCTGACTGGTGTTCCGCTATTTTCAGACCATGATCAGCATCCAAATCATCTGAACTTTTTGCTGTTTTAGTTTCAGCACGCTTCACCGGCATCCATACGCGCTTGTAGTTGCCCTTATAGTTGTTGCGCTCTGCACTGCGTACCGGTGATCGACCTCCTCGAATCTCGATGCGTTATGTGATCTAGCCTCCTCATTGAAACGAGCCCTTTTCTCATGTACGTTTGGTCTGAACATAGGCCTCGGTGGGATTCATCCCGGTTGAAAATAACCTGTTGGCCCTGTAGGATATGGCGCCCAAGGATTAAACCCCCATGGAGGAAATCATGGATACATAGGAGGTGCACAACCCCAATATGTCGGCTCCATTGCAAAATACGGCTGTTGGTCATATGCACTTCCTTGCCATTGCTCATGACTATGAGGTCCAGAAGGAGATCTAGGACGCTTATTACCTCCGAGCCGATTAAACACATTGTTGATCTTGCGTGAGGTATATTTTTTCAACAACATGCTAACTGTCGGCTTTGGCCTTGGAGCTTGTCTCCTTCCTCCGTTGACTTTCCACACTTCTATTTCTGGATTTTTTGGTTTGATCATCCCTGGAGGAGCACTGTTATCAACAACATTTTTCTCTTTTGCGGATTCGGTCTGATCCGACCGAGTAAGCATTTTTTTTTACTCTCAAGCTCGACCATATTGATAGGAAAAGGGTCGCTGTCGAGCTTCATCTTAGGACCTTATGGAGGTGGAATTACCTGACCCTCTCTTACTCTAATTAAGTTATTCTGCAATAACATATCAAAATTCTATCACACTTGCTAACATCAAAAGTGTATTTAATTGCATCTCTTCTAGCAGGTGTAGGTTTCAAAGCAGAACATGCAAATGGTTTTGACTTTGGCGCTTGAACCCATTCGGCTACACATATGTTAACATCATCCTCACTAGCCGAATCACTATCATAATTTAAGGCGTTAACCACATGGTTATCCTTCTCTTTATTTCTATTTTCTTTAAACCGGTTGTATTGTTTAATTTTCTTAGCCCGGTTTTCCTGCGCCAAAGCCTTCTGCAAAACTTGATTAACATCTAAAAATTCTTGCCCTTCTAGTTTATCCTTAATATGAGCAAGTAGACCCGAAAAGGCAAGATCGGCTAAATCCTTTTCGGCTATGGTCAAGCTGAAACATCGGTTTTTGACATCTCTAAACCTCCTAATATAATCATGAACATGCTTATTATATTTCTGCCTAACCATAGTTAGATCTGAAAGTCGAAGTTCTATTTCACCGCTATAAAAATATTCATGAAATTTTTGCTCCAATTGTGCCCATGTTGAAATCAAATTAGGAGCAAGCGATGTAAACCAAGTAAATGCAGTACCGGATAAAGATAATGAAAACAATTTTAATGTATAAACATCCGATGTGCCGACCTCGCTGCATTGTGCTAAAAATTGTCCCAAATGCTCAAAAGTAGATCTACCATCTTCCCCCGTAAATTTAACAAAATCTGAAATTCTAAAACCACGAGGATATGGTGTCGAGTCAAAATAATCAGGGTATGGTTTTTGATATGCACGTGTTTCACCCTTGGGTTCTAAACCAAATTCTCTAAGTATATTAGCAAGTTGATCCTTAAAATTATTATTGGGCTGTACAGAACTGGCTTGTGGAGCAGATGAAACACAAGCACGCGGCGGAAACTCCAGCAACGAAATTTGAGCATGTGAAGTTTGCAACGGAGACCCACTAAAATATGAATCAGGTACCGGCCTGTACGGAACTCCGGTACCAACAGGCGGCAATGGTGGCGTACTATATGCTACTGTCTGATAAATAGGCTGCTGTAAATTAGAATTAAAACCAAAACTTCGGTTATTGTTATTGTGATTTTGTGGAACCGAAGTCGAAACAATAGGAGCAGTAGTACTAGGAACTAAATTATTAGCCGAATTACCAACATAGTTCCGGCCATCCAGATTATTGTTTAAAGGAACACGAGGCTGCATAGCATTAGCCGATGCACTAGGCGTATGTATATTACTTGAAAAATTGTTAAATCTGCTACTGTCTGGTGGTGGCATCGGTCATTTTCCAGAATATTCATCATTGACTTGCAGCACTAATGAGCGTACATGGCCAGGTAGACATTTTTCAAGATCATTATTAAACTGCTCCTTAAATTCTTCAAGTCTATTAGCTACTGCTTAAGTAATTGTACGCGTCGTATTTTCCATATCAGAACCATATTTACTAGCTACGGACACATCAATTAGATGAGCAATTTCTTCAGTTGAGTTTTTTACCTGAGTATCGGAAGGGCTCGGAACTACCTTTTTGACGACGCCGTTCCTCGTCTTCGCGTATCCAGCCAACTTGAGCTTCAACCTCTCAACCTTTTCTTTCTCAATCTCCTCTTCAAGCTCGCGCCGAACATCTTCCGATAGATCATCGAGTGTGACGGCGATGACGTTTTCCGGGTCGATGTCGCTCCCGTTCTTGAACTCGGTACTCATCGTGTAGCCCTTCTTCTTCTTGTCCCCAGCGGAGTCGCCAATTGTGTTGGCACGCGAAATTGCCGCGCAACACCAGGATATTTGTCGTGCTTTCGTGACGACGAACAATTGCTTTACGAGCAAAGCAACAAAGATTTCCTCGCTTTCGTGGAGGAGAGACGACCGTTTTCCAGCGCAAAACGGCAAAGATCAACCAAACCCTAGGGCTGCTAGGGTTCGGCAGGAAGTAGCGACAGAAAATAAACGTACGTGAAAAAGTAGTTTGTATTGATAGATCAATTGCTTGGGGTTTTCCAATCGGCCATGGCCTTACATATATACGACACGCTGGACTTGGCGTATAAGATTACAACTCTGAAGCTAAAACTGATCAGGACTAGCCTTTCTTGATTCGGTTACCATGTAGCATACTTCTACAAAAAATATACTTGCCAATCTAAGTACCTAACAAATCTAGGCCATATCCATGTACATGCAGTCTTGCATATATGAATAAAGTATTCCAGCCACGTCATCATCACACTAAATATAGTGGCTAAGCATATGTATAAATACCTTGAGCCCACCAAGAAAATATTAAATATTCCGGCAACGTCGCAAATCAAACTGGATAATGGCCATCAGGACTAATCATACTTCTTCATATCTCTACTCCTAATGGAGCAGTTGGTAGTCTTCACCGGTCAATTTTCGTTCCACCACTTTCGTCCGGGTTTTTTTTAGGTTAACCTTCGTAAATTTTTTTCGTCTGGTTTTTGTTTTGTATCTCACCCCTCACGTAAAACAAACAGCCAACCAGGCTCCCTCAATCTCGATCTGTTTCATCTCAGCCTCCAGCCCCGAGAAGAGCCGCCGCCGCCGCCGAGAGGAGACGCCCCAGCCCCAAGAGGAGCCACTGCCGCTGTCGCTGTCAGGACCCAACGGAAGGATCACCTGCAGACCGGCTTAGTTTAAATCCCCTGCCGTTGGCGCGAAGCTCCCCGGGCCGTCCATCGCCCATCGGACGCTCTTCCTTTGTTCGTACCGCTTCACGGAAGGAGAAGCTCTGGATCGCGTCGAAGTGGCATCGGACGGCTAGCATCAAGGCTCGGCCGCTGTTCACTTTCCGCAAGGACGACAAGGTGCCCCTCTGTTTTCGCTTCACTTTCTTACTTTTTCCCCAACTTGTAAGGCTATAAAGCCAAGGATTCCTGCTCGTGTAGGGCATGAAAATTTGCTAGGGTTTCCCCTTCCGCCGCCAAAGGTTCTGGCTGGCCTTAGGTTCCTCCTGGTTTGTACTAAACTCTCTGAATTAAGCCAGTAAATCGAGCTAGTTTGAGTGGAATTCTCCCCTTTTCTCTGAATACTGTTCTTCAGACTCCTCTGGGTCTGACAAGTGGTAATCAGAGCAAGGTTTCTCCTTGGCGGCGCGAGATCCGGTGCGAGGTGGAGTTGGAGGCGCCTTAAAATCCTCCAC
Organism: Aegilops bicornis; assembly: GCA_021605145.1. NCBI lineage: Eukaryota > Viridiplantae > Streptophyta > Magnoliopsida > Poales > Poaceae > Aegilops > Aegilops bicornis. The sequence continues at coordinate 15,091,877 of CM038669.1, forward strand.
TTCTCACCGGGGACGTTTGGCGGCGGTGTATCTCCGGCGGTGACTGGCGGCGGTGAGAAATTCGGTACAGGTTTGGGCGCGGGAAGAGGTTGCAGAAACACACCGTCTCTGTGGTAAAATCCCTCCCTCCCTCCCAGATCTGGTGTACTTCTGGCGGCGCGGTGTTGGCGGCGGTGCTGGCGGCGGCAGGATCGACGGCCAAGGTCGGGTTGCAGCTCCGGCTGTGGTAAAATTCCTCCCTTCGCTGGTTGATCACACACAGCGAGGTTACTGGGCACTCTTCTAGCTGTAAAAACCCTCCCTGTGCTCTGTTAGTGCTATCATGACAGGCCCTACGGATTCCTCATCTACTGCAAACTTGGAGCTCCAATCCTTGCAACTGGATGTCAAAACCCTGCAGCAGAACAGAGAAACAGACAAACAAGACTTTGAGGATTTTAGAGACCACGTTTCCACAAATTTTCACTCACTGCAGAAAACCTTGAGTGAATTGCAGGGCTCTCTGAACAGCTTCATTGCGGGCTTTCCCAAACCCAGGGAAAATCCTCCAAATCCTCAAGAGCTGGCACAAGGTAGTGGCCAACAACAACAAACACCACAAGGCCCAACTCATGCACCAGCAGCTGTCCCTCAAACTCCTCCAACTGTGGGTTCTGCAACATTAGTGGACAAAAACACTGGCAAAGAGCTGAACTTGGATGGCAGCAGCAAGGCCCCTTATAGGCATCCACATTTTGCTGCTAGTAAACAACCTGCTCCTGAAACCAGAGCACCCACTGTTGTAAACCAAACTATGAATGCTCAGCAGATAGTGCAGCTGGACCTGGAACAAGCTGAACAAATCCCACAACAAGAAACCAGAGGTGGAATAGGGCAGAGAGACCAAGGTTTGGAAAACAGAAGACCTCTACCAATAGTCAAACCAGCAAAGTACAACATTCCTGAATTTGATGGCACTGGTACTGATTCCTGGATACAGACAATTGAGCTGTACTTTGAGGCTGCTAGAACCCCACTTGAGCAGAAAACAGAAATTGCAGTAACATACCTTAAAGGCCCGGCAATTGAATGGTGGAGAGGTACTGGAATTGTACCTAACACCCTGCCTTGGTACAGGTTCTGTAGGCTCCTGGGTGACAGGTTTGCAGAAACCTCTGTTTGTGACAATGTGAGATCCTTTCATGCACTCACCCAAACAGCTTCTGTAAATGACTACATCCTCAAATTTGAGCAAGCCATGAACTTGATGAGAAGAGATAATCCTGCTCTGCCCCAGGATTACTACAAAACCAGTTTCATCTCTGGCCTACATGACACTATACAACACCATGTCCAGTGTCATGAACCTGCTGACTTACAAAAAGCAATCTGGCTTGCGAGAAGAATGGAACAAGCACAGCCACAGAAGAAAACTGTTATACCTAACACCAGTTTTCCTCAAGTGAGAAGACAGGTGCAATTTGATCCAGGAAAACCTGGACCCACCAACACAGCTACAATCATACAACAAGCTAGAATGAAGGGCATCTGCTACAAGTGTAAAGAACCTTGGTTTCCTGGTCATAAAAAGGTCTGCAAACTGGCAAATCAAGCTCAGATTCAAGCACTACAAGCTGCTTGCCCTGACGATGCTGAATTGGTCTACTATACTGAAGTTCTGGATGAAACTGATATCCCCCCCCTGTGGAAAGTGACGATACCCCCCTCCAAATATCTATGCATGCTCTTATGGGTATCAGATCAACTAAGAAGCTCAGCTTTACAGTCACAGTCATGCTAGGAAATACTCCAGCTACTGCCCTCATTGATAGTGGCAGTACTGCTACATTCATCACTCCTAAAATTGCTCACCTAGCTAATTGTGCTCTCACTCCCACCGTGAAAAGGAAAGTGGTGGTAGCTAATGGAGAAACTCTCCGTCAGAATTTATTGCACTTCAATGCCCATTCTCACCGCAAGGAACTCAATTCTCCACCGATCTCGAGTACTTCAACTTCAGGGCTATGATGTAATACTGGGGGCAGATTGGATGGCTTCTTTCAGCCCAGTTGAGTTAGACTTTGATGAAATGCATGTGAAGATCACTCTGAAAAATGGGGAAAAGAAAATTTTCAAAGATGAGAGCCTTCCTTCTGTAGCTGTGCAAGAAGGGGAAACGGTAGAGGATCTCTCTGAAGAACCCGTTTGTGGAGCTGTCTTACTCTTGAACAGAATTGCTGTTCAAGAACCAATAGACACTGAAATTCCTGCTCCTGTCCAGTTGCTTTTGGACAAATACTCACCAGTTTTTAGCACTCCAACTGATCTCCCTCCAAAAAGAACTGTGGATCATGCCATCCCCTTCACTCCTGAGGCCAAAATAATCAACCAGAGACCCTACAGACTTCCACACCACCAGAAAGATGCTATGGAAATTATAATCAAGGACATGATCAAGACCAAAGTAATCAGGGATAGTTCTAGCCCTTACTCTTCCCCTGCTCTCCTTGTTAAAAAGAAGGACATGACTTGGAGATTGGTCAATGATTTCAGAAAAATTAACCAGCAGACAGTAAAGAACAAGTATCCCATCCCTGTCATAGAGGATCTCTTGGATGAGTTGAAAGGGGCCACTGTATTTACTAAACTGGATCTAAAGAGTGGATATCATCAAATCAGAATGCAGGAAGAGGATATTGGAAAAACTGCTTTCAGCACTCACTGTGGCCATTATGAGTATTTAGTTATGCCCTTTGGACTTACTAATGCCCCAGCAACATTTCAGATGCTAATGAACACAATCCTGGCACCCTATCTGAGGAAATTTGTGTTGGTTTTCTTTGATGATATCCTGATATACAGCAGAAATATGAAAGAGCACGTGCTCCATCTACAACAAGTCCTTGAAGTTTTGCAATCCAACCAACTATATGCAAAAATGAGCAAATGCACATTTGCACAACCCCAGGTGGAGTACTTGGGCCACATTATAAGGGGTGATGGAGTAGCAACTGATCCTTCCAAGATTGAAGCAATCAGCCAGTGGCCCACTCCTGAAAATTTCACTCAGTTGAGAAGTTTCCTTGGCCTCACTGGTTACTACAGGAGATTCATCCAAAACTATGGATTTATCTGCAAACCCCTGTTTCAATCTTTAAAAAAGGACAACTTCAGATGGGAAAATGAGCAACAGGAAGCTTTCAACATACTGAAACATAAAATGACCCAAGCCCCTGTCCTGGCCTTACCTGATTTCTCTCAACCCTTCATCCTGGAAACAGATGCCTGTGCTTATGGAATTGGGGCTGTGCTCATGCAGGAGGGCAGACCAATCTCCTACTTCAGCAAAACCATTGGCCCTAAATCTGCTGCCCTTTCTACTTATGATAAAGAGGCCATGGCCATCATTGAAGCATTGAAGCATTGGAAACATTATTTTGCTGCTTCTTCATTGATTATAAGGACTGATCAGCAGAGTTTAAAGTACATACAGGAGCAAAAGCTCACTGAGGGCATTCAACACAAGTTACTGGTCAAGCTATTGGGTTACAATTTCAAAATTGAATACAAACAAGGCAAGAATAATAGAGTTGCTGATGCTCTTTCTAGAGTGAAATACAGGTTACAATCACTGGTTGCTGCTCAAGTGAAACCTGCCTGGATATCTGAAGTTATCTCAAGTTATACCCAGGATCAAAGGTGCAAGGACCTTATTGCACAGTTAGCAACTTCTGCCACTGCTGTTCCTAATTATGCTCTTCAACAGGGAATTCTGAGATACAAAAACAGAATAGTCATTGGCCAGAATTCCAACCTCAGAAATCGGTTGGTGTCTGCTCTACACAATTCTGAACTGGGGGGCCACTCGGGCCACAGAGCAACATACCAGAGAGTTAAACTCCTCTTTCACTGGCCTGGCATGAAGCAATTCATTGTGGATTATATTAAACAATGCCCCACATGCCAAATCAACAAACCAGAGCACTGCAAGTACCCTGGACTGCTTCAACCTCTCCTGTCCCTGCACTTTGCTTGGTGTCACATCAGTATGGATTTTGTGGAAGGCCTCCCCACCTCTCAAAACAAAAATATGATCCTAGTTGTGGTGGACAGGTTCACCAAATATGGGCATTTTATTCCAATGCAACACCCCATCACTGTCAGTACTGTAGCCAAAGCATTCACTGATAACATCTTCAAGTTACATGGACTACCTTCAGTTATAGTTACTGACAGAGATACCATCTTCACCAGCAATCTCTGGCAGGCACTGTTTAAAAAGCTCGGCATTAAACTACACATGAGCACTTCTTACCACCCTCAATCAGATGGCCAAACTGAGAGGGTCAATCAATGCTTGGAAAACTATTTAAGGTGCATGGCTTTCCTACAACCGAAGAAATGGATGAACTGGCTCTCTTTGGCTGAATGGTGGTACAACACTAGTTATCATACTGCTCTGCAGATCACTCCATTCCAAGCACTGTATAACAGACCTCCCAACATGATCTCGGAAGCAGCTCTCTACCCAACTGAGCAGGTCCAAGAATTCTCCTCTGTCCTCACTGCTGAACAAACAGCAGCCCAGATCAAGGCTAATCTGCTGAAGGCCCAATCCAGAATGAAGCATTATGCAGACAAAAAGCGATCTGAACGAACTTTAGAAGTGGGTGACATGGTATACCTTAAACTTCAACCCTACAGACACACTACATTGAGTGTCCATCGTTGTCTCAAGCTTCACTCTAAGTATTATGGCCCCTTCAGAATAACAGAGAAAATTGGCCCAGTCGCTTACAAACTACTGTTACCTGAAGATTGCAAACTGCATCCTACTTTCCATGTCAGCCAATTGAAAAAGCACCTGGGGCCACAAGCAATCCCAAACCCCAGACTACCACTCATCAATGCTGATGGTACCATTCTCCTGGAACCGGAAAAGCTCTTGGAGCGGAAACTCATTCCCAGAACTCAAGGAGATATCCAAATACCAGTGGTGCGCTGGCTTATCAAATGGCGTAACATGGACGAGAAAGATGCTACTTGGGAGGATGCAACATTCATCCAAAAGGTTTTTCCTGGATTTCAGCCCTGAGGACTGGTCTGAAGTCGATCGGGGGGAGTTGTCAGGACCCAACGGAAGGATCACCTGCAGACCGGCTTAGTTTAAATCCCCTGCCGTTGGCGCGAAGCTCCCCGGGCCGTCCATCGCCCATCGGACGCTCTTCCTTCGTTCGTACCGCTTCACGGAAGGAGAAGCTCTGGATCGCGTCGAAGTGGCATCGGACGGCTAGCATCAAGGCTCCGGTCGCTGTTCACTTTCCGGCAAGGACGTACAGTGCCCCTCTGTTTTTCGTTTCACTTTCTTACTTTTTCCCCCAACTTGTAAGGCTATAAAGCCAAGGATTCCTGCTCGTGTAGGGCATGAAAATTTGCTAGGGTTTCCTCCTTCCGCCGCCAGTGTTCCTGGCTGGCCTTAGGTTCCTCCTGGTTTGTACTAAACTCTCTGAATTAAGCCAGTAAATCGAGCTAGTTTGAGTGGAATTCCCCCCTTTTCTCTGAATACTGTTCTTCAGACTCCTCTGGGTCTGACAGTCGCCGCCGCCGAGAGGAGACGCCCCAGCCCCGAGAGGAGCCGCCGCCGCCTCCGGGGAACGAGGTCGCCGCCATCACGCACCGCCTCCTCCAGGTCACCGCCGTCACACACTGCCTCAGGTCCGTTGATCTCTCTCCTCCTCGCCACTCCTCACTGCCAGCCCCGCACAGCTCTGCCTCCATGGCGGGGATTCACTCTATGGCGTTCAAGAGAGGTGGCTGCAGCCGCCATGCTGCCGATCCGGTCCTTGCTGCTGGATTCTTTTTGTTTCATCAAGAAGGTTATAGCGGTAGATCCGTTCTTAAGCTGTGGTGGATGATTAGGAGGACAGTGAGATATCCCCAACCCACCAGGTTCAACTCCTAGATTTGACACATATGCTCGTATTTTCCTAGATTTATTTTAGGCCTTTCGGCGATGGGCATTCAGTGGGGGAAAACGTTTTCGTTGAATACGAAGGCGTCGGTGGCGACTTCATCAATCTCAAAGATGATGTGTCGACTTAGTCTCTCAGACGTGCTCACAGAAGTAAGTTATGTGTGCGTGCATTCATAGGGGCGAGTGTATGTGCGCACGTATAAGTGTCTATGTCTGTACGGTGTTAAAGAAAACAATACCACTTGAAAATGGACCCCCCCCCCTCCTCCTCACACACTCCAAGTAGTCACTCCCTCCATCCCTATAAAATGCCTGGTTCCAAATGAGTAAAAAATAAGGATATAGACCTCTCATGGGTGTACAACTTCTTGCCAAATTCACTGCAAGTTTTGCCTCTTAATGTGTTTTAATCTCTAATCTATGTGCATTGTTATTTGCCATTTAATGCATTGAAAGTTCAATGTGATTGACAAGAGCGAAGGAGAATAGAGTAAAATGTGATTCGTGTCTCAGCCAAGCAGGGCGGCGTGGTCGTCGTATCGATCACAGGGCTTCCGATCATGGGGCTCCCCTGCTTGAGCGGTTCATCTCAGACACGGCAGCACCACCACCGGCAAATGTCCCCTTCCTCTCAGCTCCCTTGCCCTCTCTGCTCATATGTTGTCTGTGGGTGTCCTTGCTAAACGATCATTTTTTTACAGAAGGCATAAGTTTCTACATGATTTCCTTTTTGTATGCCAATTCTACAAAATAACACTACTTTGACTCAGAGAAAATATGTAAGCACTGTGTCTATTATATATAACCACTAATAGGACTATGTGCGTGCAGGACATCCTGGTTTCATACACATTCACTAATGCCAATGCAAGATGCTGCCAGGGATGAAAAGTTCGACTTTCCATGGTCACTTCTATCCGAAGGAGGTGGAAACTTGATTTGGTGTCTGAACCTTTCCTGGTGTGTGTACTGTCCAACAGTCAGATTTGGCTTGAGAAGTTTCAGTCAACTTGTGTTGTTTGTTGTCCATATTACACAAAATGAGTTAGCATGCTTTATTAAACTGTTTTTTTTTCTTTGCAGTAGTTGACATTCAAGTATTGTAGTAGTATGCTAATTAGGCTTAAGATACATTGCCTTCTAACAAATGATACAGGACTGCACAAATGTCCAATGACCTGAAGGTCCGTCTTCACAAGAGCCAGCGTAACTATGCATTATAATATCATTAACATCTTGCCTGGAGGTGCGGGCTGACAATCATAGGGAAGGAGTGTAGTGGCCGTCGACTGGGGGCGGGGAGAAAATGATGGGAACTTTTTGGGATGACATAATTTGAGAGAGAGGAGATGCTACTACTTCTGATTGTTGCTGCTGATGTCTATGGGAGAGAGATTGGGAACGCGATTTATCATATGCACATCCATGTATAGCTACTAACCGACTGCTCTGAATTTCTGGTAGTTATCGAAGGATAGAGGATTATTCAGTGATTGAACCACCCAACTGTTTCTTTGTATCTGATTTGCTAAGTGTTTTGGTGTTTAGGTGCACATGTCCGATGTGAAACTGAAATTAAGAGTTGAAAATAATATACTGTGTGCACAATAAGAGATGCAAGTATTTTACCAATCTGAATTGAGTAACTCTGGTTCTCAAAAAATAAAAATGAATTGATTAACTCAAGAGCAACAATACCATGTCCGAATTAATAATAAATACCAAGATAAGCTGGGCACTAAAGCCATATTGAGTTACTGACACAACCCCATGATGAATGAGATGTGAACCAAGTCTTGATACACGTGACACAAGTCTTGATACATGAGACCCGTGCTTGGAACGACGCAGTCCCGACAGGGCATACACTGCACCGCTACGAGAATCCCCTTGCGGCCCTGCAAGTGGCTCGAGGACGCCGACGCCATCGAAGAGGAAGTTGCTGGTACCGGCCATGGCTATAGGGCGTTCAATGTGTTGCTGTTGTTCGTCAACATTCTCTTGCCATGGATTCGACTGCACCACCAATCCAAGGTCAGTGTATTATCCTGTTTCCATTCTTTTGTCATGTATTCGACTTATCTTGTTCTTATGCATGAGAGATTGTTTGGTTTGATGCTGCTCAACCGTTGGTTATTTGGGTTGTTGTACACAGGACACTAGGAGCCTTGGTGTTTGGAGATTACCCACAATTGATTGAACAAATGTTGGTTCTCGCCATCCTTCACAAAATCCCAATCTGAATTAAGCATGCTATTGATTTCATAGGAATAAATCATTAATATTCTGTCTATGTGAACGATCGCCCTTTAAATGAAGGTGTTCGTGACTATGCAGCAGAAATGTCATTTTACCAGAGAGGTAAGCAAATTTTGTATCTGCATCGGTATATTGCTGCATTGTTCATGAGTTCGACAACTAAAATTGGGAATTTGATTCGTTAAACATATATACTGACCAAATAGTTTGTCAAGCTTTCAAAACATGTACTTACAGGATATTTTCTTCCGTGATGCAGGTTCTAGAACAGACCCAGCAACAAGTGAGTTAAAAGTTTCCAACTATTTTGTCAAATATGCTACTTGCTTCAGCTGTTTTTGGACTTGAAGTAGGTGAACCGGGAATTCGATCTGGTTCATGCAACCTTTTCTCTTGAGTGCAGTACGTCCCAATGGCTTATCCAGGCGACGCAAAAGGATTAAGAGGGGGTGCTGCAGTACCTGATAGAAACCTATGGGTGCCTCCCTGGTTAGTCCAAGAGAATGGCAAGTGGTCACACTGATCTCCAAATTTTTAATTCAGTCTTCAACTAAAATTAATCGATTTGGTAAATTTGATGAAGTTTGGCCATGGTTATGCACATACCAGTGCATCACTGCTTCAAGTCTATTTATGATTGATGTGGCATCTCACTTCAGGCAAGGCATCTGCGAATGTGACCGACAGGTGGAATACTAGAATGCCTACACACTACTAGGGAAAAGCCTATACACAGAATCTTACCAGCAGCGCGCTTTAAAATCAGGCGCTGCTGCTACTTAGCAGTAGCGCTCACTTTAAAACCTCGCTGCTGGTACAAGTTTATCAGTAGCGCTCACACAACAGGACGCGCTGCTGCTAAAATTTCCACGACGCCACGGTGAGGCCAATTATAGCAGCAGCGCGTTGGAACAAAGGGCGCTACTGCTAAGGATCGTAGCAGCAGCGCATTTACGCTATAATCGCTACTACTAAGGTTACTACAAAAATTTAGTCCCACCTCGCTCCGTGAAGAGAGTTTGTACCACCTTAAATATGTTCTTTCTACAACTTTCACAAGCACTTGGTCTTCATTGAACTCTATGTGTAGGATTTAGGCATAATAGGAATCCTCGCCTGTTCCTAAACCAACCGTCGAGGATTCCTATTGACAAATCAGATTGTACACAAAAAGACAATTGATGATCAATGTATTTTTTATGTCTATGTCTAACATAGCAGTAGCGCGTTCTCGGCCAAAGGCGCTACTGATAGGTCGTTTAGCAGTAGCGCACTTTGCTATAGCGCCATCTGCTAAGCCATTCCATCTCCCCTCACCTATCCGATCCAGATCACACTCACACACACACTCGATCTCCCCTCGTCGCCCCTCCTCCGATCCGCCATTGTCGCCTCATCCTCCTCATGGACTCGGCACCGGCCTCCTCCTCCGTCCTCCTCCTCCACTGGCCGCTGGCCGACCCCTCCTCGCTCCGCCTTCCT